>CM028129.1:89570000-90947500 GCA_016271365.2 Neoceratodus forsteri | reverse complement strand
TCCCGGAACCTTCAGCTCCCCATCCCCTGACCATCATCTGTCACTTGTATGTTGTCACTACCACCAGGCCTCCAGCTGGTGGCAGCCAAGAGCCAAGTCAACCCACCACCCTAGACTGGAAGAGGAGAGCTGCCTGGTGGCCTCTCAATCCACTCCTAGCCCTCCCCCAAAACTGACCCCTGGGGACCCAAACTCAGATAGTCAGCGTGGTGACAGTTAAGGCACAAAACGCCTCAGCCCTCTACACCACTAGATCAGCCCTTAAATAATTTTTTGCCATAAAGTGTCATAAAATAGGTCAGAATGTTTGAAAATCTGACACAAACAACTGAATACATTTAAAGTGACGCAGCTGCATCTGAAATTTTGACATAAGTGCTGTGTGCAGACATTCAGAAATCCAGCTCTTGATTTTTAAGGAGTGTGCACAAGGGACTGCGAGGCCAGCCCTGGAGAACGCCCGCCCCTGATAAGGAACCAGAGGCCCTGTCTGTGCAGTCGTCTCACCTACTGGAGGACAGAGTGGAGCAAACAAACAGAGATGATCCCCTCCAGAAGGTGATGACAGGCCTAGCATGTGGATGTGCTGATGGGTGTTTGGGAGAGGGATGGACAAGGTGGTATAAATACAGGGAAATGTCTTTCCAACTGTACCAATTGACTGATGTTTTCTTGGGGCAACGAGTTTTGATGTCATTTCTAAAAACTAATCTTGGTCTACAGTGTTGCTGTCTTCTAACCACACCTACTATGCACCTGTTGCTTCCATGTTTAGTCATATCTAAGGTCTGCAGAACTAGATATTAATGTCATAAATAAGGAACAAAAGTGCTGGCAATAAATCCTTGCACAAACCAACATTGAGGCGAGAAATATATTAATAATTTACAGCCACGCTGTCAATAAATGAGCGTGTTACTGGAAGAGCTTAATAATGCTTTCGTTTTACACCTGTTGAGCTGAAAGCAGGTGCAGTAGTAAGGGAAATGAGTAACCAGGGTCAGAATAGAGGGCTCTTCCACTTGCTCAATTAGGAGAGCTACTTCCCCCTTCTGTTTGTTTACGTATTATTTCTTCACACCTGGCACCTGTCCACTTTCCCTTGGATCCTTCCAAAGTCAATTTTCCTGCCCAGGAACTGCCCTGCTGAGAACCATACATATTTACTAAAAATATGTGATTTCTGATAACCTGTGATCTGTTGTTATTATTTAGCAGGTGACATTCTCTTCATAACCAGAAAAGGGAATCCAGTTACGGTTTCAAATTTTTTTTAAAATCACACAGATATACTAAAATAGTGCAAAAATATAAAGGGAAAGTCTGTTGCTGAAATAAGTATCTATTTCTATTAAAAAAATATACATGTAGTTTGCAAATGTATATACTTATATTATTGAAATGACTACAGACAGCTATTTGGGTTTCTTAAAAAGATAGTCTATAATACAGGGGGTTAATCTTGATATGTATTTTGATCTCCACAAGCTCATTTACAGAATAGTCAACAGCACATCAGACCTGGGACAATTTTTTTTTTTTTTTTTTTTGCACCTGCAGGTTTGCCTCAGGAACGAAACTGACAAAGTTCTGGGACATTCTGTGAGAAACAAAAGATGCATTTATAAGAACAGAATGCAGCCAGGAAAAGATATCTTATAAAAAAAGGAAAACACTGTTTTATATAGAGAGGCCTGGAGACTTTAAAGAGACTTTCAGATGAAAGACTTTTGTTGGTTTATACTGCCTTTATTAAGAGCTATCCTGTACAATTCTATTTTTTTAATTTTATTGTTAATAATAATAATAATAATAATAAAATGCTACTTGTGAATGTTATAACTGCCTATGCTTCCCAACTTATGCCCCTACAACACCAAAATTCTACTAAATTCTTTTTGCTACCAGTGTGAAAAGCAAAAGTGAAAACCCACTTAGAAAATGGGTCAGGGACATTCTTGTAGCTGATTGGCTATGGCCACCAACCAGCCAGTCTGGTATGAGGCAACAGAGCCTGGGAAATAAGGAGTCCCAGTCTCTGTGTGCCTCATTTCCTTCAGATATTCTTGTGTCCTTAGAATTTAAAAAAAAAAAAAAAAACAGATGCCAACATTTTTTTTTCTTACTTAGCGAGCGAGAGCCATCCCCTCAACCCCCACTTAGACTCACCACACGCAATGGCAGTCACGGCAGTTAACTAACACAAGTCAGAAAAACTATTCCTGTAAAAAAAAAAAAAAAAAAAAGTTGTGATTAAGCTTGTGTTTCATTTTTATATACCCTCTTTTATATTCATTCAGGATTTGGCAGTGGCCGGAAGACCGTATGCGAGCTGTATTTGAAAGCAGCATCGGAAGCAGCGCTGGTGATCAGAGGGGTGCAATGTAAGGAGGTACGAACCACAACTGATTTCTTTTTTTATGACAGATGTTTTTTTTTCTTCTTGCTTGTGTTAAGCAGGTGACTGCCACTGTGCGTGCTTTCCAGAGTGCTTTCCTTGACGCTGAAGTGACTCTTGCGCTAAGTTTCCAGCTGATCTGACCCTTCAATCATAAGGGATAATGACTGACTTGCAAGAGGGCAGGCTATCTCTTCTCACCTTCCCTATCATCGGTCTCTCTCCAAGTTATCCACAGTAGTCTGAGTTCATTGCACTGATCGGCTGCGTAGCTCAGCTGTCACATTGCAAGCAGACATGCACAGTTCCCACGGTCTCCCAAACAGAAAAAAAAATCTAAAACGGTAAAACGGAGGACAAGTGAGTGGGGGGAAGAGACCAGGAAGAAACAAGGGAGAGGGAAGGTTCTTCCTTACAGTAAAGGAAACAGTATAAACATTTAAACAACTATGAAAATTCAGTGCCCTCTACTAGCAAGTCTACCAGTAGAGGGACTACTATACCAATAAAATAACTCCGACTTAATTTTTAGGCATTGTATATAAATATTTTTTTTAAATCTTAAATGTTAATAATAACTTCACATGTAACCCATTTTCTAAGTGCAATAATACCCTCCAGGGTGGGTGGTATGGGCTATACCACATCTTTTAGGGGCTATTACGCCCCTGGACAGTCCAGTATAGCCCAGTACCGCCCACCCTGTTGAGTATTATTGTTTACTTGTTTCACTGCACTGACAGATATTTTGTTATAAAAGTAGAAAGTAATTAGTAACGCATCAAAATACAATAAATAAAACAGTTGTCTATTTATTAGAAGTAAACACCTGCCCTTTAATTCTGATATAAGTTACAGGACCTCTGCAGATATCTCTTATGATACAAGAGACTCCTCTGGTGAAGTTTGGGCAGCCAGCTTCATGGTCCTCTCACTCGTGTCTCTTTTACACGCAGGCTAACTTATATAACAAGTAAGCACAATTTAAATCATAATTTATACACACAGTTGCTTATGACAGTTTTAGGAAACTAAAATGCTCTGCTACTTGATCTTCATCTGATCTGGACTTTGTCTTCAAAAGTGACATCATCATCATCATCATCTGCTTGCGGCATCATCACTATTATGCCTTCAGAAAATTGGAAAATCCCACCAGCGCAGCAGTAGAGCTACCGCTTGTGGCACCAGCAACCCGAATTCAGGAATGAGCCCAAGCTGTTGAAGGGGTCAGCTGGGGGGAGGGGGTCTGAAAGTCCCTTGGACACTCTCCACCTCGGGGGCGGGTGCCTCCCATGATGTGCTGCCACCTGGGTGACCACAGGCGGGGTTGACCACTGCAGCCCGGAACGGGAGGGTCAATGTTAGTGTGGAAGGGTGTGCGGACGCATACGTACCTGTCGTGCAATTGACATCATGGGGTTAGGGATGGAAAAGGGGAAAACCCTCAGCCTACAGGAGGATGCCGCCTCTCCTTGCAGGCTCTGCACCCACCTACTGGGCTCACCGACCTGTAACCCAACTAAAGGTCCTCCAAGATCAATGGTGGAGCACCCCGAGGGCCTGCCACATGGGGTAAGCTGTGGGACACTGCAAAAATCTGTCCAGTAAGTCCCAGGGATGACGGGGTGATGGGCGTGGGGCACAGGGGTGAAAGGGGGGAGGTTGGGTGACACAGGGGCATAAAGCACACTAATTAAAAAAAATAAAAAAACTAGAAAAATCACTTTTTTTGTAAATTTTATTTTTAATTTTATAAGTGGTCTTACAAAAGAAATCTCCAGCAATGATCAATACGTCATAGACATATTCATCATAGATAATCCACAGCAATGATCAATATGCCACAGACATATTTATAATAGGAAAATCACTTTTAAAGAAATTGTATCCAACTATGTTTTTCCCCCAATAATCTCTTTTACCTCCAGTTCCTCCCCAGTGACTCTCTTATTATGAGGACCTCAAGTCCCGTCACCCACCTCACCTAAGACTTACCCCATCTACTTCTTACCTCTATGAGTAAATGGGTATCTCGATACTTGGAGCAGAGCTTGCGGGGTCACCATCATCTAGTCGGTGGAGGTGCTTTTCCTCTCTTCTTCTCCCCCCTGATCCAGCAGGTGTGCAATGGGCTGCACATACTGCATGATGAATCAGCACGTCTCAATGCCAGGACCCGACCAATGGGATGGGTGACCGCCACTGTACCATCTAGCCTCTGCTAGGTTGCAGTGAAGCAGTGGTATGTGTTGTCCCCCCTCCCTGAAGAAGGAAAGCTGTCTATGACTGCTTAATCCTCCTTCCCCTGGCCAGCCCTCAAATGACCCTGGTCCATTCTCAAGCTCAGATCACCGGTGCGGCAGGCAGTGATCCACCTTATGTTTTTAAATCACATGCACAGCCTTTTCTCTTTTCCCTGGACTATTCAAGCTAAGGACGTTTCATGACAGCAGTATAAATTCTCAGACTGTTGGGGTCACCGCGCAACCCAAAAACCAGTCACTCAGGTTTCGAAGAGGCCCCAGGTTTCTGTGCCAAGTCAGCCAAGACTGGAAAGAAAAGCTGCTCTGTAGTGCAGCCCAGTGCATAGAAGGATGCCATTGCCCACTACCACAGAAAGTCCTAATGGCTGACTTGGGGGGGACCTGTACGCTGTGATACAACAGGACACCGAAACACACAATCTCAACACCCACCAGCTTGAGACCAGCATCCTGATGTTGCACTAATTCAACGGTGTAACATCCCGATGGCGGTAAGCATGACAGTGGAGTCTGCCAGGACTCTGAGTTGGTAATCATTATTTCAGGGGGGTTGGGGGGCATAGCCCCCCCAATAGACAAGAAACCCAGCATCAGTCCACTGTCAGGTTTACCATCGTTGGGATGGTACACTGTCAGGTTACTGCAGCACTGGGGTATTGGTCTCGAGCTGGTGGATATCAAGACTGTGTGGTTCAACATTCAGTAGTAAAAACGATACTGCAGCAGATGTGGCCTACACCACAGCATCTGGAGGTCGGACGGGACTTCTGGGGCACCTCACATATCTCACAAGGTGCTCTGGACATGACTATATGGGGATAAATACCCCAACATGCCTTCTGGATGACATCTAAGCACACTCATGTTGCAAGCTGTGAATCCTCCTTCCAACCACACCAAATTGTGAGTCTTGAAGTGGTGGGAGACATTCTCCCTTGTAAACCCCAGGATTGGGGGGCTGTTCCTGCGTAAGTACCGTGCTCCCTCTTTTATCCACCAACCATCATATATCCTCAATTGTGGCAGATAAAAGTGGGTGGTGGATAGTAGAGGGTGGCACTTACAGGGGGAGACAGCATTTCTGGAAAAGGGGACAGGAGCTCACACTGACTTTCAGCAAGAATGACGGATAAAGGTGGGTGGATAAAGTAGGGAGCACTGTAATGCGCCATGACAGGGTGTGCATTATAGGATTTTAATGCACACCTCAAGGGTGTAGTAAGACATGAGACTTAAAGCCGAGAGTCCTTACACCCTTGGGAAGTGCATTAAAATCCTATGATGCATACCCTGGAGGGGCTTATTACACTTCTAAAATGGCTCTAAGATTTTTTTGTGGAAGAATATAAGATTCAGCACCTGACTATGAATTTATAAACATTTAATGCATGGTCTGGTGATTTCTCTTGGTCAATGAAATTTCAAAATTTTTTCCTGCCATTTTATTAAAAAAGGGTTTACACTAGCCCTGTCTGAGGCTTTACTGGGGTGTAAGGCTAAATATACAGACTAAAAACATCCTGCTTGGCCAGTGCCTTGTTAAGTTTCTTCATTCTACCTGGGTAGGGAGCTCAAAGATTAATGAAACTAAACAATAAGCAACAAACAACAATATAGCTCTTTTATTCCTTTAGGTTGAAAACTCCAATAGGAATTATAGGGAATTCTGGTGGTGTCACGGGTCTAATGGCTGCTTGATCGTAGAACTCCGGGAGTGAAGGGCAGAAATTAATTACAACATGGACCCCAGTCACATCATAGATATCATGGGGCAGCAACATTAAACATGGCTACGAATTGTGGAAAGAAGCACCAAACCCAGGTGGCTAAGTTACGGACGTTGATGGAGTCAGATAGTGCTATGGGCTTACCTCCAGAGGAAAATCCCAGCTCACCTACGACCAGCTCAGACGGTGGCAAGGACAGAATGGCTTCAACAGAGCAAATCTTAACTCTCACTAAACTGGAGGGAATCAATAAAACCGTACTCGGGGTTGACTCATCGGTGGCAGATCTCAGATCCGATTTAAACAGACCTCTACTGCTGAGCAAGCGATCGGGGATCTGACTGACACAGCAGGCCAACATGACAGAGCATTGCTGTACCTCCTTACTAGGGAATGAGAGATTCAGAGAGAACTTGAGGACTAGGAGAACAGGGCGCACAGAAATAACTTTAGAATTCATGGCGTGCAGCAGGACTTAGAAAAATCACATAACTTGATGGAAGACTTCGTTACTTACATCCTTCGGGACATATTAAAGATACCAGACTCCATGGCCCTGCCAACTAAGAGAGTACACTGATTGCTGATATCAAAGTGGAAGGATCAAAAGACCTGCCCCAGGTCTATTGTGGTCTGTAGCTACAGTACCCAAAAAGACAACCGATTCTCTAGACAGCATGGCATGAGAGGGAACTTAACATAGACAGGCAGAGGATATTTTTTGATCAAGACTTCTCAGATGTTCTTAACGAAAAATGCCGGAAACTAAGGGAAATAATAAAGCAAGTAAAATGAAAGAACATTCAAATCCAAATGTTCTACCCTGCGAAGCTCCATATCCATATAGACTCTGGCGGACACATTTTTGAATTGCTAAGAGAAGCAGCACCAGCTCTAGGCAAAATGGGGCTCTTGTGTCCAGAACTGGAGATGGAAGCCCTGGACCACCACGGGTCAGGCAGCATGGCGCAAAGTGGGACAACCGCGCAGAGCAAACCTCTCTCCCGAAACATGGCCTACACATTATTTATTTATTTATTTTATTTAGTTGTTTAACCAGGTATAGCACACTAAGCTGAAAGGTTTTTTACAGGCGTGACCTGGGAGCACAAGGAGGTTAAGTGACTTGCTCAGGGTCACACAGTATGCAGGTGGAAGCTGTGGGATTCAAACCCAGGTCTGGTCTGCTGGATGTCACCAGACTTGCAGCTCAGAGCCTTAGAGCACTGCGCTATACTTCCTACCTATTTATTTATTTCAGTCTTGGAATTAATACCTTTGAGCCAAAGGCTCTTTTACATAGGCTCCATGTCATATCAAAAAACAGAAAGAAACAGTACAGTGAAAAAATACATAGTGATCCTAGGAGTAAAGGGAACAAAAGGTATTTTGCAGACATACAGTGCCTAGGAGTAAGCTTAATTAGAAAGGAAGGGCATTAGGGTTGGGATCCGGCTACAGGAGGAAAAAGATGCAGCCAAGTGGTATTGCAGAGACAAAATGAGGGGAAGACAACTAGGGACATGGTCTTACAGGATAGACAGAAGCTAAGGGTTAGGGCCGAACATTGTTCCAGAGTAGGGATATAGCCAAAGGCATTGTCTGAGCGGGGGGGATATCAGCAGACAAATGTGGGCTGTGTCATTCAGTTTAATAATAATAACCTTTATTTATATAGTGCTCTTTACCGAGTACCAGAGCGTCGTACAACAAACGGCAGTTAAAACCACAGAATGATAAAATACATTTTCACTATATAAATACAACTGAAAAATAAAATTCCAGTTACAAGACAGCACCAAAAACAACTTTAAATAAATAGGTTTTTAAGGCAGTCTTAACGCTCTCCCACTGTCAGGCACTCACATATCCTACCAGGCAAAGAATTCCACGGGGTTGGGCCTACAAATGAAAATGCCCATGACCCAGAGGTTTTTAACCAGACCCTGGGAATCTCCAGCAATCGCTCTTCAGTCAAGCAGAGTGGTCGGAGGGGGCAATAAGGATGCAGGCAATTTTGCAGGTAGCACGGTCCCTGTCCATGCAGGGCTTTATAGGTCAGTAAACTGACCCTGAAGGTCATACGCCACTGAAATGGCAGCCAGTGCAGTTTGCGCAGCACAGGCGCAATATGACTGAATCCAGATGATCCAGACAACAGCCTGGTTGCAGCATTCTACACCAGCTGCAAGTGGCGGATATCAACACTCGGAAGATCTAAGTAAAGGGAGTTACAGTAGTCCAGGCATGAAGTCACAAAAGCATGGATCAAAGTTGGAAGGTTGCCAGATGGAACTAGGTGTTTAAGCCGGGCGATATTCCTCAGATGGAGAAAGAGGACTTAACCATGGCTGACACCTGGGGACGAAGTGTCAGACTGTCAAGTATTATTCCCAGATTTCGCACCCGTTCAGAGGTCAATAACTGAGACCCTCCAAGCCAAAGCCCTGAGGGACTACTCATCACTGTCTCCTCTATCCGGCAACCAGAATCCACCACCAACACCTCAGTCTTGTCGGAATTTAGTTTCAACTAGCTGGTGTTCATCCAATCCTGGATTTCTGCCAGGCAGTTGTTAAACACCGCAAGTGCACTATCCTGGTCGGGTGTAAAGGACAGGTAGAGCTGTGTATCATCTGCACAACAGTGAAACCTCAGCCCATACTGCCTCACGATGTTTCCTAACAGCAGCAAATACACTGCAAACAACATGGGGGACAGCACGGAGCCCTGCGGCACCCCACACGGCAGAGAGAATGCCTCAGAGGAATAAATCCATGAGACTACTCTCTGTGATCTGCCAGTGAGGAAGGAATGGAACCATATGTGGACCATACCAGACAGGCCACAGATGACATGCAGGCATTCCAGCAGCACCCTATGTTTCACGGTGTCAAAGGCTGAGGAGAGATCCAAAAATACCAAGATGGTATGGGATTTCTGGTCTCTTGCAATCAGGAGATCATGGAGCACCTGAACCAGAGTGGTCTCAGTGCTATGCCTTTTACAAAATCCGGACTGGAGAGGATCGTAGATGTAATGGATGGTAAGATGGCTCTCCAACTGTTGCTCCACGACCTTCTCAATAACCTTCCCCTCAAAGGAAAGATTAGAGATCGCTCGGTAGCTAGCAGGGCAGTCTGGGTCAAGCAAGGCTTTCTTGAGAAGGGGAGTCACCACTTTTTCCTTCAGGGAGCAAGGAAACTCACCTGTCTTCAGTGAACACCAGATCATGTCCGCAAGGACCAGGCCGATGACGTCAATACAGCCTAATAAAAGGCGAGTAGGGCCTGGATCCAAACTACAACAGGTTGGGCACATATCCCTGAGAATCCGTATGACATCCTCGATCTCCAGCCATTCAAACACCATCCAGCAGAACAGAGGTATAGCGACATTCTGCCAACCACAGTCCCTCCCCATATGACGAGCTGAACGGATCTCAGACCTGATGTCAGCAACCTTATTAGCAAAGAAGTGAGCAAACTCCTCACACTTTTCGTGAGAAAACGCTCTCCAAAATTGTAGACATGCTGGATTATACAGTCTATCCACAGTTCCAGGAATTCTGCCTTCTTTTTTTTTTTTTTTTAAATTTTATAGTAAACACACACGTTCTAATATTAAAAAAAAAAAAACAGATTAATTCCATCCTTAAAAGAGCTGTTTACAAGTTTCAACTGTTCACATATTTCATACAACGGGTTCATACAAAATCAATCAGTTACTTGCTATCCTTTCATAGGTTCAAAATTATCCTGTCTCACAATTTCCAGAGCAAAGGTAACTATGAAAAAATTATCAGACTGAGCATACAGGGCAAGCAATGAAGCCAGTATCCACCTTCCAGAACTTAGGAATGAGGAGATCACCTCAAGGTACAAATTCGGGTCTTAGTGGGGATATATAGAGAACCCATCTCCTCCAGATCAGTTCAAACACCTGGAGCCTCTTATTTATCATGGCAGTGATAGATTCCATTCTGTAAATTGCTATCATAATGTCTTGCCACTGTCGGATTGTAAAGGATCCTGAGTCAGCCATTTTCTTGTAATGACCTTCTGCGCTGCCAGAATGGCCACCTTCAAAAGCCGGCTCGTAGTGGGATCTCTGCAATCCCTGGGGAAGTCAGAAAAGAACAGTGTGGGAGTAATTTTAACATTGGGAGTGAACACAGAAATCAAGGCTTGTTACAAATCATTAAAAAAGGAAGCTAGGACGTCCCCATATTATACGAGATATATGGGCTAGCGCAGCTAGGGAGTGTCCACATCCTCACCAGCAAGTTGGGGGGTCTAGCAGGCTGGTATTTAGCTTGAATTTTAGGGGTTATGAAGTATCATGTGGTGACTTTCCAGCCCAGTTCTTTCCAGGATACCGCTGACGTTCCCCAATGGAGTTTATTTAAGCGCTTCTCCCACATGGTCTCCCCAATCTCTACCACCCAAGTCCGCTTCCCATGCTTTTTTACTGACCCTCAAGGAATTGCCACTCACTGCCAGAATTACTGCATATAGACATGAGATAGTATGTGCCTGCGGTGTCTTGCTCTCCACCATGGCCATCAGGGCATTGACAATCTGAGGAGGTGGGTTGGAAGCCCACAGGTCTCCAGAAATGGACCTAATATAGTGACAGACCTGGGAGGTATCTAAATCTGTCCCTAAAGGGGACGCCATATTTTTCATTAAGCTGGGCCAATGTCAAGGGGCCACCCTCTCCAAGAAAATGAGACACCAAGTATAGGCCCTGCCTCTCCCAATGACGAAACACTAGATCCACGGAGGCCGGCAGAAAGGCCTTTGAATATGGGATCGACAGTAGGAGTGCCTTCCAAGGGGAAAGTTTCTTGTTACACAGGAGACCATACCAGCAATTTAGTGTGGTTTGTGCATATGGGTTTGCCTCTTCCCATACGCCATCTGCCCTATCCTGTGACAATAATATTTTGTTTATATGAAACAAGTCTCCTTTTTCTCTAGGGTCTTCCATCTCATTGTATAGCCTGCCCTTGCCCAGTATGCAACTGTTCTGATTTGAGCTGCTAAGTGGTATGATTCCAAGTGTGGGAGCGCTAGCTCCTCCCTGCTTCTTAGTGAGCTGAAGGAGTGAGTACCGAATCCTAGGCCAGTTGGTTCCCCAGAGAAAACTAGAGACTTTGCAGTTTACTTTTCTAAAATATGTCTTAGGGATCTCAACCGGTAGGGTTTAAGCAAGATACAGGAATCTGGGTAGCAACACCATCTTTATTGCCTCAACTCTCCGTACCAGTGGAATTGGGATCGAAGCCCAGCTCTCTCAATCTGTCCCACACTTGTCTCGCACAGGAGTACAGTTGATATCACAGCTGAAAGCTATCGATCCCCAACCTAACTCCTAAGTACTTCAAGTAACACAAACATATAAGTTGACGGCAGATAAGGACTACAAGGCCCATCCATGGGAAATAATAATAAGAGGAGGAATCAGCATTTATGTAGTGGTTTTCATACACACTGCATCCCAAAATGCTTTATAAGCAATACTAGACTGGTAGTGAAGTGACTGAACGTGTAGTGGCAGCCATTCCATACATTAATATCCACACACAGTCTTGGACAATTGCATGAACTGGTTTTATGGGAAAGGGAATATTGGCCAGGACAATGGGGTCACGTAGTGATCAAGGTGCTGGCAGCCCCACATCTTATTTCTCACAGTAATCTGCTCATATTTCTCTCTTCTGTCTTCCCCCTTCCCTGAATATAGCAGCACTTTGCAAGAGTGGCCTTCTCAGTCCCCCTCTGGTATTCATTCTTCACTATTCCTCCTCACACTGAAAACTGGTGAGCTCTTCACCTTTCTGCATCATGAATGCAAGTAGTACAGTCCCCGTTTTATTTTGACATATCAAATCTAAACAGATCTTTCCACTAAATCAGGCTCATAGCAGCAAGGAACATGGGGAATGATAGACTTTCCTATCCTTAAAAGATCTAGGCTACCTTTGATTAGGCACTATTAAATGATGGGTGTGCACATCATTATGCACGTCATTTAATAATGCCCAATCATAGGTGGCTTAGCTCTAATATGGGTAGGAAAGCCTAACTGTCCACTTGTGCCATGCTGCTATCAGCCTGGCTTACCAGAAGATTATGTTTATTATTAATATGTAAATATAACACAGAAGACTGTACTAAACACATTCATGATGCAGAAGGGTAGTGAACTCACTAGTGTTTGGTGAGAGGAGCAGGTCAGAAGAATGAATGCCAGAGAGGGACTGAAGAGGCCATTCCAGCAGGGTACAGCTATATTCAGGTTAGTTGAAGACATGAAGGAGGACATTGTGCAGATCACTGTGAGATCTGAAATGTGGGACTGCCAACATCGTGATCACAACCTGACTGTGGATGAGAGTAGCTAGTGATGACAAATACTCAGAGTGTCAGGGCTGCACCTGAACTGTCACTTGAATTCAGTGTAGGGAGATTACCCTTGGGTGGGGGCGGTGGGGTGTGTTGACGTTTGTTAGGACAGTATTGAGGGAGTTGTGTATAGCTCATTCAAGATTTGGAAGGGTGGTAGCCTGCCAACTCGCATTGTGGAGTAGAGCACAGAAAAGTACTGGAGAAGAATTGCTGGGAACTGTCCTGCAGGGTTCTACACATCACAGGTTAAGGAGTAGACAGATACTGGAAGTCAGGTGGATTCGCTCAAGGTATTAGTATGCCTCTCCTGCTAATAATATTGTTATCCATTGTAAGTGCAGCCCTTATGAGGGCATGAAATGAAAATTACGTACCTACCGTAATTCTTGGATCTTCTCTTGTATCTTCACCATTCATTACTGCTGGGTGTAAGCCAGAGTTGTGCACCCACCACGGGAGGCCCCCCCCCCCAAGAGGAGTCGGCGCCAATGGCGCTGCCCACAAGAGTGACGCATCACGTGATGTGTGAGGGGCGGCTGTTAGGCGCTGCAGACTCCTCCTCCATCTCAGTTCTGTTAGCAGGAGAGGTGAAATAACCATAACTTATTTATTTGTATTTTGATAACCGGCTAAGCCCACTGAGACCAGAGGTCCCTTTTTCAGGGGCGACCCAGAATTAGTTACAGGGAGAGACACACAAAAAAGAAGAGTGAGGCAAGAGAGCAGAGGGATAGAAAAAGGAAAGGATATAAACTGAAAAAATAAGCTGGAAGAGGACAGAAAATGGATGCCTACCATAAGGAACCACAGGGTCTCAATCCTGGGGCAGCTCCAAGGGAGGAACAGATAAAGGAGAGAAAGAAGAAGGAAGAAGAAGAGAGTGGGATGTTGGAAAGGGAGAAAAAGTCTGCCAATTGAGGAAATGGTTTAAAAGCTTATAAGCTCAGAACCAAAAACAAGGGAGTAAGGATCCCATTTGGTAAAACTGAAGAGGAGGTTCAACCGAACCGCTTGGACACAAAAGGCAGATTCTCTACACTTCCCACCATCCTCAACCCCTTAAACTCTAGCTGAAAGTTCACAGACTGCCAAGGCAGAATCTGTTCCGAAAGGAGAGCGCTCAACTAGGAAGGGAAGGAAGCCCACTAGCACCCTATTAAGTGCTAACACAGATGTGTATGGGGGTTAAAGTCCTACAGAGGGCACCTCTTTAAGAAGGACAGAGAGGGAACTCAAACAGACTACCTGAAGGCAAGGCAGAGATTGCCAGGTCATGGTAATTGAAGTGTTGGGACAGCGTTAAACCAGCAAAAGCTGACTCAATAGAAAACTGAGAAATGCCAGAGGGGACCTAGAAAAAAGCGGGCCAAGCCATTTAAGGGACAGACTTTTTTTTTTTTTTTTTTTTTAAGTGTGAATTGAATAATGTGGCTAAGAAAGAGCCAAGAAGACATCCTCTGGGGCAATCAGAAAGAGTTCCTTCAGGATAGAGATAAATCCTACTCATTCCCCTTCTTCAGTCAGAAATTGGATCCATCCAGAGAAGAACGGGAAAAATCAAGATTTGGGGGGGGGCTTAACGGCCATAGAAGAAGAAGGAGGCCCATGAGGGGAAGGTGGGTGGGAATCAGTAATGAGTGGTGAAGATCAAGAATTACAGTAGGTACATCATTTTCATATCTTCCCTTGTCAATCTTCACCATTCATTACTGCTGGGTGAGTACCAAGCCCCCCGAAGGGGGCCTGGATAGTCCCTGATGGAACAGATCCCTCAGCCTCCTACTGGTGGCAAGCAGGAGGGGGAGACCCTAACCAGCAGACCGGGGCAGTCTGTGCGCCTGAAGAAGCCTCCTCGCCCTGTGGGAGAACAGGCGGGTCCCCCAGAAGGCGGAGGCAGCCACCCTATACCAGGCAATGGGTGACAGTCTGGAGAGACAAAGCCATGCCATCCGCCTAATGCAGATTGCTGTCCCTGCAAGTCTGGACGCTACCTCATTGGCATCGTAGGATGCCCTCGCTAGGTGCCTTGCAAGCTCCAGACCCTTGCGCAGAGGGGGCAATTGCTTGTCTAGAGTGCTCTGTGTCAGGCAAAGATGCTAGGACCTGAGATAGCATGGACCACAGATGCCTGTTGTAAACAGCGAGATGTGCCTGATGTGAATTTCTGCACATCAGCAAATGACTTGAAGAGAAAACCCTTTGTACCCACTGGTTGAATTCAGCAGAATCCGGATCCAGGGGTCTGTCATGTGCCAGGCGCCAAGGCCCAGAAGGAGTGTCTAGGGATGTCAAGCCTGAAGCTGGGTGAGGCAGAGAACCTAGAGACTCATGGGGGGCCCAATACCATCTTCTGCAGTCTGCCGGAGCTGGAGAAGGAGCGGCTGGAGACTGCAAAGTGTGGACAGACGCTTCCTGGAAAGGGATCAGCCAGGAAGGCACCACCATGTGGCGGGCGCTGAATTCGCTAAGGAATGCACATGTCTGTCACTCGGTATTGTCCCTACAGATGTAGTAGATATGAAGCTCTGAAACCAACCTCGAAAGGAACCACTGACAGTCGGTGAAATCAGCATCAGAGGAAAGGTGGACAGAAAGTTCTTCTTCCTCAGGAGAGGAAGTCAAGGAGGAAATGGAGCTTCAATGTTCAGAGGAGTCCTACAGCGGAGGGGACAGGCAGAAAACCTGTTCATCCATGGCACTGACATAAGATGGGAAGGCCACCACAGTAGCTCTAAATATCTCCCAAGTTAACGGTTCATTGGGACCCACATGGCCTGGGAGAGAGGGTGGTGTTTGCAGAGGGATGGGCGAAGGGCACCTAAAAGCATGTGCCTGGCCTCTGCGATCCAGAGAGCGATGCTGCCAGGATTGGGGACCCTGAGATCATGCCGGGTTGCAAAGAGGAAAGAGAGGGATGCAAACCTGGGAAGAGCCCAAAAGGGGAATCTCCCCTGTAATGAGCCAGGGATTGTGTGAGTCCAGAAGGGCAACCCTCAGAACTGCCACTAGAAGGGATTTGGAGACCTTGAGAGAAAGGTGGGGATCAGTGCTGCGACTCCTCCCCACACCCCACAGGACAGTGAGGATACGCCGCCACTCTTCACCACGACCTCTCAATCCCTTGGACTCTGAAGCAGCCCTCTTCCTCAATATCAGTGGGGGAGGTCCTTGCTGAGTGAGCCCCCAAAAGGAACCCACTGTGGCAGGCTCCTCCACCCTCTCCCGAAGGACCCCAGCAGCACCAGAGATGGCAGCTGCCTGGGACCTCAGAGAAGAGGGCATACCCTCCCAATCTCCTGAAGGGTCCACGGCAGAAGACTCCAGGCCACCCCTAACTGTGGAATCCTCTGGGCTAACCAACTCCAGGGACTCGGAACACTGGATCGCCTGGTGCTACGGCCTATAAGAGGTTCCGAGTCAGAAGACTCAGGTCACCAGTCCAGGTCCTCCAGAGTCATCCCCCTCTGAACAGGGGTCGAGCAGAGTAGACTCCAGCGAGGTGACGCGGAACTCACCCAAAAACATAACCAGGCTTGCTTTTGCCCGAGAAGCCTAGCATAGCAGGCGCCACCAGAGTCGACCGTACCGTCGTCAGCACCAGGAACCCCAGCAGTACCACGAACGGTGCTGCCTGAGTCAACTGTGCCGTGGATGGTGCCGAAACCCAAAACGGCACCACCAACAGTGCCACCCGAGTCCCTGGGACTGGAACCCAAAGTGACACCGTGAATGGTGCTGCCAAGTTCCTGGCACTGCGGACGGTGCTAGAACCCAAAGTGGTACCGCCCGAGTCTCCGGCGCCACGGATGGCACCGGACCCCACGGTGGCAGCTAGGCGATAGAGGGTCCACCAGAGCTGGGCCCCACAACCGGAGGCCGCGAAACTGGGGGACCCTGTACCTCCGAGGAGGTGACTGCTGGGATGGCACAGACGGAGCAACTCCCGGGAGGGATCACACCATTCCTCCAGCGCCGAAGAAGAAACCTCCTCCTCGGCAAGGCTAGAAGTGGAGGAGGTTCCCTACCCACAGGGCCGCATAGACCCGGGAGAGGACCCGGAGGAAGGGTCGAGATATCTGGCCTGGGGAGCCCGCAGGCAACGTCATCCTCCGAAAGTCAGCGGAGCCCTTCCGACTTTAAACGCAAGGATTTCTAACACACAGCGATCCATGGAGAAACGGGCATCACAGTTGTCCATAACATGGTAGGGTCTCAAGCACTGAAGACAGACATCATGTTGGTCTGTGACAGAAAAGAGCTGGCCGCAGGGGCACGGCCCACCTTAGACTTACGTTTTGCCCCCGAACCGGACATGATACGAAAATAACAATTTAAACAGCAAAGCTCCCAGCATCGTCAAAAAATAAAATAAAAGGAACAGTCTTACCAGCAGACGATGTCGGGAAATGAACCAGGATGAAGGAGCGGTGTCACAAATCGACCGCATGACCTATGACCTGGATTTCAAAACACTATTACTCTGCGCAGCAGGTGCAGCCTAGTCAGCGGGAGAAACAGAACTGGGATGGAGGAGGAGTCTGCCATGCCTAACGGCCGCCCCTCGCACATCACGCGATGCATCACTCTCGGGGGTGGCGTCGTCTGCACCGACTCCCATGGAAAAAAAAAAACCTCCCATGGCGGGTGTGCGCCTCTGGTTTACACCCAGCAGTAATGAATGGTGAAGACTGATACGGGAAGATCAGCAGTTTTTCTGGTGGGTCATGATACTTATTGCTTGGCCCTCCAGGAAGACCAAGTTGTTGGTTAATAAGGTGGGGGAAAAAAAAAAAACACAACAGGGAACTGTACATACTACCTTCACTGTGCAGAAGGGTGGTGACCCACTCAATGTTTACTGTGGGAGCAGAAGTCAAACATTGAGAATGTGGACTGCAGAGTGATTTGGGAGGTTTTTTTTAATAGTGCCAGCTGATGATGCGTATCAGTATAGGTGTGCAAAACTCTCTGAGTTACAAGATTACAATCTGAGGTGTGATAATTCTCTTCACGAGACCGCAAGCTCATATGCAGACCCAGGCAGTACTAAAGACACGGTATGGATGGTGGGGTGTTCAACAGAAGGCAGGCTAGGTGCAGGGGGTTCACATCGAAAAAGAAAGCCTTATTTGTGGATTAACAAGAGAGCATGAGCTTTGGAACTGAACAAGACAGGTACTTTGCTGTGTGACCCTGAGCAAGTCACTAAATTTCCTTGTACTCCTAGGCCACCTGTAAACAAGCTTTCAGCTTAGTGCGTCTTTCCTGGTTAAAAAAAACAAAATTCAGTGCATCATATAACACTAGATAATCAGGTATTTGAAGTGTTGTACTGTAATGCAGTTTGCCAAAGAAGAAGACAGCTGGATTTCAAAACATTTTCTGCAAGTTAAAGTAAACAAACTGAACAAAATCATAGCCTAACGTGTACTGTTCAAAATAACCCACGAGTTAATATATGGTGTTGATCATTCTGGTACAACAATTCAAAATAAAGAGGGAAAGAAGAACTAATTAGCACCATAGAAATATATGTGGATCTCTGGCTCCGATGATGTCATCATGACTCATCACTTAACGCACTTGGCAGACATCTTAGGGAGATACTGAGGCTGTTTTTTGAAAGTGAAAGGCTGATGTTCATATTTTTCAAAAGCTGTGAAACTGCATTTGTGTTATTTACACAAATGCAGTTTTAGTATAAATGTAAACAGCAGCCTTTACTTTACCTCACGATGAAGCCAGATTCTGGAGTTTGCAGTTTTAAAAAACTGCTTGGTTAGGTATCCTTTAAATGCTTTGAAAAATTCCCCTGTGAATCCATTGGGGCCTGGGCTTTTATTCATTTTAAGGCCTGAGATTGCCTGGTTCAATTCATTTGGTGAGGTGGGCTGATCCATTTTCTGTTGGACTTCTTCAGTTAGAAAGGGTAGCTTCAATTTTGACAGGTAGGAGGAAATCTCTTCCACCTCGGGTGTGTGCTCTGGTGTACAGAGTTTTTGGTAAAACATTTCAAAGACTTGGGCTATTTGTAAAGGGGATTGCACCACCTCGCTTCCTTCTTATCTTCCCTTCCCACCCCCACCCACTCCCTCAGGTCTTCGGATGCTAGGCTTTTGGTCATCCCTCACCGTAGAACCACTGCCGGTCAATCAGCCTTCTCTTACCTCTTCCCTAAACTCTAGAATTGCCTGCCGGCTCAGATCCGCCATTCATCATCCAAACACTCCCTATCCTTTGCCCTCACTAACTTCCTTGCACCAAATTGCAACTGCCCCTGACCCCCCCCCGATAGCTCTCTTCCACCATACCCCGTTGCGCCTGACCAGTGGCTCGGCCTTCGCCTAATTGCTGGCTGATACACTGCCCTACGCACTTCACTCACTCCCACTCTCTAATTACCTCCTAATTTCTCCCTCCCCTCCTTCCCTCCCTCCTAATTAACCTATGCTTCTCAACCTCACGCACTGCTACTGCTCCCTCTCCCTCCTCCCTCCCCCCCCACCCTTATTCACCCCTCATCTTCTCCTCCAGCTCCTACTGTCAACTTGGTGCATCTCGCCTCAACTCAATTCCTGCTACTGGCACTCAAGTATTGTTATTGGCAGTTACTTCATGATGTATTAACCTTGAAGTGCTCCATGATATGTATTCCCTGTCCTTGATGTTTGATTCCTGTACTGTTTCACCTATTGTAAAAATGTGCTAATGTAATCCTGTACTGCTCCACCTATTGTAAAAATGTGCTAATGTAATCCCATCCAACTGTACATTATCTGTATTACGCTACGCAATATTCAATGTTTGTATGTTGATCTGCCTCCACTTGTAACCCTTCCCCCCCAGGTCGCACCGTGAGATGAGCATCTTTTTGTTCAGTGTGCCTTTCCTGGTGAAACATTTTTCAATAAATAAACAAATAATAAATATGGGTCCCTAATCTGCATAGTGGTAACCTTCAGCACTTTTTGGCAGAGTTTTTGTGCTAGTAAGCGAGTCGCTCTGGGACCGCTTTCATAATATTTCTGATTCAAGTATTACAATGACTATTCTGTATGAACATCTAGCAGATACTGCATCTGCTGCTTTGTGGCTTGTAACAGGGGGTATACAGCCGTGTCCCCTGCAGCATGCTGTCCCTGCAACACCTTAAACTACTGCTGTAGTTTCTTCAATCTTTGGGTCTGCTGTCTCTTATAATTTGAGACAAACTTAATAATGTCCCCTCTTAGTACTACTTTTAAAGTGCCCCATAGGGTAGCAACACCAATCTCTGGGGGCCTATTTTCCCTTAGTATCTGGGGTACTCTGTCCCCCACTAATTCTGTGAATTCTTTAGAATTCAGTAAAAAAGTATTAAACTTCCACAGTCTGCCCTCGTTCCGTGGGCCAACTAAACATAAGGGTGAACTACGAGTGATCAGATAAAACCGAAGGAGTATGCTGGCAATCCTTCAACAGGTGTACATGCTCTCTGGAGACCATCATATAATCTATCCTAGTGTATGTACTATGGGGTGCTGAGTAATGGGTATATTGTTTCCTAACTGGATGTAGATACCTCCAGGCGTCAGCCCAATGCACCCCGCTAAAGTATCCCCGTGCAGCTTTCTGAGCTGCAGTTTTCTTCAGTATTCTAGGATTAGTTGTATTCTCTTGATTATAAATTTGTTTATGATCCCCACTTACAATCAGCATCCCCTTGTGGTGCTCTGTAATCTTTTGTAGTGGAGCCCTAATCACTGGGGCTTTTGACCCTGGAGGGATCTACACTGAGGCTATTGTGAGTGGGTTCTCCTCCAGGTCCCCTGCTGCAATCAAGCGTCCCTCCAAATCTGAACATGAGGAGGTTAGTTTAGTTTAAACTGGGTATTTTCGTGGGAGCAATATGGCCACTACCCTCTCTTCCCTCATCTAAACAAGGAGGACAGAATTTGTCCAAAACCAAATTTGACCAGTTTTAAATGCTCCTCCCTGCTCAGATGCATTTCTTGAAGGAGGACAGCGACAGGATTTTGTTTCTTAAACTGGGTGAGCACCCTGCATCACTTTATGGGATTTAAACCATTAACATTCTGGGATATGATTTTCAGTTTTTGAGTGTTATCCATTTACATCATAAATAACTCCTCAGGGTCACCTGAAGACACCATCTGAATACCCCAATACTTTTTTTTATACCGTAGCCCCAAAACTCTACCTGCACACCCAGAAGTTACTTCCTGACAATGCTACAGAACACACTGAAGATCATTAATTGTATGTCCCTTGTAAGTTATTCCATTACACTGGCACAAAAAATAATAACAATATTTAAAAAACATTTTCATACCACTCCAATATCCCTTCTCCAATACCCCTTCCCCCGTTTACCATTATACTAACAATCTTTAAATTTATATGACAACATTCCCCCCCCCGACATAACTACTGTACAACAGGAAATATTCGCGATCCGATAATATTTGCTATATTCACTGTTGCGTCTTAATGTGCGAACATTAACTGAACACCAATATTTTCTGATACTACAAAGCATCCGACATTAGCCAAACAGACTGTAGCTTACAACCATACAGTCATTAGAGATGAAATAACGCACCACTGTACTACATACTGGTGCTACAAATTTCTTTATTTGAACCACATTCTTGCACCACAATAAATCAAAGTCAAAAAGAAAAGTTTATTTGTGTCGATCTTGGGATCTTTAGATCTGCTACTCATCCAACTGATTGATACTGCACAGATTGTCTATCTGCAAAAAAATTAAAAGAGCGACCTTACAAAGACCTAAGACCTATGCACTAATACAGTAGTACAGTACTCATTTTGAGCTAGTAAGGAAGCATACTTGCAAATGAGGAAATCAAGGCAGTTCTCATGTGCTTCTTGTATCCCAGCTTGTGTGGAACCATGGACACAGGCATCTATCTTCTGCTTCAGCTTATTATAGCTGCATTCTAGCCAGCGAGCAAGCTTCTCTTTTACAAGTCATTTTAAAGTCCACTTTGACATTTTCTGCCCCTTCATTCATTTGCTCAAATATCAGTCCAGCGAACCAGTCAGTGAAAGACTGCTGCAACTCATCTTTGAACAACTTGTTCAGCAAGACATCAAGAGGTTGAAGGAGGTCTGTGCATGAAGCAGGTACAAAGACTGGAATGTACCCGAGCTCCACCAGTAGTTCAATCACTTCAGTTGTTGTATGTGCCCGGAATAAATCCCAAATCAACAGACCCTTTTGCTCTTTTGGGAGGGCAAGAGATTTTTTTTATGTTCTCCATATATGGCACTAAAGCATTGGAAATGTACTCATGTGTGGTCAATGCATTCACCCAGTGGTTTGGAGAATGCATTACTGACCAGTCCTTGGGAAACCTGAAGTTCGGATGACATGCATTGGTTTTACCACAGTAGATGATCTGTGGTGGGAGATCACCTGAAAGGGTGCAGGAGTGGACTACAGAAACTTGGCATTTGTCGCTGAGACCTGTGACAGCAAGCTGTTTAGATCCAATTTCAGCCACAGTCCACCGAGAGACCAGTATGAGATTTACTCTGGTCTCATCCAAATTAATAACTAATTCTGGTGGCATTAGCTCCTGCGCTGATGCCTTTGCTATTCTTTCAAGAAAGGTGCATTTTAAAGTGGGAAAGTCAAGGGGGGGGTTGCGTGCAGTCTTGGCGCCCTTCCTTTTACTAAAGCCAATCCTATTTAGGAACCCCCACCCCCACTTGGTGGTTACTGAGACACACCACCATTTTCCACCAGTATCTGAAGACAGTTAGCTCTCACAATGCCAGTAGCAAGGGCAAGCACTACCTACGCATTGATGACTGCACTCTCTGCACGCAGATTTTTAATTACAGTTTTGAGCTTGACCTCGACATTCTCAAGCAGAAAAGTTGGTCTCCCTCGAGGCTCAGTAGGAAGCAAAGGTGACAGGGTGCTTGTGTTAGGTATCTTAAGCAAATGCTCTCTATAACCTTTTTTAAAATTTCTCACTGTTGACTCATTTATGCTGCTACTGTACTTTGCATTGTAGAACCTAACTGTTGCCATCACACCATTTTCACTAGCATATTTCCCAACCTCGTATCGAACCTCTCCAGAATAAGCAGTGTAGGATGATGCCCGGATTTTTTTTTTTATTATTTAGTATTGTACAGCTTAGTAAGTACAACAACTAGTACCAAAAAATGTTTTGTATGTTTAGCTTTTAAAGCAATAAAATGACAACTAAAATGTATGTTGTATATTAACAAATATAAACAAGAATATTGAAAAGAATTAAGAATATATACCCCATAAACAAGCCCCTGATAGGGGTGAAACATAGGGAAAAAGAATAAATAAGATATTGGAACTGACTAGAAGTCTTTTTGGTGTTATTCCAAAAGGGCCCCCCACCCCCATTCATGTACATTTTCTTCAAAAGAGGTCTCACCAAGGCCTCTTTCAAGGCCACTGGAAAGACACCACTCCCCAAGGAACACTGGATGATTTCAGCAACCACAGGTCCAGTCAGGCCAACACCAACCAAAAATCAGGTCAGACCTGGGTCTAGATCACAATGGGTTGGTCACAGCCTCAAGAATATCTCAACCACCTCATCCACTCCAACCTCCTGTCCGGGTTCGCCCTCTCACCCTCTGCCCTCGGACCCCCTGGTTTGATGGAGCCTTAAGGGAGTTGAGGCAAGAGGGGTGAAGGTTAGAATGTAGCTGGTGGAGAACCAACCTGGTGCCAGCAGACTTAAGACTAATGGAATATTTTAAAGACTATCAGTCGGCAATCTCCCCTTCAGAAGGCAGAATTCCTGGACTTCCGGTGACGTCACCGAACTCGATGGCCAACTACTTGTAGAGTTCCTTGATCCCCACTAACAAACCTCCTTAGAACAGCGCTAAATAATATAAATGACCTGAAAATGGCTACTGGAATCAAAGGAGGTAGCAGACCTATTAACTCTCAGGGCAAAATAAGTTCCAATCCGGGTGATGGAGGAGGAGGAGGATCTCTCTCCCGACAGCAGAGGCCTAGCCGCAACTCATCTCCAGCTGGAGTGCAGGCCCAAGATTGTGATACAGACCAGGAGACTGAACACCTTTCCAGATCCACATATAAAACGCTGCTCGTAGAAATAAGAGCACTTTGAGCAGAAGCAAAACAGAAATTTCACAGCCTTCACACCAGATTATCTGAGGTGGAAGTCAGGGTTGAAACGGCAGAGGGGAGAGTCTCGGAAGTGGGAGACGACTTAGACCAGCTACATGCAGCGGTCGATTTTCTGGCTAGACATCAGGAGACCATGCAAGCAAAGCTGTTTGACTTGGAAGCCTGGGCCCAGAGGGATAACATCAAAATATATGGACTTCCCAAGGGGTCAGAAACTGGGCTTATGGAACAATTCATAGAAGATCTACTGAAAGACATGTCGGTTCTACCCCTGGACTTCCAGTTTAAGACCTAGAGGGCGCATAGAGCCCTTGCATCTAAACCTTCCAACCCAAATGCAAGACCAGTATCAGTGGTTTTGAAGCTCTTGAGCTATAAAGACAAAGAGAAGCTCTTAAGACATGCTTGGTCAAAGAAAATAGTAAAACACAATGTCTCATGGCTGATGTTTGATATCGACTACATCGCTGAAATTGCTAACAGAAGGGCAGCCTACTCACCGATCCTGAGAGTCCTAAAGCAGCATAAAGTTAAATTTCAGACTCCATATCCAATGCGGATAAAAGTCTTCTGGGACTTGGGAGTTAGACTATATGAGATGCCCACGGAAGTTTATGAGGAACTGCAGAAGAGAGGCTGGAGTTCAGACCTAGACCGTCCTAGGGAGCAATGCGCACATCCGGTGCGATCCGAGTGGTGCACAGCAAGTAATCAACCCCACAAGAACTCCATGCATGCAGCAGTCCCAAAAACCATGGCGGATATCAAGGTGCTTCTAGACCAGACGAGGAAGCAACATCGAGACCAGAGTGAGACTGAGGAGACTGAGAACACCTGAAGGGCTGGTGAGCACAATAACTTTTCAACCTATAGCTTCTTTTACGAAGCCTCTGGTGACATGCGCTCGGATGTCGGACCTTACCAATCCTGGCAGCACTTTGAGCAACACTGGAGAAGATCTTAGTCCTGACAGAGAATACTTTGCTAGCAAAGAACAGAGCAAACTCATTGCACCTAGTGCTTGACCCACAAATAATTCTGTTCTGTATTCACGGAAGAAAGAGGTGAGGGTCCACAGTTAGGCAACATGAACAAATATGGGAGGGAGTTAGACACCAGTCCATTTATGGAAGAGAGAATCCTAAAAAACTCACAAAACTGAAAGTGGACAAGGCAATGGGACCAGATGGATACATCCTAGAATATTAAGGGAACTATGGGAGGTGCTGGTACCACCACTGGAAGCACTGTTCAATGAATCACTTGATACAGGAGTGGTTCCAGAGGACTGGAGGAGGGCAGATGTAGTCCCTCTTTACAAATGTGGGAGTAGGGAGGAGACTGGGAACTATAGAACAGTCAGCCTCACCTCAGTAATGGGGAAAATTATGGAATCACTACTTTAAGAAAGGATTGTGGAACACCTTGAATCCAGAGGAGCATAGGATCTGAGACAGAGTGAATTCACAGTGGGAAGGTCATTTCAAACAAATCTAATTGATTTCTTTGATGGATGACTAGGGTCATGGATCAGGGGGAGCGGTGAATGTGGTCTACCGGATTTCAGCAAGGCCTTTGATGCCATTCCACATAGAAGACTGGTGAACAAGCTGGGCAGCCTGGGAGTGGGTCACAAGGTGGTAAACTGGGTTAGAGGGTCGTGGTAAATGAAGCTCAATCTGAGGAAAGGAGGGGGACCAGCAGGGTGCCACTGAGACCAGTCCTGGGGCTCGTCCTGTTTAATGTCTTCATAAGATATATTGCAGAGGGGCTGGAAGGGAAGGTGTGCCTCCTTGTCGATGACACTAAGATCTGCAACAGGGTGACACTCCGGGACGGGTGGAAAAATGAGGAGGGACCTAGGTAAACTGGAGGAATAGTCTAAAGTGTGGCACCTGAGATTCAATGCAAAAACTGCAAAAATCATGCATTTGGGATGCAATAACCAAGGGGAGGATTACATGATGGGGGTACTGATGGTCACCAAACAAGAAAAGGGATTTGGGGGTAATCATATCAGCCAAACAATGTGCCAAGGCTGTGGGAAGAGCCAGTGGGATGCTGGAGTGCATAGAGAGAGGTATCACCAGTAGAAGAAAGCAGTGAGGCCTCATTTGAAATACTGTGTCCAGTTCTGGAGGCTGCATCGCCATGAGGGCATACACAGTGTGAAGGCAGTTCAAAGGGCAACAAAGATGGTGCAGGGGCTGCCCCAAAAGTCATATGAGGAGAGACTGGGAGACCTCAATATTTATACCCTGGAAGACAGGAGAGATAAGATAGAAACCTGCAAATATCTAAACAGCATAAGTAGGGTACCAGAGGGTAGTATCTTTCAGAAAAGGAGCTATCCAGGAATGAGGGGGCATGACATGAGGTTAGAAGAGGCAGACTAAGGGATAGTGTGAGGAAATATTTCTTCACGGAAAGGGTGGTGGATGCATGGATTAGACTCCCAGCAGAGGCGGTAGGGGCAAACACAGTGGGGGAATTCAAACATGCATGGAACAGGCTTGGGGGAACCCTAGAAACAGGAATGAGGAGGTAAAGCAGGAGATCAAGTAGGGTCTGCTACTTTTACAGTAGGCAGAGAAAATGGGCAAACTGGATGGGCCTAGCAATCCTTATCTGCCGTCAATTTCTATGTTTCTGTGGAGCAAGCTCACCCTCCCATTCATCCCCTACCAAATGAAGGAGACCCCTTACCCTTAGCTCGAAGGGTGACAGACCTGTGGACTACCGCGGGACTTTCCCATATGAGAATAAGAGATGGAGTTAGTATTTGTCATGCTCTTCCGCATGCTGGTCAGTGAATGTCCTTAACATAGCCCAGACCTACTGAATCGCATGACCAGACCATTAGTTCAGGTGTGATATGGAGAGGCCCTGAGCTGCCTCACCCCACACTTCTCCCAAAGACTAACCATTAGCCCCAGCACTTACAATCAGTCTTTGGACCCCTAGCACCTTACATGTCATATTCCCTCGACAAGGACCCCTGGCTGCACTGTCTCCCACCCTCGCCCACCTCCCCCATATCTCCCTCCCGCCCCACCCAACCACCTCAGTACTCCCCTTACCCCGCACCTCCTTCCCCCTCGATCTCCTACCCTCACTTCCCCACCACCCACCGCCCTTCCTTGTCTTGCTCAAAGCTCAAGTCTTTGTACTGGTTATTACATGTCTGTAAGTCAATGACTATATGTTTGTAACTAAAATGATGACTGTTGCACACGCGGATGTGGAACCTTTGTAAACGAGCCTAGGCTCAAAGGTATAGTAATCCTAGATTGAAATAAATAAATAAAAACAAAAATTAGGGCAGACATAAAATTGGTGCCCTGATCTGACAGACTCCCCCAGGGAAAACCTACTCAGCTGAATGTCCCCAGCAGTTCATCAGTCACTTTTCAGCTTCAGTGGGGGACAAGGGCACTGGCGTAATTCACAACCACCAAAATGTACCTCTTGCCTGTATGACTTGGGGTGCTCAGGGGGGAATCACAGGCGTCTTAGCCTTGTCCTCACCCTTTCCCACCCTCTGGCACTGCCGTCAAGTCTGGCAGTAGTTTGCCACATCCTTAAAGATACTGGACCAGTAAAATTATTAATCAGATGCCTTTTTGTAAAGCCGACTTCTAGGTGACCAGAAAAGGGCATACTGTGGGCTAAGGCCAGAAGGTGCTTCCTATATTTCCAAGAAATACTATATGCCGGGTCCTCTCTTTGGAACCCACTCAGGATATATGAGCCCATTCCTCCAGTATACCTCTCCTTTTCTGAACTGAGAGAGTCACAGTATACCATTGATGCTAAAGCTCTTAATTTCTGTAGGGACAGATCAGCTTGCTGAGCTCTCCTCGACTTTGCATGCCTGACCTTCTCTAAAACATACTCTCCTGTGGGAGAGCCACACGCAGCTGGGCTCTCCTCAGTCTGTAGCTGTAGCTCAGAACTGCGGATCCCAGCTCATTCTTAAGCCACAACTTGCCTTGCTGCTGAGAGAGGAGTTGCTTCCAGCTGCACTCCCCCCTCTGTGCCCTCAGGAGTCAGTACCCTAGCCTTGCTACAGGTGGTCACACACACACACACACACACACACACACACACACACACACACACACTCTGTTGGCTCTACTGTCAGTCATTACCCATGATTGCCTCAGGAGAAGGCAGGTCCTGTACAACACACACTTCCAGTATGCCCTGGCCACAATCCCAGCTTCAAAAGATCCAGGTCATTGGCACTGAGACTGCAGGACCTGTCACCACTCTAATTCTGGGAAACTGGCCTGGCAGGATCTGTTCCTCATGAATCAAATCCTGTTTCACCACTGAAATGGAGTCTCCAGTGTTCCTCAATTCCTGGGTTACTATCCCATTTACCAACATAGGGGGCATATGTGTGCAGTGGAGTTAGTGGGAACCGCACTCTGGGTACAGGCCATTAGCTGCTAGGAGCTTGCAGAACTACCCCTTCCTACTGCACTCGCACCATTTGTAACTTTTTATTTACGAGTTACTCAAATGGAACAAGTGTACAGAATAAACACTGTAAACTTATGGACATTAAACTTTTACAGTTTAGGATATTAGAATAGAAGAAGACATATCAGCACTTTATACAAATAGAGTAATAGCCCCAAACTGATTCCTAAGGGGATACAGTACACTGGAAGGTAGTGACAGGATATATTACTCTCACCACATATCAGTTATACATAAAGCAGTTTGCTGGCTTCTTACACTCCTTACAGGATTAAAAGGGAGGTGTGAGGGCTGGAAACCAGTAGGAAAAAGGCAGGCAATATAAAGACATGTTCTGTGCTCAGTTAACCTAATGTGAGACCCTGCCCTCTAAGGCGACAAACTTGTCATTATGCAATGGGAAAGCATAAAGTAAAACAGTGCATCATCAGTCCATGACTTCAGTTGTGTGTCTGAACACATTAATCAATCTAAAGTCCATAACCATACAGTGAAAAACATGATATGTAAGCCGCACCACCAGAAACATAAATAGCAACGGTTCCTAGGATACAAAACATAGACAGCTTATAATATGGAGGAGTCCAGCATGCAAAATATACAGTCTGAGTCAACCAACAAGCACAGCCATATAAAGCAATACTATCAATATAGGCTTACAGAAGGCAAACTGTTCAAAAACCAGCCACTGTATGAATCCTGCACCAGGGATCCCAGTGTTTATTTTATTTATTTATTTAAAAGTTGATAACCAGGAAAGGTACACTGAGCTGAGGCTCAATTCCAGGTGTGACCTGGGGAATAAGACACATACAGGGGAGGAACACAGATGGTACAAAGCAAACAACAGTAAAATATATGCTACAAAGAGGCAAAGATAATTACACACATAAACAATAGCATCATGGGTTGAGCAAGCATATACAATAGCATCGAGGGTTATACAGGGTAGGCAGTGGTTACATAACAAATACAACATAATCATAAAATAAATACAGCGTAAATCATTTATATTTACACAACGTTGGAAGAGTGTGACGACTCAGTGTAATGGTGCAAGAGGAGGTGGGGTTCTATTAGTGGGAAATTAATACAGTAGAGAGGAGGTCTGCATAAAAGGGGCGGGGAGCCATTAGGTAACTGAGGGTAGTGAGTGTAAAGCAGGGGCGGAGGAGGAGGATTAAGGACAGGCAGAGGGGTAGAAAGGGGCAGAAGAGGAGCAGGTTCAAGGAGGCGGAGCAGGGATGGCATGGAACATGGATTTAAGTGCAGAGAAAAGTAGTTGTCTGGCCGATGTTCCAAGGGAGTTGATTTCAGAGGGTGGGAGACAGCAGGAGAAAGCGGCTTGACCTGAGCATGACCAAGGATGAGGAAGAGAGAATATTCAAGCATCCCTGGAATGAAGGGAGTATGTGGAGGAGCTAACAGGGGAAAGACAGGAGTTGAGACAGATGGGGAGAGTCCCGAACCAGAATTTGATTTGCAGATGAAGGTGAGGCAGTGTAGCTGGTGCCTAGAAGGAAGAGGCAAAAGGGAGCAAGAGGAGTAGAGGGTACAATGGTGAGTTGGGGGGGGGCTGCAAAACAGCGGAAAGAATTAAGTAAAGTGTTGAGTTTTGTGAGAGAGGTAGCTGGAGCAGACCCATAGACAATATCAGCATAATCTATTACAGGGAGGATGGTTTTGGTGACTAAGTCTTGGCGTGTTAGGAGAGGGAGGTATTCTTTGTGTCGATAGAGGGCCCTGAGTTTAGGACGTAGTTTGGAGCCGATGGAGTCTATGTGGACTGAGAAGTTAAGATTGCTATCCAGCCAGGCCCCGAGGTATCTGAATGAATCGACTGACTGTAAAGGTGAGCCATCAAGAGTGGTGAAAGTTGGAGAGGTTAGGGATTTGGACCATCTTTGCCTAGAGCCAAATAACACAGAAACTGTTTTTTGGCGTTTAGTTTCAGCTGGTTTTGGTGGAACCATTTCTGTACTTTCCCGAAGTCGTGCTGAAGGGGGGGGTAGTGACGTGCAGAGGGACAAGAGACGTACAGTACGGTATTGTCTATGTATATATGGATATTTGAGAGGGAGCAGACAGACGGGAAGTCATTAATGAAGAAGGAGAAGAGAAAGGGGCCCAATATGAAACATTGGGGGATGCCAGCTGTGAGGGGGTGGAAGAGGGTGGTGCCTACGAGAACAGACTGCTGCCTGTGGTGAAGGTACGAGCCAAACCAGTTGACAGCAGATGGGGCCAGACCAGAAGAGAGAAGTTTATGGATGAGGAGGGAGTGAGAGATGGAGTCGAAGGCCTTTGCAAGGTCAATGAAAATGGCTACGGTGACAAGGCCCTTGTCCATAGCTGATTGGATAGTGACGGTGACACACAGCAAGGAGGAGACTGTGGAGTGCTGCTTCCTGAAGCCACACTGATAAAAAAGAGAGGCTGTTTGTGGCGGTTAGGTGTTTCAGGAGCCATGAGTAGATTAGGTACTCCTGGAGCTTGGCGAGAGCAGGCAGAAGAGATATGGGTCTGTAATTTCCAGGTAAGGTGGGGTCCTCTCCCTTGTGTAGGGGGAGCACCTTTGCCAATTTTCAAGTCAAGGGGATGGAGCTAGTAGTGAGGGAGAGGTGAGAAAGGGGGGCTTCTGTGGCGGGGTGGAAATGCACAAAATCTTGGGGTGGAGCACGTCTGGACTAGTTTTTGAGGGGCTGAGTGACATAAGCGTCTTGTGAACCTTTTGGGGCGATATGGGGGGGAAGTGAAACTAGTTTCAGCAGGAAAGGGGGAGAATCTGAGGAGGGGGGATGGGGTTGTCAGGGAAGGCACAGGTGGCAAAGAATTCATTTAAAGTCTTGGCGATAGAGGCTGGGTTGGAGACTGTCACTCCATTGACTTCTAGGATTTGGGGATTTGAGCAGCAGGGGGATCCAAAAGGGTGCAGAGAACTTTCCCGAAATTGACTGGACAGCTGGAACTAGCCCGGAGCCGAGTCTTAAAATAGTTGGGACATAGCTTTTCTGATGGCCTGGGTACAGGCATTTCTGTGGGACCTGTAGAGCTGATAATCTGTGAGTTGGAAGGAGGTCTTGAAAGTTGCCCAGAGTTTATCCCAGATTCTACAGAGGGAGAGGAGGTCAGGGGTTATCCATGGGAGGTGCCATCGTTTTATGCATGACTTTTTTAGTTGGCATGGATGTTTTAAATCTGAGTTAGGGTATCAGGGAAAAACCTGGAGAGCAGAGTCGACACTGAGTGCTCAGTACATAGGAGACCAGTCAGCTTGAAATAAATCCTGGAGTAGGGAGTTAAGAGTCCAGGGTACGGAGAGGAAGATGACAAATATATTTGGGGGCTGATTGGGGAGTAAGAGTTTTGCTCACACGGAATGTAATGCAGTTTGTGAAATCTTGCCAGGTAGGACTCTGCTGCTTCTTAATATGTAAAGATATGCTTTTTCGCCTGGTGAGTAACTTGAAGATGGGCCAGAAAAAGTAACTGTGCTATAACTCCCTTTTCCAAAAATGAATTTTTTTATAAGCTGCAGTTACCTCTTTCTGTCCTGCATTTGGTAGGAGAGGTCGGGGAAGAAATCAAGTTTGCTACGATCCCAAATGATATTTTCATTGGATCCAGCAGTCTGTAGTAAAGGTATCCAGGCCTCCGGAGATGACAAGGGAGCTGTTGCTGTCAATGGTCACTCTGCTGATCATTCCCTTGGCCTGGAACACATTGGCATCATAAAAGCCTTAATTAAGGACCTTTACTACTGTGTCTCAGGGCAGAAAATCTAGGCCCTCAAAGATCAGTCTCTCCAAAGAGGCTACCAGTTTGGAATGTGCTGTTAGTTGGGGAGGAAAGCCAACAATCCGCACACTGGATTGCTGGGCCATGTTCTCAAGTGACTCAGTCTCAGCCTGCAAGACACCAATACCCTGGACTACAGTCGCATTCAAGGCTCCCAGGTGCTCCAACATTTGTTATGTCTCCAATTATTTATTTTCTGTAATCTTCCCATCAAGATGTCCAAGCTTTAACTCGACTGCAGCCAATCTTTACTGCTATAAAGTTTTTTTCTCCCATGGTTTGATGCACACAGGCTACTCAGCCATATCCCCACTTCTCTCGCCCAGCATCTACCACCCCCAGTCTTACCTTGCTTGTGCTTTCCCCCACAGATTGCCCTCATGGCAGGGCCAGGAAGGGGAGGACAGTCCTTCCCCCAGTCAGCGTCTCTCATTCAGAACCTGGGTCGGTGGTCCAGGTGGCAATGCAGGGACAGGGGTAGGCAGGCAGGCAGGGCTTCATTCAGACTGTTGCAACCCTTTTCCATTTTCTGAGTTCCCCTGACACAGAGGCACAGAAGTGTGTGTGCGTGGGGGCACACACGTGTTATGGAACTGCAGACCCTCCCTCGCTACGTTGCTCATAATTCCAGTACTACCACCTGGCCTCCATGAGGCGGCAGCCAAGGACCAAGACGGTGTGCCTCTCCACCCAAGGAGAAGAGAGCTGTCTAGTAGATGCCCCCACCCCAGCCGACCCAAGCTTGTTTCCAAACTCAAGTTGGTAGAAAGTAAAGCACACAGTGCCTCAGCCCTCTGCACCACAGGGCCAGCTCCAGGTAATCTTTTATTATCCTCCCCGGTAGCTTGAATCTTCTGCAGCAGGGATAAAACTTGTGCTGCCTGGGGATCAAGCTGTATATGCCCAGCTGCTCTTCCAGTACCAGCAGCACTAGAGGAAGAAACAAAGGTTCTCAACACTTTGTTGAGCCTGTTGGGTCCCTTTTTTTGGTCCCATTACCAGGAGAAAGGTATAAGCAAGAAAATAAGCCGTAAAGGTCCCACAAAGCAAAATGAAAAAGCATAAAATTAAGCAAAGTAAAGTTATAATGTATAGAGCTCTCGTAAAGCACATCTGTGCTGTTAGCAGCTCCACAATGCCCTCCCTGCATTTGCCCCTTGTCTATTTTTTCTGGAAGTCATATGACAGGTGTCCCAGTTTGTGGCAGATATAGCACCTGCATTCCCTTGACTCCTTACTTTTAAAACCATCCAGCTTACCTTTTTCTTCAGGTGCAGGCTGGTTTGCCTTAGCCCCGGTTCCCTTAAAACCACCTGATGTCCCCCATTGTGTTTGCACTGAGTGTATGGTTGTCTGGATATGAACTGATCAGCCCTCTCGGCTGCCTCCTTCATGGAGCTCACAGTCCTATCCTGCAACCATATTCTGAACTCCTCTAGCACAGTCTTGAGCAACGGTTCCATGAGGAACACATCTTCTATCTCTTCCACAGAGCTAACCTTTGCCTACACACATTTCAGAACAGCTATCTCTCGGTGCCTTCCTTAACCTCTACATTTTTGTCTACAGGCATTGGAAATCTGTTCAAAATGTTTCAACAAGGCATTTTTCACTTTGTTACAGTCCATACAGTCACTGTCCAGCCTGACAAAGGCTTCTAATGCCCTGCCCATAAGGAGTGGTAGAAGGTGAATTACCCAGGAAGCTCTGTTCAATTCAAACTGTCTCCACAGATCACAGAAACAGAATTTGCAGGCAGATAATGACCACTTGGCCCACATAGTCTGCTCATTTTTCCCTTCCTAAAGTATCACCGCAGATTCTAATTGATCTCCAGCCCATTTAACCACCCCCTTCCCCAAGAGTACCGTATGCTAATCCCATGCATTCTTGAACCCCACTAGTTTTCACCATCATCACCTTTTCTGGAAGACTGCTTCAAGAATCCTCCACTCTTTCTGTGAAAAAATGCTTCCTCACATCTCTCCTGAAATCTAACACCCCCAAGCTTCTTATCATACCCCCCTGTCCATGAGCACCTTCAGTTCTGTAAAACACTTCCCTTTTGTACCTTATTTACACCCGTGAGGTATTTAAAGGTCTCTATCATATCCCTACTCTCAGGTAGCTTTGATGGTGAGTCCGCAGCTGATAAATTTAACAAGTACTTTTTAGAGGCTGGGATTTTTTTGTCAACTCTGACCCTAATCTAGTTATCCCCAGAGTCCAGCAAGGAGAGGAAGATGCCCCATCTTTCATATTTAGAATGATAGAGGTATATGAAGTTATGGATTTCTTGCTGGAACTGAAAACCAACATAGTAGTGGATCAGGGAAGCACCACAGTATGGCAACAGTGATAATGCCGACAGCCCTCATAACGACACCCGGAAACCGCTGCACATGAACCCGACGCACCCCAACCTGAACGCCATGATCCTGACACAGAGTCTGCAACGGACACCCCCGACAGACGGCACGACACAATGCACAGACACAGCGCACCAGCACATACCGCAGACAACACAGATGCTACAGCAATGGACCAGTAACCTGCCCCCCCCCAGGCCACAACAGATGCATCGGACAGTGAAGTGACACTTCAGGACATAGGCGGGGGCACTACAGGTGCAGCAGGATTCTGGCATGACAGCGCTGTATGGACTGGGGACACCCGAGGGCAGCAGACACGGGGGGAATGGGCACCCATACAGTGCACATGGGCCAATCGGAGCACCACAGGTGGACATGGGACAGGTGCACGATGTACGGTGGCCACAGTGGCGTTGTGGCACTGCCGCTCTGGGGTCTTGTCGGCCGCTGTGGAGGGTCGCTAATGTGGGTGTCAAGATTCCGCCGTCACTCATGGTGTCGGGATTGTGGTGTCGCTCTGATACCATGCTTCCGTGGATCAGACAGATGAGCACCTTCATTTTTAAAATTCTCTGCACTGCAGATTGTGGAACTGCTTACTCATTTGTACAACTGTTTTTTGTCTGAGGCAGTGGTCCCACAGGAATGGAAGCTGCCTAGGGTTGCCCTCATTTTTAAGGGAGGCAGCCCTTGCTAGTTAACCAGCTACCGCCCTATATCTCTACTGTCTCAAGTCTCAAAGTTATTTTAAAGGCTACTGACTAGGGCAACTAATCAATTTTTTACATAAAAACAATCAACTTGATAAATGTCAGTGAGGATTCCATAAAGTCATGGTATTGTGGTCTCCATGGCAAGGGTCTTGGATGATGTCAACAAAGCTATGGACTCAGGACAGCTGACCGGGGCCAACCTTGCTGACCTCTCCAAGGCCTTCGATACAGTTGACCATCAAATCCTTCTACACAGGCTAGCAGAAATAGGAGTTACTAGTTTTTCTGAAATGGTTTTGTTCATATTTCCAATCCAGGAAGCAATTACTGCAACTGCTATAAATGGCACTGAATCTACACCATTGCCGGTAGTCCGGGGAATCCCACAGGGCTCAGTCTTAGGACCATTACTGTTTTTGATTTATTTAAAAGGTCTGGGAGAAAGTGTGCCCCACATGGCATATCATTTATATGGCAACGATGCAATACTCTGTGTTGATGCATCATCATTTTCTGAAGTTCAAAGTAAACTACAGATTAGTTTTAATGGTCTCCAGGTATATTTTGGAAGATGTAAACTTAAAATGAACACAGGTAAAACTAAATGCATGTTGTTTCGAACCACAACTAAAATTAGGAGCGGCAGAGACTGGACCATTCTGGGTGCTGAAGGGGCATATTTGGAACAGGTAGATTCCTATAAGCATTTAAGATACTGGTTGGATTCTATGGACTCTGGCAATGTTCGTGTAGACAAACTTGTTACATAGACTGGCAGGAGACAGGGGTTTTTCTACCATAACCAAAACTGTTTGGGTAGTCATACTAAAGAAAAAATACTTGAAACTCAGGTTTTTCTTTATTCAATTACGGCAATGTTTTGTACGACTATTCAAATAAAAGTAAACTATAGAAATTAGATACACTACATAATCGATTGGCCAGGCTGATCTTGAAATGTCCAAAAAAGACTCACCATTGTAGCATGTATAAATGTTTAGGGTGGATTTCCTTTACAGATAGCTGTCATCAACATAAATTTGTCTTAGCCTACAAAAGTAGATTGGGTAAAGTCCTAGATTACTTAGTAGTTAAACTGCAGGAAAGAAAGGTACACTCGTCTTTCAGGAATTCAGATTACTGTGAATTAACTGTTCCTATAGCAAAAACACAAAGGTCAATGTATTTCTTTAGTCAAATGGTACCCCTTTATTGGAACAATTTACCAAAAGTTCCAATTGTTTAACATCAACCCCTTCTCAAGATATTCAGTAAAACAGTGTTTTTTTTTGTTTTGTTTTGGTTTTTAGAAAATATTAAATCAGAATAAATTTTGCTGTAGTTAATTTTATGGCTGCTGACTGGTTTTATTGTATATAATTGTTGTTCCTTATAATGATTTGTTAAATGTGTTATAATAAATATTTATTGTTTGTAAACTGTTTACTCTGGGTCACCATTTCAAATGAGCTTGCTCAATGGTTTAACCCTAATAAAAATTAAAAAAGAAATGATCAACCTTTGGTGGGGCACAAAATCAAAGTCTGTGCTGAAATCCAGATAAAAGGACATCTACCGCTTGGCCCCTGTCTACTGTCTTAGTGACCCAGTCAAAGAAGTCAGCCAGATTTGTTTGACACAATCCCCCCCCATAAACCCATGCTGCCTCACATCCTGGAGACCATGCCCGACTCCAGTGAACTATTAAACAGGCCTGCCAGTGGTTCAGCAAGCTTCTCAGCCAGTTCCCTTAGTACCCCTGGATGTACTCTGTCTCGGCCTGGTGATTTGTCCACCTTCAGTGCTAGCAGCACCTCCCTCACGCTATCCTCCTCCTCTGTTACTGCATCTGTGTCCCCCCCACTCCTGTTCTCCCTCCTGAAGGCACTGATCCGTTCTTCTCCCAGGTGAAAACAGAAGTATTAATTTAGTATCTCTGCTTTTCTACCGTTATCCTTCATCCACTTCTCTCCTTCCTTAAGCCTAACAATCCCATCCTTCTTGTTCCTTTTCTTGCTTATATAGTGAAAGAAGGCCTTCTCCCTCTTCTCAATTCCTTCAACTGTCTGTAGCTCCTTCTGTGCCTTAGCCCACTGGCTGAAATACAGAGACTTAACCATATAAAACAGACTAATTGTGGGAGTATTCAGTGCCCTGCTACCATAGCCTTTCTACATACACGTGTACAGTACTGTACTACAGGTACACATGCTCTAGTGTTTTCCCAGTACACCACATGGGTAGTTTCCAGGTACACAAGTGCATCAATTATGCAACTGTGTAAGATAATAATTTCAGTGCTTACAGTTGAGGCTAAAAAAAAAAAAAAATATATATATATATGATCACTCCATATAATTGTTTGGGGGGGTGAGGGGGCATAGCCAACCAGTTATCAACACTGGTAGTAAGTGCTGCCATTGGCAGGGCACAGCTGCATGGAAACTCAAGAGACTGACTTATGCTTGTGCTAGCAAATTAGAAAAATTGCTGACTCAATTGTAGTTAGCACCTGGAAAAGACTTTGCTCTGCATTAAAGTAGCATTAACTCAGCTATTGTGTAGAAAAATGTCTCATCGGGGACTTTCAGCTTTCTGTCTTAAAAAGAGCTGACATTAACTGCCTTCCATCTAAAGCTGCATTCTTGTATGGGTCTAGTCAGCTCCTCTTCTGGTCATGCAGGGTCACTCAAAATCACAGAAGTTAGGGTGTTCCATGAGTCTTTGGGGGTGGAGGGGCTTGTCTTCAAGCTAGGGAGTGCTGCAGCACCCCTAGTTGCAGCACCTATGAACCCTCCCTCATCTCCTCCTCCCGTCCATTCTCCTGGCCACTTTCCTGAGTTATTAACCAATCAGACCAATCTTTCCATTTCTCTAAAGGTTTATCTTGTGTAAGGTTTAATTTTGCTGTAAGCAGTTCCATGGTATGTATTTTTGCCAGTCTGCCCAAACATTCCTCCTGTGTGGGAATAGTGACTGCCAACCAATGGGCTGTGATACATTTCAGTGCACTCACCATGCATATTAGGACTAATCTTCTTTTCCCTGCCCACAATTTATGGCCGTCAGAAGCCCCGTGACCCATTCTGTAAATTCCAGTGGAATTTAAATGCCAGTTGTTTGAAAGGTCCCTTCTCGAATTGTCTCCCAGAATGTTTAGATTTTTGGCAATGTTAGCAAACATGCCAATGGCCACCCACCACTCTTTACGCCCTCCAGCATTGTTCAGGGCTTGCGGTATGGTGATGTTTTGTTATCGTTGGTGTCTTAAAGAACCTTACAAAAATGTTCCAATAGAATTCTCTCCATAATGGAGCAACTGTTACTTTCCATCCCCCTTTGTAGCCTGTTTTGCCAATCTGCTTCTTGAATCATTATAGTGGCTTTTCTTTTCCAGGTCTCCTCAATGTGTTGTATGGTATGTCCCTGTTCCTTTATTAATTGTTTGTACACCCCTGAAATATATTTCTGGGGATCTGATATTGTAACAACCCATAGAGAAAATCCTCCCAGCCTCTGCATGTGTGTGTGTGGTGGGCATCATTTTTAAGTTTGCCATCCGAGCACGTGCAGACGAACTCACTGAAATGAGAGTCGCTATACTGGGGTGTGAGGGTGTGCATCCACTGAGGAGCTCAGTTCCAAGGGGCAGGTCAGTGGCAGGTGAATCAGTAGGCAGGCTGGTGATGACTCACTTTCCGTTTTGGTGGCAGAGCTGCAAACTCTTCAAAGGACAGAGCCGAACCTATAGAGGCGCCTTCCGGTCGCTGATGTGTAAACCTACACATTACGACTTCCTGGTTGCGCGTTCACCTTACCTTAGCACTACAGTGTGAAGCGCCGAGCCTGCCCACTGCTCCTGTCCTCCCTGCCTTCCCATTCGAACCTCCCCCCCGCCAGCAAATCACTCCCTCCTGCTTCCTCCCACTGCTGCTATCCTCCCCACACCCTTGTTCTATTCAAGGCCCCCCTACCAGCAAATCACTCACTTCCGCTTCCTCCAACTTCTGCTATCCTCCCCACACCCTCATTCTGTTCGAGCCCATACACACACACAGCAAATCCCTCCCTCTCCCTCCCACTCCTACTCCCACTCCCACTGTTGCTGTCTTCCTTGCACCCTCCATTCCCTGTCCCCCTGGACACTGGAGAGCATACTCCCAGTGTCCAGAAATGTTCACATCCTTTCTACTATTAAAAAAAAAAAAAAAAAAGAAAACCAATGTCTATGTAACCCCTAGATGGCGCTATCCCAGGGGTTACTACCCCTGCCTGATTTGCCACTAACAGGTTGAGGGGCCTGGATCCGATGGCGGGTGCCTCCACCCAGAGGTCAGGGTTTGCAATAGTTAAACTAACTTGGTCACAGCCCTCTGGGACACTGCAACCCCCCCTTTCTTCCCACTAGTGGCCCACACAATATATCAGAATTACCTTCACAGTATACACTTACCCCAGGTCTGGTTCCGGCACTGGGACCTCCTGTGAAATGAGATACAGTGCAACAATCACAGTACAGTACTAACATAGACAAATACCTCAGGCAGTATAACTTTGCTGAAACAAGCAGCTCTGATTTATTGGGGGATATAACAAGGACAGGGAAATCAGGTTAATTAGCTTATCACTTTACTCATCTACCTATGGCTCTGTGCACAGGCCTATCCCTACCAGTTACTGTCCCTGGGTACCCAAGCCCTAGTGGCTAGTCAAACCATGGCAGCTGGTAGGGCCCTTTCACACAGAGAAAAGAAAAATTAGTTAAACAGTCAGCAGTACAGTAATTCCATTTGGATTCAATGTGGCAATTCAACAGGGAGCGACTCTGAATTAGTACTCACGACCTCCAAACAAGATAGGGTCCTTCAACGTCAGCAGGGCTACTTTTCAGCTCCACGAGACTCTTCACACATTTATATGGCAAACTGCAACAGGCAAAAGTCCTTTAATGGCAGCAGGATTCACTTGAGCTACACAAGCCTCCTCACACATTTATATGGTAAACAGTAACAGGCAAAAGTCCTTTAACGGCAGCAGGATTCACTTGAGCTACACAAGCCTCCTCACACATTTATATGGTAAACAGTCACAGGCAAAAGTCCTTTAATGGCAGCAGGATTCACTTGAGCTACACAAGCCTCCTCACACATTTATATGGTAAAAAGAAAGTACTATACCAGGCAGGCTGCTTCTCTATCCCGATCGCAATTACTGCACAATACCCGGGAGAACACACAGCAGATTCAGTTCCTGACAGACCGAGTGCAATTCAGCAATTTCTCCAGTCTTCTACAGGGTGAGCCTGGTTTCTACTCTTCAGATATCCTTTGATTCTCTTCACAGGACGGATTCAGTCCTAACAAGCAGTTACACAAGCTGCAGACCGGAACTCTGGGCCTTACACACGTTTCCCGACTAAAACTGCACACCGAAAAAGCACAGGGCTCCTTTCCTCTTCACTGCCAGAGCTCAACTGAAACTCCAGCAGACAAAACCGGGCACTTCCTTTGAGTTCCTCCCAGTTCTTGGCTGGATTGGCTGTCACTCACAATAGACTGCGCTGTTGGTCAAAAAGGCGCTGAAGTCCAAACTACATCTCCCAGAGTCACTGCCCATACAATCCTCTTGTGGCTGGCTCAGATTCTGAGTCAAGTTCTGATTCGTCCAAGGCACCATTTTAGAGCTACCTTAACCCACACTGATTGGTCCAGTTCAGCAGTTCAAAACTAGAATGGGGAACTAGGCAAACACAGTTCTGACTGCAAAGAAAGCAGGTTAGACAAACTGTATTTTCATTATTACACTAAATGATTTCTGGCAAACAGTTACATCTTTCAGATAGGTTCCCTTTGCACTCCTAGTGACTGCAAAAATGGAGTGAATTGGCAGCAGCTCGAGTGGTACTCAAGCAGAGAAGCACACAGTCCCCCATACAAACTAATTATGTCTGCAAGCAGACAGCTCTTAAAGGGACAGTACCAGAGGCTCTAAAAACACTCACTGATAAATGGCTTAAACGTCAAACACCATTCAGGCTTGGAGCATTCAAGCAAGCTCCTGGAAGTCTTTTGGGAACCCCATTTGCAGGGGGGTTACATCTATTTCTTTAAACCTGGAAACAAAAAAACAAAAAAAAAGAAAAAGGTCCATCACTGTCTCTCCATCCCCTCCCCATCCGACCCTCACTGCGCAACCAACCTCCCCACCCCCCACCCATACTTCCTCAAGAGATCAGGAGCAATGATCTTCTCTGGACTGGGACATGTCTGCACTCTTCTAAGCCGACCAGCAAAGTGAAGATTTCAAGGTAAGCCGTATAATGGGAATCAATATGGGAGAGGGTCAACTTAGGTTGATATCTCAGCCATTTTTAGGAATTTTGCCCCCAAATTTTCAACATGGGGTTCTTGGGACCCACCTCCTGAACACCATCACTGTCATTTCGTTACTCAGTCTTAAAAGGTGATTTCGCGGTCACTGTGCGGAATCACCTTTTAGGACCAATTAATGAAATGACAGTGCCACTCGTCATGAGGTGGGGTCCTAAAAAGCCCATGTTGCAAATCTGGTGAAAAAATTTCAGAAAATTACTGCGTTGCGAGTGTGCATTGCGCATTTTCTATGCGCCCTCTTTACTTTGCCAGTTTTTATTTTCACTCCAGATTTTCAACATTGCCATTATTTCACTCCTCCTTATGAACAGTATAGCTGTCATTTTTCACTTCCTGCCTGAAACATGTTTCCGCACTTGTGGCACAGAATGGCGCAGTGGCTCTGCTAAATTACCTTTCGGGATAAGTGAACCAAGTAACACTGGCACTTTCATGAGGTTGGGTCATAAGAATGTTACACTGAAAATTTGGTGTAAAAAATATTACAGTTACGAGCATGCACATAAATTAACAAACGCAGGCTCATACCTTTGATACGTTTCAATATTCTGACCTCAACATTTCATCATAGCTATCTCTTCACTGCACCTCCTGAATGTGACCGATGCCATTTTCCAGATCCTGGCAAAATGTTTTTTTTTGTCCCGAAAACGTGATTTCGAAGTCACTGCATGACAGTACCTTTGGGATAGGAGTTGAAATTGTACTCTTCCTTTCTTCATGAGGTGGTATAATAAGATGGCTATGTTGAAAATGTGGTGTAAAAATATAAAAACAGTGAAATTATAAACCCATGTTAAAACCTGCCAACACCGGCTTATAACCCTACCCCCACCCCAATGGCATCAGTGTACACAACAAACTTTCAGCATTGACAAATGCTTGTTCCTTATGTGCCTGTGTGCTAATTAAACAGAATATATGCAAGTAAGATAGTTTTTCTTGGCCCTTGCAAAGGAGATGCACTCTTTCTTTTTTCTGAAAACTGTACAAATCTAGTTACCCCTCTACTCTCTCACTGGGCGTAGCCCCCATCTAATCTGGGGGGGGGCCAGAGATTACCTCTCATATATGATTAAGGATAATGGGCCCACCTCTCTGGGGTGTGTGCACGTTTTCAGATTTTTTGTAAGACCCCCAAGCTGTGCTTTAGCCATCTGTTATTAATTACTCTATGGCCCTGTGGGACTTGTGGACCCACTGTTGTTAAAGCCAGAGTAAACAGGGGTTGGCCTCCCACAGCAGAGTTCTCCATGTCATACCAAACTGAATCTGTTCTTTGTTTCCTTCAAGTAAAATCTGCCCACAGTTATTTATCGTTTATTGATATCTAGGTTTACAAACACCTTTGAATCAGAGGTTCTTTTACAAAGGTTCCACAGCAACATGTAACAGACATTAAAATATCCTACAGCTGATGCAAAACGAAAGAGAACAATTCGATGATGTTACACGTGGAATATCATGTAACGCACAATCTTTAAAAAAAAAAAAAAAAAAAGAACAAAAAAGATAATAATGCAGTCAAATAAGTGACTGTTAGTTAAGAGCCTTAAGAGGAAAAGATTATTGAGATAGAAGGTTTCAAGTGGGTGAAAAGAGGGAGACGGGTAGGGTGGTTGGGTAGCTGAATCACAGTGAGGCTGAGGAGAGACAAGGTTAGGGGGAGAAGGTGAAGGTTATAAATAAGGGTGTACTGGGTGAGTAGGAGGCACAGGAAGAGGTACAAGATGCCAGGATGCATTGCTAGGGGGATCAGTAGTAGGAGGAGAGAGGAGGTTATACTGCCTTTGTACAGGTCACTGGTAAGGCCGCATCTAGAGTATGGAGTTCAGTACTGGTATCCACACCTCAAAAATGACATTTACCTGCTGGAGAAGGTCCAGAGGAGGGCTACAAAGATGACAGCTGGTCAGCAGAGTAAGGCATACAAGGAGAGGTAGAGGGCACTGTCCCTGGAAGACGGGGGGATATGACTGGGACATTCAGGTACTTAAAAGGGATAAATAAGGTTGATAAGGAGAGTCTCTAAGGTGAGTGGCAACCATAACATTAGGGAGCATAGTCTTAAACTGGAGGGTGTGAGGTTTTGGAGGGAGGTCAGGAACCACTTTTCACAGAGAGGGTGGTGGAAACTTGGAATTTACTGTTAATAAGTCAGTTACTACCTCTTTGTCTTTTCTAACTTTGCTTTGACCTGGTCATTTAATGTCATTTTATGCTAGAAGTCTAGCTCTCTTATTTGATCCTTTAAATCTTGTTGTTTAGCTGCCCCCTGCTTTTTTATTCCAGGAGAAGTAACTAATAATCACTCCTCGTAAAACTGCCTTTAATGCATCCCATCGTACGGAGTGGGTGGTAGACTCTTCAGGATTATTATTTAAATACTCCTGAATAGTTGTCTCTATTAATCCCCAAAAATAGGGGGAGTTGAGATGCCCCACAGTCAGGTTCCAGTTTGAACTGCGCAATGAAGGAAAATTGTTTACATGGAGTTGGACTAGAGCATAGTCAGGCACAGGTCTGGGCAATATCTGACAATTCTCTACCTGTTGTGCTAATTCTGAAGTGATAAAAAACATGTCTGTATAAGAATAACATCGCTATCTGTCCAAATAATGTGTGTAATCACAGCCCGAGCTATTTATGTGGTGCCATACTTATGTTAAGTCCAGCTCTGTAGCCAACTGGGCTAACAGTTTGCCAGGTTGAAGTTCCACTCCAGAAACCCCTTTTTGTCGATTTTAGGTGACATAATATATCAAAGTTGCCTCCAATAATGTAAAGCCAACCCAATTCGGTAACAGTATGTATGGCAGTATACCCTAGAGATTAGAGTAACGAGCTGTGAACAAGCTTGGTACATCCAGTACACCAGACCTGGGTTTGATTCTCACAACCTCCTCATGCATACTGTGTGACTCTAAGCAAGTCACTTAATCACCCAGTGCTCCCAGAGCACCCCTGAAAACAGGCACTTGTGCCTAGTGGGCCTTACCCAGTTACCAAAGACAAAAATTTAAAAAAAAAAAGTAACTTTTTCAAAAACAGCATACTGTCGGTTTCCTGATTAGGTGCACAGATGTTCAAAAAGGTGCATTTCATATGTCTGTACAACCCATGCAACCGCACAAATCGGCCATGCGAGTCGCATTCTGCTACAGTAGTTCTCTCCTTACTTGGCCATCTTTTCTTATCAGAACTACTATGCCCCTCTGTGGGGGTGGGCCTCCTACGATGCCACATAACCCCTCCCCCAACCACTTTCTCTTTAATTTTTCATGCTTTGCAAGGGATGAGGTGTGTTTCCTGCATGAATGTAAGCAATGCCCCTGTTTTGCCTATTTCATGCAGGACTCTAGCCCTCTCTACGGGGCTATTCAGGCCCCGAACATTATATGCTATAATACTGAGATCTACCATTGGTCAAGTGCAGTGGTCAACCCCCTGTTTGAAGCCGTACAGGCTCATTTTGTTAAGCCATACCATGGTCTATGTGCATAAGGATGTTTAATGTGTCCTCAAGATACCTTCCCTTTTACACTTATTGGCCGTTTGGCAACCCTAAAACAAACAAACAAACTATAATGCAAAACTTTGAACCCGTGTAACACAACTGAACTCTACAGACCTTGCCTTGGTCCATTAACCACATTAACTTTTGCCCTTCCATTCGTGGCACTCCTATTCTGTTACCTGCTGATTAAAAAGTGATAACAGGCAGTACAGCCAGAAATGACTGTACCCTTCCACTGCCCAGAAACATCGGCGGTAGCAGTGAGTGCTGTTCTCCCCCTCACACCTCCCCGAACCCTGAGCAGGTCCCCTAATTAATGTAACTGATCAATCCACCCCTGCCCCTGGTCCAAAATTCAGTATTAATGTTAAACATTTGAATGATTTTTTTAAATGTTCACCCACCCCAATAAAACAGTCCCAGCACATCCTAGCACTGGCATGCCATCTCAGTTTCAAATAGGCACAGCAAAATTCATTTTTTTTTTTAATTAATCCTTAAGCCTCTGTTTTTCCCAACCCACCGCATTTCTCTGTTTCCTCACCTTTCCTCCTCCTTTTTATATTATTCCCCCCGTGGTTTTTTCCTGTCTTATTTTCATTCGATACATGGAATTTTTGCCATGGATGGAATACATAAGCAGTAAGACACAATGGGGAGCGCACTGTGTTGAGATAACCACATGCGCAGGGGCATAATAAGGTGCAAGGCCACAGGCTGAGTGCCTTCAGCCCCTGGAAGTGCAGTTATCTCAGCACAATCCACACTCTGGAGTGTCTCATCACGATGTTTATAAAATGGGTAACTAAAAAATTTAAACAAGAAATGTCAACAACTTTTTAACTATAATAAAATTCATAAAAAAGTTATTTAATAGATGAAATAATCCCTCCGCCTGTTAGTGTCACTAGAGGGCACTAATATGGTTTAGTCAGACTGGTCAAGTAACTGTGTTTTTCTCCAGTTGCTTTTGTGGTTTCATAACTGATATCCATTTGTTTTACTTTTTTTGTGTAATCGTCTTATATAGAATTAAATAGGGAGCAAGCACTCTAAGGAACGAAACACTGGATGTGGGGAGCCAAGACTATGGTGACAGGCACGTAGAGAGAAAGTGGATGGTAGGGGTTGTCACCTATTTGTCTGGACACTACACTTTTGGCTCCCTTCTTCATTCCTCAGTTTTTCCTCCAGAAGTTCCTCTGGTTGACAAGTGTTGCTAAGGTTGCCATCACGCCTTTCCTAATACAGTAATTGCGGAGCAGTGGGATGACTGAGGGAGTAACTAAGTAAGTGGGTGGGTGAATATACTTGCGTATTAGTGATGGAAGGAAAACAAACCTGCCACAAATAAGAAGTAGAATGGTAGACCATGGGAGGGGGCAGCAGGTGGCAGCTTGAAGGTTCTGGTGCACCTGGCAGTTTGTAATTGCTGAGAAGAAGGGAAAATGTGAGCTGGTCACTGAGCGGCCCGAGTCCAACCACGGAGGGTGCAGGGGTCCTGTTGCAGTACTGTAGTGCTTCATTTTATAATTTGTGTGTGAATATGAAAAGAGAGGATTATGAAGATAAATAAAACTATTTTTAGGGCAGTTTTATTTTTAGGGTCTAGTTGACGGTTTTTAATTGGGTTAAATTAGCAGACATGTTTGTAACGGAAAACTGTGGCTGACCAGACACATTGATTTTATGAAATTGAAAAGGCTGATGGCCAGGGACTTGCTGGAAGTGTTATTTTTGCACTGTCATAACGTCACTGTTTAGAATGGTCTCTAGTCAATCAGAAGTCAGAAAAATTCCATGACATTTTATAACCAGCAGTAGTACTGTTTTTGTTAATGTTATTGCTGGTCCCCCCTTTTCTTTTTTCACTTTGTGCGGGTGTCCAGTCCCAATACATACCCCTTGCTTCCCACCGCTCCCTCAATTTCCCCTTCACCCCCCTCCCTATCACCTCTCCTAGACCTTTGGGTAACCCATCACCTCGCCTTCGCTGTTGCCCTGGCATACTTGTATGAGGTGCTTCTTTTTATGTTACATGCAGGCTCAAATCGTAACTTGTTCATACCTTTACATGTTCATTACTGCTATACATTTATCTATGTTATGACTATATATTTTCTGATCTTGAAAAATTGTATTAATTTATCATGATTGTTTATATATATATGTTTTTTGCATTGCATTTGACCTTTACCAGCTAGGTCCATCTTGCAAGTGAGCCTTGCTCAATGATGATCGCCTGGATAAATAAAAAATTTTGATTGATTGATTGATTGTACAAACATTTACAAACTTAGAATTAAGTTGGATGCCTGACACAATTATCACTTGCCAGATAATTGTAAAGCTAGCAAACAAGTAAAAATAAATCACAAGCATCGGAGTCGGTCACAAGCTACTTGTGGGCTTATGGACTTTCACCAAGGCTTATGGCTCAAATCAGGAAACAGAAGATGTGAATGAGATGGTGGAAAGAAACTCGGTATGCCAAAAGTGCTATGATACTAGAGGCCAGATTTTCGGAGCCCTGAGACTGCTGCATGTCCCATGGAGTGCCAAAGATATGGTGCACCAGGCTTGCAGTGATCTAACAGGATTTTCCATTCAATGTAGCAAGTGACACAAGTTAGGCCATCTTTTTGTGGTCTAGCTTGCGTCAACATCAAGAACCATGCTTACGGTGCTTTCGCCTGAGATTTGGCACAAACTGCCATGAATCAGGAAAACTGTCACAACTGCATTCGGCCTTTGAGAATCAGGTGCAACTGTGGCAAACAGCATTGGTGTAGCTGCAGAAACTAAGTGTTGTGGCGTAGGGCTTGACGGAAGCCCTGCACCACCATTTGAAAAATCTGGCCCTGGAAGCTTGTCAGCTGAATGCATTATACAAGGTGATCTGAAGTGGTAGTGCCTCTGGAAAAATGGTGAAACGGCCAAGTCGACTAGTACGCTACATGGATCCTGCAATGGTTGATGAGCAGTCCAGGTTAGATACCTTGTCAGAAGACTGGCTCGGGATCTAGTGTGTAAAAAGCTATGGCACCAATATACGGCAAATGCCATTCAAATAATATGGCACATGAAGAATGACGACATGGTCACTAAGTCTAGCACAGGCAAAGGGAGAGCTACACTGCAGTGCCTTTTCTGTGACCGTGAATGTAACAGGTGTGAAAGAACAGGTAAGTCCATGCCACAGCAGAAAGAACAGACAGGACAGGAACAGTCAGCAGGAGGGCAGAAAATAGGAGCACACCCAGCGGTGGTACTCAAAATGTATAGTGGCACCCCTGCTTGTCTCCTATTTCAGTTTTAGTTTTTTATGGCACCGATGATCCTTCAGGCAAGTAGCTATTTTCAAAGGCTCTAGAGTGATACATAGATTAACTGTAGCTATACTTTTAACAGGCTTTCGAAAATGGAGCTCAGGACATACAGACGTTAAACAGTTTATACACTACACATTTTCTTTGGAAAACAAGCCCCCTTATTCCTTTAAATGTCTTATTCTTACTGCCGCCAATTACCCCCCCCCCCCGTCTTGTGTTTCCCCTCTCCCAGCCATTCTTATCTAGGGATATACCCCATTTAGGTTCTATGAGCCACCATGGAGATGGCCAAGATTGTTTTCTTCCCCAGTTCCCCACCCCAGAGATGTGGGCCATGCCTTTGTTGGCACCGATGACACACCTCCCTAAGGTGAAAGGCAAGCTCCTTGGCCCAGTCAAAGAGGCTGCTATGATGCAGGAACCCAATGTCACCCCTTCCCAGCTGAGGTGCACTGCTGAGTGGCAGCTCCCCTCAGAGGGCCAGTACCCACGACATGGTGACCCAACTCTGCTCCTGAACCCAGGTCACCACATTGGGCCTTTGGGGCAGCCTAATGCTGCTCATTTTAAACCACAAGTCCGGCCTGACCACCAGTAGAGCATGGCTATCAGCATACACTGATAAAGTGATACCCAACGCACATAACTTTGTCTGCACAAATGGCTTTGTCATTCCTTGTCCAGATCTGTAGTTACAAAGGCCAGGAACTGAAAAACAGTTACAGCACTAACCCACTACTACAAGTTGTGGTTGTAAGAGTCATACTGAGGTTCAGGTGGGAAGGGTATCTTAACATTTTGACACTCCCACCCAAGGAATCCATAAAAATCTCCACCTTGGGGGTGACTGCCCCCTGCCAAAAAAGAGGCATTCAGGAAATATGAACTAATACATCACTATTTCTATTATAGCAAAGGAGCAGAGATCTAAAGAAAGTCAGTATTTCACCTGCTCCCAGCAAAACGAAAAGATGTTGATGAAATTGGGGTTTAAATGGATGGCAAGTATTACTTTAAGCACAATTGTAAAAATGGGGTCCCTATACCATGTGCTTCATTCAAAAAAATGTAGAAGTGATGGCTCCTGCACTGCTTGTTCGTTGGGTTCTGCCGATTCTCTAAAGTGGCACTACATACAAAAGGGTGTCTCATGATTTGGGGAATATTGTGGAGTTAGTTAATTTACTGTACTCCCCCCCCCCCTTCACCCAGGTGGCTCACTTCAGCCTTGCTCCTGCACCCAGTCCAATCTCCTGCCTTCCCTGGGACTCGCCCCCACTGCCTGTTCTTCCCTGGCATGCCCTCCAGGGCAGAGCCACTAGAGGAGGCACCATACCCCCAACTGAATTTTAGCTTGGTTCAGCGGTGGGCACCACAGTTGGCAATAAAGGACCTGTGGTTCAGGGCTGGCATCCTGCTGCTTAACCCGGGGCATTTTCAATTGTCCTCTCCCAGCCCTTAGAATGTGTACCAGTCCCTACTAACTCACGCATGCATGCCAGTTCATGCTGACGTGCATGTCCTCCGTGGTCTGCGGAATTCCTCCGGACACTCTGCAGCTCCAGCTCGCACCACCAGCTGTGGTGACCCAGGTGGTGGTAGCAAAGTGAAGACTGGCAGCCTTCTCTCCCTTAGGAGGAGTGTGTCCCCTGGTAGCTCTTATCCTTCTCCCCCCTCGGCCAGCCCTCTGATGACTCAGCCTCATTCCTGAACCTAAGTCACCAGCATTGCAAGCAGCAGTGCTACCGCTGTTCTACCAGGCCAATTATATTCTGGAGTTTCTGCTGGCAGAAACTAGGACAGAAGGTCCAACAAAGTTAAATTATTTGGGAATTGTACTGTTCTAGGTCCTCATGATAGCCAGGTCCCCCAGGAACAATTTTGGGTCCTGGTTTATAGGCGGGTTAGAGTCCGGAATGGGTAAAAAACAGAGCTTCAGAAAACAACTTTGTGCAAAACACTAGCTGATACAGGTACATGTAACACGCAAAATGGCACCTCTGTCCTCGTGTCTTCTATCCCGCCACCCCCACCATAGTTCTTTACTGCTCATATGCAACTGTTCTGTGCTGGAGACCACGCAATAAAATGATGGTATCGTTTTGAACACAAGATCATTCCAATGCTGAATGGAAGCTTGACTGTATGTTTTACCTGCTCTGTTGGGCTGTAAAAAGATTTTAAATGTGCTTAGAATGTTAAAATTTTATGTTGGATCATGTATATGTTCCATGAATTTACCTCCGGTTTCATGTCAATAAGTCTGTTATGTATTGCTATGTTCTGCTGAATTTACCACATACACTGCTGAATCCTGTACTAGCCATTATGGCAAAAATGTCTAGAACAAACACGTACTGTTGTGTACTACACTCGATATAACCGCTACACACACACACACACACACACACACACACACACAGAGCATAATGTTGGTCGATTTCTTCCCGATTTCAGTGGTACTGACATTATGAGGCCACACTTTTGCAAATCACTGGGTACCATTTAATGGTTGAACAGTTTAGAGAGTTTTAACAAACATACAAGTACATTACCATGCATCACAGAGCTGTGTTAAAGAACTGGTAGCTAGGAAAGATACAGAGTACTTCAAGCATGTGATTTACAACACAATGTTTTCCGGCAGGAATGTAACTTTCTGACATTATCAAGTCTTTGAAAAAAGAAGGAGAATGGCAGCAGGGGGGGGGTCCAGGAGGAAAATTTGAAAAAAGGAGAATGGCAGCGGGGGTCCAGGAGGAAAAGGGGGATAGAGTCTTAATAGTGGGGGACTCTATTATAAAAGGAGTTACATGGGGGAGAAGGAAGGAGAGAGGGAATAAAATATGGGTGGAGTGCCTGCCAGGTATGACGGCTGCCAAAGTTATCCAGTGGATCCCCTCCATGGAGAGGGAAATGGATAAGAAAACTCATCTGATCTTCCACCTAGGCACAAACGACCTAGCAAAGAGCAGCGTGATGGAGGTGCAGGCCAGGTTTAAGGCGCTGGCCAGGTTCTGCAGCAATTCGGACTTCAAATCCCTGTCCTTCTTGGAGGTGCTACCTGTACCAAGGGCCAGCATGGAGGCAAGGCAAAATATTGAAGAATTCAATGAGTGGCTTGTAGGTTGGTGCGCCCAGAAGGGGTATGGTGTGATAGGAGATAGGGGGTCAACATGGAGTGACACAAGCCTATATGCCCCAGATAGGCTGTACCTAAACAGGGAGGGGAAAGCAGTGCTCGAATGTAAACTGGATGATTATGTGGACAGAAGCTACCATTTAAACTGAACGGGGGGTGGGGGAGGGCAGGGAAAAGCCAGACTGTTGAGGCAGGAGGTGGGGGGTGGGCAAAAAGCCCTACACACACAGCAAAAGGGTAAAGGAGACAAACATATAGGGAAGAAGGACAGAGGGGCATGGAGGGTTATGTACACGAATGCCAGAAGTCTGGGTAGAAAGATCCCTGATCTAATGGCAACAATGGCAGAGGAGGGCCTTAACATAGCAGGGGTAACAGAAATGTGGTGTCACCAGGAGCAGGGATGGGAAATGGAGATACCAGGGTACAAATTGTTCAGGAAGGACAGGGAGGGAAAGGGGGAGGGATTGCACTCCATGTAAAGGAAGATACCAGGGCATCAGTATTACAAAGTAAGTGGGGAGAGGCAGGAGGACTCTGGGCCTCGTTGGCAGTGGGGAAAGAGGAGTCAGTGTGTATGAGGGTGGTGTATAGACCCCCAGCACAGCACGAATCTGTGGATAGAAGTATGGCTGATGAGTTTGTGAGAATGGCGGCAAGGGGGGAGGTGGTGCTGATGAGGGACCTGAATCTGCCGGATGTGGACCTTTTGGCTGCTTCAACCAGCAGCAGGGAAATGTTGGACTCCCTGCAGTTGTCCCTCCTAAATCAACTGGTCAGGGAGCCAACCAGGGCAGGAGCTACTCTTGATCTGGTCCTGACAAAAGGGGGAAGGTTGGAAGGGGTATCGTTGGGGGAACATCTCAGTAGAAGTGACCACAATACGGTCAGGTTTAAAATGAGAAACACTGCAGAGGTTCACCAGTCTATGTTAAAAGTCCTGGATTTCAGGAGGGCGGACTTCAGGGGAATGGGGGAAATAGTGGAGAGTGCATTGCAAGGAGTAGGGGAGTTGATGGAGGTGGAGGCAAGGTGGGGAATGATCAAGGAAACTATTATAGGGGCCACTGACATATGTGCCAAGAGAGAGAGTAAAAATTAGAGGAGAAAACCGCTGTGGTATATGAGGGTAGTAGCAAAAAAAGTAAGGACAGAAAGGAAAGCTTTAGAAGGTTCAAGGCAACTCAGACAGAAGTGAACTGGATAAAATACCAGGTGAGCCAGAGGGAAGCAGGGGTAGAGGTAAGGAGGGCAAAGGGACAAACAGAGGGGCGAATAGCGAGAGGGGTCAAAAAAGGGGAGAAGACTTTCTTTCGATATGTGAATGAAAAAAGGAAGACTAGGAAGGGGATTCTCCAGTTAAGAACAAAAGAGGGGGTGGCGATACGAGGAGACAGAGAAAAGGCAGACCTACTAAACACCTACTTTTGCTCAGTGTTCAAGGTGGAGGAAGAAGGAGAAGAAGGCAGCAGAGCAGGTAATGAAATGGCTGGGGAAGTGGGGGTGGAGATGAGGCCGTTTCTCGTAGAGGAAATACTGGAAGAATTGCGCTGCATGAAGGTGGACAGGGTAATGGGGCCAGACGGGGTGCACCCAAGGGTGTTAACCGAGCTAAAAGAGGTATTGGCAAGACCCTTGACTGCACTCTTCAATCGGTCCCTGAAAACGGGGGTGGTGCCGGAAGACTGGAGGCAGGCAAATGTGGTCCCTCTGCATAAGGGGGGAGGGAGGAAGTGGAAAGTTACAGGCCCATGAGCTTGACATCAGTGGTAGGCAAGCTCATGGAGAAGCTAGTAAAAGGCAGGATCACCAGCTACCTGGAGACAAAACCGCCTGATGAATCCAAGACAACATGGTTTTACTAGGGGCAGATCCTGTCAAACAAATTTGATAGAGTTTTTTGACAGGGTCACCAAGGAAATAGATCAAGGTAGAATGGTAGATGTAGCTTATTTGGATTTCAGAAAGGCATTTGACTCAGTGCCTCATGGGGGGGCTGCTGTGTAAAATGGCAGGACTGGGGATGGGCGGGGGCAGTCAAATGGGTGGGAAACTGACTGGAGAAAAGGAAACAGAGGGTCATAATAAATGGGGTGGCATCCAGGGAAGGCAAGGTCTCGATCGGAGTCCCTCAGGGATCAGTGCTGGGGTGCCTACTGTTCAATATATCGTAGAAGACATTGTGGAGGGCCTTGAAAGGGGTGTGAGTATGTTTGCGGATTATATTAAAATCTACAATAGGGTGGACACAGAGGAAGGGGTGGAACAAATGCAGAAAGATTTGGGAAGACTTGAGGCATAGTCAAAAAGGTGGCAGCTTGAATTCAATGCAGAAAAATGTAAAATCATGCATCTGGGCTACAGAAATCAGAAGGCAGGATACCGTATGGGGTCAGAGAGCCGGAGGAGATAGAGCAAGAATGGGACCTGGGCATCATTATATCCAGGGACCTGAAGGTGGAAGGGCAGTGTGGGAGGGCAGTGGCCAGAGGGAGTGGAATGCTGGGATGCATCAGAAGGGGGATCACCAGTAGGAATAGGGAGGTCACAGTGCCCTTGTACACCCATTTGGTTAGACCACACTTGGAGTACGGAGTCCAGTTCTGGAGGCCATACCCCAGGAAGGATGTGGGGAGGATAGAGAGGGTTCCGAGGAGAGCGACAAAAATGGTAAAAGGGTTAAGCCACCTATCCTATGAAGAAAGGTTGAGAGAGTTGAACATGTACTCCCTGGAGCAAAGGAGGGAGAGGGGGGACATGATTAAGACCTTCAAGTACCTTAAGGGTATAAACAGGGTGCCAGGGGGGAGCATCTTCAAGATAAAAGGAAGTCAGAGGACGAGGGGGCATGGTGTGGAGGGAGGACAGGTCAGGGGTAACATTAGAAAATACTATTACTCAGAGACAGAGTCGTGGAAAAGTGGAACAGACTCCCAGAAGCAGTCATTGGAGAGGAAACAGTGAAGGGATTCAAAACGGCATGGGACAACCACATGGGAGTGTTAAAGAGGGGAGGCACAGGTCCAAGCAAATAGCTGGGCAAATGGGCAGACTTGGTGGGCCTAGTTCAGTCCTTTTCTGCCGTCACACTTCTATGAATCTATGAAAAGTTAAATATGGTGTGCCAGTAAAGAACTCATTTTCATAACTTGTGACGATTCAGCTATGGCTGAAGGCCAGGATAGTAATACTGGGTTAGTTATAGGTTTACTAAATGAAAAGAACTAATTACCTAAGCTTTGTACAAAATGGTGCCTGAGCAATGTAATGCAAGTGACTGGGTGATAGCCTTCAACTCTGCGACTGGAGTAGACATACACCCTAACTGAATGCCCCCCAAAGGACCATGCCCTATGCCCCCGACCTACCTGGAGTGCTATATGGACTCATCTGTTGCTCTGTGTGTATGAAAGGGCTCACCCCATGCTGATTCAGTGAGTGCTGGGTGAACAAACTGTGTTCCTGGAAAATGCATGGAGCACTGTGAGGAAAGAAAGCCAGATTTCTTGTAATTTGGGGAGAGAGCCTGAAGCTATATGAACATATGAACAAGCCAGCAGAAGAAGGCCAATTGGGCTAGCTAGTCTGCTTGTACTGCAGAGTCCACAGCTTGAGTTACTGACCCTGACACCCCACTTCTCCCATCCTCTCTTCCCATGATCCTTACCTTCCCCCAATGCCTATCCTAGCCTCTCGAAGCTGCCCACTGTTTTCAACAAGACCAGCTCTTCTGGCAGCTCATTCTAACTGTCCACCCCCTCTGTGAAGAAGTGCTTCCTGACCGCCCTCCTAAACTTCCCCGCAGCTTAAGACTGTGCCCCCTCGTGTTATGGTTGCCACTCAGCTTAAAGAAACTCTCCTTATCCACCTTATTTATCTCTTTCAAGTACCTGGAGGTCCCAATCATGTCCCATCTCTCTCCTTTTCTCCATGGAGTTCATGCTCCGTGCCCTCAACCTCTCCTCATATGCCTTACCCTGCTGACCCGCTATCATCTCTGTAGCCCTCCTCTGGATCTTCTCCAGCAGGTTAGTGTCTTTTTTGAGGTGTGGGCACCAGTACTGAACTCCATACTCAAGATGTGGCCTCTCCAGTGATCTGTACAAGGGCAGTATAACCTGCTCTCTCCTACTACTGAGCCCCCTAGCTGTGCATCCCAGCATCTTGTTAGCCTTTGCTGCTGCTTTCTTGCACTGTGTGGAGTGCTTCAGGTCACTAGTGATCATCATTCCCAGGGATTCTTGGCTCCAATGAGCATAACTTTGCATTTCTTAGCATGGAAGCCAAGCTGCCAGTTCCTGGACCACCTCTCCAGCTTTTCCAGATAATCCTGTATGTTCTGTATCCCTTCAGCTGTGTCCACTCTCCCACAGAGCTTAGTGTTGTCTGCAAACAGGCACATTTTGCCCTTAATGCCATCCTCAATGTCATTGATGAAGGCACTGAACAACACCGGCTCCAACACTGAGCCCTGTGGGACTCAACTGGTGACCTCTCTAATGCCAGATAACTCCCCCACCAAAAAAAAAAAAAACCCTACCCTCTGGGTTCTGTCCCTCAGCCAGTTTTCCACCCATCTGGACATCTTATCCCCATCCTCGAGATCTGCCAACTTCCTGATCAGACTTCTATGGTGCACAGAGTCAAAAGGCCTTGCTGAAATCCAGACAGAGGATGTCCACCACTTGGTCTCTGTCTACTGTCTTAGTGACCCAGTCAACGAAGTCAATCAGATTCATCTGACATGATCTCCCCACCATGAACCCATGCTGCCTTGCATCCTGGAGACCATGTTCCTCTAGATATTCTACCAACCTTTCCTTAAGTATAGAAACATAGAAGTTGACAGCAGATAAGGACCGCAAACCCCATCCAGTCTGCCCATAAGTATGGTCTCTATAAGCTTGCACACAATTGAGTTCAGGCTGACTGGTCTGTAATTCTATGGGTCATCCTTGGGAACCACTTTTGTGGAGGGGCACCACATGTGCTGTCATACTCCAGTCCTGTTGTACCATACCCGACTCTGGTAAACTATTAAATATGCCTACCAATGGCCAAGCCATATGGCTAAGTCTCTCTAATCTGGCCAACTGCATGAGGTTTGGTACTAGTTCTGTTTGTGAGAGGATGTCAGAGGTTTGCCACTGTTTCAGGAGGAGGTGTCTGGCTTCCAGACAGGGCATCACCACCCAGTTCTTTTACACTGGTTTTAATCCTGGGATGTATTTCATGGATCTGAGTAACGCCACCTCTGGGGAGGGTGTATGGTTCCAAAGAAGGGTATCACTGATGTATTTGAATGGCTGTGACCAACAGGTGCGTGCTGTAGGGCACTGCCATAAAACATGGAACAGATCCCCTCCTTGCAAACCACACCCTCAGCAGATGTCACGAGGGAGGAGCATAGCAGCATGTAGGATTGCCGGTGTATGGTACCACTGGTGTAAGACCTTGTTTTGTATTAGTTTGCTCCCGAGTCTCTCAAGGCCTGGAGGGCATACTTCTAGTAGCAGCCCCATTCATTCTGTGGGATCTCCGTATTAAACCATGTGGACCATTTAATACAGGCTGTTTGGGACTAGTCTGTAAGCTGGCTATGTATTTTAGCATAGATCTTCCCTGACCAATCCACAGGCAGCGTGATCCAGATGCTAAAACAGAGTTAAATGTGACAGGGTCATTTTTAAGCTCTTAGCAGTGATGCAATGGTGCTGCAGAACTGTAAATATCTCTAAAAGTTGGATTTTTCCGGATTCTAGCAGGTCTGAAGGCCCAGAAAGAAGATGGGATTGGAGGTGCAGGCAGTGGCGGCTCTATACCAGGGCCCGCCAGGGCAGGTGCCACGGTAAAAAAATGCTGTGCCCCAGTTGGTGCCTCATATGCTGCAGAGCTTCCCCCATTGTAACAATATATCAGTGCCCCAGCTGAAATTTGCTGTGCCCCAGCTGTGCCCTGGTAACCATTTGTGGCTAGAGCCGCTGCTGGGTGCGGGGAAGGAGAACATCTGCCATGGAGTGAATCCCAGCTTTTTTCCAGATAGCCCAGTGAACCATCTTCCCACCAGTTTTGACCCAGGGGTTATTCCACAAAGGAAGTCTGGCATGGTGTGCCAGTGTCACACTCAGCCATTTCTGTATGTTTTGCCAGATGACCACAAAGTGAGTGACCGCGGGATGACTTTTTTACCATTTACAACTGGATAACCAAACAGTTGCACAGATCTCAATTAAGCAATACATAATGACAGGGCATGTATCATGCTGGGATAGCATCCTGTCTCAAGTGGCTGGGTACGAGGCTGCAGGCTGAAAGCATTCAACACCTGAGAAGAGATGTCACTCCCCATGACATATGCTCTGCAGTACACTATTACAATTATAAAATGGCTTGCTTGTAAACAAAAGAATAAAATGAAAACAAGTAAAAAAATATTTTTTTAAATACATTTTTAGTTGCCCTGAGGAAGACTTGTTTGAAGTTTAAGCGCTGAGTGAGGGACTCCTGTGTTGTTGGTACTCCGTGTTAATAAAATTTTGGTACACTGCAGTGGCGTGTCGGTTACTTTTTACATGGAGTTACACGAGTGACACCTCTTTTGGAATTTCGTTTAAAGTTACGAGCTGGCTGCTTGTTTTTGGTGAGCACCGTTTAGACAGAGCCGAGTCGCAGCATTCCTTGATACACTATTACAATTATAAAATGGTTTGCTTGTAAACAAAAGAATAAAATGAAAACAAGTAAAAAAATATTTTTTTAAATACATTTTTAGTTGTTTTTTGAATAGGCATGATGTGCTGGGACAACAGCACTGTGGAAGATCAGCACGGACCAATCAGAACACAGGAAGTTTTCTTGCCTTTTTATTTGCATTTGCAGATTTCATTAACACCCAGACATCAAAGTAAGATGAAGGTGTAAGGGGCACAGGTTTACAAACAGTAGGATATTTTTTAAATTGGACAATGCAGGCACGACAGGCATCATAACTGGCCAGTCTTCAAAACTGACTGAGGTTAGCATGGCCTGGTGGCACTGAGGGGCTGGCGCCTTACCTCGTGCTACACCAGCGACCTGAGTTTGGGAATGCTGCCAGGGAGCCGGCTGGAGCGGGACTGAGCCACAATCTGTAGCTCTCCCCTCCAAGGGGCAGATGTCTGCTCCACTGTAGTCCCGCCTCATACCGAAGGCGGTCTGGTGGGAAGCACAGGTGGCAAGGAGCGTGACATAAGCCTGGGAGGAGGAAGGCAACTGATCCTAGCGATGCGCAGCATCTCCACGTGCGCACACGCATGTGTACGCTGTGACCTGGGGGGAGGGAAACAGAAAAAAATCCACAAAGTATATAGGAAAAGAAAAAAAAATTTGACTGAGGTTATGCGTTTAATGAAACTATTGGCAATTCACTGCTTTGACTGAACATCACATTTAGGGCAAAACATACATCAGGAGAGGCTAATGTTTCTGCTGTCACATTGCCTCAAATACAGTTAAGGTGTTTTGTGCAGGCAAGAGATGTTCCTGACTCTGGTCTCAGATAATATGCGGCAGGTTGGGACACAAGAACAGTCAGGCTGGTTCAGCACTCTATAGCCCCAGGCACATGGCATAAGCACAAGAGTAATGTTGCACTGTTCACAGAGCTGTATGACCAGAGGTAAGCCAGTCTCAGGAAACAGAGGATGTGGTAATGCTCAAGAGGTTCAGTCATCAGCTAACAGAAATGGAGAGACACCGGCCTCCATTAAGAATCATCTAAAGGGGATACCCCTCTTTTATAAACTCCATGAGATAGGGATGTGACAAGAAGCTTCATAACCACAAAAATGGTGGAAATAGCTCCTTTGGTGAGGCAAAGCTGTTCACAGTCGTATCCACTCGTGGTTTTTTTGAAGGCTTTTCCAGTTTCAGAGTTGTTATTGGATTCTAAGAGGCCACAAAAAACAACATATAGCCAGGCAGTATGCACATGTTATTAGAAAGGGCCATCAAATCGGGCTGTGTACTTCAAAGAACCAACATGCTGGGTCCACCAAAAGTATGTCACACAATCCCCTAGCCAGCAGTTATGCCACTGGCACCATTTAATCATATACTTAGTGCACAGGCATCAAGAGAGTGGGCACCTTTTCATAGACTGGGACGGGATTCCAGTCACCAGATACCAGTATTTCATGGTGCCATGAAAAGGAGTTGGGTCAGCCTGCAGAGAGCCCAATAATCATAATACTGATTTGCTCAGGACTGGATACCAGTCTGCAGCAGTGCTACAGAAAGGAACAGGGGCAATCAGTAGAGATCAGAAGCATTATTATACACACTTGTTGGGGTGGCCATGGAGGTACTGTATCTTGGGATGCTGGAGACTATAATATGTAAAATTGGCAGATTGACATCCAGAGCTTAGAGGGGCCATGTCAAACCTCAGTCAGATATCAACACCAGTTAGTAGGAAATTATGTGAAAAAGCTAGATACTAACATGTCTCTATTTCTTTGCAGGTAACACCAGAAAAGCACTACTGATCATGGTGACTGGCCACTCCTACATCTACAGGGTCTGGGAGACAGCAGCGGTATGGACACAAAGCTTGCAGCACAACACAGAGTCAGATATGGCAAAGATATTTTGGTACAGCATGGGGGGTTGCACTGGAGAGAGCTCATACCAGTTTTAAGAAAGCTGGGCTTATTCAATTCTCGTCCAGACGGCATCGTAATCTACTTTGGGGAAACAACCTAGGATATAATTCTTTCATTGACAGATATGTTCAGGCACATTACCCGGGACCTTGTGTGATTGAAGACACATCTTCCATGCACAAGAATGGCCTGGTCTAGTATCACACCACTGCAAACATTTAGGGAAGTGAGGGCCATATAAAGCCACAGATAAGGTCAAAAGGAAGGTGAACATGAAGGTGTCCCATTTTGCCTCCATGCATGCCTTACATCCTGGGCGACACCAAATGATCTCGTGTGAGCACCTGGGTCTCTATAACAGGACTGGGGTTTATTTATTAAATATAGATCATGATGGCTTTAACAGCGATCTGGAGGAGGTGGTTAAGAGCTGGCCGAGTCCCCCCCCCCCCGGGGTACTAACAGGAGAAGTGTAACCAGTTATGTGCCTTGTGGTGGGCAATTCATACCAGAACAGGAAAATTGGCATAGCTGAGGTTACAGAGTTTTGTTGTAAGGCTCAGTGAGTACCCTGTCTAGGAACATTTCAGTAAAAGCCTCCAGGAGAAGGTACCATTTCACAGAATAGAGGGATGTGATGAGCAACTGGAGTAGATAAAACCCAGTGCAGACATGTCTGCTCTGCAATGGACAAACAATTCCCAAATCTGTGATAGGAAACTGTAACTGAAGCAATGCACAGCAGTTGGGGGGGGGGGTCTGCATTCTTCAAGCGGCCATGGTTTACCTGAACATGTACAGTGCTGATAAATGAGACATCAGTTTATGGTATGAATTGGGCTGCTGCCCCTGGGGGAACAAGAAATGTATATCTCTATATATTTATTATTTAGTGCAATAATTTGAAGTTGTACATTTTGAATTTTAAACTTTAAAGTTGCACTCTTTTTCCCCATGACTACTTGGCATGGTGTTTCCTTGAGTCACCTGGCATCACTGGGGAGGTAGGCTATCAGGGCAACCAATGTACTTACAGTCCGAGATCACTTTTGTGGTTCTGTAGAACTCCAACTCATTCAGAAGCTGCAGCAGTTCCTGGACTGTTCCAAGTCTCATGCCCCACCACCACATCAACTCTTCGGTTCGACTCCTCCCAGTCTTCTCTGTCAACCTTATTAATCTCAGTTCTGTCTGGTCTGTTACAATGCGGGACGCTGTCAACACAAACAAAAGTTGCATTTACTTCCTGTTTCAGTTTTTATCAATGGTTTATTTCTCTAAAGCTTCTTTTGTACAAGGCAAATTAAGAAACCGTATATAAAGGGCATCTATTAACTACTTTAGTGTCAACTGATGTGGAAGTGGGAAATAGGTTGTATCAAAGCCTCATATTTGTGCTTGAATTAGAAATGTTTAGTAGGGGGAACTTTCAATTCAAGAGCTGTACGGAGTAGACCTCTCTTACCATATGCTATAGAGAAAGGTGGCAGAGCAGTGCAGTTGCGTACAGTAGGGGTCAGGGAAGGCACAAAGACTGACAGGGCTCAGTCCAGTTAGATGGGTAGGGAAGGGTAGTCTGGATGGGCATCTGGGCCTCAGTCTGCCAACATTTTCTGTGTTTCTGCTGCCAGTGCCTACCCAATCTCCAGCTTGCCATCCACATGCACCACAGAGTCTCTTCCCCTTTCAAAAAATGAAAAACCTAGCCGGCCCAGTGGCGTGTAGGGCTGAGGTGCCTAGAGCTTTATCTCCTGCCACACTGGCGATCAGGGTTCAGGAATGGAACTGGATCCTTTTGGGGTTGGCTGGAGGATCGAGCATCCCTCTGACGGCGCTCTTTCCTTGGGTGGGGTAGTATGATCTGCTGCTTGCCTGCCACCTGGAGGTGCCTGGGTGGTATCGCAGTTCAGTTCAAGTTCAAGTTTATTCTGAAGGGATAAAGCCATTGAACAAGCTCATTTGCAAGGAGGTCCTTTGTACAAGCTGTGATAAAGACAATACATGGTATAAAATACAAACAGTAAAAATACATAATATAATATCAAAAATAGCATTTTTTGCACTAGTATATACAATATGTAAAATGCTGCATTCAGCAAGGAAATCAGACCAAATACGATTATATAAGACACTTCAAACTTTAGTTCAGACTCACTAGGCAACCAAACACGAGTGTCTGTGGACGTTTCCATGAAGGCGGAGCTCACTCATTACACATGGGTGGTTTAAGGGAGGGAAAACCAAAAGAAATCAGGAGGAAAACCCCTGTGGCTGCAGGGTGACATCCAGTCTTTGCAGGCTACGCACCAAAGACCCATAACCCTGCCATGCCAAGGCACATTAGGTAAATTCTGGGGAGGTCAGGTGACGCATCTGGAAGGACCAGGCAGAAGCGTACTGCCAGAGGCACTGGAGGATAAAAAGATTATGAGAAAATGAAAAACTTGCCAGGTGCATGAAATCTTATGGGCATAAGAGGGCCCAGTCCCCCTCTCAACTTTTAAGACCCTTCAAAATGGTCAATAACATTGGCATTGTCATGAAAGGCTTGGTAGACGCATGCCCCCAGCTTTTTAGCTGTGGTTACACCCATGGACTGTGAATGGACAAGGATCACTTGGGAGGCTGGTCAGGGAAGGAGGAGGACTGAGCATCCAGAAACAGATCTCCTCCTTCAGGGTGGTGGGGCCAGAGCATGCCGTTACTCAGCTACCACTTTGTGAAGGCTAGGTGGCACAGATTACCTATGGAATCCTGAAACTCAGTGTCCCGAACTCTACAAGACTGAGTTCATGAGACTGAATTTCAGCATCCCGATAGGTGCCCCAGACCGAAATGCGGGTTCTCACAAGGGACTTGCATTTAATGTGTAGGGCTTTGACCCCCACACCGCCCTGCATTTAATGTGGGGGGCTCTGCCCCCTGCAACCTTCATAACTAAAATAACCAACTCAGAGGGGGAGCGGACCTTGAAAAAAAAAAAAAAATAGTTACAGGGAGCAAAAGTTGCCGCAACCGGGAACAGAACCAAACTCCATGCCATGCTGGCCACGCTGCTGGTAACCCAGCCCTCCATGCTACAGGAGCAGCTTGGCCAGCACCTGCATCCTTTCCTCTCTCATAGTTCCTGACAAGACGTAGGATAGCGGTACATCACATTCGCTACCTTACCTTATTGGCATTGCTTGTGTTTTCTGTGATTTTTTTTTTTCTCAGAAAAAGCCAGTAAGGGAAGGAAGGAAACATATTCAAGTCAGTGTTTTAGAGTAACTGGTAATTGCGGTTTTTCTTTTAAACTTAGATTGTGGGCTTTTAGTGACACTGTACTTTCTTTGTTGTCTTTACTTAGAATTGTTTTTGGGCTGTTGAAAATTTAAAATGTAGTGGTGGTGTAATTCTATGCTGTCTTTAATTGCTGCAAATTTTCACCCCCCCGCCCCCAACTCTCAATTATATGCCCTGTTAAATCTGACTGACAGGAGCTAAACACAGGGTATAGTAAGGGGTGTGAAGTAGGAGGGGCATAAGGGGGAAGAAGCCCACCCTCAGCACAAGTGTTTTGACTAAATTTATATATTTATTGGTTTCTTTTTTTTTTTTTTTATAAAGAAAATTATCTGAGGATCAGTGGCAGGATTTTTAGGACAGTAAATTAAAAAAGGGAATTAGGAGAGCTTCAGTAGCAGGCAAGTAGTGGAACAGCAGTATAAATGCAGTACAATATGGGGAGTGGTGCAATGCAGTGGCTGTGGGGCAGCCATATTCAGGCAGACCTTCTGGACACTGAGGTGTTGCCCTATGCATCTCTCTGGACTGCGGGATGAGGTAGTCAGACTCAGAGAGGAAGTAAACTGGGTCAAGAGTACCATCACCCCTATCCAGAGACCACCCAGTCCAATGCAACTGCCTCAAAGGATGCCGAGAACGAGGAGCACTTAGATGACAGTGGGCTCAGGGAGGGTTAGAGCGGTCAGGCAGAGGCACATCCCAGATCATATTCCATTCAAGAACTCATATGCCACACTAGCAAACGGGGACAACCAAATAGAGGTACCCAGAGAAGTGGAGGTTAGCCAAGGAGGTGACCTCAGCAGGGAAAGCAGTGGACACCAGAGGAGGAGGAGGAGTCAAATCCTGGGGAGGGCTCCATCATAAGAGGGATCCAGCTAGGAACACAAGAGGGGGGAGGACAGGAAGGTGAGGTGCCTACCAGGTGCCACGGCATGGAGGGATGGAAGGAAGATCCTGGAGATCACTGGGAAGGCAAGACGAGAGGGTGAGCTGGATGTCATTATCCACCTAGGTACTAATGACCTGGCAAATGAGGAGCCAAAGGAAGTTCAGGAAGAGTTTAGGAAATTGGGGAGGAGTCTCAAGCAAGTAGCTACTTTTGTCACTTTCTCAGAAGTACTATCTGCGAGAGGCAAGGGAGAGCATAGGAGTGCATGCACCAGGAACTTTAACTGATGGTTGAAGAACTGGTGCTGTGATGAAGGGTTTGGATTCATTGGTGACTAGGGACCCACCTGGAGGGATGGAGGTTTGTTCAAGCCTGACGGCCTGCATCCATCCTGGAGGGGAATCCAAGCACTCAATGATAAGTTTAAATGCTATATTGACAAGCATTTAAACTAGCAAAGGGAGGTGGCAGGCCAGCAAGGAGGGTACCTACTTGCGCACCCCCCACAGATAGCAGAAGAACCAGTGAACCAGAGGAGTGGCTATCTCTACAAAGTACTGTGCAAAAGATGGAGATTAGCACCCAAGAGGTGGATAGGCAGAAAAGGGGCAAAATTCAGCAGAAAGGCAGACAGCAAGGAGAACCAGGGATAAAGGACAACCAAGGAAGGGGCTGGAGTAGAACTGTGAAACAGTCTAGGGAGGTCAAATCATGGAAAGCCATGTGTGCAAATGCCAGGAGCCTTAGCAACAAGATGAAGAGCTGGAGGCTGTCATGGTGCAGTCAGACCTGGACATTGTGGCCATCACTGAAACCTGGTGTAATGATAACCACGACTGGGAGATGGCCATACCTGGCTACAACATATTCAAAAGAGACAGAGCAGGCAGGAAGGGAGAAGGAGTGGCACTGTATGTGAAAAATGACATAAGGACCACAGAGATCCAGGAGGAACAAAATGGGGGAGAGATACTGTGGGTTAAGCTGGAAAGGAAAATAGGGACAGCCATCCGCACAGGTGTGGTCTATAGGCCACCAGCCCAGGAGGAAGAAACAGATAGGGAGCTGATGCTAGCCATCCAAAGAATGGCAGACAAGGGTGAGGTAGTACTGGTTGGAGACTTCAAAATTCCAGACGTGGACTGGAGCATCCCAGCAGCAGCATCAACTAGGAGCAGATTTATCCTGGACTCCCTTCAGGGTGCCTTCCTCAAGCAACTGGTCATGGAACCAACTCGGCAGAAGGCAATACTGGACCTTGTGCTCACAAAACAGGGATAGTGTGATGGGGGTAACAGTGGGGGAGCACTTGGGGAACAGTGAACACCAGTCATTGTGGTTTGAAATCACAGAAAGAGCAGAACCAAACCACACAAAAATACGTATCCTGGATTTTAGGGGGGGGGCAGACTTTGGGAAAATGGGGAGATACTTGAAAGAGGCACTAAGAGGAATGAGACAGGAATCAGGGGTTGAGGAACAGTGGGCAGTATTTAAAATAGGGATTACAAGAACAAGAGAATTATGCATTAAGCAGGTTAGCAAGAGAAAAGGAGACCATTATGGTTTTCCAAAGAGGTTGCAAAGAAAGTGAAAGCCAAAAAGATTGCATTCAGGCAATACAAAAGAACACAGGCAGAAGGGGATAGGGAGAAATACCAGGAGAAGCAAAAGGAGGTCAGTAAGGGAAGCCAAAGCTTATACAGAAGAACACATTGCAAAATCAGTGGGTAGAGGGGACAAAACATTTTACAGGTACATAAGTGAAAAAGAAAGGCAAAGGAAGGGATAGTGAGACTGAAGGGGGAGGATGGGGGCCACGTGGAGGATGACAACAGTAAAGCTGACATATTGAACAGGTATTTCTGCTCAGTCTTTACTGAGGAAGAGGAGGGTGATGGGTCTGAAGGGAGTACAAGGGGTGAGAATGGTGCAGAAATGGACACAAGTTCCTTTACATGAGAAAGAGTCCTGAAGGAACTGGAAATAATAAGAGTTGATAAAGCGACGGGGAGCACCCCAGGGTCCTTAAAGAACTAAGACAGGTGGTGACTGAACCTCTGGCTATCCTGTTTAACTGATCACTGGAAACAGGGGACATACCCAAAGACTGGAGGACAGCAGATGTAGTTCCCTTATACAAAAGTGGGAACAAGGAGGAAGCAGGGAACTACAGACCAATCAGCCTCACCTCGGTAGTGGGGAAGATCATGGTAGCACTACTGAAGGAGAGATTGGTGGAACATCTGGTTGTCAATGAACTACAGGACCCAAGGCAGCATGGTTTCACCAGGGGGAGGTCATGTCAAACCAACCTCGTTGAATTTTTTGGCTGGGCAACTAGGGAGGTGGATCACGGAGGGCAGTGGACATGGCCTATCTGGACTTCAGCAAGGCCTTTGACACTGAACCACACAGAAGACTATTACACAAACTGGGGAATATGGGTGTGGGCAGGACAGTAGTGTGGTGGGTAGGTACCTGGCTGGGTGGCAGGACACAGAGGGTGGTGGTAAATAGCTGTCACTCCACAGAGGGAAGAGTGACCAGTGGGGTACCACAGGGATCAGTGCTGGGACCAGTCCTATTCAACAACTTCATCAGTGACATTGCGCAGGACCTAGAAGGTAGAATTTCACTGTTTGCTGATGACACAAAGCCCTGTAACAGAGTAGACACACCAGAGGCTGTAGACAGAATGAGAAGGGACCTGCAGAAACCTGAAGAATGGTCAGGGCTTTGGCAGTTGAAATTCAATGCAAAGAACTGCAAGATAATGCACATGGGCACAAAAACCCTGGCATAATATAACAGTTGGGGGGGTGAGGATATAGCATGCACCAAGCAGGAATTGGATCTTGGGGTTATCATCTCTGATGACCTCAAGGTAGGGAAACAGTGTGACAAGGCAGCAGGTAAAGCAAATAGGATGCTGGGATGCATAGGCAGGGGCATCACCAGCCGGAAAAGGGAAGTCATAATTCCACTATACAAAACACTAGTGAGGCCCCACCTGGAGTACAGTGTACAGTTCTGGAGACCATATCTACGTAAGGACATAGACAGGGTAGAGAAGGTCCAGAGGAGGGCAACAAAGATGGTGTATGGATTGCATCACAAGTCCTATGAAGACAGGTTGAAGGAACTGAACATGTACTCCCTGGAGGAGAGGAGGGAGAAAGGGATATGATAGAGACATACAAGTATCTTACAGGGAAGAACAGGGTGCAGGAATACACTATTTTAAGTGAAAAGATGTTCCAGGACTAGAGGGCATGGGATGAAGTTGGAGGGAGGACGATTCAGAGGAAACATGAGGAAGAATTTCTTCACAGAACGGGTGGTGGACAAGTGGAACACCCTGCCAGAGGAAGTGGTGGGGGCTAAAACAATCACGGGATTTAAAAATGCATGGGACAGACATAAAGGAATTCTGGAGGTCAGGGGTAAGGGGTAAGGGGCAACAGACTTCTAGGAAAACATAAACTGAACTTACAAGCTCAAATGGGCAGACTGGATGGGCCATAGGCCCTTATCTGCCGACACTGTCTATGTATCTATGTTGGGACACTACACCTTACAGGCAAGTGTCTTCCAGGATACTGAAGTCAGTCCTGTGAGTGTCCAGATTCTGAGCTTCAGTATCCCAACAGAATACCAGTGGTGCAGCATGTGGCCTCTCTGAGGGACGGACGCAAGCATATGCTTAATGCGGTGTCTTCATGTCGCACACCCCTGAATGTGTGCCCTCATGGATGGGAAAAAATTGAAGTGGAAAAACACCCACCAGCCTAACAGGATGACTCCTGCTTCCCGCAGGCCCTGCACCCCACTCAGGTGCTGCCACTGGAATAAGCATGGTGATGTTAGGACTGGGAGAAGTCTGGCTGATGGGGCTGGGGAATGTAAGCACGACGGAAGTTGGCTGGGAGCAGAGAAAGCCAAAAAAGCTCTTTAGAAAAAAAAAAAAAAAAAAAACAGCTCAGCAAGGTGCTTGAGAGCTCTGTTTGACTACTGGTGCAAGCTGGTAAAACTACTTTAGAGTGCTGACAACTACTTGGTCAACTTGTTAGGCTTGATACTACTTTGATGGTAAAATGACTAGAACCAATTCACACCTTTGTAAGAGAGACTACTTTCATTTTGCCTGTCGCATTACCGTTCTCTCCGATCAAACTCTGCTTTCCAGCTAAGTGCAGTCAAGTGAATTAATCCTGTAGTTAAACCAAAAGAGCAATGCAGTGACATCTTAAAGGAACCTAGCAACTGCGAAAAAACAATCATAGCCTCCCCAAGGAGTATGCGAAGTAACAGTAGGGAACTCCTCCCCGCGACAGGGCTCCCCCCACTCCTAATAGACCCCTCCACCAGACTCCAACTTGCCCTGAGGACTCCCTCAGATTCCATCCCACCCAGGAACAACCCCCCCCCTTTTTTTTCCTCAATGATTCATGACATCCCGCTCATCCTCCTGCCTCACAAATCTAGGAAAAGGCTCAAAAAAGGGGTAAATTACTAAAATCTGAGACGAATCTTAAAGAAATGGTCATATCAGCTCAAGAAGATGCAGCAGCATTTGGCTTAATGAAAAAAATCCTTTACAACAGAGAAGGCGTGGAGTTCCAAATTTATGACAGAGGTGCAATTCTATACTTAGAGTGGCCTGTCTAAAAAAAAAAAAAAAAAAAAAAAACCCACAATGTTCGAATGCTGTTTTCACACTTACCACAGTTTCTTCGTTTTGCAGAAGCTTGCGTCAAAACAAATGGCATCTGCGTCATTTTATGTATACAAACTGTGACAAAGTGCTAGGCCATGTTTTATGGACCCACCCTTTTATTCCTTTTGTTGATTCGTCTTAGACTGTCCCTCTTGTACACATCACTGCTCTCTCTACTCAGTCTCCTTCCACCCTTCCCTTGATTCCAGGTGCTGTTCCCATTGTGCCTCCTTCATATCGAAATTCGGGTTTGGTTCTCTTCCTTCCTACCTTACCTCCCTCCTGTCCTCGTCACCTTCCCATCCTCTCTGTAGTAACGTTTCCCACTCCCTCTCTATTTCACCTAGAGATCTACTGCTAGCCAAGCTGCCTGCGCATATCACTGGAAGCTGTGCAGAACAAACCTCTCTGGAAATGGGGGATAAGATTTCCTCTTGAGAATTCCAAACCAATACAAAAAACAGTAAAGAATACACCACCTGCACCCCACCACTCAATGACCATGGCCGACAATACAGTACCGCCTTGACAGGACTGCGGTCCTAAAGGTTGTATTTCCATCTTCCTGTATAAAAATATGGATTTTTTACTACAAATAATACTATTATCAGCCCTAAAAAAAAAAAAAAAAAAAAAGAATAGTTGAGAATCCCTTGGAGGAAATCTCATCCGCTACAGCTGTGATCTGTTGGTAACATTAAGTGACATACATTGCCTTGCAAATCTTGGACAGGCACGCTGTGCACTAATCCTATATCTGATCCTTTCTTCCCCTATCAGCTCTGTCTGCAACTGTCCTTAAAGAGGTGACTGCTCTCTCAGTGGAAGGGAAGTAAATGCAAATCTAGGAGCTTTCATTATTACTTCTTCGCATTGATATTGCATTGGGGAAAGGAGGAGTAGTAGTTTTAAGAAGGTTGTGCAATGGCTACTTAAAGTCTGTTTTTGAGTGTGGATATGAAGGATAGGAATATAAAAAAGCAGTTGCTCAATATATCTAAACGTGTGCAACAAAGGAGATAAGGGAAAAAAAGAAAATGTTTTGCACTGATAGAGGAGGGAGGCAGGAGACTTGGGGAGTGTTTGGTATCCTGCATCTGGAAGGGTTGAGAGAGGTGTTGGTGGGGCAGCGACAGCAATGGGTAGGAGTAGGTGCAACAACTGCGGTGCACCAATCCTTCTAAAAATTGCCTGGAGTGTGGGAGGATGTTTAGTGTGCAACCACATAGAAAAACTTAGAAGGGAGATTGAGCGTCTGCAGGAGGAACTAAGACAGGCAAGGCAGATAGGGGGTGGGTTTAGCCCAATACTGGAGGGAGGAAGAAGGGGAGATGAGGGAGGGCGATTTAAGCCAACAGTGGTGAGGAGAGGGTCAGAAGAAGGGAAGCAGAGACAAAGGGCCCAGGCCAGGAAGAACAATTGCCGGGAAACCAGGTCAGGAGACAAAAGACAAATGGAAGGAGGAGATAGGGACCTGTGAGGGGGCGAAGAAGTGGCAAAAGTCATGGATGGAAAGGAGAGAACAGGTTACTATGAAGAGAGAGGGAGCGGGCATTTGTGAAGGGCCTTCAGAAAATAGTTGTGCACTGCTAGAGAGGAAGAAGGTGGAGGAGGGAAATGATGAAATTAGAGGAGTAATTGATAAATGCCTGGACCAAACTGGAGCGGGGAGAAGTTCTGCTGGGAGAATTGCAACAGTGTAAAAGGGGGAAATAATGTGCAGGAGGAAGATGAGGAGCTGGAAATGAGAGAGGGAGATGAATGGAAGCAAGCAGGGAGTAAGAGGGGTGGAATCTTAGTGCTGGGGGACACGATACTAAGAGGAGTTAGGTGGGGTAGCAAGGGGGAGAGGCACAGTCACATTTGGGTGGAGGCCATGCCAGGAATGACAGTGGAAAGGGTGGGAAAGTCTGTTCTGAAATATGCTAGAAGGGGTAGGGACAAGCCTCACTTAATTATACATCTTGGGACAAACAACCTGGCCGACAAGACAATAGATACAGTCCAGAGGAGGTCTGAGGAACTAGCACAATTATGTGAGGGGGCAGGAAGATCAGTAACTTTTTCAGAGATACTTCCCATGCCAAAGGCAAGCACAACAAGAAAGCTGAGAATAGAGGAATTTAACTGATGGTTTAGAACCTGGTGTTGTGCTAAAGGGTATGGGCTGTTGTGGGGGTGGGGAGGGACCTGGGAGGACAGTAGTCTCTATGCCAAGGACAGACTACACTTGAGTGAGGAGGGAAAGAAAGTGTTAAAACAGAGGATGAAGGAGTACATAGAGGAAGTTGGGAATTTAAACTAGGAGTGGGGGGTGGCAGTTGGGGAAGAGATATGCAGAGACCACAGGTTGGGAAACCATATGAGCTTACCCCCCATAACAGTGACAAAGGACAAATGGCAAGTACTGTTGGTGGTGCTAGGAAAAGAGGGCAGGATGGGAGGGGGGAGGGTGGAAGGTGGTTACCCTTAATGCTAGGACCCATGGGAGGAAAACTGCAGAGTTACAGGTTCTCATGGCAGAGGGAGAGGTGGACATTGCAGCCATCACGGAAACATGGGCCACCCAATACAATGACTGGGACCTGTCTGTACCAGGGTACAGGTTATTTCGTAGGGACAGGGTGATTGGGAAAGGTGGGGGGTGGCACTATATGTGAAGGAAGGACTGAACTGTGTAAGGGAGGAAGGAGAGGAGGGTAGTACGGAGTCACTTTGTATGCAAATCCAGGATTCCAAGAATAGGATTCTTAGAATGGGAGTGGTGTACAGGCCACCATCTCAGATGGAGGAGTTAGACAGGGAACTAGTTGGACAGATCAGGAGGACCTGCAAGAAGGGTACTGTGGTGATTGTGGGGAACTTCAACATGCCAGGAGTGGACTGGAGCACCCCAACAACCAGGAACAGAAGGGAGCAGGTACTGCTGGATGCCTTCCAGGACAGCTTCCTGCTGCAAATGGTCAGTGAACCAACCAGGTTAGGAAATACCCTTGACCTTGTGCTGGCAAATGGGGACTTTGTGACAGAACTTACAGCGGAGGAACCGCTGTCAGGGAGTGACCACCGCTTAGTATGGCTCACACTGGACATGGGCAAGGAAGGAGTGGAATCTGGCACAAGAGTGCTGGACTTCAGGAGGGCCGACTTTGGGAGGATGGGGGAAGTGGTAAAAGGGTACCTGGCCAAAATTCAATCAATTATGGACACTAACCAGAGGTGGGAGCTCATAAAGCTGGGGATAGTGGAGGCAACCAAAACCTGCTGCAAAGCCCAGAGCAAGAAGGCTAGGGCTAAGAAACCGATCTGGTTGAGCAAGGAGGTCATGGAAAAGGTAAGGAGGAAAAGAGCAGCCTTTAGGAAGTACAAGAAAACAGGGAGGGGGGAGAACAGGGAGGAGTACTTGACAGAATCGAAGGAGGTAACAAGGGCAGTAAGGGGAGCCAAAGCATCTACGGAACTCAGACTGGCACAAGGCAATAAGAAGGGGAAGAAGGACTTCTTTAAGTACATCAGTGAGAAAAGGAGCTGTGAGGACCACATAGTAAGGATTAGGAAGGGGTTGGTGGAAGCAGGGTGCCAAGGCGTGAAGCACTAAATGAGTACTCTGCTCAGTATTTACTAAAGAGAAGAGGGGGGTGACACCCAAGGTGGGAGAAATGGCAGAAGCAGGGGAGAAGTGGTGACAGATGGGGAAATCATGGAGAGCAGAGTTCGAGAGGGTTTGAAGGCACTGAGGGTGGACAAGGCGCCAGGCCCAGATGGCATCCACCCCAGGGTACTGAAGGAGCTGGCAGAGGTCCTTGCAGGACCTTTGGCAGACCTATTTAATGCCTTACTACATTCATGGTGTGTACCTCAGGACTGGAGGATGGCTCATGTGGTGCCCCTCCACAAGAGTGGCTCCAAGGATGAACCAGGAAACTACAGACCAGTGAGCCTCATATCCATCGTGGGTAAGCTAATGGAGACTATCCTGAAGGAGAGGCTGGTGGCCCTCCTAGAGGCCAAAGGACTACAGGACAGCAGACCACATGGCTTCATACGTGGCAGATCCTGCCAAACCAACCTGGTCGAGTCCTATAACTGGGTAACTAGGCAACTGGACAGGGGCCATGCAGTGGATGTCCTGTATCTGGACTTCAGTAAGGCATTCGACTCAATGCCACATGGAAGGCTGTGAAGGAAGTTAGTAGGCACAGGGGCGGGTGCAAAGCTGGTGAGATGGGTAGGAAACTGGCTGCAAGGAAGGCAATAGAGGGTGGTGGTGGGTGGGGAGCTCTCACACCCAAGGGCAGTGACGAGCGGTGTTCCACAGGGCTCAGTGTTGGGACCAGTGTTGTTTGGGATATTCATTGCAGAGATATCAAGGGACATCAACAGCAAGATCAGTCTGTTTGCTGATGATACCAAGGTAGGTGAGGTGGTGGATGTCCTAGGGGGATGGCAGGGGTTGCAAGATGATCTGGCAAAGCTTGAAACCTGGTCAAACACCTGGCAACTGGGCTTTAATGCCAAAAAGTGCAAGGTGCTGCATTTTGGGATGAAGAACCCAAGAAGGAGTTACCAGCTGGGGGGTCAGCTAGCCGAGACAGAGGAAGAAAAGGATCTGGGTGTGCTCATTACAGGGTCAATGAACAACTCAGCACAATGTGGGAAGGCAGCTGCAAGGCCAACAAAATGCTGGGTTGTATTGCAAGGGGTATATCCTCGAGGAGGGAGGAGGTGATTCTGCCACGGTATAGGTCATTAGTTAGACCACACCTGGAGTACTGTGTGCAGTACTGGCGTCCGTATCTGAAGAAGGATATTAAGTTACTGGAGGGGGTGCAGCGCAGAGCGACAAAGATGATCAAGGGGCTGGGGGACTTTTCATATGAGAGGAGGTTGAAGGAGTTGAACATGTACTCACTGGAGGAGAGGAGAGACAGGGGTGACATGATTGAAACCTTTAAATACATGAAAGGAACAAACAAGACGGGTACAGAGGGGCTGTTCAAAATAAGGGAGGGGAGGGCCATCGGGGCCATGATATAAGACTGGAGCGAGGAAGGTTCAGGAGGGAGATGAGGAGACACTTTTTTACAGAGAGGGTGGTAGCTGGGTGGAATCGTTACCTGCTGAAGTGGTATGCAGCAGAACAGTGGACTGCTTCAAACGAGGATGGGACAGGACAAGAGGGAGGGTTAATGAAGGGTAAGGGTGGAAGGGAGGGGCAGCTGCAGAATAAAGGGTGCTAGCTGCACATTCAAGCAGACTTGATAGACCTCAAGGCCTTTATCTGCTGGTAAATTTTGCATGTCCGTGCATATGTTCGTAAAGAGCTGGTGACATGTTCAGGGGAAGTTTAACAAAACCCAATATTTAGACACAGTCCAGCCTGTATTTCTCATTACTGCAGTATTCCTCCTCCCCATTATTTATTACTGAGCTCATCTGTATGAAAACAGGATCTCTGCTCCTAAAGAGTTTGTCTATTCCTACTATTTTCTCCTTACCTGGAGTCATGAGCGCTGCTTGTGATATCACAGCTATTCCCATGGCAACAGACTGTGATGTCACAACAGAGAAGTATGGCTTGAAGTAGAGAGTAAGCTATAGAGAAAGATGGAAACTCTAAGAGATAAAGATCACATATTCACATAAATTTTCTTAGTAATAAAAAAATGAAGAGACGAAATATATAAAATATAAATGAAGCGAAGGCAGAATTGTTCCTAATTATTATGCTTTTTAAAGTTTTCTTTGAGGTGTCAGTAGCTTTTTAACCCATTATATTACATGACCCCCTCTTCCAACTTCACTGATTGCCCTGGCCATGTTTGTTCTTCTTCCCCACCCACCCCCCATCATGCCATGTTGGGGAAATTTCTCTGTGCCAATCCAAGCTTAATTTTATCTACTGCATGCACCCTGTTGTACTGTTTTACCCCACACTGTTTAATATTAAGTTCCTTTTTAACGTACCGTATTGCTTGCATAGCCTATTGTTCTTGTACAGCTGTTAATTATGTTAGTTGTTTTCTATTTCTGTACCATCTTTCCTATCCCGTACCCCAGGACACATCTGGAAATGAGCTGTTATCAGCTCAGTACGTCTTTCCTCTTGAAATAAATAAACATGGACTAGTGTTTTTTTCTTTCAATCAGTATTTTGTCTCCTTAATTCACTGGCCTACCTGCATCAGGTCCGACCTCTCCTATCCCATCACACCGCTTCTCTGTGTCTTATCTTGTCTCCAGTGGTATTCTGCTACAGGATCTGTTCGGAGGCACACAATGGCCAGTATGGGACCTGCGGGGGGGCATCAGGTTGCCGCAGCTGAGGTTTTTCCCCACCATTTTCTCCCCAGAGGACTTCCCACTGCATGCAATGACACCTTTTGAAAGTTGCACCTCTGTGGAGATGCCCCCTGGCATCTGCTGGCAGGAGCCCGTTTCCCTGGTGTCCCGCTGCACTACCACCTAGATTCCTGTAGGTGGCAGCTACTGAGTGGGACACACATATCCCCCAACCCCCCCGAGGGAGGACGGCAGTCCTAGTGGCACTAAATATTCCCTCTCCCACTGGCCCCCAAGTAACCCACAACTGCTTCCAAATCCATGACAGGAGGCGAGGTGACCGGAACCAAAGCCCTCCACGTTGCTGGGCCAGCCGTGGACTGGTTTGTCACAATTTGTGTGGTTGCACTAAAACAATGCCACTGATTCCTTACACACCAAGACACTCCTATGAAAATTTAGCACTAAGACTGTAACACTAACATGTTGCATTACTTTATGTTCCAATCCCTACTCATACTAACATATTAACTGCCAGCAGGGTAGGCCTTATGGTCTATCGAGTCTGCTCGAACCTCAGATATCCTGTTGGGAACAGAGGACCCCCCCTTGTGTTCCGATACCCCTTTCTGTATCTGTCCAACCCTCTCTTGAAGTCCTCCACAGTGGAGATCTGGACCAGCTTGCCAGGCAGCACATTACAAGGATCCACCATCCTCTCCCTGAAAAAACGCCTCCTGTTTGGCCCCCTCATCCTTCCTCCTTCCAACTTCAAACCATGCCCTCTGGTGACACCTCCCTCTTTTAGTCTAAAGATCCCCTCCGTGTTTACTCTATTTATTCCCTTGAGGTACTTGAAGTCCTCGATCACGTCCCCCTGTCTCTCTTCTCCTCCAACATAAACAGGCAGAGCTCCTCAAGTCTGTCCTCATACAACTCCTCCCCCAGTCCTCGAATCATCCTGGTATCCCTCCTCTGTACTCTCTCTAGGAGCTATATGTCCCTCATCAAGTGCAGTCTCCAGTATTGTATACAGTACTCGAGATGTGGCCTAGCCAGTCCATTGTACAGCGGCACAATCACTTCCCTGCTCCTGGAGGTGATCCCCCTTACAATGCATCCCAACATCCTGTTTGCTTTGCTAGCCACTCTCCTGCACTGCTCAGAGTTATTCATACACGCATCCACTATGACCCCCAAGTCTTTTTCCCCCAGATGAGGCCTCCAGCACTTCCCCTCCCAGGGTGTACTTGTGTTTGGGGTTTCCTCACCCAAGATGTAACACCTTGCACTTGGCTGTATTGAAATTTAACTTCCATGTGAGAGTTCACCTTTCCAGGGTGTCCAGGTCTCCTTGCAGGGCCAACCTCCCCTCTTCCCCCTCAACTACTGCTCCCACCTTGGAGTCATCAGCGAAGAGACTCATCTCACACCCTATAGCCACCCTGATGTCAGATATGTATGCATCAAACAGGATCGGACTCAGGATCAAGCCCTGTGGTACCCCACTACCGAACTCTCTAGGGTTCAAGAGCTCCCCACCAACTACCACTCTCTGTATGCGTCCAGCTAGCCAGTTTCCTATCCATCTGATCATCAATGGGCCCACTCTTGACCCTGTCAGTTTCTCCACCAGCCCTTTGTGGGGGATAGAGTCAAATTCCTTGCTGAAGTCCAAGAATATGACATCCACAGGCTTCCCCGTCCAGTTCCGATGTTACCCATTCGTAGAACCCCACAAGGTTGGTTTGACACAATCTACCTGGCACAAACTCATGTTGTCTACTATCCAGCCCTCCCTCCTCCTCCAAGAACACTCCCAATAATTCCTTCAGTATATTCTCCATTACTTTTTCCACCACTGAAGTCAAACCGCTGGGTCTATAGTTACCTGGTACTTCCATCGACCCCCCCTTTATGGATTGGCACCACATGCGCCTCACACCAATCCCTAGATACCGTCCCTGTCTCAAGCAACCTGTTGAACAGCTCTGCCAGGGGTGTGGCCAGTACGTCCGCCAACTCCCATAGTACTCTCAGATGAATGCCATCTGGCCCAGGAGATTTATCTTTCTTCAGGGCTTGCCACACCCATTCGGTGGAGGAAAGCTTCATCTGCCTCCCCCACCTTGCTGACCTTTCTATCCTTGTCCTGGTGTGAAACCACAGGACTGCCTCTTCCTCCCTTATGCTCCCTTTCTGTTACTCCCTTGATCCCACATAATTCCGCTTCTATTCCCTTTGTGCCTTGCTTAGCAAATATCCCACACCCCTCCCTAGTGAACACCAAGGCGAAGTACTCACTTAATACCTCCACCTGCTTCCTCGCCTCTTCCACTCACCCAATATCTGTTCTCAGTCTGCTAAGCTGGCCCTTGGTTTATCTCTGCTCCCTGATGTACCAGAAAAAAATCCTTTTGGCCCTCTCCGATTCCCCTGTGCTAGCCGCCGCTCTTTACTGGACTTTGCCCCCCGCACCACCCAGGTGACTTTTCTAGATGCAAGACAGAACGTTTCCATTTCCTTTTCCCCTCGCGAAGTTTTGTATTTTTTGAAGGCAGTCTGCTTCTCCCTGACCGCTACCTGAACTTCACTGGTCCACCAGCACGGTTTATGTGACCGTGCTCCCTTGCACTTCACCTTTTAAACTAGCCAAGGGGGGAGGCACTGGAAAGGAGCAGGAAAATCCTAGCCCCCCCCCAAATAATCACGGTTCTAAGTGCGGCAAACACCAATATAGAGGTGTCGATAGGGAGAAGGGCAGGGGTAAATGGAGAAAGTGACAAAGGCAAGAAGGACAGGGATAGGGCAAAAGGGCATAAGGCCATCAGGAAATGGAGGGTAATGAGTACCAATGCCCGTAGTCTGGGCAACAAGCTCCCTGAGCTGATGGCCTTAATGGAAGAGGGATGCCTGGATATCGTAGCAGTCACAGAAACATGGTACACAGAGAACCATGACTGGGATGTTAACATACCAGGGTACATAACCTACAGGAGAGACAGGCAGGGGAGAACAGGGGGAGGAGTAGCTCTATGTAAGGAAGAGATGAAAGCAACTGAACAAAAGAGTAAACAGGAGGAGAGGCGCACTGTGGGTCACCTTGGAGACTGGAAAGGGCACCACAATCTGCACAGGGTTGTGTACAGACCCCATGTCAGGGGAAGGAATGGACAAGGATATGATAGAAGGCATTCTTAGAATGGCAGAGAAAGGAGATACTGTTGATGGGAGACCTGAATATGCAGATTTTAACTGGAGCACATTTGCTGCAGCCACATCCAAGAGCAGGGCCATTCTTGATGCCCTACAGGTGGCAGGCATAAGACAGCTAGTTTGGAACCCACTCGTGAGGGAGCAATCTTAGACCTTGTACTCTCAAGCGGGGCAGTGAGAGGATCTCAGATCTAGAAGTGGGTTGCCATCTGGGGACAAGTGACCATCAAACAGTGTGGTTCACATGAAGTCAGCTACAGAGTCAAGCCATACAAAAGTGAGGGTACTGGACTTTAGGGAGGGCTGACTTTGGAAAGATGGGAGAGTGCCTCAGAAAAGCACTAGCAAACAGGCTAGAAGGAGGTGTGGAGCAACAATGGGAATTATCAAACTGCCATCACAGAGGCAACAAGCCTTTGTGTGAAGCAAATGAACAAATCAAAACGAAAGAAAAAGCCACTATGGTTCTCAAAAGAGGTGGCTGTGAAAGTCAGGAAGAAAAAGATAGCATTCCGGAAGTATAAGGAAACACAGAAGGAGCAGGACAGAGAGCTGTACCAGTTAAGGCAGAAGGAAGCAGGTAGGGAAGTCAGAATAGCAAAGGCCCAAACTGAGGAAAAGATAGCCAATTCAGTTAAGAAGGGGGATAAAACCTTTTACAGGTACATCAGCGAGCGTAGAAAAACAAAGGGAGGGATAGTGAGGCTGAATAAAATGAACAGTGGGTGGGCAGAGGGGGACAGTGAAAAAGCAGGAATACTGAACGAATATTTCTGCTCAGTATTCACAAAAGAGGAGGGGGAAGTGCCTAATCCAATTAACAGAAGCACTCTTGATAGGGGGTTGATCCCAGTCCTTTCACAGAAGAAAGGGTTCTGCAAGAACTCCTAAAACTGAAGGTGGACAAAGCAATGGGTCCTGATGGAATTCACCAGAATTCTAAAAGAATTAAGGGAGGAACTAGTGAAACCACTGGCTACTCTTTTAATAAATCATGGGAGGATGGTGTGGTACCCGAGGACTGGAGGAAGGCGGATGCGATTCCCTTCACAAAGTGGGTCCAAGACAGAGGCAGGAAACTACAGACCTGTCAGTCTGACCTCTGTGGTAGGGAAAGTGATGGAGTCACTTCTGAAAGAAAGAATAATCCAGTACCTAGAGGCCAGTGGAGCACAGGACCCAAGGCAGCATGGGTTCTGCACAGGGAAGGTCATGTCAGATGAATCTAATAGATTTCTTTGACTGGGTGACCAAAGTAGTAGACCAGGGAGGGGCTGTGGACACGGCCTACCTAGACTTTAGCAAGGCATTTGACACAGTCCCACACAAAAGATTAATAGTCAATTAACCAGCCTGGGAGTGGGACCCAGGGTGGTAGACTGGGTAAAACATTGGCTGGACAACAGGACACAGAAGGTAATTGTAAATGGAGTCCATTCTGAAGAAAGGGGGGTTACTAGTGGGGTACCGCATGGTTCAGTATTGGGTCCAGTCCTTTTTAATGTCTTCATCAGTGACATTGCAGAGGGACTGGAAAGAAAAGTATGCCTTTTTGCAGATGACACAAAATTCTGCAACAGGGTTGATACACAAGGAGGCGTGGAGAGGATGAAAAGGGACTTGGCAACGTTGGAGGAATGGTCAGAAGTATGGCAGCTAGGATTCAATGCAAAGAAGTGTAAAATAATGCACCTGGGAAATAAGAACCCAGGAGAAGAATACACAATGGGTGGGGAGGTAGTAACAACAACAAAAAAGGAAAGGGACCTGGGGGTAATCATATCAGATGACCTTAAGGTTAGCAAGCAATGTGAGAAGGCAGTAGGGAGGGCTGGGGGTATACTGGGATGTATAGGGAGAGGCATCGGACAGTTGGTGAGACCCCATCTGGAGTACTGTGTCCAGTTCTGGAGTCCCCATCTCCGCAAGGACATAGACAGGATAGAGGCAGTCCAGAGGAGGGCAACTAAAATGGTGCAGGGTCTGCAAGAGAAGCCGTATGAGGAGAGACTAAAGGAGCTTAATATGTATACCCTGAGGAAAGAAGGAGAGAGGGACATGATAGAAACTTTAGACCTCAGTGGAATCAACAAAGTCCAATAGGGTAGCATCTTTCAGAAAAGAGACTTGCAAGAACAAGGGACACAATTTAAAGATAGAAGGAGGCAGTTCAGGGCAGTGTGAGGAAGTATTATTTCACAGAGAGGGTAGTGGATGCATGGAACAGCCTTCCTGAGGAGGTTGTGGGGTCTAAAACTGTGGGAGAATTCAAGAATGCATGGGACAGAAATAAGGCAATTCTTGTGAGGGGTAGGAAGAAATAGGCTGTTGGTTAACTAGGATCTGCGGCCTATCCTGTAGGTAGGGAAATGGGCAGACTAGATGGGCCTAGCGGTCCTTATCTGCCGTCAAAGTCTATGTTTCTATGTTTCACCTAAGCACAGGTTCAGACTGCATCATGAAGTCCCCGTTTTGTGACCTCCCATCTCTTTTCCACGTCTGTCATTGCAGTAATCCCTTTCATATCATCTTTGAGAATATTTCCCATGCCCATAAAGTCTGCACCCCTGAAAACCACTGCCAGTGTCCTAGATCTCTCCTCCCACCATGTTAATTTGAAACCAGTGTCATGATCACTCCCAGCCAGGGGATCCTCTACAACCAGGTCCCTTACCAGATCCCCATCTGCCAAAACCACATCCAGAACATGTCCCACCCTCGTGGGCTCCCTCACATGCTGTGTTAAGAACACATCCTGGAAACCATCTAGCAGCCTCTGCTTCTTGGTCACCTTAGAGGACATAGTTCCTCAGTTTGTACCTGGCATATTAAGGTCCCCCATCAACACCACTCTCTCCTCTTTTGGCCTGCACTGGGCAATAATGTTGTCCAGCAAACCATCCTCCAGAAAATCACCCATCCCGGGGGGGCCTATATACTACACCCAGCTTGACCTTACCTCCTGGCAGGGTTCGTAAGGTGACCCATAAGGCCTCCACGTTTCCCTCTGCCTTTTATACCCTAGCAATTTCTATGTCCTCTTTAATGTATACAGATACTTCTCCTCCTCTGCCCTCCTTTCTATCCTTCCTAAGCATTAAGTAACCCTTCACGTTTAGGTCCCAGTTATGGTTATTGTTGGCCTACGTTTCCGTGACCACTGCCATATCCACCCCCCACCTTCCCCCGAACAACACAGCCTGGAACTCTGGTGACTTGTTACCCAAGCTCCTAGCATTTACTAACACCACCTCCCCAACCCCTTATCCCTGATCCCCTTTGTCAAATCACACCCGGGTTCCATGTGCCTCCAGTCACCCTCTGCTCCTCTTGGAACCTCCTCCTGACTCTTTTCCCCCTCCTCCCCCTGAGTCTGAAGGCTACTCCCCTCATCTGGAGGAGGGGGCTTCAGGCCAGCCCCTCCCATGCCCCCTCACAAGTTTAAACCCCACCTTTCTTGAATGTAGTCCGCTACCCCCCGTTTAAAGATTTATTTCCCCAACGGGGTAAGGTGAAGCCTGTCATTGGCATACAGTTCCTTATCCTCCCAAACCCCCTCCCAGTTACCCAACACCCCTGACCCCCTTTCTTCCCCCACTTCCTGAGCCAGTCATTTACCTCTGTGATCGTCTTTTAGTTCTCCACTGGGGCCCTAAGTAACGGCAATATTTCTGGAAAAAAAAAATGTTGCGACCATTATCCTGACAGACTCTAGCAAGCTCTCGGAACCTTGCTTGGATTTCCAAGACACCATGCTCCTCTATATCATTGGCCCCGAAGTGCACCAGGAAATCTGGTTTTCCTCCACAATCCCTTACCAGCTCGTACACCATGAACTTTGCTCTGTCAGCCCGGAGGTATTCACCACCTTTACCTGGTTATGACATCCCACCCCCGTACCTCCCATTGGATACCTCTAATCATTGAGTCACCCGGTAACAGTACCTTAACACCGCCATCATCCTTATGGTTACTTCCACTATGCGCCCTCAACCCCCCCATCCATGATCCTAATTTCGTGGGAGTTTTCCTGCCTTACTATGAGAGACCCCCTTGCCACCCTTACCTTTTTGCCTCCCTTAACATTTTGCCCACTTAGCTCAGACCCACCCGTATAGGTGTCCCCTTAATCCCACTCATTTCCGTGCCTTTTATCCTGGCCCTGATCTTGTCCCCTTCCCCCACACTGTCATCTTCACTCCTTATAACGGTACCCCAACCTCCTGAGGCTCCCATTCACCTAGGTCCCCATCCATGGGATGGATCCTCCTCCTGAAGGGGGGGGGGTCTCTCCCCCCCACCTCATCTTCTAGATTCTTCCGAGTCATGCTCTCCTCCCTCTTTTCTACTATATACTACATTTTCCCTTTCTGCGTCACACTGAAGCTTCCAATTCTCCCCTGGAACTATTTCTATCCTTTCCTTTTCCTACCTTTGATGCCCTATGGGAATCAGACTCCTTCCCCTTGGCCTCTGTCCCAGTTTCTATATTTCCTCTAACCCTTCCCCCCCACTAGGTTACTTAGCAGCTCAAATTTATTATGGCACTCTACACCAGCCTCCATTATGTGACCCGAGTTTCCCCCGACTGGCACTCTAAGCCACCCGTTTCTCCCCTCTTGCCCTATCCACCTCTGGAGCTTCCTTCCCACTGTCTGCTTATCTAGTCTACTTCTGTGCTGTGGTGGAAATGCGGGAGCAATTAAAAGTCTGACTCTGTTCCAGGAGCAAAATAGGAAGAGATTGCTCCTGGGTAAACTGCACCCCTGAAGGCATCAAACTGAGAAAATAACGTGTAAACATGCAGCAAAGCAATGAGAATGACCCAGTATGTTTAATCCTACATCACAGGTGGCGGGTTTCCCCAGCAAATTATTTTCCAATTCCGATACTGTTCCTCAGTGACAAAAATGCCAATTTTAGACGTGAATGAGGATTTAAAAAAAAAAAAAAAAAAAAACAGCCCAGGGACATCCCCAAAAAACAGATACATTTGAATATATATATTTCCATGTAAATCAAGGGCATCCCTGAAAGCCAGGAACACCTGAGAGGCACATGCCTATGAACAGCAGGGACATGCTTGAAAATCGGGAAGTGCCGAGAGGTATATGGCCATGAAAAACGGAGCCATCCCTGAAAACCAGGGACACCAGAAAGGTGTATGGCCATCAAAAAAGGAGAGTCCATAAAACCAGGGACGCATGAAAAAGTTATAGCCATGAAACTAGGTGACATCCCTGAAAACCAGGGACACTTGAGGTACTCACATTGCTGCTACTCAAAATGCTTACCGAAGCGCATCCAGTCCAGCTCACTCTGAGAGTCCATCTCCTCGCAGACGGTGTGCAGAACTGCAGACGGCATGTCGCAGATGCGGTTCAATCGGAGGCTGCGTCCTGAGCCGGTACCGGCCATCTCCTCACCCATGCACACTGTTAGTCCCAGTCAGGGGGTACTGAGAGCTGTCTACCAGCGGAAGGACGGGGCTCCCTCACAGGCAGCGTCTTTTTTGCTTTGCCCACGAACTTGTCTATTGACTCAGCAGCGTGTGTCAGTTCAGCCGTCACCGGTTTACCTGCCGCTCAACATCGCGTACCACAATTAGCGCCAAGCCTGACGTCACTGGCAAAAAAGTGGGACTCAACCGCTGACTGAGAGGAGCAGGCAAAGGCTGTGAAGGGGCGGAGCTGCCGGCTGGTAGGTACTGGCGATGGCTGGGAGGGGCAAGTAATAAATAAGAGGGGCGGAGCGGCTGGTTGGGAAAGGGGTGGTGCTGGCTGGAAGGGGCGGAGCTGCTGCTGCCCTCACTCACCCCATGGAGCAATGTTGGGTGTGGATGGAGCCTTTACTACGCTCGGAGGGTTGTAGTAATACTACAACTTCCTTTTTGCTTCGTGTCCTTTCCCAGAGGCTCAGCGCAAAGGAACCAAGCTATAAGCATAAACTGAAAAGTAATTGAACAGTTCTAATTATTTAAAGGACCCTAAATAATTAAAATATATACTTGGCTGGCCAGATTAATGAAAGTGGGGGCCCTACTCTAAGTCATATTTTGTGGTCTGGGGGCCCCTAAATGCCAACATCCCACTCTTATACGGTGCTGGGCTGGTAAGGTAGCAATGAACAGGGTCCTCAAGCAGGATGTGGTTTATAATGCTGTGTTATGCCACATGACTTGACGGGTGACATGCCCCTGATTATAAACAACACAATTCAGAATGACCATAATTACTGCATAAAGAAATATTTTATCGGCATAGTATTAACATTTTGTAAATGTTCACTTTTTAGTTACCTATAACTTGTCTTGTTTTTCCCTTTTCACTACTGTACCTTGTAATTATTTTTGTTATTAATAATTATGGATTAATTGTTCATTATGGATCCTCTTTTCGTCCGTCCTCCGAGACACACCTGGACATTAGACTTCGATTAGTGTGCCCTGCCTTCCCAGATATCAAATTCAAATTCCACATAAATAATGTAATAAAAATAGGTATTGTAGTTGCCACAATCTCCCTGCTCATGCCTCCTTAAATACATTTTCTCTCTGCCAAACCCAAAACACTGAATCGTGTATTGAAACAGTTAATGGGGCTCACAGATCCCTCTCATCATTTCCCTGCTCAGGACTCCTTCGAGCTCCAAACCTGAGGCATGCTCAAGCTCCTTGTCTCCTCAATGTGTCTGCCACAATCATCCTCTGTGCAGCTACCTTTGTCCTCAATTCTGTCTTTCTCCCACTGTCTCCTCTCCTCCATCTCCTTTGTCATTTATAGTTTTGTTGTCAACTTAAAAATTGCTTTGCTGCCAATGTTGAGTTGCCACATCCTTGCCACCACTCCAAGTCATTGATGCCAAAGCAGCTAAAGATAGTTGTGCCAAGAAGACTGAGCCTTAAGAACCCTGCAGGTGTTGATTGCAGTCACTTCAGAGATTAAGTTTCCTAGAGCAACCTACCGCAGCTTCCCAGTAATGTATGACTCCAATCAAACCAAGACAAATCTGTGTCAGCAAGAGCAAGTCCCACAAGTTAGTTCCCCTCAGGTGTCTTATCAGCACCCCATGGTCCACTCAGTGCCAAACCCAAATCTTATTAAAAACTCATCAGTACACTACTCAGGTTACTGAACACTCACAGACAGACCATGCCTAGAGGCAACCACAACTTAGTTTGTTTCTTCAGTGAAATAAAATTAGTTATTTCTGCAGCACAAATGGCTTGGACACAGCAGACCAAAGACCCAACTAGCAGCAGCACTAACTGATCCTGGCTAGTGGCTACAAGGAAAAAAAAAACAGTAGCATGCGATGCTGCACTGAAACTGAATCCAAATCCAGGTGACCCCCCGCGGCCTGCTCAGACTCTCTCTCTTTCTACTTCTGTGTCTTTAGGCAGAGACTCTTCTTCTTTGATAGATGAGACCAGCCACTGGCACCAACAACTGACCATCACAGCTCTCTCTCATTCTCCTCCTCTACTCCTCATCACTGCCCGGCCACACACTCTGACACCACACACAAGAACACACTGATTCCAGCTCCCCAGTAGTCAGACCTCCAAAGAACCTCTGATGGACATGATTGGTTGTGTGTTGTGGGGTCAGGGTGGATCAGAGGTGAAGTCGGAGCTGCCCATGGGAGAGACTGAGAGGCTCACTTGCTCAGAGCAGGGGAAGGGGGTCACCACTCACTAGGCTGACTTAGTGGGGCAGCGGGAGCTGACTGACTCCAAGAAGGGGGGGTGCTCTTTGGGCAATTAGGCCCATTGACAGTCACCCAGTACAGCCAAGATTAAAGAAAGTAACTGTAAATAGGTTCATGGTGGGGGCCCTCCTGAACCTCGGGGCCCTACGCCATGGTGTAATTTGCATACAGGTTAATGCTGCCATGCTTGGCACAGGTCGGTTGTCTTCCACAACTCAGCATGTGACTGTTACGAGTTTTCACACCGGGCTTGAAAGGGTTGTATTGATACCTACCACCATACCTCTCAACCTCCTGCCTTATAAATCAGGGGCAAAGGACCAAAATCAGGGAAACATCTTGAGAATTGGTGGTATTCACTCAGGAAGCTGGTAAAATAAGGGTCTTAGTGTAATTTCTAAGGAAGAACATGTCTGTAACTTATATGTTTGACATTATTTTGTGCTTACAACCCCTACTGGTCACAGAAACACAATTTTTAGGAGGGACAAAGTAACAATTTGAGGCAAAAATCAGGGACAGTTGAGAGGTATGCCTGCCATCACTCAGCTGCAACCTCACTTGGGGTATCTCTAGGTTCGAATCCCACCAGAGCTACTGTTCACTCAGTAGTTCTTCCTCCTCAAACAGTAATGGTAGTAGTAACTTTATTTCTGGTACCTTTCATTGGAGGTTCTGGTGCCATTATAAACAAGTGCACAAATAAAAGGCATAAATCACAAAACACCATACATATATAAAATTAATTGCAAAAAAAACTTTGTTAATGCACCAGTTAGGATTAAACCGACAAAACTAGGGAAATGTGGTGTTAGGTTTCCAAACCTAACACCGCATTCCACCCTGCAAGCAGCAAAAGGAAAGCAAACATTAGGGGGTTAGCTGTCCTGAGTCTTGGTTAATCAGACCTGGGGTCATCAACCCTAATACTCCCCTGTTCCATCAGCAAATAAGCTCAGATGGCAGACTGTATGAGAATGGGGGGAGCGTTTGGGTTGATAACCCAAAGGAAGATCCCAGGCCTGATTTGCCAAGATTCAGGACAGCCAAAACCGTAATGTTTTTCTGTTTGCTGCTTGCAGTGTGGGGGTGGGGTGTTAGGGTTGGAAACTGTAACACCACATTTCCCTAGTTTTGTGGGTTTAATAATAACTGGCAGATTAACAAAGCTTTTTGCAATTAATTTCCTTACTTTTTGAAATAGGAGAATCATATTGGATGAACTTACAACCCACCCAAGGTGGCTAAATATGAACTGGAATGCCTCATTAGTCAGTTGACCATCAACCCTGTGGGGGAACTTATTCTTATGGGTGACTTTAACCTAAATTGGTTGAGCAACATAGTAAACAAATCAACCCTAACCTGATGTGTGTCTTACTCAGCTTATCAGCAAACCCACAAGTCCTAACCCTAAGACGGGAAATCATACTCTTCTCGACTGGTTACTGGTAAACTGACCAGACATATAAAGCAGCGGGCTTGTTTCTAGACTCACTCAGTGACCACTCTCCTATCTTCTGCATCTGGAAAAACAACTCCCCTAACGCTCCCCCTAAGATCCTACTTGCTCAGAACCTATCGAGGTTTGTTCCCAATGACTTTCTCAAGGATCTGAGAGGGATACACTGGGCAGATCTCAATCTCTCCAACATCGACGTGGCTCTTGATTTCTTCGCCCAAAACTTCTTAAGTGTCCTTAATAAGCATGCCCTGCTAAAACAACGGAGTCCGAGGCAAATGTGCATACCGGTTGGATTGAGAAAGAAGAAAACAAATGAAGCTCAGAGAGAAGGTATAGGGCAAATACAAACACTCAGGTGAACATGCTGATTGGCTAATATACAGGATCCTGAGGAACAGCTGTAAAAATGAGCTAAAATATGCTAAAAGGCATTATATCAGGTGCCTTCAAACCTCAAACCTGACTAACCTTAAGAAATTCTGGTCGCAAATCAACTGCCTCCTAAAGGGTCACTCAGCAGGAGGAGCACTCCAGAGCATCTCAGTCAATGGCAATCTGATGTCTGATCCAGAAGAGCTAGCAAATGTATTTAACAGCTTCTTCACCAACCTGGATAGATACATAGACCCCACACCTGGAACCAGGAACTTCTCTCCCTCTGATGCTCACACCGGTCCCAAATTCTATTTCTGCTTGATTTATCAGACGTCCTCTTTCTGATAAGCACCGCCAAACCAGATGGCTCTCTGGGATTGGACAAGCTGGAGCCCAAGTTTCTGAAAATGGCTGCCCCAATTATTGCGACTCCTTTCAGGAATCTATTTAACAAGTCCCTTCTGTTCAGGCAATTGCCCACTAAGTGGAAAATGGTCACAGTATTCCCCAATTCACAAAGGTCAAAGACCATGTTGAAAATTATGGACCTTTATCCATATTCAGTGAACTTGCTAAAACACTGGAGAAGCCTGTGGATAGACAGATCCTCGACTACCCTAAAATCCATCATCTATTTTCGGATGTGCAGCAGGGATTCAGGAAAAACCATGGGACCGACACAGCCCTTGTTAAATTCTCCTCAGGAATACTTGGGGCTATGGATCAAAGTCTAGTAACTGAAGCTCTATTCCTTGACCTAACGAAAGCCTTTAACTTGGTGAACCATGATCTCCTCATCACTTGCCTTGGGAACCTCGGTCTGGACTCCCTTGCCTCTTCCTGGTTTTAGTACTACCTCTGTGAGAGAAAACAGCTGGTAAGATGGAGGGGTACACCATCTGACATTAGGCTAGTGAACCGAAGAGTCCCTCAAGGATGCATCATCGGACCCCTACTATTACTATCTTCATAAACAGCATGTCCAATCATTGGGGAGTGGCCAACATCCAACTCTATGCAGACAATGCTATCATCTATAGGAGTTTGAAGGATATCAACCAAATTAATCAGAACCTAAATATGGACTTCAGAACACTGGAAAAATGACTTGCAAACAATAAACTGGTCCTCAACCAAACAAACCCAAGGCCATGCTCTTCAGCCCCAAATGTCTGTGAGCCGATAGACCTAACCTTCTCCAAATCTCCTCACCCAACGGTACTAAATTGGAGGTCTGTGTGTCCATAAAATATTTTGGCATACACCTGGACTAAGAGTTAACCCTAAACTTGCACATTGAGACTACCACCAAGATCCTCCATCAAAAACTGGACTATTATACAGACTAGGTGGGTTCCTCTCCAGTGAAGCTCACTTGGCAGTCACCACCAGAACCATCCTTCCAGTTCTTCTTTATGGTGCTCTCCTAATACAACCTCTTTGGGGCACTGAACTTGCCAAACTCAGAGTTTTCTATCACAAAATTGCCCACTTTGCTGTTGCTACTCATCCTCGTGATCACCACTGCAATGTTCTCACCTCACTGAACTGGCCAGCACTTGAGGCAAAACTTGCCTATTCTATTCTCTGTCTTGCTTTCAGAACAGCCAAATGATCAGCCTCTCCAAGCCTAAATGGACTTCTCCAGTTCAAGTCGTTTAAGAGTGAGCTCAGGTCTGCTATCCACCTTGCCCTGGAAGTCCCTAGGTCCAGATCCTGTGCTGGTGATGGGTCTTTCACCATCTCTGCCCTGGTCCTCTGGAATAGCTTATCTTTAGTGGTGATGAACGCTTCTACCCTGAACTCCTTCAAAAATGTCCTAAAATCCCACTTGCTTGTGGTAAATCAGTGCACTTGTATTTAAAGTGGTGGGGTCTTATTTCCTGTGTAGCCGCCTGAACACTTGCGCCTACCCACTAGTCCAATCTTCATACTGATTAGCTCCTAATCCAAGTACCCTTCCTGCTAAGTTGGTGTCCAGCTCTAGCTGACAGAATCACAATTATTTTTCCCCCATTACTGCTTGTAATATGTCTTGCTGCCGAAACTGATTTGTGTTTTCTAGCCTTGTTTACTGACTTTGTATAACTGAGTACCACTACTGTTGCCTGTTCTAACCTTGTCTCCTGTATGCTTTTGATGCCTTTATTCAATGTAATTAATGTTCTGCCTTTGTCTCCTGTATGCTTTTGATATCCGTGTTCAATGTAATTGATTCCGGGTCACCCCTGAAAAAGGGACCCTGTTGTCTCAGTGGGCCTACCCAGTCAACATATTTCGATAAATAAATACAACCATTCACAAAGGTCACTTTGGGACCTGCTTGAACACTTCCATGTGATTATTGAAGCACAGGGCCCTTTAGACCCAATACCTTCATGCCTCATTTTACCCACATGTGTATGTAGGTGTAGAAGCACAGGGTCCTCCAGACCCTGTGCTTCTGTTGCATTAGAAAAGCAATTTATGTGCTTCCTTGTAATTTTTTTAGGGATGGATCATTTTCAGCTCTTATTTCTTAGGGGCTTGATGTTGTATTAGTCATTAAGACCTTTCTATTGATATATACATTGGGCTGGATATTCAAACTGCGCCATTCTGAGGCGCAAGCCCTTGCACTGTGCAAAATAGTTGCGCAGGGGTGTGGCAGGCGATATTCAAAGGAGTTGCGCTATTGAGCAACTCGCTGAATATCACCCAACCACAGCCACTGTGCATCAGCGCCAGTGAAACTGCATGCACCGCAAGTTGTCAGAGTGGAGCATTCAACTGGCGTGGCCATATCGTAGCGCCATGCGCCAAAATCACGATATTCAAAGGTGACATGAAATGGGGCCATAATTCATGCAAGGCGCCGGGGCATTTGATCTGATTATGGCCCTATTTGCATGCCATTAGCATGTAGGTGCGCCGATCCCCGAGGACTTACGCCTGGCCGCCCTGCCAGGCAACAGCCGTCGGGGACCAACGCACCCTGCAGCCCGATCGCGGGCAGCAATGTGGCTCCCCACCTCCTCCCGTACATCTCCCTGGTGGTCCAGTGGACCGTAATGCCCGATCGCGGGCAGAATGTAAAATGAACCCCCCACCCAAACATCTCCTAATGCCCGATCGCGGGCAGATTGTAAAGAACCCCCAACATCTCCCTGGTGGTCCAGTGGACCCGTATTGATCGTGGGCAGATTGTGATAAGATTCCCGAACACGTTCCTAGTGCCCGATCGCGGGCAGACTGTGAAATGAACCCCACGAACCGTTCCTAGTGCCCGATCGCGGGCAGACTGTAAATTGACACCCCCCACCCAAACATCTCCCTGGTGGCTAGTGTCCCCCCACCTCACCCACCACGGCCCACCACCCCGCTCCCCCGGCAGCCTGCGGCGGCAGCATCCCACCCGCCTGCCACCCGCGCCGCCGATTGACTGCCCAGTAGGGCTGCCGCCCATTGGTGCAGAGCAGAACCAATGGGCGTGCAGCCGCTCCCGTCATGACAGTCCAGATTTGTTTGGTTCTTGCTCTGCACCAATGGGCATGCAGCTCTCACCGGCAGTCAGTCGGTGGGCGGCGGGCGGCAGGCAGGTGGATGCTGCCACCCGCCGCTGCCGGGGAGCGGGTGGTGGGGCTGTGGGTGGTGGGTGGGAGGACACTAGCCACCAGGGAGATGTTTGGGCGGGGTGTCAATTTACATTCTGCCCGTGATCGGGCACTAGGAACGGTTCGGGGTTCATTTCACAGTCTGCCCGCTGATCGGGCATTACGTCCACTGACCACCAGGAGATGTTCGGGGGTTCACTTTACTTACTGCCCGCGATCGGGCATTTCGGTCCACTGACCACCAGGGATGTGAACGGAGGGGGGAGCCACATGATGCCTGCGATCGTCCTGGTGGGGGAGTACACTATGCCCGCGATCGGGCTGGGGGGCAATAGGACTGAGTTAGCCAGCATAGGTGGCAGCTGCTGTGTTGCGCCTCTGCAATACAGCAGCTCACCTGTGGGTGGCCCTTCACTTAAGCTTATTTTTTGGCTCAAGGTCCTGCAGGCTCAGGTTGGGGTTGCGCTGTGTACAACTCTGCACAGCCTGGCTGAATATCGGCTGTGCAGTTTATGCATGGTTCCTCCCCCTCCTGTTGAGCATGCATTCATTTGCATTGCGCTGTTGCTCAGCCTGTTTTCAGTGGCGCAACTGCCTCCTGCTGAATATCGCAGAATGGCGCAATGTAGGACTTGAGCATGCGCAACCCTGTTGAGCATGGAGCAACCCTTTTGAATATCTGGCCCATTGTCCGCTAACTCTGAAGACTGACAGAGTTACAGCTTGTTAAGTTGCAATATCATCCTATATGAATTGTAAATTTTTTTTTATGCTTTTTTAAATGGCTCATAATTTTTTCGGGTGGTGTTATGTATTAGTGTTGTAGTACTCATTAAGACCTTTGTTTTGCTATACAGTATAACCTTGTTTATCTGATCCTACATTATCCTAACCTCTGGGTTATCCAGACTTGTGCAATGCTCCCCAAGCTAACAATTGTTTTTTATTTTATTTATTTATTGCATTTTGGTAACCAGGTAAGCCCACTGAGACCAAAGGTCCCTTTTTCAGTGGTGACCTGGAATTAGTTACATACAGTATTTTCAAGCACATCAAGTCATTAGTAATCATAAAAATTGCATACATAACAGCAAGACACTGGCAGATTGTACAAATTACATACAGGTACAGAAAAAAATTATTTTGTATTTATTTTGTATATTTATATTGTAATTCTGATATTTTCTAATAAATAGATAAAATAAATTTTAGTTAGCAACAGTAAGTTACACAGTAAATTATAAAAGACAACAACTTAACAGGTAGTACAATATAGAACAATACACTCAATGATAAATAAATACATGGGGCCCAATTCTTAAAGACCTGAGATTGATGCAAGGTGCCTGTGCCAAACATGAATGGCCCAAATACACCCAGCGTCAAAGTTTGCCTCCGGAGATAGTCTCAAAGGCAACCTGCAGGAACCATATGCTGCCTGCCCCAAACAGGGCTTGTGCTGCCCGTGGGCCCACAAGTGGGCTGTGACATGGCACAAGGGGACATGTGGCTGCAACACGGCGCGAGGGGCTGTGTGGCTGATGCAAGCTGCCACATTCCTTACATCGGTATTCTCAGAACTGTCCCTGAGGGAGAATTTCTAAGTATCCTTAAACCAGCTAGGGCTGGTCTAAGGGTACTTAGAAACAACTCCCACAGGGAGTGCTGGCACATTTGCAGCAGTGTGCCAGCCTATAGTCCCCCTCCCCAGCTCCACAAATTATCATGCCCCCATCTGAGGTCCCCGAGTATGCCAACATCCATGATGTTCTACGTGTACGTGCCCCCTATCCCCAATCCCCGACAGTGCTAGACATGTGAAATGTATTCAGGTCTCCCCTCCCTGAGCCCCTATGGTGCCAGAAGTAGTATGCACACCCCGTTCCCCCTCCCCAAACCCTGATTGTGCCATAAATATTACTGATTGTCAAGTCCACCTCCCTGATTCATGATAGTGCCAGATATATGAATCGTATCCCAGTACCCCTCCTGTGATCCCCGCTGTCGTCCATATGATTACCAGTACATCCCCATGCATGCCCCACTCTCTGACTCCAAAGGTGCCAGCTCGAATATTGATAAGCTGAGCCGGCAACCAGCACAGCCCACCGCACACCTCCGTGGCTGACTGCCAGCTGAACTGTCAATGAGCTTATGTACACAGTACAGTAGGCTCCTCGACAGTGCAGTCAGTAGCCAGCTGCAGAGGTGTGCAGTGGGCTGTGCTGGTTGCCGGATCAGCATAGCAATATTCGTGCTGGCACCTTTGGGGTCGGGGGGGCGCATGGGGATGTGTACGTATGACTAGCCAGAGGTGGAATTGAGGGCAGTGAATTTCTTTTACACCAGAGCACTGGGGGGAGGAAGGAGGGCAAGACAGTTTGGAGTTATATTTATCTAGATTTATGAAAAAGCAGAGTTGCCACCTTTGAATGAGGCAAAAACCGGATCATAAGCTCCACCCCTAGCCCCACCCCTTTTCATGACTCATCATGTGTTGCTCCTCCTCCAAAGCCATTTATCATATCAGTAAAAGACAACACTTAAAGCAGCAGTTCAACAAAAATGTTAATATACTGCATCTGTTAAAGTTATTTCCCGGGTTCTTCCTAGTTATTTATTAATTTATGTATTTATTTATTGACATTGGGTCACCAGATGAACATAAAGAGATAAAAGAAATCTCATTTACAGATATGATCTGGGGGGAGACAAGAAAAATACTGTAAATAGCACACAACAGTATATGTGGTATATAATAATACATAACAAAGAAACTGTTTCTTGCAATGTGTACTTTATATCTTTTTCTAGCTCTTTTTATGTCCTTTTTATGTCCTTAGTACTATTTCAAAGCCAAAGAAGTGACCATGTTTTTTTTTTTTGAGAAAAAAAAACTAAACCATTTAAAAAATGGTTACATTCTGTTAGAGATAAAAATGTTTACCAGCAAATGAAAGTAGAAGACAACTGGCTCTGTTACTGTTACAAAAGGTGAGGCAGGTTTGCTGCGATGCCACTTTAAGATGCAGTGGGAAATATTAAGTTAAGTAAATGCTAATGGTGTTAATGGCCATACTTTATACCTCTCAGGTTGACTGCTTTCACAAAGAAAGGGCTATACTGACAACAGAACTTGTTTGTAACCTGGACATGCAGCTGAAACAATGAATGATGTAAAATCTGTTTCAAAAGTATGTGAGCACTCAAAATGGCTCAAAAACCTGACAAGCTCCAAGCAAAACTGGATTACCTGATAAGGACTCTGAAAACCTGATCACCAGGTAAAAAGCCTGACAGGTGGCAACTCTATGAAGAAGCTGTTGAAAGTACTGGCTATTATATAGGAGACATCAACAACATGATAACTGGCTACAATTGTGCTGCCAGATATGCTTGAGTTTCCCTTTAATATGGCTCCAGAATCTTTTAGGCTGAGAGGGATTTTCATCTTGAAGACCTCTCGGTGGGGGGCACTGTGGAGCCCGAGAAAAATGGCCGCGCCGGTTTTCAGCTCTGCCTAATTCTCTCTGGAAAGCACTTAAAAAGTTCATTTTTTGTTTTCCTTAATGGACCAAAAGTACTTTTCCCAGTGTCCACAGTGTTCAGCTTCATAGTGGGCAAGTCTCAGAAGGATAAACAGCTACAGGATCATATAATTGGCAAAAATGTCTCTGCAGCTCCGACCATGCAGTCAGCCCCTGGTCGTGCGGCACCCACCACCACAGATCAAGCAGTGGAGACGCTCCAAACTTTAGGTGTTAAATTTAGTACCTTAATCAAATCTGTAGTCAGACTTGGAAATGATAGAAGGCATCCTTAGGATGGCAGAGAAAGGGGAGTTCAAACAACATGAAGTCTTGCTGTATTCTGACAATATGCAGTTAGCCCCAGCACTTGAACTGCCCCGGAGATGAAAGAGTTAACTCTATGCTGGAAGCATAGAATGTTGAGCTCGAGCTCGGTTCAAACCACTGTCTGCTGCACTTGAAGTGTAACCGTCAGATTCTTTACTCCGCCTAACTGAACAGTCGCTCCAGAGTTTGTTCCTCACTTGTCAGTTCGGTAAAGTAAATTGTCGGTTTAAACCATAAGATTTCTCTCATTTTCTCGGTTCAGATCCCTGTCTGTGGTACAGTAGGTGTTATAGGTAGTGGACTGTAGAGGTTTTGTGAGTTTTCTGAGGAAATTGTAAGTTTTGTTCCCTGCGGTTGGTTCGGCTGAACTGACCATTTGCTTTTGTGTGTACTTGTGGTGATTCCTGTACCTATCGGTTCTAAAAAAAATGCATTTTCGTGTTTTTCCCATCACCCGTGACACGATGAGGAACCGATAGGTTAGTCTTACCTGGCTTGAAGCCATGTAAAGGGTAAGTTTATTTGCTTGTGGCCATGTCTGAAAAACCCAGGGAAAAAAATGGGCCCAGTGTGTTTCAGCAGTGTAGTGTGTGTGGGGAGGCCTTTGCCAAGGCTGATCCCCACATCACCTGTGTTTATTGTCTGGGGTTTGACCACCTCAATTCATACTGCCAAATTTTTAAAAAATTCCCTAAGACCACCCTAGAAAAAAGGTTGGGCAGGCTTAGGGATAAAGAGGCCGAGACATCCGCTGACCCAGATGGCCAGCCCGGTTCAGTTCCGACCAAATCTGAGGGAGTGCTCTCTGACCAGGGCCATACTTCCTCGGGCAACAGGAAAACCGACTCTGAGGTGCCGGTTCCTACAAAAAAGAAAAAGAAGAAGAAATCGACCAGTTCAGACCCTGAATCCAATCCCTTCATCTGATGGCCGATGAAACTGCCTGGGCGATTAGCATTGTAGCATCGCTCCGTCTGGTTCCGACCGAACCCAGCCCCTGTCGGTAGGTGTTCGGTTCGGTCGATTCCTATGGTTACAGGTTATTCTTTGGAGGAATACTATGACCCGGAATGAGAGCGAGAAGTTGAAGAAGATGAAGAAGAGGAGTATGATGGTGGGGAAGGTCTGGATGAGCCTATTGAACCGGACAGCTCCCCAGACAGACCTTCTGGAGTTTCCCCTCCTAGGCTTTCCGAGTCCCCTTCCCACTTTATGTTTTACAAGAAAGTGGCTGAAACCCTTCAGCTCCCTGTGGATGAAGCTGTTGAGGAGTAAGAAGATCCTGATTTCATTGAGATGATGGACATCCCAGAATCCAAGAGGCTGTCTATTCCTCTGCATAAATCTTTTGGGAAACAGACACATAAACTTTTAAAAAACCCAAATTCTTTGCCTCCAGTGGACAAACATATGGACAGGTGGTATATGTTCTCTGGCTTAAATATGGAGTTCCTGTATCACCATTGCAGCCATGTTGGGGTAGTGCAGGCTGCAGCCTGTGATAAGGCTGGCATTCCCTCGGCTTCACTCCCCCTGGATAAGGACTCCAGGAAGATAGATGCCATGATCAGGTAGCAGTATTTGGCATCCGCCTTGGCACTCAGACAGGCTAACTACATGGCCGATGCAGCCAGGTTCCAAAAGTCCAGGTGGGAGTCTGTTTTGGAGCTAGCTAAGCAGGCTTCCCCCCAGCTGGCCAAGGAGCTGGAGGAGGTGGCTGCAAATGAGACTGAGGCATCAAAAATCCAGTTTCATGCTGCTGTCGACTCCAATGATGTATCATCTAGAGCCATGGCTACATCTGTTGCTCTGCGGAGAATGGCTTGGCTCAGATGTACTTGCCTAACACAGGATACCCAGGCTAAGGCCATAGATTTCCCTGTTGTACATAATTCTCTGTTTGGGGAGCAGACAGAGACTTGCATGAAAAAGATGGATGAGTACAGGACCACCTATAGGAGTGATCAGGCCAAAGAAAGGCATAGAAACATAGAATTTGACAGCAGATAAGGACCACTTGGCCCACCGAGTCTGCCCATTTCCCTACCTGATGGATAAGCTGCAGATCCTAGTTAACCAGCAGCCTACTTCTTCCTATCCCCACCCCCTAGAATTGCCTTATGACTGTCCCATGCATGCTTGAATTCCATCACTGTTTTTGACTCCACAACCTCCTCTGGAAGGCTGTTCCATACATCCACAAGCCTCTCTGTGAAAAAATGCTTCCTTAAATTACCTCTGAGCCGTCCCCCTTCTATCTTCAAATTGTGCCCCCTTGTTCTTGCACACCTCTTTTTTTGAAAGATGCTACCCTCTTGGACTTTATTGATTCCCTTGAGGTACTTGAAAGTTTCTATCATGTCCCCCCTCTCCCTCCTTTCCTCGAGGCTATACATATTAAGCTCCTTAAGTCTCTCTTCATATGTCTTCGGTGCAGACCCTGCACCATTTTAGTTGCCCTCCTCTGGACAGCTTCCATCCTGTCTATGTCTTTGCGGAGATTCGGTCTCCAGAACTGCACGCAGTACTCCAGATGGGGTCTCACCAGCTGTCTGTACAGAGGGATAATAACTTCTTGTTTTCTACTGGTGATGCCTCTCCCTATGCATCCCAGTATGCCCCCAGCCCTGCTTGCTGCCCTCTCACAATGCTTGCCCACCTTTAGATCATCTGATATGACTACCCCCAGGTCCCTTTCTATTTATGTTGTTGTTAGTATCTCACCCCCCATTGTGTACTCTTCCCCTGGGTTTTTGTTTCCCAGGTGCATTACCTTGCACTTCTTAGTATTGAATCTAAGGTGCCATACATTTGACCATTCCTCTGACCTTGCCAAGTCCCTTCTCATCCTTTCCACCCCACCTTGTGCATCAACTCTGTTGCAGATCCTTGTGTCATCTGCAAAGAGACATACTTTTCCATCCAGTCCCTCTGCAATGTCACTTATAAAGACATTGAAGAAGACCGGTCCTAGTACCGAACCCTGCGGTACCCCACTACTAACCCCCCTTTTTTCAGAGTGGACTCCATTTACTATTGCTCTCTGTGTCTTATTCTCCAGCCAATTCTTTACCCAGGCTGTCATCTTGGGACCCACTCCCAAGCTGGCTAACTTGTATATTAATCTTTTGTGTGGGACTGTGTCAAATGCCTTGCTAAAGTCCAGGTAGGCCATGTCCACAGCCCCTCCCTGATCAACTACTTTGGTCACCCAGTCAAAGAAATCTATCAGATTTGTCTGGCATGACCTTCCCGCTGTGAATCCATGCTGCCTTGGGTCCTGTGCCCCTCTGGCCTCTAGACACTAGACAATTCTTTCCTTCAGAAGCGATTCCATCATTTTCCCTACCACTGAGGTTAAACTAACAGGTCTGTAGTTTCCTGCTTCTGCCTTGCTCCCACTTTTGTGCAGGGGAATCACCTGCCCTCCTCCAGTCCTCGGGTACCCATTCTCCCATGATTTGTTAAAAGGGTAGTCAGTGGTGTCACTAGTTCTACCCTTAGTTCTTTTAAAATTCTGGGAAGAATCCCATCAGGCCCCATTGTTTTGTCCACCTTCCGTTTTAAGAGTTCTTTCAGAACCCTTTCTTCTGTAAATGGGCTGGTATCAACTTCTGTATCCAGAGTGTTTCTACTGTTTGTTTTAGGTACCTCCCCCACTTCCTTTGTAAATACTGAGCAAAAGTGTTTGTTTAGTATCTCTGCCTTTTCACAGTCACCCTATGCCCATCCTCCCTCCCCTTTATTAAGCCTCACTATCCCTTCCTTGGTCTTTCTTCGCTCCCTGATGTACCTATAAAAGGTTTTATCCCCCTTCTTAACTGAGTTGGCTATCTTTTCCTCAGTTTGGGCCTTTGATGTTCTGACTGCCTTCCCAGCTTCCTTTTGCTTTAACTGATACAGTTCTCTGTCCTGTTCCTTCTGTGATTCCTTGTACTTCCTGAATGCTTTCTTTTTCTCTTGAACCTTCACTGCCACTTCCTTTGAGAACCATAGTGGTTTCTTACATCGTTTCATTTTGTTTATTTGCTTTACACAAAGGCTTGTTACCTCTGTGATGGCAGTTTTTATTATTCCCCATTGTTCTTCCACCCCTTCTTCCTGCCCATTTGCTAGTGCATTCCTTAGGCACTCACCCATTTTGGCAAAGTCAGCCCTCCTAAAATCCAGTACCTTTGTCTTTGTATGGCTTGACTCTATTGCTGTGTTTATTGTGAACCACACTGTTCGATGGTCGCTAGTTCCCAGATGGCTACCCCCTTCTACATCTGTGATCCTCTCTTCATCTCCATTTGAGAGAATCATGTCTAAGATTACTCCCTCTCGAGTGGACTCCATTACTAGTTGTCTAAGGCATGTGCCCTGTAGGGCATCTAGAATAACCCCACTCTTCGAAGTGGCTGCTGCAACTGCACTCCAGTTAACATCTGGCATATTCAGATCACCCATCAGCAATATCTTCCCTTTTTCTGCCATTCTAAGTATACTTTCTATCATTTCCTTGTCCATTTCCTTCCCCTGAGAAGGGGGTCTGTATACAACCCCTGTGCAGATTGTGGTGCCATTGCCGGTCTCCAAATTTACCCACATTGCTTCTTCTCCTCCCTCCTCACTCCTCAGAGGCAGCAGTTTAGGGGCAGGGGGCAGGCCCTTTGAAAGACTTTTCTTCCAAGCTCAGACCTCCTCTCCTTTTTACCAGAGGGAGTTCTTTAGAGGGAGAGGTAGAAGGGGGAAGAGCAGAGCTGCATCCTCCTCTCAGTCCAGGGCCCCTGCCAAGCAGATACCCTGATGTGCAGGCCCAGGTCAACTCCCCCATTCCTGTAGGAGGCAGATTGGCTTACTACTTCCAGGCTTGGAAACCTATCACTTCAGACAAATGGGTTCTGGAAGAAGTAAGCCAAGGCCTGGCACTCAGTTTCAAAAAATTTCCCAAGCTGAAGACCAGGTTCTTTCCACCAGCAAACACCTTGGAAACTGTTGCCCTAGAGGCAGAAGTTTCTTCTGCATTGGTCCTCAGAGCCATAGAGAGAATCTCTACAACACTTTGGGGAAAAGGCCTGTACTCCAGGTACTTTCTGACCCCAAAAAAGACAGGGGGAGTGGCGGCCCATCTTAGACCTCAGATACTTAAACAAGCACCTGTTAAAGTTAAAATTCAAAATGGTGACTCTGGGAGTAATCCTTCCCTCACTAAGGCCAAGTGACTGGTTAGCCTCCCTGGACCTCAAATATGCCTATTTTCACATTCCCATCAGGTGCTCCCACAGAAAATACCTCAGGTTTCAGTTACCCTCAGGCCATTACCAATTCAGAGCAATGCCCTTTGGCCTGTCATCAGCTCCAAGGGTGTTCACCAAATGCCTAGCAGTAATAGTTGCATTCCTAAGAAGGAAAAGCATCTCCATTTTTCCCTACCTGGATGACTGGCTAATTGTGGGACAGTCTCCAGAACAAGTCAAGTTACATCTGCAAATAGTGTAGCATTTGCTCACATCCCTGGGATTTGTCCTCAATCTTCCGAAGTCAGTTCTCGAACCTGTGCAGATACTGACTTTCATAGGAGCAGAGCTCAACACTATCCAGGCAAGAGCTTTCCTCCCCCTAGTAAGGGTAAAAGCCCTTACAGACCTGACTTCCTCCTTTCACCCTCGGGTCTCCCGACCAGCAAGGCATTTTCTGCAGCTTTTGGGGCACGTGGCAGCTTCCACTGCAGTGGTTCAAGGTGCCAGGTTCCCCATGAGGGAGATTCAGTTCCATCTAAGATCCTTTTGGTCTCAGAAGAAGGGTCCCTTGACCAAGCTAGTTCCAGTGACTCACTCTCTGGTCCAAGCCCTTCAGTGGTGATTGGATCAGAACAACCTCAGGAAAGGAGTTCCCTTTATTTCTCAGCCCCATTTACTGGTTCTGACCACAGATGCATCACTCTTGGGGTGGGGAGCTAATTTAGGGACCCTCACAACTCAAGGTGTGTGGTCCCCTCAGGAGTCCCTGCTCCACATCAACCTTTTGGAACTCAGGGCAGTCTATCTAGCCCTGCTAGCATTCTTGGACTCAATTCAGAACAAGGTGGTTCAGGTCAGGACAGACAATACCACCACCATGTGGTACATCAACAAACAGGGAGGCACTCGGTCCACGGCCTTGTGCACAGAAGTCATGAAAATCTGGTCTCTGGCCTATTCTCTACAGACATCCCTGGTAGCAGTCCATCTTCCAGGGAAGGACAATTTGTTGGCAAATGCCTTGAGCAGTATTTCTCAGGGTCACCACGAATGGTCCCTGGATCCCCTGATATTGAAGGTGATTTTCTTGAGATGGGACACTACTCAAATAGATCTTTTTTGCAGCCCCAAACAATCACCAACTTCCTCTTTTTTGTTGCAGCCCCCCAGTCTTGGGCTCAGTCCCTCTGGATGCTCTTCTTTTGGATTGGTCGGGAAAATTTCTGTATGCTTTTCCATCCTTTCCTCTGCTATTCAAAGTTCTGGTCAAGATAAGGTCACAATCCTGCAAAGTGATCCTGATTGCTCCAGATTGGGCCAGGCAGCCTTGGTATCCACTGTTACTGTCTCTGGCAGTTCACCTTCCTCTAGTTCTCCCCAGACATCACAATATGTGAACATGTTCTCAGGGGAGGGTTTGGTACCCCCAGCTTTCAGTCTCTCAATCTCAAAGCCTAGCTCTTGAAGAGCTAGAATATGTGTATATGTACCTGTCTCAAGGGGTTCTGGATATCCTCAAGGCTGTTCGGAAGCCTGCCACTAGGAGAACTTACAACTCTAAATGGAAAAAAATTGGTATTTGGTGTTCTAGTAAACAGATAGCTCCAGACTCTGCTGACTTCTCAGTAGTCTTGGACTATTGGGTTCGTCGAAATAATTTAGGCCTTCGACCAGCAACCTGAAAGTTCATCTATCAGCTGTCTCTGCTTCTTTATTAGTGAGGAAGCCTTCCTCTCTGGCTTCCCACCCTGTTTTATGTAAATTATTTAATGGGCTGCTTCATACTAACCCCCCATTTAAAGACCCTACTTTTGGGATCTTAACATTTGCATTGCTCAACTTATGCAACCACCTTTTGAGCCTTTGGTTTCTGCAGATCTCAAGTACTTGACTTGGAAGACTGTTTTTCTGGTAGCCATGACTTCTGCCAGACGTATCAGTGAACTTCAGGCTCTATCAGTGGAGCCTGATATTATCTCATTCCACAGAGTTAAGGTGGTCCTTAGAACCAACGGGAAGTTTTTACCAAAACTGGTATCGGATTTTCATTTAAACCAATCTATGTCCCTTCCAGTGTTTTTCACTGATCACTCTTTTTCAGGAGAAAGAAGATTACACAGTTTAGATGTTAAAAGGGCACTTAGTTACTGTGTGGAAGGCACTAAGGCCTTTAGATCTGACTCTTCCCAGCTCTTCCTCACTTATGGACAAGTGGGAAAGGGCAGGCCTGCTATGAAACATACCATTACCAGTTGGATCATCTCTTGTATACAATTCTGCTATGAAAAGCAAGACAAAACACCCCCTTCAGCTTGAGGGTGCATTCTACCACAGGTACAATGGCTTCTCTGGCTGCTGCTAGGGATATCCCCATTTTAGAGATCTGTAAAGCAGCCACCAGGAAAACAGTTCACGCTTTTACCAAGCATTACTCTCTGGACATCCAGGCTAGGAGTGATGCTAGGTTTGGTACAGCAGTACTGCAGATCTTGTTCCCTAAGTAGGTTCTGTACCCACCTCCTGGGAGGTACTGCTTGGTAGTTTGCATATTGTTAGAATACAGTAAGACTTCATGTTGTTTGAAGAAAAAATTACTCACCTTAATAATTGTGTTTCTTCTAATGGAGTCTTACTGTATTCTGACCTCCCCTTCTGCCTCCCCTCTCAGAACCTGTGTTTTTTGGGAAGGGGAGTTGGTTGGCAGGTACAGTGCTGTACCCCAGAGGTGCACTAGTATCTACTGATTTGGCTTGGTTTTTGTTTAAGTTACTTAAGTTCACTACCTGGTTTTTTGTTTTTGGGTTTCTTGACTTGAGTCTTTTGGGATCCAAAAACTTAGTTGCCTTTTTGCTAATGTTTTTGCAATTTCCTGTTTTAGGCTGTAGTTAGTTAGTAGTTCGTCAGAATCTGACAGTTACACTTCAAGTGCAGCAGTCTGTGGTTTGAACCAAGCTTGAGCTCAACATTCCATGCTTCCAGCATAGAGTTAACTCTTTCATCTCCAGGGCAGTTCAAGTGCTGGGGCGAACTGCATATTGTCAGAATACAGCAAGACTCTATTAGAAGAAACACAATTACTAAGGTGAGTAATTTTTTCATGTTGCTGATGGGGACCTGAATACGCCAGATGTTAACTGGAGCATCTTTACTGCAGCCACATCCAAGAGCAGGGCCATTCTTGGTGCCCTACAGGGGGCATGCCTCAGACAGCTAGTTTTGGAACCCACTCAGGAGGGAGCAGTCTTAGACCTGGTACTCTCAAATGGGGATGGAGAGAGGATCTCCGATCGTGAAGTGGGTAGCCATCTGGGAACACGCGACCACCAAACATTGTGGTTCATGATAAACTTAGCTGTAGAGTCAAGCCATACAAAAGTGAAGATACTGGACTTCAGGAGGGCTAATTTTGTCAAAATAGGAGAGTGCCTCAGAAAAGCACTAGCAAACAGGCAAGAAAGTGAGATGGAGCTTCAATAGAGAAACATCAAAACCGCCATCACAGAGGCAACAAGCCTTTGTATGAAGCAAATAAACAAATCAAAATGAAAGAAAAAAATGCTATGGTTCTCAAAAGAAGTGGCGGTGAAGGTTAAGGGGAAAAAGATAGCATTCAGGAAGTGTGAGGAAACACAGAAGGAGCAGGACAGAGAACTGTACCAGTTAAAGCAGAAGGAAGCGGGACGGCAATCACAATAGCAAAGGCCCAGACAGAGGAAAAGATAGTCAACTCATTTAAGAAGGGGGAATAAAACCTTTTATAGGTACATTAGGGAGCAAGGAAAGACTAAGGCAGGGATACTGAGGCTGAATAAAGAGGAAGGTGGTTGGGCAGAGAGTGACAGTGGAAAAGCAGGGATACTGAATGAATACTTCTGCTCAGTATTCACAATAGAAGAGCTGGGGGAGATACCTAATCCAGTCAATACAAGCACTCTGGATAGGGGGTTATTAGTCCTTTCACAGAAAAAAGGGTTCTGAAAGAACTCTTAAAATTGAAGGTGGATAAAGCAATGGGGCCTGATGGGATTCACCCCAGAATTCTAAAAGAACTAAGGGAAGAACTAGTAACACCACTGACTACCCTTTTTAATAAACCATGGGAGGGACTTCCGGTAAGCGCACTGACTGAATGGCTGCCTGATCCAAACACTCCTGCCTGCCGTGAATAGGAACAGCCACAATCAGAAAGATATCAAAACCATCCGGTGATGAAACCTGCAGCAATTACAGCTAAGATGTCATCCAGGCATAAAAATAAGGAAAAATCAGGGGCACAACAGTTAAAACAGCACAAAACGCTGTTGGACTTTGCCCAGCAGACTGCGGCCTATGCACCGTCTATATTGCTGAAGCAGGGGACTGAAATAGAGGAGATGGAGGAACAAGACTACACAATAACTTCTAAACAATCATGCAACACTTTGCAAAAAATGAACGCTACTTTGGAGAGATTGGAGGCTAAAGCTAACGAGGATCGAGAGAAAATAGAACTTACTGCGCAGAAAGTGGAACAGATTGAGAGATCGTTGAATGACTATACAGCAACTACGGATGTGCATAATGCTGCTTTACTAGACCTGCACAAGAGAGGGCTGTTACTGGAGGCGAGATTAGATGAGCTTGAAAACCGGAATAGAAGAAACAATGTCCGTATCCACGGACTACCTGAGGGGACAGAAACTATCCCAGTGCCACAATTTATGGAATCCTTTCTGCAAGAGATTCTAGGCTGGCCAACTGTTAAGCCATTAAACATCATTCGTGCTCATTGCTCACTGATACCTAAGCCACGGGACCCAAAAGCTAGACCCAGGTCCCTGGTAATGACATTCCTAGATTATCGCATAAAGGAGGAGATCCTGAGGATGGCATGGTCCAAAAAGGAAATTGTTTTCGGGGACACTCGTTTATACTTTGAGCAGGACTACTCCCCCCAGTTACTAATTCAATGTAGAAAATTATTACCTATAGTGCGCCAACTGCAACCAAAGGGGGGTTAAAGCAGTTATTGAATACCCTGCAAGACTAAGAGTGATTAATGAGAATAATGTAAAATGATTCACAGATATACAGGCTGCACAAAAGTTCCTGACCTTGATAGGGATACAGATTCCAGAAGGGGCAGCACAGCAGAGGGAACGCTTGTTAGAAAGGGCCTGGCACCAAGGGGGGATGAAAAGAAAAGAGATGCATGACCGCTCAGGGACTTCCGCTATGTGGGACTCACTGACAGCGCGAGGAGAACTAAATGTCACAGGTCCTGCACAAGAAGGAGAACAGAATGAAGAACTGGGAGAAGCTTCGGAGGAAAGGATTTCAACCATGGAATTAGCAACCTGAAGGACATTGGGCAGATGCCCGGTTGTGAGTGAACACAAGGGAATGGCAAAATAATTGCTGTAGAGAGTTAAAGTAACACCCGCTGAAGCAGGTAAAGGGGGGATGGATCTGAAGGGAATAAATGAAACGAAAGGGGAGAGGGGATTCTCACCCTTCTCTTTGCATATAAAAGGCGGGAATCAACAAGATCATTAGTAGATCCTAAAGCTCGAATATAACTGGAGCAATGAAGCTGTGGGGACTAGAATAAGATTTTGGGGGGGTAATACCCTGAAGGTTACAGGAACCGCCTTCCTGGGGAGGTTGTTGGGTCTAAAACAGTGGGGGAATTCAAACATGCATGGAACAGACATAAGGCAATTGTAGTGGGGGATTGCAGGAAGTAGGCTGTTGGTTAACTAGAATCTGCTGCTTAACCAATAGGAAGGGAAATGGGCAGACTGAGTGGACCAAGTGGTCCTTATCTGCCTTCGAAGTCTATGTTTCTATGTTTCTATATCAACGGATTTGACATCACAAAATGGTAAAACAACAAATTGGAAACTAGTGGGAGATGGGGGGGTAGGAAGGGGAAAGGGTCTACAGAAGGGGAGGAAAATAGTTGTGAGGCTGCAACTACAAGAGAATAATAAGAACTATGAATAGATACTGAAGGAACCAGATGGCAGAGACAGTAATCAAAGAGAAAACATAACAAGCAGCAAGAGAGCCCGAGGTGCATTTAGGATCAAGAGGGTAAAGAAGAGTATGATGGGTATTTTACTACATAGAATAGGGGACTATGGGGGGGTAGGGAAGAGGGACAAGTGGGGGCCTCGAAGTTTAAGGGGAAACAAAACTGGCTCATTAAACTCATGGCAGGAGGGAAGGGGTTAAAAGGTCAACCATATACTTCAGTTATGTTGGGGAAGGGACCTTCCCATGACAGGGGAGTTTCTTCTAATTTTGGGGCTTGATATATAGCTCACAAAGTGCCTGGATCACACAGTGAGGGTGCTTAAGACCTTCCCTTCTGGTTAAAGGGCTGTTAGTGGCCCATGACCAGGTGGAAGTCCCACAGTGTTGGGGTCATCCAACCACACCTTTAACATCAGGGGATTCGTAGAGGGTGGCTAAGAGGGCAACTACATCTTGAAGTCAAGGAGGTTGATTGAGGAGTTAAAAGTTACTGGTCTGGAGTTGAATTATAATAATTTGTTGAGTTAATGGTTTTATGTTATATGTTAGAAGCAATGCATAGATTGAATACAAGTTGTACTTTGAAAGTGTGTCCCCACCCCTGGAAGTATATTAGTAAGCTGTACCTAACACAGGGGAATGAAAATGACTGACTTAAAGATAGTTTTCTTAAATGTGAGGGGTATTAACAACCCGGTAAAACAGGCTAAAATATTACAAGACTTAAAAGGACGAGGCGCCATGATAGCCTTCCTCCAGGAAACACATTTGACGGCCCAAGAGCATTTGAAATTGAGAAGGACATGGGTAGGAAGTGTATATGCTTCACACTATAACGACAACCTGCACCATAGGGAAGTCACGATTTTGATAAAAAGAGATGTCCAACTAAAAATTTTAAAGGTCAAAACAGATACAGAAGGAAGATTTGTCCAGATACAAGGAAACTATAGAGGTCAAGATTGCACCCTAGTAAACATATATGCACCAAACGAAGAAGTTCCATGGTTGGCATTTCTAGAGACTGTAATAAAAGAAGCAGTTATGGATGCACAAAGTATGGTAATCATTGGAGGAGACTTCAATGAAGCCATTAATCTAGGAGTAGATAGAGCTGGGAAAACCTCAGGAGGGATAACAAGAACCAGGAAACTAGTTTGTAGATTGGGCCAAGAATTAGGGTTGACAGAGTGTTGGAGGTTCTGCACCCTAGGGAGCGAGACTATACTTATTACTCCCCTAGACATAGGGCCTATTCTAGGATAAATTTTTTTCCTAATTTCCATGAATTGCATGCATGAAATAGAACAGTGTTGCATAGGATCAATGGTGATCTCTGACCATGCCCCAGTCTCCCTTCATGTTTCAATGGCCCCAATAGTGACACAATCTAGCTTGGAGACTCAATGTGAGCCTCCTTACCGGAGAAGATTTTAAAGAGTTAATAAAGAACAAAATACAGCAATTTGAGCTAGAAAACCCGAAAGGGGACATGAAGGAGGGAATGAGATGGGAAGCCCTTAAATGCAGTCTTGGAGGGGAGATAATAAAATACGCATCTAAAGTCAAAAGAGAGAGAATGCAGCAGAAGATACAGCTGGAACAAAAAATCTATCAGCTCGAATCTACAAATCAGGTGAACCAAGACCCTATAGTTAAGTAAGATCTAGATAAAGCCAAGGATGAGTTATACAAGATATTAAACACCCAAATTGAAGGGCAACTACAGTATTCTAGACAGAAATACTATGAACAGGGTAACAGAGCCGGGAGACTTTTAGCATGGCAACTTAGACAGGAAAGGGCAAGCAGAGCAGTGATCCATTTGCCGGGGGAAGACAATGTATAGACCACTACCTCCCCAGCGGAAATAGTGCAGAGATTTGAAAAATATTATGCAAACTTATATAGGGTGGATAATTTCCCGGGACACAAGGAGGCAGTAGAAACCTTTTTGAATGGCCTTAAAATACCTACATTGCCAGAAGTAATGAGGAAGGAGCTGAACACCCCAATCACTACCCAAGAAATCATGAACAAAATAAAAAAGCTAAAGAATGGTAAGGCACCAGGGTTAGTTGGATTTGGAGCCGAGTTTTATAAAGAATTTAAGACCCAGATGGTGGGCCTCTTATTAACAGCCTGTAATGAGATACTGATAGAGGGGAGCCCAGTGCCACCATCATAGAATCTTGCCCAGATTTCAGTAATTCCAAAACCAGGTAAAAACCCAGAGCTATGTAGTTCATATCGCCCCATGTCTTTGTTGCCAGTGGATTGAAAAAGTTTTACAGGCATTTTGGCAGATAGATTGCAAAACTGTATCTCCAGTCTGGTCCACTCAGACCAGACAGGATTTATCTCTGGAAGATATTTACAAGATAACATATGGCGTCTCTTGAATATGTTCACAGCACAAAGAAGTTCAATGGCCCTACAGTTAGCAATCAGCATGGATGCAGAGAAGGCCTTTGACAGGGTGGATTGGCACTTTATGTCATCCACCCTGTCAAGGTTTGGGCTGGGAGAACAGTTTGTTTTGGCCATTGCCACATTGTACTATAAGTCTGAAGCCAGAGTCAGGGTGAACGGTATGCTTTCGAACCATTTGTCTCTAATGAGAGGCACTAGGCAGGGGTGCCCCTTATCACCACTATTATTTGCCTTAACTCTGGAGCCGTTGGTAATCTGAATATGGGACAACCCACATATTAAAGGCATTTGGGCAGGGGAAGTAGAACATAAAGCAGCGCTTTACGCAGATGATTCTCTTTTCTTCTTAAGAGGGCCACATGACTCCTTACCTCATCTGTTAAATGCATTAGAGAAATTTGGCTCCCTGGTAGGCTATAAAATTAACTTAACTAAATCGGAGGGGATGGTGGTGAGTGGTACCCTTAATAAGCAATTACGAGAAATGTTCCCGTTCACTTGGGCCAAAAAAAAAACACATTTAAATACCTAGGAATACAGGTGTCTGTGGATACGTCTAAACTATATCGCAACAATTTCCAAAAGTTGCTCCAGACCCTTAGATCCGACTTTGCCAGATGGAAACTCCTACCGCACTCCCTGTATGGTAAAATACAGATCATTAAAATGAATGTATTACCTAGGTTATTATTTTTATTTCAGACACTCCCTATCCAAATACCATCCCAGTTCTGGACCCAAATCACAAAAGGAATATCTAAATGTATATGGGTGGGGGAGCAACCAAGGATAGCTCTGGGTACTTTGATGAAGCCAAGGGAGAAAGGAGGCTTAGGCCTACCACACATGTATCATTATTACCTGGCCACACAGGGGGCTCAACTAATCACGTGGACTAAACAACGGACTGAATTGGGGTGGTACTGTATCGAAAATGAATCGGTTCATAACAGTAAAATATGGACTTACCCAACCTGTCGAATTGACCCACATAATTGGCGGCTAATCTCTAATCCTTGGGTAAAACAATCCATACATTTTCTTCTTAAACTCAGGAAAAAAACAAATACCCCGAATACTTTGGGTCCCTTGTATTTGATCGGACACACGTCCAATTTTGTGCCCCCAAGGTTAGATCAGGGATATGTCTAATGGGAACAAATGGGTCTTACTACTTTCAAAGAACTAGTAGAGGGAGGCCTATGCTTGGCATATGCCATGCTGAAGGAACGTTTTGCCTTACGTAAGGCAGATTTTTATAGATATCTCCAGATTCGACACTTTATTAATACTGGAGATAATCTTCAAAAAATTAATAGAGCGCCGACCCCCCTGGAGCAATTTTGGTGGGACTCCAGAAGAATTAAAGATAAGTTGCCCTACCTCTCCATCCTGTACAAGATACTTACGAAAAAAAAGGAAACTCCTGGGTTAGAAGATATCAGAAAGAGTTGGGAGATGGAACTACAGAGGACAATACAGAAGGGAGACTAGAAGCATTGCTTACAGAGAGGATGGCAGGTAACCTCAGCCATAACATGGCGAGAATTTAACTGGAAAATTTTAACCCGCTACTTTTGTACCCCAATGATTACCAAACACTTTAATCCTCAAGCATCCTCGGCATGTTGGCAGGTATGTGGGGAGACACAGAGTACTCATTAACATATATTCTGGGGATATGTAAAAATACAGAGATTTTGGTCTCCGGTCCAGGGGGTTATGCTCCAAATAGGAGGAGTGATAATACCACACACACGTTTCAAGACCTAGTACTAGGAATGCCAAACCTCTCCTCACAAAAAAGGAGAAAGGTGGAGTTGCTTCAGATACTGTGGCTTACTGCACTAAAATGCATCACAACTAAATGGTTACAGCAAGAACTTCCAACGCTCCAGTTATGGATCTCTATAGTGGAGGAAATGGAAAGATTAGAGAACATAACATATACTATCCAGCTAAGAAAAGATAGATTCCTGGAAATCTGGAGACCCTGGTGCTGCTGGAAAGAGGGCTTAGAGGAAGGGGGGAGGAAAGGAGACAGGAGCATAAGAAGGGAGAGGGTATGGGAAGTGCAGAGGAGAGTTAAAAGAAAGGTAACAGAATAAGAAGAGAGAGGCGATTAACTGGAGGATAACGGCTTACAGAGATAGGAGAGTTGGTGGGGGAAACAGGGATGGAGACACACACATAAAGATATACATTTGTACCAGTATCGGTAGGTATGCAAAAACACTTTCAGTATAAGATTGTAACATCAATTACAGTGCATTGATATGAAGTAAAAGAGTTGATGGGTTTTTTTCTCTTTCTTTTTTCCTTTTTTTCTTCTCCTTTTAAGGAGGGGATGAGGGAGAGGAGAAAAAGGAGGTGTTTTTCTTTTGTGATCAGAAGGGTTAAATTAAACTATTCCCATGCTAAGAAGAAAAGCAGTGGATTGAGAAAGTAAAACTCCCAGGAGAAAAGTGATAATATCAAGAGGAGGAAGTGAGACGGATTTGAACACTAGACTGGGACATTCTCATGGGCCACATTATGAAAAACTGAAACTACCAATTATAAGCCTTGGGAATAATAATGTGATCCCATAAATGGACTCTACTGCTGGATCTGAGAACTGATAAGTTTATATAAAGTAGAAGAGGTAGAATGAAAGATGATAAGAAATGAGGAGGAAATGAGTAAGAATGGATTGAATTTAATGTATACATGTCTTTACAATATGTCTGCTAGAACTGAATGTAAAAATGAGGTGGACATGAATAAAATATCAGAAGTTAAAAAAATAAACAAATCATGGGAGGATGGTGTGGTACCGGAGGACTAGAGGAGGGTGGACATGATTGCTCTTCGCAAAAGTGGGAGCAGGACAGAGGCAGGAAACTACAGACCTGTTAGTTTGACCTCAGTGGTGGGGAAAATGATGGAATCACTTCTGAAGGAAAGAATTGTTGAGTACCTAGAGGCCAGGGGAGGGGCACAGGACCCAAGGCAGCATGGATTCATAGCAGGAAGGTCATGTCAGACAAATCTAATTGATTTCTTTGACTGGGTGACCAAAGTAGTATACCAGGGAGGAGCTGTGGACATGGCCTACCTAGACTTTAGCGAAGTATTTGACACAGTCCCACACAAAAAATTAATAAACAAATTAGCCAGCCTGGAAGCAGGTCACAGAGTGGTAGCCTGGGCAAAACACTGTCTGAACAACAAGACACAGAGGGTAATAGTAAATGGAATCCACAGTGAAGAAAGGGGGGTTACTAGTGGGGTACTGCTGGGTTCAGTACTGGGGCCAGTCCTTTTTAATGTCTTTATAAGTGACATTGCAGAGGGACTGGAAGGAAAAGTATGTCTCTTTGCAGATAACACAAAGATCTGCAGCAGGGTTTATATGCAAGGTGGGGTGGAAAAGATGAAAAGGGACTTGATAAGGTTGGAGGAATGGTCAAATTTATGGCAGCTTAGATTCAATGCAAAGAAGCGAAAAGTAATGCACCTGGGAAACAAAAACCCAGGGGAAGAGTACACAATGGGGGGTGAGATATTGACAAGAACAAAAATGGAAAGGGACTTGGGATGGTAGTCATATCAGATGACCTAAAAGTGGGCCAGCAATGTGAGACGGCAGAAAGGAGGGCTGGGGGGATACTGGGATGCATAGAGAGAGACATCACCAGTAGAAAACACAAAATTGTTGGCCCTTTGTACAGACAGTAAAACCACATCTGGAGTACTGTGCACAGTTCTGGAGACCCCATGTCCACAAAGTTATAGACAGGGTGGAGGCTGTCCAGAGGAGGGAAACCAAAATGGTGCAGGGTCTTCACTAACCTTATTAAGGAAAATCACCACCTACGCACCAGGTTGGAGATGTTGGAAAATCAGGCCAGATTGACTAAGTTACATATAATTGGTATGCCTGAGGGGTGCAAGGGTGACCATCAGCTTCTCTTTCTAAGAGACTGGTTCCAGCAACAGTTTGGTAGCAAGGTACATAGTCATGCCATAGGCATGCAGAAGGCTTATAGAGTTGCCCTCAGAGGGAGGCCAGTCAATCTGGATGCCTCCAGAGCTATTGTGATAATCACAGATGGAGTCAGCATCAGAAATCAGGTGTTAGCCCTGGCATGGAGGAAGAAAATATTGCTTCAGGAGTGTACTGTTATTCAACTTTTTTCTGATCTTAGCAGTTTGATGGTGTTTGGGCTATGTTGTGGGAGGCTGACATACCCCAAGGAATGGTGTTCCTGGCTCATTTGCAGATCAAAGCACATTTTCTGGAGCTGGAAGGACACTACTTCTTTATTCAACTGTGAGCTGTGTGAGAAATTCTATATTGCACTCGATATCTGCAACAAACGTGCACTTTTGCTTAATTCTGTGGGAGGTGAAACTAACTACCCTTGGTAATTGCTTTTTATTCACATATTTATTTAGTGTTTAACCAAGAAGGGGCTTGCAAACTCTGTTTATCTTGTTAGTAACTAGAAGGATTTAAATACTGCATTTGGGTAGATCCTTGGAGGTAGCTAGATTGTCTACTAGGATTTTCTGACAGTTAAACTATTTTTAAATAAATTACAGGTGGCTGAGGAGTTTTAAAAGAAGCTTGCAAACTCTGCTTATCTTGGAAGTAACTTCATTAGTGTTTGAATACTGCATTTTGGTTGTCCCTTGGGGGTATTTGGATTGACTACTAGGATTTTGGGACAGAAACTATTTTTAAATAATTTACTGGTGCGTAGGAGTTTGTGATAGTTAAACTATTTTTAAAAAAGTTACCGTGGTTAAGGAGTGGTCATAGAAAAACCTGCAGTGTGAAACAGGAAAAGACAGTCTTTCAAGCAACAGAGGGAGGTGGATCTAGGTTTACGTTTGTTTGTTACAAATCTTAACATTTTCAGTGCAGGAAGAGTTTAAAGCACAGCTGACTTATTTTGGGGCTGACAGCTTTCAGAGCACAAACCACCAGGCCTGTTTTGGGGCTGGGGAGGTTTACCTGTGTCTGAATTGGATGTGTGGATTTTTCTCTGTTTGATTAGCAGGGTATTTTCTCTGTCAAATTGTTGTGTAGGGCATCTTGCTGACAGGAAGGCACTCCCATGAGTGGTGGGTCAGAGCTTTTAGCTGATTGTTTTGAGAGGGCACAGTTTAGGCCCAACCCCTTCCCACCCTCACCCCTCACCCACCCCTGGAAATAGTCTGTTTATACCTGGGGTTCTGACATCATTCCTCAAGAGTACAAGGTGCATATCACTGTCATATCCTCTCTCTAGCACACTGCACTGACAATATAAGCATACACATTGTATATATATATATATATATATATATATATATATATATATATATAAAACAAACCAATCACACACACAAAAAAATGTGGGAGTAGTGTAATGTAATGGCTGTGGGCAGCAGTCTTCCAGGAGTGTTTCTGGAGGCTGAGATGCTGCCTATTTGCAGACAACTCTCTGCCCTGAGGGAGGAAGTTGCCGTCTTCAGGCCACACTGGACAGTAGTAGGGGACCTTCCCCAGGCCACACTGGACAGTAGGAAGGGAACCTCCCCCTTCCAGGGAGCACCAGAGCCACCACCACTACCTCAGAGGTTGCGAAGAAAGCACAGCAGTTGGACCACAGTGGGCTCAGGGAGGGTGAGGATGGTGGAACAGAGGCACACCCAGTCAGTTGTTCCACACCACAATCCATACACCATTCTGGGGGAGCATAGCTCCCCTATGGATGCACCCACAGGGGAGACCAAGGAGGCTGAGGACAACTGTCACAAGGGAGGCCCACAGGAAGGAGGAACAGGACACCACAAGGAAAGGAAGCAGCTCCTGGTGGAGGACTCAATTATTAGGGGGATAGAACTGTGGGGAGCAGGAAAAACTGAAGTAAGGTGCCTGCCTGGTGCCATGGCTTGGAGAGACAGGAAGCGCATCCTCAGGATCACGAGAACAGCTGCACGGGAGTCTGAGCTGGATGTCATTGTCCACCTAGGGACAAATGACTTGGCTAATCATGAGATTAGAGCAGTGCAGAAGGACTTTGTAGAATTGGGGAGGAGCCTAAGACAAGTAGCACACAATATCCTTCTCTGAGGTGCTGCCTGTCAATGGCATGAGTGAGGCGAGGGTACTTTGCTCCATGCAGTTTAATGAATGGTTGAAAAAATGGTGTGGAGCACAGGGTTTGGCTTCATTGGGGACTGGGGTTCCACCTGGAGGGACACCAGCCTATACTGGCAGGATGGTCTGCATCTGTCCAGGAAGGGAACAAGTCTTTTGAGCAATCGGTTTAAATGCTTCATTGGCAAGCTTTTAAACTAGTCAAGGGGGGAGGCACTGATAAGCAGCAGAAAATCCCAGCCTCTCCCTACAAAACAGGGTACTAAATGAGAAAAAGACCAAGGTAGACAGGTCAGTGGGGGATGCTGCAAAAGAAGGTAATGCCATCAAAAAATGGAGAGCAATGAGTACCAATGCCCGTAGTCTGAGTAACAAGCTTCCTGAATTAGTGGCCTTGATGGAGGAGGAACATCTGGATATTGTGGCAGTCACAGAAACATGGTACACACAAAACCATGACTGGGACATAGGCATACCAGGATACACTATCTACAGGAGGGACAGGGAGGGTAAAAGAGGAGGAGGAGTAGCTCTTTACATAAGGGAAGGAATCAAAGCAACAGAACAAAATGGAAAACAGGGAGGAGGAGAAGAAGCACTGTGGGTAAATTTGGAGACCGGCAATGGCACCACAATCCGCACAGGGGTTGTATACAGACCCCCTTCTCAGGGGGAAGAAATGGACAAGGAAATGATAGAAAGAATACTTAGAATGGCAGAAAAAGTGGAGATATTGCTGATGGGTGATCTGAATATGCCAGATGTTAACTGGAGTGCAGTTGCAGCCACTTCAAAGAGTGGGCTTATTCTAGATGCCCTACAAGGGGCATGCCTTAGACAACTAGTATTGGAGCCCACTTGAGAGGGAACAATCTTAGACCTGGTTCTCTCAAATGGAGATGAAGAGAGGATCACAGATGTAGAAGTGGGTAGCCATCGGGGAACTAGCGACCATCGAACAGTATGGTTCACAATAAACACAGCAATAGAGTCAAGCCATACAAAGGCAAAAGTACTGGACTTTAGGAGGGCTGACTTTGCCAAAATGGGTGAGTGCCTAAGGAATGCACTAGCTAATGGGCAGGAAGAAGGGGTGGAAGAACAATGGGAATAATAAAACTGCCATCACAGGGTAACAAGCCTTGTGTGAAACAAATTAACAAAAAACGAACGATGTAAGAAACCACTATGGTTCTCAAAGGAAGTGGTAGTGAAGGTTCAAGAAAAAAAGCATTCAGGAAGTACAAGGAATCACAGAAGGAGCAGGACAGGGAACTGTATCAGTTAAAGCAAAAGGAAGCTGGGAAGGCAGTCAGAACAGCAAAGGCCCAAACCGATGAAAAGATAGCCAACTCAGTTAAGAAGGGGGATAAAACCTTTTATAGGTACATCAGAGAGCTAAGGAAGACCAAGGGAGGGCTAGTGAGGCTTAATAAAGAGGAGGGAGGGTGGCAGAGGATGACTGTGAAAAGGCAGAGATACTAAACAAATATTTTTGCTCAGTATTTACAAAGGAAGTGGGGGAGGTACTTAAAACAAACGGTAGAAACACTCTGGATACAGAAGTTGATACCAGCCCATTTACAGAAGAAAGGGTTCTGAAAGAACTCTTAAAACTGAAGGTGGACAAAACAATGGGGCCCAAGACAGCATGGATTCACAGCGGGAAGGTCATGCCAGACAAATCCGATAGATTTCTTTGACTGGGTGACCAAAGTAGTAGATCAGGGAGGGGCTGTGGACATGGCCTATCTAGACTTTAGCAAGGCATTTGACACAGTCCTACACAAAAGTTTAATATACAAGTTAGCCAGCCTGGGAGTGGGTCCCAAGATGACAGCCTGGGTAAAGAATTGGCTGGAGAATAGGACACAGAGAGTAATAGTAAATGAAGCCCACTCTGAAGAAAGGGGGGTTACTAGTGGGGTACCGCAGGGTTCAGTATTAGGACCGGTCCTCTTCAATGTCTTTATAAGCGACATTACAGAGGGACTGGAAGGAAAAGTATGTCTCTTTGCAGATGACACAAAGATCTGCAATAGAGTTGATGCACAAGGTGGGGTGGAAAGGATGAGAAGGGACTTGGCATGGTTAGAGGAATGGGCAAATGTATGGCAGCTTAGATTCAATGCTAAGAAGTGCAAGGTAATGCACCTGGGAAACAAAACCCAGGGAAGAGTACACAATGGGGGTGAGATACTAACAACAACAAAATGGAAAGGGACCTGGGGGTAGTCATATCAGATGATGACCCAAAGGTGGGCAAGCAATGTGAGAGGGCAGCAAGAAGGGCTGGGGGATACTGGGTTGCATAGGAGAGCATCACCAGTAGAAAACAGGAAGTTATTATCCCTCTGTACAGACAGTTGGTGAGACCCCATCTGGAGTACTGCATGCAGTTCTGGAGACCCAATCTCTGCAAGAACATAGACAAGATGGAGGCTGTCCAGAGGAGGTCAACTAAAATGGTGCAGGGTCTGCACCAGAAGACATATGAAGAGAGACTTAAGGAGCTGAATATGTATAGCCTCAAGGAAAGGAGGGAGAGGGGGGACGTGATAGAAACTTTCAAGTATCTCAAGGGTATCAAGAAAGTCCAAGAGGGTAGCATCTTTCAAAAAAAGAGGTGTGCAAGAACAAGGGGGCACAATTTGAAGATAGAAGGGGCTCAGAGGTAATTTAAGGAAGTATTTTTTCACAGAGAGGGTTGTGGATGCATGGAATGGCCTTCTGGAGGAGGTTGTGGAGTCAAAAACAGTGGTGGAATTCAAGCATGCATGGGACAGTCATAAGGCAATTCTAGGGGGTGGGGGTATGAAGAAGTAGGCTGCTGGTTAACTAGGATCTGCAGCTTATCCAATAGGTAGGGAAATGGGCAGACTGGGTGGGCCAAGCAGTCCTTATATGCCTTCAAAATCTATGTTTCTATGTTTCTATCCATGATGGAATGGCCTTCTTATTCACGGATCCCTCTGAGGCCTAGAAATGAGTGCAAAAGAAAGCGGCAAGATGTCCGAATTGCAATGATGTGGGAGAACGGAGTTCCGATGAAGAGACCTGGCCCCTTCAACATATTTGCCTGTTATTTGTCTTTCCTGTTTCTCCTTGGGGTTACTGAGCCCTTTAGGTACTTTTTCTTCCTGCAAGTTGGATTGGTGACTGTTGGATTCTTGAGTATCTGAGAACTAAAAACATTTGTCTCTTTAGGCTTGGTAATGGTTATTGCTGTTTATCAGTTTTTGGTTGCTTCTGGTGCATGCTATGAAAGTTTGTCTAACTGTATTTATTTTTTTAGCACTTAAGGAATATTACTAATTTATAGGTCTGTCATGTAAACCTGATATCATTTCTACATGTATTGTGTCTCATTTTGGTTTGGCATAACTTCTTTATACCCTCCTCTGGTAAGAGAATGAGGACTTTGATACTATTTGCATTGCTTCTCTGGCAGGGCCAGTGTTAAACTTGATGGCACCCTGGTGAACAAACCTGTGGTGCTCATAATGGTGATGTAGATTGGGGGGCTATAAAAAGATCAAACATGTAAATTATAGGTCAGGGGCCTGGGGGGTGCCTAGGCCCCCAGAAATTGTTTTAAATTTGGTGCATTCTGGTGCATTTTGGGGGTCATTTGAAACAGAATTTGCTACTCTGTTATCCCCTTCCCCATGCTCAGTAAGTTGCACCTTAACCCCCTACCTAGAATCCCCAAAGTCCGGAATGTTGCCCAAACTTAGCCATGTACCCCGTTGTCTAGCCACATGCTCCAGTGCATGGCCCCCAGCCCTCCCAAAATGCAATAAGCTGCACACTAGCTTCTCTCCTTAGAGTGCTCATTTACCACATCAACCATAGCCTCAGGGTCTGCTCCTCTTTTTATTGTCAGTGCCATTCTCTCCTCGCTCTAGCGGGGCTGAGCTGCTGTTCTTTGTACTGATCACCCATACCTGCCCAGCCACTTTTGATTGACTCAGACACCTGCAGCTGTCTCCCTGTTGCAGAGAGGTGTTGGTTCCCAGATGTCTCCTCCAGACAGATGCAGAGAGGCTGAGATTTCTGAGCAATAGGAGTCTGTATTTGAATATACTGTATATATACACACAGAGACTACAAATTAATTGCTTAGCAATATCAGAAACATGTGGTAACACCATCCCAAAGAACATAGATTATGACTCTAATATGTATATTCAACAGGTAAACTCAGTGGAAGAGAATTTTAAAAATTAGGAGTGGCAGCCATCTTTAATGACTTGAGTCATTAATTACAAAATTTGCTATAAAAGCAGTTTTAAAAACTATCTGAGAAAACTAAAAATACACTGAGGCTGAATTTAAGTATGTGAGAAATACAGTTTTGCTAAAACAATATGACATTTTTAGCATACTAACAAATACAGCTGCTTTAAAAAAAAAGCATAATAATGTAATGTGCGGAATTGTACATTATCATAACATGCAGTCAAGCATTATTCCACAAATTCTGTTTGGGGAATGTTAAGCAGTGCATGTGCAATGGGAAGAAACATGTGCAACTCTAGAAAAGACTAGTTTGTCAGCTTTTTCTTTGTGTCATCTGATATGCACATAGTATGAACTTCCTCTTTCACAAGCTAAGGCACCATATTAGCACTTGGCTTTAACACCTGCTGATATTTTTTTCATGGTTCTTACACAATGCTCTGCAGGGTTCACATGAGGGACAGGCGCTGCTCCTTGAACAATAAGACCTGTCTTCATTTAAAGCAGCGTCAAATGTCCCAATCTCAACGACACTTGAAAAGTCTTCCCCTAAGCTCAGCATTTTAGAAGCAAGGAGATAATTATCTGCAGTGTGCCAAACGGCCCCCACGAGTGTGAGACCTGACTGTGACTGGAAAGTTGTTGACAAAACTTCACCACCCTTGGAATAACAGTAGAAGACAATGCTATATTTAAAAAAATCTCCTGAAGCGTGAAGCCTCTCTCAACATTTGCCTGGATGAATTTATGAAGTTGCACAAGGGAGGGAGGGGAGTGAACCAATTACAGAAAAAAAAAGACAGCAGTCTCTTCTCTGATTCAAAAGTAATTCCCACTACTCCTGACCATAAAACAGGAAGAAATGAAAGCCTACCTTAAGACTTTCCAGCCTTGTAAAGAATCCAGTTCAGAGACTTTAGATATCACAGGAGCAACAGCAGCAGTAATAGGGAAAATAAAGATGTACGCTCTGATGGTCAGTGCGCTTGAGCAGTGTGAGGAAGAGAAGCGGCTGAGGCTGCTGGAGCACTGAGGGGCAGGGAGAAAGACAAAGAGACACACACAGTGTACAAGGGGTGGTGGTGGCTGAGTTCTTCAGGCAAAGAGAGAGGGAGGGTGGGCATGAACAACTGAGCAGACAGACACACACAGAATTACTGCAGCAGCACTCCTCAGGCTCAGCAGATGACAATAAGAGAAGCAGCAGCACCGCTCACAGCTCCTCTGACGTGTGACTCAGTCCACTGCCCACCCTGCGCTCATCAGTAGCGGATCTAGGATTTTAGAATGGGGGGTGCAGTGGGTGGGACTTGGGGTGGAGTTTTATATGCAAATTAACTCAGAACTCATTTAGAATGTTCAGCCTCAGTGGCAGTACTAACCATATTCGAATGTGAATGGCTTTAAAATGAAAAATGAGAGCATGGTGTTCTGAGCATGAGTTATTCAGCACAAAAATATCTACAAAATGAGTGGTGTTGCATTTATTGATTCCTTTTAGATTTTTCAGCAAAAAATGGAAGAAAATTCAATTTTTATTCAGTTTTTTGATGGACAAATGCCCCCCACACACAAAAAAGCAAAAACAAAAGAATTGTGTATCAAACTTTCTTTCATTTATATTTACATTTTATTAACACAACAGAGAGCACTGTAATGCAAATACTATTACACAGATCCATGATACATTTGTGCATTAAACTTTCATTACATACATTAATGTAAAGTTGGAGCCTCCATAGCAACTGCTTAGCAACCACTATGCTAAGTGAAGCTGCACTGGGATGACTACAAAATCTCCATGTAAGTTCACATTATAAATAAACAATCTGAAACAAAACCTCCCTGCACTATTCTAAAGGATCCCTGTTGCATACATGGCTTACGTAATAGGGACCTTGTGAAATACATGATTTATTTTTACTTGAGCCATTTGCCCTTGGGCACATCACGTGCCACTGCTCCTTTTAATATGTGCATAATGTCAGAGGTGCAATACATATACAACTTTGGGGAGGAAACATGATTACTTTCAAAAGTCCAATAATGTCTATTGTTGTGTAGCACAGACCATGAGCTGCATGGAGCAGTTCCAAGTGAATTTTATAAGCAAGAGTTGCACAATTTCTCCCCCCCACCAGAGGAAAGGAGACATAAACCAGGCTACCTCAATGTCTACAGGTACTATTTAGTGCAAAACAAATACAAACCGCCTGAGCATATGTGAGAAAGTCATGAATAAATCTAAAACTATATTAACAAAGATATTGTGGTTAAGAAATAACCTCCAGCAGAGAAACAAAAGTCCCATTGAAAGTATGGCAGAGGGCTACCCCAGCTAGACGAAAAATCCGATACATAAGTAAACAGGCGACAACTATGTAAAAACGTAAACTAGGGATAAGCCAATTACCCACCATACTAGCCTCATTAAAGGCAAGAGAGCAGCTTTTCTTGTCACATTTCTAACATTTAATAATAGGTTCTGTACTTCACGTGCTTTATGCAAGTAACAATCATTGATATCCAGGCTGCCTTGCAAAGTGATCAGCTGTGTTTTCAATTAAGGTATTTATGTCATTGGTCAACTCTCAATGAATAAACATCAATGGTAGACCATTTAAATGATCCTCTGTCATTGTGGCACATCTGTAGTTCTTCAAGTAGGCTAGAGTGGAAAAAGAGCATTCACCAGTAGCTGTTATCAGCAATATACTGACCCCCTATGCTGCGCGACAGTCACATGAGTCTGTGAGGCAGTACGGGAGTCAGTAGTTAGCTCATTTATTTGCTTTGTTCATCTGTACAAGCTGTGGTTCTAACAGGTCTCCGGTTAGAGCTTTGACCCAGGAAGCAGTATCAGGAGCTGTAGTTTCTGCCATCTGCACTAGAAACTACAAGATTGCTTCTGTGCAGTGTAATATTGTGCCTGCTTAAGTCCTGGGATCCTAATGTTTTTGAAGACTTTTAGCCTGCTCAATATACTTTTATCTGTGTGTAAACATTTTAGACTTGTACTTTTGGGGAGTGTGTTCCGGTTCTCCACTTCGGGGTCACAGTATATTTCACACTCACACCTCTGCAAGCGGGTGATCATGAGCGGGCGAGTGTGTGGCTTCACGTGTGGAGAAGCGCACACAGACACGCGCATCTAAGTGCATGTCAAGCATGTCTGGCGGGATTGGAGGGCTTGGGACAGTATTCTCCTTGTGTTTATGTTGGTAAGCTCCTTCAGGTCATACTTGCCATTCCTTTTCTAATATTATACTCCTACATAGTTCCAAAGGTCTTATTAACCACACTTTAGGGCACAGTGCAATCTTGCATCCAGCATACTAAGTGTTCAGTACTTACTTACCGTGTATTTGGTGTACATTGCACCCGAACATAATGGTAGATACCATCATGACTATGGAGGAGAATGTTAGGATTAAATGCTCTTTATGCAAGATGTACTCTATTGTATCTAGACCAATTCCAAAACCACCATTTGCTTGTGCCAAATGTATTGAGATTAGGGATCTGCACAGGGAAATAGAACTGTTTAATTCTAGAATGGCAAGCTTAGAGCAGAGCCAAAAGACATGATGGCACGTTATCAACAAAGAGAGGTTGTAGGTGCCACTACAGCACACCTTGAGACCCCGGCTCTACAAACTAATTTTTTATTAACAGTAGAGGCACCTATTATCCCCCCAACTCTAGAGAATATTGTTCCTCTGGTACCAATGATTGTGACCCCTACAACAGGCATGACCCCTGTAACAGGATGTCCTAATAAAAAAAGAAATAGGGTTGAAGCACATTTAAATGATGCCAATGAAACATGGTATACTGTACATGCAAAACTCAAGGGCCCCAGAAAAGGGGTTGCAAGGCTGACCTGTTTTCTCTTCCCCTACATAAAAGCTTTGATTTATTAGTTAATACTCCTGAGTTGAACACACTATGCACAGAGGCCTCCACCTCTTCCTCTGTTGCCATCCAGTCCAATACTAGTAGTAGGGTTTCAGTACAGGCTCCATCGATCAGTCTAAATGATTGGGCCCTTAGACTCTCCCCCCATAAAAATCGCCTCTAAAAGTAAATATATGTTACCTAGACCTGGTAATCTGAACTCCAGAAACACTCTCCCTATTGTAAATCAGGACGATCCTTCAACCTCAGTGACACCTGCGGAACTTTTGGCACAGGATATTGATATGCAAGAGGATTCTGCTATGGACCTGGGCACTTCAGTTAATATTCGACAGACATTTGTTTTAGGGGATTCCACCATTAAACATTTAGACAGAGCAATTTGTAATAAGGATAAGATCAATCGTACATGTTCTTCATGGGGGGGGGGGGGGGCTAAAATAGCTGACATTACTCACATGGTAAAACTTATTTTGCACAACTCAGGAGAAAGTCTTGTAATCATACATGCAGGTACCAACAATATATACTGTGACTAAATCCGCTCTACTCTGGAGGACTATGTAGCACTTACAAACATCTAGTGGTTATGACAGTCATGTTTCAGAAATTCTTCCTCGCCCTGGTGCACCAGCACACACCAACAATAAAATTAAGCAAATAAATTAATTGCTACGCAAATGGTGCATGCGCCAAGCACTTCACTGTACTACCCATTGAGAGGAGTTCAATTATAAGTTTGAATTGTTCAGCAGGGATGGGCTTCATCTAAGCAGAAGGGGCAGTTCCCTTCTGGGCAAACAAATTTCAGAAGTAATAAACTGTAACTTAAACTAGAACATGCGGGGGAGAGGCTGGTTGGTACCGCCACTCTTAATATTAGATCAGGTAAAAAGCTGCACCCTCACACATCTCATCTTAACTTTCTCTGTCTAAATACTAGATGTTTAAACAACAAGATGGATGAATTAAAATCCAGAATGGTTCTGGGAAGTACTAATGTAACCCCTAGGTGGCACTATCCCTAGGGCTACTACCCCTGCCTGCTTGGGTAATAGCAGGTTAAGGGGCCTGAGTTCTGAAACGAGTGCCTCCACATGGAGGTCAGGGTTGGTAGTGGTCAAGCTAACCAGGGTACAGCCCTCCGGAACACTGTAACCCCCCTGTTTCCCTGCTAGTGGACGGAACAACACCCAATAGTCACTTTCACAATGCCCCTGATACACCTCACAAGTTCCCCCCACAGTTTGCACTTACCACCAGGGCTGGTTTCTCTGGCTTCACCCTGGGGACCCCTAGTAAAACAAGGTTAGACACAGCAAATAGCAACAACACGATACTCTTGGTACAAACATAGAAACATAGAAGTTGACGGCAGATAAGGACCACAAGGCCCATCCAGTCTGCCCATTTCTTTTTCTACCTTATAAATGTGCCATCGACCTTTGCTCTGTCAGTGGCCTATCTATTCATAGTCATCTGTATTGCTCCCTTATGCCTATCCCATGCCTGTTTGAAGCCCTGCACTGTATTCATAGCCACCACTTCTTGTGGTAAGCCATTCCATGCATCCTCCACCCTTTCTGTGAAAAAGAACTTCCTCACATTACCCCTTAATCAGCCCCCCTTTAATCTCATGCTGTGTCCTCTTGTCCTGCTATTTTTCTTATATTTAAACATGTTAGACTCTTTCACCTTGTTAATGCCCTTAAGGTGTTTGAATGCCTCTCTCCCTCCTTTGTTCAAGGGTATACATATTGAGTTCTGTTAATCTGTCCTCATATGTCTTCTGATGCAGTCCCTGTACCATTTTGGTTGCCCTTCTCTGGACTGCCTCAATCTGGTTAATGTTCTTGTGAAGGTGTGGCCTCCAATACTGCACGCAGTACTCCAGATGGGGCCTAACCAGTGTCTTGTAAAGAGGGATTATTACCTCCCTCTTACGACTTGTGATACCCCTACTAATACACCCTAACACCCCCCTAGCTTCACCTACTGCTTTAGAGGTCTGCTTGGATGATTTCAGGTCATCAGTGATGATGATGCCCAAGTCTCTTTCTTCCTTTGTGACTGCCAGCAACTCCACTCCCAGCCTATGGGTGGCTTCAGGGTTTCTCTTCTCTATGTGCATGATTTTGCACTTCTTTGCATTAAATCCCAGTTGCCACTCACTGCCAAACTTGAATCACAGTCAGGTTAAATGCAGAAAAAAATTAGATCTGATTTATTCAGGGGACTTGAACAAGGGAGGGGCGTAATCAGGTTGATTTGCTTAAATGCTTTATCAAATAAACAGTCATGTATGCATACAGAGTCCCTAACCCAGTCACACCCTCTGGGTACCCAGGTGGGGAAAAGATGGGCTAGCCAGGACCATTGCCTGAGATAGGCCGGTGTCACAGCTGGTTGGGGCCCGGTGATGGAAAAATAATGTGCACAATACACACTATTTGTAATCCGGAGCCAGATGGCTCAGTTTGTTAAGAAAAAGAAACAACAACACAATCAGATGACACATTTAGATTAATTTGTTGTGGCAGGGAGCTACCCTGGTAATTACTCACAATACCCAAGACTGGGCACAGGCTGGAAGAAAATACAGACAGCAGGTGGTGAATCTGGAGTGCCAGGAGAATCAGAGTCCACACGTTTCTCTGAGGCGTCATTCCTGTTCAGAGGTGGAGCAGGGGGCTGATCCCCAGGCAGGTCTCTCGTCGATGGCTTTCTCTGTGCAGTGGGTAGTCTGGCAGCGTCCATGTGGCAAGGCCCGGCCACATGGAGATAACCGCGGATTCAGTCCGATTGGGATGGATACAGCTTCCAGCAAGCAGAACACAGTTCACACAGTGGGGAACCAAACCACAACCCACCACAAATATACAGCACATTTATATGTAAGAAATTCTACAGTCCCAGGTAATCCCTCTCTGATTGGACTGGATAGAGCTTCCAGCAGGCAGAACACAGAGCACAGAGTGGGGAACCAAATCACGATGCACCACAAATACACAGCACATTTATATGTAAGAAAGTCTACAGTACCAGGTAATCCCTCTCCGATTGGGCTGGAACTCCTGACAGGCCGATCGTATTCAGCAAAATCTTTGGTCTTTCTCAGGTACTGAGCCTGGTACAAGTCAGTGGCTCACAAAGTGGATTTAGTCTGAAAATACTGCTCCATTTCCCCTCAGGGCAGCAGGTATACTAGCAGGCCAAACTTAGGCCTCTCCACAGTTTTCCCACGTGAACTACTAACGATCACTCTGCTCGCTCGAGCTGCTGTGTCTTCAGCTTCCAACTTCGATCTGCCTCCAGACAGCAGGCAGCGTAGTGATGTCTCCACAATCCACATGGTTTGGTTGGCTGACTCAGCTGTCAGTCACAACAAGGCTCCCACGCCAGGTGCAAAAGGCGCCAACAGCCCAAAACTACAATCCCCACAGACTGGCTCCATGCAGCCCCTGCTAGCAGGTTCCAGTTTTATTTCTTACTTACTTGGACTGGAATAATTCAGTTTTGTTTTTTATTTGTTGTTATATTATTATAATTTGGTTTAACTGTCCGGCAGTGAGAGTGCCTTTCTATCCTCTTTCCCCAGTGGTGAGAGGATTTGGGGGGGGGGCAAATTATTCATTGTTTCTTCTTATATTATATGTTGGGTTAGGGGGTGAGAGTCCCTGAGCTTTGTTTGTTGTCTATTTGTTTTTGTGGGATATTTTGTATTAAAGGGGGGTTGTCAGGGTCTCTAATTTCAGGCTCTGAATTGATGTTAGTTAACCTGGGAGCTGGGTGGGGTTTTTAAATTGTTTTTTAGGGCAGTATTATTAGTTAGATAGTTTTATTTTAGGTTTTGTTTATTGCATCATTATTCTGCAGTCTAGCTTACAGCATGTGCTGGCCTTCAGCCCCCACAGCTGTGCGCTACTCATCCTCCTCTCTTAGTGCCCTTCGCCCTTTTTATTCTCACCCTCTTCAGTTCGAGATCTACCAGCATTGTAGAGTGCTGAGTATTGTGCGTAGGAGGGGGAGAAGGGTGTGGGGTTGCGAACAGGGGAGGATGATCGAGGGGGGTCATTATATTGGGGTGGTTGGTACCAGAAGACACCCTGGGGTGAAATGGAATCCTGACCATGGTTCTCCATGTCTGTTGCCCATACCCAAGGGCACCACCGATTATGGTGGGCAGATGGCCTGTGCGGCCCGTGAGATTCATCCAACTTGGGCGGTGTTGTGCAATGCCAGGTCCATTAAAAACAAGACCGCAATTATTGCTGATCTTGTTGGTATGGTGGACCTGGCTTGCATTACCAAGACCTGATTGGATGATAACTCTGGCCCCATTATGGAGGCTATGACTCCAGCCGGGTACTCGGTGTTACACCACCCAAGATTGGATCGTGGGGGGGAAGGGTTGCGATCTGTTTTAAGACCGAACTCGGCCTCACAGAGGTCCTAGTTGGGGGGTTAAATCCTTTGAGTGTATAGTTGTAGCAGGTGTAGGCTTTTGAATCACCCTCATTTACTGTCCACCCAGTAATGAGAAGCGATTCCTTCAGGAAGAGGCGGACTTCGTTGTCGATATGGCATTCGAGTTGCCCAGATTGATGGTGCTGGGCAACTCTCACAATTTGGTCAACACTTCCTCCAGTTAATGACAATGCCGGGCCTTACACAGGTGGTTTCCTCTGCTACACATAAATGTGGACACTCTTTGGACCTAATCTTCCTTCTAGGGGTCAATGCATCTGATGTGGGGGTGGAACCCCTTTGGTGGTCAGATCATTACACTGTGGGGTTTAGTTTTTGCACCCCTTCTAGAAGGCCTGTCCCTATGGAGTTGGTTAGGTACCACCCTTTGCGGGATATAGATCCCCAAAGCCTTGCAGCAGTGCTTGACCTCTCGTCCCCCGCATTGGCAAGCAGTGATCCAGAGACCCTCGTGTTGGCCTGTAACACAGCCGTTGCGGGGGCTCTGGATTTCATTGCTCCAGTTCGTGTTCGCCCCCTCTCCCTCCACCCCAAGTCCCCTTGGTTTGATGGGACGTTGAGGGAGATGCAGAGATGGGGCGAAGGTTAGAGCGTTGATGGTGAAAGTCTGCCCTTGATGCCAACCACCTTAGATTGATGGATCATTATTTGGTCTATCAATCTGCAGTCACCCATAAGAAGGCAGAGTTCCTGTCCAATGAGATTGCGGTTGCTCGGAATCGACCAGCTCAGCTGTTTCGAACTGTGGACAGACTGTGCAACCCAGCCGGTCTGCAAGTTCGGGAAGTCTTTTCACAATTGGAGTGTGATGAGCTTGCTCAGTTCTTCGTAAATAAGGTGGCCAACATTAGGGCCGAGCTGCTGCCATCACACTCTAGGGGGGTTGCCGTGAACTGGTGTGAGATCATGGTGCCTCGGTTTTTCTGAAGTTCCTTTGGTCAGCTGTAGTTCATTGATGTCATGAGGATTGTCCAGCATATGTGCCCTATGTGCTATAGTTTGGACCCTGGATCAACCTCCCTAATTTTGGGTTGTATTGACATCATTGGTCCAGTCCTTGTGCAGATAGTCAGATGCTCCCTGGAATCTGGTGAGTTTCCTAGCTCCCTGAAAGAGGCAGTGGTGACACCCCTCTTGAAGAAAGCTACCTTGGACCCTGACTATCTCGAAAACTACAGACCTATCTCTAACCTTCCCTCTGTTGGGAAGGTGATTGAGAAAGTAGTGACTGCTGTGAGGGATTTTATTTTTAAAAGAATATGAAATAATGCTTAGTCTCACACGATTTAACTAAGTAGCTAAAATAAATGCGCATGTCCAGGCTTGCTGAAGCAGGGTTACTTTAGGTGAAAAATATAGCTGTGTAGCTGGATAAAACTAGTTAGAACTGGCAGTTGCTGTCTGATAAGAAAGAACTGAATAAGGTAAAAAACAACTCCATATAAGGAAAAAGGCTGATAATAAAGTTCTGTGCATCTGTTATAAGCAGAAAAATCAAGTGAAGCCACGCCAATAGTGTATAAAAACTGCTGTAAATTGTAATTGGAGAGCTTTCTCCTTTGCAGAACTCCCGCATGCATGTGAAAGATTTGATCAAATAAAGCGACGTTAAGACAAAACCCAGTGGTGTGGTTTTTGCCCCCGTGACGACGGGGAGGTGTGCTCAGGTAATGCTTGCAGTGAGAGAATTTGCGATCACACTGCACAACTGGAGGACCATTTGACCATCCATGACATATATGAACCCCTCCAGTCCAGTTTTTGTAAAAGGCATAGTACAGAGACAGTGCTGGTTCGGGAGCTTAATTATCTCTTGATGGCTAGAGATCGGAAGAGTCGTTCCATTTTGGTTCTCCTCGACCTTTCTTCAGTGTTCGACACTATAGATCACATGGTGTTGATAGAACACCTGAGGCTGTTTTGTGGAATATCTGGAACCGTCTTAAGATAGTTCATATCATTCCTCACTGGGAGATCACAAAGAGTTGTGTCCGGGGTTTTTTTCCTCTGATTCAACGACTTTGTTGTGTGGGGTGCCTCAAGGTTCAGTACTGTCACCCATGTTATTTGCGGTGTATATGCTACCCATCGGAGACATTGTAAGGAGGTATGGGCTGAGGTTTCACTGTTATGCAGATGATATCCAGCTCTACCTTTCTTTTGCCCTCAACCAAGAGAGAGCTCTCTCGGTCTTTAATAGCTGTCTAAAAGAAATTCAGGAGTGGATGAATTCTAGCTGGTTGAGGTTGAACTCTGATAAGACTGAGGTACTGGTTGTGGACCCGGATCGACAGATGGGGGGTCGGGTGATGGTGCGTCTTCCAGAATTTTTCTTGGAGGCATTTCTCTCCTGACCTCTGAACGGGTGCGGAACCTGGGGGTAGTTCTTGACGACGGGTTGACACTGCATTCACAGGTGTTGGCAGTCATCAGTACTTCCTTTTGTCATCTTAGGAACATTGCCAGGATTCGGCATCTTGTTCTGTCTGCCAACCTGCCAACGTTAGTCCGTGCCTTTGTGTCCTCATGCTTGGATTATTGCAACTCCCTTTATCTAGGGCTTTCTGGGGTTGAAATCTGTCATCTGCAGCTAGTGCAGAATGCTGCAGCCCGGCTTTTGACAGGTTCTAGTAGATCCTGTCACATTACTCCGGTGCTGCACGAACTGCACTGGCTGCCAATTCGGTGGAGTATCACCTTTAAAGTCAGTTTGCTGACTTTCAAAGCCCTACACAATCTGGGCCCAGTCTATCTGAAAAAACTTCTGGTTCCTTATCGCCCAAATCAATCACTCAGCTTGGCTGACGAGGGATTGCTGGAGGTTCCAAGGGTGAATTTGAAATCTTCAGGTGCTCGGGCTTTTGCGTATGTGGCCCCCACCCTTTGGAACTCTCTACCCTGTTGGTTGCGGGAATGCACTTCTGTGGAGGGCTTCAAGAGAGGTTTGAAGACTTTTTTGTGAGATACTGCATTTTTAGAATATTGATTGAATTAATTGTTTTGATCCAGCTGAATTTATTTTAATGATTTTTATTGTTTTAATCTGTTATTTAAGTACGGCGCCTTGGCAATTGAAAGGCGCCTTATGAATAAAATTATTATTATTATTATTATTATTTTAGAGTCCCGTTGTATTGGTTGGTCCAATTTGGCAGTTCAGGACCAAGATGGTGGAGATAGGCAAACAATCCTCGCTGCAAAAAAGGCAGGTTAGAACAAATTACAATATTATTATCCCTCTAAGGATGATCAGTAGGCACGCATACCTTCTAACAGAGCTCTCTCTGCACAATTAGCGACAGCAGAAACAAAGTGATTATCCAGCAGCTCGAGTGGGACTCATGCATGAAAACACTCAGTCCCCCTTTTTAATTCGATTCAAACTGCAACCAGGCAGCTCTCAAAGAGACAGGAACCAGAGGCTTTACAGGCACTCTCCTCATTTAACCGTTATACAGCTAGAACACTAGACACCAGCCTGGCAGTGAGCATTTAGGCAAGCTCATGGAAGACTTTTCGGGAACCCCCATTTGTAGGGGGGGTTACACTAATATAGCTTCCATTACTGAAACCTGGTATGACTCAAAGTGCTCTTGGGCCTCCCATATACAAGGTCATAATACTTTCAACCAAAACCGGGAAGGTAGAAAAGGAGGAGGTGTAGGCTTATTTATAAGTAATTGGCTTGATTCTACTGGCATTACTGACAAAATAAGAAAAGCACCCCTTTGCAATGGAATCTATATGGATAACATTTGCTCTAGTCAGTTCATTGCTCTTGATCATGGGCACTTGCTATCATCCACCAAACCCTAATATAGAGTATATGGAAGCAATTACTAATGAATTGGAGTTGGCATGTGAACTTGGCAACATCATAATCATGGGAGATTTCAATCTTAGTGATATAGACGGGAGAACCAACATGGCTACTTCAAGCAATAGTAAAACACTTCTGACGTCATGTGCCCAGCTTAATTTAATACAAAGTGTTCATTCCCCTACCAGAGGTAGTAATATTCTGGACCTAGTACTACACAGTGACATCCTTAACATTAAAAATGTCCAGATAGAGGCCCCACTTGGCAATAATGACCATAACACTACTGCATTCACCTTGGTAATAGACTACCCAGTAGATACCGGGACTACAACTACCTAACTGTATGATAAAGCTAATATTGATGAGATGGCAAACATTGTTGGACAAATTGACTGGGATAAAGCACACAAATGCTTACCCATTAATGAATATTGGGAACTATTTTCTAATATATCAACACAAGTAATGGATAGGTTTACACCTACCAGTGTGAAACATAAAAAAATAGAAACTTAATCTGAAATAGCTTAATAAACCTATCAGGAGGCTACTGAAACAAAAGAATAAAAAATATGCTAGGTATCTTAAATCTAGGACTGTGCAAAATTGGTTGGCTTACCTTAATATTCGGAAACGATGCAAATCAAGAATTAAAGAAGCAAAAAGGAATTGGGAAATTAATTTAGCTAGAAATGCAAAAAATCTAATAGTAAGCATTTTTCTCCTATGTGAACTCTTTAGGAAAACCACACTGTGAAGCTGATCCATTGCAGTTCAACCACAAACTAATTCACAACCCCAGAGACATGGCTAATATAGTTAATGAAGAATTTTGTAAAGTATATACTGGCACCAATCCTGCCAGCTTATGCTCCACTCAAATGAATGACTCACCCATTATCTTTGATGCAAATGCAATATATGAAAAAACTAATGTTACAAAAGGGCAAAACTTGTATGGGACCAGATAATATTACAGGTCACCTGCTGTACCTTCATGCTAATAATCTGGTACTCCCATTAAAGCTATTGTTCGAGGCATGGCTTATTAAAAATGTTGTCCCAAAGGAATGAAAATTAGCTAATGTTATACCCATTCACAAAAAGGGCCTGAAATCTGATTGGGCAAATTATCCACCTATCAGCCTCAACTCACCTATTTTTAAAATCTTTGAAGGTCTGGTGAAGGACATTATCTCACCAATCCTTAACAATTTTGATACTGATCAACATGGCTTCACAAATGGTAGAGGCTGTTTGACAAATCTGATGTGCTTTTATGAACAGATTAGTCAACTATTAGACACTAGAACCCCGTGCAATGTTGTTTTTATAGATTTCAGTAAGGCCTTTGATGTCATACCTCACTGAGCCCTCAAAACAAAATTACTAAACCTAAATACCAACAAATATATTATACACTGGATCTGCAATTGGCTTGAAGGTCGCATACAACGAGTATTAATCAATGGACATATGTCTGATGTCGGCTATGTCACCAGTTGGGTACCCCAGGGCTCAGTGCTCAGACCATACCTTTTTCAAATGTTTATCTCTGATCTAAGAATTGTCTTTCTGTATCTATCAAATATGCAGATGACATCAAAACTGGGGGGCCCAGTGCTAATATTAATGACATTAGCATTACACAACGTGATCTGGACAAAATCACCACATGGGTAGATAGGTGGGGTATGAAATTGAACAATAATAGATGCAAGTTTATGCACTTGGGCCAATATAATCCTAACACATCATACATACTAGGGAGATCTACCTTATTAACTACTACAGATGAGAAAGACCTGGGTGTCATGGTTTTTAATAACCTGGACTATGCCCACCATATTAATAACGCTGTTAACAAAACTAATAAAATAATCTGGTCTATTGGATGAAACATAACATCCAGAGACCCAAGGGTAATGATGCTTCTGTTTCAGGCCTGTGCTCGCTCTCATTTGGAGTATGTGTCACAACTCTGGTGTCCCTATGTTAACCAACTAGAAAGAGTACAGCATAATTATACCAAACATTTAAAAGGAATGTACAATCTATCATATGAACATTGGTTAAAAAGTCTTAATCTTATATAATTTGAGATCCACCTTTAAGAGGGAATCTGCTTTTGCTATATGACATAATTCAGGACCTCTCCCTTATGATAGAATTAGGGCTAGAATTTAAAAACAACAAGCACAATATCAGAGGTCACCCTCTCCAATTATCTGGAAAATCCTTTAATTATCAAACTAGAAAGTACTTCTACACATTGAGGATTATCAGTCCATGGAATAAACTCCCACTTAACATTATTATAAGCAGAAACAAATCAGAATTCAAAACATGGTTGGATGCCTACTTATTAGCAGATCACAACCTTAAATACTATGAATATTGAGTGGCATAGAAGCATTTATTGGCCTTTGGCTCTCCAGCTCCTTTTACACCTTAGTAGTACGAACCTTAGTAGTTACTGGCATAGTGGCAAAAATCTTTAGCAATGTGTGGATATTGTGGAAGAACATTGGGTCACACAGACCCGGAGTTTCTGTAACAGTGCTGGGTGTGGTCTGCTTTCCTTGCCAATGCCTCCTCCATTGCTGGTACTCAGTGGAGACTTGGTCCTCATCATCCTCTAGATATGGCAAATAGTGTCTTACTGATTTTGCTAGTTCCTCATAATTGTATTTCTTGAAATACGTAGGTAGCAAAGCAATGAAACCACTGACAATGTCACTGAAATCCCCAAACCTGCAATTTAGCTGAGTTAGTAAGGCATCCAAAAAAGGGATAAAGAGCGAATGCTTATAATATTGTTCTATAGAGTCAAATGAAACATTTTTTCGGTTTCTATGGCAGTTGACAATCCGTGGCATGGAAAGTGCAATGCCAACATTACTTTTCCACTTGTTCTGCTTTTCTGAAGAGCTTATTAAACTTATATTCACTGTGATGCCATTCTTGAAAGATCTCTTTCAATTTTTCAATATGGTTGTTGGCCTCAAGCAAATCAGTAGCAGTATGCTGCAGTCCAGTGCTGATGCGTTTTGTCTCACGCAACACAACTTTAAGAACATTAAGTTACAGGATAAACTCTGTATTATATTTATGAGATTAGTTTGACAGGACCTTCCTTTTGTAAACTCATGTTGTCTTGGATCCTGTGCTCCTATGGATTCCAGGTGTTGCCCTATCCTTTCCTTAAGGAGTGCCTCCATAATCTTGCCCACTACTGCCGTAAGACTGACTGGTCTGTAGTTCCCTGCCTCCTCCCTGCTACCACTCTTGAGGAACGGGACCACATGAGCCCTTCTCCAGTCTTCTGTGACCTCTCCTCTGCTCAGAGACTCACTAAACAGTTCTAATAATGGCTCTGCTAGTTCCACCCTTAGCTCCTTCAGTACCCTGGGATGTATGTCATCAGGTCCCATTGCCTTGTCCACCCTGAGCTTACCGAGCTCTTGTAGGACCATTTCTTTTGTGAAGGGACTAGTGCACACTTCCCTTCCCCCATGTCTATGGTGCTGAGCTGTGGGCCCTGCCCTACCTTCTCTTCAGTAAATTCTGAGCAGAAGTATCTATTTAGGATAAATGCTTTTACATTGTCCTTCTCCTCACACACACCCTTATCGCCTTTGATCTTAGCAATACCCCTTCTGGACTTTCTCCTTTCACTAATGAATCTATAGAAAGTCTTGTCACCTTCTTTTACTGTTTGTGCTAGTGTTTCCTCGGTTTGGGCCTTTGCCTGCCTTACTGCCTTCCCTGCTTCCCTTAGGGAAGTTTGGTATGCCTCCCTATCTTCATCCTGCTGCATTCCCTTATATTTCCTGAAGGCCAGCCTTTTGGCTTTGACCTTTTCTGCTACTGTTTTTGAGAACCAAAGTGGTTTCCTTCTTCTTTTGCACTTCATTTTCTCACAATGGGATGTTGCTTCAAGTATTGCATCCTTAATGCTTGCCCACTTTGCCTGTACCCCCTCACCTGTAATTCTTTTTGCCAGGGCTAGCTTAACTCTGTTGGCCATCTTATCAAAATCAGCTCCTCTGAAGTCCCATATTTTTGCCTTGGAATGGGATGATTTAGTTCTAGTGGCCAAATTGAACCATACCATGTGATGGTCACTGGCCCCCCTGGTGACCTTCTACCTGGAGATCTGTGATCCTTTCCTTGTTAGTCAGTACTAGATCTAAGATAGCCCTGTCTCTTGTAGGTTGTTGTACCAGTTGTTTGAGGCCCTCCCCCTACAGGGAATCCAACATGTGTCTAGTTCTGGTAGATGTTCCTGGTGGTATTGACCAATCTGTATCCGGCATGTGATAACTTGAGATGGGGCTAAGTCACAGATAGCAAGCTAATTTTTGTTTTCTCAGAAGAGGAAGGATCCAGATTCATTTCAGTGGTTTGCAGTAGCTGCTCATTGCTGTTTTGTTTTAAACTTAGATTGAGGGCTATTAGTGGCACTCTAATTTCTTGCTGTCTTTACTCAGAATTGTTTTGGGGCTGTTGAAAATTTAAAACCTAGTTTGGTGTGCTTGCAGTGGTGGTGTATTCCTTTGCTGTCTAGGGTCACCACCTTTGGATGAGGTAAAAACCGAATGCTAAACCACACCCCAAACTCTGCCTCTAGCTTCACCCCCTTTTTATGACTGTTGAGTATATCGCTACCCCTCCAAAGCCATTTTTAATGTTGGAATAGACATTACTAGTGATAGGAAAACATTTTTATACTGTTATTTATTTGATTTATTTATTCAGTTTTTTATTTTTGTTCTTTGGCAACCAGGTTACCTCTCATAGGCTATCTAGCCCATTTTACAGGAGTGACCCAGAAGCGTAGGAAGGTTAAGGGACTTACTCGGTGTCGCACAGTCTGTAAGTGAAGGCTGTGGGAATCAAACTCAGGTCTGCTGGATATGCCAAGCTCATCCACAGCTTATTGCTCAACCCACTGTTAAACACTTTCCCATTTTTCCTTTCCATGGCAGTCATGTATTCTTATGTTTTGACCAATTTTTGATAACTTAATTATTGGTGCTTGTTGCAACCTTAATACTGCGCTGTGTCCCCTTTACCTCAGCAGCTACTGCTGTTTCTTTTCATATTTCTAAGACATTCTAATTTCAAACACACCATTCCATTCTGTTTATCTGAATGACCTGTAAAAATGTAGCTAATATCATGAAATGTTCAGGTAATACAAAAAATGAGAGCAAATGTAGTGATAAAGGCAATAAAAGTTACATTATTAATTTAACAAAACTGGGTCTGAAACATGCCAGAATATAGGACAAATAAAAAGAAACACACAAGAGCACATACTATAAAGATGTAAAAGTTGTTTCCAGTCATAACAGCAAAAGACCATACTTGCAATTCAGAGTAAAAAAGATTTGGTTAATTTACTGCTAATGATCTTAATGGCCATACTTTACATCTCCGAGACAGACTGGTTTTACAAACAAAGGCAGGTCTGAATGACATCAAAACATCTTTGTAACCTGGACATGCAATGCAACCAAAACAGTGAATGATTTGATACATCATCTATAGATGATAGAAGGCATCCTTAGGATGACAGAGAAAGGGGAGATATTGCTGATGGGGGACCTGAATTTGCCAGATGTTAACTGGAGCACCTTTGCTGCAGCCACATCCAAGAGTAGGGCTGTTCTCGATGCCCTACAGGGGACATGCCTCAGACAGCTAGTTTTGGAACCCACTCAGGAGGAAGCAGTCTAAGACCTGGTACTCTCAAATGGGGACAGAGAGAGGATCTCCGATCTTGAAGTGGGTAGCCATCTGGGAACAAGTGACCACCAACCAGTGTGGTTCATGATAAATTTGGCTGAAGAGTCAAGCCGTACAAAAGTGAGGGTACTGGACTTCAGGAGGGCTGATTTTGTCAAAATGGGAGAGTGCCTCAGAAAAGCACTAGCAAACAGGCAAGAAGGTGGGGTGGAGCAACAGTGGGGAAACATCAAAACTGCAATCACAAAGGCAACAAGCCTTTGTGTGAAGCAAATAAACAAATCAAAACGAAAGAAAAAGCACTATGGTTCTCAAAAGAAGTGCGGGGAAGATTAGTGAGAAAAGATAGCATCCAGGAAGTATAAGGAAACACAGAAGGAGCAGTACAGAGAACTGTACCAGTTAAGGCAGAAGGAAGAGGGAAGCAGTCAGAATAGCAAGGGTCCAAACTGAGTAAAAGATAGCCAACTCTGTTAAGAAGGGGGATAAAACCTTTTATAGATACATTAGGGAGCAAAGAAAGACTAAGGCAGGGATACTGAGGCTGAATAAAGAGGAAGGTAGTTGGGCAGAGAGCGACAGTAAAAAAGTAGCGATATTGAACAAATACTTCTGCTCAGTATTCACAATGGAAGAGCAGGGGGAGATACCTAATCCAGTCAATACAAGCACTCTAGATACGGGGGTTGATATTAGTTCCTTCACAGAAGAAAGGGTTCTGAAAGAACTCTTAAAACTGAAGGTGGATAAAGCAAAGGGGCCTGATGGGATTCACCCCAGAATTCTAAAAGAACTAAGGGTCGAACTAGTAACACCGCTGCCTACCCTTTTTAATAAATCATGGGAGGATAGTGTGGTACCTGAGGACTGGAGGAGGGCAGATGTGATTCCCCTTCACAAAAGTGGGAGCAAGACAGAGGCAGGAAACTATGGACCTGTTAGTTTGACCTCAGTGGTAGGAAAAATGATGGAATCACTTATGAAGGAAAGAATTGTTGAGTACCTAGAGGCCAGTGGGGCACAGGACCTATGGCAGCATTGATTCACAGCAGGAAGGTCATGTCAGACAAATCTAATTGATTTCTTTGACTGGGTGACCAAAGTAGTAGACCAGGTAGTGGCTGTGGACATGGCCTACCTAGACTTTAGCAAGGCATTTAACACAGTCCCACACAAAAGATTAATAAACAAATTAGCCAGCCTGGGAGTGGGTCCCAGGGTGGTAGCCTGGGTTAAACACTGACTGGACAACAGGGCACAGAGGGTAATAGTAAAAGGAGTCCACAGTGAAGAAATGGGGGTTACTAGTGGGGTTCCGAAGGGTTCAGTACTGGGGCCGGTCCTTTTTAATGTCTTTATAAGTGACATTGCAGAGGGACTAGATGGAAAAGTATGTCTCTTTGCAGATAACACAAAGATCTGCAACAGGGTTGATATGCAAGGTGGGGTAGAATGGATGAAAAGGGTCTTGGCAAGGTTGGAGGAATGGTCAAATGTATGGCAGTTTAGATTCAATGCTTGAAGTACAGCATGGCTTCTGTCACCTTCTTGGAAGTATTACTTGTGGGAGGCATGGGAGAGCATAGGGGTGCATGCACCAGGAATTTTAACTCATGGTTGAAGAACTGGTGCTGTGAGGAAGGGTTTGGATTCATTGGTGACTGGGGACCCACCTGGAGGGATGAAGGCTTGTTCAAGCCAGATGGCCTGCATCCATCCTGGAGGGGAATCCAAGCACTCAATGATAAGTTTAAATGCTACTTGGGCAAGCATTTAAACTAGCCAAGGGGGGGTGGCAGGCCAGCAAGGAGGGTACCTAATTGCCCACCCCCCACAGCTAGGAGTGGAACCAGTGAACAGGAGGAGTGGATAGCTCTACAAAGCAGTGTACAAAAGATAGAAATAAGCACCCAAGAGGTGGATAGGCAGAAAGGTGGCAAAATTCAACAGAAGGGCAGACAGCAGGGAGAACCAGGGATGAAGGACAACCCTGGAGGGGCTGGAGTAAAACAGCTAAACAGTCCAGGGAGTTCAAATCATGGAAAACCATGTGTGCCAATGCTAGAAGCCTTAGCAACAAGATGGAGGATCTGGAGGCTGTCATGGTGCAGTCGAACCTAGACATTGTGACCATCACAAAGACCTGGTGTAATGATAATCATGACTGGGAGATGGCCATACCTGGCTACAGCATATTCAGAAGGGACAGATCAGGTAGAAAGGGAGGAGGAGTGGCACTTTATGTGAAAAATGGCATAAAGGCCACCGAGATCCAGGAGGAACAAAATGGGGGAGAGATACTGTAGGTTAGGCTGGAAAGGAAAATGGGGCCAGCCATCCGCACAGGGGTGGTCTATAGACCACCAGTCCAGGAGGAAGAAACAGATAGCAAGCTGATGTTAGCCATCCAAAGGATGCCAGACAATGGTGAGATGGTGCTGGTTGGAGATCTCAATATTCCAGATGTGGACTGGAGCCTCCCAACAGCGGTATCAACCAGGAGCAGATTTATCCTGGACTCCCTTCAAGGTGCCTTCCTCAAGCAACTGGTCTTGGAACCAACTCAGCAGAAGGCAATACTGGATTTTGTGCTCACAAATGGGGACAGCATGATGGGGGTAACAGCAGGGGGCACCTGGAGAACAGTGACCACCAGTCACTGCGGTTTGACATCACAGAAAAAGCAGAACCAAACAGCAAAAAAACACGTATCCTGGATTTTAGGAGGCAGACCTTGGGAACATGGGGAGATGCTTGAAAGAAGCATTTGTGGGAATGGGGCAGGAATCAGGGGTTGAAAAACAGTGGACAATATTTAAAATGAGGATTACAAGAGCAACAGAAGTATGTGTTAAGCAGGTTAGCAAGGGGAAATGGAAGAGGAGGCCATTATGGTTTTCCAAGGAGGAAGCAGAGAAAATGAAAGCCAAAAATACTGCATTCAGGCAATACAAAAAGACACAGGCATAAGGGGATAGGGAGAAATACCAGGAGAAGCAAAGGGAGGCAGGGAGGTCAGTAAGGGAAGCCAAAGCTCAGACAGAAGAGTGCATTGCAAAATCAGTGGGTAGAGGGAACAAAACCATTTACAGGTACATAAGTGAAAAAGAAAGGCAAAGAGAGGAATAGTGAGACTGAAGGGGGAGGATGGGGGCTGCATGGAGGATGACAACAATAAAGCTGACATATTGAACAGATATTTCTGCTCAGTCTTTACTGAGGAAGATGAGGAAAATGGGCCTGAAGGGACTACAGGAGGTGGGAATGGCTCAGAAATGGACACAAGTCTCTTTACATGAGAAAGGATCCTGAAGGAACTGGAAGGAATAAGAATTGATAAAGCAATGGAGCCAGATGGGGTGCACCCCAAGGTCCTAAATGAACTAAGAGAGGTAGTGACTGAGCCTCTGGCAATCCTGTTTAGCCAGTCTCTGGAAATGGGAGGTACTCAAAGACTGGAGGACAGCAGATGTAGTTCCCTTATACAAAAACTGGAACAAAGAGGAAGCAAAGAACTACAGACCAGTCAACCTCACCTCAGTAGTGGGGAAGATCATGGAAGCACTACTGAAGGAGAGCTTGGTGGAACATCTGGTTGCCAGTGGACTACAGGACCCAAGGCATCATGGTTTTACCATGGGGAGATCATGTCAGACAAACCTCATTGAATTTTTTCGACTGGGTGTCAAGGGAGGTGGATCAGGGTAGGGCAGTGGACATGGACAATCTGGCTTTCAGTAAGGCCTTTGATACTGTGCCACACAGAAGGCTATTAAACAAACTGGGGAATATGGGATTGGGCAGGACAGTAGTGCAGTGGGTAGGTAACTGGCTGGGTGGCAGGACACAGAGGGTGGTGGTAAATGGCTGTCACTCCACAGAGGGAAGAGTGAGCAGTGGGGTACCAGAGGGGTTAGTGCTTGGACTGGTCCTATTCAACTTCTTCATCAGTGACATTGAGCAGGACCTTGAAGGCAGAATTTCACTGTTCGCTGATGACACAAAGCTCTGTAACAAAGTCAACACATCAGAGGGTGTAGACAGAATGAGTAGGGACCTGCAGAAACTTGAATAATGGTCAGAGGTTTGGCAGTTGAAAGTCAATGCAAAGAAGTGCAAGATAATGCATATGGGGCACAAAAACCCTGGAATAACTTATCAGTTGGGGTGGCGAGGATATAGCATGCACCAAGCAGGAACAGGATCTTGGGGTTATCGTCTCTGATGACCTCAAGATAGGGAAATAGTGCGACAAGGCAACTGGTAAAGCAAACAAGATGCTAGGATACATAGGCAGGGGCATTACCAACAGGAAAAGGGATGTCGTAATTCCACTATACAAGACACTAGTGAGGCCCCACCTGGAGTACAGTGTACATTTCTGGAGACCTTACCTGCATAAGGACATAGACAAGGTAGAGAAGGTTCAGAGGAGGGCAACAAAGATGGTACATGGACTGCATCACAAGTCCTATGAGGATAGGTTGAAGGACTTGAATATGTACTCCCTGGAGGAGATGAGGGAAAGAGGGGATGTGATACAGACATACAAGTATCTTACAGGGAGGAACAGAGTGCAGGAATACACAATTTTTCAGTGAAAAAGATGTTCCAGGACCAGAGGCATGGGATTAAACTGGAGGGAGGGTGATTCAGAGGAAACGTAAGGAAGAATTTCTTCACAGAACAGGTGGTGGACAAGTGCAACACCTTGCCAGAGGAAGCAGTGGGGGCTGAAACAATCACTGGACTTAAGAATGCATGGGATAGACATAAGGAAATTCTGGGGGTCAGGGTAAGAGGCAATAGACTTCTAGGAAAACATAAAGTGAACTTACAAGCTCAAATGGGCAGACTGGGTGGGCCATAGGCCCTCATGTGCCAATAGTGTATTTGTATCTATGTATAACAGTTGTCTTTGCAACTATACCCCAACAATTGTGAATAGCAGGAACCCCACTGTATTTACTCATCACTATGTTTAGACAGTGACTTGCACAATGGACATACAGCGCAACTGGGTACTCCGTATGAATAATAGCCTGAAGCTCCAACAAAAGACCCACTCATTACACTGGCTCCATCAAAACCCAAACCAACCAGTCCAGTGAGATCAACTCCTGCATTTCGTAGCTCAATTAATATGCTGTCTGCTATGCCTCTGCCAGTCAAGTCATTTATTTCAGTTAATTTGAGGAAGTCTTATCGGATGGCATTATTGTGCCAATACGTAACACAAAGGGTCATTTTCTCCTTTTCCCCATTGTCCGTTGTCTCATCAGCAATTGCACTAACAAACTTTGCACTGTTTATGCGTTGTACATGCTTCTCATGTATTCACTGGCCAATGTTCTCAATCAGTTCATTCTGAATGGTTTTGCTCATATATTGAGCATTTTTTGGTCCAAATTTCAACTGCAAATCCTTATCACCAATTTCAACAAATGCATGGAATATCTCCTATAAAATTCCATCATTGTGAGTTGGGTCAGTCTCAAAGATAGAACCGTCATCTCGGTGACCACGGAATAGTGCTCCACTGTGCCCAAGAACAAGTACTGCTCGTATAGTCTTGTACAGAATATTCCTGTTTCTCTCACTCTCATTGTGGCAAATATGACTTCGTTGACTGCAAGTGGCCAATCCTTTATTAGTGCTTGCCAGAAAATTATTTGCCAGCTCTGTGGTCTTCTGATGATACTCTGTTCTATTGTTTATTTTTATTTATTTATTAAATTTCAGATAACATTTTGAGAACAAGCTCATTTCATAGGTTCCAGGTCAGAAGACAATGAAAATTGGAACAGTACGAGACAGAGAAAAAACAACACGAGGAATTATACAAGACATTACAAGCATGTATAACTAGAGAAGTTCCAATACATGTGGCATTGCACAATGTATGCCAAGGTATGTATCTGATTAAAACCTGGAATTCAAAGGGTCATATTAGAGGGGGTGGAGTCTTATTTATTTATTACAATTGTTTCACCAGGAAAGGCACACTGAGCAACAAAATGCTCGTCTCCTGGTGCGACCTGGGGGTTACACATGGATATGATAACATGCAGGTTATCAAGTGAACAGTTAACAGAAGCAAATAAAAAGCAGCATGAGGATACACGATTGCATGACTATACAAACAGCGCACGTTGAATGCTTAGGATATTATAGTATCAAATAATTTTTGTGACAAGAAGCAGCAGACAAGGTAAATTAGCACAGTAGTAACAGCTGTAAACAACAGAGAACGTATATCACAGTTATACAGTTATACACAGTACATAGGGAAAAATAGGCTCAGGACATAAGTGTAAGGTTGGGGTTATATGCCATCTTCTATAGGAAGGCTAAGTCCACTGGTCAGGCATTGGGGAGGGGATAGTGGGGCATGGCAGGTTCAGGGACAGGAGTAATTTGTAGTAAGGAAGTTTGCTAGGGCAGAAGATAGACAGTAGGAAGAGGAGGATTTCTGAATTGGCGTTCCAGAGCTTGGGTAGCTGGTGTGAGTAGGCAGCTTGACCGGCAGAAGTCTTCCACCTAGGGACTGAAAGTTGGCAGGAGTCACTAGATCTAAGATGACAGGAGAGGGGTGGGGCATCTGTGAGCATGATGGCAAGGTAGGAGGGGATGGACCCGAGCCATAGGTTGGAGACAAATTTAGTACAGTGAGAGATGCGGCGGTTTTCGAAGGACGGTAGTACTAAGGCTCAGTAGAGGTCACAGTGGTGAGTGAGGGGAGAGGCATCAAGAGCAAAGTGGCAGAAGGCATTATAAAGTGTGTCCAGTTTAGATCGGGTGGACTTAGGGCTGCACTGTATACAATGTCGCAGTAGTCGATGGAGGACAGTATTATCTTCAGGACCAGTTCATGTCGGACTCGGGGAAGGAGGCTGCTGTGGTTTCTATATAGTGCACTGAGCATGGGGCATAGTTTTTTTGAGATAGCATTGATGTGGTCAGAGAAGGAGAGATGGCTGTCGAGCCAGACCCCCAAGTAATGGAACGAGGAGACATCTTCAAGTTTTTGGCAATCCTGGGTGGTGAAGTAGGGAAGGGAGGGGAGTCTGGCCAGGCGTTGTCGTGTGCCGAAGGTCATAGTGACAGTTTTTTTTGCTTTAGGGAGAGCTGGTGCGAGCTAAACCATTGCTGTACCTTGTTGAAGTCAGCTTGGAGGTTTGATTGTAACACATCAGGGGCGGAGCCTGAGTAGTAGAGTACAGTATCATCTGCATACATGTGGATTGAGGAAGTAGAGCAGATGAGTGGCAGGTCATTTAGGAATATAGAGAACAGAATGGGACCAAGAACCGACCGCTGTGGGACACCAGTAGTTAAGGGAAGGGGGGTAGAGATCGCATTTGAGACTCTAACAGACTGAGTTCTATCAGAGAGGTATGATCTGAACCAGTTTGTGGCTGCGACAGAGAGGTCTGATTCAGCTAGACTCGAGAGCAATATGGGGTGGGAGATGGTGTTGAAAGCTTTTGCAAGGTCAACAAAAACGGCTGATGTGATCAGTCCACTGTCCATGCCTGTCAGGATAGTGTCTGTAAGCCTTATCAGGGAGGAGGTGGTGGAGTGTCCCTTCCTGAAGCCAGACTGGAATGGTGTGAAGAATTTGGAGTCAGTGAGGAAGGAGGTAAATTGGGTGAGCACAAGGTGGTCTTGTAGTTTTGCTAGGGCTGGGAGGAGGGAGATAAAGCAGTTGTTAGAGGGGGAGGTAGGGGCCCCTCCTTTTGGCAGAGGGATGGCAATGGCATGCTTCTATGCATGGGGGATGGCAGTGGCAGCAAAGGATTGGATTAGGAGTTTGGCAAGCGGAGTTGCTATAGCGGGGGCAGAGAGGTATAGAAGTTTGGAGTCTAATCCATCCGGGGATTTTCCTTTTGAAGGGTTGAGAGAAAGTAATACATATAGGGCCTCAGTTGCAGAGATGTCTTTGAAGCAAAAGGAACGAGACCTAGTCTGGGTCTTTATGTCTGTAGTTGGTGTGAGAGGTGTAGTGTTGGTCAGGGAAGAGAGGAGGGTGGCAGCACAAGTGGAGAAGTACACATTGAACTCAGTAGCGACTGCTGTGGGCTTTGATAGGAGAGAGTTATTAACATTTAGCATTGACGTGGGACTCGCAGCCGGTGGGGTGAAAAGGGAGTAAATGACCTTCCAGAATGTTGAGGGTTTATTTAGGTTTGACTGGAGGGAGCTGCTGAAGTACTCTGCTTTTGCAAGACGAGTGACTCTGCTGCACTTGTTACGGAGCATGCGGTATGTGGAGAGGTGTTGTGGGATGCGTGAGGATTTTTGCGGTTTCTAGGCTTTGTCCTGTGTGATTTGACATGCAGTCAGTTCTTGGGTGATGCAAGGTAGATGGTTTCATCGTACTCTTGTACGACACAGTGGGGTGTTTGTGTTCCAGATGCTGAGGAATGTGTTTTTAAAGTGTAGGAAGACATCATCAATGGAGATCGTAGGAGGGCAGGGGCCCAGTTTGCTAGCACAAGGTCATCTAATACATGTGCTAGACTGAGGGACTTATAGGAGCGTTGGACTACAAATTTAATAGAGGATTTTGGGTGGTGGATTTTACGCACTAAGAAGGTTACGTGGTGGTCGCTGAGGGAGTCAGGAAGAATACTGGCTTGTTTGACCCGGTTGGGGCGTGTGGTAAGGACCCAGTCGATGAGCGAGTGGTTACCAGATTTTAGGTTAAGCTGGGTGGGCTCAGTAATGATTTGTGAGAGGTTTAGGGCAGAAATTTCAGTCCTGGTTTCTTTGAGCTAGCCAACTGTGGTTAAGATCACCCATAACGTAGAGTTCCCCTGTCATGGTTAGGCAGGAGATTTGCTTGAGGAGGTCGGTGACAGCAGAAGCTGGTGTACCAGGTCAGCAGTATATCCCAGCAATGTAGATTGGTAGCAAGAAGGGAAGGACAAGCTGAATTAGTATTATTTCAAGGACTTTTGGATCGGACTTGGTCAGGACCACTGAATAGTGCAAGTCCGAGTTTACGTAGATAGCTATTCTGCCACCTTTAGAGGCTCTATCCTGGCGGACCATAGTGTAGCCTGGGATAGCAACAGAGGAGTCGTTGATGTTTTTGTTGAGCCAGATTTTGGGCAGGGTGAGGATATCTGGAGTGTAGTGGGTGGCAAGAACTTAAAGGGAGTCGAGCTTGTGGACAGTGACAGGAAAATGAGAACAGGATGAGTCTAATATCTAATAATCAACAAGGTAAGGGATGGCATCAGCTCAGGGGCCTCGTCAGAGCTGCATAGGTATGAGACAAAGCATTTTAGAGTGAGCAAAGGAGCCCGATATAAAACGGGGGAGGAGGGGAGAGGATAAAGTGGGGAGGGGAATGCCATAGAGGGGTGAGGGGCAAGAGTGGAAGGGATCAAGAAGAAGTGTGAAAGGAGAATGATTAGCAACTCAGAACAGTTATTTACATGCTGAGAACAGTTATGCATAAGGTCAGGATAGCATAAGGTTAGTATAAGTGCTGGTCACAAGAAGGAAGGTTATTGGAAGCAGTCACAACTGGCATCAGCAACTCGCTGTTGCTTAAGTTTAACCTTGAGAGAGCCCAAGGTGGATGATAAAGTGATGTTGAGGTGCAGAGAGTTTGTCCATAGTGGGGCACGGTAGATAAAGGACCTTTGTCCCAGAGAAGTGTGACAGCAGGGTATATTAAAAATCTGGCTAGTAGAGCTTCTGGTGCAATGACAGTTGATAGTGTGGAAAATAAACTTTTGCACACCAAGGAGCATTTTGCCTAAGCTTACATTTTTGCACAGTAAACATGTTTGGTACATGAGTCTACCTTTGAATTGGAGTCAGTTAGCCTGAGCGTACATGTTGTAGGTATGGGACAGATGGACTGAAACGTTAAGGAGCCGGCATGCATTGTTGAGTGAAACTATGATGCAGTGAAGAGTTGTTTCAGTAGCTGATCCGCAGAGTGGTAAGTCATAATCAATAAGCGAGACAAGAGAGCTATGAATAGCCAGGTTAAGAGCTTCTGGGGTCAAACATTGCTTATGCCTATAAAGTAGCCCAATGCAGGTGTTAACAGTTTTAGCGATGTTGTCAATGTGATAGGCATAGGTCATCATACTATCACTTGTAATCCCCAGATATTTAAAGAGCTGAACTAGCTCCAGGGGAGAGCCCTCTACAGTGGTGATAGAAAGAGGGTAAGTTCTGTGCCTATTTTGGGAGCTTGAGAACTGCATAGTTTTAGTCTTGTTGTAATTCATAACTAACTTTTGCTTATGGAACCATCTTTCTATGACTACGAAATTACGCTATAGCCTGGATTCAAAAACCTTAGGGTTTGGATCACTGATAAACAGGACAGCATTGTCAGCAAATAAAAGGATGTGAACCTGACAGGAGTAAGGAAGGGTACTGAGGAAAATGCTAAATAAAAGAGGGCACAAAATGGACCCTTGAGGAACTCCAGATAGGACAGGTCTGTTATCCTAAAGGGTGTTACCAATCTTCACCTGCTGTTTACGGTCTTGCAGGTAGCTTTCAAACCAGGCTATGCTGTCACGAGCTAGGCCAATGGTGGCTAGCTGTTCGACCAGAAGGGCATGTTTCACTGTGTCGAAAGCTTTGGTTCAATCAATGAAAGCAGCTCCGACCAGGTATCCTTGATCTAAGGAGTGGTGAATAAAGCCTGTGAACTCCAGAAGGGCAGTAGTGGTACTATGACCATTTCTGAACCCGTGTTGTTGTGGGCATTGTAGCTGATATTTTTCTAAGTATTCAACCAGTTGGTCAGCCACTATACTCTCAAGAGCTTTTGAGAGTGGGGGCAGAATAGAGATAGGCCTGTGGTTCCCAGTAATTGTGTGATCCTCAGACTTATGACCTGGTGTCACAGTGGCAGTTTTCCATTTCTGAGGGAATTGAGAGTAACTAAGTGACATGTTAATAATATGTGTTAGAGGTGACAGAATTTCATCCAGCGTAGGGGCTACAAACTTAAGATCCAGGGTGTCAGCACTAAATCTCGATTTCCATAGTACCTTGAGTGGGTAATTCCTGGCTTCAGGGGCTGAGAGAGTTTTGAAGTAGAAAGGTGGATGAGAAGGGTGCTGAGTTGTTTTCTCAGAGTAGTCACTTGTGAGGAGGTGAGAGAAGTAGCCAGGTGAGAGGACACCACTCAGGTCCGTGAAGGCATTATTAAAAGTGTTAGCAATAAGTTTGAGGTCGAGTGAGGGTACACCATCAATGTTAAGCATGGTAGGGGCAGATCTGAGATCTTTCCCAGTGACCTCTTTAAGGTAGTCCAAAATGTTCTGCCATCATTACAGGTCCAAAAGAGCACTTCCTTATAATATTGACTTAGCTGCACAAATAGCCCTTGTGCAGTTGTTTCTAGCTGCTTTGTACCTCTGTATGTCAGCCTGATTACACAAGGATCTAGACCTGTGCCATAGATGGCCCTTGGTGTTCAGAAGCTCAAGGAGGTCCAGAGAGAACCAGGGATTACAGTGGCATTTGATTTTACACTTTTTATGGGGGGTGTGCCTATCACATATAGCATTGAACTAAAGAATGAATTGGTCGAGGGCAATGTGAACATTGTTAGTAGTGTAAACCATTGACCAGTCCTGATTATGCAGGTCAGTTTTTAGTGAGTCAAGATGCCCATGAATGAGTACTCTGGTGGTAATTGTTCTAGGGGGTGGTTTAGACAATTTGTTCGACCAATTAAACAAGACTGGCGAGTGGTCACGGAAGACATCTGGGAGTATGGTTGTGTCAGATATATGATCAGGGTGGTTAGAGAGCACCCAGTCCAGTGAGGTACCTGTCCCAGTTTTATAGTTGATTCTAGTGGGGGACTCGACTAGCTGGGTGAGGTGAACTACTGAAACTGCATCTTTGAAAGGGCTTGTGTCAGGAGAGAACCAATTGATATTGAAATCTCCGAACATGATAATTTCTGAATTAAGACTCTGAGAGCCAAAACACTCCAGGAGTGAATCAATGCAGGAGGCCATCTGTCTGGGAGGAATGTAGATTGAAAACACAGTAAGGGTTTTATTGTGTGCATCTAGAAGCACGTTTATGGCAAGGTCTTGTATATGGTCATCAGTTTTGGGCAGAGTTAGGGCGAGAACTTGAAGATTGTTATGGAGGTAGATCGCACAACTACCCCCACACTTGGAGAGATGATCCTGTCTAAAGACTGTGTAGCACAGGATGGAAATTGAAGCATCCACTACTTTTGGAGAAAGCCATGTTTGTACGACTGAGAGGATGTATAGGTTATGTTGTAAGATCTGGGCCAGCCTGGTGATGCTGAGGGTTGAGGTGCTGGATGCCACACATCGTGCCACACCAGCGACCCATGTTGTCCGGCATCCCAGCAACCCACAGTGGAGAGGGGGGCGCTGCAGGATGCGGACCACACATAGGGGTGAGCATGGCAGATGTTGGCTGGGTTGCCGTGTGCCAGGATGGCAGGGGACATCACACTCAGGAAGGAGGAGGGAGTTCAGGGATTTACTAAGAAAAAACACTCTGGCCCGGATAGGTGACAGTCCTCCCAGTGCCGCCTCACCACATGCCCAACGCTGGTTCCTTGCCTCTGCCCCTTTGATCTCCTCAGGCCCATAGTTGCCTGGGCTCTGGAAGAAAGTAACGTCTCTTGAAGAGGCAGGGTCCACAGCGGGCAATAGAGCGAGGTCAGGTGAGTGGTGTGGCCAGAAAGAGTTCCAGTGCTGGGGTGCAGAAAATAAGTTGTAAAAAAAAAAAAGGAAGATCCATGCATTCAGTACGTCCATTTTGGGGAGGAGGCTGCATATATTAAGTGAGGCAATTGTAAGTAACCAAGTAGATGACTGTGGGTATGCTGTAAGTTGTGGAGGACCAGGGTTAGGGCGAATGTTGCCAGAGAGCAGCAGAATTAGTAAGGCCAGCCCACACAGATATTCCTTTAACTGCTTGTTGCTGAGTTTGTGAAGCTTCCTCTGAGTTGAGCGCCCTTTACAGTTGGCTTGTAAGTTGAAGATCCCAGGGAGGCGTGCCAAAGGGGGTAGCCAGCTAGGGTGATAAAATGGCAACCCTCAGTCACCAGGGGAATGCAGATTCCATGGCATAGTGAGAGGGTCACAGCATTGGGATAAGGTGATAGTACTATAAACATATAAATGATTACTATCCAATGTTGGTGAGGTAGATGTTAAAAACTTATCACAGGCAAGGTCAGATTGGGTCAATAGAGAAAGCAATATAATGCCTCTAGGAAATACAGCCATTATAAGAGACATTATGATACCAAGGTGTGCAGCAGTGTGAGCAGAGATTATCTCTAGCACTTTACTAAAGTTGCTGAAGGGCTTTTTCCCCAATGCCCCTAATTTTTGTGAACCATGGCCACCTTCTTGTTGCCCAAAAAGAACACAGAGCTTGCAAAAAAATCCTTTCTGCACATCTGAATAAGCTATCCAGTCATACTTTTGAAAATGTTCATGATGAATATATTGTTTTGCAGTGGTACTCTCTCTAATAGTTTTGATGTAGTAGGGCATAACATAACTGCGATCTGGTGCCCAGCCAGGTGTGCAACAGAACATCTCTGCATTCTTGGTCACTAAGCCTTTTGTCTATGTATGGTTCGATGTCCCTCGAAGACAGTGCCAGCAGCACAGGTGTTGAAGCTGGAGTAGGTTAATTTGGGTGTTGTTGGGCTGTTGTTGGAGCAGTGGAACATGAAAGTTCACTTGTTGAAGCCAGAGAAAATGCTGATGAGGTAGGTAACACTAGTGTTATCTGTGCTGAAGTCGCAGTCGTTGAGAAAGTGAAAGAAATAACTAAAGTAGGCAATTCAGGTGCAGGTGTCGATGCTGAAGGCTCATCTTGTGGTCTTGGTGCAGACTTTGGAGCAGGAGTTGGCAGAGAAGGCTTATCATATAGCTTCACTACAAAGTTTAGTGTTGCCTGTCGCAACCACTACTTAGGAGGAGGAGGAGACGACATTTCACAACACACAACCTATATAAAGAAATAAAATGAAATCTGTACATCTATGTCTACAAACCCATAAAATAAAAACTCTCCCTCTCCACTCTCTCACACTTGTCCCCATTGGTCTCCATACTTCATTAACTGTGTCTAACCAACCTTTAGGTCAGTAAAAAGGCCACCACCACCAGCAGGTCCAGCAGGGCCTGGGGCCCAACCAGTGAGCCGATCAGCAACCTGTCAGGGGGCCCAACAGTGACTCTTGGGCCTCCGATAGCCAAGCTGATACTCAGCTGACCTGGCCACCTGGCTAAGCGAGTGCACTACCTACAAACAAGAACAGCCAGCAATTCCATATCACATTTGTGTATACACACACACACACACACACACACACACACACACACACACACACATACACACACACCCATACACACACATACACACACACACACACACACACTGTAGAAATGTTATCTTTTTTTTTTAAGTGCAGTACCTCAGCGAGTGATGATGATGATGATGATCCCCATTTGGGAAAGCCTCTGCCCTTTGATGTTACTCTCAGTGTGCTTTGACTCCTACTGTCCAGGGGAGTAGGTCAGTGACTCGGTAGACTAGTAGATGATCTGGTGCTCTGACGATTCTCTCTGGACGCTCCTTCACAGCACAGTCTACTATATGCCCTGCTGGTCTGGCCTGCTCAAATTAACCCTGGCCTGCTGGCTTTAAATCCAAGAGGACAAGCACTGAGAGATGGCAAGAAAGAAAGAATGGAAGAAAGAAAGAAAGAAAGAAAGAAAGAAAGAAAGAAAGAAAGAAAGAAAGAAAGAAAGAAAGAAGGAAAGAAAGAAAGAAAGAAAGAAAGAAAGAAAGAAAGAAAGAAAGATCGATCTGAGAGCTGTGGTAGTGGAGACATGAGCAAGAGTGACTGAGTGGCACAAGTAGTCAATCTTTTATCTATATATATATATATATATATATATTATGTTGTTATTCTTTATAGGTAGCTTCCCCACCCGAGGCCCCAGCACACAGCCGTACGTGTGTGTGGAGGCATGCACACACACCATGGTGTCAGCTCAGCCCCTTCCACCCTCTCTGCCTATGCTATCCCACTGGACCTCCAGCTGGTGGAAGTGGAACTATGGGATGGCGACTGCCCACCCCCACCACCCTCAGAAAAGGAGAGCAGCCTACCAGATCCGCTCAATCCTGCCCTCCCACGGGCGGTACCCTGATGACCTGAGGTTGTTCCTGAACTGGGTCTGCTAGGTACAAGGTAGCATCCAGTGCCTCAACCCTCAGCGCCACCGGGCCGGCATGAGTATTCAGTCTTGAAGATGGTTCTGGTGACTGGCCGTGGTCACTGGATTCTGCTTAAATCTGAGTAGTGAATGGAGTTCTAAGTAGTTAGGAACCCTGATGCCACTCTCCCTCAGGAATCTGTTGTGCCTCTTTGACAGACTGAACGGTGCTCATTTCCACAACCTTACTGGAATTCCATATTTCTTTCAACCCCTCCCTTTTCTTCAGAGTTCCATTTACACACACACACACACACACACACACACACACACACGCCTCAAGTGGAGCCAGAGCCCAGAACCTCAGTTTTATTTGTTTCCAGGTAAGGAGCAGGGAGTGGTCCGGCAAACTGGTTGGGATGGAGAGGGGGAATTTTTCATGGTAATCAAAGAAAGAAAAGCAATGGAAACTCTTCATGATACTTGAGCACATCATTTCATCAATCTGGACCAACTGGACTGGCGCTGGCATGTCTTAGCTGAGTACTCAGACTGGGCCACCACATCAGACTACTCAAAGACTTACAGCAGCAGAGACTTAAAAATACAAATAACACAAAACTAATTTTGTGTAGACACAGAGTGCTTTATGAGATGGTCGGCAGCAGCGTAACGTGGTCAACAATTTTGACTGCTAGAATAATGCCAGTGTCTGTATTGCCACACGAAACCATATCTCATGCAACATGAACCACAACACCAAACACAAAGACAAGTGCAATGCACAATACAATATATCAGGCTGTGCAAGGTGGTCTGGTATTGCCCAGTACTGCCCACCCTGTTGGGTATTATTGCTTGTATATTATGTTGCAGTGGAGTAACATATTGACTGGTGTGAAGAGAAATGCCAAAGAATGAAACTGTTTTTATTTGACTGTTTTACTGTTTCACTTTGTAGTTTTAGATGTACTTTAAGAAAATATTTTCTTTCCAGAATCCAATGTAAATGTTTTACTAATTAGTTAGAGAACTGCTGGTTTATCGGGATTTCTATGTAATGTAATATTATTTATTGTTTGCCATGTTATTTATGTATGAGTGTTGTTCTGGTCACCCATGAAAATGGGTCTTTGGCCAATGGATTTACCAGATTTTAAATAAACAAAACAAACAACTCAGTCTCACCACCCCCCAAAAAAATAAAGCTTCCCCAGCAGCCAGCCAGTCATCAGGCCATTTCAACCCTCCCTTCACTCCACAGAAAGTTTCATTTGTAAACTCTCAGCTCCGAGCACAAAACCACATCAGAGGGCTTTGAAACTCCAAGCCCCCATGCAACACCAATGCAGGTCACATCACATCAGCACCCTCCACAACCAACACACAAAATACAAAGCACCACCCCCAAACCAGCCAGCTAAACATTAGTCCATTTAAAGAAGTTATTAAACGCTCATTTCAAGCCCTTCCCTTTCCCAAACAAGAGATCTAATGACCACAGATAATGTTAAGCTCAGCAACCTCACCCCCAACCCAATCAATTGAACCAACACACAAATAAATATAAAGTACCCCCCCAAGTCAGCCAGATTATGGTAAACATGATTTCACAATAGTATAGGTAAATATAAGTTAATTAACATTACATTAAAGGAGACCACTGCTGAATTTGTATGTCATTTCCTCCTGTAGAAGATGATTTTTAAATACTGGTTTTATTTATGTTATTGTTTCAACTCTGCTTGCTTTTCAGTTATCCTACTGGGTGTTTACGACATACACACACATATTAAGTACCATTTTAGACCTGTATGATGTAGTTTATGTCCATTGCTCAGTTCTTCCACTCTTGGCACAATGCATCTATGTTCCATTATAGAACTTTGTAGCTGAGAGGGACATATAGTATATCGCACAGTTCCAAAACGGTACTTTGCATAAGGATGTAAATCAGAAACACCCACTATGAGAAACATTCACCATGTTTACTAGAAGCCCCCTAAAAAGGAAGCAGTACCAGAACTGGAATCAGTACTTAAAAAACAGATCAATCAATCATAATTGATGAGATGAGGAGGCATTTTTTTCACAGAGGGGGTGGTTGAGAAATGGAACACTCTACCCGAGGAGGTGGCATCCTGTAGAACAGTGAGCAGTTTTAAAAGGGCATGGGACAGGGTGGTAAAGGCGGGGGGGGGGGGGGGCAGCTGCAATATAAGGGTGCTAGCTACGCATTCGAGCAGAATAACTCGATAGACCGTAAGGCCTGTTTCTGCTGGCAGATTCATATATTCGTAAGTAATCAATCTTCATTTTACCAGGAAAAGCACCATTGAGAAAAACTCATTTACAAAGAGTCTACAAAGAAGAGTAACAAAACTCATCCCTGATATAAAACATCTTCCATATAAAGATAGAGTGAAATCTCCGGGTTTGTACGACCTACAAGCGAGATGAGATAGGGGTGATCTGTTGTTATTCTTTAATATTTTAAATAACAAACATCTGATGAAGTTAAGTGGACTAACATATATGGATAAGGTTTATGGTTTAAGATGTAACAACAGACAAATTCAAATACAAAAGGCATTTACTAATAAAAGGAAATATTTTTTTTATTGTTAGAACTGCAGTTTTGTGGAACTCTCTGCCACAGTATATAGTTGATGAAACATCTCGGAATAAATTTAAGGTCCAACTTGATAGATTATTTCTGGGCAGTTAAAAAAAAATAATTCCCCCCACAATTGTGAGGAAAGTGGTCTCGATGGGCCTAGTGCCTTGTTCCACTTTAATAAAACCGCGTAATACTGAGTAAAGTGGTCCTGGGAGTAAAAGAGAATTTGACAATCACAGGAACAGCTAAGGACATAGTGAAGCATTGAGTACAAGCAAGGGGTTCAGTTAATTTATTTTTAGTGGAAGTCAAATACTTTCATGAGTAAAAATTTTGAAGTAATTCCAGTGTTTTGGAAGTCAAAATACTTCCCACATCCCACAACTTGAAAGCCAATATTCTAGGAATGATCAGTTTATGGATGTTAATACAAATATTAGTGGTAAAATACAATTTCTTTTAGAAAGAAGCACAATTTTTTAGCTTCTGTGCCTTCAGTTTTGGAAGTCGTCCAATTTAATTGTTTTACATTTGGAAGCCAATGACGTCCTCCCCCTTTATTTTGGAAGTTTTTGTCTTATTTTTGGGAGTCAAATACTCCCAAATGAAGTTAACTAAAGCCCTGAGTACAAGCATGAATTTGAGGGAAAAAGGACATAGAGAGGAGAACGAACAACAATAAGTGGGAAAAAATGACAAATATGTGTACATGTCAAAGTACCAAAAAATACAGTCTATCCATATGAAGGCATATACAACATATACATATGAAAGTGTATGCATATAGAGATAGATGATTAAATACCACGGAAAAAGTCTTACAAATAAGGCATGCATTCACCGATAAAACAGAAGGATGGAGTAATTGGGGGGAAAAGTGGGGTAACAGGCAACAGTAGGAGGGGACATAGGGACGTAGGTGAGATGTAGAAGAGAAGAGTGACTTAAAAAGGGAGCTGGGTGGGGAGTGCAAGAGGAAACAAGGAGGAAGTAAGGTTAGGTAATGCAAAGAAGACAAGTTTGTGATAGTAAGGAGAGGGTGGCTGAAGTCCGGGGTCCACAAAGGTGATAAGCGAGGGGCTGTGGGGAGAGGCAATGGGCTGGAGATGTACTAGGTGAACAAGCAATGTTTTGAAGGAAGTCAAGCTGATGAATTGTAGTAGCTTTAATGACTTTTGGATAGTGTTCCAGATGAGGTGTAGAGAATAACACAAGGAGAAGGTGCCATTCCGAGTTCTGATCCTAGGAGTATTGAGTGTGATATAAGAATATCTTCTAAGAGAGTAGCTTCCCATGGAGCAAGCAAGAAGACTAGAAATATACTGGGGGAGCTTGCCTGTAAGGGCTCTGTAAATCCGTATAGCCACGTTTCTCAACCTCCTAGTTTTGAGTGACTGCCAGCCAAGTGAGGAGTAGAGAGAGCAATGATGAGTGTTGTATGGTGCGTTGGTAATAAATCAAAGTGCTCGGTGGTTTGAGTGTCTAGACTAGAAAGGGAAGTGACAGGGCAATGGCTGTAAAGGAAGTCGACGCAATCCAGGAGAGGGAGATAGGTTGTTTGCATAAGTTTTGATTTGGCCTCAAAGGTTGACAGATGTTTGATCCTAAAGAAAATGCCTAATCTTTGTCTGAGTTTTTTGGCTAATTCTTCAACACAGGGAATGAAGGAAAGCCTACTGTCTAGCCAGAAGCCTAGGTATTTAAATTTAGCTACCAGCTCTAATGATTTCCCAAGGAGGATAGTGATTTGTGGCCTGGAATCAGAGGTGTGGCTGGCTGTAGCATTAGGATGAAGGGAAAGAAACATAACTTTAGTTTTTTTTAGCATTGAGCAGGAATTTGAGGTGTAACAGGTTGTGCAGCAAAATACAGAATTCTTGTTATAAGACAGACCTGGCCTGTTCCAGTAATGCTTTTGCAGTGTAAAGGATGATGTTGTCTGGGAAGAGATGAATACTGGATGATAAGATATTAAGGTCAATGTCATTGACGTAGATCGCAAACAGTAAGGGCCCAAGAATGGATCCCTGAGGAACACCTCTCATGAAAGTTTTTAGTGGGAAGAGTTCACACTGAGCTTTAACCTGTTGCTGTCAGCTTACGAGGTATGAAGTAAACTATTTGATGGGGATATCATTCAGACCAATATTTTGTAGCATACTTAGGAGGAGTTAATGGTCGACTGTATCACATGCTTTACTTAAATCTAAGAATAAAGCACAGATGCTACTGGGGAAAATGGCTTACAGATTCAAAGCAGTTCTCCTTTAAGAGGACCATCATTTTTAAATACATCCAAATATCAACATTAAACTACAGTGAAGTTTGAACACATAGAATGTAGAATATTGTTACAAATTTACAGAAATTAAAATGACAGTGGTTCTGCCCTGTATAAATAAACATAAATAGTACTCAACATTAGCACCTTGCTTAGGTATTTAAAACACTATCATATACATTTACTGAGACATACCAATGGAATTGTAAACCATCATTGTCGTGACTGCTCAGAAGTGTTTGCCAGCTAATGCAGCCCACATTAACCTGCTCAGTAAAGAGAACAAAGGGCAGCACTCAAACGTTAACATAAAGCATAGCATAGATTCATTGTACACAATTTTAAATAAAACAATATAAATGCAGGCCTGGTGGCACTGAGGGTTGAGGTGCTGGATGCCACACCTCGCACCACATTGGTGACCTGAGTTTGGAAATGAACTCGGGTCACCGGGAGTTGGCAGGGGGAAGGAGGATTGAGTGTCCCAATGGATGCTCTCCTCCTTTGGGGTGGGTTTTCAGGGTTGCGTCAGGTACCTGATGTCCCTGAGGGTCGCTGAGAGCACTGACTTTTGGGGTTTCGGTGGCTGTCATGGGGATGGAGTCGGGGAGGGGAGGGGAGGACTCTGTTAGGCACTTGGTAGTGACGTGCATCAGCATATTACCTACCAGAGCCGGTGTCCTCAGGGGCGGAAGGGGATCACAGAAAAGCAGAAAAAAAAAACCTTGTCAGTCCTAGATGATGACTGATCCGTGCCTCCCAGCCACCAACCCATGGGGAGACCCCAATGTGCAGGTTCTCCTCGAAGGTTGAGGATGGGGGTTCTTCCTTGACCCACCCAGGGGGTTATCCAGGCATCAAAGAAGTAAATGGAGAAGCCTGGCACTCTAGGGGCAGACTCTGTGACAGTGGTCCAGGAGGTTGACTGACGTGAAGGAGTGGACAGTCGAAGGTAGGGTAGACGGATAAACAGAAAGTAAAAAAAACAACAATATAAACACTAGCCTACCTCAGATAAAATACGGGCAAACTAGGTGGGCTGACTGACAAGCCACTTGTTCCGGCACACCAATACAGACAACAGAAAGCATTAGCACTTCCCACCTGTTGGCTTGCCAAGGAAGAAAAAGCACCTGAGAGCCAGGCCCCTACAGTGCTAGAGCAAGAACCTGCCCCCCATGATTGAGCACACCCTATCCAACTTCATGTGAGCATCCTCCATTGTAGTAGCCCCCCCCCGATTCATTTTATCCCAGCTGATCCAGGAGAACCTGAGCCTTATGACAAATTAGTCATTATGACCAAGATATCTCAAGGCTCCTAACAGGAACATCCAAAAAATATTCTCTTTAGAGAATGCAGGTTTCAAGGTCACCACCCCCTTTGGCCCATGTTGACATTTTCCAGGCCACAGACTCTGAATTTGTGTGTAACCCCTTTGTGGTGCTATTCCAAGGGCTACTGCCCCTGCCTGTCCTTCTAAGACCAGGTTGAGGGGCCTGAGTTCCAAATTAACAATTACCGTGGTTCCTCTACCCTCAGTAAACACAATGATTTGTTGCCTCCACCCGGCGTAAAGTATGGGGGTGTCTATCCAACCTTGTATAGCCCTCTGTGAAGCTATAACCGCCCATCAGCCCACCTAGTGACCCTAACACATTTGCAACAGATGAATTCTTTTTAGCAGTGAACACACAATTAGCAATGAACATTACTAATATGCTCACGCCCCTTGCACTTACCACCAGGGTCTGGTGTTCCGCAAAAACCCGTGGGCCTGCTGTAAAGCAATATCACATGCAAGCATACAGTCTCAAATGCTTTTACCCAAGTCACAGTGAATTTTAACCAGACAATAATTTGTTCTTGAGTCCGCTTAAAAGTGAAACAATGAATCTGATTTATTGAGGGGATGTGAACAAGGAAGGGGTGCAAATCTAGATACAAATGATCTCATCTGAAAGACAGCACCTCAGGAGTGCAGCATCCTCCTCATAGCTCCTACTTTGTGGAATACTTTACCCTCTGTTTTACGCTCTGCAACCTCACTTTCAAGTTTTAAAGTGCAGTTTAAAAGTTATTTGATGTCTTTAAATGTTTGTCTTTGTACTATTTAATGTTTTATTGTATATTGTACAATTGTACTGCATGTATTAATTGTTTGTATGTGTATTTTTACTGAAGTTTGGGTCAGTCCTGAAAAAGGGCTTGTTTGCCCAGTGTCCTAACCGGGTTAACAAATTTAAAATAAAAAAATAAATAAATAAAAATGATTGCTAAGCTGGTGTTAGCCAGGATACCTTGCGTACTATTTCTTTAGCCCCTTACATACAGTCTTGCAGCTGCTGGGTACCCAGGGTGTGATGCTGGCTAGCCAGGGTGTGATGCTGGGTACCCAGGATGTGATGATGGGTACCCAGGGTGTGATGCTGGCTAACCAGAATGGTGCCCGGGGTTGCAGCTGTTGTTGGGGCCCTTGATGGGAAGAATAGGATTAGACATGAGCAAACAAAAACCCTGATTATTTATTTTATTTATTTATTGAAAGATACTGGAATTACAATCCTTTGAGTCAACGACTCTGTTGCAAAGGCTCCACGTCAGTAAGAACATCAATCAATCAATCAAAATTTATTTATAAAGCGCTTTTCAAGAAATCAAAGCGCTGATACAAAGCAGAGGTAAAACGTCAACAATAATAAATAAAAACATAAGAACAATAAAATAACCACAAAATAAACTAACCAAATGCCAGTGAAAATAGATAACTTTTCAGGGATCTCTTAAATGCTTCCATGGACAGGCACTCTCTAATCTGATGAGGTAGAGAATTCCACAGGGTCGGGGCCATAAAGGAGAAAGCCCTTGCCCCAGATGATTTAAAATGAACCCTGGGAATCTCTAGCAATCCCTTGCCAGTGGAGTGGAGTGGGCGGAGAGGACGATAGGGACAAAGGAGTTCTTGCAGGTAGCCTGGTCCCTGGCTATGTAGGGTCTTATAGGTCAGCAATGTGACCTTGAAGGTGATTCTCCACCACACTGGCAGCCAGTGCAGTTCGTGCAGCACAGGTGTGACATGACAAGTTCTTGATAGCCCTGTCAACAACCTAGCTGCCGCGTTCTGCACCAGCTGCAGGCGCGGAGATCTACCCCTGGTAACCCTAGATATAAAGCATTACAGTAATCAAGGCAGGAAGAAACAAAAGCGTGGACCAGCACAGGAAGATCATCATGTGGAACAAGGTGTTTTATCCGGGCGATATTCCTCAGATGGTAAAAGGAAGATTTGACGGTGGCCAACACCTGCATCTTTAGTGTCAGTGCACTGTCAAAAATAATGCCCAGATTTCGCACCTGTTCAGAAGGTCTCAACTGGGTATCCCCTAATAAAAGGCCAGAGGGGACCCCAGGAGTCAACTTCTTTGCATAATGACCCAGGTCAACGACTAACACCTCAGTCTTATCCGGATTTAACCTCAACCAGTTCGCACTCATCCAATCCTGAATCTCAGTGAGGCAGTTGTTAAAAACCGAGACAGCATCATTTTGTTCGGGTACAAAGGACATATAGAGCTGAGTGTCATCTGCATAACAGTGAAAACTCAGCCCATAACGCCTTATAATGTCTCCCAATGGTAGCATGTACAACGTGAACAACATGGAGGAAAGCACAGAGCCCTGTGGCAACCCACAAGACAGAGCAAAGGGGGCAGAAGAAAAAATCCCTGAAACTACCCTTTGACTTCTGCCTGTGAGGAAAGAATGGAACCATCTGAGGACTGTCCCTGACAGTTCACAGAGTAGCCGCAGGTGATCCAGCAACATCCCATGGTCCACGGTGTCAAACACTGCAGAGAGATCAAGAAGAACCAAGATCGAACGGCTCTTCTGATCTCTTGCTATTAGGAGATCATTAAGCACCCGAACTAATGCAGTCTCGGTACTATGCCTCTTTCTGAAACCGGACTGGAGAGGATCATAGACTTCATGGGTGGTAAGAAAGTCATCAAGCTGTAACGCGACTACTTTCTCAATAACCTTGCCCAAAAAGGGCAGGTTAGAGATCGGTCTGTAGTTAGCAAGGCAGTCGGGGTCAAGGGAAGGTTTTTTCAAAAGGGGTGTCACGATAGCCTCTTTCAGGGACTCTGGAAACACCCCTTGATCCAAAGAACCCCAGACTATCCTCGCAAGGATTGGTCCAATCGCATCCATGCATCCCACAAGGAGGCACGTAGGACCAGGATCCAAACTACAGCAAGTCGGTCGCAGACCTTGGACAATCTTCATGATATCCATGATCGCTGGCTGGTCAAAATCCACCCAGACAGGCCGCGGACATGTAACCCCATATTGGTCACTGCAATGCTCGTTGAACGCATGCCATGGATCTCCGATCTGATGGATGACACCTTATCGTCAAAGAACCGAGCAAACTCATCACACTGTATTTGTGAAAAAGCTCTCCAACCCCGCAGACAGGCTGGATTGCACAGTCTGTCGACGGTCCGGAAGAGCTGAGCAGGTCGGTTTCTTGATGCAGTTATCTCCCTGGACAGGAATTCTGCCTTCTTATGGGAGATTACTGATTGATAGTCCACATAATGGGCCATCAATCTAAGTTTGTCATCTTCCAGGCCCGATTTCCGCCAACAGCGTTCCAATCTTCGCCCCTTCCTCCTCAACTCCCTCAAAGTCCATCAAACCAAAGGGATCGGGAACATACATCAAGTATCACAAACTCAAACACTAGGTACAAACAATTTTACAACTGGCATCAGTACAAACTCAAACATATGGTACGGTATTAACTTGAAACATTGATAGAGGATTTAATGCAGCCATTCATGCCTTAAAAAATAATAAAATGATTACTATAAAGCTGGCTGATAAAGGAGGGTCTGTGGTGGTTATAAATACTAAAGACTACGAATTAGAAATGTCACATCAGTTAAAGAACACAGATTGTTATGAAAGTTTGTCTCATGACCCTATAAATAAATTCAAACGAGAGACTGACAACATCTTTATATGAAGCATTATCAGAAGGCTTGATCAGTCATGATACATATGAATTTCTATCCAAAAAACATCCAGTAAGATCTGTCCTGTACGGACTTCCTAAAATCCGCAAGTGCTTGAAAAATCCGCCATACAGACCGATAGTAGCCAGTATTGGATCTCTGACTGACAACATTGCACATTTTATAGATTATTACATCAAACCTGTTGCACAAAATACTCGTTCATATTTAAAAGATACAGTACAGTTCATGGATTTTCTTGCAGACATTGATATGAGTCAACAATCGAGTTTTGCAACCTTGGATGTCTGTTCTTTGTATACAAATATCCCACATAATGATGGGCTAGAAAGTTTGAGAGAGAGTCTGTATGAAAAAACTTTATATTCACAAGCATTTGTGGAATTTTTGGTTGTGCTTACGGAGAAGGTTCTCATTTGTAATACCTTCATATTTGATGGAAAGATTTATCTGCAGAAAAAGGGAACGGCTATGGGGGCAGCCATGGCCCCCAATTATGCAATCATATATTTATCAAAGTGGGAGGAAAAGTTTATTTTTGGTAATGAAAATCCGTTTTTGGATAGAATTGATTTTTACAAACGATATATAGATGATTTATTTTTCATTTGGAAAGGCTCTGTGGAAGAATTAAAATTGTTTAAAGTGTTTTTAGAAAAATCGAATTGCAATTTAAAATTTGAACTAAAAACCGATCCTGGAGAGATTAGCTTTTTGGATTTAATGGTAAAGAAATTTTTGTAGAAATCTTTCTCTTATTGTTACCGCAGCCAGCTACCTACTCAAGCTGCTCGTTTTATGAACATTATCTCAAAGTATGTTATAACTGAGTATCTTTATTTTTTCTTTTAGTTGTTTTGGTTGTTTATTGTGCATTCTTTTACTACCTCTGTATGTATGTTGACCCTCATCCTTTGACGTGGAACCTTTGTAAACGAGCAGTTTCTGCTCAAAGGTATTTGTAATCCGAGAATTTAATAAATAAAAAAGAAAGAAAGTAATGGGGACATCAGCACAAAGCTATTTAGAAGAAGCACAGATAGAAATAGTATATTGCACTTTCAAAGTTGTCATCCCAAACATGTCACAGAAAACATACCGATTGGACAGTTTTTGAGACATAAACGAAACTGTTCTCATGAAGGGGATTATGAAAAAAAGTACAGAGGAGTTGACAAAGAGGTTTTTACAATGTGGTTACAGTGTGGAAAACATACACAAGGGACGTACTAAAGCTGAATACAAGTGGAATATCAAAATGGGATATGTGCAAGATCAAAAAGAGAAAAAGGACACTACATATAAATGATGCTCCAAAATTCATCACCACTTTTAGTCCACAAGCACATTTATTCATTAAAATCATTAAAAAACATTGGCATATATTATTAGTGGACAATAAATTTAAGGATTTGGTTATAGTCCGTCCGAAAATTGTATATAAAAGGGGTTATAATTTACGGGACAAATTGGTACATAGTTATTACAGTGGGGAGACTCAAACTGCAGAGAAAATGAGTGTTTTACCCAAGGGAACTTTTCAGTGTGGAAATTGCCGTTTTTGTAAGTTCATTAAAACTGGCAATATATTTAAACAACCAGTTACGGGGGAACAATATAAAATGGAAATTTTTGCAAATTGCAACACTTTTAATGTTGCATATTTAGCATGTTGCAATAAACGTACTGGTTTTTATGTGGGTAAATCAACTCAAAAAACTTAAAGAAAGAATAGGGCAACATGTTAGAAGTATAGCACATGCTGATGGTGTTAGTGCTCTCTCCCAACACGTTATCTCTAGGGGAAAAGAACATCATTTTAGTTTTCAAATTATTGAAAAAGTTATTATGGGTCCCGGGGGGGAGATTTAGATTTGAAATTACGTCAGAGAGAAACCTATTGGCAATACATTTTAAAGTCATATACTGTTCCAGGCTTAAATGACTTCTTTCAACTTTCTCCTTTTTTGTAGATATTGAATGTATCAGAGATATATGTCACAATTTTTAGTCATATTATATTGGTTATGATATTGGTCATGATATTGTGTCGAAGTTTCCTTGTTTCCACTTTTTAATAATATTTTTCACTAATATTTTTTTATAGATATTTATACATTCTTTGATATAAATGTCTATTTTGGTGTGGTTATATTTATGTTAATAGTACTGGATAACATTGTTTATACCTGTTCTTTATGGCAATAGAAATTTAATATAGGGATTTATTTATAGGAGTAAACATTACCTTTAAACTTCACCTTTAAAAAGGTATATAAGGTGTATTATCCCCAATTACCATAGCCTTGAGAAAGCGTAATTGTGACGTGAAAACGTTTGGTTCCGTGGGGAGGGGCTAGGTGTATGAGTCTACATCTCTGTATGTTTGCTGACTGATCTGCCTATTTTGGGATAAAGGCTTTTATCCTGACAAATCGTTTGTGGAATTTATATCTGACAGTGGATGGCTATGAGGTGCCGACCTACATGAACAGTTTGTGAGTACTATTTGGATTTGGTTTTGGCCCCGTTTTTGCAGCATTTCTAGCCGCCTATGTATGCCTGTGGCATCAGTACAAACTCAGACACATGGTACGGTATTAACTTGAAACATTGATAGAGGATTTAAACATTTGGTGCCACGTAAGATGTGGGGTTACATCATCTGGGATCTTTAAAGAGGTCCCAGGTCAACACTTTGATTCACATGTCAGTACTTCAGTTTCAGAGGGCCTTACAAAGTAGGCCCTGTGTCAAGATATGATTAACATAGGCTGGCCCAGTGACACTGAGGGCTGAGGTGCTGGACGCTACACCTCGTGCCATGCTGGACGACCCTGGTTCGGGAATAAGCCCGGGTCATCGGAGGTCAGCAGGGAGGGAAAAGGATTGAGCATCCCCAGGACTGTTCTCCTTCTCTGGGCAGGAGGGGATTCACCTGCTGATGCACTGGTGACCTCTAGCGGAGGCTGGAGGCACTATAGTGCATGGCCGCAAGATGCTGGGGATTGGAGCTGTGGCTGATGTCAGTCGGGTGGGGGTGCGGGAGTGTGCATCAGCCAAGCTGGACGTCATTGCATGTCCGAGTTCCAGGGACACACAAGAACAGGGAAAACAAAGGAGCCATGGATAGGCGACGACACCAGTCCTCCATGCCCATCGCTCGGCCAACCCTGACTGACTTTCCAGATCCTCCACGGCCGAACCTACCCTGCTGCTAGAGTCTGTCTGTAAAAGCGCCCAAGAGGAGCAGACCAGGGGTACTGGCTGCAGGGAGGAGGGGGGGAGAGAGGAGGTATAGCTCGGGGGGGCCTCTGGAGGGCAGGACATGGACTCGGATGCCTGAGAGAGGTTCATGGCACAGCAACCAGACAGAAATAAAGTATAAAAAAAAAAGATATGATTAAAGTGTGAGTAGGGGATCCTGGCTTAGGGAAAGCATAGAAGTCATGGGGGGGCAATAATTGAGGCACTGGAACCCGGTTAGAGTTATCTACAGTCACAGGTTGCCGAGTTGAGGAATGTCTTAAGACCAGCTTTAAACTGCCCCAAACTGGATGTAGGGGAGATTGTGGACAGTAGGTTGTTTAGTCACAGAGGGGCACGATAATGGAAAGACCGTTGCCCAAGGGAGGCTCTACAGTGAGGCACAAATATGGGGGTGTTTGTTGAGTGTCTTGGGGCTCTCCTGAGTGAAGCTGTTTGGATAAGAGGGTGGAAGCTTGTTTGTGTAGTATCTTCCTTGCTAGAAGGCAGATGTGATACTTCACCCTATTTTGGAAGTTTAGCCAGCCAGTAAGTTTGTAAAGCTCACAAGTATGGGTTAGCCTGTTACAGTTTGAGATCAGGCGGCAGGCTTTGTTGAGGGCGAGATTAATGCTGCGTAGAGCAGTATGATCAGCAGACCCATAAATTACTATGTCATAGTCCACCAGGGGTAGAAATGAGGAGGATACTGCTCGATGCATTGCAAGCGGGGGAATGCAGTGCCTATGCTGAGACTGAGACAGTGAGAGTGAGAGTGAGAAAGCAGCCACAGCTTCCTTGAATCAATAATAATAATAAACTTTATTTTAAAGTGCCTTTCAAAAACCAAGGCGCTGCACAAATTGAACATATAACAAAACACAATCTCATTAAAAATATAAATATATGGACAGTTATAAAATCACTACTGAAATAAAAAAACTTCAATCGCCAAAGGCTTGTCTCCATAAATGAGTTTTCAAGACCTGTTTAAATCCCTCCATGGTCGGGCACCCCCATAACTGACAGGGTAGAGAACTGCAGAGGGTAGGAGCTGCAAACATAAATGCCCGGGCCCCAGCAGATCTTAAATGCACCCTCAGAACCTCTAGCAACCCCTCGTCCGCTGAGCAGAGTGATCACCCAGGGTGGTAGGGAACCAGGAGCTCTTTCAGATAGTCCGGTCCAAGTCCATGTAGGGCTTTAAAAGTCAATAAAATGACTTTAAAGGTAATATGCCACTGTACAGGCAGCCAGTTCAGTTCACGCAGTACTGGTGAAATATGACTAAATCTAGAAGTTCCAGTCAAAAGCCAGGCTGCAGTGTTCTACACCAGCTGCAAGTGGCAGATTTCCACCCCGAATAGCCCTAGGTATGGGGAATTGCAATAGTCCAAGCATGTGGACACAAAGCGTGGACCAGCGTAGGAAGATCACCAGGGGGAACAAGGTGCTTGATCCTGGAGATATTCCTCAGATGATAAAAAGAGGATTTGACAACGGCAGACACCTGCAAATGCAGGGTAAACCCATCATCACAAATTACCCCCAGGTTCCGCACCTGTTCAAAGGTCGGGAGAGATATGCCCCCAAGGAATAACCCAGAGGGCAAATCTACTCCAAACCCCCTTGTCCGACACACTGGATCCACAACCAACACCTCAGTCTTATCAGAGTTGAACTTCAACCAACTCGCACCCATCCACTCCTGGATTTCAGTGACGCAGTTATTAAAGACTGAAAGAGCTCCATCCTGGTCAGGTGCAAAAGAAAGGTAGAGCTGGGTATCATCAGCATAGCAGTGAAACCTTTGCCCATATCTTCTTACAATGTCTCTGAGGGGCAGTATGTACACTGCAAACAACATGGGGGACAATACCGAACCATGAGGAACCCCACATGACAGAGAGACTGGACCTGAGGAATAAATCCCAGACACCACTGTATGAGTTCTTCCGGTGAGATAAGATGTAAACCACCTGAGTACTACACCCAATAGTCCACAGATGCACCGCAGATGGTTCAGCAATAACCCATGGTCCACAGTGTCAAATGCTGATGAGAGGTCTAGAAGAACCAGAATAGAACAGCTCTTTCGATCTCTAGCCATCAAGAGATCATTGAGCACCCAAACCAGTGCTATCTCGGTACTATGATTTTCGAAAACTGGACTGGAGGGGTTCATAGATATCATGGATGGTAAAATGGTTCTCCAGTTGAATTGCTGCTACTTTATCAATCATCTTCCTTATAAAGGGAAGATTAGAGATCGGCCTGTAGTTAACATTCGAGTTGGGGTACAAAGAAGCTTTCTTCAGAAGGGGTGTGACCACCACCTCCTTCAGGGAGCTGGGAAACTCACCTGTTTCCAAAGAGCACCCAACTATCCATGTAAAGACTGAACCAATGGAATCAACACAGCTCAAAATCAGGGAGGCTGGTCTGGGATCCAAACTATAGCATGTAGGACGCATACCCTGGACAATCCGCATGACATCCATGAACTCCGCTTTGTCGAAGATGCTCCAAGAAGACCGAGAAGAGGCAGCCACATGGTGGTCTACCACAACACCAGAGTGTGCTAGATGAAACAGCACCCTGATGTCAGCCATCCTATTTGCAAAGAACCGAGCAAGTTCATCACACTCTACCTGTGAAAAAGCTCTTCACACTTGCAGGCAGGCTGGGTTGCACAGTCTGTCTGTAGTGCAAAAACGCTGAACTGGTTGATTTTGAGCAACAGCAAACTTCCAGGACAGGAATTCTGCCTTCTTATGGGAGATTGCCAATTGATAGGCCTCATAATGCTCCATCAATTTGAGGCAGTCAGCATCAAGGGAGGATTTCCCCAGCAATGCTCTAACCTTCATCCCAATTGCCGCATCTCCCTCAGTGTTCCATCAAACCATGGGGATCGAGGGTGAAAGAAGAGGGGACGAACATGGACAGGAGCAAAGAGATCCAGGGCCACTGATATAGCATTAATATAGGCTACAACGAGGGCCTTTGGGTTGCTGTTTGCTACTGGAAGAGACGATAGGTCAAGTATCACCGCCAGGCCTTCAGAGCTGATACCTCGTAAAGAGCGATACCTGACCATCTCCACAGGGGTAGGCCTATGAAGGGGGTGCTAAAACTAAACCCCACGGTGTAATGATCAGACCATCCAACTGGTTCCACCCCCAAATGTGAGGCCTCAATCCTCAGGAGGAAAACTAAGTTGAGAGAGTGACCGTACTTATGAGTAGCAGTAGTAACTATCTGTGTCAGGCCAAGAGATGACATTAACTGGAAGAAGTGTTGTCCAAATGGTGAGAGTTTGTCATCGACCCAGGCGTTAAAATTGCACAGAACCATCAATCTGGGCAATTCAAATGCCATGTCGATGACAAAGTCCGCCACTTCCTGAAGGAAACGTTTCTCGTCACTGGGTGGATAGTAAACGAGAGCAATGCTACAGTCTACACCTGCTACAACAGTACACTCAAATGACTCAGCCTCCTCAGCTGGTACATTCGCAAGGTTTAGTTTGGTCTTGAAATAGACCGCAACCCCCACCCCACGATCCAGTCTCGGATCAAGGAGGTTATTTTCTAGACTACACTGAACTGAATTATTACTTTTTGGACCTGTGTAAGTAACTAGTATTGATTCTGTTGTTGGGGTGGAATTTTCTTAATTTAACCTTAATTTGCCAGGGAAGAACTGTAGCTGGGAGATATTTGCAGTCAGTTGTGACTAGACCTGTTACTTAGCATTTGTGAAATTGGCATCTGAAAGGAAGGAAGGAACTCCCCAGGGTGGAGGGTAAGAGTTGTAGGTGATTGTTTTTGGACGGCATAGGTTTACTCCCACCCACCTCTTCCTTCACCCCACCCACCCCAAGCACATAATTTTCTTTATAGCTGGGGCTCTGACATCACTTCCCCAAAACTGCTAACAACATACACCTGTTCATATCCTTAAAGGCACAGCACACTGAATTCGGGGTAGAGACCCTCACAATTTTGCACACACTAAAACCAGAACAAAAAACAAAAAAGCATCTGTAACTGGAAGGGACACAGACATGTGGGGAGTGGTGCAATGTACTGGCTGTGGAACAGCAGTCTTCCGGGAATAATTCTGGAGACTGCATTGCTGACCTATTTGCAGGCATCTCTCTGGTCTGAGGGAGGAGGTTGTTCATCTCCATGCTGACCTAGCAAGGATTCGGGAAACCTGCTCCCCCACCTAGGGACCACCCAGTCCACCACCACTACCTCAGAGGTTGCCAAGAAAGAGGAATGGTTGGACCACGGTGGGCTCAGGGAAGGTGAGGGTGGTGGAAGAAAGGTGCATCCCTCTAGTTGTGCCTCTCCACAGTTTATTTGCCACTCTGGTGAAGCATGGTTCCTCTATGGAGGCACCTGCAATGGAGACCAAGGAGGATGCTGGGAACCTCCACAATGGAGAGCCACAGGAGGGTGACCCAGGACCCCACAGGAGAAGGAAACAGCTCTTGGTGGGGGACTCAATTGTTGGGGGGTAGAACTAGGGGAGGGAGGGGAAAGGGAGGTAAGGTGCCTGCCTGGAACCAAGGCTTGGAAGGACAGGAAATGAATCCTCAGGATTGTGGGAGCAGCGGCAAGGGGGAAGGAGTTGGATGTCATTATCCACCTAGGGATGAATGACCTGGCTGAGAATGGGATCAGAGCAGTGCAACAGGAGTTTGTGGAGTTGGAGAGGGGCCTTAGACAAGTAGCACACACGGTAACTTTTTCAGAAGTGCTACCTGTCTATGGCAAGGATGAGGCTAGGGTAGTCCGCACCATGGGATTCAATGACTAATTGAAAAGCTGGTGCAGAGCTCAGGTATTTGGCTTCATTGGGGACTGGGGCTCCACCTGGAGGGATGCAGGCCTATATAGGCATGATGGTCTGCATCTATCCGAGAGGTGAACCAGGATCCTAGGTGATAGGTTTAAACGTTTCAATGGCAAGCATTTAAACTAGCCAAGGTGGAAGGCACTGAAGAGGAGAAGCGAAATCCTAGCCCTCCCAAAAATCAGGGTAATTAGTGAGGTAAACACCAATATAGAGCAGTCAATAGGGAGAAGGGCAGGGGTAAATGGAGAAAAAGAAAAAGGCAGGAGGGACAGAGATGGGGCAAAAAGAAATAAATTCATAAAAAAATGGAGGGTAGTGAGTACCAATGTAGGTAAAAAAACTCCCTGAAATGGTGGCCTTGATAGAAGAGGGATGCCTGGATATTGTGGCAGTCACAGAAACATGGCACGCAGAGAACCATGACTGGGATGTCAATATACCAGGGTACCTAATCTATAGGAGGGATAGGGAGGGAAGAAGAGGAGGAGGAGGAGGAGGAGTAGCACTCTATGTAAGGGAAGGGATCAAAGCAACAGAACTAAAGGGTAAGCAGGGAGGAGAGGAGGCACTGTGGGTCACCCTGGAGACTGGGAATGGCTCCACAATCTGCACAGGGGTTGTATACAGACCCCCATCTCAGGGGGAGGAAATGGACAAGAAAATGATAGAAGGCATCCTTGGGATGGCAGAGAAAGGGGAGATATTGCTGATGGGGGACCTGAATATGCCAGATGTTGACTGGAGCACCTTTGCTGCAGCCACATCCAAGAGCAGGGCCATTCTTGATACCCTACAGGGGGCATGCCTCAGACAGCTAGTTTTGGAACCTACTTGGGAGAGAGCAATCTTAGACCTGGTACTCTCAAATGGGGATGGAGAGAGGATCTCTGATCTTGAAGTGGGTAGCCATTTGGGAACAAGCGACCACCAAACAGTGTGGTTCACGATAAATTTAGCTGTAGAGTCAAGCCACACAAAAGTGAAGGTCTGGACTTCAGGAGGGCTGATTTTTGTCAAAATGGGAGAGTGCCTCAGAAAAGCACTAGCAAACAGACAAGAAGGTGGGGTGGAGCAACAATGGGGAAACATCAAAACAGGTATCACAGAGGCAACAAGCCTTTGTGTGAAGCAAATAAACAAATCAAAATGAAAGAAAAAAAACTATGGTTCTCAAAATAAGTGGCAGGGAAGGTAAGGGAGAAAAAGATAACTGGTTACCCTCCTTTCTTCACTGTGGACTCCGTTTACTATTACCCATTGCATCCTGTTGTCCAGCCAGTTGTTTATCCAGGCTACCACCTTGGGACCCACTCCAAGACTGGCTAACTTGTATATTAATATTTTGTGTGAGACTGTGTTGAATGCCTTGCTAAAATCTAGGTAGGCCATATCCACAGCCCCTAAAGGAAAGAATTGTTGAGTACCTAGAGGCCAGTGGGGCACAGGATCCAATGTACCATGGATTCACAGCAAGAAGGTCATGTCAGACAAATCTAATTGATTTCTTTGACTAGGTGACCAAAGCAGTAGACCAGGGAGGGGCTGTGGACATGGCCTACCTAGACTTTAGCAAGGCATTAGACACAGTCCCGCACAAAAGATTAATAAACAAATTAGCCAGCCTGGGAGTGGGTCCCAGGGTGGTAGCCTGGATAAAACACTGGTTGGACAACAGGACACAGTGGGTAATAGTAAATGGAGTCCACAGTGAAGAAAGGAGGGTTACTAGTGGGGTACCGCAGGGTTCAGTACTGGGGCTGGTCCTTTTAATGTCTCTTTATAAGTGACATTGCAGAAGGACTGGAAGGAAAATATGTCTCTTGCAGATGACACAAAGATCTACAACAGGGTTGATGCACAGGGTGGGGTGGAAAGGATGAAAAGGGAATTGGCAAGGTTGGAGGAATGGTCAAATGTATGGCAACTTAGATTCAATGCAAAGAAGTGCAAAGTAATGCATCTGGGAAACAAAAACCCAGGGGAAGAGTACACAGTGGGGGGTGAGATACTGACAGCAACAAAAATGGAAAGGGACCTGGGGGTAGTCATATCAGATGACCTAAAGGTGGACCAGCAATGTGAGAAGGCAGTAAGGAGGGCTGGGGGATACTGGGATGCATAGGGAGAGGCATCACCAGTAGAAAGCAGGAAGTTGTTGGCCCTCTGTACAGACAGTTGGTAAGACCAAATCTGGAGTACTGTGTACAGTTCTGGAGACCTCATCTCCGCAAAGACATAGGGTGGAGGCTGTCCAGAGGAGTGCAACCAAAATGATGCAGGGTCTGCATCAGAAGACATATGAAGAAAGACTAAACGAACTAAAGATGTATAGCCTCGAGGAAAGGAGGGAGAGGGGGGAACATGATAGAAACTTTCAAATACCTTGAGGGAATCAACAAAGTCCAAGAGGGTAGCATCTTTCAGAAAAGGAGATGTGCAAAAACAAGGGGGCACAATTTGAAGATAGAGGAGAAACGGCTCAGAGGTAATGTGAGGAAGTATTTCTCCACAGAGAGGGTTGTGGATAAATGGAACAGCCTTCCTGAGGAGGTCGTAGAGTCAAAAACAGTGGGGGAATTCAAGAATGCATGGGACATACATAAGGCAATTCTAGTGGTGGGTAGGAGGAAGTAGGCTGTTGGTCAACTAGGATCTGCAGCTTATCCATTAGATAGGGACATGGGCAGACTAGGTGGGTGAAGCGGTCCTTATCTGCAGTCAAATTCTATGTTTCTATGCCTATATAGGATCCCTAACCTGCTATTGACAGAGGAGGATACTTGCTGGATGTGAGCGTGATAGGTAAGGCAGGAGTCCAACATGACACCCAGGTATTTGAAACTGTAGACTTGTTCTAGAGTGATGCCACGGGAGTTTGTGATGATTAGTGACGTAATACTGAGTGGGTTTTGGTGGTGCAAGAAGATCATGACTTTTGTCTTCTTATAGTTAAGTATTAAGCGGTGTTCATAGAACCAGGTTTTGAGCTCACCAAAGAAGGTCTGCAGGGCAGCCTGTAGTGCGTTGAGATGATGATGATTCCAAAAGACTATGGCATCATCAGCATATAGCAGAAGCTTTCCACTACAGGATTTGGGGGTGGAGTTAAAAAAAAAGGTGAAAAGCAATGGGCCTAATATGGACCCTTGTGAGACCCCTGAGCGGACGGTTTTCCTGGAGGATGTGGTTTCATTAGTTTTTACCTGCTGTGTCCTGTCTATGAGATAGTCCTTGAGCCAGGCGGTGACTTCAGGGGAGATGTCTAGTGATGAAAGAGTATGGAGAAGAAGCTCATGACTGACTGTGTCAAAAGCTTTGGTCAGATCGATAAAGAGAGCCCTTGCTACTGAGCCATGATCAAGGGCCTCGTGTATATAGGAGGTGAATTCGACAAGGGCAGTTGAGGTGCTGTGACCCCTCTGGAACCCATGTTGTTCTTGACAGAGGAGATTGTGTTTGGTCAGGTAGTCCACTATTTTCTCTAGGGCTTTTGAGAGAGGAGGCAGGATGGATACTGGCCTTTAGTTGCTGGCGGAAGTGGGGTCCCCACTCTTTAATACGGGAGTTTTAACTGCTCTTTTCCAAGAAGTGAGAAACTGGCTGTGACATAAGGATAGGTTAAATATTTTGGTGAGATGAGGGAAGGTCACCTCCAGTGTTAGCCGGACGAGCTTGAGGTCCAGGCCATCACTACTGTAACGTGAATTTGCCAAAGCTTTGTTAAGGTAGCATTTTGCCTCATTACAGGAGATGATTCGAAGTCAGAAAGGAGGATGGCTGAAATGGGTAGGGGCATTAATGGGGTGGTTACTGATTGGGTCAAAGAAGTTAGGGGGGAAAATATGACTGAGGTCTGTAAAGGCAGTATTGAGAGCTTTGGTAATAGAATTTGGGTCCTGGGAGATGACCCCATCTGTTTGAAGCTGGATGGATGTTGGGGATGTATTTTTCCCAGTTAATTCCTTTATGTTTCTCCAGAATTTGCTACCTGCGCCCCAGAAGAAAGTAAGGGCTTGGTTGTAGTACTCAGCTTTGGCTTGATGGATAGACCATGTGCAGCTGTTTCGAGCCTCCCTGTACTTCTGTGTGTCTTGGGGGAGTTGAAGGCAAGAGCCTTGTGCCATAAGTTACCCCTCTTTCTCATGCTGTCTAGTAGTGACTGGGAAATCCAGGGGGTGTCCAGGGTTTTTACTATCTGTCTTGAATAGGGGGCAAAGAGGTTGCTGTGACCGGGAGCTCCTGCCACTCTTGAGGACTGACCTTTTCTTAAATCTGTTGCTACGGTTCTTCTATTTCTAAGCCTAATCTATCCTTTACTATTTGTAGTCCATAAGATTGGCCACCTATGGGCACCCCCTTCCTTTTCTTGACTATGCTGTAGTGTCCTCTTTAATTTTCCCTCTCAGGTCCTCATACAGGTAGGTTATTGTGGTGACTTCAGAGTATATGTATAAAAGGTTGTGTTTACTATTGTTGGATTTAGTATGTAATAGCACTATGTTATGAAATACCTTAATGTATATACCTTATGTTTATGAAACCTGTGAACGTTGAAAATACCATGGCACTAGGTATTTTTGATAATGATAAAAAGTACTAGGTGACTGTTATAGAAATTAAGCTAGTTGTGCTATTTAAAATGCATGTAAATTGTTGTCAACTTAACGAACCAGAAATATGGTGATTTGCATATATCCCATGATGCATTGCATTATGGAAGTATGTATGATGTATTTCTTTGAAACTTGATTTGTTGCCAGTGCCCTTTGGGGCAACCCTTCTTTCATTGATTCTGCATTGAAGTTCTTTATTTACAGCTTGTTTTGTTTTTTGTTTTCTTTTTGAGCCCCCACTACGTAAGCAAATAGGGCCTGCATAGGGATTATGGCTACAGCTCATCTGCTACATTGGATCAGAGATCAGTGTCAGTAGGTGCTAGCTAAGTGCAGAGAAATGATATACATAGTCTGTTGCTGCAAACTGATGTACTGAAGAAGGAATATGGCATTGCAGAAGCTTATTTCTTGTATTTTGAATAAACATCACACAGAGATTGTGTGTTGAACCTGAAGTTCGGTGTCTGGTCAATCTATTATCCCACATCCCTTCCATAGACTTGGTGTCAGAAGTGGGATAACTTGCTGGAAGCATCTGGACTGGCCAAAGAGAGATGTTTTCTGGTGGATATCGCCAGGATATCCCAGGTGGGCCGATGCACCAGGAGTTGCCAGAGGAGAACCCAGAAAAGAAGGTCCATGGAGTTCTGACCAGAACCATGGCTGACAGATGGAGAGAAACTTCTGCCTGGACTGGACTTGGGAGATTGGAGGAAGGTCAAGCCTGAAGACAAGGAAGAGATGCAGGTCGAGGCAGACTGGAGGTGCGAGAGACAACACCCTGGAGGTGGACACCCTGATGAGGAGGATCCACTGGACGAGTTGGCAATGGCTGGAGGTAAACCAACTATGCAGAATGGCAGAACACTGGTGCCAGGTGCTCGAAAGATTCCTGCCAGGGAGTCTGGATACAGAGTTGGAGGAGGATTTTTTGTGGGCTCAGTTTCAGGAGGACCCCCTGAAGTGAGCAGAATATTTCTTTGTTTTCTGCATTCCCTGGATGTTACCTGTTGGAGGTCGGAGATGCAGGTATGAAACTTGAATGTGAGACCCCAGGTAAGACTGTGCCTAGTGATATTGTACAGGGGTTGAAGACTGCAAGCAAGCAAGAAGAAGCCTATGAGGCTGAATGTACTTTTTTCGTGTATTGATGCAGCTAAATCTGTTAACAGTATTGACTGGGGTATTCTACATGCTAAAAATGTTAATGTTGTCAAACTGTTACAGTATGTTAAAGTTAGGAGGGAAGAGGTAATTTAAAAAATGTCACCTTTGGAAAAAGGGAAACTCTCACATAGGTTACAAGGTATTAGGTGGTAACAGATGGCTGAAAATAGCACAGTGATTAAAAGGATGTTTACTAAGACACCCCAGAGTTAAAAGGTTTAGGAACCTGCTGTTTAACATTTTAGGGTATTCAGCATGAGAGATTCCTTGGGGTCCTGTAGGTTTCTGTAGAGACCTGCCTGGGGATAAAATGACCAAGGATTTGGGGTCATAGGTTATAAAAGGTTGAAACAGGAGAGTAGAAACTACTTTTTGCTCCTTCCATACTCCCACAGACACTTTGTTTTAAGACAGAGGGATCAAGTTAGTTGCAGGCAAGGCCAGAGGTGGCTCTGCAATGGTCCCTTTCTGTAGGCAAAAATGTAACATGTTTAGTCAGGGGCGGGCCTGATGTTAAAGAAAGAGGTACCCAAGGGCAGACAAGGAGTCTAAGGTGGTACATGTGTTTTATTCTTTTCTGAGTGAAACCCTACAAAGGAGAAGTGGGTGGGAAATGGACTGGAACCTGCGTTGGAGTAACACCTTGAGTGTATACCCTCAGGTGTCTATGTCTGTAACAAGTGAAATGAATCAAGATTCATAGTGGGTTTATGTAGAGGGGTTGAACCTAGGAATGGGCCCCTGCTTAAAACTGACATGTCTGGTGAGGTTGGAGCAGGTAGTTACTCACACCAGAGAAAGTCTTTCTATGGTACTGGACTTTACATATGTCTAGATTTTTGGACTTTCCCAAAAACGAGGTGGGAAGGTACTTCATCTAGTTAAGAAATGTATTACTGCCTCAGGGTAAAGAATGATGATATCCACTGTGGTTATGATAGAATGTGTATTGTTAATAGAAACCCTAAGATGTAGCTTCTGAAGATGGATGAGTAGAAGCTCCATCCTTTCCTGGGACAGGAAGGTGGTAAGCAGTCTGCAATAACTGCTTCCCTCTTAAGGTGGGGGATATGTGACCAGGAGTTCCTGCCACTCTTGAGGACCAACCTTTTCTTAAATCTGTTGCTACAGTTCTTCTATTTCTAAGCCTAATCTATCCTTTACTATTTATAGTCCATAAGGTTGGCTACCTATGGGCACCCCCTCCCTTTTCTTGACTATACTATGGTGTCCTCTTTAATTTTCCTTTTCCCTCTCAGGACCTTGTACAGTGAGGTTATTGTGGTGACCTCCAAGTGTATGTAAAACAGGTTGTGTTTATTGTTGTTGGATTTAATATGTAATAGCACTATGTCATAAAATACCTTGATGTACTGTATATACCTTATGTTTAAGAAACCTGTAAACGTTGAAAATACCATGGCACTAGGTGTTTTGATAATGGTAAAAAGTACTAGGTGAGCTAGTTGTGCTATTTAAAATGCATGTAAATTGTTGTAAACTTAACAAGCCAGTAATGTCATGGTGATTTGCATATATCCCATGACGCATTGCATTATGGAAGTATGTATGATGTTGTATTTCTTTGAAACTTGATTTGTTGCCAGTGCCCTTTGGGGTAACCCTTCTTTCAGTGATTCTGCATTGAGGTTCTTTGTTTATAACTTGTTTTTTTTTTTTCTATTTGAGCCCCCACTACATAAGCAAATAGGGTCTGCGTAGGGGTTATGGCTACAGCTCAGCTACTGCATTGGATCAAAGATTAGTGTCAGTATGTGCTAACTAAGTGTAGAGAAAGGACATGCATAGTCTGTTGCTGCAAACTGATGAACTGAAGAAGGAATATGGCATTGCAGAAGCTTATTTCTTGTATTTTGAATAAACATCACACAGAGATTGTGTGTTGAATCTGAAGTTCGGTGTCTGGTCCATCTGTTATCCCACAACCCTTCCACAGGCTTGATGTAGGAAGTGGGATAACTTGCTGGAAGCATCTGGACTGGCCAAAGACAGACATTTTCTGGTGGATATTGCCAAGATATCCCAGATGGGCCTATGCACCAGGAGTAGTCAGAGGAGAATCCGGGAAGAAGGTCCATGGAGTTCTGACCAGAACCATGGCTGACAGATGGAGAGAAACTTCTGCCTGGACTGGACTTGGGAGATTGGAGGCAGGTTGAGGCAGACTGAAGGTGTGAGCGACAACACCCTGGAGGTGGAGACCCTGATAAGGATGATCCACTGGACGAGTGGGCAATGGCTGGAGGCAGACAGACGGAGAGAAGCTGCTGCCTGGGCTGGACCTGGGAGCTCAGAGGAAGGCCAAGCCTGAAGACAGCGAAGAGATGCAGGTCAAGGCAGACCGGAGGTGTGAGAGACAACACCCAGGAGGTGGAGACCCTGATGAGGATGATACACTGGATGAGCGGGCAATGGTTGGAGGCAGACCAACTATGCAGAGAGGTGGAACACTGGTGCCAGGTGCTCGAGAGATTCCTGCCAGAGAGTCTGGATACAGAATCGGAGGAGGATTTTTTGTGGGCTCAGTTTGAGGAGGACCCCTTGATTGAGCAGAATATTTCTTTGTTTCCTGTGTTCCCTGGATGTTACCTGTTGGAGGTTGGAGATGCAGGTATGGAACTTGAATGTGAGACCCCAGGTAAGACTGTGCCTAGTGATATTGTGCTGAGGTTGAAGATGTCAAGCAAGCAAGAAGAAGCCTATGAGGCTTTATGAACTTTTTCTTGTATTGATGCAGCTAAATCTGTTAACAGTATTGACTGGGGTATACTGTTTGCTAAAAATGTTAATGTTGTCAAACTGTTACAGTATGTTAGGAGAGTAGAGGTCATTTAAAAAAATGTCACCTTTGGAAAAAGGGAAACTGTCACATAGGTTACAAGGTATTAGATGGTAACAGATGGGTGAAAATAGCACAGTGATTAAAAGGATGTTTACTAAGACACCCCAGAGTTAAAAGGTTTAGGAACCTGCTGTTTAACATTTCAATGTATTCAGCATGAGAGATTCCTTGGGGTCTTGTAGGTTTCTGTAGAGACCTGCCTGGGGATAAGATGACCAAGGATTTGGGGTCATAGGTTATAAAAGGTTGAAACAGGAGAGTAGAAACTACTATTGCTCCTTCCATATTCCCACAGACACTTTGTTTAAGACAGAGGGATCAAGTTAGTTGCAGGCAAAGCCAGAGGTAGCTCTGCAATGGCCCCTTTCTGTAGGCAAAAGTGTAGCATGTTTGGTCAGGGGTTGGCCTGATGTTAAAGAATGAGGTACCCAAGGGTAGACAAGTAGTCTGAGCTGGTACATGTGTTTTATTCTTTTCTGAGTGAAAACCTACAAAGGAGAAGTGGGTGGAAAATGGATTGGAACCTGTGCTGGGGTAACACCTTGAATGTATATCCTCGGGTGTCTATATCTGTAACAAGTGAAATGAATTAAGAGTCATAGTGGGTTTATGTAGAGTGGTTGAACCTTAGAATAGGCTCCTGCTTAAAACTGACTTGTCTGGTGGGGTTGGAGCAGGTAGTTACTCACACCAGAGAAAGTCTTTCTATGGTACTGGACTTTACATATGTCTAGATTTTTGGACTTTCCCAAAAATGAGGTGGGACGGTACTGTTCATCTCTGTTAAGAAATGTATTACTGCCTCAGGGTAAAGAATGATGATATCCACTGTGGTTATGATAAAATGTGTATCGTTAATAGGAACCCTGAGATGTAGCTTTTGAGGATGGATGAGTAGAAGCTCCATCCCTTCCTGGGCCAGGAAGGTGGTAAGCAGTCTGCAATAACTGCTTCCCTCTTAAGGTGGGGGATATGTGACCGGGAGCTCCTGACACTCTTGAGGACCAACCTTTTCTTAAATCTGTTGCTATGTTCTTCTATTTCTAAGCCTAATCTATCCTTTACTATTTCTAGTCCATAAGGTTGGCCACCTATGGACACCCCCTCCCTTTTCTTGACTATACTATGGTGTCCTCTTTAATTTTCCTTTTCCTACTCTCAGGTCCTCATACAGGGAAGTTATTGTGGTGACCTCCAAGTGTATGTAAAACAGGTTGTGTTTATTGTTGTTGGATTTAGTATGTAATAGCACTATGTCACAAAATACCTTGATGTATATACCTTATGTTTATGAAACCTGTAAACGTTGAAAATACCATGGCACTGGATGTTTTTGATAATGATAAGAAGTACTAGGTGACTATTATAGAAATCAAGCTAGGTGTGCTATTTAAAACGGATATAAATTGTTGTAAACTTAACAAGCCAGAAATGTCAGGGTGATTTGCATATATTCCATGATGCATTGCATTATGGAAGCGTGTATGATGTTGTATTTCTTTGAAACTTGATTTGTTGCCAGTGCCCTTTTAGGGGTAACCCTTCTTTCAGTGATTCTGCATTGAAGTTCTTTGTTTAAAGCTTGTTTTTTTTCTTTTTGAGCCCCCACGACGTAAGCAAATAGGGCCTGCATAAGGGTTATGGCTACAGCTCAACTGCTACATTGAATCAGAGATCAGTGTCAGTAGGTGCTGGCTAAGTACAGAGAAAGGATATACATAGTCTGTTGCTGCAAACTGATGTACTGAAAAAGGAATATGACATTGCAGAAGCTTATTTCTTGTATTTTGAATAAACATCACACAGATATTATGTGTTGAACCTGAAGTTCGGTGTCTGGTCCATTTGTTATCCCACAACCCCTCCACAGTCACAAGCAGAGATAAATGATGAGATGAAATAGGTGAGGGCATCATCAGCTGTTTGGGCAGTGTGGATAGGAGATTAGTTGAAGGAGGCAAGGTAAGATTTCAGGCATGGGAGGGCACCTTTCCTTAAGTGTCTTTGCATTGTGGTTTTAGGGGGGTTTTGGGGAATTTTATTAGACCACCAACAGGTAACTGGAGAGTGGTCACTTATTGAGTCCGGGAGCACCATGATAAGGGAAAGGTTATTTGAGCAGTTGGTGAGGATAAGGTCGATAAGGGTGGATGTTTCAGATTTGGGGTCCAACCTGGTTGGGGATAAGACCACTTGTGTGAGGTCGTGAGTGAGCACTGCTTCTTTAAATGTGGACAGTGTAGGAGATAACCAGTTTACATTGAAATTACCCAGTAAGATGACGTCACAATTGGGAGGTAGGTGCGGGATACTCGCCAGTACTTATTCAAAAGCAGGCTTTTGGTTCCTGGGAGGAATATATACTGACAACACGTATAGTATTTTTCCTGGTATGCCAAAACTTATTTTAATTGCTAGGGTTTGTGCTCCATATGAGGGTTGCGGGATGGGGACTGGGAAGGCGTGAAGGAAGGATCTAGTATAGATGGCGCAGCCTCCACCCCTCTTGCTAAGCCTGTCGGCCCAATGCAAGGTGTAATCATTAAGGGCAATAGATCCACTTGGGATACTCTCTGAGAGCCAGGTCTCAGATAAGGCCAGGACGTCTGGGGAGTGCTGTGCAATCCAACCCTGAAGAGAGGTGAACTTCCTCTGCAGGCTGCATATGTTAAGTGTGGCCAGCTTTGGGGTATTAATTTTAGTTAAGATGACTGGGATAGGGAGGGAGGGAGCATAAGAGGAGGACTACGAGGGCTGGGGACAAAGGAATTGTTTCCCCAGAGGGTAGCTGCGGACTGGAGTCAGAGGGTGAGTCTCAGGTGGCATCATGGTAGTAGAGCTGTGAGGTATGTGTGCCCAGGGGTTTCTTTGCCTGCATGGTTGGTCATATGTGTCGGCATAATTATGGTCCAAGTGGAGCATTTTGAGGGGGGGCCTGTTGGGGGATATTCACTACTGGACCAGCCTGCAGGCAAAGCAGCCATGCTGGTGGAACTAGGTAGGGTTGTGGGTGTGATCCGCATGGTGAGAAGGACTAAAACTATGAGGGGAGGATTTATATTGATCTTAATATTGTGTGTGCTGTCTGAGTGTAGTGGCCACTAGTGGTGGAGTTGTATTAGCTGCAAATGGGAAAGTTGGCTGATTGGTTATTTCAGCATGTGACCTATGCTATATATTACGATGTTTGCCAAAGGCAGTGGTGGGGGTGGTGGGGCAGCCGATGCGGAGCATTGGCGGGGACAAACAACAGTGCCAAGACCAGCTCGGTCGTGACTTCGGATGCTTCCAGGGCATTTTCAGCGGCTGCGTACCTTCTAAGTCGGCCCCTGTGGTGTGGGGGAGGGCACTGGTACAGCCCTCATGACCTCCCGAAATTTGGTGCCAGCGCCATGGAGAGGGAGAGGAAATGGAGACAGGTTAAATAAGGTAATGGAGGGGGTGGGACAAAGGCTGGAGTGCTCAGTTTACTGCCTCCTTTTATTTTTTGTTTTTTGGTTTTTATTTTACGATTTAATTTTGCCTCTAATTAAGGTTTACAAGTCCACATTAATTCATTCCTAATGCAGCCTCATAAACTGAGTGAGCTTGCACAGTCTCCATGTGGTTATACAGCAGAGAGCAAGTTAGTAGTAGGAGAGACTGAATTAAGAATAACCACTTCAACACTCAAGGAGCAGCCTGGCTTCTCTAAACACTTTAGTAACTTGCGGTCTCCGGTTTAACAGGGCAGCAGGGAACAGGAACTAAAAATAGTCTTACTTAATGCAGAACTAGTCACAGAGAAATAAATTAAAGCTCAGCCTGGTTCTCTCATTTACTCAATGAAATGTGCAGTCTCCAGTTCAACAGGGCAGCAGGGAGCAAGAGTAAAACAGCCTAGAGCAGAACGTTCCCTTAAGGAACCCACAATGAGATAAAATAAAGTGCAGCCAGGTTCTCGATTTATTTACGGAAACTTTCAGTCTCTGGTTTAACAAGGCAGCAGAAAGTAATAAGTTAGTGGAGAAAAACTGTCTCCACTGCTGCACCGACATTTAAAACTGCAGCAGAGCAGAGAAAAGGCGCCAAAAGCTGCAGTCCATTTGTTCAACAACAGTGCCAAGACCAGCTTGGTCACGACTTCGGATGCTTCCAGGGCATTTTCAATGGCTGTGTACCTTCTAAGTCGGCTCCTGTGGTGTGGAGGAGGGCACTGGTGCATTAGCTGTATCCTTGGCCGGTTAACCTAGTCCTTTAGAACTCTTTGAAATACACTGAATAAAATCAGATGGTACCATAGAATAAGAGCTTGTTGCCAGGAGCTGCCCTGTATTAACTCACAGTACCAGTAGGTAGAAGATGGCATGGTGGAATGAAGACCTGTTGCAGAACACTGAAGAACATGGGGAAACTGGGCTAACATGACTCACCTCTGCTTCATGGCCTTTCTCTCCAGGTGGCTGCAGCCTGTAATACCTTGCTGCACAGGGGCTGTACACCCAAGCTGGTCTCTTTCTGGGAAGGCTGCAGCTGGTGCAGGAATACACGGCTTGGGCCAGGACTGGCATAAACCCAAGGTCAGACAAAACACTTCTGGAAAAGTTCATTTCTTTTAACTGGTGAAAACCTCCAGCTGGCTGACAACTTGGCCAATGTGGCAACTGTCTCCCAGTGGCAAATGGGCGTCTCTTGTTATTAGGTCTCGGCCCACCTCGAGCATTCAGCCTATTAAATGGAAACAGCATCCACTCTTCCATTTTTTTTTTAAATAATACTTTTATTGTCTTTTTCAACATCAACTTAAGACATGTACAAAAAAACAAAATACAGACAGAATATATTCTAAACAATAAGTCCATGACCACTATAAAACCCAAATCAGAAATTATCATTTACATAAATACACATAAAAATTGGATGGTGGTAATTCATTCAAAGAATAATCGTGGTCTGGTTACATATAATCCATACTCTCCCCAAACTAAACCAGTACATATACTCCAGAATGACACATATCGGAGAGTCAGGCCCATAAAGTGAATCAGTATTAAATTAGTGTGGACTGAGGTAGTTCGCGAATCTCCTACACCGAACCCAAAAGTTTCACCTTCCTACATCATTCTCTTATCTCTGGGAGAGCCGGCGTGCCCCTCATGGGGCACGTAGCCACCGATTAAGCATATCTAGCCATAATCTCTAGAACATTTGCTTGTTCCCTCTCTGCTTGATGATGGAGGAAGGGTAACTAACATGCCTTAAATTTGTCTTTATGTAACCTAAGTCTAGCTGTGAGCTCTTTCATATCTAGAATAGATAAACAAATCTTATACCAGGCCTCCAGAGTAGGAGGGTCTGGGGCTAACCAGTGTTGGGTAATAGACTTAAGGGCTGCAGCCACCAAGATATTATACAAGTATCATTGGGCCTTAGTCTTAATCCCTGGAGGATATTACCCCAGTACCCAGTTCACTGGGTCTTCTGGAAGGGCCCCTCCAAAAATCTTCCCCATGAAATCTATAATCTGGTGCTAGAAAACTGTAAGCTTAGAGCAGGCCCAGAACATATATGTATGGGGGACCCCGTTCCTCCGCATTCTCTCCAGCACCTGTCAGAGGAGAAATGGCTATAGTGCTTGGTAATTACAGGGCTACAGAATAACAAACTACTATTTTCCAGTGAAACTCCAGCCAAAATCTCGATCCCCAATGTCCCCACCCGAAGAGGCAGGTCTCTCTATCTCTGCCCATAGAGGAGGGTCTCCTGGAGCCATGATAGTCATCAGAGGGAGTATCTGGGCTGCCCAATAATATTTTCTAAAATCAGGAAGCCCCAGGCCACCCTGCCCCTTAACCTCTATCAAGGACTTCTATTTTATCCTGGGGTGTTTACCAGCCCAAATATGTCTTAACAAAAAGGACTTGAGAGAACTCCAAAGAGTGGTCGGGGTTTCAGGGCTAGAGTCTGAAATAAGAAAAAGAACCATGGGAGCACGTTCTATTTCAGACTCTTTGCGGGATGTTCGGGAGGACTTGGGAAGGCGGGGAGAACACGTTATACTATCAATTCTACCCATTAAAGAGATGAGAAGTTCTCCCCACCTTCCCAAGTCCTCCCGAACATCCCGCAAAAGCCTTCCATAATTAATGGTGTATAGTTTCTGTATGTCTCGGGGGACCAGAATACCTAGATATCTGATATAGACCATGGCCCATTTATAGTTGTCAATAGTTGGTAGTTTGGACGCTTCCATTTTTCAGTTCAGCTTCAGGCCAGTTCACAATTACAGTTGCTCTGCCGAGCAAACCTTTCAACCTGCAGAAGGCAGTGTCTGTGGCTTGATCCCCCAGTCAGGACTGCAGGATTCACCAGAGGAAACAAGGCCTTTTCTAGGCCAGAACCCTGCAGAGCCTGAAGAAGCTTCTTGCTTCACGGAGTCTTAGGACGAATTGCACAAAGTTTGAAATCAGTCCTCGAATTAGTCCATTTTCCTTGCATTTCAATTGGTCAGGGGGAGCTGTCAGTCACAGTATTGCGCTCCCATTGGTTTCTTTAGGTGCCAAACCTTAGAGTTCACAGTTTCTCCCACAAGGCACCTGAACTAAGGACCCCTCGGGTTCTCCTGTGCCCCAGTTGGTCCAAATTACTGGAAGTCCCAGACCAAACAGTGACTTCCATTTGTATGCACAAGCTGCAAGAAGGCAGGTTAAACTGAGCACTCTAATTTAAATACAACAACAAATTAGAAGTAAATATCCACAATACTAGTTAGGGCTCCCTCTGCTTTAAAAGCGACAGCAGAGTAGAGCAACTTGGGGTGATGCCCGGCTGGTTTCCAGCTCTAAACACTTGGACCCCCAGCCCAGGCCAATCACAACACACTGGCTGTGTTACTTAAAGGGACAGGTACGGAGACACACCATGGAACGCTCACGCAGATCACCAGGGTCACCAAATAACCATGGATTTACCATTTATGATGGACATCTGCCTGGTGGTGGGCATGGCTGGAGCCCTGGGAGACACTTAAGGTAAACAAAAATTAGTGTGTGTGTGTGTGGGGGGGGTACATGTGTCTCTCGCTCTGGCTATCTTTACAGTCCTCAGTATGCTCAACCAGAGCATTATTCAAGAGACTTTATTTCTGTCTTTGGCAGGTATTTTTATTTTAGTTTTTTGTTGACCAGGGGCTAGACAGTTCTGCCTATTTTCAGCATCATCCCGGGGGGGGGGGTGACGGATACAGACAGAAGCCAACTGAAATTTAACCAGATCACGCTGTTGTTGGTGTTATTGTGAGTGGGGCAAATTTGGTCAGGACACCTGGAAATTCTCTTAATCTTTTCGAGAAGTGCCATGGGATCTTTAACGTCCACCTGAACAACCACCAGGCCAAGCAGACGGGACCTCGGTTTAATGTCTCATCTGAAAGACGGCACCTCAGGAGTACAGCATTCCCCTCATGATGTACTACAATGTCAGTATTAGGATTTTACTCCAAGTGCCTGGTGTGGGGCTTGAACCCACAACCTTCTGTTCTTCTGGCCTCAGAAGCAAGTGTGCAACCTGCTGAGCCACTGACACTGCAAACACTGAGGTGCTCCCCAGCTCTGACCTTCATTGCATGGTTGGTCTTATCCACATAAAACGCATTACAGGCTCTTAGCAATGTACATTACACCCACCACAAAACAGTCAATGAACTGTTTGATAGCAGGCTGTTTTGTTTCTTTGTTGCTTTTGTATTAGTAGGTAAAACTGTTAGTCTTTTCCACACTAGCATAGTATTGGTAATGGCCACACTGGAAGCAGCCCTTAGGTGGGGCTGGGAGCTACAAAGAATTATTTTGCATAGGCTGCAAATTATAGACAAATTTGTCTGACAGATTTGGGTCACATTTATATACCATTCATGGGGTAGCTAGTTTCCTCTTCCAAGTTAAATTGTTAGTAATGTCTGCCTATTTCTAATCTCTGTGACGTAGAACCTTTGTAAATGAGTCTATGACTCAAAGGTATTTCTGAATCCAAATAAATAAATAAATAAAAAGAGAGGCTCTGCAAACAGAATGTGGCAGTTTTTAGCTACGATCGCCTTTATTTTGTCAGACTGCATGCTGTAGGAGATGATAACATGAAGCTGATCATCAGAGCTAACAGTATGATTTCTTGAGACCAGTAACTCTTCTTTAGATGTGTTACTAGCTGCACCCCTTGCATCCTCTATCACTTACTCACTTTAGCTTCTTTGGAAAACCTGGTTTGCATGTCATCTGATTGCTTTTTGAAGTCACAGACTCTACTACAATTTTTGCAAGTCTGCAGAACTGTGTCTTCAGGATGTTTCTGATGGTGTAGAAAGGATGGAAGGAGAAGGAATGTAATAACGTATTCCGGTCAGCTGACCAGCCATGCAATAAAGACCAGAATTGGGAGCACCTCAGTGCTATACCTGCCGGTGATAGGAATAATGCTCTGGTTGAACACACTGAAGATTGTAAAGATGGCCAGAGACACAAATTCAAATTCTGTGGCCTGGAAAAAGTCACCATGGGCCAAAGCGGTGGCAAACTTGAAACCTGCACTCTCCAAACAGAAGCTTTGTGGATGTTCCAGTTAGGAGCCTTGAGATATTGTGGTCTAAATGACGAATTTGACACAATGCCCTTTCTTAGACAGAAATTAGGCCTTCTCTAATGTTTCCTCCAATACTATGCATGTATTCATTGTTCTGTATTTTTCCACCTTTTTTGATCAAGTTATGCCCCCCACCCCTTTTTATGCTCAGGGAGAAGAGTGGCTTCAATTCAAAGGCTGAGCTGTGAACCTACACAATAAAGCTAAAAATACAGAAAATGGCAATGCACCCCCCACTCCACACACACACTAGAAACTTTTCTTAAAATACTTTGAAAAGGCCCCGGCCTGGTGGTGCTGAGGGTTGAGGTGCTGGACGCCACACCTTGCGACATGCCAGCGACCCAGGTTCGGGAACAAGCCTGGGCTGTTGAGGGGTCAGCGCGGTAAGAGAGGATTGAGCGTTTGGAGGACAAATTTCCTCTCCTGGGAGGGGAGGAGTTGCACTCCTGCCAAAGGACTGCCCCCAGGTGGAGACCTGGGGGAAGTGCCGGTCTGCGGGTGCACAGAAGGGGTGGGTGCTGCGGGACTTCTGCAGAGGTGCGCGTGCCTCCATATACGCACGTCTGGCATGTGCCCCCCCAGCAATGGGGATTGGGGGAGAAAATGGAGGAAAATAAATCCTCCTGCCGCAGGATGAAGCCTGACTCTCCGCAGGCTCCGCTTCTAGGCCAGGCAGAAAGGTAAGCCTCAGTTATTCTGGGAAGCCAGGGCTGGGAGGGTCTGTCTGAATAGAATATGGGGAAAAAAGTTTAAAAAGCTAAGTATGTTAAATAAAGCAACACAGACCCACCCACTCTACTTGACCTATACTGGGGCCAGCACCAAGTTACTGGAGGACGGATCTAATACACCTGTCTTTAAAGCATTATTTGATATTATCCAGTAGCCCAAATGTAACCCCTAGATGGCGCTATCCCAGGGGCTACTACCCCTGCCTGATTTGCCACTAACAGGTTGAGGGGCCTGGATCCAATGGCGGGTGCCTCCACCCAGAGGTCAGGGTTTGCAATAGTTAAACTAACTTGGTCACAGCCCTCTGGGACACTGCAACCCCCCTTTCTTCCCACTAGTGGCCCACACAATATATCAGAATTACCTTCACAGTATACACTTACCCCCAAGGCTGGTTCAGGCACCGGGACATCCTGTAAAATAAGATACAGTGCAACAATCACAGTACAGTACTTTAACATAGACAAATACCTCAGGCAGTATAACTTTGTTGAAACAAACAGCTCTGATTTATTTAGGGGGATATAACAAGGACAGGGGGAAATCAGGTTAATTAGCTTATCACTTTACTATCTACCTATGGCTCTGTGCACAGGCCTATCCCTATCAGTTACTGTCCCTGGGTACCCAAGCCCTAGTGGCTAGTCCAAACCGTGGCAGCTGGTAGGGGCCCTTTCACACAGAGAAAAGGAGAATTAAACAGTCAGCAGTACAGTAATTCCATTTGGATTTAATGTGTGGCAATTCAACAGGGAGCAACCCTGAATTAGTACTCACGACCTCCAAATAAGATAGGGTCCTTCAATGTCAGCAGGGCTCACTTGAGGTACACAAACCTCTTCACACATCCATATAAAGAAAGTACTATACCAGGCAGGCTGCATCTGTATCCCAATCGCAATTACTGCACAATAACCAGGAGAACACACAGCAGATTCAGTTCCTGACAGACCGAGTGTAATTCAACAATTTCTTCAGTCTTCTACAGGGTGAGCCTGGTTTCTACTCTTCAGAGATCCTTTGATTCTTTTCACAGGACGGATTCAGTCCTACAAGCAGTTACACAAGTTGTAGACCGGAACTCTGGGCCTTGCACACGTTTTTGACTGAAACTGTGCACTGAAGGAGCACAGGGTTTCTTTCCCTTCACTTTCAGATCTCAAACTGAAACTCCCAACAGACAAAACCGGGCACTTCCTTTGAGTTCCTCCCAGTTCTTGACTGGATTGGCTGTCACTCACAATAGACTGCTGCTGTTGGTCCAAAAAGGCACACAAGTCTAAACTACATCTCCCAGAGTCACTGCCCATACAATCCTCTTGTGGCTGGCTCAGATTATGAGTCCCAAGTTCTGATTCATCCAAGGCATCATTTTAGAGCTAGTTTACCCCACACTGATTGGTCCAGTTCAGCAGTTCAAAACCAGAATGGGAACTAGGCAGACAGTTCTGACTGCAAAGAAAGCAGGTTAGACAAACTGTAATTTATTATTACTGTAAATGATTTCTGGCAATCAGTTACATCTTTCAGACAGGTTCCTTTGCACTCTAGTGACTGCAAAATGGGGTGAATTAGCAGCAGCTTGAGTGGTACTCAATCAAAGAAACACACAGTCCCCCATAAAATCATTATGTCTGCAAGCAGACAGCTCTTAAAGAGACAGTACCAGAGGTTCTAAAACACTCACTGATAAATGGCTTAGCAAACACCATTCAGGCTTGGAGCATTCAAGCAAGCTCCTGAAGTCTTTTGGAACCCCCATTTGCAGGGGGTTACACCTTCCTGGCCTGGGAAAAGCTTGCGTCTGCGACAAGCAAGTACCTCATAAGTTTCAACTGCAACCATATACATTTGCATTAGGCTCAACATGTAATCATCAGTCAATACATCATTTTACCAAGAACCATTTCTGAAACATTGCAGTACGTCACTCTTTACACAGTATAACACACATTGTACCATAACTCAAGTTATTACCTCTTGTACATGAAACCTGAAGAGGGGACCCTTCCTATCAGTTACCTTGGGGCTGGACGGGCAAGGCACCATACTTAGAGGGCAACACAAGTAACTTGGAGTTAGCACTAACAGCTCAGTTTGGGCAATGAGCTCGGGACACATACACTCCTTTATGGACAACATTGAGAGCAGGTCCACTGGCCCGTGGGAATCATAACTGAGGTGCACCACAGGCTTTACAGCTCGACCAGTCTTTCTAGGGGAGCTGTTACAGTCTCTGCACTCTGAGCCTCATTTTCAGCATTGTTCTCACTTGTCAGGAGTCTCCATGGGGTAGAGAGGCTAGAACTTGGGGCACTTTCAGCTCCAGGAGTTACAGTTTCTGAGTCCACAACATTTGGCTGCATGGAGAGCTTTCAGACACTGGCAGTGGACTGTCAGGGCACTCAAAATACTCTTCTTGTTCGGTGTATCACCAGTCTGCCCCAATCTATCATTTCCTCCCTGAAAGCTCAAACAGTTCAACCATGCACAATGATTCCATTTCATCTGATCTGATGCTTTGCACTTCACTTTCTGGGAGCATTGGCTCCAGGGATGAAGCTGGGGGCATAGACAGTCCAGAAGGCCCAGCTTTGTCTCCAGTATTGACTAGGGATTGCCCGAAACAATTGACTCAGTTCAGAAGAAGGATAGTATTCAAAGTCACCTCACTTTCTTCCGATATGGACTGACAGTCATGCTCAACTGGGACTTGTGGAGGGAACACTTTAACTTTGCTTCTGTAGGTGCAGACTTTCTTGATCTTTTCTTAGCAGCAGCTCTAGTCACTGGTCCAGAGGGGCATCTTCTAGGGGCTCAGACTCAATTAAGAGTTGCCCAATGGGCAGTAAATGATTTCTATGCATTGTTTTACATCTTTTGAATTATTCTCAGGCCTTACTTTGTACACTGGCAGATCATCTAGTTTGCCCACTACAATGTGAGGGAGATGGTGCCATCTGTCAGCAATCTTGTGTTTGCTATGCAGTCCCAGATTTCTTAGCAATACCGATCTCCCTCCTGGAGTTCCTGTGCTTTCACCTTTTTATCATACCTTTCTTTGTTGGCCAGATTTCTTTTGGCAGCCATGGTTTGAGCCGTTGTTAATGCATGAGTTAGCTGGGCCTTTAACTTTTGCACATACTGTAAATAGTTGTCAGCTTGAACCCCATCAGGAGAGACCCCAAAACACACATCTACCGGTAGTCGAGCTTCTTTCCAAACATCAGGCGGTGGGGGAGAACCAGTGGCATCACTTTTGGTGCAGTTATAAGCATGTACCAGGGTGCTAATTTGTTGGCTCCATCTAGGCTTGTCCTTTGGGTGCAGGGTGCCTAGCATATCTAGCAAAGTGCGGTTGAAGCGTTCAGGCTGTGGGTCCCCTGGGGTGGTAAGGAGTGGTTCTGGACTTCGCATCCCACAGAGAAAGCATCTCTTTGATCAGACGACTCTCAAAGTCTCCCTTGATCAGAATGGATTCTTTGTGGAGCCCTATAGTGAACAAAAAGTTTTCTACAAGTACTTGGCCACAGTGGATGCTTTCTGGTCTTCGTGGGGAAAGCTTGGGCATATCTCGTGAAATGGTCAGTGACCACCAGCACATTACTGATATTTCTTTGATCTGACTCCAAACTCAGAAAATCAATACAGACCAGCTCCATGGGTGCACTGGTGGTGATGTTAACAAGGGGCAGCCCTCTGGGCAAAGCTTTCCTCTGTAAGCAGCGACTACAAGTTCGAATGTGTTGCTCCACATCAGCCCCCATCTTAGGCCAATAGAATCTGGATCTCACCAAGTCAAGTGTTCTGTCTATACCAAGGTGCCCCATGTGGTTGTGCAAGGACCTCAGTACTGAGTCTCGAAAGGCAGTGGGCAGCACTAGTTGTTGTTTGTCTACTTGTCCCCCTCTGTCTACTGTTTCTCTGTATAACAGTTTATTGATCAGTTTCAACTTAGGACCTTCTTTGTATAACAGTGCAGTTCTCAAATCAGTGGGCGTAATTTGGACACATCTTTTCCTGCATAGAGGGCTTCAAAGCTGCTTTGATCATGGGATGCGGGATTGAGCCGCTGAATACTGTCATTGTCCAGCTGAGGCAGTGCACCAATGTCTATTGCAGAAAAGTGGCAATAAGCAGGTATGCAATTCTCAGAGGCTCCCAAGCAATCCACCATGCAGTCCACTGCGTCCGTGGACATTTGTTCCTCCCTGTCAAACTTCTGCAGAGTGCCCGGTTCAGGTTCTGCCAATCGGACCCAATCATTCTGGGGAACAGGCCTCCGGGAGAGACATCAGCATCTATGTGGTTCAGACCTGCTCGGTATTGCGAGAGCATAGTCATATGTAGATAATGCAGAAAGCCACCTATGGCCAGTGGCATCCAACTTAGCTGAGGTCTGCACATAGGTCAAAGATTATTGTCAGTTTTACTAGTATTTTAGCCCCATACAAGTACTCATGGAATTGGTCAACAATAGCCCACTTCAAAGCTAGAACTCTAACTTATGTACAGGATAGTTCTTTTCGGATGGGGTCAGGCTTCTACTGGCAAAGGCCACTGGTCTCAGGCCATTCTCGTGCTCTTGGTACAACACAGCCCCAACCCTTGCAAGCTAGCATCAGTGTGCAGGACGTAAGGTTTTCTTGGATCGGCATAGGCCAGCACTGGAGCATGGGTAAGTTGATATATGATCTCATGAAAAGCAGTCTCAATTCAGGAGTCCAGCGGCCCCAAATACTTCACTGGATGAAAATACACTCTTTCAGTCTTGAGGGACGCTGACTTTTGGTATTTTTGTGGGTTGGGGATACCCTTGAGTAAGGTTAAGTAAAGGCGGATCACTCTTGAATAGTCCTTGATGAAGCGCCGATAATAACCACAGAATCCCAGGAATCTTTGCAGTTCTTTTTAGATTTTTGGCTGTGGCCAGGTGGTCAAGGCCTCAACTTTACTTGGGTGGGTCTCTATTCCTAGGTGGATACTATGTGTCCCATATACTTTACTGATGTTTGAAAGAATTGACACTTATCAATGGACAGTTTAAGGCCAAAGTCCTCCAGTCGATCCAATACCTTAAATAATCTGCTCTCATGTTCCTCCAGTGAGCTGCCAAACACAATAACATCATCTAGGTATACCAGGCACTCTAGTAAGTTCATGTCCCCACTGCACGCTCCATCAATCGTTGAAAAGTGGCTGGGGCACCTGAAATCCTTGAGGCATCCTCCATGAATTCATAGAAGCCAAGCGGACAGATAAAGGCTGTCTTCTCACGGTCCTCTGGGGCCATCGGGATCTGGTAGTACCCACTGCGAGATCCAGCACAGAGAACCACTTCTCCCGTTTAGGCAGTCCAAAGCATCCTGAATGCGGGCATTGTGTACTGATCAGGGATAGTCCGCCGGTTTGAGTGCGATAATCCACGCACATCCTTACTGTCCCATTCTTTTCCTCACTACCACAATGGGGAAGCATAGGGCTTCTGGATTCTTGTATTACACCAGCCGCTAACATCTCTTGCAGATGCCGTCTCACATCATCTATATCAGCAGGTGCCAGGCGTGAGACCTCTCACGAAATGGTCTTTAGTCATGCAGCGGATATGTGCTCAGCTCCTTGCACGCATCCCTACGTCCCATTCCTTTAAAAGAAACACCTGGTCTCTCTGGGCAAGCTTCTCACTGATCCTCACTTTCCATTCAGCTGGCAGCGGGAGTTGCCGAAATCAAACAAGTCAGGCGTTACTCTGTCATTCTTCCTTGAACTCTTGCTGCTGGGTAGCACTGCAGTGTCTGCACAATGCACATTAGCCAGGATGCAACCTCTATTTACTCGAATGTCTCTTTCAGACACATTATGAACTTGGACCATTACCCTTCTGCAAGCATGGGCTCTAGCGGGCAAAATACTAGGCTTGACCAGCAGTCCCTCTGGCAATTTTCCATCGCCTGGTGCATCCAACATTAATATTTTATTCTTAACATCCTTTCTGATCGGACCTCTCCCTGTAAGGTACACTGGGCATTTGGCGCCAGGATCAGAGACTCAGGATCCTTCTTCCATACAATTCCGACCGGTTCTCTGGTTCTGTTTTCAGCATCTCTGTGCCTCATAGGCCTTCTTAATTAAAGCGGAACTCTTAAAGCTCTACTAGTCTTTGACCCCTGTTTTCATAACACAACTGTGCCAGCCTTCCGAACATATGAGCATTTGTTCCAATCAACAAAGGGACACCATCATACAGTCCAGTGGGGGACACACTAAGGCTAGGGTCTCTACTTGTTCGGCCACTCCCAGCCACGGAGGTGGGGAAAGACAGCCAAATTCGATATACCCGAATAGGGGTAGGCTTTCTCACTTAACCCTATACATGCAGTCCTTCTAATGGTTGCGGTATCTTGACAAATGCTTCTGATACCAATCCTGGAACATAATTGTCACTTGGGAGCCACTGTCTAATACAGCTCTTGTAGACACTCCATTCACCTTTTACAGTGGTCTCCATGGAGGACCCACTATTCTGGACCAGTCTGGAGGCGGTAGTGGGGCCTGGGCAACTGACCTTGCCACAAAAGGCGTGAATTAGCATTTTGGTGCCCTCACTGGGATCATGTCGTGCACCTCTTAACCACTGATTTCTTCTCAAGCTCTCCTTGTAGCCTATATGCAACTTTGTCAGTGTCTTTTGGGGACTGGCATTCCCTTTCAGTGCCCATCTTTCCCACAATTATAGCAAAACATACTTTCTGGAGTTTGAGCTGGCGGGCGCCACACTGGGAGCCAGGCGGGGTATTACTAACTGGAAACCTAGGTGCCATCTCTGTCTAGGTGTGATAAGCATTTGGAGACATCTCGTCAGTTTCTGCACTTCCATGGTCAAGGAATTGAGTTTGGAGCTGTTATCAGCAGGAGATACATGGGTGGGTACCCCAACCCCATAGCAGATGCAGTCGGATATAGGTCAGGGCCCGTACTTGCAGGCGTGGCCTTCATAAAGGACTGTTTTGAATTCCCGGATCTCCTCAACAGTTCACCCCATTGTGGCATATCTTTTCCTTGTCAGAGCACTCATTGACTGTCAACCTCTGCCCTGAACTTCACTTATGGGTCACCCTCAGTCACTGGTCGTAGCCACAGCTGTTGGTGCAGGTACCTCCCGAGGTCGCCTTTTCTCAACTCCTCAATTTCTCTCATTAACTCATCATAGGAGGGTGGGATTCCAGTCGATTTGCCAGGCGTAACTGAAGCAACAGCAGTTCTGAGAAGGGGCAGACTTAAGGATTCTTTCCAGTCTGGTTCGGTCTGGTTCAATCGCTGGCAAACTACCCTTTCTGAGGCATTCTTGCAACAATTTTTCAGCAGATGATACACATAGACAACAACTCCCTTGGTACTGTTGTGCATTTCTTACTCTCCACCATAGGTCCTCATCAGAATCTGGGCTCCCATACACATTCTCCAAGGCCTCAAGATAGGCCTGTGCAGTCGCTTCAGGGTTACTGGCCCGTGCTTAGCCGGATGGTAGCCAGGGCAGGACCTCGGAGGCTCACTAACCCTCTTCGCTTTTGCCTTCGAGCATTGCCATTCTAGCACTTGGGGCAACATAGTCTATCCAGGTCTCCCAGTCATCCTCCCCTTGGGGGTGGGAGGGTGCCAGAGAAGATCCTCAACCTTCGGTAAGAGTCGTGACTAATGGCAGGTGCAGAAATAGGAGTCTGCATTGGTTCCAGCCACCATTACGGGCACTGGAGCAGGAGAGGGTGTTGGGGAGGAACACCCCAGGTGGCAAGAATAGTTTCTTCAAGTCCTCCACAGTTTTCCCTCTCCCAGCAACCATTCAGCAAATTTCTCCTCAAAGTTTCAGATAGTGGTGGGGGCTGATTCCCCAGGTCTTTACTGTCCTTAGTTATCACTCTCCAAGCAGTGAGGGCTCCCTCTGGGGTAATGGTCTGTGGCACTTTGGAGCTATCTATGGGATCCTTAAACTCTACTAGGGCCAGGAAAGTGGGTGAGCAGATTAGCATGCCGACCCACCACCACAGGGTTTTGTAAACCTTCCACCTTGGAAAGTACTCCCTGCACAGTGTCCGTGATGATACCCAGGGGATGTCCAGGATAAGCATAGCATTTGGGGTCGATTTCCTCCCCCAGTACACCACTCCACCAGCCGTGCACAGCCACTCTGTCGGGTACCCATTTTTTTCTAACAGTGGTCTGTAAATATGGCCACTAGAGGACACACAATCCCAGCGGTGAGCCTCCAAGATGTAACCCCTAGATGGCGCTATCCCAGGGCTACTACCCTGCCTGATTTGCCACTAACAGGTTGAGGGGCCTGGATCCAATGGCGGGTGCCTCCACCCAGAGGTCAGGGTTTGCAATAGTTAAACTAACTTGGTCACAGCCCTCTGGGACACTGCAACCCCTTTCTTCCCACTAGTGGCCCACACAATATATCAGAATTACCTTCACAGTATACACTTACCCCCAAGGCTGGTTCAGGCACCGGACATCCTGTAAAATAAGATACAGTGCAACAATCACAGTACAGTACTTTAACATAGACAAATACCTCAGGCAGTATAACTTTGTTGAAACAAACAGCTCTGATTTATTTAGGGATATAACAAGGACAGGAAATCAGGTTAATTAGCTTATCACTTTACTATCTACATTATGGCTCTGTGCACAGCCTATCCCTATCAGTTACTGTCCCTGGGTACCCAAGCCCTAGTGGCTAGTCCAAACCGTGGCAGCTGGTAGGGGCCTTTCACACAGAGAAAAAGGAGAATTAAACAGTCAGCAGTACAGTAATTCCATTTGGATTTAATGTGTGCAATTCAACAGGAGCAACCCTGAATTAGTACTCACGACCTCCAAATAAGATAGGGTCCTTCAATGTCAGCAGGGCTCACTTGAGGTACACAAACCTCTTCACACATCCATATAAAGAAAGTACTATACCAGGCAGGCTGCATCTGTATCCCAATCGCAATTACTGCACAATAACCAGGAGAACACACAGCAGATTCAGTTCCTGACAGACCGAGTGTAATTCAACAATTTCTTCAGTCTTCTACAGGGTGAGCCTGGTTTCTACTCTTCAGAGATCCTTTGATTCTTTTCACAGGACGGATTCAGTCCTAACAAGCAGTTACACAAGTTGTAGACCGGAACTCTGGGCCTTGCACACGTTTTTTGACTGAAACTGTGCACTGAAGGAGCACAGGGTTTCTTTCCCCTTCACTTTCAGATCTCAAACTGAAACTCCCAACAGACAAAAACCGGGCACTTCCTTTGAGTTCCTCCCAGTTCTTGACTGGATTGGCTGTCACTCACAATAGACTGCTGCTGTTGGTCCAAAAAGGCACCGAAGTCTAAACTACATCTCCCAGAGTCACTGCCCATACAATCCTCTTGTGGCTGGCTCAGATTATGAGTCCCAAGTTCTGATTCATCCAAGGCATCATTTTAGAGCTAGTTTACCCACACTGATTGGTCCAGTTCAGCAGTTCAAAACCAGAATGGGAACTAGGCAGACAGTTCTGACTGCAAAGAAAGCAGGTTAGACAAACTGTAATTTTATTATTACTGTAAATGATTTCTGGCAATCAGTTACATCTTTCAGACAGGTTCCCTTTGCACTCTAGTGACTGCAAAATGGGGTGAATTGGCAGCAGCTTGAGTGGTACTCAATCAAAGAAACACACAGTCCCCATACAAACTAATTATGTCTGCAAGCAGACAGCTCTTAAAGACAGTACCAGAGGTTCTAAAAACACTCACTGATAAATGGCTTAAACGCAAACACCATTCAGGCTTGGAGCATTCAAGCAAGCTCCTGGAAGTCTTTTGGGAACCCCCATTTGCAGGGGGGTTACACAAAAAAAAAAAAAAAAAAAAAGACAATAGCTCTCTTTTATATATTGTTCTCAAGTTTAAAGTCATTCATACAATACATTTGCAGTAATTCGAATTAGGAGAAATGATTACTGCTTCTCAGATAAAACATCCTTCAGCACCCAAGTCTTAGTTTTTGTGAAAAAATGCACTTAATGTTGAAATGTCCATGTTCACAGGTTCATAGCATGAGATTCTTTGCTAGTAATCAAAATCTTGTGCATAACAGTTACTCACCCTCAGTTCTGATTCATCATGACATGAGCCTCGTATATAACCAGTATTCAGGTAGCTGAAAAATGTTCAGCGTATTATTTCCTGTGTGGCTTAGCTACATTTGTCACAAAGTATTTAAGCCGACAATGAAGTGCAATATGACTCTGTAAAAAAAAGATACTGGGTTCCTTGGCAACATAAACTCTGTTCAGTTTAAAGTGCAAAGTTTTGTGCTAAATAGCCACGTACATTCAGTTAGTTTGTAGTTCTTAAAGTACAATGTGTTGTCTAAAAAAGTAGTCTGTGATCAAAAGTTTGGCACAAATACTGAGATGAGAGTGATTGTTGAAATATGAGTGAATGCTAGTCTTGGTGTAAAAAAGGAGCTTACAGCTGTTGGGGGCTTGGAACAGGTCCCGCTACAACAGACAGCATGCAGTGAGGACAGCAATAATGAAATGAAGTGCAGAAAGGCTTCAAAGTGGAGTGTGGCTGTAATCAGATTGCAAAAAATTATCCATTAAACAATCGTTCTCAAGTGTAGGTCATATACCTGCTATGAGGAATGTTATCAAAAACTGAATTAATTTATGTACTAAAGCAGTGTTCTGCCAAGAAAGGCACTCAGGATCGTCTCAGACTTAGGTGAAAGGCTAACAGCTCAGCGTAAAGAACAGTCGCTGAGTGCTTCTGCACTAGCTGAGAGATGGTTGGGGGGTTGAAACATACCATCCTATGTCAGAATATATCTGACTGGCAAAAAAGCTCAAGCTGATAAATCGATAATGGTACAAAGGTGCGTGTAAACACCACAAACAGTATACTTGCGGATTTGAGTGAAGCACTTTAAGGACAGACTCCCAATTAGAACTTCAAGTCTCTGAGGTTTCAAACAGGCTGAAAATGGGCACAGATTACAAAAAGATTTTATAAAATTAAAAAAAAAATGCTTCTGTGAGACGGCTTGCAGTTAAAAAGGTTAGATATGATTCAGTCGTGCATTGCTTGGTACAGGCTCGGTGCTGATTTCAATTGAAAAACACAGTTTGGAAAAACTTTTGAAAACAGCCTGAAAAACTTCGAACAGGGCACTGCTTTAGAACATCAATTAATTCTGTTTTTGCTAACATTCCTCAGAGTTGGTACATGGCCAGAATCATTTTTTGCAGTCTGATTACAGCCATGCTCCACTTTGAAACCTTTTTGCACTCCATTTCATTATTGCTATCTTCATTGCATGCTGTCTGTTGTAGCGGGACTTGTTATTCTCGGCCGTTTACACAACTAAACAAACACACAAGCCTAACTCAAAAAAAAATCTGCTGTTCCTGTACAGTAGATCACTCAGTGTCCCACAATAGTCCTGCTCTAGGATGGCGTGGCTTCACTTCTTCAGGACAGTGTCCAAGAGATTTGTTGTGCTCAGCTGCTTCTGAAAGCCAGGGCTGAGCCTGCCACAGCCACCAGCAGTCTGTGGCTCAAAATGTGTCCAAGGTCCCGGTTCTCTCGGCTGGGTATGGCTAGTCCTGCTAGTCAGTATGATTACAGAGAACCTGGGAGGAGACTGAGATGCTGTTCTGTCTTCTGTTCCTAACCCTGCCTCTGACTTCTCTTCCCATCCCAATGATAATCAGTAGCTGCAGTGGATGGCTGGCTGGCAGAAACGTGGTTTAAAGTGCCCATTTTGTGGGGCAAAGTAGCTAGGTGTGCCTTTTGTTTTGTTTTTCCCATTGTAGATTTGCATTAATGCAGGCTTGTCATTGGCTCTCTTGACTGAACCAATCACAAGCCTGTTCTGCCTTCCCTACTCTGATTTGCCCCATAACACTTCTGAGACTCTGATAGGCTGGATTTCTAAGCCACTTTTGTACTTTAAGCTGGCTACTGCTGCTTGGTACTCCCTTTGTGCAAGTCAGTTACTTTAGCAGCAACAGCGCAGCAAACCCTTCAACTCCTAGTCGGCAAGTCTTCTTGGTGGTCGGTGTAGTGTGGTGTGGGCCGCATGATGCGGCCGCAGGTGACTGGCTGAATCTTATAATTTATTTTCTCACTCACTAGAAATCCATTGGACTAAAACCAGACTTCAGTGGTGTGAAACTGGAGGACCGGCAGAGAAGGACTCACATTTTACCAGATGATCCAGGAAAAAAATCAGTAGGTGGCAACCTTAGGGAGGGGGTTGTGTGTGTCTGCTAGCTGGCGGTGTGGTTGGTGGCACTTAACTGAGGCAGCGGAGGTGACCATAGATGTAAATGTAAACAATAAAAAAAAAAAACAGAAGTTGTAATGGAGGTGCAGTCCTCGGTCCACCACTGGCCCTCTTCCTGGGGCTGATAACTATGAACATACGAAATTTGCCAGCAGATAAAGGCCTAGAGGTCTATCAAGTCTACTCAAGTGAGCAGCTAGCACCCCTTATTCTAAAGCTGCCCCTTCCTTCCACCCTTCCCCTTCATTAACTCTCCCTCTTGTCCTGTCACATCGAATTTTGAAGCAGTCCACTGTTCTACTACATACCACTTATGCAGGTAACGCATTTCACCCATCCACCACCCTTTCTGTAAAAAAGTGTCTCCTCATTTCCCTCCTGAACCTTCCTCCCTCCAGTCTCATATCATGGCCCCTGGTGGCCCTCCCCTCCCTTACTTTGAATAGCCTCTCTGTACAGCCTAGTCATTATCTCTGCCAGGCGGGTGGCCATGGCTTCATCTTAATTGGGATTCTCCTGGCTCTGGACTCCTTCATTTTGAGTTTTAAATAACTGCAACAACCAACAGTCTTTGAGCTACAATAACAGTTTTCTGGTCACAGGTATTTCACCATTTCTTGTGGATTTGATTACTTTTCGTCAACCACGTGGCACCTCTGAGAACATGGCTTTATATATTGTGCTCTGCAGTATCGCGGGACAAATGCAGACCAGCAAGGCCAAGAAGACAAGATGCCCTACAACAAAACTAATCTGCAAAATGATTAAAGCGTATCTTCTTAGGATACTACTTATGCTACTTCTGATATCTGGAAATGTTCATCTTAATCCGGGGCCTACCAGCCTAGCACCCCATGGCACAAAAAGGCGGGAGGGGTCCCTCACATTAGTCTCAATCAATGTCTGCAGCCTCCTTAACAAACTTGACATCTTGCAAACCTGGGTCCAGCAATGTAGCCCTGATGTACTCTCTGTTGTCGAAACATGGCTTAACCCCAAGATACCAGACACTGCAGTCACCATCCCTGGATACTCTATATTCAGGCAGGACAGGGTTTCCAAACGAGGTGGGGGCTGTGCCATCTACCTGAGGAATTCCTATCTGGGTCAAGTCTTCCCATTCTCAAACCCTAAACCACCCTTGCAGGTTCTCGCTATTAAAGTTCTACTTGCGGCGCACAACAAGGAGCTCATCATTGCCTCTGTGTACCTACCCCCTAAAGATCAGCACAATGGATTTGTGAGCATATTGGAAAGCCTACAGGGATTACACCATAACTCTGAACTCAGAGTACTTGGTGACTTCAACATAAATTGGCTATCACTGGAGGCCAGTAACTACAAGGATGCTGTCACATCACAGAACCTCACCCAGCTTGTTACCACCCCCACCAGATGCAGCTATAGGACAGGGTCACGAACACTTCTGGACTGGATCCTTACTAATCACCCTGAATGAATCTCAAAAGTCTCAGTGCTCCCTGATGGGATCAGTGACCACTCACCGATCACATGTACCTGTACAAACAAATTCATTAAGCCCCCTCCTAAAATAATCCACACCAGAGTGTTAAAGGAGGGGTACCTTGAGCTACTAAAGACACACCTAAACCACCTGGATTGGACACCAATCGACTCTGCCATTGATGTAAACCAAGCTTTAGACCTTTTCATCAGCCACTTCACTGCGGCCTGCAATATTTTTGCACCTCTCAAAAAGCTGAAGGTCAGGGGCAGAGTTGATCCTTGGATAACCCCCGATCTAATCACTTTACTCAAACATAGGGATCATCTCTGGCACTGTGCCCATGCAACATCCAAACCGGGGGATGTTCATAAATATAAAGCTGCCAGAAATGAGTACACGCAGGCAGTTAGGAGAGCCAAAAGCAAATACTTCAAGGAAACTCTCTCCAACTCCTAGGGTGATGGAAAAAAATTTTGGAGTAACTTGAAAGACCTTACAGGCAAGGACCCTAAGTCACCACCCACTATGCTATACATAAATGGAACACCAACAACTGACCTGTACACCATCACCAACACCTTTAACAATGCGTTCTCCAACTTGGATAGTGTCCTCCCTTCTAATTTTTTTGATGCCCCCTCTGGTAGTAACCCTCCTGCAACTACTCCGCTCCTACACCCTGCCCCACAATTCTACTTCAAAGAGATCCCAGTGCATGAAGCCAGAACCTATATTTGGAAGGCTATTCACAATGCAGGCTACAGCGGTGACTCCCTTGACCTGAAGTTGTTAGCACTTGTCCTTGAAGAAGTCCTTGAACCCTTGACAAAGGTCCTCAATCTATCACTAAGGATGTCCCAGTTCCCATCTCGTTGGAAACAGACGACCATCACACCGGTACACAAAAGTGGAGACAAATCACTGCACTCCAACTACAGACCTATCTCTATTCTCCCTCCATTGTCTAAGGCCCTGGAGCGCATCGCCTCAGACCAATTAGTCAAGTACCTGGAAAAATACGACATCCAGTGTCCTGAGCAACATGGTTTCCGAAAAGGGTACAGTACCACCACTGCACTATTAGAATTCACAGGCTTCATCCATACCACACTTGATCAAGGAAACTGTGTAAGGGCAGTATTCATTGACCTTACGAAAGCCTTTGATACTGTGAACCACCCACTCCTACTCAAGCAATTATCAAACGTTGGGCTCTCCAATGAAGCACTGCTCTGGTTTTCAAGCTAACTTGGGGAGAGGGTCCAGTGGGTTAGGATTGCTGGTGTTACCTCAGAAGAAAAGCCAGTCCTTTCAGGGGTCCCACGGGGTCCATCCTGGGGCCACTACTCTTCAGCCTCTTCCTCAACGATCTTCCCAGTGTCTGTCACCAGAAATTACTGCTCTATGCCGATGACGCAGTCATGTTCACCAGCCACCAAAATGCAGAGCTCCTCGAGAAACAATTACAGCTTGAATTCATGCGCATCGAAGAATGGTTCAAGTCACACGAACTGGTCATGAGCTACAGCAAAACAAAGGTTATGACCTTCTACAACGCCAGGAGCAAGTACAAATCCCATGACCTCACCATCCTAAAGCAAACAGGGACCTTACTTGAACACATTCCTGATTTTAAATACCTAGGTGTCACATTGGACAGCTCACTGTCCTACCATCGACACATAGATTCTGTTGCCAAAGCCACCAACATCCGTATAGGCCTGCTCTACAGGCACAAACACTGCATGACTCCTGACACTCTCCGGTTGGCTATCAACAGCTCTGTCACCTCCATCATCAATTACGGGCTAGCAATTTATGGCTTTACCTCCGCCTCTGCTCTCTGCAGAATTACAGTTGCACTCAACAAAGCATGCAGGCTGTTAACTGGGGCTGATCAACTTACACACACTTGTGACCTGTACACTCGGGAAGGATGGCTACCTCTCATCAGCTGGATACAGTATCAAACCTGCCTCTTAGCCAAAAAAGTCCTCCTCGGGATCATGCCCCCAGGCATTGAAAAGCTACTTATTGACCACTACAGCACACAGAGAACTAGAAGTTCACAACAACTAACCTTCCTTGTCCCCAGATGCCGGACTACCAAGTGCCAGAGGACCTTTGCCCACAGAGCACCACAGTGGTACAATACTCTCAACAAAGAAATTCTTACTGCTGCTGCTGCTCTTGGCCCTTTTAAGAGACAATTCCGACTTCATCTAATTTCAACTAATCATTGTGACTGCCTCGCCTAATGGGGGGCCCACCGTTCACTGCCCTCCACTTCAGTCTTGAAAGCTATCTCTCCCCGCCATGCCTCCTTCTACCCACCTACCCCCTTTCCCCCTCTCCCTTTCCTCCCCCGGGGCATTTCCTGACTTCTATCCCTCCTCTCCCTCCCCTTTAGAGCTCTTACCCTCACCCTCTACCCTCCGACAATGGCCTTCCTGCCTGCATACCCCCTTCCCTCTCACCTGCAGTGCTTATTTCCATGATTGCCCTTGGCTGATTATGTCATGGTACCTAACATTTGGCACATTTTGAATTACTGGAATTTGCTAAGCTTCAGTCTCTTACTTCTTGTTATTGTGTAATTATGTATTATTATGTTGACCTTTGTATGTATGTATACCCCACATTCCTTCGACGTGGAACCTTTGTAAACGAGCAGTTCCTGCTCAAAGATATTTGTAATCCTAGATTTCAATAAAATAAAATGAAAATTAAAAACAGTATGCTCAGGAAGAGCAGTCATGACAGATAACATTCCTTGCAGGGCACTCTGTGCGCATACATGTGACATCACATAGAGGTGGAACCCAGGTCAGAGCAGTCCCTAACTTTCACTTTACACTGCCAAGAATATCTCTTGGCTCAAGCTGCTTGTTGTGTTTTTTTTTCTTAGTCCACCACTTAGGCATGTGATGTGCGCCCTGGCTCTGCTGGTGCCCCAAGTGTCTGTGTTGTGTATATACCAAATGCCAGTCCTGATCTCTGGATTAAACTGCAATGCAACTCATGGACTCTATTTTACAGCAACTTTTGGGATTCTGACTTACTTCAAATGTACTAAATTCTGGTTATCCCCCTATATGATGCATCAACTTGATATGGAATGTATTCTATTATTTTATTAGGAGGAGTGGTGCTCTCTATGTAATTTCTATACATCCTTAAAATTCTATGTCTGTATCATCTATGCTGTATGTGCTTTGGTAAAACAATAAACATATAGGGTGGGATATTCAAAGCAGTTGCACAATGTGCAACATGGTTGCACCTGTGCAACTGTGAAAATGCGCTGGAAAGCTATATTCAGTGGCAGCAACTGCGCAGCGAAAGTCACCATGTGCTAATGTGCAATTAATGCTAAGTAGCAAGCAGAGGTTTATTTTCTCAGAAGAAGCCAGAAGGGGAAGGAAACATATTCAATTCAGTGCTTTAGAGTAACTGGTAATTGCTATTTTTCTTTTAAACTTAGATTGTGGGTGTTTAGTGACACTATACTTTCTTTGTTGTCTTTACTTATAATTGTTTTTGGGCTGTTGAAAATTTAAAACATAGTGGTGGTGTAATTCTGTGCTGTCTTTAATTGCTGCAAATTTTATCTTGGCTTGTCTGACTGCCCTGTAGTTGGGTGAAGGGTGTTAATTATCTGGCCTCTGACCTCAGCTACGTGATAACAGGAGGTGGGCTCAGTCAGAGTTAAAGTAGCAAGCAGAGGTTTATTTTCTCAGAAGATGCCAGAAGGGGAAGGAAGGAAACATATTCAATTCAGTGCTTTAGAGTAACTGGTAATTGCTATTTTTCTTTTAAACTTAGATTGTGGGCGTTTAGTGACACTATACTTTCTTTGTTGTCTTTACTTATAATTGTTTTTGGGCTGTTGAAAATTTAAAACATAGTGGAGGTGTAATTCTGTGCTGTCTTTAATTGCTGCAAATTTTCGCCCCTCTGCCTCCCCTTCCCCCAACTCTTAATTATATGCCCTGATAAATCTGATTGACAGTAGCTAAACAAAGGGTATAGTAAGGGGTGTGAAGTAGGAGGGGCATAAGGGGGAAGAAGCCCACCCTCAGCACAACAAGTGTTTTGACTCATTTATTTATTTATTGGTTTCTTTTTCCTTTAAACAAAAATATCTGAGGATTAGTGACAGGATTTTTAGTACAGTAAATTAATAAAAAGAGAACTAGGAGAGCTTCAATAGCAGACATGTAGTGGAATTGCAGTATAATGTGGGGAGTGGTGCAATGCAGTGGCTGTGGGGCAGCCATATTCAGGCAGACCTTCTGGACACTGAGGTGCTGCCCTATCTGCATGCATCTCTCTGGACTGCGGGATGAGGTAGCCAGACTCAGAGCGAAGTAAACTGGGTCAGGAGTACCATCACCCCTATCCAGGGACCACCCAGTCCAATGCAGCTGCCTCAAAGGATGCCGAGAATGAGGAGCACTTGGATGACAGTGGGCTCAGGAGGTTAGAGCAGTCAGGCAGAGGCACATCCAGATCCTATTCCACTCAAGAACTCATATGCCACACTGGCAAACGAGGACAACCAAATGGAGGTACCCAGAGAAGTGGAAGGAAAGGATGTGGAGGTTAGCCAAGGAGGTGACCTTAGCAGGGAAAGCATTGGACCCCAGAGGAGGAGGAAGCGAATCCTGGTGGAGGACTCCATCGTAAGAGGGATCCAGCTAGGAACACAGGAGGGGGAGGACAGGGAGGTGAGGTGCCTACCAGGTGCCACGGCATGGAGGGATGGAAGGAAGATCCTGGGATCACTGGGAAGGCAAGACGGAGGGTGAGCTGGATGTCATTATCCACCTAGGTACTAATGACCTGGCAAATGGGGAGCCAAAGGAAGTTCAGGAAGAGTTTAGGAAACTGGGAGGGTCTCAAGCAAGTAGCTACTTCTGTCACTTTCTGAAGTACTACCTGTGAGAGGCAAGGAGAGCATAGGAGTGCATGCACCAGGAACTTTAACTCATGGTTGAAGAACTGGTGCTGTGAGGAAGGGTTTGGATTCATTGGTGACTGGGGACCCACCTGAGGGATGGAGGTTTGTTCAAGCCTGACAGCCTGCATCCATCCTGGAGGGAATCCAAGCACTCAATGATAAGTTTAAATGCTACATTGACAAGCATTTAAACTAGCAAAGGGGGTGGCAGGCCAGCAAGGAGGGTACCTACTTGCTCACCCCCACAGCTAGCAGTGGAACCAGTGAACCAGAGGAGTGGCTATCTCTGCAAAGCAGTGTGCAAAAGATGGAGATTAGTGCCCAAGAGGTGGATAAGCAGAAAAGGGCAAAATTCAGCAGAAGGGCAGACAGCAAGGAGAACCAGGGATAAATGACAACCAAGGAAGGGGCTGGAGTAGAACAGTGAAGCAGTCTAGGGAGGTCAAATCATGGAAAGCCATGTGCAAATGCCAGGAGCCTTAGCAACAAGATGGAAGATCTGAGGCTGTCATGGTAAGTCAGATCTGGACATTGTGGCCATCACTGAAACCTGGTGTAATGATAACCATGACTGAGAGATGGCCATACCTGGCTACAACATATTCAGAAGAGACAGAGCAGGCAGGAAGGGAGGAGGAGGGCACTGTATGTGAAAATGACATAAGGGCCACAGAGATCCAGGAGGAACAAAATGGGAGAGAGATACTGGGTTGTGGAAAGGAAAATGGGGACAGCCTATCCGCACAGGTGTGGTCCAGACCACCAGCCCAGGAGGAAGAAACAGATAGGAGTTGATGCTAGCCATCCAAAGGATGGCAGACAAGGGTGAGGTAGTACTGGTTGGAGACTTCAATATTCCAGACGTGGACTGGAGCATCCCAGCAGCAGCATCAACTAGGAGCAGATTTATCCTGGACTCCCTTCAGGGTGCCTTCCTCAAGCAACTGGTCATGGAACCAACTCGGCAGAAGGCAATACTGGACCTTGTGCTCACAAACAGGGACAGTGTGATGAGGGTAACAGTGGGGGCGCACCTGGGGAACAGTGACCACCAGTTATTGTGGTTTGAAATCACAGAAAGAGCAGAACCAAACCACACAAAACACGATCCTGGATTTTAGGGGGCAGACTTTGGGAAAAGGGGAGATACTTGAAAGAGGCATTAAGGGAATGGGACAGGAATCAGGGGTTGAGGAACAGTGGGCAGTATTTAAATGGGGATTACAAGAACAACAGAATTATGCATTAAGCAGGTTAGCAAGAGGAAAAGGAAGAGGAGACCATTATGGTTTTCCAAAGAGGTAGCAAAGAAAGTGAAAGCCAAAAGATTGCATTCAGGCAATACAAAAAGACACAGGCAGAAGGGGATAGGAGAAGTACCAGGAGAAGCAAAGGGAGGCAGGAGGTCAGTAAGGAAGCCAAAGCTCAGACAGAAGAACACATTGCAAAATCAGTGGGTAGAGGGACAAAACCTTTACAGGTACATAAGTGAAAAAAGAAAGACAAAGGGAGGGATAGTGAGACTGAAGGGGAGGATGGGAATGCGTGAGGATGACAACAGTAAAGCTGACATATTGAACAGGTATTTCTGCTCAGTCTTTACTGAGGAAGAGGGGTAATGGGTCTGAAGGGATTACAAGGGTGAGAATGGTGCAGAAATGGACACAAGTCCCTTTACACGAGAAAGGGTCCGAAGGAACTGGAAGTAATGAGTTGATAAAGCAATGGGGCCAGGACGGGTGCACCCCAGGGTCCTTAAAGAACTAAGAGAGGTGGTGGCTGAACCTCTGGCTATCCTGTTGAGCTGATCACTGGAAACAGGAGGTACCCAAAGACTGGAGGACAGCAGATGTAGTCCCTTATACAAAAGTGGGAACAAAGAGGAAGCAGGGAACTACAGACCAGTCAGCCTCACCTCGGTAGTGGGAAGATCATGGAAGCACTACTGAAGGAGAGATTGGTGGAACATCTGGTTGTCAATGGACTACAGGACCCAAGGCAGCATGGTTTCACCAGGGGAGGTCATGTCAGACCAACCTCATTGAATTTTTGACTGGGTGACTAGGGAGGTGGATCAGGGAGGGCAGGGACATGGCCTATCTGGACTTCAGCAAGGCCTTTGACACTGTGCCACATAGAAGACTATTACACAAACTGGGGAATATGGGTGTGGGCAGGACAGTAGTGGTGGGTAGGTAACTGGCTGGGTGGCAGGACACAGAGGGTGGTGGTAAATGGCTGTCACTCCACAGAGGGAAGAGTGACCAGTGGGGTACCACAGGGATCAGTGCTGGGACCGGTCCTATTCAACATCTTCATCAGTGACATTGCGCAGGATCTAGAAGGCAGAATTTCACTGTTCGCTGATGACACAAGCTCTGTAACAGAGTAGACACACCAGAGGTGTAGACAGAATGAGAAGTGACCTGCAGAAACTTGAAGAATGGTCAAGGGTTGGCAGTTGAAATTCAATGCAAGAAGTGCAAGATAATGCATATGGGGCACAAAACCCTGGCACATATATATCAGTTGGGGGTGAAGATATAGCATGCACCAAGCAGGAAAGGATCTTGGGGTTGTCATCTCTGATGACCTCAAGGTGGGAAACAGTGTGACAAGGCAGCAGGTAAAGCAAATAGGATGCTGGGATGTATAGGCAGGGCACACCAGCAGGAAAAGGAGGTCATAATTCCGCTATACAAGACACTAGTGAGGCCCCACCTGGAGTACAGTGTACAGTTCTGGAGACCATACCACGTAAGGACATAGACAGGGTAGAGAAGGTTCAGAGGAGGGCAACAAAGATGGTGCATGGATTGCATCACAAGTCCTATGAAGACAGGTTGAAGGAACTGAACATGTACTCCTGGAGGAGAGGAGAGAGAGGGATATGATAGAGACATACAGGTATCTTACAGGGAGGAACAGGGTGCAGGAAAACACTATTTTTAAGCGAAAAAGATGTTCCAGGACTAGAGGGCATGGGATGAAGTTGGAGGAGGACGGTTCAGAGGAAACATGAGAAAGAATTTCTTCACAGAATGGGTGGTGGACAAGTGGAACACCCTGCCAGAGGAAGTGGTGGGGGCTGAAACAATCACGGGATTTAAGAATGCATGGGATAGACATAAAGGAATTCTAGAGGTCAGGGGTAAGGGGCCACAGACTTCTAGGAAAACAAACTGAACTTACAAGCTCAAATGGGCAGACTGGGTGGGCCATAGGCCCTTATCTGCCGACACTGTCTATGTATCTATGTATCTATGTAATGTATACATGCACAAGTGCAGGGGGCATAGCCATGTATATGCAGCACAGCACAATATTCAACACCAGACAAATGGCGCAAGCGTGGAGCAAATGGGAACAGCGTAGAGCAAACCTGAGCCTATAAAAAGCAGGAGCAAGTAGGGAAAGGATGCATGCACCAGAGGGGAGCAGGAGAGAGGGAGATAGAGTGGCTAGGCTGAACAGCAGAAAGGGTGCAAGACAGTGACAGAGGAAGTGAGGGAGTGAGATGGAGTGAGAGAGTGGGCGTGTGCCAGCGTGTGTGTGTGTGTGTGTGTGTGTGTGTGCGTGCGTGTCTGTGTGTGAGACAGTTGGGGAGGCAACAGCCAGAGTGTGTGCCTGTGACACCTGGCACAGAAGGGGCAGCACAGGTGCCCAGACAGGTGTGAAGCAGGGCTGCCAGCTGGGAACACAGTATGCAGGTGTGCGCCCAGAACAAACGCACACGCAGCAGCACACGGCCGGGGGGCCTGAAGAGTCTGCCTCCCCGGGGGGTCAGGACAGCCGAAGCCATGGCCAGTGCCACCTTCCAGATGGAGGCGGTAATAAGGAATGTGAGGAGGCAGGAGACAGAACGGTGTGGCCGTGGAAGGGACCATCGGCGGTATGCCTGGAACAGTTGGTACTGTGCTCGCAGCACCTTCGAACAATACAGTGATACAGAGATCGTGGGCTGGTACTGCCTGAACTGGGCAATTCTGAGGCAGCTCTGTGAGCTGTGCAGTGAGGAGATACAGGCACCTGCTAGGCAAAGCCACACCCTGACGGTGGAGACAAGAGTCACGGCTGTCATGTGCCTGCTGGCCACGGGTACCTTCCACAGACCAACAGGGGACACCACAGGCATTACCCAGTCAGCCGCGTCATGGCTCCACACACAATTCCTCAATGCACTGCTGCCACATGCTTCGGAATACATCCACTTCTCCAGCACACAGGCAAAGTGTACAGAGAACATGCAGGAGTTCCACAGAGTAGTATGTATGCCTGGCATGCTAGGGGCTATCGGCTGCGCCCATGTTGGCATTCACACACCACCTGGCCCGGAGGGGGTTGCCTACATCAACAGAAAGGGCTACCCCAGTGTCAACAGCCAGGTGGCGTGCGATGCCAGGGGGTGCATAATCAATATCTGTGCCACACACCCTGGGGGAGCACACGATGCCTTCATCTGGTACAGCTTGGCACTGTGGCACAGGTTTGAGAGTGAGTATGTCCCCACTGGCCACCTAGTAGGTCAGTATGCTGTGAATATGGGCAGCCTGGCACAACAGGCAAAGTGTGGGGGCTGCCAGGTTAGGGGCACCGCAGGGTGCGGCCGGGATGGGTAGGGGGTGCTGCAACACAGTCCACCATGCTGACCGTATATCTCTCCACACAGGTGACAGTGGCTACCTACTCCGGTTCTGGCTGCTCACCCCATACCGGTGCCCCTCAACCCCTGCACAGGAGCAATACAGTGAGGCACACATCAGCACATGGAACATCATCGAGCATGTGTTTGGGTTGCTGAAGGCATGGTTCCATTGCCTGCACAGGTCTGGCGGTGCCCTACAGTACAGCCCCTCAAAGGCCTGTGGCATATTCCTGGCCTGCTGTATACTACACAACATGGCCACTGACTATGGTATAGCAGTTGAGGTAGAAGAAGGAAACAGCAGTGGGGACAATGTTGCCACCAGGCCATGTGGTGGTGGGCAGCCCCCCCGGGTGAAGGGAACCCCAGCTACACAGGATGGCCCAGCGGCACTGGGACACAATTGCAGAGGAGCACTACGGTGCACACTGGTAGGTGAACATGTCCCCATGTACGGAATGGCGACTATGGAACAGCGCACAGGCATGTGTGGGCAAGCCCTGTGACAGGAATGGCTGGAAGGGAGCATGGACGGGCATGGACCAGGACACCGTGGAAACACACAGCACAGCACACCCCAGCCACACACCCCTGCCCACACACATGCACACACAGACACCTGAAGGCATGCGTCCAGAGGCTGGCACCAGGCATGTGTCAGATGCTGAGCACCGGTGCACAGTAGCAGTTGGTACTGTGCTGGCATCATCATGCACATGCCACACTGGCTAGCAGCTGGGCAGATGTGCACATGGCCTGTGTGCTGCGACAACCACAGATGCCCGTCCATGGAATGCGCATGCACACACCATACCAATATATACACAGGGCGGCAGCAGACAGCGGACAGGAAGGTAGGTGGTTCAGGACCACCACACAATTGCACAGCTGCTGCAGACATGTGAAAGGCCCCACTGAGACTGCCCAGCAGACCCAGACTGTACAACGGCCACAGGGAGTGTCTGTGATGGTCCCCCAGGTGTGTCACTGTGGAAACGTGACCCAGCCCTCCCAGGGGTCTGCAGGCCCCCGAACAAACCTGCTCCAGGCATGCCTAGAATGCTCACAGCAGATCCCAGCATTGACATTATGGGAGTCACTCAACGCCATGAATGAGGGGTGGAGAATGTACTCCACAGGGTCTGTGGTGGACTGCCATGCACCATGGTGGACAGTGGTGCTAGGTCGGCCATGACCGCATTGGTCAGCCAATCCAGGGCTGCAGTTGTGTCCTCCCGCAGTTGACTATTGTTGGCCAGGAGCAGTGCAAAGTCCCTGTCATGCTGTTCTGCAGCCTGGTGCATCTCAGCATGGAGTGCACACACCTCTGCCACAACCAGTACATGTTGCTCCATGGAGGCCTGCAGCAGACGGATGTGCTCGGGCAAGGGGTTGGCACCCAGGGGGCCTGGGCAATGCACTGATCCCCGGGTGGCATCTGACCCCACTGCCCAGACCCCCATGCAGGTGGGCGCTGCACAGCGGGGCCCTCTTGGGGCAGCACATTCACCGGCACAACATTGGCGGGCTCTGCACCCAGCCCCCCAATGTCCACATCCAACTGCCGCTGCTGCCCCTCCAGCTGCTGTGCACCATGCAGCACCTTTGTCACTGCACCATCAGCTGGCACTGCACTGCTAGTGGCCACGGCAACACCGGGGGGAAGTGGCTGGTAGGCAGACAACTGCCACCGGGACACCGTCTGCGCTGCCGTGGTGGGTGAGTGGTATGGGTGCCTCCCCCTCCATGGCAACACTGCTAACCAGGACGATGGTCTCATTGTCATCAGTGTCAGACCCTGCCCTGATCTGTGTCTCAGCATACAGTACACAATGGCAGGCATCCTGCTGGACCACAGCCAGAGCCTTGTCTGCAACCACGCCACGGGAATCCGGCCGGACATCGATGTTAAGCTGCATCCAGTCTGGCTCCGGACACTGATGGAGATGGAAGGACGGTCCTCCAGGTCCAGGCTTACCCCCATGGCAGACACCTCTGTCCCTACCAATGCATGCTGGCACTCTGGAGCTGAAAGGGAATACAGTCACATTATTGCCACTGTCACACCAGCAGGCCCCCCCGCCCCAGATGCTGCTGTATCTACCATGCAGTGATGGGCTGCCACCTGTCTGGAATCCACCACCAGGCACCACCTCAATGGTGCTGCACCACATGGTGGCTACCACCAACTCCTCCTGCAGCGTCAGCTGTGGCACGTCAGGCTGTCCACCACCCATGGCTGCACATGCGGTCCAGATGGCTGCCACCTTCTCCTTAATCCTGTGCCTGTCTTTGCCAACATTTTTCTTGCACTCCTGCACAGACCTCTGATGGCTGCCCTGCTGGTTTACAGCCCTCACCACCCCCTACCATGCTACGGACCTGGCCTGTGGGGTGCCTGTCGAGCCACTCAGCAGAGGCTCCTGTTCGAGGTACACCTCGAACAGGGCATCCGTCTCTGACTTTGTAAAGTTGGGCCTACACTTCCACGCAGGCTCGCGCTCCTCACCTTCCTCGTGATCGGTCATGCTGCGTCCTGTGGGTGGTGACATGTGGTCAGTGACTGCTACTACCCACACCACCCACACAATCCAATGTCCCATCACCCCCTCAGCATTGCAGCTTACCTCTGAAGGATACAATACCGGTCCATGTCCTGTGCTGTCCTGCGGCGCCTTTATAGTGCATCGCATGCAAATAAGGGGATGCGCAACTGTAATGAGATGCAAATACCCCCAATGCACTGTGGATTGGCCAATGAACTAATCTGCATATGCTGGCTGAATATCATGTTAAGCTCAAGTCGTGGCACAACATTGTGATGTGCACAATAGGCCCAGCAGTAACATGTGTGCACTGCCGGCACCTACACCACTGCCACAGCATACGTACACTGCACAATATGCGATACAGTGCTCAGCCACAATTGGACATGTGGTGCTCAGGTGCTGGGTGGCTCATGGTGCCTGAGTGCCATTAGCACCATGGTGCCTGGGCGCTATTGGCCCATAGCTCGTGGCACCCACATGCCCCTACTACACACCTTGCATTGCGGTCCCAATAGCGCAGTCACGCACAGTGTGCATGCTGACCCCTGAACCCAGGTGTGTCTTTTGCCCCTCAGGGGGCCCTGCGCTAAGAGCCAGAGCAGCCGTGTCCATATTGCACGTCTCCTGGGATGCACGGTAGCAGTTGGTGGTGCATCTCCATGCGAGGCGTGCATCCCCAGCACATTGGGATCGTGTGCTACAGGACGTCATTTTATTTGCTGTACTGCGATTCAGCAGTACCATGCCACAGCAGTGTCAGGGCTCCAAACTGGACCCAGATTGAATTAGTGAACCTTGTGGCCCTTGTGGAGCCACACGCAGACAGCCTGTGTTGGCAGGTGCCCCTTGAAAGGCCACGGATGGATGTGTGGCAGGAGGTGGCATATGGACTGGAGGAGGCCAGCAGTGTCCAGAACACTAGTAAACAGTGCCACCACTGCCATGAGGACCTGCAGCGGAGGGACCCAGAGAGGCTCCAGACACCTCAGGCATGTGTCCGGAGGGGTGCCATGCCATGGGTAGGTAAGTGTGCATTGCTCATGTCTGTGCCCAACCAGTGGTCTGTGGAGCTGGCAGGGTGGCACACCATGCTGCGGAGGGAGCTGGTGCCATGCTCCCTGTAGCCTGAGGTGGCACACTGTGTGTGCGCTGTGCCACCATGCTGTGGCTGAGCTGGGCTGGGGAGCACGCTGTGCTGGGGGGCATATGGTGATGCCAGGTACTGATGTGATCTTCTCTGTATTTTCTTCTTTGGCCCTGAGGACAGGAGGAGAGCCCAACTGGCTGGTGCTGTGGGTGGGCCAAGGCAGGCCACTGCTGGGGTACTGGCACAGGGTGCAACCCCCAAGGGGGTTGCTGCGGGACCAGCTCAAGGTGCCCCGCAGCATGCAGGTAGACACTGTTACATGCTACATTGTTGTGCAGGATGGGCAGCGTGGGGGTGGGCCACGGCCCCCTGTGTGCAATGCCATTGTAGCTGTACATAGCCTGCGGTGACTGTTGCACCATGTTGTGGCTATCGCACATGTGTGTGTGGCTGCTGCAAGTGGGCTGTGGGTGCATCCAGCTGCCAGTTCTGCTGCTGTCATCCCGCCTCTGTACCATGCAGCTGCCTGCCACAGTGGTGGTGTGTGGCCCATGGATGGTGTTGGTGTGCAGTGTTCTGCATGGTTGTGGTGTGCTGGGTTGGTGGCATGTGTGGGTGCCACACTGTGGGTGGCTTTGTGCCATCTCAGAGGCGCATGTCACCACTGTCCGCTGCGCACAGTGGATGGTCTATGGTGTTCCAGACACACACTCATACTATGTACCCTCCTTTGTCCTAGGTGTCCGTTGGCCTGCAGTGAACACCCGGCTCCTGAGATGGATTCTAGAGGTCACCACTGCCACACTACAGGTGGCGAGGCTGTTGAGGAGGATGATGCATAGACAAAAGCACCAGGCACGGGTGGGGCGAGAACACCCATAGGGCCTGTTGGCCTGCAACCCTTATCCTTCCCTGTCCCCCCTTCCTTTGCCCTCCCTTGTCCCCTTGTCTAGCCCTGACCCCTATCCCCTTACCACTCTTCCCTGGCTTCCCGTTTTATACATAGCTTCCCCATTCCTTGGTCCCTGTCCCCTGTTTATTGTATTATTGTAAATAGTTGTGCTTTCTATCCATTGTAATACATTTTTCTATGGTTACTCATCTGTGTCCGGGTCTGCTTTGCAGCTGGCATTGGGAGCCATGCTGCAGTGGTGTGCATGGTGGCTGTGTGGTGCGCCTGGGGTGGCCTGGGAGTTGTACCTGGTGGTGTTCACCCATTGGTCAGTGGCTGTGCTCTGAGGTGGCTAAGGGCTTTCTGTACAGGTTGAGTGGTGTGTGTGATGTGTGCTGTTTGCCTGTGTGTTGCCGACTGTGGTCCGGGTGGCATAGCGCATGCCTTTCTGTGGAGGGTTGCTGGTGGTTGTTCACCAGTGGTGATTGGTGCCACCCTGCCTCCGTGACTCACAGTGGTGCACGTGGGCAGGGGTCTGCTGCTTCCCCATGTGCACTGGGTGGTGTTACAGCATGTGCTTGTCGTGCCTCGCTCCTGGCACCCTCGGCACACTGGTGGCAGGACATCCCGCCCCAATAGCTTGCTCCTTGCTGTGCCTGTTGCCGGTCCATTTGTGTCATGGCGCATATACAGTGGCGTGAAAAAGTATTTGCCCCCTTCCTGATTTTCTCTATTATTGCATATTTGTCACACTGGATGTTTTCAGGTCTTTAGACAAAATATAATATTAGATAAAGGGAACCTGAGTGGACAAATAACACTTTTTTTTACTTATTTCATTTATTTAATGAAAAAGTTAACCAACACCAACTGGCACTGTGTGAAAAGTAATTGCCCCTAGTTAAATCAACCCAATTAAAGGGATAATTAGAGTCAGCTGATTGAACACAGCCAGGCTTGATTACAGCCAGCCCTGCTCAATATAAACCTCACTTATTTTTGCCCTACCATCAGAGTCACATTGCCAGCACAAAGATTCAACAAGCACATTATGCCATGATCAAAGGAAGTTCCTGAAAAGATCAGAAAAACATTTTGTTGCCTCTATCAGTCTGGAAAGGGTTACAAAGCTATTTCAAGGCTCTGGAACTCCATTGAACCACAGTGAGAACATAATCTCCAAATGGAGAACACTTGGAACAGTAGTGAGACCTTCCAGGAGTGAGGACCTGCCAAAATCACTCCAAAGGCGCAGTGTAAAATCATCCAAGAAGTCTCAAAGGATCCTAAAACAACATCAAAGAACTGCAGGCTTCTCTTGCCTCAGCTAAGGTCAGTGTTCATGACTCCACAATCAGAAAGAGACTGAGCAAAAATGGGCTTCATGTGAGAGTAGACAGGCGGAAACCACTGCTAACCAAGAAGAACATAAATGCTCATCTCATTTGCCAAGAAGCACCTGGATGATCCACAAGCCTTTTGGGAAAATGTTCTATGGACATATGAGTCAAAGTGGAACTTTTGGACAACATGGATCCCATAATGTCTCGCGTAAAGCAAACACAGCATTCCACAGTAAAAACACCATACCAACAGTCAAACATGGTGGTGGTAGGTGTGATGGTGTGGGGATGCTTGCTGCCTAAGGACTTGGATGACTTGCCATAATTAAAAGGAACCATAGAATTCTGCTCTGTACCAGAAAATTCTTAAGGAGAATGTCCAGTCATCCTTTACGTCAGCTGAAGCTGGAAAGCGTGGTTAGGTCCATGCAGCAAGACAATGATCCAAAACACAAAAGCAAATCCACATCAGAATGGCTAAAAAGTAAAATTAAAAGTTTTGGAGTAGCCTAGTCAAAGTCCAGACTTAAACCCAATAGAGATGCTGTGGCAGGACCTAAGCGAGCAGTTCATGCTCGAAAACCACCAAATGTTACTGAATTAAAGCAGTTCTGCAAGGAAGAGTGAGGTTAAAATTACTCCACAGCGATGTGAAAGACTGATATTGAATTATAGGAAGTGTTTGGTTGCAGTCATTGCAGCTAAATGTAGCGTAACCAGTTATTAAGTGTAAAGGGGCAATTACTTTTCACACAGTGCCAATTGGTGTTAGTTGCTTTTTCGTTAAATAAGTGAAATAAAAAAAAAAAACAAGTATTATTTATTCCTCAGGTTCCCTTTATCTAATATTACATTTTGTCTAAAGACCTAAAACATCCAGTGTGACAAATATGCAATAATAGAGAAAATCAGGAAGGGGGCAAATACTTTTTCACGCCACTGTACCTCGGCCCCTTGTGCAGCCCTGGTTGTGCTATTGCGCATGTTGGTTTGCTCCCAGACGCAGCTCTGGTTGCGCTGTTGTGCATGTTGGTTTGTTCCCTGGTGCAGCCCTGGTTGCACTATGGTGCATCTGTGCGATATTCAGCCACATTACGCTGGTGCATGCCATCATGTGCAACCTTTGAATATCACGCTCTGTGCACCATGGCACAGAGGATTTGCGCTGTGCAGGTCTTGTGCCTGCCTCTGGCACATTTCTAAGTATCCCACCCATAGTTAAAAAAAATGACCTCTCTCAGTTTGTTGCTTTTAGCTGCCTTGGTCCCACTTTTGCACCCGGTTCTTAGTTCCCTGTGCTATTCCCAATCAGCTTTAAGGTCAAATTTCTTATACAGCCAACAGGCCTTGTCCCTTAGAAACATTAATTTCTTGAGATTAGTGTTGAGCCACTTGCGACACTTGCCCTTCAGCCTAAGTTTCCTGTAGGGGGCACGCAAATTGGCTGTGGAAAGAAAGTAATTTGTAAAGTATTCAAGAGCCTCATCTAAACTAGGGAGAACTGGGATGGGGGGGCCAATTAATTTTTGAGAGAGCAGAGATGAAAGACTCAAGTAAAAAATCGGAATAGTCTCTCTTTTAATCATGGTTATACTGTAATCAGATAGCACTCCAGGAAAATGCTGTCCTGAATCGAGCTCTGTATATAGAGTAGATTACTGTAATTCAAAAAGAAAAGAGTTGATCCTGCTTGCAAGTTTCAATTGTCACCACACAATCAAAGACCCTCCCACTGGATCACCTCTCCATGTTTATTTTTAAAACCCCTCCCGATGCCAAGTTACACTGACTGCTTGTATGAAAGTTACTTGTTTGCAGTCTGAGTGTTTACTCTATACATTTCATATGTTTGTTAATCCAGACTGTAAATAATTCATTCCTTGGGCCTGGATATTCAAAAGGGTTGCGCATGGCGCAACATGAATGTGCCCTACGCAACCCACCCATGCACCCTGGTGTGATATTTAAAGGGACAAGTGGCGATGTGCAACTCCTGATGCACTGGGGTGCATTGGTAATGTATGTGGTGCAAGTGCGAGGAGCATGCCCATGCATATGCGGCACATCCTGATATTCAGCCCAGGATGTGCGGCGCATATGCTGGCACAACCCCACCTTGAGCCGCTCGGGAGGGGGTGCAAAGGTGTGTCTGGTAAAACCAGGAACAAATCCTGGCCACCCACAGATGAGATGCCATATTGCAGGGTGCAACACGGCAGTCACCAGCCGTGGGTGGCCACCAGCCCACCCAGAACACTGTCCACAAGCTCCTTGCCCTGGGAGTATTGTGCCCCCCCCCACCCTGTCACCTGATCATGGGCACTGTATTAAAAGTCTCCCTTGTGGTCCAAAGGAACCCCCATCACCCGATCGTGGGCATAAGTAAACTGAAACTCCCTGGTGGTCCAGTGGAACCCCCCCAATCGCCCGATTGCGAGCATAGGTAAAATTAATTTCCCACCCAGCATCTCCCTGTCATCGCAGTGGAGCAATAGGAGTACAGACCATACTGTACGCTGACATTTGGCGGGCAGCCAGGTGACATACGGGCAGGATGCTGCTGCCCACCGATGACGGGGGGGGTGCTGGGTGGTGGGGGATCTCAGTGGGCAGATGGGGAGGAGGTACCACTGGACCACCAGTGTATCTAGTGCTATTTACATCCACAATCGGGTGATGGGGGTGTTTCCACTGGACACCAGGGATTTAATTTTACTTATGCCCATGATCGGGCATACGGGAGCAGGGGACCACCATGGGACTGCAGGGTGTCGGTCCTTGACGGCTGCAGCCTGGCAGGGCGCCAGGTGCAAGTCACCAGGGATCAGTGCACCGCATGCAAATAGGGTCATAATGACATGCAAATGACCCCATTTGTGCTTTGCATGCATAATGGCCTCATTTGCATGCCCAGTGCTCAATATCGCAGTTGATGTGCCTAGCGCAACTGCACTCGCATATCCCCCTGCTCCCGTTCTGCCACTTGCACTGGTGCAGTGCCACTGTGCCATGTGCAGTGCATGCACCCTCGGTGCCATATTCAATGGTGCTGTGTCATGGCACAGCACCATTGAATATCGCCTGGTCCATGCCTTGGTGCAGCCCAGTTACGCTACACCCCTGCCCAGTGCAGTCTGAATATCCTGGCCACTGTCTCTTACTTATCAAAAAGCCTGTTTAGTTTAAAAGAAAACCTCTATGACTGCTCGCTCTCACCATCTGTGATTAGAGAATTGCACTCAATAACATCATCCTCAACCAGTTTCCAAATTGCCTCTCATTTTACTTCCATGACTCTCCTCCTGCTTGCTCAAAATGGCGTTCTGTAAAAACTCTGAGAAATTTAATTTACCCCCTGGGCTTGCTTAATTTTAGCAAAAATATGAGAGTTGCCTGTCTTTCATCTTTAACTTCTGTAGCAGAGCTTATTTATGCATGACCAGCAATTCACATTTGTTTCAATGGGACCCTTGTTTTTAAGAAGACCTCAATTATCCAAACTGATCTAATGTTCCCCAGTGAGTTCAGATAATTGAGGTTGCACTGTACAGATTGTCCCCTAACTCCAAATATTAACAAAGTTATGGCTTGTTAAAGTTGAAATGTGGGTGGGGGGGGGGCTAAGTCCAAATTCATTTTTGGTATGAAGAGATCTTTTTTCGTGAGGTTGTGTCATTCACACATAAAAAGATTTCTTCATACAAGTAAAGAACGTGAAAAAACAATGAAGTCCAAATTATTTTTTGTATGAAGGGATCTTTTTTTACAAGGTTGTCGTTCATACAAAAAAGATTCCTTCATTTTTTTCTTATGAAAGGAATCTTATTTCATATGGCCCTATTCTTTTTTTGCATGGCCATACAAAAAAAAATTCAGATCATGAAAACATATTTTAAAATGTGTTAAAAACACATTTCTGGGTGATTTTTCCCCAAATTAATTGCGTAAGCCACCTAATGGAAGCCTGATTAGCAAGCTACAGGTATTGGTGCCTTTGCAGGATAACATTTTTATGGGTTTTCAAATAATTCTTTTTGAGAAAAAAACAGAAACAAGATGGTGGCTAAACAAAAAATAATTTTTTTCTTATGAGAAAAGATGACCCCCAAGCTGACCCAGTGGTGAAGAGGGCAAAGGCGTTCTAAGTGCCTTACCTTTTCCCATGCTGGTGACCCACATTCGGGAATGCAGGCAAGTGATTTGGGGGATGGCCAGGGAGAGAGGATTGTGCATCTGTTGGACAGCTCTCCTCCCTTGGGGAGGGGGGACTGCATGGCTCGGCAATCAACTGCCACCTGGAGGAATCTAGATGGAGGTGCATGTTAGTCACCACTGTGGGGAAGTTCTGTGACTGAGCACTGGGGGTGTAATCCTGTGAGGCGAAACATGCACATCGTGCTCATTGTACATCTTCTGAGGAGCCTGCAGAGAAAATTCAAAGAAGAAAACCTGGGGGACAGGCTCCATGATGCCCTGTCCAACATGCCATTTGCCCTCCTACTTACTCCAAGGACCGTCTGGATATCTGTTCTGTGTGAAGGAGGATGGCCCTCCCTTTCCTGGCCCAGCCATGGTGGTGGGTGGGATCTGTCAGGGATAGTGGTCTCCAGTCTCTGGTGTGACAGTAGGTCCCAGGATGCCATGTTTGTGTAGACTCGATGGACTACAGGTCCCCTTCTGTCATCCTTTTTTATATTTATATATATGTATATATATATATATATATATATATATATATATATATATATATATTTTAGATTTAGATTTTTGGGTTTTTCTTGGGTTTCTCCCATTCCCTCCCAGAGCCCGGCTGTACATACATATAGAGGCACACACGCACCCAGAAGCCAGCTCAGCTACTTCCACCAACCGTATGCCACCCTGCCCACCTATGTTACCCACCGGCCTCCACCCAGTGGAATGGAACCACAGGAGGGTCAACAACCCACCCCATCACCCCCAGAGAGGAGAGGAGAGGAGAAAAGCCTGACAGCATGCTCAATCCCACTCCTCCCACCCCCCATGCTGACCTCCGACAATCTGAGGTCGCTCCTGAACCTGGGTCGCTCGCGTAGCATGAGGTCTGGTGTCCAGCACTTCAACTCACAGTGCCACCAGACCAGCCAGATATATAGATACATAGATACATAGACAGTGTTGGCAAATAAGGGCCTACGGCCCACCCAGTCTGCCCATTTGAGCTTGTAAGTTTACTTTATGTGTTCCTAGAAGTCTGTGACCCTTAACGCTGACCTCCAGAATTCCTTTTTGTCTATCCTATGCATTCTTAAATCCCGTGATTGTTTCAGCCCCCACCACTTCCTCTGGCAGGGTGTTCCACTTATCCACCACCCGTTCTGTGAAGAAATTCTTCCTCACGTTTCCTCTGAATCATCCTCCCTCCAACTTCATCCCATGCCCCCTAGTTCTGGAACATCTTTTTTGCTTAAATATAGTGTATTCCTGCACCCTGTTCCTCCCTGTAAGACACTTGTATGTCTCTATCATATCCCCTCACTCCCTCCTCTCCTCCAGGGAGTACATATTCAATTCCTTCAACCTGTCTTCATAGGACTTGTGATGCAATCCATGTACCATCTTTGTTGCCCTGCTGAACCTTCTCTACCCTGTCTATGTTCTTACATAAGTAAGGTCTCCAGAACTGTACACTGTACTCCAGGTGGGGCCTCACTAGTGTCTTGTATAGTGGAATTATGACCTCCCTTTTTCTGCTGGTGATGCCCCTGCCTATGCATCCCAGCATCCTATTTGCTTTACCTGCTGCCTTGTCACACTGTTTCTATCATGGATATGACAGTTTACTCTTGGTTATCTACACCTGAAATGAGTCGGTCACAGACAGCATGAAGTATAAAATAACTTTAATAATCCGCGGTATTTGCTTATGTCACAGGTTAATACACACTAAAGATTATGGGAAATACAGTATTTCTAAAGAGAAAAAAAGAAACACAGTTGAAAAGACAGGTATCACACAGAAAACACTTAAAATTATCTGGATTCTAAGTGGACTAGAAAAAGCTTACCCTCAGGAACCTGTGATGTTGCTAGTTAAAAGTCCCAAAACATGACTGACTAAGAAGAAACACACATATATCTTTGGGATATGCCCACATCATTATACATCATCTCTGACATCACAGCCTGGACCATATATTTTTATCTCTGGAGATCACCATTTTTGAGAATGGGTCTAAACTGAATTTATTATTTATCAATCAGTCAATCAATCTTTATTTAACCAGGCAAAACACCATTGAGAAGAACTCATTTGCAAGGTGGACCTGGAAATAATACCAGTACAGTGCAGCAGTACAATATAGTACATAATTGAGGTGCTAAAACAAGGAATGGTATACAAAAGGTAGAAGAATGCAAATAATACAATGGTAGTCGCAACTGCCGTGAACAGAACATACATAGCTTAATTACATTAAATGTGCAATAATTACAATAAATCTGACAGGGTTGGGGAGAGGAGCTAAAGTAGGAAGGTAAGAAAGGAGGCCAAAGGGGAAAACATGAGAACAATGTAAGACTTGGGCCCACATTCTTAGGTCCCAGGTAATAATTATGGGAAACAGTTACAGGAATCCCTAAAGGAGTGCACAGTCTTTTGAAGGTGGGCAGTTCTACAGGGAGAACATGTTTTAGAGTTTTTTTGCAGTTTGTTCCATAGGGTAGAGAGTGCGTAACTAAAAGATGACCGACCATAGCGAGAGTTGACTCTAGAGGTACTTAGAGTGGTATATACATGGCTCCTCAGCGAATACCTGCCTGCAGTATACAGTGGCAAACACTCTGAAATGCAATGAGGAAGTTTTCCAGTATGTGCTCTAAGGGTCCAGAAGGCCGCATTTTCTTGTCTGCTGTAAGTGAGAGATGACCATCCTACCAGGGAATGCAGGGAGCAATGATGAATAGAGTATGGCAATCTGGTGATGAATCTTAATGCCCAGTAGTAAACAGTGTCAAGTATGGCAAGCAGGGAACTGGGGCCGTGACCATAAAGAAAGTCGCCGTAGTCCAAGATAGGAACAAAGGTACTTTGGACAAGCCTAGTTTTAGCTTCCTGGGTGAGTAGGTGTTTAATTTGATAGAATATACCAAGAGTCTCTGCTTGAGTTTTTTGAGAGTTCCTCAATGTGCTCCACAAAGGATAGCTTGTGATCTATCCAAAAGCTCAAGTATTTTAATTTCTTCACATAGTCAAGGGATTTGCCTAGGAGGGTGGTAATAGAAGGGACTAAACCAAGTGTCCAAAGATTGGGCATCTTAACATTTGGAGAGAAGAACATAGCCTTCATTTTTTTGGCATTTAGTAAGAGATTTTGGCTTAGAAGGTTTGGCTGCAAAAGACTGAACACTATTTGAAGGTCCTTGCTGAACAGTTAAGGGGTAGGTCTGTCAATATTTATGATTGTGTCATCTGCAAAAAGATATATGATAGCATGATCAGGGACCTGGTTACCTGCAAGATCTCCTTTATCCCTACTGTCCCTCCCGCTCTCTCTGATCCACTGACGAGGGATTGCTAGAGATTCCTAGGATACATTTAAAGACATCTGGGGCCAGGTCTTTTAGTTTTATGGCCCCAACCTTGTGGAATTCTCTACCTCGCCAGATGCGAGATTGCCCGACTGTCCAAAGTTTTAAAGTAGCTTTGAAAACATTTCTTTTTAGCCTTGCATATAATGATTTTTAGTGCAGCTGTCATCTGTTATTTATGGTTTTAATTAACTGTTTTATTTACTGATTTATTTTAATAAGTTATGTACAAGTGCCTTGGTTTTGGAAAGGTCCTTTTTTATAAATAAACTTTTGATTTGATTTGATCATTAATACCTGCATCAATGTTGTTAATAAAGAGGGCAAAAAAAACAGGGCCCCAAAATAGAATTCTGTGGTACCCCTTTCTTGAGAGGCTTTAAGGGGGATAGGTTACTATCAGCTTTGACCTGCTGATGGCAACCAGTAAGATAGCTGGATAACCATTTTTTTGGCAATGAGTCCAATCCAAAGTTCCTTAGGATGATCAAGAGCAAGTCATGGTCCACCTTGTCAAAAGCCTTACTACAGTTGAGAAATAAGGCACACATATAATTTTTGGCATCTAGTATGTTCTGCCAGTCGTTCGTGACCTTAGCAAGTGCTGAAATGGTGCTGTGACAAGGTCTGAAACCTGACTGAACTAGGTTTAAGAGCGTGAAGGTCTCCAGATATTTCCGATGCTGGGAACTGACTAGTTTCTCCAGTATTTTTGAGAGAACAGGGAGTAAAGAAACCGGCCTGTAATTATTAAGGTCACTAGGATCGCCTGATTTTAGTAATGGAATAACACTGGCGGTTTTCCAAATTCAATCAATCGCTCAATCAAACTTTATTTAACCAGGCTTTACACCCTTGAGCGAGCTCTTTTGCAAGATGGTCCTGGACAACAAGTACAGCTGCAAGCGATGCAATGACACTGGTACACAGTTACACAACATATACATATATTTAAGTACATTCGATGATACATTTTAGGCATATACAGTGCATACATTTGACAGTAACGTAATAATTCAACAAGAGAATCTGATGTTGATTATAGGCTGGGGAAGGAAAAGGGGAGTAGTGAGATGGTAGGGGGAGGAGCAAGACTTTTAGGAGACAAGGGTAAAGGTAGACTCAGGTAGGAGCAGGAAGTGCTAGATTGACCTGGCAAACAAGTGCCGAAGTGGGTCGTCAGTAATCTTGAGCAATAACCTACAGCAGGAGCAAGATTCTTTCAAGACAGGTATGAGAAGGGACTTAAAGACTGGTATTCCCGGTAGTGTGACAATTTTAAAGGCCTTCTGCAGGGAGTTCCAAAGGGATGGAAGAGCAAAGCTAATAGCGGCAGCACCATATCGTGTTTGGATCTTAGGGGCAATGAACATAACAAACGTGTAATGTCTCAAACAGTAGGTCCCTGTGTTTTGAGTAAATAGACTAGATATGTAAGAGGTAAGTTTATTTGTAATTGCCTTGTGAAACCAAAGAGCTGCGTTCCTCATCCTCCTGATAGCAAGGGAGGACCAGCCAAGAATCTCATAGAGCAGACAGTAGTGGGTGTTTAAAGGAGCACTAGATATGAATCTCAGGTCACGGTGGTACACGGTGTCTAATTTACTTAGAGCTGATACAGGACAGTGGCTATTGAGGAAGTCCACGTAGTCTTGCAGAGGAAGGAAGGAAGGAAGGAAGGAAGGTTGTTTGGACAAGTGTCTTTTTTGCCTCATAGGTAAGGAATGTGAAATTGAAGGAAGATCACTCTGAGTCAGAGAAATATTAAAAAGATGTGTAATAGGGCAACTAAAACGTGGTAACTGAGTTTTAGGAAATGTGTCTCAATAAGATTATCACCTGTGCTCTTCCTAATGTCCAGTTCAAGAAGTAGGTCCTCCACTTGCTTCAGGGAGACAGGTCTGAAAGTAAAGGACGCATGAGGCACAGTGATATCAGCTACTGAGCCAGCAGGGTCCTGGGTGCAGCGCTGGGTACGAAGGGTATTGGCAGGAGAGAAGTCAAAAGCAAGCCCTGCAGTAGCAAAATGGGTATTAAAAAGGTCAAGTAAAGTCTGCTTGTCAGTATTAAAGGTACCATCAGAAGGGATTCTTGCAAGGAGAGAGTTGGCTGTGGGGCAACCTCCGCTGTTCTTTAATGTCTTCCAAAATTTGGCACGGCACTTGGTAGAGGAGTCCAATTCAGAACAAAAGTACCTGGCTTTAGAACTTGGTTTTGTGGATTGAAGCCTGGGCCCTTTTGTTTTCCCAGCAGGCTCAATCAATTGGGTTCCATCTTGTTCAACTTGGCCCTATTTACATTTAAAACTATGTATTTTATCATGACAGGGAAGCAGCCCTTTGAAGATCAGCCCAAAACAAAAAACGTTTCTAGAGCAGGGCTCTATTGCCTACACAGAGGCTCCTCTTAGCTGAATGCTCCCAGGCACGGGCTGCAATGGAATGCAATTTTCAGTTCCCCATCATATCGCCACCTCAGATGAAGCCCTTATTTTTTTTTTTTGTTAATTCTTTGGTAACTGGTAAGGCCCATTAAACATGCTTGTCTTTTTTAACTGCAGGAGACCACTATTTGTAAACATACTGTTTTGGGCTATTTCTTTATGTAGAAAGAGGTACCAAAGTCAAGTGTGTGGCTGGTACTGAACCAATGTGCATCAGATGTGAAAAAAACATTTGTTTTATTTACAGTACCGTGTAATGTACTGTACAACCCTACACGTACATGGGTTGGGCCCTAACTACCTGGCAGAGCTCCTGCACCTGGTCCAGTCCTTGTGCCCCCTCTGCTCCTCCAAAGAATGCCTACTTTCAGACACCCACACACTGTTGCACCCCAGCGGTCTCAGACACTCACATACTGTATCATCCCAGCGCTCTCAGACACCCACACACTGTCACAACCCAGAGCACACTCTAATACCCAAGAGTCCTCAGACACCCAAATACTGCCCCCCAGAGCCTGTAAATTAACCTACTGTAGTACTGCAAACTACTATCCCACCCCAGAGCTCTCAGATACCCACACACTGTCCCACCCCAGAGCCCTCAGACACCCCCACACTGTCCCACCCCAGCGTTCTCAGACACCCACATACTGTTCCACCCCAACATTCTCAGACGCCCAAACACTGTCCCACCCAGCACCCTCAGACACCCATATACTGTCCCACCCCAGCCCTCTCAGACACCCATATATTGTCCCACCCCAGAGACCTCAGATATCCACACACTGTCCCACCCCAGAGCCCTCAGACATCCACACACTCTAATACACAAGTCCTCAGACACTCAAATAATGTACCCTCTGAGTGCCCCCAAATTAAAATGGTGCAAGGTATGGAAAGATAATCTTAGTGTCCAACCCTTATGCTGCAGTTTTACATACCTTGATTCATGATGAAGAGTTCAAAAGTTGTATAGTGTAGCCTTTAAATTTAAGTCCATTATTTACTGTAAGTCCACAGTTAAGACTCCACAGTCTTCTAGTCTGCTGTCCTGGTGCTATCAGATGGTGGAAAAACTGTTCCAGCTCCTTCTGGGTCCCCGCAGTTCTTGCCCTGAGAATCCTTGGTTAGTGCTGCATCTGGCAAGACCTTGGTAGCTTGTTGATCTGGTGGGTCCTTGGTTGCTTGGTCATCTGTGGACTTCTTGGTTGGTTGTTCATCTGGGGGTTCATGGTAGCCTGTTTATGTGGGGTCCTGTTGGTTGCAACCCACCTAATGGGAATCTACCTCCTTCCCCTCGGCCAGCTGTAGGGCCATGGTTCTGATCTCCTCCTGCAAGAGATAAAAATAAAATCAGTTGTGCATTCAGCATACTGTATGTACAGTATAATACATATACAGTCAGTTAATACAGTAGATGCTACTAATGGCCCGGTGGCTCTGAGGGTTGAGGCGCTGGATGCTACACCTCGCACCACGCCAGTGACCCGGGTTTGGGAATGGACCTGGGAAGTCAGGGGTCGGCAGGGGAAGGGGAGGATTGAGCATCTGGAGGACTGCTCTCCTCTCCCAGGGTGGGTTGCAAGGAGTTCCTGGCTCTGTAGCGGCCTCCTGTGGAGACTGGAGGAAGCACAAGAGCAAGGGATGTTGTGGGGGCAGGACGATGGCAGACTCCAGCTGCAGAGGAATGGTGGAAACCACGCAGGAATTACTGCACATTGCATCCTGAGGGGAAAACTATGCTAAAAAACAACAACAGAGGACCAGGGAGGTGACGGAAACCCCAGGAACTGAGACTCACATCCATTGTCGGACCAACCCTCCACCAGCTCTCCTGAGCTCCTTGACCTGGCCCAGGGACAGTTCCTCTAATCACAGAAAAGGCCATCAGCTAGGTGGGGGTGGGGAGAGGGTGATCTGGGGGGGGTTGAACAAGACTGTGGGTCCTGGGTGGGAGCAGTCAGTATCATGTCTCCCAGGAAGGGTGGTTTCATGCTGGGAGTAGAGGCCAGGGGTTGAGTGGGTACTTCTGAGAGATGCCCTGGCCTGCTAGAGAAGAAATAGAAGATACAAAAAAAATACAGTAGATGCTAGAGAGTTAACAAAAATTAATTTAACTGATTGCAAGGCTGTTTAACAGTAAAGTATGACATCCTGAATCTACAGTGCTGAACATGGGCAGGAAGGAACAGTACTTAAATTCTTTTGCACCATAGTAAAACAAGACTGCCTGAATAGACCTTGCCAGACACATGTGGGAACAGTACAGATTCACAGTTTTTAAACAATTGAAATCCTCTAATAATTACACACTTGTACTAAATAAACCTGAAAATATAAAGAAATTATGAACAGTACTTTACATACTTCATGCACATGGGTCACCTCCCAGAGAGCCCTGGGCACCCAGTCCTCATAGAGTTCTGGACTGACCAGGATAAGTGCTGCAGGGACAGATGCTATGCCAGTGTTATGCCAGTCTGATGCTTCCATCCATAGGAGTACACAGTGGACTCCTGCTGCCTAATGAAGATGCTTTTCACTGCCTCCCCAGCTTTCGACTGACAGTAATTTACTGTATTGAATAATAAAGCATTTATAGTAGCTAATGTAAAAGGACAGTGAAGTACAGGCAATTCCACTTGTGTGCAATTCGGATGTGTGCACATTCCGGTTGTATGCACACACTCCTCCAGTCCCGATTCCATTACCATTACAGTAGTGTTAAAAAATTTGGTTGTGTGCACTACAAGTTTCGGTTATGTGCACAACTCTGACAGCATTTAGCTGTCACTAGCAGCAGTAGTGATATGTAAATTGCATTGTTGAATGGCTGCTTTTGTTCAGCGCTGAAGTTTCCTGAGCTATCCAATCCACAATCACGGGTAGTTAGCACCTAATCTCTCTCAGCTGTGACTATTAGTGTGAGGTGGTGGGGTATGAATAGCATCACTTTCTGTATCCATTGAAATCACTGAGCAGGTTTGGTGGATCAAGTCAGTGTCCTGTCTTCCCTGAGCTGTGGACACGTTATTCAGCTTCAATTGCTTTTTAAAGATTTTTGGAGATCGAACCTGGAAAACAATCTACAGTTTCGCTGGGCAAATCCACCCTAATTCTCAGCCAAGACCATGTAGTTTAGACTTCACTCCTGAAAAATGTTGGCGTTTGATTTGCAAGTCCTGGACGAAATCCTATTGCCGTCTCAGTCGATCGGGTCATGTTGTCAGGCGGCTCCTAAAACTACTGCAAATTGCATATTTATTAACTGCTGCAGTATTTTTAAGATGTTGACACAAGATAAAGTGTTTAATAAACTGATGTTATGTTTTTACTGCAACCGGGATTCTGTCCTGTCTATAAAATTGCAATTTCGGTTTAGTGCATTTTCGGTTGCGTGCACACTTCCAGCTGGTCCCGAGGGTGTGCACACAAGTGGAATTGACTGTACTTTACAATTTTAATTACACAATATACAGTGCTGTAGCATTACATTATTAATTGTGCATGATGCACTTCACTAACTATGAGGCTTCTCAACCGAAATTACAGTACATATTGTTCAATAATGACATAACACATTATTTCTACTACACTGAATACTCTGAAGTTCAGTACTTACCTGAATGGACTGCTCGATGTTTCTTACCAGACCCTCCTGGTTGCAGTAAATGAGGCACTCCCTGTTCAGTGCCATCGGGATTGGGTGAAGTTGGCACTGGGCTGGGTCTGCCTTTGACATGGTGACTACGTCTTTTTCTTGTTCCACATTCTTCTGGCAATTTTGGCTAGCCCTGTGAGATGATATGTACCCCAGGACGGAGGGAGGGGCATAGATTCCATGCTGTTTGCAGTAAATGAGGCACTTCCTGTTCAGTGCCATCAGGATTGGGTGAAGTTGGTACTGGGCCCTGTGCCTTTGACATGGTGACTGTGTCTTTTTCTCGTTCCACATCCTTCTGGCAATTTTGGCTAGCCCTGTGAGACGATATGTACCCCAGGACGGGGGGCGGGGTAGGTTCCATGCTGTGGAACATTTAAACTGGTAATGCACACTAAACTGAATTATACAATAAGGTGCTTGTACAGTACAATAAGATTAAATGTGTTTTTGACTGATATAGTGGTACGTATCTGTATGGTCTCTTATAATTTAAAACTGCATCTAGAAATCACACAGCCATGGCACTCATAAAGTGTGCAAACTGTGATTTACTGTGTTAACAGTCAGTTATGATTATTGTTAAGGAGGCAGTATAGCACAGTGGGTTAAGGCTCTGAGCTGCAGATCTGGAGACCTGGGTTTGAATCCCACAGCTGCCTAGGTGCAGCATACTGTGTAATCCTGAGCAAGTCATTTAACTTCCTTGTGCTCCCAGGTTGCATCTGGAAACAAGCTTCGGCTTAGTGTACTACTCCTGGTTAAACAATGTTCCCTTTCCCTTTCAAGAATAAAGGCCCTCCGATGGTCACTAGAAGCACAGACAGTTACACCATTAGCCTAGCCCCAGGATTATAGCTCTGTATTTTTCAAAGACAAGGTGATACAGCATATTATGGAAGGGTGTTATAAGATAATATTTTACTGCAAATACTGTGCATTATCAATAAAAATCCAAACCACAGAATCATAAAATCTTGCTGGCAGAAACGGACCTTTCGGCTCATCAAGTCTGCCCGAGATACACATCGTCACCTCCCTCCTGCTTGTGAAGCCCCTCCCAAAGCATGACAACACTCTTGTTGCTTTCCCAGCTGCTCATTTGCACTGACTCCTAACCTTTAACCTTTAACAATTTCAGTTCAAACTTTTAATACAAATTTAAAAAATCGACATTACACAAAACCATAATGGGCCTCACACTGTTCTGTACAGTGCCTATGTACTGATAAAATGTGCAGTCTCTCCGGGCTTCCTTAACTGTTCATTTATTCTGTTCCTTATTTATGTCATGTGACTGCTGCCGACCTCCAATTACCTCCTTAGAATCTGTAAAATCTCATGGCATACTGCACTTGGTGATGGTCTCTTCCCCCATCTCAATTTATGTTTTTCCAACAGGACAGACATTGAGTTTGAGGCACCAGTGTCCAAAAAAACAGTGCTGCCAGATGTTCAGGCCTGCCATGGGACAGTCTCACTAGTTTAAGTTCTTTGCCTTGTTGAGTGGAACAAACTGCATTTCATGTGAGGAGAAGGTAATGTTATTGCATTCAATAGCAGGCAAAACTGATACAGGTGGGGAGATGTCTGAGCTTGCTACTGCAGTGCTGTTGCTGTTCCCAACGCTCGAGATCTGCATATCAGCCTCAACAAGCTGGATGAAATGCTCAGGTGATGACTTCTGTGGATGTGACACCACTGGAATGCATGCCTGTAACAACTGGAGCAAGAGGTCCAGCTTTTTCTCAATGCTCCATTCCCTTTCTGCCATGTCATGTAGTACAGTTCTGCACACTGGCATATTCTCATTCTGTTCTTGTTCACCCTCACCTGGAATGTCCTCCTGTACCTCTGGTTGGTTCGCCTCGATTTCAAGCTGCATCTGTCCGTTAACATCTGACTCCTCCTTTATATCATACTTCACCTCCCTGTTAACATGTGCATTTTGCATTTCCTCCTCAACTCAATCCTCCACCTCCCTGTTAACATGTGCATTTTGCATTTCCTCCTCAACTCAGTCCTCCACCTCACTGTTAACATCTGGCAGTTCCTCCTTGATTGCATCTTCTAGATCCCTGTTAACATCTGACTGTTCCACCTCAGCGTCTAGAAACCTCAGCTTGGCCCTCCTCTATTTCCTGCAGTACTTCAGGGTTCACCTCTGGTAGGATCTCCATTTCTCTTTCAGCCTCCTCCTGTCCATCATTGGTTGGTACCTCTTGAGTGCTACAAGTATTTTCTTCACCATGTGTACTGTTTTCATTGCTGCTGCTTGATGTTCCATAGTCATCCATTTTATCAACAAGTTCACACTGTAAGCCTGCCCAGTGGCGGGGAGAGCTAAGGTGCTTCTGCCTTACCTCCAGCCACACTGATGACCATGGTTCGGGAATGAACTTGGGTCATTGTGGGTTGGCTGGGGTGGAAGACAATCGAACATCCGAAGGACAGCTCTCCTCTCTTGTGTTGGGGAGGCTGGTCAGCCTAGCCATTCACAGCCACCAGGTGGAGGCCTGGTGGCAGTGCAGCATGAGTGGCATTAAGGGAGGGATGCTATGAGGAATGTAAGCTGGGTGTGCCTCCATGCAAGAGGCTGATGCTCTGCAGCATAAGGTGGGGAGAAATCGGAAAACAGGAGGCACCGGGGACTTGATGCACAGCCTGCTGGTCCCTGAGCCCACACCACCAGCATCCGAATGCCACCGTTGGTCCGCCATGGATCATTCACTGGGGGGAGGACAGCACTCCCTCCTCTGGCCATGCCATGAGGGGGGACTTGTGGGGAGACCCTGACCAAGGTGGGTATTGGTGGAACAGGAAGTCAGTTCAGGGAGGCAGGGAGTGGTCTGATAAGCTGCCCCAAATGCAGAAGTAGAAACCACCATGAGGCTAACACTCAGCAGCAGATGTGGGGAGAAAACAGAAAACAGGATGCACTGGGGGGCCGGCCCATTGGCGCAGCGGTGGGCTTTCCGCTTGCGACACCGGTGACCCAGGTTCGGGAATGGACCCGAGTCATCGGAGGGCCAGCTGGGGGGAGAAGGATAGAGCGTCCTATGGACTGCTCTCCTTCCCTGGGGGGAGGGCCTGGGAAGTGCTCGGAGCGCTGGGTACTCCTGGTGGAGGCTGGGAGAACTCGCGCTGCTGACATTCGGCATCTGGGAGGTGGGGTGGACGTGGGCGTCATTGCACGTCCCCGCCTTTGGGTGGGGAAAAAATTACAAGGGGAAAAAGGCAGGACCACCCGAGGCGAATGGCGCTATCTCAGCATCCTCCACCTCACCATCATCGCTCACGGGACCCCAACCAGACACTAGTCCCGTGGTCACGGAGGTGGCCACTGCCCCGCCTCCGGGGTAAGGGAAGTCAGGTGGCTGGGGTCCACTGCAGCCATAGGAGTGTGGGGAGGTCTCTTGGGGCCGTGACCAGGCAGAAAAGCACGTGGTGCTGCCAGGAAAAGGGAAAAAAAAAAAGGATGCACTGGGGGCTTAGTGAAGCCCAGCCTGCTGGTCTATGAGTCCACACCACCACCCAAATGCCACCATTGATCTGCCTTAAACTATTCGCTAGGGGGAAAGATGGCCCTTCCTCTTCCAGACCCATCACAAGGGGAAATTTGTGAGGAGACCCTGACTGAGGTGGTTATCAGGGGAAGCAGAAGCTGGTTTGGGAAGGCAAGGACTGGGTTGATAAGCTGCCCCCAGATGCAGGAGTAGAAACAGAATAGAAAAAAAAACCCAAGTCTACAATGTTAGAAAAAAATAACATTTAATGTCACGTACAGTATTGTTTGTTACAACAAGAACAAGTTGCAGAATTTAGTAACACAGTACTGCTTGCAAAACAAAAGTAACAAACTGTGCTGTATTTTACCTTGGATGCCTTTGTCCTAGGCAGCATTAGGTCTCCAGCATATCTTCAGCATATCTGTGGAGTTCATGTGCTTGCATTTATTCATTCTATTAATGTTCTCCATCCCTGCAGGAGCAGACAGCCTGGTCACAGGTGGTGTCCTATTTGCCAGGCTAAGACTTTTTTATTTGCTGACATGCCACTGCTCTGGATTTTCTCCCATAGAAAACAGTCCTGACCATGGTGGAATAGACAGGTGATATGGCACTGACAGTTCTTTTGAACCTGTACAGCAAAGTACCGTTGGCAGAATAGAACATTTTTGTGCCTCGTGTAACCTGAGAACAGATGGCATCGGGTGATGTGCACTACAGCAGGTACACATCAGAGGTGCATTACAACATGACCTTTGACCCCAAAAGGTTTCAGTGGTGCTGAAACAGCAGAGATGTTAAATTGAACAGTGAAGAGAAACCCTAATTAAAAGTTTCCTGGTCTGTCTTAATTAAAGCCTTATGGCCATCTCCCAGGAGATAGGACCTCATAAAATGTTATGATTCCTCCAGGAAGAGACCATTTGGTTACAGACTTGTGAGAAACCATAACAACCTGAGATCACTCTAGCAAAACATAAAATCAGCAGGGAGACATCAAAGGGGATGTTTTGATGAAAGACTCCTGTTTTAAAAAATGTTGACTGTTGATTTCCATAGTAGAAATTAAATCTATGGGAGGTTCTAACAGTGACCTCATGGGTGGCATTACCAGGAGGTGGAGAAAACTGACTTTTGAATTGGGCTGCACTTTGACAAGTATGCAGAAGGACTCTCTGAAAAGAAAAGACACACTTAGTCTGTGGACTGGTAACTAGGCACTTTTAGATAAATAATTCAACTGGAACTTAAGCATTTGTGGTAGGAGTTTGTGCTCTGTAACTTCCCATTTGTTTTATGTGATTGTAAGTTAGTGATATAATTGTTCTGTGTTTGATTTTACCTGTTTTACAATTCTTAGTAAACAATATTTTCTTTAATAATAATACATAATAATAATATGCTTTATTTTTAATGCGCCTTTCAGATGTCAAGATGTGTTTAAAATACTACCTGTGCTTTTTCTCAGTTCTTTTGCATGTGAATGCTGGAACCTGTGTTTAAGTCTGACAGCTGTTAAGGGCTTGAATGCGTTACTAAGCTTGCCAAAAGGTAAGAATATATTTAGGTCTCATATTGAGTCATAAAGGTGCATTTTGGGAACCTGGCTGGGTGCCACTGGGCGAAAGATTGTATTGCATTTCCCTGAACAGAATATATATCTGAGCCTGTTAACTGCTAGCATAAGGTTCACCTTTTGACTCCCAGGATTTGAGGCCAGTAGGTGATTTGGACCCAAAACAGACAGGAGGGTTACCCTGTCTGTCCCCTGTTCAAACTATTGCACTTCGAGGTTGGCACTGTGGGAGCAGAGAGCCTGAGCTGTGGACCGTGTTTGTGACAGCCATTTCTTGAGAGATGGAGGTACTTTACTGTACAGGAGCATGTTTATTTTGACACCCATATAGTTACATATCTCCTGTTTGATTAGCAGCCACTTTGGGGTATATGCATGGGGTTGAGGAGTGTTTCCAATTGTTGCCCATTTGCTTATGCTTCTCAGTTATGTTGCCCAGTAGTACAGGTTTATATTCGAGTTTTTTGAGGCCCCCATTCTCCATGGCCCTTGCTAATTTCGTGAGATAACACCTGATCTTTTCCCAGCTCATATAAATTTATTAGATTTTGAGTTTGCCGTAACCATGCAGAAGGGATTTTCCGGTGCAGCATGCCCATAGTGAAGAGCACTCCAGGTAATCGGTTCATTTTTATGGCCTGTATCCTCTATCCTATTGCAATGTACAGCTTGTTCCATCTTTCTATGTCTAACTTCAGTTTCTGGAGCAGGGATCTGGTATTTACTGTCACCGTTTCCCTGTTGGAAGGGCAGAGGTATATGCCCAGGTAGGATACACTTTTCGGCTTCCATTGTAGGCCTAGCCCTGCTATTAGGTTCTTCCTGCAAATCAAATCAAATGTATTCATAAAAAAGTGCATTTCCAAACTTGTTCAATGCACTTGAACAATAATTCGAAACATCAACAAAAAATGCTATATTAATTAAAACCAAACTTCAAATCCCCCTTCCCCTTTCCCTCTGTCTATTGTGTCTGTCCCAGCCCATACATGCTTGTGTACCCTGACTGTTTTGTTTGTGTTTCTACAGTCCTGCAGCTATTTTTACTCATCACTCATTTTGCTAAACATGATGTACAGCTAGTTCTGGAGTATCCTGATTTCACTGATTTTTGAACTTGTTATTTAACTGTTGTCTCCTATATGCTTGCTACTATGTAACATACTTAGTGGCCTCTCAGTCGCTGCTCCTGAGTATTCATTTTGTACACCACTGATGTCTGTATATTCACTGCTTGTATTTATTGTATAATATGCTTGTATTGCTACCTTTGTGGCCCGGGTCGTGCCTGAAAACGGTCCCCTGGATCAGCACACTTACCTGGTTACCAAAGACTTCAATAAATAAACAAATAGCAAAATTAATTGTTACTTAAAATTACCCTATTTCTGATAGCTTATATAAACCATATAAATACTAAGGGCAGTCAGAAAAAGTCAGACTAAATAAATAAGTTTTCAGTTCATTCTTAAAACTCTCGATGGTCAGGCACTCCCTCAACTGACGAGGTAGAGAGTTTCACAGGGTAGGGGCTGCAAAAGCAAAAGAGCGGGCCCTGATGTCTTAAGTCAAACCCAGGGAACCTCTAGCAATCCCTCGTCAGAGGAGAGGAGTGAGCCGGGGGGGGGGGACAATAGGGACACAGGAGATCTTGCAATTAGAAGGGTCTCAGCCCATGTAGGGCTTTGTAGGTCAGTAAGCCGACCTTGAAGGTGCTCCATCACAGTACTGGCAGCCAGTGCAGTCCGTGGAGCACAGGCTTGATCTTGAGGAGTCAGTCAACAGCCTGGCTGCCACATTCTGCACCAGCTGCAAGAGGCGGATATCAACCCCCGTAGCCCTAGGTAGAGGGCATTACAGTAGTCAAGGCGGGAAGTCATGAAGGCATGGACCAGAGTTGGAAGATTGTCGGGCGAAACCATGTGCTTCACCCGGGCGATATTCCTCAGATGATAAAAAGAGGTCTTGAAAATGGCTGACACCTGAGATTTAAGGGTCAAACCATCTTAAAAAATAACGCCCAGGTTTTGCACCTGGTCAGAGGTCATCAGCCGAACACCCCCCCGGGCCAAAGCTCAGAGGGCTGTCCCACCGGCAAACCTGCACCCTGATGACCTGGGTCCACTACCAACACCTCAGTTTTTGCAGGGTTCAACTTCAGCCAGCTGTCACTCATCCAATTCTGGTTCTCGGAGAGGCAGTTGTTAAAGACTGAGACAGCCCCATCTTGCTCGAGTACGAAGGACATGTATAGCTGAGTATCATCTGCATTGCAGTGAAGACTCAAGCCATACTGCCTAATAATGTCTTCTAATGGCAGCATATACACTGCGAACAACATGGGTGCTAAAATTGAGCCCTGCGGTACCCCGCAAGATAGGTTGATAGGGGCCGATAAATAAATTTCCAACACCACTCTCTGAGTCCTACTATCGAGGAAAGATCAAAACTAACTGAGGACTGTACCAGACAGTCCACAGATAACTGCAGACACTCCAACAACACACCATGGTTCACAGTGTCAAACGCCCCAGAGAGATCAAGGAGGACCAAGATTGAATGAGTCCACTGATCTCTTGTTATTAAGAGATCATTTAGTACCTGAACAAGTGCCGCCTCAGTACTATGCCTCTTTCTAATTCCGGACTGGAGAGGACGATAGACATTGTGGTTGGATAGATGATCATCCAGCTGCAATGCAACCACCTTCTCAATAACCTTGCTCACAAAGGGCAGGTTAGAAACGGGTCTGTAGTTTGCCAGACAGTCTGGGTCAAGGGAGGGCTTTTTAAGGAGCGGTTGTACAACTGTCTCCTTTAGGGGGTCTGGAAAGCCCCCCTCATGACCTCCAGGGTATTTCAGCAAGGACTGGACTGATTTCCTCAATGCACCCCACAAGAAGGTGCATTGGGCCTGGGTCCAAACTACAGCAGGTTGGTCGCAAAGTCTGGATGATCCTCACAATGTTAGTAATCACTAGCCAGCTGAAGTGAGACCAGCCAAACTGGGTGCTCACAACCTCTCACTGACCTCTGCAACACCCAATACAGGGGGCTGAGCGGATGCCAGACCTCATCGTGGCAACCTTATCTGCAAAAAAACAAGCAAACTCATCACACTTCTCCTGTGAAAAAACTCCCCCAGCCTGAAGACAGATTGGATTGCACAATCTGTCGACAGTCTGGAAGAGCTGAACTGGTCAATTTTCCGCAGTGGCAATCTCCCTTGACAGGAACTCTGCCTTCTTAAAGGTAATTGCCAATTGATAGACTGTATAATGATCCATTAATCTAAGTCTGTCATCAACCAGACCTGAATTCCCCTAGCGCCTCTCCAACCTTTGCCCCACTCTCCTCAACTTCTTCAAGGTCCTATCGAACCATGACCGAGACCTTGGGCAAAGAGTGAAGGGGCCAACACGGACTGGAGCAATGGAATCCAGGGCATCTGTCACTGCCTTATTATAGGCTTGTACCAGAACCCCCAGATCCAAGCATTCCTTTGGTGTGCTTGATAGGTCTAGAACTGCCCTTAGGCCATCAGGGGTCACACCTGTTAATGGGCGATACTGGACCATCTCCATAGGGGAAGGCCTATTTGGAGGTGCCATGAAACTGAACTCTATGGTGTGATGGTCAGACCACCCGACTGGTTCCACCATCAAGTCAGTTATCTCCATCCACAGGAGGAACATCAGATCCAACGAGTGACCATGAATGTGGGTTGTGGAAGTAATTATCTGTGTGAGGCCCAATGACGTCATCAGTTGGAGGAAGTCCTGACCAAGTTGAGAGAGTTCATTGTCAATCCAGGCACTTAAATCCCCCAGAACTAACTATCTGGGGGATTCCAATACCATGTCGACAATGACAACTTCCTGCAGGAACTCTTTCCCATCACCTGGTGGACAGTAAATGAGGAGTATCCTGCACCGTACACCTGCACCCACAATGCACTCAAAGGATCTGGTGGCCCCCACTGAAACATTCATAAGGCCCAGTTCCGATCTGAAACAAATGACTATGGCCTCACACCTATGATCCACCCTTGGGCAGTGTATCACCGAATACCCAGCCGGAACTGCTGAAGCCCAAACTAGACCAGTATTAATGTCCAGCCAGGTCTTGGTGATGCAAGCCAGGTCTGTTGTACCAACAAGATTAGCTATCACAGTGGTCTTGTTCTTTATAAACATGGCTTTGCATAACACCACCTGAGTAGGGTGGGCAACTGAGGAAGACTGCACTGCTTGCCTGCAAAAATCAGAGCCTTTGGGTATGGGAATGAGACAGGGAGGTCCCCTATCCTGGTTCCATTTCACCCCAGGGAGTCTCCTTGTCCCTATGACCCCAATCTGCCCACTCCTCTCCATTCCCCCACCAGGCCTAGATTCCCCCTTTTGTCCTCCTTCTAACTATCCCCAATGCACGACATCACATATAAACCTCTGCTAGTAAAGGGGGACAGTTAAAAGGGTGGAGGTTCCAGAGCCTGGTGGGAGAATAGTGCCTGACCATCTGTACACCAGGCCAGCACATCCTAATCAGCATCAACACAGCAAACAATAACGACTTCACAAACTACTCTAACAATCACAGTTCAATCACACGCCACACTGACACAATATAAAACACAATTCTGACAAACCGATATTAATTCCTCCCACCCCACAAAACCCAACTATTATAAACAACAAATAACAACATCACAAACAATAACAATGCACAGGTAATTTACAGGCAAAATCTCCGATTTCTCTGTGTTTAGTTTGTAGCCTGATAAGTAGCCAAATGCCTGCTGGGCCACTGGTTCAGCAGCAAGGCGTTCATCTGCAGCGCCGACATCCCAGGTTCGGGAGTGTACTTGGGAGTTGGAGGGCTGGCCAGGGGGAGAAGGATTGAGCATCCCAAGGACTGCTCTCCTTCTCCAGGGGAGGGTGGAAGAGTGTCTGGCGCAATGTGGACCTCTGGCGGAGGCTGGTGGTACGGTCGCCACCAGCACCACACATCAGGGGGTGGGGAAGATGGTGGCATCATTGCATGTCCATGCCCCTAGGGAATAAATTGCAGCAAAAAATACGGCCGCTAATGATGACCCCCACTTCTACCACTGCTCTCGCTCTGACACTGGTCTGCCAGGGGGGTCCCACTCCCGTGACCTCGCACTGAGAGGCAAGCCAGGGCTACAGTACCATGTTTCCTGGGAGAGGGTGCCTGCCTGGTGGCTCCACCCAGAGGAGTAAGCCTGGGGATGGGGAGGGTGGCTAGCAGAGTGGGTGACCAGAACCCCTGAGGGGGAGGGGGATGTAGCTGGAAAAAAAAAGTAACTGAATGCCTTGATGACTTCCAGGAGTTGTGGGATCAGTTTTTCAGGGTGCCGATTGAGACCATCACATCATCCACATGGGCTGTTAGTTTATGCTGTTCATATGTATACCTTATGTCCATTATGTTTTCATCCTGTTGTGTTTTTAGTAGAAGCAGTTCCAGAGCTGTGTTAAACAGAACTGGGGAGAGGGGATATCCCTGTCTGGTTCCATGTTCTAGAGAGAAAGGGTGAGATCTTAGACCATTTGTTGACACAGCAGCTTGAGGGACATTATGTAATAGTTTAGCTATCTTTTTGAAGGCCGGGGGGGGGGAGAGTTGCATTTATCTAGGATGGTGAACAAGTAGGGCCATTCTACCCGGTCAAATGCTTTTTCCACGTCCAATGTTATCAGGGCCGCCGGAGTCTTCAGGTCCTTCGCTATCTCCATCAAATAAATCATATTCCTTGTATTGTCAGATATGTGTCTACCCACCAAGAAACCTGTTATGTTGCTCCAATGAGTGCTGGCATGACATGTTGAATCCTGGTGGCCAGTATCTTTGTGAAGATCTCAGTATCAATATTCAATCAATATTCAGGGATGTGATGGACCTGTAGTTCAAGCACTTTTTTTTATCCTTGTTTGGTTTCAAGATTAGTATTATGATGTCCTTCAGCATCGATCTTGGGAGCTGCCCCATCTCCAGTGGCTCCTTTAGGATCTCTCTAATTATAAGGGCTAGTTCTGCAGTGACTGCATGGTAGTAGTCTGGTGAGAAGCCATCTTCATGAGGTGCTTTCCCCTTAGGGACGTTGTTTATAGCTGCTGCTATTTCCTCTGTGGTGATTTCCATGGGTGGGAGTGTTGTCTGCTCTTCTGTGAGCTTAGGAAGGTTGATATCCTCTATGAAGCTACTAATGCCTTCTTGGGTACTTGTATTGCTGGCCTTCGATAGGTTCTCATAATAGGACCTAAATCGCTTGTTGATTTTGTGTGAGTCTGTAGTTATTTCACTTTTCTTTTCTCTCTAGAGGAAAAGGAGGGAAAGGGGGATATGGTAGAAGCATTCAAAGACCTCACAGGTATTAATAAGGTAGCATTTTCTATAGAAGAAAATGCTCCAGAACACAGGTTCACACTATGAAGCTGGGGGGGGTCAGAGGAGGTGTGAGGAAATACTTCTTCACCAAGAGGGCAGTGGACACCTGGAACAGTCTACCAGCAGAGGTGGCGGGTGCTAAAACCTTAACAGGATTCAAGCATGCATGGGATAGACACAAGAGGAACTTAGAAGTAAGGCAAGGGGGGAGAAGACCGGAGATCGAGTAGGGTCTGTGGCGGCACAGTAGGTAGAGAATACAGGGCAGACTAGGTGGGAAAAGAGGTCCTTATCTGCCAACAACTTGTATGTTTCTATATTTCTTCTACATATGTGATGAGATTCTTGGCTCTTTCTGGTGGCCTTGATGGAAGAGGGTTGCCTGGATATTGTGGCAGTCACAGAAACATGGTACACAGAGAACCATGACTGGGATGTCAACATACCAGAGTATACAATCTATAGGAGGGACAGGGAGGGAAGAAGAGGAGGAGGATTAGAACACAATGTAAGGGAAGGGATCAAAGCAACAGAACTAAAGGGTAAACAGGGAGGAGAGGAGGCACTGTGGGTCACCCTGGAGACTGGAAATGGGTCCACAATCTGCACAGGGGTTGCATACAGACCCCCATCTCAGGGGGAGGAAATGATAGAAGGCATCCTTGGGATGGCAGAGAAAGGTGAGATATTGATATTGATGGGGGACCTGAATATGCCAGATGTTAACTGGAGCACCTTTGCTGCAGCCACATCCAAGAGCAGGGCCATTCTCGATGCCTACAGAGGGCATGCCTCAGACAGGTAGTTTTGGAACCCACTCGGGAGGGAGCAATCTTAGACCTGGTACTCTCAACTGGGGAAGGACAAAGGATCTCTGATCTTGAAGTGGGTAGCCATCTGGGAACAAGCGACCACCAAACATTGTGGTTCACGATAAACTTAGCTGTACAGTCAAGCCTCACAAAAGTGAAGGTACTGGACTTCAGGAGGGCTGATTTTGTCAAAATGGGAGAGTGCCTCAGAAAAGCACTAGCAAACAGGCAAGAAGGTGGGGTGGAGCAACAATGGAGAAACATCAAAACTGCCATCACAACAAGCCTTTGTGTAAAGCAAATAAACAAATCAAAACAAAAGAAAAAACACTATGGTTCTCAAAAGAAGTGGCGGGGAAGGTAAGGGAGAAAAAGATAGCATTCAGGAAGTATAAGGAAACATAGAAGGAGCAGGACAGAGAACTGTACCAGTTAAAGCAGAAGGAAGTGGGGAAGGCAGTCAGAATAGCAAAGGCCCAAACTGAGGAAAAGATAGCCAACTCGGTTAAGAAGGGGGATAAAACATTTTATAGGTACATTAAGGAGCAAAGAAAGATGAAGATAGGGATACTGAGGCTGAATGAAGAGGAAAGTGGTTGGACAGAGAGCGACAGTGAAAAAGCAGGGATACTGAACGAATATTTCTGCTCAGTATTCACAATGGAAAAGCAGTGGGAGAGATCTAATCCAGTCAATAGAAGCACTCTGGATGGAGGGGTTGATATTAGTCCTTTCATAGAAGAAAGGGTTCTGAAAGAACTCTTAAAACTGGAGGTGGATAAAGCAATGGGGCCTGATGGGATTCACCCCAGAATTCTAAAAGAACTAAGGGAAAAACTAGTAACACCACTGACTACCCTTTTTAGTAAATCATGGGAGAATGGCATGGTACCTAAGGACTGGAGAAAGGCGGATGTGATTCCCCTTCATGAAAGTGGAAGCAAGAAAGAGGCAGGAAACTACAGACCTGTCAGTTTGACCTCAGTGGTAGGGAAAAGGATGGAATCACTTCTGAAGGAAAGCATTGTTGAGTACCTAGAGGCCAGTGGGGCACAGGACCCAAGGCAGCATGGATTCACAGCAGGAAGGTCATGTCAAACAATTCTAATTGATTTCTTTGACTGGGTGACCAAAGTAGTAGATGAGAGAGGGGCTGTGGACATGGCCTACCTAGACTTTAGCAAGGCATTTGACACAGTCTCACACAAAAGATTAATAAACAAGTTAGCCAGTTTGGGAGTGGGTCCCAGGGTGGTAGCCTGGGTAAAACACTGGCTGAACAACAGGACACAGTGGGTAATAGTAAATGGAGCCCACAGTGAGAAAGGGGTTACTAGTGAGGTGCCGCGAAATTTCAGTACTGGGGCGGTCCTTTTTAGCTCTTTATAAGTGACATAAGTGGCGTTGCAGAGGATTGGAGGGGAAGGTATGTCTCTTTGCAGATGACAGAAAGTTCTGCAACAGGGTTGATACGCAAGGTGGGGTGGAAAGGATGAAAAGGGACTTGGCAAAGTTGGAGGAATGGTCAAATGTATGGCAGCTTAGATTCAACGCAAAGAAGTGCAAAGTAATGCACCTGGGAAACAAAAACCCAGGGCATGAGTACACAATGGGGGATGAAATACTGACAACAACAAAAATGGAAAGGGACCTGAGATAGTCATATCAGATGACCTAAAGGTGGGCAAGCAATGTGAGAGGGCAGTAAGGAGGGCTGGGGGGATACTGGGATGCACAGGGAGAGGCATCACCAGTAGAAAACAGGAAGTTGCTGGCCTTCTGTACAGACAGTTGGTAAGACCACATATGGAGTACTGTATACAGTTCTGGAGACCCCACCTCCACAAGACATAGACAGGGTGGAGGCTGTCCAGAGGAGGGCAACCAAAATGGTGCAGGGTCTGCACCAGAAGACATATGAAGAAAGGCTAAAGGAACTTAAGATGTATAGCCTCGAGGAAAGGAGGGAGAGGGGGGACATGTTAGAAACTTCCAAATACCTCAAGGGAATCAACAAAGTCCAAGAGGGTAGCATCTTCCAAAAAAAAGAGGTGTGCAAGAACAAGGGGGCACAATTTGAAGATAGAGGGGGGACGGCTCAGAGGTAATGTGAGGAAGTATTTCTTCACAGAGAGGGTTGCAGATGCATGGAACAGCCTTCCTGAGGAGGTCATAGAGTCAAAAACAGTGGGGGAATTCAAGAATGCATGGGACAGACATAAGGCAATTCTAGTGGGGGGTAGGAGGAAGTAGGCTGTTGGTTAACTTGGATCTGCAGCTTATCCGTTAGGTAGGGAAATGGGCAGACTAGGTGGGCCAAGCAGTCCTTATCTCCCGTCAAATTCTCTTTGTCTATGTTTCTTGCTTTCACCTTAGAGCAAGAATTTTGTTGCTGGACATATAGTGTGTCTTGGCTTTGCTGTGGGCATATTTTGTTTCTTGAAGAAGGTTTTCGTTGTATCTCTTTTTAGCTTTTGCCCAGTTGTTCCAGGTGTCTTTTGAGTTGGTGCTCTTAATGTCAACCACTGCTTTCTGGATATCTGCCAGGAGTTCCTCCTTTTCTTTATGTTGTTTTCTCTTCCTTTCAGTATGGATGGCTACACATTTCCCTCTTATTCAGCATTTGAGGACTTCCCAGATTATTGTCTCAGCTTGTGTCTGCTGGTTGGTTGTGCAGCAGGAAGTCTTTAGTTGCATTTCTGAGTTCTTGTTTGCACTCATTGTTTTGTAGTATAAAATTACTGAGTTTCCAACTTGGAGTTTTGGGCCCCTGTGAGTCTAATGACAATGTCAGACTCACTGGTGCATGGTCAGAGATAGTTATTGGGTAGTATGTCTGCCTCGATGACCTCAGGTGTTTCGCTGTTAGGAATAAACCAGTAGTCTATTTCGGAGCCTGTTCTGTGTGTATGTGATCTGAAGGTGTACTCCTTGTCCTTAGGGTGAAGTAATCTCCAGACGTCTACCAGGTTGTTCTTCTCTAGGACAGCAGAGACTGCTCTTGCTCTTTGAGCCAGTACCCTTTCGGGGTTTGTACTATCCATGATCGGGTCCAATATCAAGTTCACATCCTCACCTTTTATCCCTGTATATTCTGTGAGTTGGACTTGCTGTGCTGTAAGGTCAGTGAAGAATTGGTGATAATCTTTATTTGGGCCATATATGTTGATCAAGGCCACTTTGGTCTTTCCTGGGGACCCTGCCACTATGAGCACCCTTCTGACAAGTTGTCGCCGTAGCTTCTCTTTGTTGTAGACTAGGTTTTTATGCAGTAGGATCTGTGTGCTGCCTCTTTTTTGGCTTTCTCCAGCTCTGTAGGTCTTTCCTACCCATATTCTCCTCATTGTGCATGCTTCCGAGTCTCTCATATGCATTTCTTGCAGAAATGCTGTATGGGCCTTGTTTCTTTTGATATGTTGCAGAACTTGTCTTTTTTGCCTCATTTGCATCCCTTTCACTTTCAATATTATGTATGTGATTTTGCTGTTATCTATTGACGTCGGCAGTGAGCATATATCCCTGTGTTTTGTTGCTCCTGGTAATATTGGTGCATGTGCTATCTGATGGGCCCTGTGCCTCTGATTGCATCAGTATTTTTATCCCCTTAGTGAACAATTTGATACCCAGGCTTTCCATAATTCTGTACGTGATCTTAGTCAGTGGTTCATCACACATCACAGCACCTCTTCTGGGAGCACCCACATGTTTTTTCACCTAGTTATTCTGCTGCCCTACTTCTTCTGGCTAGGATTTATATAGGAGTCCAGGCAGAGCATAGCTGCTAGGGTTGTTTCTGTGCTGTGCATTGTAGGTATGCCTTATTGCTGTATCCAGTGTGTGCTGGGGCATGGCAGCTGCTAGCTCGTGGTGATCTGTGGCTCCCCACTCCCCCCCAGGTATTCCCCAGAGGTAGGTTCTGCTCGCTGGGCCTGAGACCTGGTACTGTTCAGACTGTTGTGTGGTTAGCCTGACCTAGGAAGTTCTAAACATGGCAAGGGCATATGCACAGGCTCCAGCTCTGAGGGCTCGAGCATGGTGGGGTCAGGAGTGTTCTCTTCGGAGATAATAGCACCTCCCTGCTGGGCAATTCCTGCATTGGGCCTTGTAGGTAGACCTGCCATGCTAATTCTATTGTGCCTCTGTCTCTGCTTTTACATGGGTTAGAACATACCTCTCATCCTGTCATCCCGTGGATATGTCACCCCGTCACTCAAAATGTGGAGCAAACAGGCAGGCTGTGGAGCATTTAATCCAATCTTTAATATGAAGTTCAGAGCACTGTCAAAGTGTTTGCCTCTGTGTACTCTAGTCTATTGCCATTTGAATAACATAAGACCTACATAATTCACCTATGGGTTACTTTAAAAATCTAGCATGAGATTTGGGACAGGGCCTCCCAATGTGTGACAGGGGCTTTAGAACATAGAACCCGACAGCAGACAAGGACCGCCCGGCCCACCCAGTCCGCCCACCCCCATTTGTAGTGTAAGATGAGGGGCAGTTCCTCATAATGTGGGCCTATTGAGAAATGTGATCTAGAGTGAAAGCAGAGTGCTAGAAGCAGAATTCCATTAATATGCTTGCAGGCTATTATATTACCTGTGCTTGTAGAGCTGTAGCGCAGCGAAAATGTTTCTGTCAAGAGAGAATAATGTCCATCATCAATCGACAAAAAGCATACACTTAGCCTACCTACAGCATCTACTTTTCTAAGTGCTTGCAGTTTGATTCACTATACACATATGGATTGTTGGGTTTAAAACCATTGTCAGTTGTATAATGAAAATATTGAGATAAAGCAGTAATCTTTTCCCCAGTGAAAAAGAATAGAAAAACAAAAATTCAGCAAGTTGTATGATATTGCGAAATGTTGATAGGCCTGCACAGTTATGCCAAATAATGAAACTAGAGAATACCTAGAATATGTTATGGTTAGAAAGTGGTGGAGTCTGTTTTTCTTTGTCTTTGTCATACCGCTGCTTCCCCAAGCTCAAAGTTGACACGGCAGCCTAGTTGTTGCTGAAATGCACATTGTCCTAGATAGTTGTTAGATTAGTCCGTGGTTGGTCTTTGGTTTAGTTGTGTGTATACCAGCTTGGCTTATGGGCATGTTCTGTTATGTTCCTCTGTGGATCCTCGTATATTGCCTTGATCCTCCCTATACTGGAACATTTGCTCAGTATGGGTTCTGGAAGCTACGGTGGTGCACCAGCTACCGAGCGTGGCAAGGCTAGTTTGGATCAACACTTTCTGCTGATAGTTGCTGCTGATGAATTAATGCAGACAATTAGGGCCATAAGCACAGGATCTTACTGGTCTGTACTCCATGTCCTCATTAGACCTCTCGAAAAGACCTCTCGAAAGGGTGTCCCTGCTGGCATACACTTGGTCCCCTGATCCCAACTACCATGTTTACCCGTGTTGTGTCCGGATCCTGTGTGTCTTGTTATGAGCAGATAGCTGAGCCGGCTTTCCTACTGTGGCTGTAGGCGGCGTTCTTTGGGGGGCGCAAGGTTGCCATGGAGGGTGATCCTCGGCTTGAGTTTGGGTAAGGTCCATGGCCACAGTTTTGTGTCCTGTGCCCACTCCCTCTCCCCCGACCCAGTCTACTTACAGTTGTTGAGGACCTGGCAATCAGTGTATTAGGGTCATTCCCAGGAGGCTTCTGTTGGATTAGGGCTGCAGAGTTCACCAATGATGCTCTGCTCCCGCCCAGGTTCGTGACCATCCAAGTGAGGCATGCCGCCTGTGGCCTGTTCAGTACAGAGGCATAATCCTCCAATTTGTGAGCGTGTCTTACCCTTTCTACTTTGCATAGCCACTTCCTCGGGCATGGATATGTTGTGACCCCTCACCTCTGCATCAGGTCTTGCATCTCTTTTTCATGTTGGGGAAGCTGCATTGGAACTGCAGTTAACCTCTGGGACATCTGCTTTGATGTGCAGCCTGTCTTCCTGACAGTCAACAGGATTGGTGGATCACTCTTGGAGGAGTGGGGGCAATGTTTAAGGTTGGTCCTTCATCCTGCATTGCTTTCAGCAACCAGGACCTGAGTGAAGTGTTGGTGCAGGGGCCAGTTGATGTGTAGATGCTTCGATGGGGAGGGGGGTCCACCTCTGCTTGCTTGCCAATGCACCATGCAGTCCTCATTAATGCACGATAACATTATGGGGTTTATTTCCAAGCCACTTCATCAGTGTCTGTATGTGGTGGTTTGTTGTATGGAAAGGTGTTTGGAAAGTGGTTGGCTAATTCCTGGTCAGCTGTTTTGGCCATGTAGAAGACTTGTATTCCATTTTTTAACCAAACTTTCAGCCTTGTAGGGTACATTAAATGAAACCTCATGGTTACCCTGTGCTAGTCTGCTTTTACATCCACAAACGCGTCTCCTTTTGCCTAGACGTTGGAGCTGTGGTCATTGAAAAGTTTTATATGGGCTCCCAGGTAGATGTGACCTTGTTTTTCTCAGGCTTTTTGTTTAAAAAATATCTTCTCCTGGAAGTTGGCGAAATGGATAATCAGTGTCTGGGGCTGCTCTTTAGGTCCTGGTTTTGGGGCCGAGATTCTATGTGCCCTTTCTATGGAGTATTCTCCCTTCCTGTCAGGAAGACTGAACAGGGATTGAAGCATTTTCTGCATAAATTCCATCAGGTTTTTGCCTTCTTTGTTTTCTGGCAGCCTGTGGATTAGGAGATTATTTCTTCTTGAGTAGTTTTCCTGGTATTCTATTTTTTTCTTCTAGTTTCCTGATTGTTTTGGCATCTCGTGTTTTCTTTTCCCTTTCTCTCTCCAGCGCTCTCGCAAGGCTTGTTATTCTTACTTCAGCGTCCTTTAGTCTCATGGAGTAACTTTCAGTTGTACTTTTTTTTTTCCTCGCCTCCCATGCTTCGCTGGACCCCACTCCTTAAGGCTTTGCAAGATCCCCCCCCGGCCCCACTGCCCTTACCCAGCCCTCCTCTGGTCCTCAGATCACAGCTGATCCCCGGGATATCCCGGCGTATCCCTTCGCTGGGTGGGTCCCCCTTCTCTGAGGGGGAAGGGCACCAGGGGGAGGGAATGGCCCCAACACACACTACTTAGGGCCCGGGGATACTTCTGAGGAACAGGAGGCCCTGGGAAGGTACTGGAGGCACTCGGGGAATGGAGAGCCGTCATCCAGCGGCCAGTGAACAATTTTCCATTTTTCTGTTGGGGACAGCGTAGTGACGTCATGGCATATGCCGACATCCGCTCCTCCCCAGTTAACTTTGGGCCGTGCGTCCTGTGATACTCCCAGCCTCCGCTAGGAGTCAGCAGGTGCGGACCAGTCCCCCCCACCCTCCCAGAGAAGGAGAGCTGTCTATAGGACGCCGATCCTTCCCCCAGTCGCCTTCCAGTGACCCAGGTTTGCCTTTAAACCCGGGTCGCTGGCGTCGCAAGCGGAAATCCAACCGCTGCGCTGGTGGGCCAGTTCAGCTGTACTTTTAATGATTTTGATTTCAGACAGGGCATCTGTTACAGTTGCACACAGGGCTGCCATTTCCTGCAGTATGCAGGAAAGTTGTTTGGCGATCAGCCCGACTCCTTCATTTTATTCCTTTACTGGGGAGCCAGCCTTGTATCTCTTGGAGTCTCTGCATTCTGAGTAGGGGCTGCTAGAGTCTCCATTATTATAGCTCTTCATTCTGCTCGTGATGTCTTTTCTGTGTTTTCAGCTTGTCGTACAGCCAGTTTTCTGGGCAGTTGATGGTTTATTTTCTTTTTCTGGTGCTTGGGAGTATGGAGCAACAGGTTGCTGCCATTCACCTAGGCTGCATCACTGGAAGTCCGAATATAATACTGTTTTACTTCCCCCTATGTGTTATTTCTAGGAAGGTATCATACTACTCCTTTGTAAGTGGCCTTCTGGTATGTATGTGTTTTTGGTACACTTCCAAGGAATTATCAATTATAGTTGTTTGATTTGCTTGCAAAATGATTAATAAAAAGTAAAAAAAAAGGCATTATCTTGCCTGAAAAGGAAGGAGCCACCCCCTATCCTGGCCAGATAAGAGAGACTTGGTGGTCCTATTGGGATAGTTTGGGGGCAGATGTCAAGTTCTAGAGTACTGGGGCAACTACACATACATGGAATTGGCAGAAGAAGTGTGGCATCTATTTGTCATTGAGGCATAGGTCAGAAAGAATAGGATGACCAGGAGCAAGTAGCATTTTATTATTACTAATAACAGTAAAATAAAAAATAAAAATTGTTCAGTATAACTATTCACAAAGGCAGTAAAGAGAAAACAAAGTCCTTCATCTAAAGGTATCTCTAATTCCAAGTTTCAGTTGCTTTCCAGCAAAGAGTGCTGTTCTTTTTATAACAAGCCTTTGCCTGACAATTAACTTCTTCCTGAGCTTGTTAAGGAGACATCCTGTTTCTCACAAACTGTATCCGAGTTCTTGTCAGTTTCTTTGCAGAGCCGGCTTGCCAATAGAACAATGTCCCAAACTGGCCTCCTACTGACAGCTCTGCAAAAGAGTTTGCAAACAAACCTGAGAAGAGCTCAAACTGCATCTCAGGTTAACCCCTCAATTCCAAATAGCTTTTTGAATTAATTTCAATAGTATAACTACATACATTTCAAACCAAGGGATCCCAGTTTCACATAAAGATTCACATATATTTTTATAACTGCAGATATGCAGGGGGGAAGAAAAGACAGAAACAGCAAGTGAAGGTAGAGCAATAGCGAGAGGTGGAGAATTGCAACAGCATCAGGGTGATCAGTTCCTAGGTCTCACAAGAACATTTGGTTGCACAGCTAAACAGACAAGAGACAGAAAAAGAGAGGATATAACAGATCTTTACATTTAACTCTTTCTGCATAAAAAATAGGACAGGGCCTTATTCAACTCTATCACACTGTTATACCAAATACATTTTAAAAACTTGTATCTGAGCAGGCAGCTAGCCCTTGACACCAGCCACCAACTGTCAGGCTTCCTGCAGCTATCAAATACATGGGGACTAATGTTACCAGCCTTCTAAGTTTATTATGTGTCTCAAAATGGGAGAAGTGTTACATCTGGCCGATCTGGCAGAAAAAGGAGAGATATTATTGATGGGGGACCTGAATATGCCAGTTGTTAACTAGAGCACCTTTGCTGCAGCCACATCCAAGAGCAGGGTCATTCTTGATGCCCTACAGAGGGCATACCTCAGACAGCTAGTGTTAGAAACCACTTGGGAGGGAGAACTCTTAGACCTGATACTCTCAAATGGGGATGGAGAGAGGATCTGAGATTTAGAAGTGGGTAGCCATCTGGGAACAAGTGACCACCAAACAGTGAGGTTCACAATAAACACAGCTGCTGAGTCAAGTCATACAAAAGCAAGAGTGTCAGACTTTAGGAGGGCTGACTTTGTCAAAATGGGAGAGTGCCTCAGAAAAGCACTAGTAAACAGGCAAGATGGAGGGGTGGAGGAACAATGGGGAAAAATCAAAACTGCCATCACAGAGGCAACAAGCCTTTGTGTAAAGCATATCAACAATACAAAAAGAAGGAAAAAGCCACTATGGTTCTCAAAAGAGGTGACAGGGAAGGTTAAGGAGAAAAGGACAGCATTCAGGAATTATAAGGAAACACAGAAGGAGCAGGACAGAGAAATATATCAGTTAAAGCAGAAGGAGGTAGGGAATGCAATCAAAATAGCAAAGGCCCAAACAAAGGAAAAAATAGCTAACTCTGTTAAGAAGGGGGATACAAACTTTTATAGGTACATAAGAGAGCAAAGAAAGACCAAGGGAGGGATACTGAGGCTTAATAAAGAAGAGGGAATGTGGGCAGAGGGTGACAGTGAAAAAGCAGGGATACCGAATGAATACTTCTGCTCAGTATTCACAAAAGAAGAGGAGGGGGAGGTACCTAAACCAAACAAGAGAAACGCTCTGCAGAGGGGGGTTGATACCGTCAATTCACAGAAAAAAGGGTTCTGAAAGAAGTCTTAAAACTGAAGGTGGACAAAGTAATGGGGCCTGATGGGATTCACCCAAGAATTCTAAAGGAACTTAAGGTAGAACTAGTGACACCACTTACTACCCTCTTTAACAAATCATGGGAATATGGGGTGGTACTAGAGGACTGGAGGAGGGCAGATGTGATTCCACTTCACAAAAGTGGGAGCAGGGCAGAGGCAAGAAACTACAGACCAGTTAGTTTGACCTCAGCAGTAGGGAAACTGATGGAATTACTTCTGAAGGAAAGAACTGTTGAGTACCTAGAGGCCAGCAGGGTAAGGGCCCAATGCAGCATGGATTCACAGCAGGAGGGTCATGTCAGATGAATCTAATAGATTTCTTTGACTGGGTGACCAAAGTAGTAGATCAGGGAGGGACTGTGGACATGGCCCACCTAGACTTTAGCCAGGCATTTGACACAGTCCCACTCAAAGGATTAATATACAAGTTAGCCAGCCTTGGAGTGGGTCCCAAGGTGGTGGCCTGGGTACAAAATTGGCTGGACAAGAGGACGCAGAGGGTAATAGTAAATGGAGTCCACTCTGAAGAAAGGAGGGCTACTAGTGGGGTACCACAGGTTCAGTACTGGGACCAGTCCCTTTTAATGTCTTTATAAGTGACATTGCAGAGGGACAGGAAGGAAAAATATGCCTCTTTGCAGATGACACAAAGATCTGCAACAGGGTTGATACACAAGGTGGGGTGGAAAGGATGAGAAGGGACTTGGCAAGGGTGGAGGAATGGTCAAATGTATGGCAGCTTAGATTCAACAAGGAAGTGCAAAATAATGCACCTGGGGAAAAAAAAAAGCGGAAAAAGAACACAATGGGGTGACATACTAATAACAACAAAAATGGAAAGGGACCTGGGGGTAGTTATATCAGATGACCTAAAGGTGGGCAAGCAATGTGAGAAGGCAGTAAGGAGGGCTGGGGGGATACTGGGATGGATAGGGAAAGGAATCACCAGTAGAAAACAGGAAGTTGTCATCCCTCTGTACAGACAGTTGGCGAAACCCCATCTGAAGTACTGTGTGCAGTTCTGGAGACCCCATCTCTGCAAGGATGTAGACAGAATGGAGGCTGTCCAGAGGAGGGCAACCAAAATGGTGCAGGGTCTGCACCAGAAGACATACAAAGAGAGACTAAAGGAGCTTAATATGTATACCCTCAAGGAAAGGGGGGGGGACATGACAGAAACTTTCAAGTACCTTAAGGGAATCAGCAAAGTCCAGGATGGTAGCATTTTTCAGAAAAAGTGATGTGCAAGAACAAGGAGACACAATTTGAAGATAGAGGGGGGATGGCTAAGAGGTAATGTGAGGAAGTATTTTTTCATGGAGAGGGTGGTGGATGCATGGAACAGCCTTCCTGAGGAGGTCGTGGAGTCAAAAACAGTTGGGGAATTCGAAAAAGCAGGGGACAGACATAAAGCAATTCTAGTGGGGGATAGGAGGGAGTAAGCTGTTGGTTAACTCTGATCTGAGCTTATCCATTAGGTAAGGAACTGGGCAGACTAGGTGGGCCAAGCGGTCCTTATCTTCTGTCAAATTTTATATTTCTACATTTCTATCTGGCTAGTGCAGCATATGGGTCTGCCAGGTCATTTTTGCACAAGTTTGAATTTCCACCCCCCCCAAAAGCTAACTGTGGCATCTGTTTCCTGTTACAGACATATTATGCTGTACCTCTCTTTGCATCCCCGTATATTAGAAGGTTGCTAATGCTCAACTATTGAACCTTGACCTTATCAGGTCCATCTTGTAAATGAGCCTTGTTCAACGATGTTTGCCTGAATAAATAAAGATTTGATTGATTGATTGATTGATTGATTGATTAAATGAAATAAGGCTGTGTAGCATTTTGATATGCAGGAGGTAGACTGCATTGTGAGAGCTGCGGTGGAGGGTAGAGGATGGACCTACAGTCCCTTCCGACCTTATGATACTATGCTTCTACAGTGTGGGTAACCGATTATACACCCGAAGGAACAACATTATTCTATGATACCTTAGAAAACATAAATATTTTATAGTCTTTACCAATCACTCAGATTCACAAATTCACTATGTAAGATAAATAGTTACACTTGTCAATGAAGACTGCAAAATGAGAACATGAAACAGATAATCATTCCAAAAAACAGAATCTTGGCTTGTAAAGTTGCAGAGGAAGTCATTAAAAAGCTAGTTCACTTCCACTTGGAACATCTGTTATTTCAGCCTTACATGACCTTTTGGCAAACAAAACAAATCAGTTTACATAACAAGTGAAAATACAAAGCTTCTATCAAAAGGCAGCCTTACCCTTCAGGCATTTCATGAACATTCAATCTCTTTTTAAGTTTTGTGGTGGAAAGCAGCTCACATAGGAGGCCCCATAGAGCACCAACCTGTCTGTAAAAAAGAAAACTGTCCATCAATGTCTGTTTCTGTCACCACCTTTACTGCCCACCCTCCTGACCTTCCCCCTCAGCACCCACCCCCACCCACCCCCACAATAACACCAACACTGTCCCCAATCCCCCACTGTCACCACCTGAAATACAGAAAGCTGTCTCTCATTGTCTTTTTTTCAACCCTGTAAAAAAGAAACTGTCCATTGATTTCTGTTGCTGCTGTTACTGTCCTTCCCACCCTCTCACTCAGCACCCACTACCCACACCCCAACAAGCACTTACTTACCCACCAGGGGTCCAATGATATAATCCTCTCTGGACTGCAGACACATCTTCACTCTTCAAGGCTGGACTTGCTAACTGAGGAAATCAGATATGTGGTTCAATTTAATTGAATTTAGTGGCATATCTTGAGCATTTTGAATATGTTTGCCCCAAATTTTCAACATGCCTTTTTTAGGAACGCACCTCATGAACAATGGCAGTGAAATTAGGCAAGTCTATCCCAAATGGTGATTTTGCAGCCACTGTGCAAAATTACCTTTCAGGCAGGAGTTGAAAATTTTCTCCACACTTGTTCATGAGGTAGGGTCATAAGAAGACTATGTTGAAAATTTGGTGTAAAAATATTAACAAACAACAAAGTTATGAGCCTGCACTGAAATTTATGAATGCAGGCTTCTAACTTTGGTAATTTTCAATATTTTGACCCCAAATTTTCAACATAGCCATTTCTTTACAGACCGTCATGAACATGACAACTATCATTTTTTTAAGTCCTATCCAACATGTGTTATCATGTCCCAAAAGGTGATTTCATGGTCGCTGTGTAAGAAATCACCTTTTGGGCAGGAGTTGACAATTTTCTCTTCCCTTGTTCATGAGGAGGTGTCATAAGAAGGCTATGTGGAAAATGTGGGGTAGAAATATTTAAAAACAACAAAGTTATGAGCCTATGTTGAAATTTGGGAATGCAGGCTTGTGACTTTTGTAATTGCCAATATTGTGATCCCAAATTTTCAACATAACCATTTCTTCACAGCACGTCCTGAATGTGACAGCTGTCTTTTTTCAAATCCTGGCCAGATTGTATTTTCAGACTTGTGGCACGAAATTACTTTTTGGGCAGAATTTGGAAAATGTTGTCTGCCCTTGTTCATGAGGTGGGCTCAATAGAAGGTTATGCGGGGTCATAAGAAGATTATGTTGAAAATTTTGGGTAAAAATGTCAGAAAACAAAGTTATGAGTCTACGGTACAATTTTTCAATGCATGCATGTAACTGTAGTAATTTTCAGTATTCTGACCCCAACTTTTCAACATAGCTATTTTTTCACACCACCTCATGAATGTGACTGTTGTCATTCCTCAGATCCTACACAAAATGGGTTTTAAACACTTGTGGCACAAAATGACATTTCAGCCGTTGTTTTATAAATGATACCAGTCATGCTCAGGAGTAGTCATAAAAAGTTTATGTTAAAAATTTGGAGTAAAATTGTGAAAACCCAGCTACTAAGTATGTTATGAGGAAACAAATTGTTCCGTTTACTTATAACATTATTTTTTACAGATTTTGGCCCCTAATGTTCAACATATCCCTTGTGTTATCCTACCTCCTGAACATGGCAAGTGCCATGTTTCAAATCCCCTCCGAAATTGTTTCCAAAGTTGCACAGCAAAATCACCTTTCCGGTGGGATTTTAAAAATTCCACCTGTCATGATCATAACGTCATGTCATAAAAAGCCGGTTTGACATTCAGGGTCAAAATGTGGGAGCCCTCTGAAAAGTAGATATTGCCTCTCAACTGCCCTGTGCTAGGTAATTACAATCTAACAATGCATCACAGTAGGACACCGCTGAAAATGAGATATTGCATCTCATCTGCTGTATCCTGGGCAGATATATAGTAAAAATGTGTACAAGCAAGACCCAGTAGAACAGCAGTACCAGCGTTTAGCATTCAGCATTGACAAATGCTTTTTATACAAAGGTTTTGCCCCATAATATTGGATGTGAACAAAGGAAAAAGACTGGGGCATGCCTGGACATAGATAAAAAAACAAGATGTTTCATGATGTCACTTTTTTCTGATGAAACTTCAGTGCCTTTAGAGAAGTTTGCTTTCAAGGCATTTCGTAAAAGAAGGGCAGGGATTCCATGAAGCCAAAGCTAAAGCACCCACTAATGCTTCATGTCATGTCTAAGCATGGGTGCGGCCTGCTGTGCATTTTTAAGAGTCAGTGATGCTACAGTAAATTGTGTTGTAGCTTGAGAAACCTTTAAAATGTCACATGGTGTTAACAGTGCCACAGGTACTGTATTATACCTACAGGAATTATGGATGGTGACTGCATCAGGGAACATATTGTCACGGGAGCTGTGCAGAAATGCATAAAAAGAAAATACGTGGCCAGCCCGGTGCTGAAGAGGGCTGTGGTGCTCTGCATCTTACCTTTTCCTTTTACGGCGACCCCGGTTTGAGCAAGCTTGGTTCACTGGGGGTCAGTCTGACTGGGAGAGGATTGAATGTCCAGAGGACAGCTCTCCTCTCTCGGGGAGGAGGGATGGTCTGCTATCTTGACCTTGGCTTCCCCAGGTGGAGGCCTGGGGTAGTGTTGACAGCTTCAAGTGATACAAATTCAGGGGCCATGGTTCTGTAGGTGTGTGTGTGTGTCTCCATGTATGTGCCTACGTGCCACAGTGGCTGGGGACTTTGGGAAGAGACGCGGAAAATGGAAGGTGTGGGCTAAATGAAGCCCTGCCCGCCTTCCTATGCTCCACAATGCGGGTTGACTGTTGACCCATGTGCATGTGTGTCATCAGGTGGGGGGAGGACAGCCCTCCCTTTCCTGGCCCTACCGTTGGGGATTCCATGGGGACTTTGGACCTGGTGGTTCAGTGCTGCAGAGTGCCAGGCATGAGGGGGGGTGGACAGGACTGAGAGCCTGCCTGCACCATCTGAGGACAGAAAAAAAGTTCTATGCCCAAAAAAATAAAAAAGAAGAAATTATCTGGATAGACATCAGTTCTTTCAAGACAATGACCCCAAACACACTGCATCAGCAGTGGCTGTTGTAGCCTCTGAAATGAACTGGGTCACGACACCAACAGATTAAGTACTGTACTTTTTTTCCTCTGCCACCCTACCAGACCCAGGGTCATTCGGGAGCTTGCCTGTGCTATGCCCATCCCAGTAGAACTCCCAAGCTGGCCAGGAGGCTTCATTGAGTGGAGACCCCTGCTTATCCTCTGTTTACTCCCTCCTAACTGCTTGAGGCCCCAAAAGTGGGGACTAGTAAAAGTGGAGGCACGCATGAGGGCCACTGCTCCAGTCAGCAGCCTCTTCAGCCCTCCCCCAGCTTTAAGCCTTGACTGTCGGAAGTGGCACTGTCACCCAGCCTTCACTGAGTGGGCAGCCAGCACCAAGAGACCCACCAGATACCTCCCGAGGTGAAGAGCTGCCAGTCAGCAGCTACTCTCAGTCCTCTTCCTCCCCCCCGCTGACCTCTGATGACCCGAGTTTGTTCCTGAACCTGGGTCACCGGCGTGGAACAAGGTGTGGCATCCAGCACCTCAACCCTCAGCGCCACCGGGACGGCTAAGTACTGCACTTAGCAGAAGCATCAGTAAACAAGTATTTGTCTATGCCAAATGTTGCTTGCTTGTATGTGCTGTTTAGGTATTTGGAAGTGATAGCACCATGTCTAAGAACTGTCATGTGCCCCCCCAAGACATCTACTGTGTCTTTCTGTTCAGTATTCACAGAAGGGGGGAAGGGCAAGGGCCACAGCAGTACAGCATTTGCCAAGGGGGTGAAGAGGTGGACAATATTCCATTCACAGGCAAAAGAGTCCTGCAGGAGCTGACTAAATTGAAGGTGGACAAAGCGATGGGACCAGATGGCATACACCCAAGGATATTAAGAGAACTACAAAGGGAGATAGCAGAATCTCTGGCAGCCATGTTCACTGAGTCATTCAACACAGGGGTGGTGCCAGAGAATTGGAGGAGGGCACATATGGTCTCCCTACACAAATCCGGCAGCAGGGATGAGGCGGGGAACTATAGGCCTCACTTCAGTAGTGGGGAAGATCATAGAGACATTGCTTAAAGAAAGGATAGCGGGGCATCTAGAAGCCATCAGAGCCCAGGACCATAGGCAACATGGACTCACAATGAGGAGGTCATGTCAGACAAATCTGGTTGACTTCTTTGACTGGGTGACAAAGGAAGTAAATCAGGGTGGGGCAGTGGACAACGCTTAACTTGATTTCAGCAAAGCCTTTGACACCGTCCCACATAGGAGGCTGATAAACTAGCTGGGTAGGCTGGGCATGGGGAAAAGGGTGGTAAACTGGGTTAGAAACTGGCTAACAGACAGGAGGCAGAGAGCAGGTGGTAAATGGGGTGCAGTCTGGGGAGCGGGGGGTGACTAGTGGTGTGCCGCAGGGATCAGTCCTGGTGCCAGTCCCGTTCAATGGCTTCATTACTGGCATTGCAGAAGGGCTGAAGGGAAAGGTCTGCCTGTTTGCAAATTACACCAAGACCTGTAACACAGTGGATACCCCAGAAGGGGTGGAGAAAATGAGGAGGGACCTGGGGAAGCTTGAAAAATGGTCTGAGGACTGGCAACTGAAGTTTAATTCAAAAAGGTGCAAAATTATGCACCTGGGACACAGAAACCTTGGGGAAAGCTACAGGATGGGGTGGGGGGAGTTGCTGACAATCACAAAGAAGGAAAAGAACCTGGGGGTTCTAATTTCAGATGACCTGAAAATGTCAAAGTAAAGTGCTAAGGCAGCTAGGAGGGCCAGTGACATGCTGGGGTGCATAGGCAGGGGTATTACCAGCATAAGGAAGGAGGTAGTGATGCCATTATATAAAACCATGGCCAGGCCTCAAATGGAGTACTGTGTGCAGTTCTGGAGGTCGCACCTTCGTAAGGATATTAACAGGCTGGAGATGGTCCAGAGAAGGGCGAATAAGATGGTACAGAGCTTGCAACACAAGATTTCTGAGGAGAGATTAATGGACTTCAATATGTACTCACTGGAAGAGAGGAAGGAAAGAGGGTTTATGATAGAAACATTCAAGTACCTCAAGGGTATAAACACGGTGCAGGGGGAGACATTTTCCAATACAAGAGGACCACAAGAATGACAGGGCATGACATGAAATTGGAAGGTGGGAGGTTAAGAGGGAATGTGAGGAAGTTCTTCTTCACAGAGGGGGTAGTGCACATGTGGAATGGTCTGCCTCAGGAGGTGGTGGGAGCGAGCACTATGGATGGATTCAAGCATGCTTGGCACAGGCATAAGGGAACAATAGAGGTACAGCAATGAGTTGGTCAGAAGCAGCAATCCAATACAAGGGCTTACGGGCAGACTAGATGGGCCAGGCAGTTCTTATCGGCTGACAATTTCTGTGTTTCTATGTCTGTGTCTGTTTCTCTTATGAATTACAGACAGAGAGAGACACACACACGAGCATATGCTGCTTGCATGTGCTGTTCCCCACCATGTCCTCTCTAACACATTACTATCCACAGACACACAGAGAGAGGACACAACACACATTGTCTCTTCAATGCTGCTCCCCCAGTGTCTCTGTCTCTCTCTCTCTCACTGTTACTGTCCTTGTCTCGCTTTCTCTATGTCGCTCTCTCTAAGCACCAAGCTCCATTCTTGAACGTTGGGGAAAAAACCCAGTTGCCCTCTCTCACTCTCTCTCTCACGGGGTGGGGGGGAGGTTGGCAGAATAGGACACAGAGAACTTGTTGTATTGGAGGTGGGAAAGCAGCACAGAGGTTCTCAAAGAAAAAGACAGAGAGAGAGAGAGAGAGAGAGAGAGAGACAGAGACAGACAGACAGACAGCAAATACACAGGTCTCTCCTGCACACAAACTGTAGCACTGTTCTGTACTGGGGAGCAAGGGGAGGCCACAGACAACAACATCCCAATGTTTTCTCTCTTGCTGTCTCACAGGGAATTTCAGCCATGGTGCAGGTGCGGAACAGTGATGATGCTGTTTCTCACTCTCTCTCTATCATCTGTGCACTGAGAGTGGGGAAGGGACAATGGGGCAGCCACAGTTGGGGGGTTGCCAGGAAAGAAAATTCTTGGTGGCCACTGTCACGCTCGCTCTCTCCACTGCTCTCCTGTGTTACAGCCTGTCAGAGGGCTCTGTACTGCTGGTCATTGCTTCCACTGTTTCTGTGGACGGAGACATAGACAGACAGACAGACAGACAGACAGACAGAGAGAGACACAGCACATTGCCGCAACTTTGGTACCTACTGTTTCCTACTATCTGTGTCTCTCTCTCTCTCTCTGTCTTACAAGCCAGACTGCATGGCTACTATCACTCTCAACTACCTTCTTGCCGACTCAGACTGCTGATTATCTGCAAACTGGACAGGGTAGTGGCAGGTGGAACATACACAGACGCTCTGTCTCTGAGCTCACAGGCTACACATCTGCCATGCGCATCTCACGTTCTTGCACTGTGTGATGTTTCTCTGTCCCCTAGCCACAACTTGTCACACAGACATGAGATTGCCATACCATTGCCTGACATTGTCTCTGTCCTCTCTCTCTCTGCATCAGACTGCACAGTGGGATCACTTCACCCAGCTTGTCCCCATTGCATTTCACCAACTTGGGGACATAATCTGTCTGTGCCACTGGGCTGCAGTCTGAAAATGCAATCTGACTGCACACAGCGTGGACTGGAGCCTTAGAAGCCACAAATTTTGCAGGATGGAACTGATTTCACCGTGGGCTTGGTGCCCAGTGGTCCGCGGGGTGGCTGAGTGTGTACACAGAAGTTGTTAACTGTGCTCTGGTTGCATGGAGGTCTGCATTATCACACTGTCAGGTGCTGCCACACAGTCAATCAAATCCATTCAAAAGAAGAATTGTACGGGTTTGCTTTAAGAAAAAAAGTGTATTCTTAGAGCAACGTGAATATTTGGAGCACTACTAGAGTATTCTACTATTCACAAAATGCATGCACAGTCTGAGTTTGCCATCCATTCTGGCTCTCGGAGCATATCAGGTTTCAGCTCTTACAGCAACGCTTGTCCCATGGAGCACTAGGCAGCTTTGTGGTGCATCATTTATTTATTTATTTATTTTGCTTTTGGTAACCGGGTAAGTGCGCTAGGCATAAAATGCCTATTTTCAGGCACGACCCGGGAGAGTACAGTTTACAGACATACAAGATACATGTGACGCAGCACATGAAAGCAGCACAAATCAGAGGAAAACAACAATACTTGGAGTGGAGAGACAATCGCATAGACAAAAATGATAATGAAAGTTACAGTACTATGCAGATTATATTACAGATTGGAATAGGTAACACAGGGAAATAAATCAAAAGGAGACAGGCAGTGCAAGACGGTACAATAAGTGCCAAAACTGAGAGGTTTGTGGCCAGCGGAGAGGAGGGGAGAATGGTAGGGAGAGAAAGAGGGGGAGGTGGTGAGAGAGTGGGCATGACAGGGACTAAGAGAGGAGGGGAAGCGGTATCAAGGAGGTGGATTATCTAGAGATGAAAGAAAGCAGGGAGAAGTGAAGGTTCAAGGTGGGTTAAAGCAAGTGCAGGGGTTCACAGTATGCAGGTGTTCGCGGTGAAGTTTCTTGAAGCTAGCATGGGTGGATGCTTCACTGATAGAAGCGGGTATAGAGTTCCAGTATTTAGGAGCTGTGCAAGAGAAAGCGCGTGTGCGCCCATGTTTGATCTGCATCTTGGGATGTGCAGAAAGGCTTTGTAATTCGATCGGAGCTCATAGGTGAGAGGTTGTGATTCCAGAGCAGAGGCAAGGGATAGGGGGAGGCTTGTTCTGGCAACACAGTCAATTAATGAGCCAAAGGACTGGAGACGTTTGGCTGGGGGCAAAGCCATTTTAGGTCCATGTAGAGCTGGCAATGGTGCTTGTAGGCAGTGATGCAGAGGCATAGCGGCAGATGCTATTGTAGGTGGTGTCCCATTTATGGAGGGAGGACTTTGATGCAGATAGGTAGATTGCAGAGCCATATGCTAGGGCCGGGAGAAGGAAGCCTTGTGCCACAGCTAGTCTGGCTAAGGGGGTGAGGGTGAAGCTGGTGCGATAAGCACTTCCTATCTTAGCATTTACGGACTTACAGATAGTGGCAATGTGGAGGTCCAGGTCAAGAGATTCATCAAGAGTAACAACAAGATATTTAAAGGATTTGGCAGTAGTCAGAGGGGAGCCATCCGCACACGAGATAGTAAACGGATTGTGATTCGATTTGAGTCTAGCAGGCGAGCCAAAGAGCATTGAGTAGGACTTGCTGGAGTTGAGGACAAATTTGTTGTCAGTGAGCCAGGACTGAATACTCGCAAAGTCCGTGGCAATAGGGTGGTTTAGGGCAGCAGCAGTTTTAGCACTGTGGTAGATAACTAAGTCATCAGCATAGAGCAGAGATGAGCAGTTCGGTGCAGTTAATGGGATGTCATTAATGAATATAGTAAAAAGCAGAGGGCCGAGTATGGAGCCCTGGGGTACTCCAACATGGATCAGCACAAGATCCGATATGGCTGAGTTGAAAACCACAGCCTGTTTTCTGTCAGAGAGGTAGCTTTCAAACCAGGTAATGGTATCTGAGGAGAAACCAAAGGGTGAAGCTTTGCAAGAAGAAGTGTGGTTGACCAGGTCGAAGTTTAGTTAGGTCGATGAAAACCGCACCTGTCAAGAGCCCAAGTCCATGGAGGTATAGATGTCACTTGTTAGTTTGAGTAGGGCGGTGGTGGTGCTGTGACCTTTATAGAAGCCGTGCTGAGAGCTAGAAAGGAGGTATATTTCTGGAGATATTCTATTGACTGGGTGGCAACTAGCTTTTCAAGGATTTTGCTTAGTACAGAGTATGGCAATGGGACGGTAGTTCTTGATTTCCTTGGGTCTCCTTTTAGGAATTGGGGTGACTTTAGCAACTTTCCAGATATTTGGAACTGTACCACAGCATAGGGACAGGTTGAAGATTTTGGTTAGAGGAGAGGCAATGAAGGGGGCAGCAGCTTTCAGGAGCCTAGGCTCAAGACCATCTGACCCCGGGCTGGTATTATCAGGAATGGAGAGTAGCAGTTTTTGTACTTCTCCTTTTGTGATGATCCAAAACCTGAAAGGGGGGTGTAGGAGTGGAGGCTTGGTATCACATGGGGGTGGAGCAGTGTGACCAGAAGGGAAGGAGGTCAGGTAGTTTGTTAGATCAGAGAAATGGTGATTGAAGGCATTGGCTATAGTTAATGGGTTGTTGCAATGTATGCCATTTAACTGCATGTCACTTGTGTGGGCCCTGTGATTAGAAACCAGGAGGGTTTTTATGGTGGACCAGAATTTCTTAGAGTCACCGGAGGCTTTCGTTAGAAGGTCCCTGCAGAAAGAGCTTTTTGATAGGCGGATGTTTCTTTTGCAAGTGTTTCTCAGGGAGCCGGTAGTGGCAATAGTCAGTTTGAGTCCTGTGGTTATACACTGCCAGGCTTTGTCCCTGGCCCTTATCTGAGTTAATAGGTCTTTAGCTAGCCACTTAGTCTGGGTTCCACGAAAACGTCTGGTGATACGAGGGGCATGGGTGTCTTGGAGTTGACCGAATTTGGCAAGGAAGCTGTCAAGGGCAGACTGGGTGTTAGCTGAGGTGTATATGGAGGTCCAGTTAATCATTGAGAGGTCGTATGTAAACTGTATTGGATTGAAGTTGGCTAGATTGCGGAATGTAATTAGTTTTGGAGGCGGAGATGGTCTACTAGTAGAGTGCCAAATGCAGTAGATTGGGGAGTGATCACTGATTACATCCGGAAGGGTACTGGCGCTCATTATGCTGTCAGGGCAGTTAGTAAGGACCCAATCAATAAGAGTGCTGGTCCGAGGGGGAGCCATAACCCTAGTTGGGTCAGAGATCAGCTGATGGAGGTTATGGCCTTGTACCAAGGTGTGAGAGGACTGATTTGATTTGCTAGCCCAGTTTAAGTTGAAGTCACCCAATATGAGGACCTCATCGTGTGCCAGTGGTGCTGTCTACTAGTAAGAGGAGTTCTTCTAGACCTTATTCCTCCAGCAGGAGGGTTATAGGCACAGATTATGTAATTTCTTTGAGCCTAGTTGTAGTGTTGCATTGAGCGCCCACAGAGAGAAGGGTAGGTAGAGCGCTTGACTGCAGCAGGTGTTGCTTATAGAAGATGGCAACACCACCTCCACGTTTGATGAGGGCCTGTCTTGCCTGATAAGATTGTAGTTAGGGCAAGAGCGCAGAGGGAATCAGCAGTGGAGGGTTTTAGCCAGTTCTCTGACAGGCAGAGGATGTCGGGGTGGTTTTGAGCAACCCATGCCTCTAGTTCAGCTAGATTACGAAGGAGGCTCCTAATATTCATGTGTGCAATGTGGAGTCCCTTGGAGTCGTGCCATGTTATATTATTTGGTGGCAGGTTAGTTACAGGTCCTGGTTTAGCTCAATGTCCCCTGCTAACAGTAAAGCTAGGAGTAGGAGGTGCCATAACTTACGATGGGTGAAAGGAGTGGGCAGGGTGATGTTAATCACCGAGGATTTATGAAGAGAGTAGGCTAGGTGGTATATGAGCTTATGTGGAATAATAAGTGGGAAGGTGTCTTGGGGATATTGAAATGACATTTGTATCAAGGAGAGTTTAGGGTCGATGGTTTGGGTGCAGCCATGTGGTTTCCTATGGAGGTTGTATAGGATTTGGACCAGTAAGAGGTTAAGGAAGATTGACACTAGAAGAAATGTGGCACATGTCTTTATAGCCATATTGAGATTTATAGTGAGTGTCATAAGAAATGTGCTGTTTGAAGAAATGCCGAAATGTCTCAGGGGAGAGGAGTACAGGTTTAATGTAGCTTGCAGGGTTAGATTTGGAGCTAGTTGAAAATGGTATAAATTTCAGATGCCCTCTAGCTGTGAGAAAATATAATCAGCTAATGGCAAACTGGGGAGATAGTTAATTTACAGCTAGCTTAGGGCGTGCACGGGGCATGGCTTCCAATCACACACTATATAGCTAGAGCCAGCCAAGGGTGGGTGTGGTGGGGCGAGGGGAGCAGTCGCAGCGACTGGGAAAGCGCTGTGTATTTGGAGAGCAGTGGCCCGGCTCAGCACTCGCATGTGGTGAGATGCAGCAGAAGAAAATCAAGTCAGGTCTCCCTCCCGAGTTACAGGCGTTAGAGACTGCACATCTGTGGGAGCCAATTTCTCACATTTAAAGGAGCTAAAGCAGCGCTTTAGAGCTGCTGCAAAAACAATCAAGTCTCCCTTCCGTTTTGCAGCCATTACGGACTGCATGTCTCTGGGATGTCACCTGTCTCTGGGAGCGATTTCTGGTAGATTTAAAAAAAATATTGTCTCTACCTCAGTGGTTTCTAGCGGCTGTTACAACCAAAATTGCCGAGCGAGGGAGACAACTCGTTTCACTGGGGGACCGCTGGTAAAAGAGTTTGAGAGCTCGAGGTAAAAGCAGACAAAAAACTTTTACAGTCCTGGTTTCTGGCTCAGTAGCAGCCTTTCTGTTGCATTCATTTTGATGTTTTGGAAAGTTTAGTGGCTGGTAGGCAGCTTAGGGAGGATTTCTAAATGGGATTTGGCAGCACTTTTAAATTTAGAGCCCTGATTTTTGAGCAGAGTGCAAAGTCCACACTCACTCGCCTATTTAGAGAGAAACCCTCTGTACAATTAGGCAGCAGCTGGAGAGGCTCCGTCTCACTTTTCAGTAAAATCAACTTGTTTGAGCAGTGAGCAAAGAATAAAGAATAAAGAGTCCGAGCGGTGAAAAGGCGCCAAGTTCAAACAGGACAAAGGGAGGCAAGGCTGTGCGTTGCTGTTTATTGGAGAAAATGTTTACCTTTTGATCAGGGTGGCTCGGGGTCATCGGTGGGGCACTCCAGGGCAGAGGTGCGCCCTCCTGTAGCCTAGGCTTTCGATCGGGGCGGCTCGGGGTCATCGGTGGGGTGCTCCAGGGCAGAGGTGTGCCCTCCTGTAGCCTAGGCTTTCAATTGGGGTGGCTCGGGGTCGTCGGTGCAAGGCAATTGACTAATAGTTTGTGATCAACAGTATCAAAAGCTTTGCTGAGGTCCAAAAAGACTGCACCAGTTACCTTCTTAGCATCTATAGCAGAGATCCAATCATTGGTTACTTTTGCTAGTGCAGTGATTGGGCTATGATTAGCCTGGAAGCCAGATTGAGCTGGGTTAATGAGAGAGAAGGTTTCAAGTGAGATTTTAACTGAATATGGATCAGTTTTTCGAGAACTTTAGAAAGGATAGGCAATATGGAGATAGGCCTATAGCTGTTTACATCGCATGGGTCACCAGATTTAAATAGAGGGAGGATATGTGCTGATTTCCAGCGAATGGCACAGTAGCAGATGTAATGGAAAGATTGAAGATTGGAGAATTGGGGCAGTGAGATGGGCGTAGCCTGACCTTAGGGAAAAGGGTTCCAAGCCATCGCCCCTGCTTTTTGGTGTCTAAGTTAAGAAGAGAATCTTCTACTTCTTTGTAAGTTATCTCACGCAGTTGGAAGGGGCTGGGTGCAGGACTAGATGTGGTGGGAGGGGTATGCTGGCTCACCACAGCACCAGCATAAGATGACGAGTCAAAAGCTAATCCAGCTGTGGCAAAGTGGGAGTTAAGTTCCTCCAGGATTAGGGAACTTGTTTTCCCATTCTTGACTTGCAACTATCTTTCTTGGGACAGAGGGGCCATGGGCGTCCTTCATAGCTTTGATAGTCTGCCATATTTTATGAGGGTTACCTTTAGCTTGTTCGAGAGTAGAAATATAATAGTTAGCTTTAGCAGAGTGAAGTTTTTTCACACAGTTATTCCTGGCTGTTCTAAAGGCCTGCCAATCCGAAGATTCTTTGGAATGTCTAGCTTTAGCCCAGAGCTTATCTCGAGCTACAAGGGCTGCCTTGAGATCCGAGGTGAACCAGGGGTTGGAATTATTCCGTACCCTTTACTTTGATGAAAGGGCATGCTTATTATTATTGTAGTGAGTTTGTCATTAAGGATGCAAGCTGTCTTGTTGACATCTTTGGCTAGGTAAAGATCTTGCCATCTGATCATGCTCAGGTCAGATAGGAAGTTTACTGCACTGAATTTGTGAAAGGATCTTTTGTTATAAAGATGGGTTGCGGGCCGACTTAATTTGAGATCTTATGCAAGCAACAATTCCATGATCGCTCATGTCATTGTGAAACACTGCCAAATGAGATATTTTGTGTGGATGGGTGGTTAGTACCACATCTAGAATGGAACTGTTGGCAGTATTTAGAGTGTTGTTCCTAGTAGGTTCACTGACTAATTGCCCAAGACCTAGCTTGTCAAGGGATTTGAGGCCGTGTGATTTAGGTGACAGCCAGTCCATATTTAGATCTCCTAGAAATATTGTTTCAGTTTTGCATCTACTAACATGGATTTCAAAAGATTAAGGACTTCATCACCACCAGACGGGGGTCTATAGCCACCTAGGATAGTGATACATTCCGAGGAGGGGAGATGAAGGCTCAGCGAAACTAACTCAAATTCCCTGGCTAGAGATTTGCAACTATTATTGGTGACCAAGTACTTAGATTTGGCGAAGATAACCACACCCCCGCCTCTAGACTCTCTATCTGCTCTAAATAAATTGTAGCCCTGCAGTGATATTTGTTGATCAGCATTCATCTTTTTTAACCACGACTCAGTAATTATGATAAGGTCTGGGTTAACGTGAGCAGCCCAGGCTTGCAGCTGTACAAGTTTTTTAGGCAGGCTTAAATGTTGACCATCATCATTTTGAGACCTGTGGCCTCAACAAAATCGATAGGCGGGGTAAGTTGTGGGGGGCCGGGTTGAGCTCCACATTTCCTGAGCAGAGAAGAAGCAGAAGTATAACTTTCTTTAAGGAGCTTATAAGAATGGAGACTGCTTTTTTTATTTCTTTGTGAACCCATATCGTGGTTGTGCAAGAGGCGGCACCACTATAATGACAGTTGATCGTGATCAATGTAAGTGCTTGGGTGGACATAGATGAGGACAGTAGCAAGGGGGTGTAGGCTAACCGGTGGGAATAGGCTAAAAGGGGAGAGGAGAATGACATAGTGTCTGCACGGTAGACTGTTATAACATTAGGTATTGATAAGGTACATTGGAGAACTGAATTGTATTGAGGTACTTTGAATTGCACTGTATTGCTGAAAACTCTGCACCTTAGGAGCAATAAAAACACAATAAGGAGAGCCATGGTCCCAGACTGAGTGGTCTTGTGATTTGTATTAGTGCAATATTTTCTAGGCAAGAAATTTGCCCACCTAGGTACTCACTTAAAACCTAGATGAGAAAATACAGCAGAAAGGGGAACAAGGAGAGCAGGAGCAGCTTAGTTCATGGCCATCCACCCTTCAGACTCAAGTCCCCTTGTAGCAGAACCGGGAAAGAAGTAGAATGATAATGCAGGCTATATTGCCCACGAATGAATACAGTGATTTATGTAGAAGACCAAGAGTCCCTCTAGTGGCAGGTCTGTATAACCTGCTAATGGAAAACTAGCCACTAAAAAAAAAAAAAAGGTAGTTAGACTTATCGGCACCAAGGCAGAGTGCTTGGATGGGGGGCACTGCAGGAAGAGCAGTCAGACAGAAGAGGTGTAAGCACTTTAAAACAGTAGTAGAAATTACAATCCAGCTAATACAGTTGAAAAACTCATAATAACACAGTTGAAATGTGCTTAGTTCTATCGAAAATCTAACAAAGTGCCAGGTGTCTATAGCAGGGGAAAACTCCTGCCAATCAGAGTGGGTTTGCTGGAAGCACCCGTGTTCCGATTGGCTGCGCTGTCCCGTACCTTCCAAGGAGCTGAAGGTGGGTGTCCTGGTCTTGGTCGGTGGCTGGCTGGGTGCCGGCCGACCATGGGTGAGCTGGAGCAGCCCTGTTCAGGGACAAGCAGCTAGAGAGAAGAAGACAGAGCAGGTCTTAAATAGCATAGAGGTAAAGGGGGTTAGATTTGAGCAGTTTAGTAAGACAAAAGGTAGTTAGACTTATCGGCACCAAGGCAGAGTGCTTGGATGGGGGCACTGCAGGAAGAGCAGTCAGACAGAAGAGGTGTAAGCAGTTTAAAACAGTAGTAGAAATTACAATCCAGCTAATACAGTTGAAAAACTCCTAATAACACAGTTGAAATGTGCTTAGTTCTATCGAAAATCTAACAAAGTGCCAGGTGTCTATAGCAGGGGAAAACTCCTGCCAATCAGAGTGGGTTTGCTGGAAGCACCCATGTTCCAATTGGCTGCGCTGTCCCGTACCATCCAAGGAGCTGCAGGTGGGTGTCCTGGTCTTGGTCGGTGGCTGGCTGGGTGCCGGCCGACCGTGGGTGAGCTGGAGCAGCCCTGTTCAGGGACAAGCAGCTTCCAAGGAGCTACAGGTGGGTGTCCTGGTCTTGGTCGGTGGCTGGCTGGGCACCGGCTGACCGTGGGTGAGCTGGAGCAGCCCTGTTCAGGGACAAGCAGCTTCCAAGGAGCTGCAGGTGGGTGTCCTGGTCTTGGTCGGTGGCTGGCTGGGTGCCGGCCAACCGTGGGTGAGCTGGAGCAGCCCTGTTCAGGGACAAGCAGCTTCCAAGGAGCTGCAGGTGGGTGTTCTGGTCTTGGTTGGTGGCTGGCTGGGTGCCGGCCGACCGTGGGTGAGCTGGAGCAGCCCTGTTCAGGGACAAGCAGCTTCCAAGGAGCTGCAGGTGGTAGTCCTGGTCTTGGTCGGTGGCTGGCTGGGTGCCGGCCAACCGTGGGTGAGCTGGAGCAGCCCTGTTCAGGGACAAGCAGCTTCCAAGGAGCTGCAGGTGGGTGTCCTGGTCTTGGTCGGTGGCTGACTGGGTGCCGGCCGACCGTGGGTGAGCTGGAGCAGCCCTGTTCAGGGACAAGCAGCTAGAGAGAAGAAGACAGAGCAGGTCTTAAATAGCATAGAGGTAAAGGGGGTTAGATTTGAGCAGTTTAGTAAGACAAAAGGTAGTTAAACTTGTCTGCACCAAGGCAGAGTGCTTGGATGGAGGGGCACTGCAGGAAGAGCAGTCAGACAGAAGAGGTGTAAGCAGTTTAAAACAGTAGTAGAAATTACAATCCAGCTAATACAGTTGAAAAACTCCTAATAACACAGTTGAAATGTGCTTAGTTCTATCGAAAATCTAACAAAGTGCCAGGTGTCTATAGCAGGGGAAAACTCCTGCCAATCAGAGTGGGTTTGCTTGAAGCACCCGTGTTCCGATTGGCTGCGCTGTCCCGCACCTTCCAAGGAGCTGCAGGTGGGTGTCCTGGTCTTGGTCGGTGGCTGGCTGGGTGCCGGCCGACCATGGTGAGCTGGAGCAGCCCTGTTCAGGGACAAGCAGCTTCCAAGGAGCTGCAGGTGGTGTCCTGGTCTTGGTCGGTGGCTGGCTGGGTGCCGCCGACCGTGGGTGAGCTTAGAGCAGCCCTGTTCAGGGACAAGCAGCTTCCAAGGAGCTGCAGGTGGGTGTCCTGGTCTTGGTCGGTGGCTGGCTGGGTGCCGGCCGACCGTGGGTGAGCTGGAGCAGCCCTGTTCAGGGACAAGCAGCTTCCAAAAAGCTGCAGGTGGGTGTCCTGGTCTTGGTCGGTGGCTGGCTGGGTGCCGGCTGACCGTGGGTGAGCTGGAGCAGCCCTGTTCAGGGACAAGCAACTAAGCTAAGGATAAGCAACGTGGAAAGGAAAAGAAAGGCAGATAGTGGATGTAATTAGGGAGTAGATTCAGTATTCTGAAGCTTTGATAGGTGGAGGAGGGGAAGGCCCCCCGTCCTCGAAGCCACCTCATAGTTCAGACCGATACCAGTATGTTTGCTTGCCTTGCAAATGAACGCAAGCATTTGTCAATGCCGAATGGTTGTTTGCTGGTATTAGCAGTGGAAGTGAAGGAGTTAGACAGATGCAGTATAGGAATGGCAGTGAAGTACTGAACTGACACCAACTCCACCCCCACCCTGCTGAGATGGACAGGCATTGGGGTGTGCCTTTGGGTCATCACCCATAACGGACACGACATTTCACCTCACCCTACCCTGCAGACACTTACAGGTGTTGAGGTGTGCCTTGGGGTGTTCTGGCTTTACACTCACCTCATTCCATAAGGAAATAGCTGAAATGAGTGCAGTATAGGAGAATGGGGTGAACTCTGGGGCCAAAGAGTCTAAGGCACACCTCAATGCCTGTCACTGGCTACAGGGTAGGGGTAGAATGGCATGAGCATTACTGTTGACAATCCCAAGTCACACCCCCCTGACGCTTGTCAGTCCCTACAGGGTAGGGTGTTATGGTCGGAAACCCTAACACCCTGGGCGTTTCTTGTTTTTTTTACTCCAAATTTTCAACATGTTTTTTTTGTGACCCCACTGCATGAACAGTGACACTATCAGTTTGTTAGCCGAAAGGTGATTTTGCACAGTGACTGTGCCATTTGGTGCCACAGGTGCGAAAACACATTTGGAACAGGATGTGAAAAATGACAGCTCAACTGTTCATGAAGAAGTGTAAAAAAATGGTAATTTTGAAAATCTTGAGCAAAGATATAAAAAAACTGATGAAGTCATGAGCATGCGTAGGAACTGTGCAACGCACACCAGTAATTATTTTGGAGATTTTTTATTCCAGATTTTCAACATAGGCATTTTGGGACCTCTGCTCCTGAAGAGTGTCACTGTTATTTTCTTAATCCGTCTCGAACAGTGATTTCCCACAGCGACTGCGCTATTCTGTGCCAGAAGTGCGAAAACACATTTTGGCCAGAATGTGAAAAATAACAGCTGTACTGTTCATAAGGAGGTGTAGAAAAATGCCAATGTTGAAAATCTGGAGTGAAAATATTACAAATTTGTGAAGTTACGAGGGTGCGTGAAAACTGCACAATGCACGCTCGTAACGCAGTTATTTTATGGACTTTTGTCATCAAATTTTCAACACAGGCATTTTAAGACCTCTGCTCATGAACAGTGTCACTGTGATTTTTTTAATCTGTCCTGAACATTGATTTTGCATACTGACTGTGCATTTCGCACTACATGTGCGGAAACCCATTTTGGGTGAGATGTGAATAATGACAGCTGTACTGTTCATAAGGAGGTATGGTAAAATGGCAATGTTGAAAATCTGGAGTGAAAATCTTAAAAATTCTCGAAGTTACGAGCGTGCATAGGAACTATGTAATGCACATTCGTAAATGGGTCATTTTTGAGAATGTTTTCACCAAATTTTCAACATAGGGTTTTTCGGGGCCTACCTCATGAACTGTGACAGTGTCATTTCTTTAATTGGTCCCAAAAGGTGGTTCCGTGCAGTAACCATGAAATCAGCTTTCAGGACTGAATAACAAAATGTCAGTGACAGAGTTCATGAGGTGGGGTCCCAAGAACCCCATGTTGAAAATGTGGTGAATAAATTCCTAAGAATGGCTGAGATATCCACTTAAGTTTAACCCCCCCCCCCCATTTATGCCATTAAACAGCTTACTGGCATTTCTTCCATTCGCGGTTGGTTTGAAGTGTGCAGACGTGTTCCCAGTCCACAGAAAATCATTGTGTCGGGCTCCGGAGGTGAGTATGGGGTGAGGGGGTGTTGGGAGGTGTGGTGCACAGAGGGTGGGCGTGGGTTGGGTGATGGGGCGCCACAGACAGCACAGGACCATTTTCTTTATTTTTACAGGACTGAAAAAAAAAATGAACAGAAAAAGGACACCGAAGGACTGTTGGCATGCTGAGGATGGGCTCCCAGCATGCCACCTGGATGTTTGTTGGGAAAGGGGGAGTGGAGCCAACAGGGATTGAGCACCCTGTCAGCCATACAGTGTGCTGGGGGGGATGCATGAGCCGAGACGGGATTGGGCACGCCCCTCAGCACACAACAAATGGGGAGCTGCATCATGCCGATGGGGATTGAGCTACCCTGTCATCAAATGAACTGGGGAGGGGGTATGCTGACAGGGGGATTGGGCATCCCCATCAGCTTTTAGAACTGGAGGAGGGGGGCGGCAGAGAAGCTGTCACCATGGTGACACCACACAATGTAGCTTGTGATTGGCTGCTGCAGTCAGCGATGCCCCGCAGCAAAAACAGTTGATTGTGTAGTGACGGGACGCTCCCTGAGTGCAGTGGCCGAGTTTCTTTGATCATAGTGACATGCTCATTAACTGCCATCATCGACAGCATGCTCCTATGTTCGCCGTGGCAGAGACCAGCCCCAGAACGGACTGCTGCCATTCGGCACAACACTGCTGCGCCTCCACAACCCGCTGGTGAAGGAAGCTGACACAATGTGTTCCTTGCACATGCATGCAAGCAACACAGAAATACATTTGTTATACAATAATACAATATTTCAATGTTTTATATTTGTTGCACCAGGTCGCCAGATTTGAATCCTGTTGAAATAGCGTGGCTTGCCATGAAAACATTTATCAGGAGAAAGAGAAAACCACGGATAATGCAGGAACGTGTTGATGCCATCAAGCAATTTTGGAAGAGTTAAAAAAAAGACACTATAAATTACCCATTGCACACTTGCAGAAAGTCTTGCCTGTCATGGTTGCCCGGCTTGAATGTGCCACTAGAATGTGAACAACGCACTGTAACATACTACTGTATGGTGTAATGTGTTCATTGTTTGAATTCTGTTTTCTTGTGACATTTTTATTTACTTAAAATACCTACTGTACTGTGTGAATATGTTTCTGATGTTTTTGTCTGTATGGAAATGTTACTGCACAATGTTAAAAATGTAGTGGACACTGTACTGCACTGTGAAATGTTTTACACTGGGAATTATTTCCATAAAAGCAACCCCCATGATAACACACAGTACATATACAGTAATTAGTATAAAACATGAGAGAGGTGCCACATTTCATTACGTGCTCCTGGAAGGAAGGGAAACACATCTGAGGCCATGGTTTCCCAGAGATTTCTGTCAGTGGCATTTTTTTTCCTCCAGAGAGTCTGGATGTTGTGAAATGATACTGTCTGGTAGTAATGGGGCTGGGGGTGGAAGGGGGTAATGTGATCTCTGACAAACAGCTTGCATCTCAGAGATGCTAATGCATTTATAGTAATTTAGAAAATGGCTCATGTGTTTGTTATTTCTATATACTTTCACCTGAAACTTCAGAATCATGTTCCCCAATGTGCCCCCTAACCCAAGGTGTCTCCTAACCACTCCATGGAAGCATAAGTCTGTATTAGGAGTGAAAGCTGATTTTCGGTGGGGGGGGGATGGTGGTGGCGGTGGTGGTAATGTGATCTCTGACAAGCAACTTACATCCCATAGACACTGATTAGAGATGCAGTGAAGTTTTACTACACTCGTGAACACAATGTGAAGTGATCAATTTTGCATCTACGCAGCATTATGTAATGTTTCCATTCAAAGGTCGAAATTCGCCTTTAATCAACTTTGCTTTCCAAACTTTGAGTTACACTGTGAGAAGGTGAAGTTTGTGAGAAACAAGCCACAGATCACGTCTCACTTTCTGCAGGTTGATTCCACTAAGTTGCTTTGACAAGAAACTTGTCAAAGAATTTTATAGTGATACCACTTTGCCGATGGTGATCACATCTCTGCGGAAAAGTGTCAACGGACCCAACAGAGCTGGACATTTCTGCTGTTTGTGGGGGGGCTATGACCCTCCTCCATGCGGGTAGCTCTGCCCCTGGCACTCCCTGGAATTATGGATTGTCAACTTCAGAGGGAGCGGATGTCGGGGGAGAGCTTCCAACACCGGCAGTTGGGGTATCAGCACTTTGTTGAGACAATCTGTTCAACACTGTAGTTGTCGAACAGTTTGTGTCACTGTGGGGGGTTCATTGTTACAACGGTATATGCTGCAGGTCACAGGTAGGAGGGGAATCAGGCAGGAAGTCAGTGAACTAGTTTCACTTTGACTTTTGCTTTGCTAGAGAAGGAGCTGTGTAACTTAGTGTGCTTACTGTGCTAGTTAAAACCAGCAAGAGAAAGAGTTTTCTGCTTTTTATTATTTTTTTCCCCAGATTCTTGAGTTGTTAGGGGGATGTTAGGGTGTATTGGTAGGGGTATCACAAGTCGTAGGGGTATCACAAGTCGTAAGAGGGAGGTAATAATCCCTCTTTACAAGACACTGGTTAGGCCCCATCTGGAGTACTGCGTGCAGTACTGGAGGCCACACCTCCACAAGGACAATAACCAAATTGAGGCAGTTCAGAGAAGGGCAACCAAAATGGTGCAGGGACTGCATAAGAAGACGTATGAGGACAGATTAACAGAGCTCAACATGTATACCCTTGAGCAAAGGAGGGAGAGAGGTGATATGATCGAGACATTCAAACACCTTAAGGGCATTAACAAGGTGAAAGAGTCTAACATGTTTAAATATAAGAAAAATAACAGGACAAGAGGACACAGCATGAGAGTAGAGGGAGGCCGCTTAAGGGGTAATGTGAGGAAGTTCTTTTTCACAGAAAGGGTGGTGGATGCATGGAACGACCTGCCTCAGGAAGTGGTGGATATGAATACAGTGCAGGGCTTCAAACAGGTATGGGATAGGCACAAGGGAGCAATACAGATGAGTATGAATAGATAGGCCATTGACAGAGCAAAGGCTGATGGCTCATTTATGAGGTAGAAAAAGAAATGGGCAGACTGGATGGGCCTTGCAGTCCTTATCTGCCATCAACTTCTATGTTTCTATGTTTCTATTTCAAACCAGTTAAACCCCTAGTACATGGGTGGAAACTGAAGATTTAAAAAAAAATTAAAAATCAGAGTTGAACCAAGAAACCTTAATAGTGGCTGATTCGTGATTGTGATGACCATGAATAATGTAATTCGTCATGATGTGATGTGAGTCATGAACTTGGCACTGACAATGCTTCTCATTGCACCAGAAACTGGATGGAACTGAGCATCCACAAACAGTTGCCATTGAAAATTTGAAATACCTACAGCTGCACTTGAATTGCCTGACTCAGAAGCACATATAATATTATACAGTAAATGGTACAATGTTCGCTCTGAGATTATAGCTACTGGATTAAATACAGCTGGCCTGTGAGGACAGACTCAAGTCCATCTGGTAGCAGTGCATCCTACAGAACATGAACACTAACAGAAGCATTGTACTGGACCAGGGCTTGAGAATGACATGACATGATAACTGGGCATCCTGATTTGTGATGAAACTAAAGATTAAAAAAAAAAGGGTTGTACCAAAAAACGTTAAAAGTGGTGTGATTCGTGATTGTGATGACCATGAAGAACGAAATTCGTTGTGATGTGACGTGAGTCATGACCTTGGCACTGGCAATGCTTCTCAGAGCACCAGAAACTGGATGGAACTGAGCTTCCACAAACAGTTGCCATTGAAAATTTGAAATACTTACAGCTGCACTTTCCTGAACAGCCTGACTCAAAAACACACATACTGTAGAATATAAATGGCACAATGTTTGCTCTGGGATTATAACTACTGGATTAAATACAGCCAGCTTGTGAGGACAAAGATTTGAGTCCATCTGCTAGTATGGCATCCTACAGAACGTGAACACTAACAGAAGCATCTTACTGGGCCAAGGCTCGTGAGTGATGTGACATGGTAACTGGGTGTCCTGATTTGTGATGAAACCAAAGATTTAAAAAAAAAAAGGGTTGCACCAAAAAAAGTTGAAGTGGTGTGATTCATCATCATGCTTCGTGAGTACTGACTATGTGATGTGCAATAAAAGAGGTAGAGATCCAAGAAAAACACTGCAAATATGCATGCTTCATCATTACTGGTGCCACTGCTGCTTTTGAGAAAATCTTTAAAAGAAGTGGATGTTTTACTCACGGGGTTGATGTAGTAGTCCGACTGCATTGGCTTGTCACAAATAGTTGCCATTCAAAATTTGACATTTGTGATGACCGTGAATGTGATTCATCATAACGTGAGTCATGTTGGCACTGGCAGCACTTCTCAGAGCACCGCCACTGCTACTCTGACCACTACTGGAACATTCAAAGTCATCCTCCTCATGCCTGTAATAATCCACGGGTGTTATTTCACAGCTTTCACCTATGTGGCTACTTGCCGTTACTTGATGACTGCGTGGCAGATTTTATTTCAGACATGCGCACAAAATTTATTTTGCACACCACCTACACTAAGAGAGATGCTGCAGGCACTGTTGCTACCCACACAGATTCAGGGACCCTGCCTGCCTAACCCTCTCTGACACAGTCATTTTTCCTTTTAAGAATTTTTTCTTTTTTTATTTATTCCATGTGATATGATGAAATGCCCTGCCCACCGAGCCAAAGCTGATATACCTCTGACTTATGTGGCTTATACACCACAGGCAGAAGCACCTTTGCCTGACCAAGTCTTTGCATGCATTTCTTTCAGTTTGCACAGACAGACACCAATAAAATAAACACGTTTATTGCAAAAAGTGATTTTCCAATGTTGTGGGTTGCTATAACAAATTCAAGAGAATTCACAAGACAGTACAATGCCAAAAATACTGCAATAGGTACATTTCTTTATTATATTTTTTTCTAGTGTTTACATGCTATAATCTGTTTGGATTGGCAACTCCCTCTCCCCCTCCCCATAACCACTGGTATGACCCAAGGCTCCATCCTTGGCCCCCTGCTATTTTCTATTTCCTAAATGACCTGCCCTCTGCCTACCCACACACCTCTATCCATATGTATGCAGACGGCACCGTCTTATATGCATCTGGTCCCTCCATCACTGATGTGGCGACCAGACTTCAACTTGACTTCAATAATGTTCAGCTGTGGTTCCACCCAAGCCAATGTCCCCTGAGTGCCAAGAAAACTGTCTCCATGACCTTCGGCACAAGGCAGAGACTCTCTCGGCTCCCCTCCCTCCCTTCCTTCCACACCCTGGATGGGACAACGTTTGAAGACTGATCCTACTTTAGCTAACTCGGTGTATGGCTTAACTGACACCTCAGTTTTTCTGTACACATTGAGGCCATCCACAAGAAATTGCATCCCAAACTGGGAGCCCTGTACCACAGCCAAGGCTGCATCCTGCTGCTGGCTCACCTGACCATTGTATAGAAAATGATTCTCCCCATCTTTGACTATGGGGATGTCATACACAGTGCCACCCCATCCTTCTCCTTCACCAGACTGGACCCACTCTTCCACTCCTTCTGCTGCTTTGCCGCCCTTGACTGTCTTCCTTCACACTCACCACTGTACCCTTTACCAGTTACACTACCTCCCCTCCCTTGAGGACAGATGGCACAAATTCTTGGCCAAATTCTGGTTCCAGTCCCTGCCTTCCTATCTCTCCTCCTCTCTCCACCCCTCCTCTCCTTCTAATTCGCTCAGAAACTCTGACCTATCACTTTAACCATCCCTTGTCATACCTCCTCAGCAGGTCAGGCTGCCTTTTCCTACAGGTTTCCAAACCTGTGGAACTCCCTCCTATGCCACATTCGATTTGCCCCCTCCTCTCAGGTTTTCAATTACCTCATTAAAAAACATTTCTGCTCCCCTGCACCTGTTTCCAATCCCCTGCTTCACCCACCCCTGCTGATCCCCACCTTGTCTCTTTTAATTTTACTCATCCAATCCTACCCCATTTTGTCTTCTGCTGGTGTTTTCAGGCTGTAGGCCTATAATTTACGTATTAACCTATACCTCTTTACTTATGTATTCTCAATCCTCTAATGCTGTATTCATTATAATTGTCTGTACTCCCATTCTGTTCCCCCTCCCCCCAGGACACATCTGGAAACAAGCTTTACTGCTCAGTATGTTCTTTCTGGTAAAACATTAAATAAATGAATAAATAAATAAAAAATAAATGCATAATATGTAGAGAGAGACAATGTTCACAGTACTATGAGGAAACACATGATACTGTAGTGAGGTTCCATGTCATAATGGCGATCACGGAAAGGCGATCGCCATTACAGTGAATGTACATCACTGAAAATCAATGTCAGTGATATACACTCACAGTGCGGACAACAACAGTGCCTGAGACCTACAGGTCTCATTGTTAATGTGGGGGGCTGTGTTCCCCTGCACTCCCCTACGTAAGGATTCTCAACTCCAGAGGAGTGCATGTCGGGGGGTGGTGAAACATTTAACAAAATACATGCCACCTGCTGCCAGAAATAAAAACTGCACTGCGCTGGACCCGAATCCTGTGCCTCCTAGTTGACCGCCCTACCCACCACGCTAGCGGCCAGCTCAGCAGCTGCCCACCACATCCCCTTCCACATACCATCTCTCCCCTGCCTCTCCCCCTACACATGCGCATATACCTGCTACTTCCTGTCGTGGTATTCACCCACCCCAGTATCTGGTCTCCCCCTCTCGCTTGGTAGCCATGAACACAGGCACCATAACTGAGTCACCATGGCTTTGGCACCCAGTTTTGGTTGCCTTGTTCACTGGATACCTAATAGTGGTACAGTGACAAAAATTTCAACAGAATGTACACAGACGATTAACTGCAACATTATATTCAGTTTTTGGTGGATGGGAAGCCAAAAAAGAACAACAGTGACTTCCAGATGAAAACTGGGAACTAAAGAGATGTAATTGCACAGGCACAACAGAACCTTAACCAGTCTTCAGATATCCAAAAGTGGAACAACAATACCTTATTTTGTGTGAGTGTGTGGTTTACAGCAGTAGCTACATAGAAGCAGAGAAAAATACCGCAGACAGGCTGAGAGATTCAGAGTACTGCTATTGCGGTGGCGCAATAAAATGCATATGAATTGACAGCATGCACACAGGTTAAAGGTCAGGGGCAGAAACTTTAACTGTTCAGTTAGCTACACAACACGGTCTTTTAAACAGACTGAAAAAATGTCCAGCAAACTGCAAAAACCTATAAAACATTAATAGAAGTATTAGTATGTGTACCTGAACACATAAATACTAAAACATAGCCAACAACAATTCAATTCAGTTCACTTTATGTACCGGGTAGGATCACTGGGCCAAAGCCCTTTTCAGGATGGACCCGATCAACAGCTACAAAGACTGCCTTTCTCACTGTGGTCTGTGAATCTCCCTTTTACACCACGGATCCGCCTGTCCCCTGAGGCACACTTCTACAGTGTCTGTCAGAACAGAGACTGAATGTACTAAATTAACGTTCAATCTCCACACAAAATCCATAAATGCTCGATGATATAAACACACAAGGGTTTACTACAATCAATGTACTAAATTTTGACTCAAAATGTAGTTGCAAAAATGCTTTTTTGAAGGTTTTTGGATGGTTTGACTCTCAGAGCTCTGGGACAAAACTGTCTCCAGCTTTCCATTATACACACTATGCTGAACTTAGGTTGTGCAAGACAATATAGAAGCCCTGTGACCTGCCATCCCATGAATCACTGCAAAATTCACCTTAAAGAGCCAATAAAGGCAAAGTAACGCGAAGTCCATAAGAAACAATGGGAACTTTGCGTTACTGTGGAAGGCAACATTTTTTGCTTTGTTTTGAGAAGTATTTAGAGAAATTTGAGTTACATGCAAAATACTCCAAGTAGCAAAATTTATGGACTTCGCCCACCTCTAACACTGATGTATCTATTGTGTTAGAGAACTGGCTGCTAATTTTGGCATTTCTGACTACTTTTGTTTGAAATTTCAGAATAATGTTCCCCAAGGTGTCCCATAACCACCTCAGGAAGCAATGTGATCTCTGACAAACATCTTACTGTACATCCCAATAGACACTAAAGCATTTATAGTGTGTGATAGGGTAGAATAGGACCCTGTCCCATTTGTTAGGGAGAAAGTGTTAAAAAGCAAGGATCTGTATTCTTTCCTTTTCTCTCTCCTCTGGTTGCCCAACCAAGTTTTCCTGTGAGACCTTCGGACTTGATCAACCCAAATAGTCTCGTGATCCTTTGCCTCTCACTGTTTCTCTGTTTTCTCTTGCTGTCTTTCCTCCCTTGCATATCTAGTTCTGGTAATATAAAATAAATGGGAATCAATGTATGGAAATGTAGCTGATAATGAGATCACTTTTATTTAGAGAATTGTGTTACTGTTGAAATGTATATATTTATAATTTAAGATAACTGTAAAAAGCCAGAGGTTATTTGAGTTCAAATGCCTGAGCCTTTTGCAAAGGCTTGGAGGTACCTCAGGAAGTTCACAATGTTCTAGCAGCTCCAGAAACTGACGAAGAACAGGATGCTTGCAGAGGATGGGGGTTGGAAAAGATATAAAAACAGCTAAAGCTGAGCTGCAAGAGAGATTTTTGTTTTACAAGAGATTTTATTTTGCTACTGCACTTAGTTATTCTGATCAGGTTTATTTTATTTAATATTACTACAATCACAAATAAACACTTCTGTAGAATTTTACAACTGCTCCTGAGTTTTCTCTCTGCTTCCTGACCTGTGCCTCGACGACATAGTGGCACCAAAAATGGTTAACATGTTTGGCATTTTTGCATACTTTTGCCTGAAATTCCAGAATCGTGCTCCCAATTTCTGAAAGCATAAGTCTGTACTTCAAGTGAATGTTCATTTTCTGTGAGGGGTCATGTGATCTCTGACAAACAGCTTTCAGGATTTAAACATGAATAGTGTCACAGAAAATGACACATGTCTGGCATTTCTGCTTTCTTTCACCTGAAATGTTAGCATCCTGTTCCCCAAGATGTCCCATAATCACCCCTGGAAGCACACATCTTTACTCCAAGTGAACATTGATTTTTTTTGGGGGGGGTAAAGCACTCTCTGACAAACAGCTTGTATCCCACAGACACTAAAGCATTTATAGTGTCAGAGAAACTGGCTGATATGTTTGCCATTTCTGCATACTTTCACCTGAAATTTCAGAATCATGTTCCTCGAGGTGTCACCTAACCAACCCTGGAATCACAAGTCTGTACTCTAAGTAAAAGTTAATATTTAGGGTTGGGGGTTGGGGGTACTGTGATCATTGACAAACAGCTTGCATCCCATAGACACAAATGCATTTAAAGTGTCACAGAAACTAGCTATGTTTGCCATTTCTGCATACGTTCGCCTGAAATTTCAGAAACATATTCCTCAAGATGTCCCCTAACAACCCCTGGAAGCACAAATCTGTACTCCAAGCAACATTTAATTTTCACATTTCGGGATGTCATCTCTGACAAACAACTTTCAGGAGTGTCACAGAAAGTGACAGATATGTTTGCCATTTCCACCTAAAATTTCAGATTCATTTTCCCCAAGGTGTCCCTTATCCACCTCTGGATGTACAAGTCTGTATTCCAAGAAAAAAATGATTTTTAGAGGAGGGGGGTCAATGTGATCTCTTACAAGCAGTTTGCATGCCATAGAAACAAATGCATTTATGGTGCCACAGAATATGACGCATATGTTTGGTATTTCTGCATACTTTCACCTGAAATTTCAAAATCATGTTTCCCAAGGTGACCCCTAACCACCAGTGGAAGCACAAGTCTACTTCAAGTGAATGTTCATTTTGGAATGTTCATTTTGGGGGGAGGGGCTTTGATCTCTGACAAACAGTTTTCAGGCCTTACACACTAATAATGTCACAGGAAATGGCAGATATATTTGGTATTTCTGGATACTTTTGCCTGAAATGTCAGAATCATGTTCCCCAAAGAGTCCCTTAACCACCCCTGGAAGCATAAGTCTGTACTCTGACTGAAAGTTGATTGTCTTATGTGTGGGGGGATAATGAGATCTCTGAAAAACAGCTTGCATCCCATAGACACTAATGCATTTGTAGTGTCACAGAAAATGGCTGATACGTTTGGGATATCATAGATACATAGATACATAGACAGTGTCGGCAGATAAGGGCCTATGGCCCATCCAGTCTGCCCATTTGAGCTTGTAAGTTCAGTTTGTTTTCCTAGAAGTCTGTTTCCCCTTACCCCTGACCTCTAGAATTCCTTTATGTCTATCCCATGCATTCTTAAATCCCGTGATTGTTTCAGCCCCCACCACTTCCTCTGGCAGGGTGTTCCACTTGTCCACCACCCGTTCTGTGAAGAAATTCTTTCTCATGTTTCCTCTGAATCGTCCCCCCTCCAACTTCATCCCATGCCCTCTAGTCCTGGAACATCTTTTTCGCTTAAAAATAGTGTTTTCCTGCACCCTGTTCCTCCCTGTAAGATACTTGTATGTCTCTATCATATCCCTCTCTCCCTCCTCTCCTCCAGGGAGTACATGTTCAGTTCCTTCAACCTGTCTTCATAGGACTTGTGATGCAATCCATGCACCATCTTTGTTGTCCTCTCTGAACCTTCTAACCTGTCTATGTCCTCACGTAGGTATGGTCTCCAGAACTGTACACTGTACTCCAGGTGGGGCCTCACTAATGTCTTGTATAGCGGAATTATGACTCCTTTTCCTGCTGGTGATGCCCTACCTATACATCCCAGCATCCTCTTTGCTTTACCTGCTGCCTTGTCACACTGTTTCCTACCTTGAGGTCATCAGAGATGACAACCCCAAGATCCCTTTCCTGCTTGGTGCATGCTATATCCTCACCCTCCAACTGATATATTGTGCCAAGGTTTTGTGCCCCATATGCATTATCTTGCACTTCTTTGCATTGAATTTCAACTGCCAAACCCCTGACCATTCTTCAAGTTTCTGCAGGTCGCTTCTCATTCTGTCTACACCTCTGGTGTGTCTACTCTGTTACAGAGCTTTGTGTCATCAGCGAACAGTGAAATTCTGCCTTCTAGATCCTGCAGTAATGTCACTGATGAAGATGTTGAATAGGACCGTCCCAGCACTGATCCCTGTGGTACCCCACTGGTCACTCTTCCCTCTGTGGAGTGACAGCCATTTACCACCACCCTCTGTGTCCTGCCGCCCAGCCAGTTACCTACCCACCACACTACTGTCCTGCCCACACCCATATTCCCCAATTTGTGTAATAGTCTTCTATGTGGCACAGTGTCAAAGGCCTTGCTGAAGTCCAGATAGGCCATGTCCACTGCCCTCCCCTGATCCACCTCCCTAGTCACCCAGTCAAAAAATTCAATGAGGTTGGTCTGACATGACCTCCCCCTGGTGAAACCATGCTGCCTTGGGTCCTGTAGTCCATTGACAACCAGATGTTCCACCAATCTCTCCTTCAGCAGTGCTTCCATGATATTCCCCACTACCGAGGTGAGGCTGACTGGTCTGTAGTTCCCCGCTTCCTCTTTGTTCCCACTTTGTATAAGGGGACTACATCTGCTGTCCTCCAGTCTTTGGGTACCTCCCCTGTTTCCAGTGATCGGCTAAACAGGATAGCCAGAGGTTCAGCCACCACCTCTCTTAGTTCTTTAAGGACCCTGGGGTGCACCCCGTCTGGCCCCATTGCTTTATAAACTCTTATTACTTCCAGTTCCTTCAGGACCCTTTCTTGTGTAAAGGGACTTGTGTCCATTTCTGCACCATTCTCACCCTTGTACTCCCTTCAGACCCATTACCCCCCTCTTCCTCAGTAAAGACTGAGCAGAAATACCTATTCAATATGTCAGCTTTACTGTTGTCATCCTCCACGCGGCTCCCATCCTCCCCCTTCAGTCTCACTATCCCTCCCTTTGTCTTTCTTTTTTCACTTATGTACCTGTAAAAGGTTTTGTCCCCTCTACCCACTGATTTTGCAATGTGTTCTTCTGTCTGAGCTTTGGCTTCCCTTACTGACCTCCCTACCTCTGCATACATTCACCTGAAATTTCAAATCATATTCCCCAAGGTGTCCCCTAACCACCTCTGGAAGCACATGTCTGTACTCCAAGCAAAATTCCTTCTCCTGGGGTTGGGGGGGGTCATGTGATACCTGACAAACAGCTTTCAGGCCTTAGATACTATTAGAGTTACAGAAAATGGTGGATATGTTTGACATTTCTGCATACTTTCACCTGAAATTTCAGAATCTTGTTCCCCAAGGTATCCGCTAACCACTCCTGGAAGCACATGCTGTACTCCAACTGAAAGCTGATTTTTGGAGGGGTTAATATGATCTTTGACAAACAGCTTGCATCCCATAAACACAAAACCATTTATAGTGTCACAGAAAATGGCACATGGGACTGAGCATGCATGGGTGATGAAGCTAGACATGATTCCAACTGTTCCCGTACCCCTGTGGCAATCTAACAAAAAAATCTATGTACATCAGCTAACTAAATATGATGATAGTCGAGCACAATGCCTCTACTGATAAAATGAACACTTACTTGATGACAGCTGGACTTAAATCGGTGAGGGTAACATGGAAAACAGAGGCGAACGGAGCTGGGGCTGGACTCAGGGCAGACACGTATCAGGACGGCCTGCCTGCGGGTGACCTGTGGGAGGTCACGGAGAGGAGGCAGGTAGGTTCTGCAGCTGGTACGTGTGACTGTGTGTTGTGTCTGTGAGTGGCGGGGGAGTTCGGGCCTGTATCATCGATGTGACAGCTCAACTGTTTCCCTGTGTTCTTTTGCAGAGGACCCAGCATCAAAAGGCATTGCTGGTGCTGGAGCACTGGCAGGTGGGTGGGCCTGGCCCGGCATGGGTGGTTACCCCGAGGTGGCACCTGCCTCACAATCTGTCCCAGAAGTTTGAACTGTGGAACAGCATGGATGACTACGTCTACCGTGGTGACCAGGGTGACCTCTGGGCTATCCACGCACTCTCCAAGGTAGGTGGTCCTTGGCTGTGAGTGAGTGTGTGTGTGTGTGTGGCATTGCTGGTTCTGTGACTGCTGCCGGCTCTGTGACTGTTGCCGGCTACAGGGTCACTGACTTTGGTCCTCTTTGTCTGCTCTTGTTGTTTTATCACTACCATGGACCCATCCAGAGGCTAGGGCTCTATGGAGGAGTGGATGTTCACAGACTCGCCCCCCAGGAGCTGACCCCGTTCACCAGCCCGGAGGTGATCACAGAGGAGGACTTGGACTGAGGCTGTGGGCCATCCATGCAGACAACTCCCCCCCCCCCCGTTTTTTTCATTGCTGCTGTGTGCCCTGTGTGGGCCTTGTGTTTTGTGCCAGTAAAGACGTTTGAATACAGCGATGTGTGTTTGTCTCATTATTCGCCCTGGCACGGTGTGCACGGGTGGGCCGGTGTGTGTGTATGTGGGGCTGTGCGTTCCACATGCTTCTGAGACTGGACCTTGTGGCATGCATCCTCTTTGTGCCTGCCTGTTCACCACAGTATGCCGTGCTGTGCATGCAGCTTCGGTGGCAACTGCTAGGTGGCATGCACGCCATGCTGGGGCACGCTGTATGGTCAGTGTTGTTGCACATGCGGCGGTCACATGTGGCAGCTGGTGGGCATGTGTGTGACTGCTGCTGCCAAGCCTTGCATCGCTGCATGCATGGCTGATGTGTTGTGCTGCAGTGGGCATTACCATGCTCCCTCCTGTTTGCTTTACTGGCCACTCTTGCCGTGTGTGCAACATGAAGGCTGTTTACGGCTGCCTTCAGAACACATATCACACATGAGGGGGGCCCAACACACCTTTCAGACATAACTTACATCATGCATGCATATCTGCAGTCCCACGCATATGGCATACACATGAGCACCCCTGCTTGGCCACGTATCCACTATGGCTCGCATGTTTGTGTGGTGGCTCTGCACACAGCCCTATGCATGGGTTGTGCATACCATGTGGAGGCTGATTCCGTGCGTTCTGTGCATATCAGTCTATGCATGGTGTTTACACACTGTGCAGAGACATGTAGCCATCGTGAATAGGGCCCATTGTCTTTTTTTCAAGACTTTTCAAAATCTGGCCAGCAAAAGAGGAAGGCATTTGCACCTTTACCGAATGCTCTGTGAGCCAAAAGGGTGAACTTTGGGTACACTTACCCAGTGGTACTCTCTGTGCATCTGGAGGTCCAATCCTTCTCTTTGTAAGGGAGGCTGACAAAGCACAACAGTTCTGCCAGAGGAAGAACCTGGTGAAGTGAAGATATTTCAAGGTGAGCCGCAAAGTTAACTTTTCTTTGTACTGACTTTTGCATTGGGGGCGTCTGGGATGAAGGGGTCACACAGGCAGTGCCATGTGTGGCACGTGTGTACTGGTGTTGCCCCTCCCTACTCAAACTCCTCTACAGCCAGAAAACTCTTGCTGGACAAGTAAAATTCCTATCATCTATACTTGGTGGGGCTCTGATTTCCAACTAATTGAAGTAGTAGTGGGGTGGAGTGAACAGCAAAGGTTCCATGTCAGGGGAACATGTATGCTGCTGCCAGATCTGCCTGCATTCTCACACCACTGACAGTTGCTTACGCTGTCACTATGCAACTCCTGAACTGAGCACTTACTGCTTGGACCAATGGGACTCTTTAAAGCTTGGGCAAATGTATACTCATGCTTGGGCTTTGTCTTTCAGATGAGACGTTAAATCAAGGTCCCATCTGCCTGGATTGGTGGTAGTTCAGGTGGATGTTAAAGATCCCATGGCACTTATCGAAAAGAGTAGGGGAATTTTTTATTGAAAAAAACATAACATCAGGTACATGAATTACATGAAAAAAAAATAAACAATAGGAAAGCATATACGTAAGTATCATAAGACTGTGTACATCCCTGTGATACAGGTGAGAAAAAAAGACAATCATCAATACAACCTAAATCTGTCTCCTATAGTTAAGTTAGAAAAGTAATATAATCCCAATAGGATGCAAATTGTGTAGGTGAGAGACGTTTATATTCCAATTCCTGAATGTTCAAAACTGCGGATTCAATACATTGTATAATAGCAAGTGGACATGTTGGTACCTGTTGCAAAACATATTTACATCTAGCTTGCCACAGATAATATTTGCATGCAGCAAACAACGCTCTCAAGGTGCTAGGGTGGAATTTATTCCAAAGCGTAGAAAAAACACCTAAAACAAGGACTTGATATGTTATCCTACTCAGAAATGGCCATTTGCACTTGTTTGCTAGGGTCTTCCAAAACAAGAGAACATCTGAGCAGGAAAAGAAAAAGTGTTCCATAGTTTCTTCAATGTTAATACAAAGTGGTTTAGGACAATACCTATCACGTGCCGATTTGTGCTTTAGGTTACCACGAACTTGTAGCTTACCATGACAGCAGAGCCAGGAAACATCCCACATATGTGCTGGGATCCTTTTGTCTCTGAGTATATCTAGAGCAAACGTCAGGTGGGATGAAGAGCATAGTGGAAGCTGTAAAATTGGCTTATCGATGTCTAAGAACCCAATATACAACTGTTTCCTAGTTAGGCTAATTATAGATGTTTTACTAATTTTCCAAGACCTGAGCATATGGAAACCATCAACAATATAAGACGGTATATTAGGTATGCGGGAAGCTATGGGTGGGAGGTCAATCCAGGCCAACATCAGAGGGTCCACAGCTTTAGCCACCCATGAGTCACAAACATTCACCAAGTATCTATGGCTTTGAAAAATGTGATATAGAGAAAAGGAAAGAAAAAAGGCTAAAGGGTTTATCATTCCTAAACCACCCTGATTCAGGGGTAAATACGTAATATGTCTTTTAATAGGGTTTAGGCGACTGCCCCATAACATCTGAAAAAAAAAGGCTAAATAATCTCATGTCCAAGTGTTTGGGAGGACCATAGATGTGACTCAGGAATAAAAATATTGGGGACAAAAAATTTTTTATCACCATAACCCGTTTTTTCTTACTCAGTCTCCAAGTCTTCCAAAGACATACTTTAATGTCACCCAGTGCCATGCGTTTCTCCCAGTTATAGCTAGCATCATCATGTATATTAAACCAGATTCCTAGGATCTTCTGAGGGGTGGTACAAACCCTGATACCATGCACTGTTGTAGAATCAGTAGTAATATGATGTAAAGGGATACATACACTTTTCTCGAGATTTATCTTACCCCCAGACAGCAATGAAAAAGATTGAAAAGTTCAAACGGCTTTATCACCTGAAGAAAGATTCAGACAGAATAAGACCACATCATCCGCATAAGCAGAGATTTTGATAGATAATAAACTGGGGTGAGGTGTGATGCCCACAATATCAGAGTCCCACTTTATCTGCCTAAGTATGGGATCTAGAGCAAAAACATATAATAAAGGGCTAAAAGGGCAACCCTGACAAAGCCCTTACCCTTTGTAACAGAGTTGTGCGCTTAAATCCATTGATCATAGGAAAAAAATAGGCCAGGGAAAGCATGTAAGAAACCCAAGATATAAATAATTCAGGAATACCATATAGTGTCAATACTTGTAATAAGAAATGATGATGTACAGAATCAAACGCCTTCGTTTGATCAAGAACAAAGAGAAAACCAGACAACTTAGTGTTCTTTTTTGCTTCGAAAATTTCACGTAATAAAAAAAGATTTGTATGAATAGAATCTACCAGGTATGGCACAAGATTGAGCCGTGTCTATCAGATCCAGGGCAACTACTCTCAGACGAGAACAAAGAATCTTAGAAAAAATCTTAAAATCCGTGTTTAAGAGATGTAGTGGCCTCCAATTAGCAAGAGAACATATATCCCCTTTTTTATATAAAAATTTCAAGATGGATAGGCCAAATCCAGATGTATCATCCATATTATTCAGGACATAATTAAAGACCTGAGTCAAAATTTCCAACAAATTGACTTGGAATGTTTTATAAAATTCATGTGTTAATCCATCCAGCCCTGGGGAGACCTTTAACCGTAAATGGGAAATAGCACTGGCAACTTCCTCTTGAGAAATCTTTTCAATTAGGTCAGGAATTAAATGAGCAGTAAGTTGAGGGATCGAGTCGACATAAGGTGGGATAGATCCAGAGAGGAGTGAGGAACTGTACAGAAATGCGCCCGTAAATAATCAGATGAGACCGATAACATATCAGGGATAGAGGTCACTACTGTACCCTGAGCATCCTTCAAGCCATGCATTACAGTAGAATGAAGTCTATCCCTAAAGGCAAAAAAAGGATCAGCAGACGGGGAAATAGAAGTGCCAGTTTGCATGATGTAATCTAGGGTTCGAGCACTGTTATACTGATGAGAGAACATGCAGGTCTTAATTCTGGATATCTGTGAAGAATAATCAACAGAGGATGTAACTTGGAGAGACATCAATTTATACAACTGGTTACGATAAGTTAAATATGTGAGATAATCGTCCCTGACAGTCTTTTTCCCTAAAGCCTGAAAAAAGTGCCAAGATCTGTCTTCGTGTCTGTCCACCATTCCCACATAGAATCATCACAACAAATAACCGAGATTCGTGCTTGAAAGAGAGTATGTATTTGAGCCTGAACAGGAATCGGGGAAAACAAAGAATTATTTAGTTTCCACTGGGAGTGATATGCAACAGACATAATAGAGGAACCGATGAAAAAATGACCTATGATAAGACAATGATCTGAAATCTCATTAGGAAGTACCGAAACATGGCGTGGGGTACAGTGGCGAGAAATAAAAAAATAGTCTATTCTGGTGCGATACATCGATCTATGATAAGTGTATCCTGCATCAGAATGGAGATAATGATATGCATCTATCAAACCTGCATCTTTCACCAACGTAGATAAGGCTAGGAAGTCACAATATACTTCTTGTCCTGATTTTACCCTGCCTACTATGTTAATAGAACAGTTAAACCCCCCACAAGATGTGTTTACGTGTACATAAAAACAGTTTGATTAAATCCAACAATGCAATACAGGCTGCTTTGGTTTGTGGACCATAGACAACTATAACCCGAAAAGATAATGTATTTTTTATGAAATCAACAACAAGTGCCCTACCTGGGTGTATATCAATAATGCGGGTGATGGAAAACCGGGGCGAAAAAAATAGAATAGCCACACCATCCGTTGAATCATCCCCAAATGTCCAAAAAGAGGGGCCTTTATACCATCCCCATTTTAGTTGTTGTATGTCATGTAAAGTAGAGATATGTGTTTCTTGCAATAGCAAAATATCTAATGGGAGGGAGATAGAATATTGAAAAAAAAACATTCTCTTTTTGTATCATTTTAGGCTACAGACATTTAGAGAGGCTATACGGATATCCATCAGTAGAAATGCATGAGTCATCCACTCCCATCAGTCACAGCCATGTTTTTCCATTTCTTACTGCCTTTTTTCGTTTTTGTCAGTGTTTTCCTGGCAACATCAGGAAGTTTAGTTGCAGGGGCATCCATATCAGACAGAATAGCAGATACATCAGTATCCCCATCTGATTCCTCTCTTTCCCCTTTCAGACAGTCAAATGCGTTGGATAGGGGAATATCAGGTAGTTTAATAGATTTACGTGCAGTGGCCCTAGTAACCCGTCTGCTTGCCTGGAATCCCTCTTTATCAAAAATGGTAGTGGAGGAAGGCAGAGGAAGCACATTCTCGGGAGGGGGGTTAACGGGGGCATTCACTTGGGGAACCTGATCCAGCTGTTGAGAAGAAACTTGTGGCACCAAGGGAACAGGAGAAACAGGAATGGGTAAATCTGGGGGGCATGTAAGGGTCTGAAACTGCGTTCAGGGAAGTTAATTGCTCCTGCACTTTAGTCTGGGCTTTCTGAACTAAGGCTTCAGAATTCCAACCCTCAGATCGATTTTTACTAGCCCATGGACATTGATGGTATGCGTGCCCAGATTCACTGCATAAATTACATCGAAATACATTCCTGCAAGAAACGCTCGGGTGTCCATATCCCCCACAAAGACTACACTTCAGCAGGTCACAAGTACTGCTCAAATGCATAGCAGCACCACACTTATAACAGGCCCTAGGTTGGCCCCCGTAAAAACAACCCCCCCTGTCTTTACCCAAAAAGAAACTATTTGGCAGGTGCACAACTTCAGAAATTACTTGAAAGAGTTTCACCCTAAACCTCCAGCCACCAGTCCATAAACCGTCATCATCCAGGATAGCTTCAGGAGGAGAAAGGACATTACAGTGATTCTGTAACCAATGATAAATATCACTAATACTAACTCCCTCGCTCCTAAACATGATTGTAACAGTACGTGATCGTGGGTTTAGTCAGAGGTAAACAGCAAAGGGGTCCAAATGGAATTATTTTTCTGGGAGGTATATAATGCCAGAAACCGTCCTAAACCAGCAGAGGTTTTGAAACTGATATCGAAGTCTCTTCCCGAGATATGTATCAAGGCATATATGTCTGAGGCCTGAAAGTGCATCATACCTTTAAGAAGGGTGCGAGCTACATAATATCTATCAGGAATTCTGACAGCCCACCTCTGTAGTGTAGGCGGACTGCATTTCACAGGGGCTTGTTCAAGTTTATTTTAAATAAGTCGAGAGAATGGGTTTCCGACCAGAAATAGAAACTTGTTCCATCGGGCCTTTTGTCTGATTTAGGGACCAACGTTTAGATGTACCTGCCCCGGTCCTCCAAGGGGGAGAGGGCCGCTGTGATTCCAGAATGCCAATAGAAGGGAAACAGTGATTCCCTGAGATAAGAAAATATCAGTGGTAGGAAGAATATGGGGGGGGCCTCTGGGGATATATTTAAAGAAATAAGAGGTGCCTCACTAACATCTTTACTCTCCTGGGGTATATGCACAATAACCTGTTCCCTAGCATCCATAATCTCCCCCCAAGATTGCACAGATGCACCTGAGTTAGCAGTTATCACACAATTTTCCACATTTTAAACATTATCAACAGTTGGTACCGCGTTGGAGCTCATAAACGTAGCAGGCCTGGTGGGGGAGTATAAAACCCCATGTTTATCAGCGTCCCATGTAGGATCTGGAATCCATGTCCCTTGCTCTGATTGAGTCCAACCTGCCCTGAATAAGGCATCCGTAGTAGTCCAGGTTGTCTCCAAAACGTCCTTTTGTTTAGGCAGTCCAAAACAAGAGCAAAGCAAGTCCGCAGTGGTGGGGACCGAAGAGGAGGCGGCCACATGGTGTCCCGGTTCTGGGCTTCCCGAAGAAACAAGGGGATCCAGTTTTAATGGGGAAACTCACTCAGCATGCGACTCTCCAGTCGCAATGACTCTCTGTGGGCAAGATCCGGAAGGCGCTGGGGGAAGCAGTGGCGTTACACACTCTGCTTCCAAGGAGCTCCGTTCCGCCTGAAACATACGCGTTGTAAGCGTGGCGTCCTGTCATTCCTCTAGGCATCGCGAAGGTCCAGGAATTGAATCTGAAAGCTCCCTCAAGGTCGGTAGTTTGCTGTGCTTCTTGATTACAAAATTCTCCATGTAAGGCTTTTACCTTTGTCACAGTTCCGTCGTCTAACACTGGTGGAAAAGTCAGGAGGAGGTCTGCACTGTAGTCAGTCATGTTCCTTACTGAACCCTCCATCATGGCGGCAGAGGAAACCCCTCCCGAAAAGATTAGGGGAATTTCCCAGGTGTCCTGGCCAAATTTTCCTCATTCACTAAAAATACCACCAACAGCTTAATCTGGTTCAAGGTCAGTTGGTATTCATCTGTATCCCCCTTCCCGGGTCATGCCTGAAAATAGGCAGGATTTGTCTAGTGCACTTACCCGGTCAACAAAAAACTAAATAAATAAAATGAAATAAAATATTTGTTCCTGCTATTATTGGATGGCATATTCACTCTGGCTACAGGCAGCAAAGGTTCAACTGTGGGGCAGGCACATGGTGATGAGCAAAATGATGGTGCAGGCCTCATGGTGCATGGGTGACTCTGAGTGTGCGGATACAGTGGCAGGCATTCTGGACTGATGACAGTGCTCGTGGCTGGGTGGGTACATGGGGTCATGCATGGACAGGGGAGTCATGTCCCAAGCTTAATTGTCTGGGCAGCATATACTACTATCAGTTTTAAATAGTTGGGGGAGAGTTGGTAGGATGCTCTGTTAGCTCGGCGAGTGACCCAGACAACCCTGTGCAGAATAGAAGCATCTGATATAAACGTAAATATAGAAAAAGAACTTAAGTAATGTGCAGAAGGTGAGGGGTACTAAGGGATGCAGAAATAAACAAGCATTTGTCAATGCCGAATGTTTCCTTGCATGGTTTATGTGGCAGGGGTGTATTGTGTTAGTTGAACTTCTGGTGGAAGGAAAAGCCTCCCTGAAATATGTTTTGACAAGCTGTCATATTTTGGACAGTATCTGAATACAGAAGCTTGGTTAATAAGAAGGCTATGTTGAAAACGTGGGGTGCATTGCTGGCCTAGTGGCACTGAGGGTTGAGACCCTGGATGCCACACCTCGTGCCACACCAGAGACCCATGTTCTGGAGCAAGCATGGGCCACGGTGGGTTGGCATGGGAGGAGAAGGATCAAGTGTTCCAGGGACAGCTCTCCTTCTCCAGGGAGAGGGGGCAACCAGTTGTCAGTGCATGCCTGGCCCATAGTGGTGGCTGGGGGCTGGCACATTGATGCTGCAGATATCGGGTCAGGGGGACAGATGCCTGATGGGGTGCATGCACAGGAGCATGCATGGCACTGTTGCTGACGTCCTTGCATGCTCCACCCCGAAGGGGAGAAACCAGGAGGAAAGAAACTCACGGCGGATGATGGAGGGAACTTGCAGGTCCTGCCCCCAAATAGTCATGGTGCTGACACCTGCACTGGATCCGGTCTTGGTGGGGGTGGGCCTCCCTGCTGACCCCGCCAGGGGAGGTAAGCCCTGGGGCTAGCTGGTCGGTGTCAGCTGGTGGACGTTGAGGGATGAGGCTGGTGCTCCTTTCAGACAGAGAAGGCCGTGGAGCAGGGGTATAAATAAAATAAAAATGTGGGGTGCAAACATTTAAGATTTCCTCAGTTACGAGCATGCATGCCAAAATTGCAACGCATGACCATAACTTTGTTATTTTTTCATATTTTGACCACAAATGTTAAACATAGTCTTCTTATCACCCCACCTCATGAATCCTGTAGGTGAAAATGTTTAAATTCGTGGTGAACGGCATTCCACACCATAGGTGTGAAAACACATTATGGGCAGGATGTGAAACATGACAGCTGTACTGTTCATGAGATGATGTGATAAAATGGCTATATTGAAAATCTGGAGTGAAAATAAAATTACCAAAGTTACACGCGTGTGTAGAAATTTTTGAATGACTGGGTGTAACTCTGCCATTTTTATGTTAACTTGCATGCATGCGCAAGAAACATTGCGGGTGCTTGCTGCAGTAGCGAGTTGTAGAGGTACGGCAGTGCTGTGGCTAGTGCCAGCAGTCCATTTTGGGGCTGATGTCTGTGGTGACAATAGAGGAGCACGCTGTCAATGACAGCAGTATTGGAGCATGCCACCAACTTGAAAGAAACAACGCCGCTGCAATCAAGGAGCGCTCCATCATTAACAATCAGCTGTTTTTGCTGCTGGGGTGATCCCTGATTACAGCAGCGAATTACAGCGTGCCTTGTGTGGTGTCCCACTTCTGTAATCATGGTGGTGGCTATTGCTGTCTGCCTCTCACAGTCCCTACAAAAGCCGATGGACAGCCGCCGCCTCTCACTATCCCCATGAAAGCCGATGGGGGAGCCCAATCCCCCTGTCGGCATGCCCCCTCGCCCCTCCATAGTTCATTTGCCAACAGGGTAGCCCATTCCACATCGGCATATTGACCCTGCATTTGTTTTAAATTAACATGGTGGTGGCGGCTATCACTGTCTGTCTCTCACAGTCCCCATGAAAAGCTGACAGGGGTGCCCAAGCCCCCTGTTGGCATGCCCCTCCCAAGTTCATTTGCCGACAGGGGAGCCCAGTCTCCGTCGGCATAATGTCCTCCCCCCATTTGTTGTGTGCCAAGGGTGTGACCAATCCTCCTCGGCTGCAGACCCCACTCCCAAACACTCAGGTGGCACACTGGGAGTACACCCCAGCATGCCAAACCACCTGTAAAAAAGGAAACCCTTCCACGTTGGTTTTTTTTTTTGGTTCCCTGTAAAAGAAAAAAACAGTCCCTCGCTGTCTCCGGTGCCCCTTCCCCCAACCCGCACCCAGCCTCTGTGTACCCCACCTCCCACCTCACCTCATACTTACCTTCAGAACACAGCGTGATGATCTTCGGTGGACCAGGAACACGTCTGCACTCTTCAAAGCCGAACGCGAACTGAAGAAATGCTGGTAAGCTGTATAGTGGCATAAATGTATTTTTTTCCAATTTATGTGGATATTGTGGCCATTTTTGTGAATTTTGGCACCAAATTTTCAACATGGAGTTCTTGAAACCTCATCTCATGAATTCAGTGACTGTCACTGCGCAGAATCACCTTTTAGGACTGAGTAATGAAACGACAGTGTCACTGTTCATGAGGTGGGCTCTGAAAAAGCCTATGTTGCAAAATTCCAGAAAATGACTGTGTCACGAGCATGCATTATGTAGTTTCCACGCACACTCATTACTTCACAAATTCATAATATCTTCAGATCAGATTTTCAACATTGGCATTATTTTTTACACCTCCTTATGAACAGTACAGCTGTCATTTTTCACATCCTGGCCGAAATGTGTTTTTGCACTACCAGCTCAGAATAACGCAGTCGCTGTGGGAAATCAGTGTTCAGGACAGATTAAGAAAATCACAGTGACACTGTTCATGAGCAGAGGTCCCAAAATGCCTATGTTGAAAATTTGGTGACAAAAGTTCATACAATGACTATGTTACGAGCATGTGTTGCGCAGTTTCCATGCACACGCATAGCTTCGAGAATTTGTAATATTTTCATTCAAGATTTTCAACATTGTCAGTTTTGCACACCTCCTTATGAACAGTACAGCTGTCATTTTTCACATCCTGCCCGAAATGTGTTTTCGTACATCTGGCGCACAATGACGCCGGTTGCTGTGGGAAATAAACATTCAGGACAGATTAAGAAAATTATAGTGACAGAGTTCATGAGCAGAGCTCACAAAATGCCTATGTTGAAAATTTGGTGAAATAATTCCACTAAATGACTGTGTTACGAACGTGCATTGAGCAGTTTCCCCTTACTCTCGTAAGTTTGAGCATTTTTAACATTTTCACTCCAGATTTTCAACACTGCCATCTCTTCGCACCTCCTTATGAATGGTACAGCTGTCATTTTCCACATCCTGCCCAAACTGTGTTTCGCACATCTGGTACAGAATGGCACAGTTGCTGCGAGAAATCAGTGTTCAGGACAGATTAACAAAATCACAGTGCCACTGTTCATGAGCAAAGGTCCCAAATGCTTTCATGAGGTGGGGGGTCACAAAAATGCCATGTTGAAAATTTGTAGTGCAAATACCAACAAACGCACAGGGCATTAAGGTTTCTAACTATAACGTCCCACCCTGTACAGACTGACAGGCATCAGGGGTGTGCCTTTGGATTGCCAGCTGTAATGCTCATGACATTCCACCCCCACCCTGAAGCCAGTGACAGGCATCGAGGTGTGCCTTGGACTCTTCAGCCTCAGAGTTCACCCCATTCTCCTATACTGCACCCATTTCAGTGTATGTCCTTATGAAATGGGGTGACTGTAAAGCCGACCACCCCAAGGCACACCTCAGCACTTGATGTCTTCAGGATAGGGTGAGGTGAAATGCCGTGAGCTTTATTGGCAGTGACCCAAAGGCACACCTCAATGCCTGTCCATCTCTGCAGGGTAGAGGTGGGGTTGGCGTGAGTTCAATACTTCACTGCCATTCCTGTTCTGCATCTGTCTAACTACTGCACGTCCAATGCTACTATCAGCAAGCAAACATTCGGCACTGACAAATGCTTGTTTGGAGTTGATTCACCAAATTTTCAACATGGCCTTTTTGGGAGACCACCTTATAAAAAGTGCTACTGCCATTTCATTCACTCACCCTGAAAGATGATTTCCGACAGCAACTGCGTTATTCTGCACCACAGATGCAAAAACACATTACGGGCAGGATGTGAAAAATGACAGCTGTACTGTTCATGAAGACGTGTGAAAAATGGCAATGTTGACAATCAGCAGTGAAAATATAAAAAATAGGCAAAGTTACGAGCGTGCATAGAAACTGTGCAATGCATGCTCATAACGCAGCCATTTGGGGATTTTTCGCACCAGATTTTCAACATGGACTTTTTGGGACCTCTCCTCATGAACACTGGTACTGTCATTTCATTAACTGGTCAAGAAAGGCGATTCCTTGCAGTGATCACAAAATCACCTTTCCAGACCGATTAAGGACATGATAGTGACAGTGTTCATGAGGTGGGGTCCCAAGAACCTCATGTTGGAAATGTGGAGTAAAAATTCCTAAAAATGACTGAGATATCCATATTCTATAAGCTGAAACCCTCACTGACAGCCATTATACAGCACTTACATTGATTCCTCAGTTCACAGTTCGGATTTGAAGAGTGCAGACATGTCCCGGTCCTCAGAAGATCACAGCTGCTGACCTCAGATGGTAAGTGTGGGGTTAGGGGTGTGTGTGTGTGGGGAGGCGGGTACACAGAAGGAGGGTCAGGATGGTGGAGGGGTATGGGGAGATGATGATGGACTGTTTTCTTTTTTACAGGCTTTAAAAAAAAACATCAGGGGACAGTTTTCTTTTTCTTAAGGGGGAAAAAATGTTTATTTATGGACACTGGGAGTGGGCTCCCCAGTGTCCTGGGGGGGGGAAGAGTTTAGATAATGTTGATGCGGGGGCTGGGCACCCCGATGTCAGCATGGGGAACAGAGGGAGAGAGGCAGGCAGCACGCAGTGAGAGGAAGCGGGAGGGATAATTTGGATCCCTGGGGAATGGAGGGTGAGGGTTGGGAAGCACGCAGTGGAAGGGAGCAGAAGGGCTCAATTGAACACTGGCTAAGGGAACAGAGGATGTGGGGTGGGCAGCACACAGTGGGAGGGAGTGGGAGGGTTTTATTAGATCACTGCTGGTTCTGTGGAGGAACAGAGGGTGCGGGGCGGACAGCACGCAGTGGGAGGGAGTGGGAGGGTTTCATTACCTAATGCTGAATGCATGGACAGGAAATGGAGGGAGCAGGGTGGACAGCATTATGTAAATGAAAGGAATGAAGCACTCTCATTTGAGTGCTTCATTCCTTTCAAGTGCGTATGCTTTCCTGCTGTGAAATTCCAACTGTCACTCTCTGCTTGTGTGGTCATTGGTCTATCAGGGTCGAGCCCAATGTAGGGTGCTCTGCATTGGACTTGTCCCTGACACACCTCTCAAATGTCATTCTACCACAAGATGTTTGTTGCGCAAGCACAAGGAAACATAACATTGGCATATTTTAATGTTCTGCTTCATGAGGGGTTGCCACGGGGGGAGTGACATGTCCACAAGATGCTACAGTAGGATGGAGACTGGCTGTATCTCTTCAGTGGAAGAGATGAACATGGATGGGAAATGCAAGCACAGCGGAAATGGGGAAAGTAGGTTCTAGGTGGATTCTGGCCCTGATTCTTTGCCCTTGGGTGGGGTAAAACAAGTTCCTGGGGTCTGTTAATATTAATGTTTTGCTGTTTAAATTGTTATTTGTTGTACTTCTAACACGCATCATGATGGTATGAAGTTATGAACCACAAATCAGACAAGAGTTGTTTGAATGGGAGAGGGTGGATGAGATGGTGATGGCCCCAGATCTTTGCCAGGAAGGGAACACCCTCTTCCAGGGCCAATTAGAACAGAGTAAGTATGACAATGAATAAGCTATCAGTCTGCACCTGGAATGTCCAAGGCATTTCCTCTCCTGTTAAAGGAAGAAAATTTACAGAGTGGGCTGGGGGGATACTGGGATGCATAGGGAGAGGCATCACCAGTAGAAAACAGGAAGTTGTTGGCCCTCTGTACAGACAGTTGGTAAGACCACATCTGGAGTACTGTGTACAGTTCTGGAGACCCCATCTCCTTCGCAAAGACATAGACAGGGTGGAGGCTGTCCAGAGGAGGGCAACCAAAATGGTGCAGGGTCTGCACCAGAAGACATATGAAGAAAGACTAAAGGAGCTAAGATGTATAGCCTCAAGGAAAGGAGAAAGAGGGGGGACATGATAGAAACTTTCAAATACCTCAAGGGAATCAACAAAGTCCAAGAGGGTAGCATTTTTCAGAAAAAGAGATGTGCAAGAACAAGGCCTCGGGCACAATTTGAAGATGGGGGGGGGATGGCTCAGAGGTAATGTAAGGAAGTATTTCTTCACAGAGAGGGTTGTAGATGCATGGAACAGCCTTCCTGAGGAGGTCGTAGAGTCAAAAACAGTGGGGGAATTCAAGAATGCATGGGACAGACATAAGGCAGTTCTAGTGGGGGATAGGAGGAAGTAGGCTGTTGGTTAACTAGGATCTGCAGCTTATCCGTTAGGTAGGGAAATGGGCAGACTAGGTGGGACATGCGGTCCTTATCTGCCATCAGATTCTATGTTTCTATGAGTGATTAAAAGGTGTGAAACTAAAATAACAATGTTCCACGAGACCCACATGATGCAGACGGAACATGCCAAGCTGGCTGGAGGATGGGTAGGCAATGGTGTACTGCATCCTTTAATGAACAACCAGTACTGTAAGAGAGGGGTGGCTGTCCTTATACATAGAGGCTTAACCCTTAATTAAGGAAAGGGTATTGGCTGACCCCTCTGACAGCAGATACGTCTTTGTGCAGGGCGGGATCAATAGGGAGGCAGTCACATTTAGTGTAGAAAGAGACCCTGTGTTTCATGACCAAATGTTGCTGCTCCTACAGAAAGAGCAATTTCCCCAACCTGTTCCTAGGTGGAGATTTTTATTTTCCAGTTATACTTAATATCACCTCTGCGGCTGGGGGGGTGTTACCTATGGTTCCCCCTAGTCTGGCTAGATCTCACAGCCCTGCTCAACCCTGCTCTAGATCTTCCTCCCGTCCTGCGAGCGGTCCTCTCTCACGGCAGGTACACAGCCACCACTGCAGATGCCGGGGGTTCCAGATCAGGGGAGCATCCAGAGTCAGAAGCCAGGGCAGCCACCAGACTGGCCGCCATGTAGCCACAGATGTGTTTTTTGTGCTGTTCCCTACGCGCGCTGCTGTGCAATGACGTCAGTACAGAGATATCCGTAAACATCAGCTGCATGGTCCCTTATGTGCTCCCATCAGTGATAGTACCTCTGGCCTCCACCAGAGGTCACTATTGGTTTGATACCCCTGGATCCCATCTAGGGAGAGGAGAGCTGTCCTCTCTGTGTTCAATCCTGCTCCCTCCCTGCCGAACCCCAGCACCTGGGCTCGTTCCCGAACCCGGGTTGCTGGCATGGCGAGAGGTGTGGCATCCAGTACCTCAACCCTCAGTACCACTGGCCGGCCTAGGAGGAGATTTTAGGTACTTTTGAGCTTCTCTTGGATAGGCTGGGGGGCTCAGACCATAGACAGATGATGAGCAGGGTTTGCAGAATCTGACCTAGTTGATGTATGGAGAGAGAGGCAAATCCTGAGGCTAAAGAATGTATCTTTTACTTCAACCCCATCAATCCTGGTTGCACATAGACTATATCATGACTCCTAGAGCCCAGTATCAGAGGATCTATTGTACTGCTATCAGCCCTATCGTATCATACTATGCAAGAGTACTGGTCAAGCTCAACCCCTGGCAGAAAAAACACAAACACGATCATGGATGTTCTCAGCATACATGCTGAGTAACATAAAGTTTAAACAGCATCTGGCCAACAGCTGGAAGCTGTATGTTGAGACTAATGCTGCTGCTACTGCCTCTTCGCAGGTAACCTTTTGGGAGGCTAGAAAGGTGTTTATGAGGGGGACAATCAAAAACAGAAAACCTAGTAGGGCTGGGAAGGAAGGCTAAGGAACTGGAACTGGCAGCCTTCAGGAACCCCAAGGAAGACACCTTAAAGGAGTTTAAGATGGCAAGGGAGGTGATAAATAGGGAGCTAAGGGGGGCACAAAAAGCCTTGATATGTCAAAGATTTTACGAACGGGACAATAAACCAAGCTCACTCCTGGTGAGACTGGCAAAGGGGAGAAAGGTCTAATCTCATAGCTACAATCTGAGGTAGGAAGGGCACGTGCAACAGGCTTGGGTAAGACCCTGTCCCATTTGTTACGCAAAGAGAGCTAAATGCAAGATCTACAGTATCTTGCCCTCTCCTATTCTGCCACTTGTCTGTTTCTTGCTTGTCTAATTGCACAATCAAATTTTCCTGTGGCGCCTAGAAATTGGTCACTGATGGTCCCCCAGTTTCTCCCTGTTGTTTAACATCCTTCACTTTTTGTTTCTACTCTTTCTTTCTTTCTCCTCTTTCTTCTGGTTTTTTTTTTTAATCTGTGAATCTTTATGTGAAACTGGGATCGCTTGGTTTGCAAATGTATACACTGTAGTTCAGGTGTTTGAACTGACTGCAGAAAGCTATTTGGGTTTCTTAAAAAGGTGACAATCTGTAATACAGGGGGTTGAACTTGAGATGTAGTTTGACCTCCACAAGCTTGTGTACAGAACTGTAAACAGGAAACCATCTCTGGGACAGAATGTTCTATTTTGTTGCACCTGTTAAAGACTAGGGCCCAGGTATTCAAAGCAGACGCGCCCAGCGCAACTGATTTGTGCTGGTGCATTCCTGAAATGCACCCCAGGCCATATTCAAAAGGAGGGGATGTGCTGTGCAATTCTGGATGTGCCACAGTGCAAAGATAATGTATGCAGCGCATCCGGAAGGGCGTTCCCATGCATATGCGGCACATCTCGATATTCAGCCTAGATGTGCGGTGAAGCTGCCCGCACATCTCAGAGATGTGCTGCATAAAGTTAGGCATAGAAGAAACATGCCTAAGTCATAGCCACCTACAGGAGGGTTACTGTACTGCACAGCACAACACACCAGCTGCCAGCCCATGGGTGGCTACCCCCCACCTCAATTGTAAAACACACGAAACAGAGCTACACAGTTATCCTTGGTAGTCTAGTGTCCTCCCTTCCCAGCCCTGATTGTAAAATAAATATTTTACCAGCACATCCTAGTAGTCTAGTGTCCACTTCCTCCTTCTGTACCCTAATCAGGTTGAAATACTTTTATTTTCCCTCGTAGTTTACTGGACTACCAGGGAAGGGACAATTATGTATTTCGGCACAATCGGGTATGGGGAAGGAGGGCCACTAGACTACCAGGAAAGGGAAAGTAATTATTTCACCACATTTGGGGTATGGGGGGGGGACATTAGACTACCAGGGATGTGTTAGGTAAAAATATTTATTTTATGACTGGGGCTGGGAGGTGGGGACACTAAACTACCAGGGATGTGTTGGGTAAACATATGTACTTTATGATCGGGGCTGGGAGGGGGGACACTAGACTACTGAGGACATTGGCTCCCATGTACTTGTAGGGTGGCCGGCACATCCTGCTGGGTGCATCTCTGCGGCTGACATGAAATTGGGGCCATAATGACATGCAAATGGTCACATTTGCGGTTTGCATGCCTAATAGCCCCGTTTGCATGTTTTGGTCTGAATATCTGGAATTTGCACTCGGCGCATACCCAGGACGTGCCACACATCCCCAGTCCAGGTATTCAGGCTGAACAAGGGATGCACTGATGCATCTTCCGTGGACGCCAATTGTGCCACCCGCATATTTTGCTATATTCAGACGGGATGTGCGATTGCGCATCTTGTTTGAATATAGCGGTTTTGTCCTCCGGTGCATCTCAGTTGCACGGAGCAACCAAATGTGCCCTTTCCGGGTGCAGTTTGAATATTTGGGCCTAGGTGTACTCTTTAGGCTGACCTCAGGAAAGAAACTGACCAAGTTCTGTTACACTGTGTGAGAAACAGCAATAGCAACTTAACAGGATGAAGAGTTTAAACTACCAGTTCGATTGTGCTTACGCAACTTGATGAGATGATGCTTCTGTGACTTATCTTACATTGTGGATTTGATTGATGTTGTGGCTTTCCGCCTCTCTATCCATGGTATATGCCACCCTATTAGGGTACGACGCAAGGAACCCTAGAGGAAGGTTACCCCCCATAGGTGCCATGGGAATGATTCCTCCGGCTAAAGGTAGCTTAGGAAGAAGCCAACAGGTAAGAGAGACGTGCCGCTGGAGGAGGAGGGGTGGATGATGGGCAAAAATAAATGAATCCTGGGAAGGCCCAGGGTGAGCTACCTATTTAAAGCCTGATGGGGAAGTGACATAGTTGCTCCAGCCAATCGAACCTCAAGCTTATAGTCTACCCAGAAAATACATCATATATAAGGAAAGCAATGTTTTTTTTGACAGATAGAGAGACTGAGATTTTTAAGTGAGACTCCCAGATGTAGAATATTTGTGTTTGTGCTAGGGCTGTGTGAAATTAAACTTCCTCAGGGGGATTTTTGGTGAAAGTCATGATTTTACTTTCCCGAAATTTTGGAATGTGCTTTGGCAACTTTCATGAAAATTCTGACTTAGAATGATGGAATAATAATAATAATAATAAACTTTATTTAAATTAAGTGCCTTTCAAAATATCAAGGCACTGTACAGCAAGGTTAAAACAACAATTGTAAAATCAGCAGCCCCAACAATAAAATAATCTGTTGGGGTCTCTTCAGTCCATTCCATTAAAGGCCAGATGCCATAAAAAAGTTTTCAACACCTTTTTAAATCCCCCCACAGTCGCGCACTCCTGCAGCTGACAGGTTAGAGAATTCCAGAGGGCAGGGACCACATACATAAATGCACAGGCCCCAGAAGATTTTGAAAACACCCTCTGAATCTCCAGCAACCCCTCATCAGCTGAACGGAGCTTCACTCAGGATGGTAAGGTACAAGAAACTCTTTCAAGTAGTCAGGGCCAAGTCCGTGTAGGGCTTTATAAGTCAGTAATCCGACTTTAAAGGTGATCCGCCACTGAATCGGCAGCCAATGCAAATCGCGCAGCACAGGGGTGATATGAGAAGATCAAGAAGCCCCCATCAACAATCACGCTGCGGCATTCTGCACTAGCTGCAGGCAGCGGATATCAACCACAGGTAGCCCTAAGTACAGGGAGTTGCAATAATGAAGGCGCATGGTCACAAAGGCGTGGACCAGTGTAGGCAGATCCTTGGATGGAACAAGGTGCTTGATCCTGGTGATGTTCCTAAGATGATAAAAGGAAGACTTGATGACTGCTGACACCTGAGATCATAGTGTCAGCCCATCATCAAGCACCACCCCCAGGTCTCACACCCGTTCAGAGACAAGGATCTGGGAGACTCCAGCCCTCATCCTCTCTATCCAGCAACCCGGATCCACTACCATCACCTTGGTCTTTCCCATGTTCAACTTTAGCCAGCTTGAATTCATCCAATCCTGGATTTCAGCAAGGCAATTATTAAATATCGAGAAAGCACTATCCTGGGCAGGTGCGAAAGACAGGTAGAGCTGGGTATCATCAGCATAGCAATGCCCTAGTCTGGGAAAGGAAAGGATGAAAAAGGAGCTGAGGTGCTCTGCCTGATCAGTGGCTCGCAAGGGGCTGGCATGCACACATCAACTGGAGACAACTAACCTCCGAGCAGACATTACAGCACTGCTGAGACCATACGCTCCTGCTGTGAAACTGATGGAGCTGGCACCACAGGAAGTCTCTGACACAGAACTGCAGGAGCAAGCGTCGACCTCCAGGATAGAAAGGGCTTCTGGAGACTGAAAGAAAAAAACAGCTATATAGAGGATGGTAACAATATACTATAAACTGCTTGCATGGTTGAATAGGATGGTAGAAAAGGACATAGCAGAGGAAATAAATAGTACTGGACATTTGAATGCATTAAGAAACACAATCGGGGGGGTCTAGGTTGGAAGGGAGGTGATAGGAGAGGAATGAAGGGGGTTGCGGGGGGAGGGTTCAGGGAAGGTCTCTTGGGACCTCTTATGCAGTTTTGAAAAGATATGCTGGTGAGAATGCACATAGAAGTGGAATGATTTCAAGACATTAACAGAATGATGAAGAAGTTTGTTACAATTCACCAACATAAGACAAGAATGTAAGTAAGATTAAAAAAAAAGAGAGGGAAGAGCGTTTTGATAAGGGAAACAACACATGCTTGTCCTTGGACAGTTTGAGCCTCACAGGCTTCAGCTGGCAGATCAAGTTGTAAGATGGTCCTCTCCTGTGCCTTCCGCGTTACTCAGGCGGGAGAAGATAATTAAAAAACAGTAAAATGCATAAACGAATAGAACCGGGAGGGAGGAAGATACCCGATATACATCTAAGATGGGGGCTGGGGGGGAAGAGATGAGGTAGAGAGCTGAGGATCGAAAAGATCACCCTCTGCCTTCTGGCTCTTCTGACGTCAGTGATACCTTGGAGCACTGGCTGGGTACCTGGGTACGATGCTCTGTCAAGGTTTAGCCCACAACAGCATAAAGGGCAATATGTCCCAAATGGGGCTAAAACCAGTCCATCTATAGAAAGATGGACTGACCTAGGAAGTTACAAGTTGTTGGAAACATTTACTCCATCTCATTTACGACATTTACAGAATAAAAGAGAAACATACGTTGGGTGGAGGGAGGAGGGGGGGAGAACTTATCTTTTCTCAGGAATGCTTGTATATCAGTTTTTGAAAGTTTTAAAATGTTTGTTTACAGAGTTACTGACATACAATGTTAAAGACTTGGTCCCCTCACTTGGGAGGGACAAAAATGCATGCGTTGTTTATAATGTTCAGGCTGGTCAGTGGTTGAGAACCAGCAGGTTAATGATCTTTATGAAATATTCTCACTGGCACAAAGCAGGATATAGAAAGGTGCAGGTGCACATCGGGAATATTACAGAGAGAAAGAAAATGAACTTGGAACAGATAGAAAGGATAAAGGCTAGAAAGCTGAAAGCTATTTCAAGCAAAGTTACGGTGGACCATAGGACAGGGGAAAGACCAAAAAACCCTAAATATGGCTAAGGTAAAATCTAAAATAATTTCTTATAATGTTAATGGTATAAACCACCCTATCAAAAGAAAACAGCTTCACAAGTTCCTCAAAAAGCAGAACTGTGAGATACATTTCTTACAGGAGACTCATCTCTCTCTTAAAGAAGCTATAAAATTAAAAACTAGGGAGTTCCCAACTGTTTATCACGCATCCCTGGCGGGTGGTAAAAAAAGAGGGGTTGTGATACTATTACCGGCATCTCTCCCCTTTGAGGAGGAGGAGGAGGAAGTAATAGTGGATGCAGGGGCCCGGTATATACTGGTAGTGGGGCGAAATCAGGATATACAAGTAACCCTATTAAATGTCTATGCTCCCCCGGGTTCATCCATGGCCTTCTTTGCAGAAATGCTTAAGTTATTGGCGGACAGGGAAAGAGGTGTGGTGGTGGCGGGGGGGGGGACTGGAATGTGGTTATGGACAGGTCCTTAGACACCACTTCATGCATCCCATCTCCTAATGGGAGGATCGCCTCTTATGGGGGACACGGGATTGATAGATAACTGGAGAGAAAAATATCCACTAGCTCGTGATTACACATACTGTTCCCCAAGATATAAAATTTTCTCGAGACTAGATATGTTTTTCACATACGGGAAAGATATGTCGTTGTTTGATTCCATGTGGGTGGGGACGGAGAGCCTGTCGGACCACAAACCTATTTTTGTGGAGATTGACTTATAGCTACCTAGAAAGCCCACACAATGGAGGCTGAATACCAGTCTACTTAGAGAGGAGAAGGTAAAGGAAGAGATTAGGGAGGCAATAAAGCAAGCCACCCAATGGAATGAAGGCTCAGACATCACACCCCAAATCCTATGGGATACAGTTAAAACAACGCTAAGAGGGAGACTGATTTCGATAGCCACATACAAAAAGAGGGAAAGGGTTAAACAAAAAGAGCAGTTAAATCTGGAAATTAAAATGTTAGAGGACCAACAAAAGTTGAAATACTGTAGAGATAGAGATAACCAAATAAAGGAACTCAAGGCACGACTTCAACGGATGTTGAAGGTTGAGACGGAGAAGGCGCTGATGTACATGAAGCAGGCTTATTATGAGGGAGGTCCGAGGACAACCCACCTTTTAGCGTACCGATTGAAACAACAATCAGCCCGGGCACAGGTTATAGGCCTGAGGCACCCAAGCATGGGGCAGATATCCCGGAAGTGGGAACAAATAGTGGACGTATTAATCACTTATTACAAACAATTGTATAGTCCACAGCCTGACTCCTGCACGGATGCGGCCTGGGAGTTCTTGGAAGCCTTGAAACTCCCCAGACTCACAGAGGCCCAGAGACAGAAAATGGATTCTCCGAATACCCTTAAAGAGATACTGAATATAATTGGAGACCTTAAGGTTGGAAAATGTCCAGGCCCAGATGGGTTTGGCTGAGAACTACACAAAACATTCCGGGAGGAATTAGCACCTATATTACAATTGGTCTATAATTAGATCTGGCGGGGGGGGGGGAAGCAGTTCCTCCATCATGGAACTACACTACCATAACTGTGATCCCAAAAGAGGGTAAGGATCTGCAGGACTGTGGCTCATACAGACCAATTTCACTTCTTAACGTAGACTACAAAATTTTCACGGCTGTAGTGGCCAAGAGACTGCAATTCTTCAGACTTGCGACTTCAATTCACCCAGACCAGACAGGCTTTGTAGAGGGTAAGCAGGCCCCTGAGGGTGTTAGAAGGACCATAAACATAATTGACATCATTAATAAACAATGAATCCCTGCTTGTATTATGAGCCTTGACACAGAAAAAGAGTTTGACAAAGTAAATTGGAACTTCCTGTTTATGGTATTAAAAAGGTTTGGTTTTCCACCATTATTCCTGGATGCGATCAAGGCTCTATATGCCTCACCGCAGGCATATGTTAGAGTAAATGGTGGCATCTCATCGAGGTTTGATCTTGGTAGGGGTACCAGACAAGGCTGTCCACTGTCCCCGCTTCTTTTTGATATATACATAGAGCCCCTGGCTCAGGCAATAAGAGAAACTAAAGAGGTGAAGGAAGTAAGGGTGGGCAAGGAAGAACATAAAATCTCCTTATACATGGACGATGTCCTTTTATATATAACCAACCTGAATGTCACCATTCCCAGGATCTGGTCTATAATTGAGAAATTTAGTCAATTTTCAGGATATACCCTAAGCAAAAACAAAACTGAGGTTTTGAAATGTTATTATAACCCCTCACCTAATGTTATACAGCGCCTTGATGTAAGCTGGAACAGGGGAAAATTAAAGTATTTAGGCACCCAGATCTCAAAAAACTTAAATATGTTATTTACATATAATTTTGAGCCCATACTGACTCAGATAAGACAAGATATTAAAAGATGGGAGGCCTTGAACCTACCCTTATATTCGAGGATACACTCAGTTTCGATGAACATTCTCCCTAAGTACTTGTACTTATTCCAGTGTCTCCCAATAAAAATACATAAAAATTAGTTTCAAATCTGGCAGAAGATAATCTCGAGGTTTATTTGGAATAACAGGAGACCCAGGATCAAAAGTACAATATTACAAACGAATAAAAAACAAGGTGGCAGGAATTTCCCTAACTTGGAAGACTACTTTCTGGTCGCTCAGTTGAGGTGGGCCCTTCTGTGGTCAGCCAAATCATATAAAGCCCAATGGAAGGTGATAGAGAAGGAGCTAACAGATGGAGCGCCTCTGGGAGCGCGAGCTCTGACACCTGGAACTTGGGCTGCAGACGGGGGCACACTCCTGTGGGCAGTCAGGAACACTTTCAGCTCCCTGAGACATCTATGGACCAAACATGGTCTAGATGGGGAGGCTTGGCCACTGAGATGGTTCGCCTGGGATCTGCAATTTTCGCCACCCAGACAAGATCTTAGCTTTAAAAGATGGGGGAGACTGGGTGTGTACTCCCTGGACCAGTTCATGGAGGGAATGATTGTTTTGGAATTTGCCCAGATTAAGGCTACATTTTCCCTAAGGCAAGTGGATTATTTCAGGTACTTACAGATAAGAACCCATATACACAAACTGCAAACTTTCTACAGACATACTACACCCTCGGGGGACCTCCTGAAAACGATGACTGAAATAATGACTTTAGCAAAAGTGAGTGGACAGGTGTTGGCTATATATGGAGCCTTGAGGGACAGAGGAGGAAATGGGGCCTCCCAAATTAAAAGCAGATGGGAGAGGGAGATGGGAGAGAACATAGGGGAGGATGAGTGGACCTTTGCTCTGGCGCAGATTTTTAGGACCACGTCCTCCCCATTATGGAAAGAATTTGAGTGGAAAATCAGAATGAGGTTCTTCTTCTCACCTGTTGCCCAATGTAAATGGGACAAGAATCATACAGGGGAGTGCTGGAGAGAATGTGGGACAGCTAGAGCAGATTATCTCCATGTCCTATGGTCATGTCTGATCCTCAGGAATTTCTGGGTGGAAATTACTCAAATAATAAAGCAGTTTTTTTCTTTGGAATTTACCTTGGGCCCCAGACACTTGATATTGGGAATTAAACCACAAGAAATTTGGGGAATGGATAAGATTTATTTGGGGAATGTTCTTCTTACAGCGGCCCATAAGGCCCTGACCAGAAGATGGCTCTCTCGATGCCCACCAGTGATAAGTGACTGGGTCTCTATTATCAATGAAATAAAAGACACAGAGGAGATCACCTTTAGAATAAATTTGAGAACACAGAATTTCCTGAGGAGATGGACTCCATGGAGTCTGTTGCTGAGGATTAAGGCAACAGATCAGGGAGGAGATGATCTGGCAGAGGGCTATGGAGATAGGAGGGCCTTACTAGGGTGTGCCTGAAAGACAATCTTATTAGCACTGTATAGTAAAATAAAGAGATGAATATTGTAAAATAAGATCCAGCTAATGAAATATGTCTTTGTACAATGAGATCCCTGTTGTTGTCCACTTGCACCCGACAATGTGAAAGAGATGGGAATGATTCCTAATCTAATGTATAATTGTGCCGAAATAAGCAATAAACTTGAATTTAAAAAAAAAAAAAAAGCATAGCAATTACAATGTCTCCGAGGGGCAGCATATACACTGCAAACAACATGGGGACAGCACTGAGCCCAGAGGGACCCCATGTGACAGAGAGAGTGGTCCAGAGTAATAAATCCCAGACACCACTCTCTAAGTTCTGCCAGTGAGGAAAGATGTAAACCACCCGAGGATGGTGCTAGTCAGGCCACAGATGGACCTCAGGTGCCCAAGCAGCACCCCATGGTCCACAGTGCCAAAGGCTGAAGAGAGATCAAGAAGCACTAAGATGGAGTGGCTTCTCTGATCTCTTGCCATCAGGAGATCATTGAGCACCCAAACCAGAGTAGTCTCGGTACTGTGCCTCTTTCGAAAACTGTACTGGAGAGGTTCATAGATGCTATGGATGGTCAAATGGTTCTCCAACTGTACCGCCACTACTTTCTCGATAACCTTTCCAATAAAGGGAAAGTTTGAGATTAGTCTGTAATTGGTCAGGGACTCTGGGTCCAAAGTAGCCTTCTTCAGGAGCAGTGTCACCACTGCCTCCTTCAGGGAGCTTGGAAAACTCACCTGAATCAAGGGAGCACCAGACTGTCTGTATCAGGACTGGGCTGATAGTATCACAACAACCCATAATCAGGGAAGTTGGGCCCGGATCCAAACTACAGCATACTCTGGACAATCTGCATAACATCCATGAGCTCCGGCCAGTCAAAGGTACTCCAAGAAGCACGAGGTGCGGTGACCAGGCACCAATCAACAGCATCCCCCACAGAGCAAGTCAAGAGGATCTCTGCCCTGATGTCAGCCACCTTATTCGCATGAACTGAGCAAGTTTATTGCACTCCACTTGCGAAAAAGCTCTTTTCAGAGCTACAGACAGGCTGGGTTGCACAGCCTGTCCACAGTTCTGAAGAGTTGAGCTGGTCAGTTCTGAGCAGCAGAATCTCCCCGGGCAGGAATTCTGCCTTATTACGGGAGATCGCTGATTGGTAGACCTGATAATGCTCTACCAAAGTAAGGTGGTCGACCTCCAGGGTGGATTTCCGCCAGCGCCGCTCTAACCTTCTTCCTAGTCACTGCAACTCCCTCACGGTCTCATCAAACCAAGGGGCCCAAGGGTGAAGGGGGAGTGGGCAAACACAGACTGGAGCAATCGAGTCCAGGATTATGGAGATGGCCTTATTGTAGGCCAGCACCAAAGTCTCTGGGTTCGAGCTAGCCACAGGAAACCCCAACAGGTCAATCACCACCACTAGGCCTTCAGGGCTTACTTCCCATAAAGGGTGGTAACTGACCATCTCCACAGGGGGCAGGCCTATGGAAGGGGGCGCAAAAGTTGAACCTCACTGTGTAGTGATCAGAGCAACCGACAGGTTTCACCCCCAAATCGGAGGCTTCAATCCCCAGGAGGAAAACCAAATCAAGAGAGTGACCATATTTATGGGTAGCAGAGGTAACAATTTGTGTAAGGCTCAGCGATGTCATCAGCTGGAGGAAGTGCTTTCCAAATTGCAAGAGTTAATCGTCGACCCAGGCGTAAAAGTCATCCAGAACCATCAGTCTGAGTGACTAAATTGCCTTGTCGAGCATGAAATCTGCTACTTCCTGTAGGACTCGCTTCTCGTCCCCGGGTGGATGGTAGATGAGAGCTATCCTACAACCTACACCTGCTACCACAGTACACTCAAAAGAGTCATTCTCCTCAACTGGTACACTCGTGAGGCCCAACTTGGTCTTGAAACAGACCGCCTCCCCCCCCCCACAGTCCAGTCTCGAGTGGTGTATCATTGAGTACCCAACCAGAATTGCAGCCTCCAATGTGGGGCCAGCATTTTCATCCAGACAGGTCTTGGTGGGAGGGAGAAGGGGGACATGATAGAAATTTTTAAGTATCTCAAGGGAATTAACAAAGTACAAGAGGGTAGCATCTTTCAGAAGAAGAAGAGATGTGCAAGAACAAGGAGGCACAATTTGAAGATAAAGGGGGGAAGGCTCAGAGGTAATGCTAGAAAGTAATTTTTCACAGAGAGGGTTGTGGATGTGTGGAACAGCCTTCCTGAGGAGGTTGTGGAGTCAAGAACAGTGGGAGAATTCAAGAATGCATGGGACAGACATAAGGCAATTCTAGTGGGGGGTAGGAGGAAGTAAGTTGTTGATTAACTTGAATCTGCAGCTTATCCATCAGGTAGGGAAATGGGCAGACTAGGTGGGCCAAGTGGTCCTTATCTGCTTTCAAATTCTATGTTTCTATGATTCAGTAATGCAAGCTAGATCAGTTATTCCAGTAAGGTCTGCAATAATTGCAGTCTTATTCTTAACAGATCTGGCATTGCATAACAGCGCTTGAGTTGGACGGGTTTCGGGGGCCGCCCCGACTACTTGCCCACCAAAAATAGTGGTGCCCTTGGGTATGGGAACTAGGCATGGTGAACCACATTCCAGGCTCTATTTTGCCCCATGTATGAATTGCGGATTATTGTATTAAACTGCAGAAAAAAAACATTCCGCAGAACAGATCACTGTCAGTGGTCAGTTCTGCTGTTTTTTTTCACAGTTAAGTACATTAATCTGTAATTCATACATTTATTCTGCAGTTCAGTGAGTCACTGACCTGTGGAATGAATGAATGAATGAATGAATGAATGACTGAATGTGTGAATTTTGGATTAAAAGAGAACTGCTGTGAACCTACATGCCAGGTTTGGTAATATTAGCTTGCTCATATGTTGCAGCAGTGCTTTGCAATGATCAGAGGTGACTTTTTTTTTTTACCTTTTGTCAGTTTTCCATTACTAGTGCCTCATGCTGCCACCTGTGGCTCCATACTCTGAGTCACTACTGCAAGAGGTGAGTTGTGTTACGTCTCAACAGGCAAACTTCATTCATAACACAATGTCATCTTCTCTGACTTCAAGTATCAATGTCAAGGTTTTTGAGGAGAACAGAACATTAAGGGTGACACCATACAGATTTGAACCATGGAGAAGAGCTGTCTCAAATTGCAGTACCGTACTCACAGAAGCAATCACAGACGCACCAGTCAACAATGTTCATTGCAGAAGACCTGTTGATTTTAGAATGGGGAGTGGCATATCAAGTTTAACTAAACTAACAACTTTAGCATGATGAAATGCACACAATATTTAGGGGAAGATGTTGGTAAATAGGTATCGTTAACATAACTGCTAGATGTAAGGGATTGGCAGTTTAGTTTGCAGCTGCTATCATATATACCATACATATATATACTATATATATATATATCTATATATATATAGATATATATATATATTTCATCCTCACCCACACCTGTTCCCTCTATTCACAAACTGGATGGCTCCAACTCTCCAACTGGATAAAGTATGTCACTTGTGCCATGGCAAGAAAAATCAACCTTGGCCTAACTCCTCCTGGTGTTTCTGCCTTATTACATCAAAACACTAACTAGTGGAACACCAGGAGTTCAATAACCCAGAATCTACAAGTCCCTTGCTGTTGTACTACTCAGGGCCAATGCTCCTTGGCCTACAGGGCTCCTCTATGGCTGAATGATCTTAGTGACACCATCGCCTCAGCCGCCACTTTAGGTCTGTTTAAATCCAGGCTCCGGGCTCATCTCACTGCCTCTAGCTCCTGTGATGCCTCACCTAGCTCATGACCTACACAGCTCTAGCCTACTGCTTCGGCCCCCTGGCCCCCTACCAGTCTCCTTCCCCCAGACTCCTGAGGCAACAATATAAAAACCTAGGTCTTCTTACTGCCTATTTAGTCTCTCCATGCCCCTTTAACTGCACTTATTCCTTCCCCTCACCCTACCCCCTCTTCTCCTCCCTCTTTCCTTCCCACTTTTCTCGACAAATGCCTCTGGCTGCATCTACCCTCTCTCTCTCTCTCCCTCTCTCCTCTCTTCAGACAGACAATAGCACTGCAGTACAAGAACTGCTTTACTGTTAATTCAGTGTTGTTTCCTTGTTGTATGTTTATCCCTGACGTGGAACCTTTGTAAAAGAGCTTTGGTTCAAAGGTACTTGTAATCCTAGATTAAATAAAAAAAAAATAAAATAAATATATTTATTAGCTTTAGGTTACTGGGTAAGTGCATTAGGCAATCAACCTGCCTATTTTGAGGCATGGCCCAGGAGAGTACAGTAAACAAGATATAACGGTACAATCAGGACATATTAACTAACAGACAAATTTAAAACAGTTGCATTTGTTATCCACGCAGGGATAATCAGAGTTACAAAATATAGTTGGTTCAGTGGCACAATCAGGACGATTAAGACAGGCAATCAAGACAGAAGAAAAAACAGACGCGAGACAGACAGATAGTACACAAGACGGATGAGAAAATACTGAATATCCAGAGCAGACAGCCAGGAGAGCGGACCTGAAACTTTGATTCAAACCCTCATTCCTTTACGTAGTCAACCCGGTTGTAATTCATGTGGGTTTTAATAAGCAATAGTGTTATGGTTTACTCTTTAAGTGATCAGTCATGTAGATATATACTTGTGCTGATTACATCACTTACAAATAGTGATACAGAGCCTGTTCCGTGCGTCCCAGTTTGCCTTGAATGAAGACACCATCGAAACTGCTAGCTAGTTCCTGCCCCTGCAAGCTGCTGACACTGATGGGCTTTATGAGAGCGAAGTGCATCCGAGAATGTGCGCTCCCTTCTGTAAAACAAACTCTAGCCAGAGCCAACAGGGCCGTGAAAAGCTACCGAGAGACGAAAGTTACACATGTGCGTAGAAATTATTCAATGCCCAGGTGTAACTTGGTCATTGTTTGGAGGTGTTGCACCAGATTTTCAACATGGCCTTTTTTGGACCCCTCCTCATGAACAGTGCCAGTGCCATTTTGTTCAATTGTCCCAAAAGGTGATTGCATAGAGCAAACGCGCTATTCTGTACCACAGGTGTGAAAACAAGTTCTGGGCAGGTCGTGGAAAATGACAGCTATACTGTTTTGAAGGAGGTGTGCAAAAATGGCAGTGTTAAAAATGTAGAGTGAAAATATAACAAATTGGTGACGTTAGGCGCGTGTGTAGAAATTGCACAATGCACGCTTGTAACGCAGTAATTTTTTGGAATTTTTTTCACCATATTTGCAACATGGGCTATTTGGGACCCCACCTCATGAGCGGTGGCACTGTCATTTTGTGAATCAGTCCTGAAACGTGATTCCACGCAGTGACTGCAAAATCACTTTTAAGGACTGAGTAACAAAACGACAGTAACAGTTTTCATGAGGAGGGGTCCCAAGAACCCCATGTTGAAAATTTGGGGCAAAAAGCCCCCAAAATGGCTGAGATATCAGTATAAGTTGAAAATCCAATTGAATGGCTGTATAGTACGCTTACCTTTAATTCTTCAGTTCGTGGTTGGGCTTTGAAGAGTGCAGATGTGTCCCGATCCAGAGAAGATGAAAGCACCAAACTCCAGAGGTAAGTATGGGGTGAGGGGTGTGGGAGGTGGGTACTCATTGGGAGGGTGGGGAGGGGGAGGGGACTGCAGCAACGATGAGGGACATTTTAGTTTCACAGGGAAAAAAAACCCGACAAGAAGGGACTGTTTTCTAATTTTCAGCAAAAACACAAACAAAATATTTCGGCACACTGGGGTGGGCTCGCAGTGTGCCACATGAATGCCAACATGGCGACTGGGCACCCCGATGTTGGGCAGGACTTGGGCAGGGGGGCACCAGGGACAAAAGAAATGCGACATGGGACCGTTTTCTAATTTATCAGAAAAAAATAAATCCACACACTGGGGTCGGCATTCAGGGTGCTACATGCCATGTTGGACATAACTTTGGGGGGCACAGAAAATACTGACTGGCAATTGCGCCATTTGCAACATGGCAGTACACACAGAACTGCACATGTGCATGATTGCGCATGCGCACAAGTCATGCGCATGCGCAGTTCACGCATAGGAATGTGGACGTAACAGCTGAAATAGTGTGGCTGTTATTGTGTTGTCCGATCGTGGTGGAGGAATTTAAGCTCCGTTGGGCTTTCAGAAGGATACTTCCAAATGTCCAACAGAAGGGGTTCTGCGATCAGCCATTTTCAGAGCTACAGAGCTCTTGTAAAATGGCTGTAGGCTCCACCCACAGCCCTAACAAAAAGACTTCAACTTTTTTGGTGACAGAATGTCATTCAGACATCAAAGTGGTGCAAAGTCCTCCTACACAGCACACTCACATATCACAGCCCGATATGATACTGGGAGGCATTCACCCCCCCACCCGCATCATATAAGTTGCAGTAACCTTGACTGATGGACTAGAGTACATGCCCCCCAACAACCCAACACCTGATGTCCTCCATTCTGAGAACTGTGAGGGGAGGACCCAGCAGCCACGAGTGTGACTGAGGGCTTTTCTCCATCTGCATTTATGTAAATCTTCTCTTTTTGCTCACCAGTTCATTCCTGAAGCTCGGATTCTCAGAGATCGAAGATAATCGGATGTCAGTGCAACCTTTTCACCTTTCCCTCAGTCAGTACTGTTTCCTGTATATATACTGTAACTTGATGAAAGTTCCTATATAACTCATCTGCAAATGCATTTTAATTGAACTATTTTTTAGTTCTACAGTCAGAACATACTAATTGCCAGCAGAAACAAGCCACATGGTCTATCGAGTCTGCTCAATTGTGTAGCTGCCCCTCAGTATGCAGCTGCCCCTCACTCCCTTCCCTCATCACCAACCCTCCTGAACAACTCCATTTGTCAAAAGGGAATATAGTCTTATTGGATGTGTTTTCTTGGGAGGGGGGCAGACATCTGACAACCTATGCTGCTGAATTAACATTTTCTACTGCAAATTGGAAACACATAGACAGACATCATTACATGTGTTCTTTTAACATGCATTAGCATTCACATCGATTGTGACAACCTCTATGATGTGCTTTGCAATCTAGAAACCCCCATAGTAGGTTTTTGCCAGAATTTACTTATATCATAGCTATCATTGTTATGTACACAGCTTTTAAAGGCAGTTTCTCCATCTATGCTTACCGTATTCCACCTACTGTAAATTACTCCTATTCAGTGCAGTTTATCAAGTTTAAGTTTAAAGCTTCCCATTAATGAATATCCTACTACTTCCTTGGGCAGGGAGTTCCACACTGAGATCACTCTCTGATTAAACCAGTGTTTATGCTGGCAAGTATGGCTGTTCTGTCCCCCAAGTTGAAGCTGATGTGATCTGGTGTTATACACTGTCTCACTAAGGTTGAATCCCAAGCTTTCCCAGAGATCCTGATCTGATAATACCTTGAACAACAGGCACATGTCCCCTCTTAGTCTCCTGTACTCGAAGGAGAAGATATCCAATTCACTTATCTTATTGATATAGTCTTTGTGTTCCATCCCTTTAATGGAGAGCGTTGCTTTCTTCCATACCCTTTCCAATCATTGTATCTCCTTTTTCTGATATATTGACCACAGTTGAACCCCATATTCCAATAACGGTCTCACCAAGGATCCATACAGTGGAATCAACACCTCACTGCATTTACTGGCTACATGCTTCAAAATATAGTTTAATACCCCATTTACCTTCCCAGCCACTTTCTTACAATGATGATGAAACTGGAGATCATTCATGATTGTAATGCCTATATCTATTTTCTTCAGTGACTGCTCTTAGGAATGTGTTTCCTATATAATATATATGGTCAGGGTTCTTTTTTCCTAGATCCATAAATATACATTTTTCCCTGTTCAAAGGGAGTTTGTACAGCTTGCACCAATCATTAATATGATTTAGTGCATCTTGTAGTGCAAATGAGTCTTCAATGTCCTGTACTTCAGCCCCTAGTCGACAGTCATTTGTGAATTTAGTCATCAGCATGTTTGTATGCTCGCATTTAAGTAACGTCACATAGATGTTAGAAGACACGGACCCAGGACTGATCCCTGTGGCACCCCACTAGTTGTTTCTATCCAGCCTGAGAACTCACCCCTGTTGCTGACTCATTGCTTTCTGTCAGTCAACCATGAATTGATCCAAGTTACAATATTATCATGGAGGCCCAAGGTCTTCAGAGCTTGAATCAACTCATGATGAGGCAATTTATCAAAAGCCTTGGTGTTATCTAACAATACCACGTCAATTGATTTATTCCTGTCTAAAGTCTTGCTGACTCTGTTATAGAATTCTAGTATATTGGTCTGACACAATCTGGTTTTTTTGAAGCCATGCTGAATATTATCTCCGAGTTGGTTCTCGTTTATAAATTCCTCAATATAGTCTTTAATTATCCCTTCCAATATTTTGCACAGTATAGATGTTAAGCTAACTGGCCTATAGTTTGCTGGATTTTCTTTCTTTCCTTTTTTAAATAGAGAGATGACAGATGCTTCTCTCCAGAGAGCTGCCACTTCCCCTTGTCAAGGGAGTGTTGAAAAATTTGGCTAATTGGGGATGTAAGTTCTTCTGCTAGTTCTTTTAATACTCTGGAATGGATGCCATCTGGTTCTGGGGATTTATATGGGTTCAAATTACAAAGCCTCTTAGTTACATTGGCTGGATCTATACAAACAGGGCATTTGGTCATCTTTCTTTTATGTTCTTTGTTTCCCTGGTCTTTCTTTTTGTAAAAGACAGTTGCAGAATATTTGTTTTGAATATCTGCCATTTCTTTGTTTGTGGTTGCGATGGAGCCATTTGATTGACATATCTTTGCAAAACCTATGAATCCAGTGAAATTACCCTATTAGAAGTCAATCAAACAGTATATGAACAACCAAACTACAAAACAATATAGAGCAGTAAGTAAAAAATATGTTTTGAATGATTATCAATGTGTGCACCCAATTAGAACAGGCACTACAAATGATTTGCACTGTTCCAAGTTGTAAATACTTAACTGAACAACACAGGAGGCATAAAAAAAGATCAAAATTCATGACATATACAATTTAATAAAAGAAAACACATACTTATTCTTTCATGCAAACAAATATTGGATCATACAGAATTTACAAGCAGCAGCATGCCATTCACAGACACATCTGAACCCAGAGTTCATAAATGCAGATTGCATGTCCTCAGAACTCATTATCATACAACCACACTGAGCAGTTACCTACGAAAGATAAGCAAACCACAGACAGGAAAATAGTCTGTTTCACCTAGAAAATACTTATGTAGATGACCCAGAAAACATTTGTAGGTTAGTGCACAGAACAAATCTTTGTAATCAGATGTGGTTAACCTGGAATTTCAGAGGTGGTGGAACATTGCCATCAGTAATATACATAGAAGTTGACGGCAGATAAGGACTGCAAGGCCCATCCAGTCTGCCCATTTCTTTTTCTACCTTACGAATGTGCCATCGCATTTGCTCTGTCAATGGCCTATCTATTCATATGCATCTGTATTGCTCCCTTATGCCTATCCCATGCCTGTTTGAAGCCATGCATTGTATTCATATCTACCACTTCCTGAGGTAGGCCATTCCATGCATCCACCACCCTTTCTATGAAAAAGAAAGTACAGTTACGTAAGAACTTACTATAACAGTAGATCTTCAAGAGGAGCTCTTGCAGCAGGCTATCACAATAAGGACTATGCTGCAGGCACTAGGACCCACTGGAAAACTTCTCAGCCAGCAGTACCCAGCAGGGACCACCCCTGAAGTTGGCTCTGCCCCATCAGCCCTGGCACAAAAGGGGGGTGGACCCAGCTCCACCCCAGTTCCCCCGCCAAGGCCCGCGAACAAGCCCTGGCAGGAGAAGGAGGTGAAGCCTGAAGATGATGCTCTGCACACCTCAAAAGGGGGATGGAGGGTGGCAAAGGAATGCCTGCTGCAAAAGCTCCTCTCGAAGATCTACTGTTACGGTAACTTCTTACATAACTGTCCTATCTTACTTTGAGTGGGAGCTCTTGCAGCAGGCTATCACAATAAGGACTGAATCCCAAGCAGTCCCTCGCCAAGGAGGTAATCGACCCCGGGAGGTGGAAGAGAGGAAGCTGAACACAGAAGCTCAAGACAGAAGTCCTTGAAGGACTGCCAGGCTGAAGCTGGCACGGCGTCTGGAGGTAATGTCCAAACTGTAGTGCTTTACAAAAGTATGCATTGAATTCCAGGTAGCAGCCATGCATACATCCCTAATCGAGACATTCCACATAGCGGCGAAGGAAGCAGACACTCCTCTGGTGGAGTGACCCCTAACTGGGCCCAGAAGGGGTTTGTTGTGCTTCTCATAGCAGAAAGAAGCACAGTGGACAATCCATTTAGAAATGGTCTGCTTGGACACCGGTTTACCCAAGTGTTGTGGTGCGAAACCCACAAACAGTTGCTCCGATTGATGGTGAGAAGCTGTTCATTTAAGGTAATACCTTAGCGTCTTGTGGACATCCAAAGTGTGAAGAAGAACTTCCCCTCTGTTAGAGGGAGAAGGGAAATAAACTGGAAGGTCAACCGACTGGTTGAGGGTCTATTCCGAGACCACTTTTGGAAGAAACTTAGGACTTGTTCTCAGGGAAACCCTTTCCCTATGGAAAATTAAATATGGTTCTTTACACATCAGAGCTTGAAGCTCAGAAACCCTTTGAGCTGATGTAATGGCAACTAAAAAGCAAACCTTCCAGGAAAGATATCACAACTCACAGTCTGCTGCAGGTTCAAATGGGGGAAGAGTAGGCTTCTCCAACACAAAAAGAAGGTCCCAGGGTAGGATAGGATCCTGAATGGGAGGTCTCATGTGAAGAATCCCCCGAAAAAGGGTGCGGGCCACATCCAACTGGGTTAAGGCCCTGTCTCCCAAAAGGGCGTGATAAGCTGAGATGGCCCACATGTGCATCTTTATGGAGGAGTAGCTTAAGCCTTGCTGGTATAAGGAGCGGAGATGCTGTAGAGCTGAGTTCACTGGACAGGTAATGGGAACCAGATGGTGAGACAAGGCCCACAAGCAGAACTGCTTCCACTTCAAAGCATAAGTGGAGCGAATGGAGGGCTTTCTCATTGACACGAGAACATCCGCCACCTCTGGGGATACCCCATACCTGTATTTTCCTACGTCCAAAGGAGCCAAGCATGAAGGTGTAAGGATCAGAGATCAGGAGGGACCATTGAGCCCTGATCCTGGGACAGCAACTGTGAGCATATTGGCAGCGGAATTGGAGGTTCCGTGGGTAGCCGCTGAAGGAGTGGAAACCAAATCTGCTGAGGCCACAGTGGAGCAATTAGAATCATTCGAGCTCCCTTGGCCTCTAACTTCAATAGAATTCTCTGGATGAGAGGAAAGGGAGGGAAGGCATAAAGAAACTTCTCTGCCCAACAAAGGGACAACATGTCTGGCCAGAAAACACCAGGCGTGGGCTCTCACAAGCAGAAAACTGGCAGTTTGGCGTTGCATGGTGAAGCAAACAGGTCCAGTTCTGGATGACCCCATGTGTCAAACAGCTGATCTGCTACTGATTACAGTAGCTCCCACTCATGCGCCTTGGACTGAGATTTGCTTAGACTGTCAGCCACGTTGTTTAAGACACCTGAAACGTGCACCGTGGAGAAAGAAATGTGCCGTCCCAGTGCCCAATATCAGACTCTCATCATCTCCCTGCAAGGGGGTAAGAATGAGCGCCCCCTTGCTTGTTGATATAGAAGATGACCGCCATGTTGTCCATCTGAACCAGAAGAGAGCCTGGTACAAGGTCCTCCTGAAAGGTGTGTAGCGCACTGAGGACCGCTCACATCTCTAGGACATTGATGTGGAGTTCACGCTCCTTGGGGGTCCAAATGCCCTGCATTTGGCGGGCCCCCAGCTGCGCTCCCCCAACCCAGATCCAATTCATTGTAAGGGGCTGATTCGGGGGCTCCAGATGGAAGAGTACCCCTTTTTCCAAATTGAGTGGATCCATCCACTAAAGAAGTGTTTTCCTTACTGGCTCCGTGGCTCTGACCATGTGGTCTAGGTCGTCACAGCACTTATCCCACTGCACCCTGAGCATCCATTGTGGGATTCTCATGTGGGCCAAAGGAGTGACTGGAATGGCCACCGCCATGTGCCCCAGAAGTCTGGGGAAGGTCCTTGTTGGGACCTGAGGAGTTATAAGGACCAATCCTGCTATCTCCCACAAGCAATCACCCCTCTCTGGGGGTAGAAAGGCCATGCCCTGGACTGAATCCAGGACTGCTGTGATGAAGACGAGTCTTTGGCTGAGTTCTGGGGAAGACTTTGGAAGGTTCAGGGTGATCCCCAGGTCTCGGAACAGAATATAGGTGTCTCTGAGAGCTTGAAGCAGGCGTGACCTTGACGGGGCCACGAGCAGCCTGTCGTCCAGGTAAGGGAAGATGCAATGACCCTGACGCCTTAGAGCCGCAGTCACTACTGGCAAGCATTTCATCAAGATTCAAGGAGTGGAGGAGAGGCAGAATGGAAGAACTCGAAACTGATAATGTTCCCCCTGGAAGTGGAACCTCAGGAACTTCCTGTGAGGGGGAAAGACCCCGATATGCATGTACGCATCTTGCATGTCATTAACTTGTAAGCAATACCGGCATGCGTGCATAGGTTGGGAGGCGATCACATTTTCATTTTTTCCATTTAGTTTAACTGTTTATTAACTTTCTAAACTAGTACATATGCATTAAATCATAATCAAACAATAAGGAATGACAGTGACACAACAGTACTTAATAGAACTTGAAGATAGGCAGCATACACTACACATTTAATTCTAATTCAGACCCACATGGCTTAATAGTTTTCATTTTTCAGTCAGTTTCTGATTCAGTCACAAATGAAATCTAAGTGGTTTAGTTCTGCTTTCTGACAAAGTTTATAACTTTCCATATTGATTGGTATGCATGTTCTTGTAACCATTCTGGGGCCTCATGCGAAACCCCTCTCTGGGTCCCCCCTCCATTCCACGTAACCCCTATCCTTCATACCTGTGCTCCCACCACAGTTTTGACCTTTGAATGTTGCGAGCGGGGGGGGGAGGGATGGAGTAGCTGAAGATCAGCTAGGGTCTGCACTGACAGTTTAGACAGAAACAAACTGGACAGAGTAGGTGGGCCAGGTGGTTCTTATCTGCTGACATATTCTACCTCTGTAGGTTTCCATTTGCTAAAGCAGCACTATGATGTGAATTTGGGGGACATGTGGCTGTGTGGTCCTGCATAAGAATTACTTATGCAATTAAATATTTTTTCCCTAGTTCAACATGATTAAACTAAATTTTCAGTGCAGCTTTATTTATTTAGTCTTTGGTAACCAGATAAGGCCCACTAGGCACACGTGCCTGTTTTCAGGAGTGACCCGGGAGTACTGGAGAGGTTAAGTGACTTGCTCAGGGCCACACAGTATGCAAGTGGAAGCTGAGGGAATCAAATCCAGGTCTGATGGATGTACCAAGTTCATTTGCAGCTCCTTACTCTAACATATAGGCTATACTACCATCTTCATAAAAGGGGGATGGGGGGAGGGTATCCTGCAAAACTAGAAAATAATTTATTTATTCTTAAATGGAACAAACCAACACAGTACAATTCAACCATTTCCAAACCTAAAATCCAATAAGTGAGTCCAAGTCATACACTTACTTTAAGGACTGAGTTCTCTGAGTTTTACTTTATTGCACAGCAATAGCATATTTTATTATAGCAACCTTTTAACATATCAGCATAAATGAATACACACACATATATTATACACACACATATATATATATATATATATATATATATATCTAAATATATATTCATGGCAAAAACTCCATTTAATGCATCAGTTAGGGTTGTTCCACATCGACAAAGCGAGGCAATTCGGTGTTAGGGTTGCCGCCCCACCCTCACCCGCCCTCACCAACAGGCATCGGGGTGTGCGTTGGTGTCGTCGGCCCTAACTCTCATGCCATCCCATGTGTGAATGAGCTGAGGTGGTGCACTGTAGGAGAATGGAGTGAATTTCCCTTCTTTTTCAGAATGAGCACTATAAATAGTGGATGGAATGTGGTGGTGGGAGCACGGGACCATGTGATTTGTTGTCACATAGTGACTCTAACGGTAATGCAAGCGCAAATGGTAACGCACACAGTGATGCAAATGTAAACGATAATGCAAATGGTAAGAGAAATTCCAGTGCAAACATTAATGAAAGCAGAAATGGTAATGCAAATGGTAACACAAATGCTAACAGCAGCAGAAACGCAAACATTAATGGAAACGCTAATGCCAACAGAAAAGCAAACTGTAACAGAAGCACTAACAGAAATGCAAACAGTAAAGGCAACAGTGCTGCAGAATGAAACAGTAACACAATTGACGATGGAAACGCAATGAGAAACACAAATGCTAAGGTGAACAGAAACGCAAATGGTGGTAAAGATACAAACAGTAACGGTAACGCAATTGGAAATACAAACAGTTACAGTAACAGCACCGATGATGCCAAAGTGAACAGTAATGCAAATAGAAATGCAAACGCAACCATGTACGGAAATGAAATGGTAACACACACAGTCACACTACCGCAATTGGAAACACAAGTGCTAACGGTAACACCAACGATGATGCCATAGTAAACACAAACGCAAATGGAAATGCGTATGCAAATGGTAGTGCACATGGGTACGCAAAACAAAACACAAACAGAAACCAGTAATGGAAATGCAAATGGTAACAGTAACGCAAACACAAGTACAAACAAAAACGCAAAGCGTAACGCACACGGTGGCGTAGACGGCAATACAAATGGTAACGGAAATGCAAGTGGAAACGCTATAAAATGCACACCCTATTTTTCCCCAAAAGCTCCATTGAGAAACAAAGTGAAAACAAAGAATGTATGCATAATAATGGGCCTCAGAGCAGAAAATGAGGACTTGGAATACTAGATTGCTCATATTTCAGGAACCATATGACGTAGAAAAAAAATTAAGATTTCACATGATTTATGACTTTCCTGGCTAGTTTTGTACTTGGCCCCCCTTAAGTATTTTTCAGACAAAAAGTCCGTGTCTCGAACCGTTTCTGAGATACGGGCCCTGAAAGGTGCAGTGGACGCCGTAATGTTAGTTAATGGGAAAAAGTGTCAACTTTGGAGAGCCGCAACTTTGTGGTCATCTAATATTTTGTCACCAAACCACCAATAGGTACATCTGTGGCATGTTGGTTGTTATCCCTCTAAATTTCAGCCCAAAAGACCAAACCATTCTTTTGCAGCAGGGTGGCAAAGAATTCCTATTATTTTGGCCATAGTGTTGCAAAGTAGTGTCGTGATTTGCAACACTTTTGCAAAACAAATCACGAAAGTGTCGTGAGTGCAACACTACTTTGCGACACTACAGTTTTCAAAAATTTAAAAAACACATTTCTGGGGTGTTTAACCTACCCAAAAAGACATGGCTAGCATCCTCAGGGCTTGACTAGGTGAACACAAAAAGAAAGGTGTCCCTAGAGGGTCCCAAATTTAAATGCCAAGCATTTCTGTGACCAGTAACTGAAAAAAACAGCTGACTCACGACACTACAGGGGTCATTTGCGACACTAAAAACTGCATTTGCGACACTGTTGAACTTTTTATTAACTTTTCCCATTGACTATAATGGGAAAATTGTTTTTTGAATAACTTTTGAACCGCTTAATATTTTTTCATGAAATCTTCAAAAGGCACATTGGGGACCCCGGCTGCATGTTCTCTGAAGTTTTCAGACCTGTCACACAAACCGTGCAACCTGTAGGTGGAGCAAAGAATGCACAAAAAAGCGTAAATGCGCTACGGAATGTTGCTTTATGACTCTGCAACTGTATATCCGACCATTACAAAACTTGGTAGATCCAGAGATCCATGCTACCGCTCTGTGTCTGCCAAATGTCAGGCAAATCCATCACATGGTGGCAAAATTATTAAGATGCAAAATTTCACACTTTAACTTTAAATGGGGCACTCAACCCTAACTATGGTGGCACAGTATACATACATATATATATATATATATGCATGGAGTTGCAGAAACTTTGCTGAAAAATATGTCCCCTTATGTTTTGCTTGCGATGCAATATTCTGACAGGCACATTGTGCTATAATAGAAATCTAGAAAACATAGACTTTCCTCGTTAGTAAAGGGTCACCGGGAGCAGTGACTGGAAGGTGAGGGGTGCCACTAGACACCAAGGAAAATACAGGGAAAGGGTTCTTTAGTCATGAAACAGGATTTTTATGTCTCTATCTTGTACCATTGTTGAGAAAATGAGTTTTTGGGATGGCAAGGCCTCAGTTTGGTGATTTTCCAGAATTGTATTGAAAGGTATAGACCAACAGAAAACACGACGTGTCATAAACTATGTGATGCCAACCCAGAGCATGCTTTTCCATGCAGTATGAGGTTAGGGTGGTGTCACATGACATGCCTGAGGTACTCAAACCTAAATGTGGTATTTTTACAGGTCCTCAGCGGTGGCCGGACTTGATTTTGACAACAGTTTTTTGATTACAGTTGTGCTGTTTGTGTACTTATTATGTGACTATGGGGTTTCAGTTCAGTCCATACAGTGTCTATGGTAGTGGCCCAGGTCACACTGCATCCAAAACAAAAGAAAAACTTATGTTTCTACATTGTACCATTGTTGAGAACATATTATTTTTATACTAAATGAACAATTTAATAATATTTTCAATGAAAAAATTCAGGTGTAAAGGAGGTTAACAGTAAATAAAACATATTTATTCATTCCACTATCTATATATCTATATCTCTATACATATATTATGGTAGCACAGTAGTGCTACCATAGTTAGGGTTGAGGAGCCATTTACATGTTACACCTAGAATTTTGCACCTTAATAACTTTGCAACCGTTCAATGGATTTGCATGAAATTTGGAACGCACAATCAAGAACCATACATCTTGGGATCTGCCAACTTTTGTAATGTTCAGATATACGACTGCGGAGTTATTAAGCGTGATCTGCGTGCGTGGTTACACTTTTTGGGAATTCTTTGCTCATCTCTACAGGTTGCGTGGTTTGAGCGACCAGTCCGAAGTCTTCAGGGAACATGTGGCCGGGGTCCCCGATGTGCCTTTTGAAGATTTTGTGAAAAAATATTAAACAGTTCAAAAGTTATTCAAAAAAACAAGTTCCCATTATAAGTCAATGGGAAAAGTTAACAAAAAGTTTGACAGTGTCGCAAATGCAGTTTTTACTTTTGCAAATGGCCCTTTTACTGTCGCAAATCCACCATTTTGTTTTCAGTTGGTCATCAGGAAAATGCTTGGCATTTAAATTTTGGACCCTCTAGCAACCTAATTATTTTTGTATTCACCTAGTCGGACACTGAGGATGCTAGGCATGTCTTTATTTTGGGGTAAAACACCACAGAAATATGTTTTTCAAATTTCTGGAAAAAGTACTTTCACAAAGTACTTTCGCATTTGCGACACTGTTGCATGAATTTGCGAAAGCTTTTGCAAAATCCGACAGTACTTTTCCAGGCTGTGGGAAAATGACAGCAATTTTTTGCCACCCTGCTGCAAAAGAACAGTTTGGTCTTTTAGGCTGAAATTTGGAAGAGACACAGCCAATATCTCACAGATGTGTCTTTCACTGTTTCAGTGAAAAAATATTACAGGGTGGCAAAGTTACAACACTCCAAAGTTGATGCTTTTTCCCATAGGATAACATTACGGCGTCCGCTGCATTACAGGAATCCTTTGCCGCCCTGCTGCAAAATAATAGTTTGGACTCTTGGGCTGAAATTTGGAGGGAAGAAAGCCAACATCCCACAGATGTGCTATTCAGTGGTTTGGTGAAAAAATATTACAGGAAACCAAAGTTATGGCACTCTGAACTTCTCTTAATTTCTCATAAGATAACATTATGGCGTTCGCCGCGCCTTTCAGGGCCCGTTTTTCGGAAACGGTGCGAGATACAGACTTTTTGTCAGAAAAATGCTTAGCCCCCTAGTGTGGGCTAAGTACAAAACTAGTCAGGAAAGTCATAAATCATATGACTTTTAATTTTTTTTCCACGTCGTACGGTTCCTGAGATGTAAGCAACTTAGTATTCCAACTCCTCATTTTCTACTCAAAGACCCATTATTATGCATACATTCTTTGTACTCACTGTCTTTCTCTATGCAGCTTTTGGGGAAAACCAGCCTGTGCGCTTACATTACTGTTACTCTTACCGCTTCTGCTTGCGGTTCCGTACCCGTTTCACTTACTGTTCCCGTCTACGGCACCATGTGCGTTACCCGTTGCATTTTCATTTGCACTTGCATTTGTGTTATTTTAACCATTTGTGTCTACAGTACTGTTTATCTTTGTTTTTCACTTTGCGTCACCACGCAGGGCACCACACTTCCGTCACCACATTACATTCATTATTTCTCATTATCATTCTCAAAAAGAAGGGAAATTAGAGGCATAAAACTCCATTTAATGCATAAGTTAGGGTTGTTCCACAGTGATAAAAGTGAAGAAATTTGGTGTTAGGGTTGAAAGCCCCCCTTGGACCCCCCCGCCCACAACCCCAGCTGGCATCAGGGTGCGCGTTCGGTTTGCTGGTTCTAACTCTCATCCCATTCTCCTTTACCTCTGCTTCTTCACACATCTGATGGGGTGAGAGTTAGGGCCGGCAACCCCAGTGTACCTCAATGCGGTTGGGGGTGATGGCGTGAAAGGCGCTTGCAACCCTAACACCTAATTCTCACTTTTGTCGCTGTGGAACAACCCTAACTAATGCATTAAACTGAGTTTTGCCTCTACTATATATATATCTATATATATATATATATATATATATATATATATATATATAGATAGATAAATATATACATACATATATATATATATATATATATATATATTTATACAATGGGGTGAGAGCTATTCCAGTGCAATAAATTGAGATATTCTCACTGTGGTGAGATAAATGCTCACTACGGTGAGATAAATACTGATGACATCAGTGGAGTGAGATATATTCCGTTTATCCATACTCTGCTGATGTCATCACTCACTCACTCAAGCTAGCATTCTAAATATCACACTCACCTCTGAGGCCGGGAGATCAGAGGGCTGTGGGTTCAGTTCCCACATCTGGCACTTGGGTTAATATCCCAGTACTGACACTGTAGTGCAGCATGAGAGGGGTGCTGCCCTTCTGAGGTGCCGTCTTTCGGATGAGACATTAAACCGAGGTCCCGTCTGCGTGGATTGGTGGTAGTTCAGGTGGATGTTAAAGATCCCATGGCACTTATCGAAAGAGTAGGGAATTTCCCCGGTGTCCTGGCCAAATTTCTCTCATTCACTAAAAAAATACCACCAACAGCTTAATCTGGTTCAAGGTCAGTTGGCATTCATCTGTATCCCCCTCCCCCGGGTCATGCCTGAAAATAGGCAGGATTTGTCTAGTGCACTTACCTGGTCAACAAAAACTAAATAAATAAATAAAATAAAATAAAAGTGCTTCAAAAATCAGTTTCTGTGTCTCACTGAAGCCTACATATAACTCAGTTAGCATTGCAAAACACTTTTGTCCGAAAGTTTCCAACACTCCTAGCCCATTTCTGTTAAACTCATTTACCAAGGCGTTTCTTTCGCACTACAAGCTACAAATAGCATAGAGAAACACACTTACCTGTGTTCCAAAGTTTCCAACATTCCTAACCAATTTCTGTGCTAATCTCAGCATAAAAGCAACCTGAATTCAAATGAAACTCAATTACAAAGTAGTTTCTTTCTCACTGCAAACTGCAACTAACACAATTAGCACAGCCAAACACAGTACTTCTAACAATCCCGACCCATTCAGAAACACTCCCACACTCTCAGACCACAGACAAACAGTGCTTTCAGTATAGCTTAGAGCTTGGAGTAATGAGCTCTGAACAAGCTTGGTACAGCCAGCAGACCAGACCTGGGTTTGATTCTCACAACCTCCACTTGCATACTGTGTAAATCTGAACAAATCACTTAACTACCCAGTACTCTTAAAAAAACTCACCTACCTACCAAAAATTAGTTACTAAAGACTAAAACTCAAAAAAAAAGCACATAGTTACAGGGGAAAAAGACACAGCAAAACATGACACTTTATATGCTCTCACACCATTTGTACAAATAACATACATGATGTGCAAGTTGTGAGATATGAGAAACATTCTCCCTCCTGCAGAGTGAGTTGTGCATTCTCACTTGTGCCTTTGACACTTCGAGAATACAGAACTCACTCTGCAGGAGGGAGAATATTACACATATCTCACTTGTGCCCATTATATATATATATATTTTGCAAAAAAACTCCATTAATGCATCAGTTAGGTTGGAGCAACAAAAGTAAGGAAATGAGATGTTAGGATTTCCATCTCTAACACCTCCCCCCACCAACACCCAACCCGAGCACCCCACCCCCCAAAGACCAATAGGCATTGGGGTGTGCCTTGGGGTCATTGGCCATAACTCTCACCCCCATTCCAATTGTAAGGAAACTGACATGGTACAGTATAGCAGAATGGGTTGAGAGTTAAGGCTGATTACCCAAGTCGCACCCTGATGCTTGTTGGTCTGTGGAGGGTGGGGGTGGGGTGGTCGGGTTGGGTGTCGGTGGGGGGAGGTGTAAGGGATGGAAATTCTAACACCTCATTTCCTTACTTTTATTGCTTCAACCCTAAATGATGAATTAATGGAGTTTTTTTTTGCAATGAATTTCCCTTATTTTTGAGACAGTAGAAGGACCCTGCGCTTCAATACCACAAAATTATGTGCATGCATTTAATAAATTCAATGGACACATGCAACTTTGGCATTTTCAGGAATTTTTTTGCCAAATTTTCAACATGGACTTTTGGAGACCCCACCTCATGAACAGTGGCACTGCCATTTTGTTAATCTGTCCCGGAAGTTGATTTTGCAAAGTAACGGTGCCATTCTGCACCTCAGGTGCCAAAACATGTTTCGGGCAGGATGTGAAAAATGATAGCTGTGTACTGTTCATAAGGAGGTGTAAAAATGGCAGTGTTGAAAATCTGGAGTGGAAATATGACAAATTGGTGAAGTTACGAGCTTGCGTAGAACCTACACAACACAAGCTCATAACACACTCATTTTTTGGAATTTCTTTCACCACATTTTCAACATGGGCTTTTGGGACCTCCCTTAATGAACACTAGCACTGTGAGTTTGTTAATCCCTCAGGAAAGTTGATTTTACACAGCAACCATGCCATTCAGCGCCACAGGTGGGAAAACACATTTTGGGGTGTGAAAAATGACACCTGTACTGTTCATGAATCATGAGGAGGTGTGCAAAAATAGTAATGTTGAAAATCTGGAGTGAAAATGTTAAAAATTGGCAAAGTTATGAGCGTGCATACAAACTGCACAATGCACACTCGTAACACAGTCATTTTTTGGAATTTGTTCATCAAATTTTCAACATGGGCTTTTTGGGACCTCCTCTCATGAACACTGGCACTGTCATTTCATTACTCAGTCCCAAAAGGTGATTCTGTGCAGTGATGGCAAAATCACCTTACGGATCTGATTAATGAGATGACAGTCACAGTGTTCATGAGGTGGGGTCTTAAAAAGCCCATGTTGAAAATTTGGTGAGCAATTGTAAAAAAATGTTTGAGATATCAACATAAGTTGAAAAGCCCATTGACAGTCATTATACGTCACTTACTGTACCTTGAGTCTTCATTTTGCGGTTCAGCTTTGAAGAGTGCAGACACATCCCGGTCCACAGAGGATGACAGCGCTGACCTCTGGAGGTAAGTATTGGGTAAGGGGTGAGGTAAGAGGAGGCGGTGCAGAGGGAGGGAGGAGGGTAGAGGAGGAGGGGACAGGGATGGGGAGACAACGAGGGACAGTTTTCAGAAATGAAAAAAAAACTTTGGGGTGGGCAGTTTTCTTCTTTTTTTCCTCATCATAAGTTTTTATCAAGATTTTTCCAGATACAAAAAAAGAATAGCAGAAACAATAACATAAAGATTTCATATGATAACTGTAGTAAATAATCCAGATATAAAATATATATATATATTTATTTTATAGTGGCGCGGTCGCGCCACTATATTTAGGGTTATGAAGGCACTTCTATGTTAAGGTCAAGATTTTGCACGTTAATAACTTTGGACCTGTTCAACCGATTTGCCTGAAATTTGGTATGCGCAGTGGGGCATGGTAGATCTCTTGATCTGCCAAATTTTGTTTCAGTCGGACTTACAGTCTTTGTGCACCAAAACACTGCAAAATGCACTTTTCACCAGTTTTGGAGATGGCTCATCTGAAAGAGCTTCAGTGGCTAAACATGCCGCCTTTCATTTGGTGAAAAAATATTAAGGCATTCGAAAGTTAAGGCACTTTTAAGCTCCCATGATAAGTCAATGGGAAAATTTATATGGTTGTTTTGTGAACAAAGAATGGAGTTTGGGCCATCTCATCCCGCCTGTCTGTCAAAGAATTTGCAGCCTCGTGGTCAAAGAATCATTGTCCCCGAGAATTCTTTGATCGTGAGGTCTGCCATCTTATTTTTAATTTCTGATTGTAAAAAATCAAATCTCTCGGCTCAGGGGTCACTCCTGAAGTAAAACCTGCATAGGTTTTACTCAGGGGGCTTCGATCTATCGACCCATGCCTTAGATATCATCTAAAATGGTAAAAAAATAGAGCTATAATGTTTAAAATTCTTTGATTGCGACTCGCTAATGATCTTTGATCATGAGCCTTCAAATTCTTTGACCACGAGATTCTTTGACCGCGATCTTGCATTGTGAGGTAAAAATACAATTTTCTCAGCTCAGGGGTGGGCTAGGAACACAAATGAGGGTGGGTTTTGCTCAGGGGGCTTCTTTCTATCAAGGCATGGTGGTGGTTTCATCTAAATCTGCCAAAAACTTGTTTCACCATTTTTTATTCTTTAATCATGAATGTACAATTTCTTTGATTGCGAGCCTGCAAATTCTTTGACCACGAGGTTCTTTGACCGCGATCATGCATCGCAAGCGAGGGACAAGATGGCCCATTTAAAAAATCTAATTTCTCAGCCCAGGGGTGCCCTAGGAAGCCAAATGAGGGTGGGTTCTGGACATGGGCTTTGTTTTGTCGAACAATGGTGGTGGTTTACCACATTTATCTCAAAATTTTGATTTTCAGCATTTTTTTCTTTGATCGCGAGATTCTTTGACCACGATCGTGCACTGTGAGTGAGGGACGAGATGGTTCAATTAAAAAATCTAATTTCTCAGTCCAGGGGTGCCCTAGGAAGACAAATGAGGGTAGGTTCTGCTCAGGGGGTTTCGTTCTGTCAAACCGTGGTGGTGGTTTACCACATTTATGTTAAATTCTGATTTTCAGCATTTTTTATTCTTTGACCATGAGCCTGTAAATTCTTTGATCGTGAGATTCTTTGATTGCCATCTTTGATCACGAGATAGGGACAAGATGGCCAGATTTTATAATGGATTAGATAGGGCAATTGTACTAATCTTTAGCATTACATATCTCAGAAACAGTTTGGTCTTTTTACTTGAAATTTGGAGGGTGTTTATGGCATGTCCTACAGATGTAAATTACAGTGTTTACATGTCAGAAAATATATTTTTTGCAGAGATATTGTGTGGTGCAGTTTATGTTCTGTGGACAGCGATTTGCATTGTGGTAGTGGCTTGAAATTGATAGGTTATCTAGCCTTAGTGTCATGGATGTAGTTTGCAGTCGTTGTGTCTGTAAAATGTCAACAGGTGCGGAACTCTGCAACTCTGACGAATGAAAATCTCAAACTTTAAAATGTTATATCTCGGACATGGTTTGGTCTTTTACATTGAAATTTGGAGGCTGTTGACGGCATGTCCTGTAGATGTGAATTACTGTGTTTATGTGTCGGAGACAATATTTTTTGCGGAGATATTGTGTGGTGCAGTTCACGTTTTGAAAACAGCGTTTTTCATTGCTGTACTAGCTTGACATTTGTACGGTAGCTGGCCTTACTGTTGTCAATGTACTTTTTAGTCATTATGTGTGTAACATGTCCTGACACTTGCAAGTTGGTGGGAGGGCCCTGCACACCCACCAACTTGCACAACTTTCCACTTTTCTATTCTTTCTTAAAAAGTAAGGAAATTCGATGCAAAAAACTGTGTTAATGCATCATTTAGGGTTAAACCACAAAAAGTCAGGAAATGAAAAATCTTTAGGGTTGCCCTCCCCGGACCCACCATTCATCCCAAGATTGACAGATGATGGGTGTGTCATTGGGTTGTGAGGCCTAAATGTCACTCCATTCTTTTTCGCTGTCCCTTGTCAATATGATTAAACATGGAATGGGGTGACATTTAGGTCTCACAACCCTAATGACACACCCCATCATCTGTCAATCTTGGGATGATTGGTGGGTCCGGGGGGGGGAGGGGCAACCCTAAAGGTTTTTCATTTCCTGACTTTTTGTGGTTTAACCCTAAATTATGCATTAATACCATTTTTTGCATAGAATATAAATAGAATAAATGATAGAGGACTGAGTATTATGAGGTTATAATAGCATCAAGAGGTTTTGGGGACAGGTGAACCTTGAGAGCAAAGCTCGAGAGGTTGCAACGTGTCCCGAGAACCTCGAGATGCTTATTTAGCCTCGCAATACTCAGTCCCCTACAATTTATTTTTTTATAATATATGGATCTGAGGCATTTTAAATGCTTTTAAATTTGCCTGCTACAGTAGTCGTGTCTGTATCGCAGTCCTTTTGTTTTTCTGTGGTTGCCAGCCATTGCTATGGATGCCACAATGCTCACATGCGTGTAAAGTGCACAGCACATGTTCTGATTGGCTGTAGCTCTGCTTTTCACATAATTTTCAAGGGAAAATGGCGGCTTGTTTATGTGAGCAGGCTTGAGAGCTGTCAGATGGTTTGGCATGCGGGAGTTTCACTGGACTGAAGAGAGGAGAGCAATTATTCCTGTGTGGTTTAAGGTAATACTCTGGGGAAAGTTTTTCATTTTTTTGGCTAGCAGTGAGTTGTCTTCTGCTCTACACAGTGACGGTTACAGTAAAAGCCGTCTCTGACTCTGCATGAGACAGTTGTGCACTTGCGCTTTAGAGTTTTGAAATGAAATGAAATGAAACTTTATTTATGTGGCACCTATCTCAAACCAAGGCGCTTTACAATATTTAAAACAATAAACAATAAATAAATACAAATCCATAAATAATTTATACAACACTAAGTCTGAGTTCCAGTTCACAGTCAATTAATTAAAATTAATCTTTGACCATAAATAGGTCTTGAGGGCCTTTTTAAACTCCTCCACAGTCGCACACTGATGAAGTGGACGGGGTAGAGAATTCCAGAGGGTCGGAGCAACAAACATAAAAGCACGAGCACCTGATGACTTTAAAAAATCGTCGGAATCTCTAGCAACCCCTCGTTCGCCGAGTGGAGCGATCGCCTGGGGTGGTAGGGAACCAAAAGCTCTCTCAAGTAGTCTGGACTCTGTCAGTGTAAGGCTTTATAGGTCAAAAGACCAACTTTAAAGGTTTTCATAATAATACTATCATTCAGACTGCAACAATGGTATTATCAGCTCTGAATGATAGTATTATCACCAAGCAACAATGGTATTATCAGTTGAGCAAGGGTGGTATTATCAGAACTGAAGTACTGTATTATAGGGAAATGTTTGTATGGGATAAGATAGTATTATTATGGCTTATCCATATAGCATATATACATATATATATATATATATATATATCTCAAACAAATTAGCTTTCCATTTTCAGACATCTTGAACACACTTTCCATTTTCCTCTTATCTATTAACAATTAAAATGGAGATAGTAATAGTAAAATCTTGAAATCTATTAAAACCAATTTATAATCTTATGGGACTGCTTTTAGAAAAAAGGCATCCAGATTTTATGGAATAAATCCAATGTACCAATGATACTGTAACATATGCACTCATTATTAGTTAAGACTGCCATGTTATCATACCATTCCTATAAATGTGGGATTTTTTGGGATTTCCAATTCCTGAACAGGATCCTTTTTTAACATCAACGAAGCCAGAAAGACACAGGCATGTTCATATGAATCTAGTTCACAGTCATCAGGAAAGCATACTCATCACCTTCAGTGTCACCGTTATGGTGTTCTGTTGCTTTACGCTATGCTGTTTTCTTATGTTTACTTGTAGTTTGTGGTATATGCATTGTGTTGTATTACCTATGTCCTAATTGTTCACTTAATGATAATTTTGTATGTATTGTTTTACTTATGAACTAATTGTTTACTTGAGGATTGTTTTGTATGTATGGTATGAACTCACTGTAACCCCCCTCCAGGACGCACCGGGAGATGAGCAACTTGTTGCTTAGTGTGCCTTTTCTGGTGAAAAATTTCAATAAATAAAATTTAAATAAACCTAATGAGAAAAGGGCTGGAGATAATGGGATTGTAGTTTTGGATACACTGCTACATATCCTATGGCTATCCGACCAGAGTCCATGGACAGCAGAACAGTCCCACAGAGTATGAAAAAGACCTGCATCATATTGATTACAGCACCAACGATTAGAGTCTGAGGCAAGGCCTATATTATATAGCTTATGGGGTGAGTAGTAGAAGCCATGCAGAATCTTAAACTGAATTAGCCTACCTTGCAACTCCCTATGACTCTGACAGGCCTGTTTCCAGGTTTCTTCACATTCTTCCATGCTGATGGGGATGCCTAGTTCTTCTTCCCGGGTTTCTTTTGTTCTAGTGTTTGGGGATAAAGAAAAGGCAACAGACGATAGGGCCTTATAAAGGATACCTGCATTCCTCCTGAGGATACCTAACTTAACAATCTGCTCCCACTCCAGATTTCTTTCCCAGCAATAATCATGGCCCATTCATGGGTTGAACTTTGTCTATTAAGTAAGTCTTGTAACTGTAGCTATTGATAACATTGTGATTTGTGAATCCCAAGCTTATTTTGAATCTGAGTGAAAGAAAATAATGTTATAGGATTTAGGTTCACATCTTTTTCCTTACAAATACCAGCTTTTCTCCAGCTATCACTGATCATTGTTTTTCCATTGTAGGCAAGTAAAGGGTTGGACCAAAGAGGCATGAAGTCCAAGAGTATGTTGTTGGGATTAATACTGCTATTAACCTTTTTAAGTGTGTTAATGGAAAAAGATAGACATGGTTTGTCTCTCTCCAATTAGTTAGCTTATTCAAGACCAAAAAGTCAATTAAGACATGGAGCCCTAGCAGAAGCCTTTCCATCTGCAACCCAATGGCATATCCATGGCTTGAAGTGGACTGTTAACTAGGTGGGGGAGGGTCTGTTTCAGTGAAAATGCCAGATGGTAATCTATGTCTCCCACCATGGAAGAGCTAACCATCCTTTCTCTTTTGGTGCTCGCAATTTATTAACACCCAACCTAGGAGATGGTTCACTCCATAAAAATTCTCTAATGAGTTTAAAGTTTTTCCCCAGTAGCATGGAGATATTTTGGAAAAAATAAAACAGTTTAGGCACTATGATCATTTTAATTGCATTAACTTTCTCACATAGTGACAGATTAAGTTTAGACCACCTCGCCATTTAAAACATTAGTTTATTTTAAAAGGGGGTATAATTCAACTCTACAACGGAGTCCAGGTTGATAGACACAGAATGCCTTAAGTAAATGACGGCATCTTTAAACCACTTATCATCCAGTACCCCCTCTAACGCAGTATAGAGAAGTAGGGAGAAATTTTTATATAAAACTTGAGTTTTATCCCAGTTTATTACCAGCCCTGAAATTTGTGAAAACCCTTCTAAAAGGTCATGAAGTCCCCTACAAGAGTCAGCAGGCTTTGTTACTGTCACGAGTAAGTCGTCAGCAAAGGTTAGAACTTTGCGATCTGATTTTCCTAGTCAAATACTAAAAATGCATGGATTCATATTGATAGTAGGAATAAGGGTCTCAAAGGCTAAAATAAACAGATAAGGGGATAATGGGCTTTTTTGTCTTGATCCACAGTGTAAATAGAACAGAATAGATAGGGTTCTATTCGTACTAAGCTGAGTCGTGGGTTTTCCATATAGCATAAGTATCCCGTTAAGGAATTTGGATCTGAAGCCAAATTCTTCTTGGGACCTAAATAGATAATCCCAATGCAGAGAATCAAATGCTTTGAAGATATCTAGTGAGAGTACAGCATAAAGGTCTCTTTTTTGTTTGCCAACCGTAGCAGGTGAAACAATCTTCGCAGGCAATCTGATCCCAATCTGCCTTGAACGAAACCCTTCTGTTCTTTGCCTACCAATTTGGTGATAATATTTGGTACCCTTCTTGCTAGAATCTTTGTCAGGATTTTATAATCGGAATTTAGTAAGGATATGGGCTTATAACTGGAACATTCAAGTGGATCTTTGCCTTTTTTGGGAATGAGTGTTATAAATTCCTCTTGCATAGTGCAGGTAAAAGCTTCATCTTCTTGCAAACCTTGCAAGACTGAATAAAAGATAAGAGCTATAGTGGGGCCTAACTTTTTATAAAACTCTCCCGGTATGTTATTCAGCCCAGGAGTTTTACCTTGGGCAGAGAGCTAGTAGTCCAATCAGCTTCCTGCTGTGAAATGTCCCTATCCAAATCTGACTGCTCTTGGTCCCATAAAGGAGGGTAAATCCAAGGTCTCTAGGAAGAGATTAATCTTGTCACAATTACTATTGTCTGGATGGGCATAAATGTCTTTATAAAAAGAGACATTTTTTATTAATTTCAGTATTACTAGTCACTATTTTCCCTGCTTTGGTTTGAATTCCTGGTGTTATACTGTAAATTACTCACAAAGTTATATTTAACTCAGGGGATTTTGGTAATTGCATTTATCTTCAATTCTCTATACTCAATATCTAAGTAGTGGACCTATTTTCTTATCTCTCAATTATTCTAGTACATTAGGCACCATGGTTATCTACAAACTGGTTTCTTGGAATGTTAAAGGGTTGGTAAGCCCCAATAAAAAGAACAAGGTATTAACAGATTTGAAGAAAAAAAAAAAACAAGGCAGATATCATTTTAATTCAAGAGGCTTATCTGTTGCATGATGAGGCAGAAGAACTTAAACGCATGTGGGTGGGCCAGGAGGAACATAGTTGCCTCAACACTAAGCAATGAGGACCTCCATTCTGATCTGAAAGGGGGTGAACTTCACCAAGCCTGCACATATGGCTAATCAGGATGAAAGAGTTCAGTTTTTAGCAGGCACTCTTGATGGGCAAAAAATAGTCCTGTGTAGTATTTATGCCCCTAACTGTGGTCAAGAATCCTGTCTCAATCAAATTTACATAGAACTCACCAAATACTTGGATTATGATGTCATTTTTGGGGGAGAATTTAATCTTGTTGTAGATCCCATTTTAGACAGATCCTTGAACAAAGCAGTACAGTTGGAGACCAGAGCTAGAATATCCTTCAAGAAAATATTGATGACCTGTTTGTAACAGACAGTTTACCCTAAAGGTAGAGATTATACCTTCTTTTCCAACAGACACCGGTCATATAGTAGAATAGACTATTTGCATTTGTCCAATAAGCTACTGACCACAGTTGCTGGAGTGGACATAAATAACATCACTATTTTGGACCATGCTTTAATAAGTGTTGATCTTGACTGGGCTAATGGGGGAGAAGGCACAGAGATGGAGAATGAATACCCAGTTACTTAACAACAGGAAATTTGTAGAACTGGTGGAGTCTCAGACCAAACGTTTACTTTAAAATCAGTGATAATCATACCGTTTCCAAGGCAACACTGTGGGAAGCCTATAAAGCAGTTATCAGGGGGCAGATTATCACTTATGCTTCTAAGAAAAAAAAATTAAACAACAAGGAGTGTGAGCTTAAAAACTAAAAGCTATTTCCAAAACTCATAAAACTCCTACCGGTGAACTGCTTCATAAAATAGCTTGTGTTAGGTCTGAGATTAATTCCATTTACACAGCAGCTATTTAGAACTAAACAATGCTACTGGGAAGTGGGGCAGAAACCTGGTAAATTACTGGCAGCTGGGCTTGAGAAAATGCAACAACAAAATACTGTAGTGTACAGGTAAAAAAAAGGGAATTCTGTGAAAAAACAGAAGTTAAACTATTAATGGCAGTATCCAAAGTATAAATCTCAAAGTTTGTAAAGCTCTGGCTAATTACTTTAAAAACCAAAAGTTAAGCAAATATTCAATATCAGTCCTTACACTAGGTACTATAGTTACAGTCTGACAAAAATAACAACAGTAAAATGTAATTGCAGTAAGTGCTTAAATTGCTTTTAGGATATCAAGACAAAACATACTAAACTTATTAACTGTCAAAAGATGAACCACAATTACAATAAGACTCAATAAATAATTAGAACTGGGAAAAAGTAGGGTATTTGTTGACTTTTGTACCCATTGTCTACCGGATTGAAGATCCTAGGCAGTAAGGTTTGTTGACACAGTAAGCAGGCTCTCAGAGATAGGACCATGTTCGCCCTAAATCTATCTTCAGTGCCCTCGCTAAGTTAATTTAAAACAGCCATACTAACTGTAAATGCCAAATGAATGGGCAACAATCTATGCTCTAAGTATACCAGTACAGTAACGCAGCGTGCTGTAAGTGCCGAAGAAAGAGAGCAAGTAAGACATTGGAAGTAGCAGGAATTCAGATAAACAGTATATTGCATAATGACACTAGACAACAACAAAAGGATGCAACTTCGACAACAGAACAGAGCCCATTCCTTATTCTCCAAGAAATGTGTTCATATTGGGATACTGGTCCCAACCCAGCACTTTGTTTATGGGGTGATGCACTGTACGTTCCATGTACTAGTACTCTTCTTTAAACACGGCACTGTTTGAGCCTGGCTGAGTGAGTGGGAGGAAGTTTCGTAGAATTCAGGGAACTGGATCTTGCAGGGCTGACTCCACTCACTGAGTATCTCTTCTCTGCATCTGTTTTTGGTACAATCAGAGAGAGACTATACCACATAAAACAATAGCTGCCACAGGTTGTTGTTAATATTGGTCTTTCATCAACTCATGGGAGAAGTGTCAGGGAGACTCAGGGAGCTGGATCTAGTGCTAGCCTCTGAATAGCTGTCTAGCTGCTGCAATTTAAAGAGTGGCCTTTGACAACTAATCTTTTGATAAATGCTGATCGATGCATATTTATTCAAATGGGAAGAGTAGTCAGATCTTTCAGGAATGCCTGGTTCTTCTGACACATAATGTCGTTTTGGTAAAACAAAATAAATACACAGACATTTGGTAAGAGTGTTAGAGAATTTAGGGTGCTTTATTCATTCTGGCAGATACCATTCTCTGTAAACTACTCAGGACAAGGATTTTGCAGTGTGGTACAGATCTGTCATTTTCTGCAGGGAGTTTTCTTTTTTTTTTTACAGGAAAAAATATATAAATATATAAATATATATATATATATATATATATATATATATATATAGCTAGACACTGGGAGTGGGCTACCCAGTGTTGCACCATACAGGGGCAGGGAAATAGAACTGGTGACACTGGGAGTGAGCTACCCAGTGTCTCACATTGTTGGGGGATAGTCCTAACATGGGGATTGGGCAACCTGATGTTGCCCCCCCCCAAAAAAGGGATTAATGAAATAGTAACTTGCTCAGTACACTGGGAGTGGGCTCCCAAGTGTACCACACTTCTCTGGTGGTGGTGGGGTATTTGTATACTGCCGACATGGGATTGGGCACCCTGATGTCAGTAGAAGCACTAGAAGAAATCTACAAAACTTTTTCCAAAACTTTCCCACTTTTGTTGAAAACTTGTGAACATTTGGGAAAACATTCGTAAATGTAACCCTTTATTATGGCAGAAAAAGTGTTGCACGGGACATCTAACTTTTCCCATAGGAAATAATTGGCAAAAACAAAATTAAATAACTTTTCAACAGATTGATATTTTTACACCAAACCTTCAAAAGGCACATCTGTGGGGCCAAGGCTTTGAAATAAACAAATAAAAAAACAGACCAATATCTACACCTGTTTCTGAGATACACATGAACAAAAAAACAGGACAAAAGAGTGACTCACAGCCATTTTAAATGTTTCATAACTTTTGACCCAATATCTGGCATGTCAACAGGCCTGCCCCGGCACTTCTTCATGCCAGATGTTTTGCTAATCCATTGAACAGCTCAAAAGTTATTAAGGTTCAAAAATTCAGCTTTAAGATTAAAGTGCCCTATCACCCTAACTATACTGGCAATACCGCCCCAGTATAATATATATATAGATACTGTATATAGATATCTACACACACACATACTCCCATAGCAGTTCATAAATAAACCCTGCCTTCTTTTTCCTCCAATACACCAGTCAACTCCCTGTCCCCAGAGACAGAACCCCAGGCGGTGATACTAAATGGCAACAACACTTTGGCAAAGACAAGGGCAAGACACTTTCTAGTGCCTTAATTATGACGATAAAATAATTTCCAGAAAGAGAACTAGACTAACAAAACTCCATGATTCAAATCCCAAACTTTTCTGATAGAAGATCAGTTTATGGGGGATTTCTATTATAAATGGGTACCTCTTTGTATAGGGTAGGGTTCAGACATGATTGGCCTGGGAATGAATCAGTCCCTTTTCAACTTTAAAGTTACAGTAGTTATTAGGATAGGCATGCCAATAATACATTTTGGGGACCTGAGGATATTTCTAAGCTTAAAACAGGAATATCTCTGAAAAAAACAAGCATTTGTCAATGCCGAATATTTGTTTGCTGGCATTAGCATTGGAAGTGCAAGAGTTAGACAGATGCAGAATAGGAATCACAGTGAAGTATTGAAGTGATGCCAATCCCACCCCCACCCTGAAGAGATGGACAGGTATTGGGGTGCGTGTTTGGGTCGTTGCCCATAACACTCATGCCATTTCATCTCTCCCTACCCTGCAGACACTGACAAGTGTTGAGGTGTGCCTTGGGGTGTTCAGGCTTTACACTCACCCCATTCCATAAGTAAATACGCTGAAATGGGTGCAGTATAGGAGAATGGGGTGAACTTTGGGGTCGAAGAGTCTAAGGCACACCTCAATGCCTGTCACTGGCTGCAGAGTGGGGTGGGGGTGAAATGATGTGAGCATTACTGTCTAAGTCACACCCCTGACACCTGTCAGTTCCTACAGGGTAGGGTACTATGGTTGGAAACCCCAATGCCATGGGAGTTTCTTGGTATTTTCACTCCAAGTTTTCAACATGGGATTTTTGTAACCCCACCACATTAACAGTGACATTATCAGTTCGTTAGCTGAAAGGTGATTTTGCACAGCGACTGTGCCATTTGCCACCACAGGTGTGAAAACATATTTCAAACAGGGTGTGAAAAATGACAGCTCAACTGTTCATGAGGAGGTGTGAAAAAATAGTAATGTTGAAAATCTGGAATGAAAATATAACAAAATTGGTGAAGTCATGAGTGTGTGTAGAAACTGTGCAATGCACACCTGTAATGCAATTATTTTTGGGATTTTTTACACCAGATTTTCAACATAGGCATTTTGGGACCTCCGCTCACGAACAGTGGCACTGTGGTTTTCTTAATCTGTCCCGAACATTGATTTCGCATAGCGACCGTGCCCATTGTGTGCCACAGGTGCGAAAACATGTTTTGGGCAGGAAGTGAAAAATGACAGCTGTACTGTTTGTCAGGTGGTGTGCAAAAATGAGAATGTTGAAAATCTGGAGTAAAAATATAAAAAATTGGTGAAGTTATGAGTGTGTGCAATGCACGCTGGTAATGCAGTCATTTTTGGGAATTTTTTCACCAGATTTGCAACATGGGCTTTTTGGGATCTCTCCTTATGAACTCTGTCACTGTGAATTTCTTAATCTGTTTCAAACATTGATTTCACACAGGGACTGCGTCACCGTGCGCCACATGTGTGAAAACACATTTCAGGCCAGATGTGAAAAAATTACAGGTGTACTGTTCATAAGAAGGTGCAGAAAAATGGCAATGTTGAAAATCTGGAGTGAAAATATTAAAAATTCTTAAAGTTATGAGCTCGCGTGGGAACTACGCAATGCACACTCATAAAACAGTCATTTTTGGGAATTTTTTCACCAAATGTGCAACATAGGCTTTTTAGGAACCCACCTCATGAACAGTGACACTGTCATTTCGTTAATTGGTCCTGGAAGGTGATTCTGCACAGTGACCACGAAATCACCTTTCGGGACCAAATAACGACATGACAGTGATTTAGTTCATTAGGTGGGGTTCCAAGAACCCATGTTGAAAATTTGGTGATAAAAATCGCAAAAGTGGCCGAGATATCTACCTAAGTTGAAACCCCCCTGTTTATGCCATTATACAGCTTACTGGCATTTCTTCAGTTTGCAGTCGGCTTTGAAGAGTGTAGACATGCTCCTGCTCAATCGAAGATCATCGCACCAGGATCCAGAGGTAAGTATTTGGTGAGGGGGGGGTGTGTAGGGAGGTGGGTGCCCTGATGGTGGGTGTGGATTGGGGAAGGGGGCACCGGAGAAAATGAGGGACCATTTTCTTGTTTACAGGCTTAAAAAAAAAAACTTTGCGGGAAGGTTTTCATGTTTTACAGGTACATTTGACATGCTGGGGTTGGCTCCCAGCTTGCCACCTGTATTGATGCCGATGGGGATTGGGCACCCCCTCAGAGGACAAATTATGGGGGACATTATGCTGAGGGGGAATTAGGCTCCCCCATTGGCAAATGAACTGGGGACAGGCCATGCTAACAGGGGGATTGGGCACCCCCATGTTGGCTTTCCTGGGACTGTGAGAGGTGGACCGCTACAGCCGCTGCCCTGTTTATTGAAATGTAACACCAGGCAAGGCATGCCCAGAAATGAGGTGGCGCTCCCTCATTGTGGCAGTGAGATTGTTTCAAGTTGGTGGCACGCTTCTGAGCTGCTGTCATAGACAGCATGCTCATTCATTGGTGCCACAGAGACAAGCCTCCAAAAGCAGTGGTGGCATTGTCTACATCACGACTACACCTCCACAACCTGCTTCTCCAGCAAGCTGTTACAACACGTTTCTTGTGCATGCATGCAAATAAACATCAAAATCAGAGACAGGTTTGAGAGAGGTATGATTTTTTTTTTTAAGAATAAATGAGGGCCTGACCCAAATGGCCGAATCAACTTGTTTTTTTGATTTCACTGCGAACTCCTCTTTAATTTCCAGAAATCCTTCCTTCATCATCTTACATAGTAGCTTTATTTTGCCTTTCATTCAGATATATGCACACACAATTGAAAACAGCAGCAAATTAAATCTGTAATTTTGTTGTTGTTATTGTGTTCTGCCTTGTGCCCAGATCCAGATCTTCTCCAGCCCATCCAGGTCACAAGCAGAAAGCTCTTTTTTTTATTTTTTTAATATCTCCACCTAGAACTAGCTCAAGAAGAAACACCCTGGCCTGCCTGGTGGCGCTGAGGGTTGAGGTGCTGGATGCCACACCTCTCGCCACGCTGGCGACCTGGGTTCGGGAACGAGCCCGGGTCGTTGGGGGTTGGCAGGGAAGGGAAAGTATTGAGTGTCCCCAGGACTGCTTTCGTTCCCCAGGGAGGGGGGGGTCCACCTGCTGATACACTGGTGACCTCTAGTGTAGACTGGAGGCACTACAGTGCACGGCTGCAAGATGCTGGGGATTAGAGCTGCAGCAGATGTCAATCAGGGGTGTGCAGGAGCATGCATGTCATTGTACGTCTGAACTCCAGGGACGCACAAGAACAGGGAAAACAACGGTGCTATGGATAGGCGACGGCACCAGTCTCCCTTGCCCATCACTGGGCCAACCCTGACTGACCTTCCAGGTCCTCCACGGTCTGTCCTACCCTGCAGCCAGAGTCTGTCTGTCTGTAACAGTGCCCAAGAGGAGCAGGGCGACCCACCCTGGGAGGGTTAGACCAGGGGTACCTGCTGCAGGGAGGGGGGGGAGAGAGGAGGTACAGCTCAGGGGTGGGCCTCTGACGGGCAGGACACGGACTCAGATGCCTGAGAGAGGTTCATGGCACCGAGATCAGAGGGAAATAAAGTCAAAAAAAAAAGAAGAAACACCGTCATTAAAATAAATTTTCACATACCTTTAATTTCTCTTCTAAAAATTGGCAGATCAGGTCCTCAGTTCCTTCCAAGATTCATGCAAGTTAAGCTCTCCATTGCCAGATGATTATCTCTCAGACACTCAGGTGGCAATGTAGAAGTGTAGCATAGCAAAAGCACATTGATACCCTACACCAATGTACCAACCCCCCTTTTTATACCCCTGTAATGGGCCTAGACCTAGATCAGGTGACTCCTGCCCATCTAACACATTTTTGGCGCTGGTGGGAACCTTTAAAATAAATGTTTAAAAAAAATCCCTATTGCTGCAGACTTTCAACAGTCCAGATGCTTAAGCAGAGTCTTCACAAACAGGGAAGAAAAAGCCTGGAGGCTGGCAGAGGCATAATTCTTGCTGACATTAGTGCAGAAGCAGCTGGGGAAAGAGTTAAATTATGTCCGTCTTAACCCTGGTAAAAGCCACCTCCAAGTCATAAATTAAAAGTGCTATAAGTCAGAAGAAAGGGGTCTCTGCAACCCATCACTCTGTTTTCTCTGCACTAAGAGTCTGTTACCTTGCATTACTAGTATGGGATGAGATGCTTAGCTTATTATAGGAATTAAAGCGGCAGAAAGCTTTTATAGTTTAGCACATAGATAACTACGTTATTCAACTGTGTTTTTAGAACGTGTTTATTTTCACTGTCTCCTGTAGGAGTTCCAGACACAGCTAGGACAGAGAAAAGAAACACCTTCTAAAAAAAAAACCTATATTTTATTACTGTCTGCCAGCAGCAATCCTGTGCATTCTGCTAATGACTGAGGTCAGTAAGAAGTGAAGGAACGCATCTTCAGTGCGCTCCACGTAAGCATTAATCCCTGCTGAAGGTGGCATCTAATGGGGAGTTAATGCATGGTTGGGACCATTGTGGCACGAGGCCAGAGGTGGGGATTAATGTGCTTGTAACACAAGTGCAACGCAAGTAACCATCACACTTGAAAACTTAGCTCTCCCGATGGCCTCTTCTACTCCTGTGTCTCCGTTTCTGTGTGTGATTTCTGCCATCATGCTAGGTCCATAGTGGAAGGCAGTCAGCTGGTAGAAGAGCGACATGGCATTATGAGACGATAATGCCATGTTGGGCTCGTGAACGTGCTTCCCACAACAGCAACACAGCATTATCGTCTCATAATGCCGTGTTGCTCCTGCACCACATGATGCCGTCCCGCCTATCACGTGGCGCCCTGACACGGCTCTCAGTAATTCCATGTTACAACTCTGTTTAACTGCTAGTAATCAGACACGCATTATGTCTGCCGTCAAACCCCCGCCCCTCCCCAAAAACCAACATTCAGGCAGACTTCTTTGTTTTTCCCCAAAAAACAATCTGTTAAGATTGTGAATATCAACACACTAACACACATTATGTTTACAATATTTCTATGTGGTTCTGAAGACTGATGTATAGTTTAAGTTGACATACTGGTACTGAAGAAGCAGTGTGTGTCTGTAGTGCATTAGTATCTAATATGGTTTTAATACTTGGTGCATAATCTCCAGAATACTGTCAGACTGTACAAAAAAATATGTAATATATAAATAACACAATTTGTTATGTGCATATCTGAGTGCTTTCTTTTTGTATTTTCTTTTTATTGATTTTAGTTTGCATTGCATAATACAGGTGAACAAGTAAAAATGGTTTAACATATACTGTACATTTGAGAGAATATCATTCAGCTGCACTGTCTAGCAATACTCCTAAAATGATACTGATTAATTTTTAAAAAGTACTACCATAGATACTGTACATGCCATAGCTACATAGACACTGTTGACAGATAAGGGCCTATGGCCCACCCAGTCTGCCCATTTGAGCTTGTAAATTCCCTTTATGTTTTTCTAGAAGTTTGTTGCCCCTTACCCCTGACCTCCAAAATTCCCTTATGCCTATCCCATGCATTCTTAAATCGCATGATTGTTTCAGCCCCCACCACTTCTTCTGGCAGGGTGTTCCACTTGTCCACCACCATTTCTGTGAAGACATTCTTCCTCACGTTTCCTCTGAATCACCCTCCCTCCAACTTCATTCCATGCCTTCTAGTTCTGGAACATCTTTTTCACTGGAAAATAGTGTATTCCTGCACCCTGTTCCTCCCTGTAAGGTACTTGTATGTATCTATCATATCCCCTCTCTCCCTCCTCTCTTCCAGGGAGTACATATTCAAGTCCTTCAGCCTGTCCTCATAGGACTTGTGATGCAATCCCTGTACTATCTTTGTTGCCCTCCTCTGAACCTTCTCTACCCTGTCTATGTCCTTACATAGGTGAGATCTCCAAAACTTTACACTATACTCTAGGTGGGGCCTCACTAGTGTCTTGTATAATGGAATTATGACCTCCCTTTTCCTGCTGGTGGTGCCTCTGCCTATTCATCCCAGCATCCTATTTTCTTTACCTGCTGCCTTGTTGCACTGTTTTTGTACTTTAAGGTCATCAGAGATGATAACCCCAAGGTCCCTTTCCTGTTTAGTGCATGCTATTTCCTCACCCCCCAACTGATATGTTGTTCCAGGGTTTTTGTGTCCCATATGCATTATCATGCACTTCTTTGCGTTGAATTTCAACTGCCAAACCCTTGACCATTCTTTAAGCTTTTGCAGGTCCCTCCTCATACTGTTTACACCCTCTGGCATGTCTACTTTGTTACAGAGCTTCATGTCATCAGTGAACCGGGAAAGTCTGCCTTCTAGGTCCTGCACAATGTCTCTGATGAAGATGTTGAATAGGACCAGTCCCAGCACTGATCCCTGTGGTGTCCCACTGGTCACTCTTCCCTCTGTGGAGTGACAGCCATTTATCAATACCCTCTGTGTCCTGCTGTCCAGCCAATTACCCACCCACCGCAGTACTGTCCTGCCCACTTCCATATTCCCCAGTTTGCTTAATAGCCTTCTATGTGTTACAGTGTCAAAGGCCTTGCTGAAGTCCAGATAGGCCACATCCACTGCCCTCCCCTGATCCACCTCCCTTGACACCCAATCAAAAAATTCAATGAGGTTGGTCTTGCATGACCTCCCCTGAGTGAAACCATGCTGCCTTGGGTCCTGTAGTCTGTTGGCAACCAGATGTTCCACCAATCTCTCCTTCAGTAGTGCTTCCATGATCTTCCCCACTACCGAGGTCAGGCTGGCTGGTTTGTAGGTCCCTGCTTCCTCTTTGTTCCCACTTATGTATAAGGGGACTACATCTGCTGTTCTCCAGTTTTTGGGTACCTCCCCTGTTTCCAGTGATCGGCTAAACCGGATTGCCAGAGGTTCAGCCACCACCTCTCTTAGTTCCTTTAGAACCCTAGGGTGCACCCCATCTGGCCCCATTGCTTTATTGGCTTTTATTCCTTCCAGTTCCTTTAGGATCCTTTCCATGTAAAGGGACTTAAATCTATTTCCGCACCATTCCCACCCCTTGTGCTCCCTCCAGGCCCATTACCCTCCTCTTCCTCAATAAAGACTGAGCAGAAATATCTGTTCAGTATGTCAGCTTTACTGTTGTCATCCTTCACACGGCCCCATCCTCCTCCTTCAGTCTCACCTATCTCTCCCTTTGTCCTTCTTTTTTCACTTATGTACGTGTAAAAGGTTTTATCCCCTCTACTGACTGATTTGCGATACGCTCTTCCATCTCAGCTTTGACTTTCCTTACTGACCTCCTTTTGTTTTATTTATTTATTTAATATTATTGGAATTGCAACCCTTTGAGTAAGTGACTCATTTACAAAGGCTTCATGCCAGAGCACAAAGAACAATGTGGACAAACAAAATAACATGATACATCAGATATATACAGTACAAGGTGTAACATTACTAAACAGGGTGATAGCTAAGATTAGCACATGCATCTCGTGGTACTTCTCCCTATCCCCTTCTGCCTGTGTCTTTTTGTATTGCTGGAATATGATCTTTTTGGCTTTCATTTTCTCCACTACCCCCTTGGAAAACCACAATGGCTTCCCCTTACTTTTCTCCTTGCTAACCTGTTTAATGCATACTTCTGTTGCTCTTGTAACCCCTGTTTTAAATATTGTCCACTGTTTCTCCACCCCTCAGTCCCTCCCCATTCCCATTGGTACATCATTTTCCCAATGTCTGCCCTCCTAAAATCCAGGATGGATGTTTGTGTGCAGTTTATTTATGTAGTTTTTGTTGACCGGGTAAGTGCACTAGACAAATTCTTGCCTATTTTCAGGCACGACTTGGGGTGGAGGGGGATACAGATAAATGCCAACTGACCTTGAACCAGATTAAGCTGTTGGTGATATTTTTAGTGAATGGGGGCAAATTTGGCCAGGGCACCAGGGAAAGTCCCCTTCTGTCTGTAGGGGAATTGCTGGCCAAGGAGATGGAGGAGCCAGAAGCTGAACTGGTAGCAAACAGGATGGCTGAGGAGTGCCCTGTGGGAGGTGGCCAGCATAGCATCCCAGAGATTGTAGCCTCTTCAGTTTCAGGAAATATGGAACCAGACCAGGAGAAAGAAAAAGCAACAAACTATATCCTGCAACAAGAGGTGGAAAGGCAGCCAGACATTGCGACCAGCAAATAAAAAGTAGAACTCAGCGCTAAACTGGCGCAACTAGAAAAAGAGTACAACATGCAGTGGCAACAGATCTTATGCACCTCCCATCCAGAAGGGCATTTGGACACATTGAGTACTCACAGCAGGAGCGTACATTCAGTGCCAAAAATCTTTGTATTTGGAGCTGAGAAATCAACAGAGCCACATAGGATGAATGCAAGATATAACCCTCCTCAGATGGGCCCAGAAATGGACTGAACCACCAGTAAAGCTCTGGAAGGAGTGGGCAGGGTTCAGCACAAGAACGAGTTTTGGATCCCAGACCCAGAGATGCCACTTCTGAGGTCCGAACACAGGGAGTCACAAAGTAATGATGCGGAATACAGCAGCAAAATACCCTTACACATGGAAAGCCCCACAATACCTGCGACTATTCTGCAAAACCAGGAACAGATGCAGTTCAATGCATGCACATGAGCGTGATTACAGACAGAGAGGAATTGCCATTGACAATGACACCCAAGAGCTTTGAATACAAGGAATTATACCAAAACTAAGGGAAAGTACCTGTAATCGCTCAACAAGAGGCAACAAAAGAAAACCAACAAAGCACATCAGGCAATCATGGGAAAATGGGACCCTATACATCACAACAAGGTGTTTCCTATTCACCTTTAGAGACATCTTCAGAAATATTTTTTGAAGCTCTCATAGATGTGGTGCCATCATCTCTAAACCTAAACAATGATAATAATAACAGAAATGACATGGGGGTAAACCAAATAGAATGGGAGAGAATCCAATTGAGGATGATGTTCCAGAAGAGACTTTCACTGAGCAAGTAACTTATACTAGTCTTTTAAAAAAACTTTAGAAGTTGGCCCGGTGGTGCTGAGTGTTGAGGCACTGGATGCCACACCTCACGCCACGCCAATGACCTAGGATCAGGAATGGACTCGGGCTGCCGGGGGCTGGCAGGGGAGAGAGAGGACTGAGCATCCGATGACTGCTCTCCTCTCTCTGGGGTGGTAGTGGGGCTTGCATCGCCCTATAGTGGTGACTGGTGGAGGCCAGCCACACTACAGTGGAATGCAAATTAGCGGTGGGAGAGCATGGCGGGCGTCAGAACTATGTGCTTAGGACGCCATTGCACATACAGCTCTCCGTAAGGGAGAACAATGTGGAAAATGAGGAGGGTGATCTTTGCGGCTGATGGCCACACCTTGCACCCTCAGAAAGACCTGAGAGGGGCATGTACCCAGTGGGTGCATGAGTGATGAAAGGCCAGTCCACTGCGGGAGTGGGTTTGGCCCGCACGCATGACCAGGTTTAGAGGTGCAGAGCCAGCGGCTGGAGATGGTGGGGGCCACTCTGCTGAGGAGCAGAAATAAGAATATGATAAAAAAAACTTTAGAAGAAGTGAACAGGAGACACCTAGTTATGATAAGGTTCCTAGGAGGCTTAGAATTACCTCCTGGCAGGTTTTATGTAGGGAGACAGCTACTAAAGCAAGATATGGCATTTACACCCACAGAGGTTTATGCATTGATTCATGCACTAGGGCAGACAACATTTGATTTAAGTTTCAGGTCTGCCTCTATGCTAGACAGATTTTGACTTTTGTATTATGGTCACAAGAAAAAACCCTTATGGGTCCCCTTCCAGGCCATTCCACTAACCAGACCCACCTCTAAGGTCATAACCATCCTATTTAGAAATGACTATGAATAGATAGGTCACTGACAGAGCAAAGGCCGATGGCACATTTATAAGGTAGAAAAAGAAATGGGCAGACTGGATGGGCCTTGCGGTCCTTATCTGCCGACAACTTCTATGTTTCTATGTTTCTATGTTTCTATGAAGGTGTAAACATCACATACATTTTGTATTGGTTAGGCACAAAAATGTGATGTACAAGACACACCAGAACCCGTAGTTGACGATGAAGGTTTTTGGACAAGAGGCCGGAGAGTTAAAATAAAGCCAAGGCAAGACGATTCCGGGATTAAACACCTCCCTAACTGTTTTTATCTAGGTAAAGACAAAGGAGTATTATTTTACCAAGGACAACCTAGACAATGTTACAAGTGCAGTTCCCACAGACTCTTGAGTAACACATGTGAAGCACAGAGATGTTTACATTGTGGAAGTGTGGGCCACGCAAGTGCTGGGTGCACAGTACCACCAGTGTGTCACCTGTGTGAGAAAGCAGGACACTCCATCTTTGCCTGCCCTTGGGCCTTACACAACAATGGGAATGGGGATTTTGCTGAACCGGATTTTTATATTAACAGGGCTACCACACAGGGATCACCTCCCCAGAGAGCAGAGGAAATAGCCTCAGGCACCCGGAACCACTGCGCATGAGGCACAGCAGCCCCCATCTAGAGATACAGGCCAAGAGGCATGATAGGAAGTCCCAAGACAGGGGGAAAGAGAAGAACACCCGGAACCACTGCGCATGAGACACAGCAGCCCCCAACTAGAGATATAGGCCAAGAGGCATGACAGGAAGTCCCAAGACAGGGGGAAAGAGAAGAACACCCGGAACCACTGCGCATGAGGCACAGCAGCCCCCAACTAGAGATACAGGCCAAGAGGCATGACAGGAAGTCCCAAGACAGGGGGAAAGAGAAGAACACCCGGAACCACTGCACATGAGGCACAGCAGCCCCCATCTAGAGATACAGGCCAAGAGGCATGACAGGAAGTCCCAAGACAGGGGGAAAGAGAAGAACAACCTGAACCACGCACACAAGACGAACAGACAGGGACACCCATCATGGAAATGCCACCCTAAACAGGGACAGCCTTTCAAACAGTAACCTCAAAATCACACATTGAAAAACAACAACAGGGGGAAGGGATACCATTACAAAACAAATTTGAGGCCTTGAGATGGGGAGACACAGAGATGTGGGAATATTCAGAAGGGACATCTGAAAACTTCTCTAGCAAAGGGGGTGTTTTGGAACCAGAAGAAAACACCTCTCAAACAGCAAGGAAGGTAAAAAAAGAGACATATGGGAACAAGATACAGCTTAACGAAGAAAAAAGCCCCAGATTGAAATAAACTCTGAAGACCTATGACCTTGGTTTGGCATCGCCTAAGCGAATAGCTTAAAATCTGAGAAGAAAATGAAATCTACCTTTCAATAATTAAATCTTAGCCACTATGATATAGTACTGTTTCAAGACACACGGCTTTTTACAGCAATAGAAATTCAGACTGGGAGTGCAAACAGGATTGGTGGACCATCTTACTGGTCAGTGGGGGAAGATACATGTAGTGGTGTGGGAGTGTGCATCAATAACCTACTGATAAAGACAAATAGAGTACAGGCTGTACAACCAAGCAGGGCCATGTTGATAGATTTTATTCTAGAACAACAAAACTTTAGGCTAATAAATGTGTATGCTCCCTAAGAAAGTGCAAAAAGAATGCAATTGTTTAACCTGATACAGCCATACTTACTAACAGCACAAGCTGTACTAGAGGGACGTGACTTCAATTGTAGTAGGTTAAAGCAAGACAGGGGCCTCAAAACAGATAAAGTCTTCTGTGATGCTGTTTCATTAAACAGAATACCCTTCCAGACCAAATTAATAGATGTCTTCCGCACCAACCACCCTTCCCTACAATATACATATTTCAGGGGAACTTAAAAACTAGAATTGATTATTGGTTCATATCACCATACACATCCATCCAAAACCCAAGAGTACACCCAGTAGCAACATTGGACCATATGTTATTAGACATAAGACTATAATACAGTCAGCACTCAGATATCCGTTGCCTTCTGTTCTCAGGTCAGGTGACGGATATCTGAGAGAAACGGTTAAGTGGAAACCAGATGCTTCGGTCTGCAGTTTGATCTCTGTCTGCTGTGACTGCTTAGGTCTGTGGCTGCTTTGGTTTGTGACTGCCTTGCCTGCTTCGGTCTGTGGTTTTCTATACAATACTCTACTGGGAATGAAAAGGGTCAGTTATCTGAGAGTAAACATTGAGATCTACATAGGAGACAACAGGCAGGATGAGCAACAGAAACGGATAATGCGAGGGACGGATAAACGAGTGTAAACAAAATGGGAAATAAATCATGCAGTCAAAGATGGATACATGAGAGAAATGGATAAATGAGAGCCGGATAAACAAGTGCTGACTGTATTCACCTGAGGTCACGTTAGGGAAGGGATACAGGAGATGCAATACCACCCTCCTAGACACACCAGAAATTAGACAAGGCTTTGTAGACACAAATAAGGCCAGAAAGTCTAAGTTTTTATATGACAATATACTAGAATGGTGGGAACAGACCAAGGCAAATTTAATTAAATACTTCAAAACCACAGGCCAACACATGGGCTCCTACAGAAATACACAGTACGACCAATTGAAACAACAGTTGTACAGGTTACTTTCCCTGTGAATCGAAACAGGACAGCACTATTCATAACAAATAAAAATAATCAGACAGGAAATGGCAGAGAGCCAATATGACAGAAATAAATCATTAGAATTCGAACAGTGGCACGGAACAAAAGGAACACAGGAACAGGCAAATCCTTATGAGAACTGCATGTCTCAAAGCAACAAAACAATTCTTGTAGCTATAAAAAAAGGTAAACAAATGATCACCGGCAACAGAAACATTATGACAGATAGAACAGTTTATAAATAACCTATATGGAATGGTACATGACATACCAGCGGGAACAAAAGAGTGATTACAAAAAGGTAGATTACCACAAATTACCTGAGAAGATAGGGAAGCATCATTAGGCCAAATTACAAAACAAGAAATAATGTCAGTCATTGCACAATTGCAGACAGGAACAGCTCCGGGACTGGATGGGTTACCTTATACTTTCTACAAAAAAGTAATACAATATATGGCACCAGAAATAACCGAGGTATACAATTACATCCTACAGAATAACATTATGCCCCAATCAATGTACCAAGGGTTATTACTCTTACTACATTAAAAGGGGGATAAAGAACTATTAGACAACTGGAGACCAATATCACTGTTAAATTCAGATTTCAAGATTCTTACCAAATTACTAAGTATCAAATTACTACTACCAGTCTTGGCAACATTGATACACCATTCACAAGCACGTTCTCTTCCAGGGAGGAAAGTTTCAGATTTATTAATCCTTATCAGGGAAATAATTGAAAAAGGAGAGAACGGAGAAATATCAGGGTTCCTGGTAAATCTAGACCAATCTAAAGCATTTGACAGGGTTTCACACCAGTACCTGTGGACATGCCTAGAACAGTATGGTTTTATAGAAGAATTCGTCAACTGGGTACAATTATGCTACAAACAGGCGAAGGTGACTCCATATGTTAATGGGTGGATAGGGAAAACATGTCAAATAAAAATAGAGGTAAGGCAAGGTTGCCCACTTAGCCCTCTCCTGTATATCCTCTCCTTGGATCCTCTGGTCAGAAGGATTAACATGCACCAGGAGATAAGGGGGCTATCAGTTTCTAGCCAAGACAATGAAATAAAGACACTGGGGTACACGGATGATTTATGTATTATTCTAGCAGACAGTGGTTCAGCAGTACCAATGAAGAAATTGATAGATGAATTTTCAAACATTTCAGGATCTAAAATTAACCTACAAAAAAAGCACATGTCTGCCAGTAAGACAGGATCTTACACAGGAATCACATTTAAACAATATACCAAAAAACAATACAGGGACAAAGATTCTAGGGATCTTTTTTGGGTACCCGGAGGTGGCATTGTACAACTGGGAATACTTACTCAACATTGCCCTAGACAGAGTAACCAAATGGAATAGATGGAGAATTGGCAAAAAAAAAAAGAGGGTGTACATGATACACACATTTTTACTACCGATGTTCATATTTTTAAACTATGTCTTCCCACCACCCAAACAAATTGAAACTAGACTTTTCAGTTGTTTCTTTCAATGTATATGGGGGAGTTGGCTTAACCCAATTAAGAGAGGGATTCTATATTTAGACATTAAAGCAAGTGGACTAAAATTAATAAACCCTATTGCATTTTACCATAGCATATTTTTATATGCTAACATAAAACATTTTTCAAGGTAGAAGCCACATGTGGTGCTCTAGGGTGGCAGATCACATAAGCCCACTTATGCAAATATGGGAGAAACATGGGGTGATCCCAAAACAAAGTAGGTTCACGGACATACCAACATATCTAAAAGACATGTAGGTAAATAGAAACTGTGGAAAGTGCACATAGATATGATCAAAACACGAGATAGGAAACAGTTTTACGTACACATACAGAAAGAGTGCTGTATTTTATACAAACACCAGACTTTATGATAAGAACAGAGGCAGAGATACCTAGTATATCAGCACTATTAACTAAGAAAAGGATAGTGGCACAGATGTGGGATAATACCTGGTTATGTGTGCATGGGAAACTCCCAGTCAAAAATAATTTGAAACACAAAGACACAATAGAGAGAGGTTGTCCAACAGAGGGATGTATGGGGACGTTAGAAACAATGGACCATCTTTTTTTTCGAATGCCCATTTATCAAACAGTTTTGGGTATTGGCCTTCCACAAGTGGGGGTGGTTCCCTAGATGGCTGGTGAACCCCGGCCCCTTATACTACGAGATCTTCCCCAAAACTAGGAAGAACTTTGAGGTGGGCACGTTAAGTATAATAACCACATGCATCAGATGTTGGATCTGGTAAGCAATATATAAATTAATGGTGCAACAAATAGAGTGGACACCTGAATAGCTCATACAAACAATTTAATCTTTTTTTTTTTAGATTTTGGTAACCAGGTAAGGCCCACTAGGTGCAAGTGCCTGTTTTCAGGGGCAACCTGGGAGCACTGGATGGTTAAGTGACTTGCTCAGAGTCACATAGTATGTAAGTAGAGGCTGTGAGAATCAAACTCAGGTCTGGGCTGCTGGATGTAGCAAGCTCATTCACACCTCGTTCCTCCAACCTCTAGGCTATACTGCCAGCCCAACAATATGGGATAATGTAATGGGGTAAGGGGCAACAGACTTCCTGGAAAACATAAACTGATCTTACAAACTTAAATGGGCAGACTGGGTGGGCCATAGGCCCTTATCTGCCGACACTGTCTATGTATCTATGTATGTATCTATGTACAGCTCACATAAAGACAGGAATGCAATAAGGATAGTAGAAACACTGAGAAATGGAGACATTTTGACAGTGTGAAAATAGTGTATAAAGTCTAAGCACAGATAAAGGAAAGTGAAAGGTAACAATGTAAAATAATGCAAAACACTGCTTTAGATTATGTATGATTTGCAATTCTGTGTATGGTTGTTTATGACTTTGCAATAAACACATCCCTACTTTAGGAAGAGACATAAAACAGCGTGTTAATGTCAGAAAGGAATTCATTCTTTGAACATTTAACACACAGACGGTATACTGTGGCTTAGAAATTAGTTTCTGGTTTGGCATTTTGACAATGTATCTCAAAAAGAGAACAACTGTATTTGTAACATTTCTAAAAACATGATTAAGGATTTTCCCAAATTAGTTTCTTCTTTTCAATGTATTTTGTCTTTCTGTATATACTTATGATGTTGGTGATATTTATGTATATGTGTCATCTACTCTAAATAAAAACACCCCTACTCTTTTCGAGGAGTGCCATGGGATCTTTAACATCCACCAGAACAGGCAGATGGGACCTCAGTTTAACGTCTCATCCAAAAGATGGTACCTCAGAAGTGCAGCACCCCTCTCATACTGCACTACAGTGTCAGTACTGGGATATTACCCGAAGTGCTTGGCGTGGGGATAGAACCCACAGACTTCTGATCTCCTTGCCTCAGAGGCAAGTGTGCTACCTCCTGAGCCACTGACATTGACTGTTTGGTTCTGTTCCTTCTGTACATTATAGATGGTTTCAGCTTGTCACTAAACAAAAGATATAATAAACTATATTCTTGGTCCCTAAACATGAGTGGCTCACCGCCCCAAGTCATGATGATCAGACTGGTCTCCATAATTGTTCAAAAGTCAGTAGTCTCATGGGACTATATCTGTTGTATGGTTCACAAGCCGTATCAGCCAACTTTTCCACTGATTAGTAAATGCTGGAATAGCTTGTGGATTCCTGCTTAAGACTACTGTTAACTGTTCCATCTTATAGTCTAAGTGCTTTCATTTGCAAAGGATACTTCTCCCCTGTCTGTTTGTTTGCTCTGACCATGGATTTCTATGGCATCTGTAGTGAGGACCCCTTTAAATCTTGTAAAAATAAATTGTAAATGTGATGGGTTGAGCTTGCCAAACCCTTTTTACTGAACTGCATGCAGGAGAACTGTGGCCTTCTCCTAATTGGTGAGCTTCCCAGTGAACCTCTAACTGGCCAGGGTGCATGATATAAGCAATGAAGCCAGAGAGTGGATTATTTATAAGATAAAGAGAGAGTGGGAGAACCACAACTCAGAATGGCAAGGTAAAATGTGATGCTTTTTTCCTGACAGACGAGGAGGTCACTTTGTCGCAGTGGTCAGGCTTATCATAATTCAACTGAAACATGAGACCATGAACCCCTCTAACAATCTAAAACAAGTAAAACTATTGGTGTTATCTGAAACATTGCAGGCTTTTAAAGCAGCAGAATGTGTGTGTGTGTGTGTGTGTGTGTGTGTGTGTGTGTGTGTGTGTGGGGTGGGCCCTGGAACCTTAATTGTAGTCATAAACCATATCAGCCAGCTCTTCCACTGATTAGTAAATGCTGGAATAGCTTGTGGATTCCTGCTTAAGACTACTGTTAACTGTTCTGTCTTACAATCTAAGTGCTTTCATTTGCAAGGGATACTTCTCCCCTGTCTGTTTGCTCTGACCATGGATTCCTACGGCATCTGGAGATGGGACAGCACAAGCGAGCATACATACAACATTGTGCCTGTCAAAAAGGTGAAAGTCGTCATCAATCCCAACAGTCTCACTCTCTCTCTTATTCTTCAGTGAGGTGGACACTGTGAAACTCAGTTTCTGCTGCACCATTCAACCAAGTTTCATTCCAGTGACATTGTTACAATCGAACATGCGAACATATAAAAGAGCCAGCAGAAGAGGGCCACATTGGTCTATCGAGTCAGCTCATTAGTAATGCAATGTCCCTGGCTCATGCCATTGACCCTGCACCCTCGTCAATCTTTCCTCCATGACCCTTCCTCATCGTCCCCTAGGTTCCCTTTATGCCTGTCCTAGGCCCTCTTAAAGCCATCCACCGTCCTCTGTGAGACTACCTCCTTTGGCAATACATGCCATGTGACCACCACCCTCTTCATGAAAAAATGTTTCCTAACATCCCTCCTAAACCTCCCCCTTCCACCAACTTCAAACTGTGCCCCTTTGTGGTTCTATCGTTACTTAGCTTGAAGAGACCTTCCCAATCCACACTATTTATTCCCTTCAGGTATTTAAAGATCTCTATCATATCCCCCCTTCTCCCTTCCAGGGAGTGCATTCCCGGGGCTCACAGCCTCTCTTCATAAGGTTTCCCTTGCTGCCCCCAGATCATCTTGGTTGCCCTCTTTTGTACCTTCCCTAACAATCCAATGTCCTTCTTAAGGAAAGGGCTGCAGGACCTTACCCTGTACTCCAAATGTGCTCTCATCAGTGACTTGTATAAGGGCAGTATGACCTCACTCTGCCTACTACTGAATCCCCTGGCTATACACCCCAACATCCTGTTTGCCTTTGCCGCTGCCTTTTTATATTGTGTGGAGTGTTTCAGGTCACTGGTAATCACCCCCCGAGATCCTTTTCTTCCTCCATTGCTGATATCCAGACCCCCCTGGTAATATTCTATCCTAGGATTTCTGGCCCTAATTTCATCAATCTGCATTTCTTGGCATTGAAGCCAAGTTGCCAGATCCCTGACAATCTCTCAAGTTTCCTGAGATCTTCCTGTAGGTCCTGTGTCCCTTCAACTATGTCCACCCTTGCGCAGAGCTTGACATCATCCTCAAGCAGGCGTATCTAGCCCTTAATGCCTTCTCCAGTGTCGTTTATGAAGACATTGAACAACACTGGATCCAGCGCTGATCCCTGCGGGACCCTACTGGTAACCTCCTTGGTACTGGACAGCTTGCCCCATCCTCTGGTTTTAAAACAGAATAAAATGCACGATGACTATTTGCTGATCCTGTGACAGTGCCCTGCACTAAATGCACTATGCTACGTTGTTACATTTCAGATTTCAATCAAGTTAAATATGATAATGGTAGAAATACCAATATGTAAAAAAAGAAAGGTAACATTAGCACATACCTAGATGGGCGGGAAATAACAGTTTATTACAAATCTGCATTTTCTGACTACAAGAACACCACACAAGTCTGCTGATGAATGTAATCAATCTGAAAAAAGAAAAAAATGCCAATTCCATTGCACATTGCTTTCTGCTGTGTTTGCTGACTACAGCCATCCCTGACAACAAAGAGCAACTGGAGTGTCAAAATAGGTCTAAAACAAATGGGCAGACTAGATGGACTTAGGGGTCTCCTTCTGCCATCAACTTCTATGTTTCTATGTTTCTGTAGATAACTGCATAACAAAAGACTAAACATACTGTGCCTCTATCTAGTACAGTGATGTACCTCACGGACGTGTTGAAATTAATTATTTAAAATTATTTGCCATTAAGAAACTCCCTGCTTAATAATTACCAACTTGAAGCCTGCCTGAGTCAAAACACACGTCACTGCCTACAGTATGTAATAAGATCACAGCATGATTGTCAGCAGTGTGAGCTGATCAGCACTCTAAAATCTGTTTTAGAGCACAATCACCGCTAGACATGAGACAGAAGCAGACAGGTAGACTGATTTATAGTCTGATGTACCTCTGTCACATACCTGCACTCACAGCAGTTCTCCTTAATGAATTATACTGCAGAAAGAAATTCCGCAGGACTGATCACTGAACCGTGGAATTGTGACAGGATATGTGACCAGATGCATTTATTCCTTTTCTTTTAGTTCAAATATTTCTCTGTTACAGGTTCTGTTTGGATGGACACAAAATGGCTTCCAGGTCATGTGTACAGGCAGCTTATGAGAGGGTCACTCACTGTGGAGGTGCTAACGTTCTCATAAGAAGGTTAGCAGTAATTACTGATAAGATAGCAGGGATGAGGCAATTAAGCTATAATGGCAGGGGGGGGTCCTTCCTGGGATATGTTCCCATGTCAGACAATGGACCCAGGTGCATGTCATAAAACTTCTAGGGATTGCAAGGAAGGGCTGATGAGGACACACACACACACATGCACACACACATGGGTAGAGATGGTATCATGTCGCAACAGCGACGGGAAGACAGCGAAGACCATCACAGCGACATTTTCAGCAGTTTGCTGTGATGGTCTGCTGGGTTCTAACTCTGACTTGGAGTTGATTATTTAAAGGCTGGGGGGGTGTGGGAGCAAAGCAACCCACATGGGGGTGTGGTGGGCAAAGACCCCTCATAGAAAACACCAGTTCCCCCAGGGATGGCACAATACCATTTGGTGGTGTTGTGCTGTTGCTGTGTTGATGGTTGACAAATTATGTGTCACCGTGGCATGGTGGAACCAGTGGGGATACTGGGAGAACTGTCACTTAAGGGAGAGGTCACTCCCCCACAACCCTGAGCACATAAATAGGGAAGCTGGGACCCCCCTCTCTCTCTCTCTCGGACATTTGACATCTGCAGAAGGAGGTCCTGCTGAAGGAAGTTAGCTTGGTAAGGAAGTGCAACCTAGAGAAAGTGTTTCTGTAGCTAGCGGCAGGTAGAGACTCTAGGTGAGGAAAGTTCAGATTTTTCTAACCATCAACTGTCTGTCTAACTTCCTTTATTTTCCATTCTTAGTAAATGTGAAAACCTTTTGTCTTACTGTAAATATATCCTGCTTTTAAATACCTGTAGTAACTTCTAGTAAAGAATCTATCTTTGATAGTACCAGTGACTGCCTCACTATTGACAAGGTAATTTTTATTATTTCTGCTGGTCGCTTTTTGCAGACTGTCTGGAAAGTGCACTGTACCAATAGTTATTGTGTTGATCTTCCTGAGCAGGAGGGCAGAAGTGTTTTTCTGATTCCTGGTAAAAATCAGGTGGCATCAGAGAATTAGAAATCCTCAACAAAACTGCCCTGTAAGCTGGGACGGTCCAAGGGGTAGTTTTTGTCACAGGAATAATTATATATATTGAGGAATAATCCATTAAACTGTGGAATAAAAGTCCACAGAACTGTCATTCCACAGTTCATTTATATTATTTCACAGTTCAGCCAAAAAATTCCACAGAACAGGGCAAAAACCCACCGAACACATTTGGAAGATTCCAGTCTCGCCAATGATGGAAGTTTGGAAATGTCACAAAATTTACTAAATTTCACGAAAGCTCTGCAAGAGCGGAATTTCCCAACCTTCGACCAGCTCTAGTTTGTGCTGCCTGTATAGTGTTAGCCTATATAATTTTTTATTTTAATGTTTTTAATAATAATAAAATGCTACTTGTGAATTTTATAACTTTTCCTGGTTTGCCTGTGCTTCCTGACCTATGCCTCTATGACCGCAACCTCACAAACAATGCTAAAAGGATGCAGGACAGCTTTTTTTAGAGTTTTACTCCAGACGGTATGAGGGAGAGTATGAGGACTGGGAGGCTACTGCAGAGAAGTTCCTTGAATGCCTGAGTATGCCCAAACATATCGAGGAGTAAGCAGAGGCACTAAATAGGTCCATCATGGAGAGGGAAATCAGGCAGGCTGCATCTAGTCTAGCAAAGGGGAAGGTGGCGGGGCCTGATCAGCTGCCAACTGAGTATTACAGGGGACTGGATGAGATAGTCTGGAAACACATGCTTAACATGTTTACAGAGGCCATGGGAGGAGCTCCTCACCTCATGTAATCTTGCCACCATAACACTTATTCATAAAGAGAGAAAGGATCCTACACGGTGCTCAGCCTACAGGCCAATATCCCTCCTTAACTGTGACATGAAGGTGCTAGCAAAGCCATTGGCAAGGAGGATGGAGGGAGGTACTGCCAGCACTAGTGGTGGATGACCAGACTGGGTTTACCCAAAATAGACACTCCTTCCATAATGTTAAATGCCTCCTGGGAGTGGTAGAATTGGCCTCTTGGCATCGAGGGGAGCCTGTGTGCTCTCTCTGGATGCTAAGAAGGCTTTTGGCAGAGCAGAGTGGATGTAACTGTTTTGAAACCTGGAGCTCTTTGGACTAGGGGAGGCTTTCACAGGTATGGTCAAACTGTTGTACAAGAACTCTAGGGCCAACATTCTGGTAAACAGTGAGATCACACAGGAATTTGACCTGGCCAGAGGCATGTGCCAGGGGTGTCCACTGTCACCACTACTTTTCACCCTGGCCATACAGCCCCTGGCAGAAGCCATTTGGAAGGTGGAGGAAGTCAGAGGGATACAGGGTGCATGGGGGGGTATCCAGTCAGTATGTCACAGGGATTATAACGTGGTAAAATCCATGTGGAAAAAAAACATTGTGGAAAACAGCTATAGAGAGAGTATAGCACAGATATAGTAGCGCTAACCCTGTGGCTGTTTTCAGTGAGGCCAACAACGATAACTACTCCATTGCATGCTGGATCTGCCAGCTGCTGCCGTTGTGTACAGCTTAGGATGACAAGCTCTGAATGGCATTGGAACATCCAGCTGACCAGGGTTTGATTCCTGCTCCCGTGTCCTTTTTTTGTGTTTTCCAATCTGACCCCCTCCCAAATTTCTCCCCCCCCCCAGGTTGCATCCCCCATGGTTTTTGTGTATTTCTGTTTAATCTTTTTTATTAAGAATTCTATATATACACCATCAGTATGGTTTAACAAGCCATATTGGTATCATTAGTTAGAAAAAACTCCAACATACTGACAGCCATCTATGATTTTTAAACCATATAAATTTTAACATTAAGATTTAACCAAACAAACATTTATGCATTTGCTCTGGGGTTCTTTTATAGTTCTCTTCTCTCTCTCTACTGTGGGCTGCCCATGACGCAAACAAATAAGATCCCCTATAGGCTGTCTCCATCTCCCTGGGCTGAGATACAGATATGGCACACTGAGTCCAAATGAGGATGAAACACGTGTCTGTGTCTGCTGTTCTCAACCTTTGCTAACTGTATTGTGAGGCCTTCTAGCACCATGCAATTTTGTTTAAAGTTAAGCCAGTGCAAATTAATTCACGGGTATTTGCATATGCTTCCCATGATGCTTTGCATTATTGGGGTATGTGCAATTTATGTTTTTATTTATAATTCATTCCGCATATAACAGACATTCTATGTTTATGGCACCATATGCAGTACCTCGATAACTGTTTTGTTGAAAACCACATACCTTTCTCTCCTATTACATTAATGCAGGCTGTGGATGTGATAAGTTTGGTTTCATTATATCATCTCCTGTAGTGGAATCTTTCTGCCCAGCATTCTCTGTTCTAAACACTTCCTTCTCATAACATCTGTGCTTCTATTAAGTGTGGGCCATCCAAATATTTTCCCCACTCCATCAAAAATCTCTCTTTTCTCCTCTGCAGATATAAGTCAGGTGGTCTACCCCCATTACCTGTATCACCATATTCTTCCATTGCTCTAATGTAGGCATATTGCACGAGACCCAGGTATTTTGGATGCCCTGTCTCATGACTGCTAGCAATATTCTAATCCATCTGGGATACAGAGCTCATTCCTCATCATGTCCCTTCTCAATTTCAAATAACATTGATAGTGGTGTGCATGCAATCTGGTTTCCCCACATATTGTATGTTTCATGTGCTATGCCTTTCGAATATTTCTGTAAAGTAATATACTCCCAAACATAGCGGATGTATGTGCCTCGCTCCCTTCAGCATCGTCCACAGAATGGGGATATCCCCGGATGAAACCTATGCACAGTACTAGGTGGGCAAGATAGCCTATTTAAGAATTTATATTGAGATTCTTTATATGTATTACAAACAAGAAGCCCCATATGAGAACTCAGTATTAATTGTCACTTCTCTTCCACAATGCTGTATTCCTAAATCAAGTTCCCATTGTTACTTAACCTGCCCCGTCAGTTCTGGAAAAAGGGATCTATCCTTCGCTACTCTGCCAATCGTACTTTTAATCTTTTTTGGACTATATAAATTTCTTGTTCCTCTTCTAGCAACACAAGGTTATCTACTGATTCCCTCTGGTGCATCCTGTTCCTGTTTAAATGTACATATCTGTAGGAATCTAAAAAAGTGATCCCGTGGAATCCCAATTGCAGTGTGTATATCAGAAAATGAGCTACCTCTCCACTATATGAATCCCCCAAACATCAAATCTCCCTCTCCTGCCAGATCCTGAAACCAGATCTTTCAAGCCTGTCAAAAAGCCAGGATTTTGGCTACTGGGACCAAGAGGGTTTGATCATTTGGTGCTCCTCATCGAAGTTTGATATTGTCCCACACATCCAAAACCCACAATACCGATAGGTTGGGTTCTGGAATCTGTCTGTGGGCCCTTCAGCCTCCATTGGCTAAGTATGCCAATAGGCATCCTGGGCATCCCTTTATCTCCAGTCCTAACCAGCTTGCCTCCCTGCCTCTATTAAACCAATCCTGGAGATATCTGCTTTGTATGGCTAGGTAATATCCTTGCATATCCAGAAAGCTCAGGCCTCCTTTTTCTCACTCTCTTTTAAGCCTCATTAGCCTCACTTTGGGGCACTTACCATTCCATATAAAATTAGTGAATCCTCTTTTCAGTTTTTTAATATCTTTCTTGAGTTTTTCCATTGGGATCATTTGCGTAACATACTATTCTGGGAAGTACATTCATTTTTATCAAATTTAAATGACCCATCCATGAGATAGGAAGTGCTCTCTATCTTTGTAGGTCTTTTAATATGGTCTTAAACAGCAGTGTGTAATTTAAGTTATATAGATTGTCTATCTTCAGCTGTATATGAATCCTAAATAAGTGAGGTGTCCTGTTACCCTTTGGCGTCCCCATGTGTTCTGTACATTATTTCCATTCCCTTTTTCTATACTCATAAGTCGGGATTTGCCAAGATTTAGTTTATACCCTGACAAGCTAGAGAAGGTGATCAGAACTTCTAAGAGAGCTGGCATCATCTCATCTGGTTCTATCCCAAAAATAAGCAAATTAACAGCATATAATGCGAGTTTGTACTGATGTCCTCCTTTCCAGAATTCCCTCGATGTTCACTCTCACATATTTTAATTGCCAAGGCTCAATAAGCTAGAACAAATAACAGAGGAGGGGCATCCTGCCTCATCCCTCGGAAGAGGCTAAACTCATTTGACAGGGCTCCGATTACCAACACTCGCGCCTCTGGATTTCGATATAACATGCCCGCAAGTTCCATAAACCCATGTCCCAGGCCAAATCTCTTTAAAGCTTCCAACAAATAGGGCCATTCGATTCTATCAAATGCCTTCTCAGCGTCCATGGACAGTACTAAAGCCTGACCAGGGCATCGAGACCCCCACCATACCACATTGAGAAGTCGTCTCACATTATGATAAGACAATCTACCCTGAACAAACCCTGTCTGGTCCACATGTACAATGGTCAGTAATACTCTTTCTAGTCTTCTCACTGTCACCTTGGCCATTATCCTACCATTACAATTTAACAGGAAATGAGTCTATAAGAAACACATTCTTGTGCATTTGTACCAGGCTTGGGAATAACACAAATATTGGCTGCGCAGCAAGTTCCAGGGAGCCCACCTCTCACCTCCTCCATTAGCTCTCATAGCGGCTCAGCCAGAGCCATTTTCAGCTCCTTAGAATACTCAGCAGCAAAGTCATCCAAGCCTCCTGCTTTTCCATTTTTGAGGCTGCTCATGGCTTTGATTATTTCCTCTGGGGTCACAGGTGCTCCCAGCATTTCTCTATGTTTTTCCTGACAGCTGCGGGAGGATAATCCCATCTAGAAAAGTTTTAGCTTGTTGTTCAGTCCCCTGACATTCAGCTGCATATAATTCTTGATAGAATTCTCAGAATCTTTGTTGAATCAGAGAGTTTTCATTTATTAATTGCCCATATTTATTCTTAATAGTGGCCACATGCCCACTTACTTTGCCTCTCTTCATCAGCCTCAGTAAGAGGGGGGCCAGGTTTATTGCCCCACTCATACAATCACTGGCTAGCAAGTAAGAGTTTTGTCTTGGTCTCATCAGTCAATAATAGATTTATTGCTTCCCGGGCCACCGTCAGATTTTTCGTATCTTCATTATTTATGGTTTCTGACACCCTGTGCTCCAATTCTTTCAATTTTCTTTTCTAGATCTGCTAATTTTTGCTGTTTTTCTTTTTTAAGGTGAGCCACATAGCCCCCCCCATAACTGCTTTCCCTGCCTCCCAAAATAATCCCTCTGACGATGCCATCCCTTTATCTGTGGTGACACATGTCTCCCATCAAGATTGTAAAAAAGTCCTCCCTAGCTAATAGATAGGTAGAACATTTCCAGCTAGGTTCAATTTGCTCTATTGTATATTTCTTTAGTACTAAACATACCATCGCATGGTCTGAAATGTGAATGGGTCCATGAAATACTTTCACCACTGCGGCATAGAAGTCTCTAGGCATATATATACATATATATATATATATATATATATATACACACACATACATGTGTGTATATGTATATGTGTGTATATGTATATATATATATAGCTATCGAATTTACATACATACATACAATACTAGACCATATTTTATGTGGCTTGAATAGAATGGAGTTGCCCATCCCACCGACTTGCCCCCCATTTAGTGGTGTCCCTGTGAGTCTGTATATTTAATCTGCCTACCTCCAACTGCCACTCCTCTTTCAGTGGCATCCCCTGTGGAGTGCAATTAATGACTGTCCCCCCACCCCCATTTCCTTTGCCGGTGCAGTTCTGTCTCCGGGTGTTCACGCTGCAATCAGTGTTTTCCTTCGGTGCTTTATTTCCTTTCGCTGTGTTGCTTTCGTGGTTCTTGACCATGCTGTTTTGCAGTTAAGCAATAATGCCTGACAGGGTGTGTGTCATGCTGGGATAATGTCATGCATCAGGTGGTTGGACACGAGGCCACAGGTTGAGTGCATCCAATACCAGAGAAGTGATGTTATCTCAGCACGACACACACCCTGGAGGGTGTTATTGCTTTTATACAATGGCCTGTTGTTATACAGAATAAAAAAAATAATTTTAAAGGTGTTTTTATTAATGTGGAAAAATACTTTTATTTCTTAAGAGAAGAAGTGACAAATGCAACAAATCCAGTGCAATCAGTCAGGAGGTTCACAGTGCTGAGACTAGACCTGTGATGTTGTACTGGGATAACATCATGGGTCCAGTCCCAGACTGACCAATCGGAGGCCAGCATTCTTTCTTACCATTGCATAATTGGCTTTATGACCCTGTGCCCACATGGAGTAGGCAGCACATGATTTCATTGTACGCAAATGATGTTCTGCTTTATGTCACCCAACCTGAAACGTTGATCCCAGTGGTTACATGCATAATTGAAGACTTCTCCAGATTCTTGGAGTACAAAATTAATCATGAGAAGTCAGAGCTCCTAGGCCTAGATGGGGTTCAACTGGGAGACATAGGAAGCTATAGCTACAGGGTGGTCTCTTCACATACAATATCTGGGGAAAACACTGGACTCACTATACAGGCCTAATTACATGTCACTCCTGAACATCATAAAGGGGGACCTGGAGAGATGGGAGGGTCTGCCTAACTCATGGCTAAGTAGAATAAAGTTAGGAAAGATGAATGTTGTACTGAGGCTCCTTTACCTGATACAGATGTCACCAGTGGGACTGAATAAAAATTGGAGAAAGCATGTGTGGCCTTTATCTGATGTGAGTGTCTCAATTCCTGGCTACTCTGTCCCCCACCAGGACCGCAGCACCAGAGGAGGTGGCATTGCTATGTATATTGCCTTCTCCATCCAATTCACACTGATCCTCGCTTCTTTCCTCCCTAAGGCCTATGAATTACTTCTGATAAAGATCGCCCTGCCATTCTCCCTCCCCGTATTTGTCACCGGGACATACTGCTGCCCAAATCCTTCTCCTACCTCACAACATCTCAACACCTCATCATCATCACAACTCTACTGTCCACCCTCCAGTCCTACTCCTCTTCAGGTGAAGTGCATATACTAGGTGATTTTAGTGTCAACTGGCTCTTGTCTACCCAAAATAAAATTCGGAATGAGACAGCCTCCCCTTAACCTGACCCAATTAATAAGCGAATCCATCTGACTAAACACTCAATCGCTCCCTAATTGACTGGGCCCTCACATCTTACCCACGTTGCATCATTGCAGCTGGTATATTACCTGACGCCCTAAGTGACCACCACATGATATAGACTGTTCGCAAAATCCATCACCCAAAAGCTACGCCTAAAATCATACTGATCCATTCTTATAAATCCTTGGACCTGGCCCCTGTATTAAATTACCTATCTAACATTGATTGGTCCCCCATCCTCCTTGCTTCCTCAGTTGAGTCTGCACTAGAACATTTAAATTCCAAGCTACTCCCTATCTGGGCTCACTATGCCCCCTTAAGATGCACCTGCGTGCGTGGCTTCCACCTCCATGGGTCACTGCTGAGCTATTGGCATGCCAATGTGCCAGGGATTAGGCATAGAAGTTGTTCAAATCTACCAGCTCCTCCTTAGCCCCCAAGAAATGCCACACTCTCAGAAATGCTTGCAGTAGGGCAGTTAGACTGGCCAAAGCTGAATACTTCTCAGCTACATTTAAATCTAACATCAACCACTCATCCAAATTCTGGAAAGTGGTTCACTCTTTGTTCTCCCTGCTTCCCATCCTCATCCTCCTGTTCTAAAAGTGGGTGATATCTCCCTAGCTAATCCCCTTCCTGTGGCCATAGAGTTTAATATTTTCTTTAACTCTCCTGCACCTCCTTACTTCACCCACCTTCATCCTCTCCCTCAGCTCCCCTCCTCCTTGTTCCCTTGCAACTGCAATCTCCTCTATTTCCTTTTTCTCCTTTGTCTGTTATCACCAACCGAGGCCCTCAATGCTCTTCCTTCCCTAAACCCACTAAGGGTAAGTGCCTCTGGTCTTGACTCCAGAATCCTTACCTCTCGCCCCCCAAGCTTCTCTACTAAATCTCTCTTTCACTCTTGCTTCTGTCTCATCTGACTGGAAACATGCCATTGTTATCCCACTCACTAAAGAAGGTGATCCCTCCTCCCCTGGAAATTACTAGTCTATCTTTCTGCTCCCCATTCTTGCCAAACTGCAGGAACACCTGGTGCTATCCCAACTCTCCTCCTACCTTAACTCTTCCTCTTTCTTCATGCCCTACCAGTCTGGTTTCCAGAAACACCACTCCACCACCTCCTCCCTCCTGAGGCTCACCAACTTCATAATCACTGGTATGGACCAGGGTCTCATCACCTCAGCTATCTTTATCGACCTTGCCAAGGTGTTCAATACAGTCTCCAACCCCCTCCTGCTTGCCAAACTCACTGATGCAGGGTTCTCAAATGCAGCTTCCAGCTGGTTCCATTCTTTCCTAGTGGGTAGAACACAATCCATTCAGATTAGTGAAACAAAACCTCCTCCCTTTCCCATCAACACTGGAGTCCCCAGGGTTCCGTGTTTGGCTCTTTACTTTTCTGTTTTCCTAGGCAACCTTCCCACTGCCTGCCCGCTCACCTCCATCCATATGTATGCGGATAATACTGTTCTGTATGCATCTGGCCCCTCCCCCTCTGATGTAGCACTCAAACTTCAGCATGACTTCAAGTTCAGCTCTGGTTTCACTCTAATCAGTTATTCTTGAATGCCAAGAAAACAGTCTCCATGACCTCTGGCATGAGGCAATGACTCTCTCAGTTCAAATCCCTTCTTTCCACACCCTAGATGGGATTACACTTGAGGACAACTCGACCTTCAGCTACCTTGGGGTCTGGCTTAACCAGAATCTCACCTTTTCTGGACACATTGATGCCTTCCACAAAAAGCTGCACCCCAAACTGGGTGACCTATACAGAAATCGTGGATGTATTCCATTGCTGGCTAGCCGAGCGCTGGTCCAGAAAATGATCCTACCTACTTCTGACTATGGTGACATAGTCTACAGAGCAGCTAACAAGTCTTTCCTAACCAAGCCAGACTCTCTTTTCCACTCCTTCTGCCATTTCACTCTTGACTATCCTCCCTGTACCCATCACTGCATTCTATACCAATCTCTCTCTCCTTTCCTTCCCTATCAGACAGACACCATATCCACTGTGCCAACTTTCATACTAAATTCTGGTTTCACTCTTCCCCCATCTCTCGTCCTCTATTTCCCTCACACCATCCTCTTCTCACTCACTCACTTAGAGACATTGACCACCACGTATTTACCATCTCACCCAGGTCCATCTCAGTTAGCCAGGCAGCATTCTCACATCGCTTCCCAAAAATCTGGAACACCCTCCCCCCTCCCATCCATCACACTGCCTCCCCTCGGGTCCTCAACTCCCTCCTTAAGGACCTTCCCCCCTTCTTGTACTGTAGTTGTGCTTAATTATATTCCATCTCCATATTTGTCTCTGCATTCACTTGCAGGCTAACATGTATCCTATTTTGCTCATGCAATTAATTATTTATATAGCTTCCTAGCACTTCCGAGTTTATTACATTATATAATATCTATATTTCATCCTGTTTGATGTTTGTAGATATTATGTCATTATTATTGTACTTGTCTTTTGCTGCGTTACTTATTGTATCCTCATCCCCTTTCCCCCAGGACGCATCTGGAAACTAGCATTCACTGCTCAGTATGTCTTTCCTGGTGAAACTTTTAAATAAATAAATCTGGAGGCAAAAGCAACCCAGAATCAGTCTACTGAGGCTTAAGAACTAGTGCCAGACTTAGAACTTTACCACCTGCCAATGGCACTGGGTCAGGCAAGTGCCTTCAACAATAGCGCCGACAACAATAGCGCCGCAATTAAAGTGCTGATTCTTTTTTGTGGGGGGCTCTGCCCCACTGCCCCCCCCATCCTTTGGATTCTCACTCTGAGGGGGAGCGGATCCCAGGGAAAGTTAAATATCATGGGGCCATCACGACCCCATGTACAAAATTTTCAAAGTCCCAAGGTGTGCTAAAATGGTTGAGACCAGGATTAGAACCCTGGTCTCCACAGCTGCTGGCCAAGCTGCTTGATGCCTCAGCCTTCAACACCATGGGGGCAGCTTGGCCAGCCTCCTGGCTCCTGGTCCTCTTGTCCTGGATACAGGACCACGGACAGTGACCAGGGGAGTGCTTACAGCATGCGCTGTAAATCCCCAGTTGCTGTCTATATGAGCACTTACCAGACTAGCGCCGTATAGTGTGCCACTATTCTGGTCCCGCTTAATTGATGGGGTATCCCTGCCCCCTGCTGACCCATGGCAGGTTGCTGACAGACTGGGTTAAGGGAAATAAGGTGGACCATTGAGTGTCTGTGGACTAGGATAGACTGGGGTGCAGAGTAATAGCTTACTTGAACTGGGGGGGGGGTGAGGGCCTTTAAAACAGCCAAAAATGGTAACTAACTGGTAGCCATGCTGATAGTGACTTGGGGTAACCCTACATAGGCAGGCATGGGACCAGGAAAAAAGCACACTACTTGCCCCTACATACGCCAAATCAGAGTCCCTCTCTGGACTAGAGGATGTGGGGTTTCAGCTTTGGGGGGATATGGGGAATGTAATGCCTGGGGAATCTGTACTGCTCACAAGGATTCAAGACCTTCCAACAGTTGATGGATGAATTAGGGGTGCCTCAAGCACACGGGTTTAGATACCTAGCCTAGCCTAGCCTTTGAGAAAGGAGGAATCTCCAAAACATGTCAGGCACGTTGTTGGTCATTTTTTGTAATAAAATGTAAGTTACTATTGTTAAGTGTGGCATCCTACTTTGGCTTTGTGTGTGCTAGAAACTTATTGCAGCAATTTTGTGTGGTTCCCGTAGCACCACCTAGTCCGTGTGAGCACTTTTTTTGCCTTTTGAGGTTTAGATACCTGCAGGCAACGGAAATGGGTCAGACAGGTGGAGAGTGCAAACCCTGCTTCATGGGGCAGAAAGTGGGATCCTACAGGCCAGGGTGAATCCTAAAGCGACCCTTGCCGAACTCTGTTAGTGTCTCAGGGAGTGCATCACTGACCTCTCTCTGAAAACCAAGGCCTTGTGGGACAAGGACTTGGGCTGCCATATACCCGAGAAATCCTTGGGGAATTAAGTGACTCTCATACGGACACACTATATGCAACCTCTATAAGGAGGCTCATGTTAAATTTTTTCACAGGAGGTACATGCCCACAGCCAGTCAGCAAATTTAAGAGGGGTATCTCACCAGTCTGTGGATGCTGTAATGAGGAAAGGGAGACCTACGTGCACCATTTTTGGCCGTGTAGGGATCTCAGACCCTTTTGATCAGAATGAACCCTGATCACTACTTCTGGGGGTGGAACTTAGCGGGCAGGAGGACTGGGACCTGACCTCCAGGGCAATAAGAATAATGCTGATTGTGGTAAGAAAGTGTATTCAAAATAACTGGGTCTCGCACCTGAAGCACATGGCACAAATGTGCAGGGAGCTGTTACTAAAGACACTTCCTCTAGAATACCTTACATATGAGTTAAGAGGATGGGCAGAGAAATATGAGTGACAGGGGGGCCTATACATAAATGCATTACCCCTACTTGATTGGCACTGGGTCGGAACAGCATGGCAAAAATGCCCCGGACTTAAAGATTCTCGCTCTGGGGGGAGTGGATGACGAGGCAAGTTAAATTTGTGGGGCTGTGGAACACTGTTTCCACTGCCTCTTGTGAAAAAAAAGAAAAAAAAAACAAGTTAGAATTCGAGCAAAATGGTTGGAGACCAGGATTAGAACCCTGGTCTCCACTGTCTGCCAGCTGAGCTGCTCCATGCCCCAGCCCTCCGTGCCATAGGAGCAGCTAGGCCAGCACTTGGTAGTTGGCTGCCCTTGACCTGTGGCAGCACCACGGACAGTGACCAGGGGAGCGCATATCGCAAGTGTTCTACATACCTGCTCGCTGTCCGTGGTTGCGCTACAGGGACTACCGCTCTCTTGCTTGGCGCTATTCTTGTAGCGCTAATATAACCAGGTACCACTTGATCAGGCAGTTGTAAGAATGGGTAGCTAAAGTGCCTTAAGATTAAGTATATTAGTGTTGTGTGATTAAACATATTAGATTCTCAGTCTAATCTAAATCAATACAGCTACCATTTATGTTTGTTAAGTTATCCAGTTTTAGTGTTTTTGTGTTTATGTTTCAGCACAGCAGATACATAGAATGAATTTATCCTCACCAGGATGTTAAATAGGTCTGATTATCTACTGATGGATTTTTCTCAATGTGGAATGAGGAAGACTAGGTTTGCTGGCAAAGGCACCCAGCTTCACCTGTTCTCTTTTCTTCTAGGCTTGCTTGTAAGGACAGAGCAAGGAACATTATCAGAACAAGAAAAAAGATTAAGTCTTCTTTTGGCTAGGCAGATTTACTGTGTGTTACTATTTTATTTTGTGCTCACAGGGTTTTTTACTATTTTTTGCTAACATTTTACTGCTTTATTGTTCTCCGATTCAAATTGCTGTTGCAGGGTATACTTTCTGCTGCATTATTACAGGGTGCACCTACAGGTTTGTTACTGTTTTGTACTTACAGATTACTATTGTAATCTTCTTTGAATCAAAATGTTTTTTGCAAGGTATATATTCTATTACTGCTTTATTTTTCTCTGTAGCAAAGTGTTTTTTGCAGGGTATATCTTCTGTGAAATTATTACAGGTGGTGCGTTACAGGTTTTACAGTTTTATCTATCATTAGGCTGAGCTTTCAGGGCTACTGTATTTGTTGTTGGTTGATTGTTTCTGCTCTTACCACCTTGTTTCTTTCGTCCGTGGTTCTTTTTCAGCAGGGGAAGGGCCCAGCCATCCACCCACTCCATCCATACTACACTCCTTTTATAGGGTACCACAGTTGTGATATTTCCTGTGGCAAAGCAGGAAGGGGGGATCAGAGGGTATCCACACAGTGACCTCACTTACAGGAACACAAGTAATTTAACTTGTTATAACAAATCATACAAAGACAAACAAACAAAAGCAAAAAATCTGACTTTTGCTTTCATTTTCCTCCTTCTAATTACTCGGACCAGGTTATAAACCCAGCAACTCAACTGGAATGGATATTATTAACTGCAGGTACTGCAGAACACTTTTCAAAAGGGCAGTTACACAGGATTTAGGATGTTGTCCTACATGCTGGACCATTGGAGATCTAAGCGCTCAGCTCCAGGCAGCATGGGCAGGCATTGCACACCTCAAATCGCATATTCAGGAGGAAATATAAGAACTGCCCACCATTTCCCCAACATCCAACTGAAGCACCTCGACCACAGAGGGTAGTTGGTCCAGGAGGTTGGCAGGTGGTTAGGAGGGGCAAATTGGGTGCCATATCACTCAGTGCTCTCCAACGTATCACCTGCACAAACCATATAAAAACTACAAACAGGTATCTGCCTCTATCTCCGAAGTCAAACAAAGGGGCAGAGGACATTGCAGAGCAGGACACTGCAGCACAGGAGCTAGTGCAACAAAACTCACCCAAAACAGGGAGCAAAACAAAAAAAAGTCCAAAACACTTCCGATCATAGGAGACTGCATGATTCGGGGAGTTGATACCTACCTCCAGCCGAGGGTAATGGTCAGATGTCTCCCAGGTACATCAGCAAGGAGAGATACTGACCACATTGCTAAAACTGTGCAGGAAGCAGGAGAAAACATTGATGTCCTGGATCACATAGGGACTAACAATCTCGCCACCCGGTCAGTTGTGGAGACCAAGGAACACCTGACCAGGCTGGGAGACAAACTGTCATCCATTTTGTCTGGCATCTCCTTCTCTGAGATCCTGCTGGTCTGGGAGAGGGGGCATATGGATTGAAGGACAGAGAAGGGGAGATAGGGGAGGTAAACACGTGGCTTAAGAGCTGGTGCCAGGAAAAGGGACACAAATTTGTAGGTAACTGGCAACAGTTTTGGGAGTGAAAGTTCTTTAAATTCGATGGACTGCATCTGACTAAGGAAGGAGTCAGTGCATTGGGGCAGGAGTTTGATGTTTTTGCAGAATGTTTAAACTAGCAAATGGGAAGAGGGGTGCAGCACCTGATACATCGAATGTGAAGAACACCCTTACCCCCTCAGCTAGTGATCAAGCAGGAGTTCGGCATGTTTCAACAGGACACAGAAGGTAATAGTAAACCGAGTCCACTCTGAAGAAAGGAGGGTTACTAGTGGGGTACCGCAGGGTTCAATACTGGGTCCAATCCTTTTTAATGTCTTTATAAGTGACATTGCAGATGGACTGGAAGGAAAAGTATGTCTCTTTGCAGATGACACAAAGATCTGCAACAGGGTTGATACACAAGGGGGCATGGAAAGGATGAGAAGGGACTTGGCAAGGTTAGAGGAATGGTCAGAAATATCGTAGCTTGGATTCAATGCAAAAAAGTGAAAAATAATGCACCTGGGAAACAAAAACCCAGGGAAAGAGTACACAATGGGGGGAGGTAGTAACAACAACAAGAATGGAAAGGGACCTGGGGGTAATCATATCAGATGACCTTAAGGTTGGCAAGCAATGTGAGAAGGCAGTAGGGAGGGCTGGGGGATACTGGGATGTATAGGGAGAGGCATCACCAGTAGAAAACAGGAAGTTGTTATCCCTCTGTACACACAGTTGGTGAGACCCCATCTGGAGTACTGTGTGCAGTTCTGGAGACCCCATCTCCACAAGGACATAGACAGGATGGAGGCAGTCCAGACGAGGGCAAGTAAAATGGTGCAGGGTCTGCAAGAGAAGCCATATGAGGAGAGACTAAAGGAGCTTAATATGTATACCCTTGAGGAAAGTGGGGGGGGAGGAATGATAGAAACTTTTAAGTACCTCAGTGGAATCAATAAAGTCCAAGAGGGTAGCATCTTTCAGAAAAAGAGATGGTGCACCTGTAAACGAGCTTTCAGTCTTGTGTGTCTCACCTGGTTAAACAACTGGGGAAAAAAATGTACACAAATGCCCACAGTCTGGGAAACAAGATCCCAGACCTGCAGGCAACAATGACAGAGGCTAAACTGTACATAGTAGCCATTAACGAGACATGGTTCACCAGCAACCACACTTGGGAGACTTCAGTACCCGGCTATGTACTGTTCTGAAGTGACTGAGGTGCAAAAGGGGAGTGGCCCTTTGTGTCAATGAAAATATTAAAGCTACAGAAATTCAGAATACACATAAGAAGCCAGAAGAACTGTGGGTCACCCTGGAAACAGGAAATGGGACAGCCATATGAACTGGAGTTGTCTACAGGCCTCCAGACCAGGGGGAGGATGTAGACACATTACTGTTAGAAGACATACAAAACATGACAGCTAAACGAAAGATTCTGATAATGGGAGACTTCAACATGCCAGATACAGATTGGTCAATACCAGCAGGAACACCCGCCAGAACTACACATTCCCTGCAGGGGGAGGGCCTCAAACAACTGACAGATCAATCCACAAGAGACAGGGCTATCCTAGATCTAGTACTAACTAACGGGGAAAGGATCACAGCACTCTAGGTAGAAGGTCACCTGGGGGCCAGTGACCATCACATGGTATGGTTCAATTTGGCCACTAGAACTAAATTATTCCATTCCAAGGCAAAAAATGGGACTTCAGAGGAGCAGACTTTGATAAGATGGCCAACAGAGTTAAGCTAGTCCTGGCAAGAAGAAATACAGGTGAGGGGTACAGGCAAAGTGGGCAAACATTAAGGATGGAATACTTGTAGTAACATCCCATTGTGTTAGGGAGAAAAGCAAGAGCAAAAGAAGGAGGAAACCACTTTGGGTCTCAAAAACAGTAGCAGAAAGATCAGAGCCAAATCGGCTGGCCTTCAGGAAATATAAGGGAATGCAGCGGGATGAATATAGCGAGGCATACCGAACCTCCCTAAGGGAAGCAGGGAAGGCAGTAAGGCAGGCAAAGGCCCAAACCAAGGAAACACTAGGACGAACAGTAAAAGAAGGGGACAAGACTTCCTATAGATACATTAGTGAAAGGAGAAAGTTCAGAGGGGGTATTGCTAAAATCAAAGGGGATAAGTGGTAGTGTATGGAGGAGGACCAAGGAAAAGCATCTATCCTAAATAGATACTTCTGCTCAGTATTTACTGAGAAGGTAGGGCAGGGCCCACAGCTCAGCACCATGGACACAGGTAGGAGGGAGGGAGGTGTGCACAAGTTCCTTCACAAAAGAATGGGTCCTACAAGAGCTCACTAAGCTCAGGGTGGACAAGGCAATGGGACCTGATGGCATACATCCCAGGGCATTAAAGGAGCTAAGGGTGGAAGTAGCAGAGCCATGATCAGAACTATTTAGTCAGTCTCTGAGCACAGGAGAGGTCCCAGAAGACTGGAGAAGGGCTCATGTGATCCCGCTCCACAAGAGTGGTAGCAGGGAGGAGGCAGGGAACTATAGACCAGTCAGTTTTACCTCAGTGGTGGGCAAGATTATAGAGGCACTTCTTAAGGAATGGATAGTGTGACAGTTGGAATCCATAGGAGCACAAGATCCAAGACAGCATGTGTTTAAAACAGGAAGGTACTGTCAAACTAATCTCATAGATTTCTTTGACTGGGTAATCAGAGTGGTGGACCAGGAGGGTGCAGCTGATGTTTCCTACCTTGACTTTAGCAAAGCTTTCGATACTGTTCCACATAGAAGATTGATTAATAAGCTGGGTAGGCTCGGGGTGGGTCAGAAGTCGGTCAGCTGGGCTTCAAACTGGTTGGTGGGCAGAAAACAGAGAGTGGTGGTAAACGGTAAACAGTCAGAAGAGATGCAAGTCACAAGTGGGGTACCTCAGGGATCAGTCCTGGGGCCAGTCCTCTTCAATATCTTCATCAGTGAGATTGTAGATGGACTGGAGGGTAAGGTTTGTCTGTTTGCAGATGACACCAAGATCTGCAACAGAATAGATGATCCAGATGGGGTGGGCAGAATAAGAAGAGATCTGGATAAACTGGCAAAATGGTTGGAAGAGTGGCAACTGGGGTTTAATGCAAACAAGTGGAAGATTATGCACATAGGGAAGAGAAACCATGAAGCCACCTATAGGTTGGGAGAGGAGTTGCTGGCAGTCACAAGGGAAGAAAGAGACTTGGGCATCAACATCACAGATGACCTGAAATCATCCAAGCAGATCACTAAAGCAGTAGGTAAGGCAAGAGGGATGTTGGGGTGTATTAGTAGGGGTATCACAAGTCATAAGAGGAAGGTAATAATCCCTTTTTACAAGACACTGGTTAGGCCCCATCTGGAGTACTGCGTGCAGTACTGGAGGCTGCACCTACACAAGGATATTAACAAAATGGAGGCAGTCCAGAGAAGGGCAACCAAAATGGTGCAGGGACTGAATCAGAAAACGTATGACAACAGATTAACGGAGCTCAATATGTACACTCTAGAGCAAAGGAGGGAAAGAGGTGCTATGATCGAAACATTCAAACATCTTAAGGGTATTAACAAGGTGAAAGGTCTAATATGTTTCAATATAAGAAAAATAGCAGGACAAGACTGGACCTCTCTACTGGGACTATATTGCCCTCCTTCCCTCCCCTCCACCCCCCCCACCCAAAGCTAGTTCTATTTTTATAGGCACAGGATTTGACTGACAACAGGAACTTCCTGTTTGGGAACGGAGAAGTGAGTGATCACAGAACCACCAAAGATCCACCATCCTAGAAGGCAAGAGTAGCTCTCCCGCCTCTTCTAGCTGCTGGAGGTCTGCCTGAGCAAGTAAGGGTCTACTGAGAAATATAGGATATTCTTGTCTCAGAACAGGACAATCAGGAGCTTAAAGGGCACACAGGCAGAAAGTAAGAGAGAGAGAAAAACAGAGGAAAGAGTAAGGATTGCAAACAGTTAAGGGGCAGAAATAAGACATGATTGAGTGGTAGTGCAGTGGCTGTGAGCAGCAGTCTTCCAGGAGACGCTCTGGAGGATGCGCGGTGTTGTCCCATCTGCAGGCACCTCTCTGGGCTGAGGAAGGAGGTTGCTCATCTCCAGGCTGAGTTGGCCAGGATTTGTGGGACCTCCTCTTCCATCCAGGGACCACCAGTGCCACTGCCATTGCCTCAGAGGTTGCCAAGAAAGAGGAGCGGTTGGACCACAGTGGGCTCAGGGAGGGTGAGAGTGGTGGAACAGAGGCACATCCTCCAGTTGTACCTCTCCACAATTCCTATGCCATTCTGGCAAAGTGTGGTTCCTCTATGGAGGCACCTGCAGTGGAGACCAAGGAGGATGCTGGGAACCTCCACAAAGGAGACCCACAGGAGGGTGAGGGGACCCTGCAGGGAAGTAAACAACCCTGGTGGGTGACTCCATTGTTAGGAAGGCATAACTGGGGGAGGAAGGGAGGAAGGAGGTAAGGTGCCTGCCTGGCGCCATGGCTTGAGGGACAGGAGGCGAATCCTCAGGATTGCCAGAGCAGCTGCACAGGAGGGAGCTGGATGTCATTGTCCACCTAGGAACAAATGACCAGGCTAAGAAAGGGATTAGAGAAGTGCAGGAAGAGTTTGTGGAATTGGGGAGGGGCCTTAGTCAAGTAGCATGCACGGTAACCTTCTTGGAGGTGCTGCCCATCTATGGCATAGGAGAGGCTAGGGTGTTCCGCACCATGGGATTCAATCAGTGGTTGAAAAACTGGTGTGGAGCTCAGGGATTTGGCTTCATTGGGGACTGGGGGGTCCACCTGGAGTGATGCAAGCCTATACTAGCATGATGGGCTGCATCTGTTCGGCAGGGGAACCAGGATCCTAGGTGATAGGTTTAAATGCTTCATTGGCAAGCTTTTAAACTAGCCAAGGGGGGAGGCACTGGAAAGGAGCAGAAATCTCTAGCCCCAAATAATCACGGTAATAAGTCGCGGCAAACACCAACATAGAGGTGTCAATAGGGAGAAGGGCTGGGAGTAAATGGAGAAACTGGACAAAGGCAAGAAGGACAGGGATGGGGCAAAGGGAGTAAGCACATCAGAAATGGAGGGTAATGAGTACCAATGCCAGAAGTCTGGGCAACAAGCTCACTGAGCTGGTGGCCTTGATGGAAGAGGGATGCCTGGATATCATAGCAGTCACAGAAACATGGTACACAGAGAACCATGACTGGGATGTTAACATACCAAGGTACATAACCTACAGGAGAGACAGGCAGGGGAAGAGGGGAGGTAGCTCTCTGTAAAGGAAGGGATAAAAGCAACTGAACAAAAGAGTAAACAGGGAGGAGAGGAGGCACTGTGGGTCACCTTGGAGACTGGAAAGGGCACCCAATCCGCACAGGGTTGGTGCAGAACCCCATGTCAGGGGAGGGAATGGACAAGGATATGATAGAAGGCATTCTTAGAATGGCAGAGAAAGGGAGATACTGTTGATGGGAGACCTGAATATGCCAGATGTTAACTGGAGCACATTTGCTGCAGCCACATCCAAGAGCAGGGCCATTCTCGATGCCCTACAGGTGGCAGCAGCATTAGACAGCTAGTTCTCGAACCCACTCATATGAGGGAGCAATCTTAGACCTCGTACTCTCAAACGGGAGCAGTGAGAGGATCTCAGATCTAGAAGTGGGTTGCCATCTGGGGACACATGACCATCAAACAGTGTGGTTCACGTTAACTCAGCTACAGAGTCAAGCCATACAAAAGTGAGGGTACTGGACTTTAGGAGGGCTGACTTTGGCAAGATGGGAGAGTGCCTCAGAAAAGCTCTAGCAAACAGGCTAGAAGGAGGTGTGGAGCAACAATGAGGAATCATCAAAACTGCCATCACAGAGGCAACAAGCCTTTGTGTGAAGCAAATAAACAAATCAAAATGAAAGAAAAAGCCACTATGGTTCTCAAAAGAGGTGGCTGTGAAAGTCAGGAAGAAAAGATAACATTCTGAAGTATAAGGAAACACAGAAGGAGCAGGACAGAGATGTACCAGTTAAGGCAGAAGGAAGCAGGGAGGGAAGTCAGAATAGCAAAGGCCCAAACTGAGGAAAAGATAGCCAACTCAGTTAAGAAGGGGGATAAAACCTTTTATAGGTACATCAGCGCAGAAAGACAAAGGGAGGGATAGGGAAGCTGAATAGAATGAACGGTGGGTGGGCAGAGGGGGACAGTGAAATAGCAGGGATACTGAACGAATATTTCTGCTCAGCATTCACAAAAGAGGAGGGGGAAGTGCCTAATCCAATTAACAGAAGCACTCTTGATAGGGGGGTCGATCCCAGTCCTTTCGCAGAAGAAAGGGTTCTGCAAGAACTCCTAAAACTGAAGGTGGACAAAGCTAATGGGTCCTGATGGAATTCACCCCAGAATTCTAAAAGAATTAAGGGAGGAACTAGTGAAACCACTGGCTACTCTTTTTAATAAATCATGGAGGATGGTGTGGTACCCGAGGACTGAGGAAGGCAGATGTGATTCCCTTCACAAAGTGGGACCAAGACAGAGGCAGAAAACTACAGACCTGTCAGTCTGACCTCTGTGGTAGGGAAAGTAATGGAGTCACTCTGAAGGAAAGAATAGTTGAGTACCCAGAGGCCAGTGGAGCACAGGACCCAAGGAGCATGGGTTCACAGTGGGAAGGTCATGTCAGACGAATCTAATAGATTTCTTTGACTGGGTAACCAAAGTAGTAGACCAGGGAGGGCTGTGGACATGGCCTACCTAGACTTTAGCAAGGCATTTGACACAGTCCCACACAAAAGATTAATTGTCAAATTAACCTGCCTGGGAGTGGATCCCAGGGTGGTAGCCTGGGTAAAACATTGGCTGTACAACAGGACACAGAAGGTAATTGTAAATGGAGTCCACTCTGAAGAAAGAGGGGTTACTAGTGGGGTACCGCAGGGTTCAGTATTGGGTCTAGTCCTTTTTAATGTCTTCATCAGTGACATTGCAGAGGGACTGGAAGGAAAAGTATGCCTTTTTGCAGATGACACAAAAATCTGCAACAGGGTTGATACACAGGAGGCGTGGAAAGGATGAAAAGGGACTTGCAAGGTTGGAGGAATGGTCAGAAGTATGGCAGCTAGGATTCAATGCAAAGAAGTGCAAATAATGCACCTGGGAAACAAGAACCCAGGGGAAGAATACACAATGGGTGGGGAGGTAGTAACAACAACAAAAAAGGAAAGGGACCTGGGGGTAATCATATCAGATGACCGTAAGGTTAGCAAGCAATGTGAGAAGGCAGTAGGGAGGGCTGGGGGTATACTGGGATGTATAGGGAGAGGCATCAGCAGCAGAAAACAGGAAGTTGTTATCCCTTTGTACAGACAGTTGGTGTTACCCCATCTGGAGTACTGTGTCCAGTTCTGGAGACCCCATCTCCGCAAGGACATAGACAGGATAGAGGTAGTCCAGAGGAGGGCAACTAAAATGGTGCAGGGTCTCCAAGAGAAGCCATATGAGGAGAGACTAAAGGAGCTTAATATGTATACCCTTGAGGAAAGAAGGGAGAGGGTGGACATGATAGAAACTTTTAAGTACCTCAGTGGAATCAACAAAGTCCAAGAGGGTAGCATCTTTCAGAAAAAGAGACTTGCAAGAACAAGTGGACACAATTTAAAGATAGAAGGAGGGGTTGGGGGCAATGTGAGGAAGTATTATTTCACAGAGAGGGTAGTGGATGCATGGAACTGCCTTCTTGAGGAGGTTGTGGGGTCTAAAACTGTGGGAGAATTCAAGAATGCATGGGACAGACATAAGGCAATTCTTGTGGGGGTAGGAAGAAATAGGCTGTTGGTTAACTAGGATCTGCGGCCTATCCTGTAGGTAGGGAAATGGGCAGACTAGATGGGCCAAGCGGTCCTTATCTGCCATCAAAGTCTATGTTTCTATGTTTCTAAGAGGACACAGCATGAGATTAGAGGGAGGCCAATTAAGGGGTAATGCGAGGAAGTTCTTTTTCACAGAAAAGGTAGTGGATGCATGGAATGGTCTGCCCCAGGAAGTGGTGGGTATGAATACAGTGCAGGGCTTCAAACAGGCATGGGACAGGCATAAGGGAGCAACACAGATGAGTATGAATAGATAGGCCATTGACAGAGTACAGGCCTATGGAACATTCATAAGGTAGCAAAAATGGGCAGACTGGATGGACCTTGAGGTCCTTATCTGCCGTCAACTTCTATGTTTCTCTGAATGTAATGTGCTGTGACTTTTGTGTAGTCCAATGTTGTAAACATTGAAAACTTTGAATAAACAGAATTTAAAAACAAAAAGAAAATGGCAACTATGTTTGGAATTTCTGCAGTTGTTCACCTGAAATTTCAGAATCATGCTCCCCACAGTGTCCCCTAACCTATCCCTGGACGTACATGTCTGTACTCCAAGGGAATGTGATCTCTGACAAACAGCTTGCATCCCATAGACAGCAATGCATTTATTGAAAACAACAATGACTACACAAGCAGGGCTGGGGTGCTCACGACAAGCTCAAGTAACAATTGACAAAAAATTGGGCACCCACCCCTCACATGAAGAAAAGACTCTGTCTTCAAAAAAATTACAGCGTAAAGTGTTTTATTCAGTGCCACTCAAAAAGACAGCTCTAAACTCTGGAACTATCTCCCCTCCTCCCTTCACCTCTCCCCATCCCTTGGCTCCCTCAGGCACCAGTTGAAACTTCAATACTTCCCCACCTGTTCCTGTTACTGTTCCTCCTGATACCTCCATGGCCGTGTCTTAACCATCCTGGTAAGCAGCTGGCTGGGTCACTGCTCCTGCCTTGGGTTAACCTCCACAACCACTACAGTTTCTCCCTCCCTTATGAGGCTGGTCAATAACTGACCCCTCTGGTCAATTGCCGTCTTCAATATTGTTCTTGTTCACCAAGGATTGATACCACTTCTGAATATACACTTGCCAGGCATTCTTTATGAGCTGTACCACACTTTCTGCTCTGCACACACACACATTTTTATATTTTATTGTAATTTTGTACTAATGTTTTTACTGAATGCTGTTCAGTGCTTTGTTACCACCATGTATTGTGCTGCTGTCCTCCCTCTGTTCTCCTCCCCCCGGGTCACACCTGGAAACGTGCCTTGGCTCAGTGTACCTTTCACGGTTACCAATTTTCAAATAAACACATAAACTGTAAATAAATGCCTGACACACTTCAGAAATACACTCTCCTTTTTCAAAGGTGTGTAACACAACCAGATGACAGTTTTTAAAGCATAAAGTGACATCATCCACCTGAGACAATGAGAACATGGTGTGATGTGGCAATTAATAAAATAATTAATTAAACCAAGATACAGCAAACTGTGATACACATATGTAAAATACATACATACAGTAAAACAATAGGAAAGGCATGCAGATTAAAACCAGCCATCGCTGCCATTATAACCATAACGTATTAGGGGACAGAAAATATTATTATACATATGTCTCTACATATGGCAGGGCATAAACAATTATTGAATACTCTAGATACTATAAATATTCTAAATACAGCAGGCAACACCTATTAGGAGTAAATGCATCTAGACAGCATCTATAAAAGTGCAGGTGCGTCTTGGATCTGTAGCTTGAACACACACGTCAGGAGGTAAATCATTATCCTGGTGCAGACCATTACTAGAACAGAAGCAGAGAACAAACATGTTAGTGTTACAGAAACAATAAATACTTCCTCAAATGGCAAACAGGTAAATACAACTTATTATACTACCGAGCAAAGTACTACCTATCCTTCGCAAACAGGGTGCTGGATGAGGTTCCACTAGGACGTTATTAACACGTTTACATTCATGCCGTTAATACAATAGAGTAACAAGTATGTCATGGTGATTCATAGCTCAACCTAGAAGGGCATACTCTGAAACAAAATTACTTTTTACTCACAATTTAATTGCAGTGGGAGAGAGTTACCTCTGTTTAGGAAATCAAGCTAGATCAGAATTGTCATTAATCCCGGGGCACTTACTAGTTCCCAGACTGAAAATCACAAATACTTCACATTTAAGCAATAGATTATCAAATCCCACCCCCCCGGGTTTGGGTTCACTTATCAATTGTTCTATATGTAAAACCATGATCACTCATTGTGCCCACAGACCTACTGTGATTGGTAGTGGCATACGTCACATCTCTTCTCCTGATGGCTCTTTCATGTTCCCCTACCCTTACTCTAATTTGTGGTTTTGTTTTTCCCCGCATAGAATACTCCACATTTGCACATAGCAATGTAAATAACCTCACCTGTATTACAAGAGATACTCTGTCGTAGTGCATATCATTTTCCACTGAGAGGATTGTTGAAAGTGTCACCTGGAGAAACCACAGAACACCAAGTACATTTTCTGCATGTAAACCACCTATTTTGACCTCTGCGTAACCTAATTTCAGTTTCACTTACTAGCTGTCTACTACGTACTAAGATATTCCATAGTGTGGGTGTCCTGTGGTATGCCAATCTCAGTGTGTCTGTACTAATGTTACTTAAACCAGAATCTCCCTGAAGCACATACCAGTGTCTGGTAATAATATTTTTGTAGTGAGTCACATGAAGGTTTGATCAGAGACATACACCAAATAGCAGAAGTGGTTAATGAATATTCAAATCCATATACTAGCTGAAGGACAACCAGGGGGAGGAGGAGGTAGTACATGGGAAACAAGAAAGGACAAACATAGATAGAACCAAAGTTACAAACAGGTTATTGAAATTGAAAATAACTAAACCCCTGGGACCTGATGGGTTTCACCCATTCCTAATGCAAAAAGTAGCAGATGAAGTATCACCCCCTCTAGCAGAAATCTACTCACATTCAATCACTGGGCTTTTTGGGACACCACCTCATGAACAGTGCCAGTATAATTTTGTTACTCAATCCCAAAAGGTGATTTTGCACAGTAAGTGTGCCATTTGGCACCACAGGTGTGAAAACACATTTTGGGCAGGATGTGAAAAATGACAGCAGTACTGTTCATGAGGAGGTGTGAAGAAATGCCAATGTTGAAAATCTGGAGTGAAAATATGAAAAAGTGGCAAAGTTACGAGTGTACGTAGAAACGGCGCAATGCATGCTCATAACGCAGTCAATTTTTGGAATGTTTTCACCAAATTTCAACATGACTTTTTTGGGACCTCCCCTCACGAACAGCGGCACTGGAATTTCATTAACCTGTCCCGAAAGTCGATTTCGCATAGAGACTGTGCCATTCTGCGCTACAGGTGCAAAACCACATTTTGGGAAAGATACAAAAAATGAAAACTGTTCATAAGGGGTCATGAAAAAATGACAATGTTGGAAATGTAGAGTGAAAATCTTAAAAATTGATGACGTTATGAGTGTGCGTAGAAAATGTGCAATGGACGCTTGTAAAGCCATCATTTTGGGGAGTTTTTTCACCAAATTTGCAACAAGGGCTTTTTGGGACCTCACCTCATGAGCAGTGGCACTGTCATTTTGTTAATTAGTCCTGAAAGACGATTCCACGCAGCGACCGTAAAATCATCTTTCAGGATGGAGAAACGAAATGACAGTGACTGTGTTCATGAGGTGGGGTCCTAAGAACCCCATGTTGAAAATTTAGGACCAAAACTCCCCAAAATGGCTGAGATAGCAACCTAAATTGACCCCCCATTCACCGCCATTATAGAACTTTTCACCATTTCTTCAGTTTGCGGTCAGCTTTTGAAAAGTGCAGACGTGTTCACAGTCCATCGAAGATCACTGCTCCTGACCTCCGGAGGTAGGTATGGTTGAGGGGGGTGCAGGGAGGTGGGGTGCACAGAGGAGGTGTGGGTTGGGGGAAGGGGCCAGTGGCAACTATGAGGGACCGTTTTCTTTTTTTTCAGGTTTAAAACAAACAAAAAAAAGATGTTGAGGGTCTGTTTTCTGTATTTTGCAGAGAAACCATGGATTTTGGCACACTGGGGAGGGCTCCCAGTGTGCCAGAGTACTGGGGGGTTCAAGGGGGATCAATGCCAACCTGGGGATTGGACACCCCGAGGTCGGAGGATATGTGGTGGGGGGGCACATAGACACCAGGAGTGGGCATTCTGGTGTCGGAAAACACCACAGCAAGTTTTGGCGCATTGGGATGGGCTCCCAGTGTGCCATATTAAAGGATGAGGGGGGATACAGGCCACACAGGGATTGAACACCCTGGTGTTGGCAGGCTGGGGGGGGAGTCCACCAGCATGACTGGGATGTGGAGGAGGCAGGTGAGGAAAGCGCCTCCTCCCAGCCAGCGTGATGGGATTGTGCTTACAGTAAAAGTGCCTTTGGGCACTTAATACTCCCAGCCTGTATGGAGCTTAGGCTGTGGCCTGCTCCGCATGGGTGGGAGAAACTTTAGCACGGGAGACAGCGGGATGTGGCAGAGATGTCACGATGCAAACAGCTGTTTGCTCTGTGGTGCCCTGCAGATGAAGGGAAAAAGCCGGCTCCTGATTGGTGCGGCTTTTTCTTTTCAATTGCAGACCACTGCAGGCAAAACAGCGCCAGAACCACCTTGACTGAGGATTGGTGTGATACTGTCGAGCCCCATGCAGAGCGCTCTGCATTGGACAGACAGTGTCACACCTCTCAAAACCTACAATCCCAAGGAGTTTGACGCGCATGGGCGAACTCAAAAAGGGTCCAAAAAATGGAAATCACCAATTATAGACCTATTAGCTGAACTTCAGTTGTGGGGAAGTTAGCAGAGGAGTATATGAAAGAGAATTACTGAAACATATTAGAAAGAAGGTTTGAAGGATATAAACAAGCATAGGTTTAGGTTAGGAAGATTGTGCCTAATGAATTTGTTACATCATGCTATGGACTCAGATCTCCCAGTTGATGTTTTCTTCCTGGACTTCTCCAACACCTTTGATAGTTTACCACATGGACTTTTAACAAAGTAATTGCAGGATATGAAAATAAGAAATAGGTGGCCGGCCCGGTGGCACTGAGGGTTAAGGCACTGGATGCCACACATTGTACTATGATGATGACCTGGGTTCAGGAATGACCTTGGGTCGTCGGGGTGCTGGCATGGGGGGGTGAGAGAAGTGAGATTGAGTATGCTGTTAGGCTGCTCTCTTCTCCTGGGAGTGGTGGTGTGGGTTGTCAACTCTCCCGTAGTTCCATTCCCCACTGGGTAGAAGCCCGGTGGGGCAGCATAGGTGGGCAGGGTGGCAGTACGAGTGGGTGGAAGGGACTGAGCTGGTTTCTGGTGTGCGTGTGTGCCTCCACGCATACATACCGCTATGTGCCGGGGCTTCGGGGGCTGGGAGAAAACCCAAGAAAAACCCAGAAAAAAAAAGGAAAATAAGGAATAGCATCATATGTTAGTCCCGCCGGACTTCTTCTCTGACACGGACTCGCCAAAACCAACATCTCCTACTGCCTCACCTGACCAACCGCTTTTCCACTTCAAAATAGTTAAGGCACATGAAGTCTACAAATATATAAAAAAGGCTACATCTAAATCCAGAGCAAACAGTGATACTATTGATCTTAAAATTTAGGAGGACTTTAGGAGGGCTGACTTTGCCAAAATGGGTAAGTGCCTAAGGAATGCACTAGCACATGGGCAGGAAGGAGGGGTGGAAGAACAATGGGGAATAATAAAAACTGCCATCACAGAGGCAACAAGCCTTTGTGTGAAGCAAATAAACAAAACTAAACGATGTAAGAAACCACTATGGTTCTCAAAGGAAGTGGCAGTGAAGGTTCAAGAGAAAAAAGCTTTCAGGAAGTACAAGGAATCGTAGAAGGAGCAGGACAGAGAACTGTATCAGTTAAAGCAAAAGGAAGCTGGGAAGGTAGTCAGAACAGCAAGGCCCAAACTGGGAAAAGATAGCCAACTCAGTTAAGAAGAGGATAAAACCTTTTATAGGTACATCAGGAGCGAAGGAAGACCAAGGGAGGGATAGTGGAGGCTTAATAAAGGGGGGAGGTGGGCAGAGGGAGACTGTGAAAAGGCAGAGATACTAAACAAATATTTTGCTCAGTATTTACAAAGGAAGGGGGGTACCTAGAACAAACAGTAGAACACACTGGATACAGAAGTTGATACCAGCCCATTTACAGAAGAAAGGGCTCTGAAAGAACTTTTAAAACTGAAGGTGGACAAAGCAATGGGGCCTGATGGGATTCATCCCAGAATTAAAAAGAACTAGGGTAGAATTAGTGACACCACTGGCCACCTGTTTAACAAATCATGGAGGAGATGGGGTGGTACCGAGGACTGGAGGAGGGCAGATGTGATTCCTTCACAAAGTGGGAGCAGACAGAAGCAGGAAACTACAGACCTGTTAGTTTAACCTCAGTAGTGGAAAATGATGGAATCACTTGAAGGAAAGAATTGTCAAGTATCTAGAAGCAGAGGGGCACAGGACCCAAGGCAATGGATTCACAGCAGGAAGGTCATGCCAGACAAATCTGATAGATTTCTTTGACTGGGTGACCAAAGTAGTAGATCAGGGAGGGCTGTGGACTATGGCCTCACCTAGACTTTAGCAAGGCATTTGACACAGTCCCACACAAAAGATTAATATACAAGTTAGCTAGCCTGGAGTGGGTCCCAAGATGACAGCCTGGTAAAAATTGGCTGGAAAATGGGACACAGAGAGCAATAGTAAATGGAGTCCACTCTGATGAAAGGGGTTACTAGTGGGGTGACACTGAGGTTCAGATAGAACCAGTCCTCTTCAATGTCTTTATAGCTTTGACATTGCAGAGGGACTGGAAGGAAAGTATGTCTCTTTGCAGATGACACAAAGATCTGCAACAGAGTTGATGCACAAGGTGGGGTGGAAAGGATGAAAGGGACTTGGCAAGGTTAGAAGAATGGTCAAATGTATGGCAGCTTAGATTCAGGTAATGCACCCGGGAAACAAAACCCAGGGAAAGAGTACACAATGGGGGTGAGATACTAAAACAACAAAAATGGAAAGGGACCTGGGGATAGTCATATCAGATGACCTAAAGGTGGGCAAGCAATGTGGAGGGCAGCAATGAGGGCTGGGGATATGGGATGCACAGGAGAGGCATCACCAGTAGAAAACAGGAAGTTATTATCCCTCTGTACAGACAGCTGAGGTCAGACCCCACCTGGAGTACTATTTTGCAGTTCTGGAGACCCAGTCTTCATAAAGACATAGACAGGATGGAAGCTGTCCAGGAGGGCAACTAAAATGGTGCAGGGTCTGCACCGGAGACATATGAAGAGACACTAAAGAAGCTTAATATGTATAGCCTCGGAGGAAAGGAGGGAGAGGGACACATAGAAACTTTCAAGTACCTCAAGGGAATCAACAAAGTCCAAGAGGGTAGCATCTTTCAAAAAAGGGTGTGCAAGAACAAAGGGGCACAATTTGAAGATAGAGGGGGACTGCCCAGAGGTAATTTAAGGAAAGTATTTTTTCACAGAGAGGGTTGTGGATGCATGGAACGACCTTCGAGGAGGTCGTGGAGTCAAAAAACAGTGGTGGAATTCAAGCATGCATGGGACAGTCATAAGGCAATTCTAGGGATGAGGGTAGGAAAAAAGTAGGCTGCTGGTTAACTAGGATCTGCAGCTTATCCAGTAGGCAGGGAAATGGGCAGACTGGGTGGGCCAAGCGGCCTTATCTGCCGTCAAATTCTATGTTTCTATGTTTCTATGTAAAATGCTGTCCCTTACCCTGGAAGAGGTGGTGCACCCACTCACCAAAATTTTCAATCTCTCCCTCTGCCTTAGTCAATTTCCCAGCAAATGGAAGTCTGCTATAGTCACACCAGTGTTCAAAAATGGCGACAAGTCCTATCAGGAAACTATCGGCCTATATCTATACTTCCACCTCTCCAAGGCCCTAGAACGCATTGTGGCTGACCAACTCTCAGACTACCTGCATAAGTATAACACACTCTGCTTGCAGCAACATGGATTCAGGGAGAAGGGACACAGTCACGTCGACCACCCTACTCTGGAATTCTCAGGAGAAATTCCTGCCTTGGACAAAGGATATCAAACTGGAGCTGTTTTCATTGACCTAAGAAAGGCGTTTGATACTGTTCACCATGGCTTACTTATCACCACAACTACACAGTCTTGGGCTCTGGAAGGTGGTGCCTGGGTTAAAAGTTACCTGGCCCAATGCTCTCAATCAGTAGAAATCTCAGAAGTTCTCTCAGACTCAAAACCGGTCCTCTCAGGTGTTTCACAGGGGTCAATCCTAGGCCCCCTCCTTTTCAGCCTTTTCCTAAACTCTCTCCCCAAATCCTGCCCGGAACAAATAATCCTTTATGCTGATGATGCCGTGATTCTCTCCTCTCATAAGGACCAGAAACCCTTACTCCAGAGCCTGCAACTTGCTTTCTGCAATATTGAAAAGTGGTTCCTAGATCACAAGCTGGTCCTAAATCACAAAAAACCAAAATCCATGCTTTTCTCCAGTCCACAAAACAGAAAAAGACAAATTCCACTTACTATCAAAACATACCCAAGAAATACTCTTGAACAAGTGTCAACATTTAAATACCTTGGAATCACCTTTGATCAAAGGTCTTACCTGCGACCCACATTGATAACACAGTGAAAACAGTGAACCAGCGCATTGGTATCCTGTTCTGAAACCGCAATTCCTTACCCAAAGCTCGCTGAGGATTGCTATCCAAAGCTCTGTCATCTCAATCAGTAGACTATGGCTTAATTATCTATGGCTCTTCCACTACCGTCGCACTAAAGTATATCACAACCACCCTAAACAAGGCCTGTCAGCTGCTCACTGGGCCATAAGGCAGTACTCATACATATGAGCTCTACACTGAAACAGGATGGTTGCAACTCTCAAATTGCATAAGGTACCTCACATGCTTGATGGCAAAAATCCATCTTAGAGCCGCCTCCGACCATGTATCAGACCTGCTTTGCCCGAATACCAGCATCCGTCCCACCAGAAGATCGGAACACCAGCCTCTCCAGGTCCCCAGATGCCGGACCACAAGGGCCAAAGATCTTTGGCTCATCGTGCCCCAGCTGGTACAATGCCTGAGCTGCTCATTACATCCTCAAGTCACTAGGAGCTTCAAATCTATGCTTTACTCTCACCTCTCAGCCTCTAGCTCCTGTGACTGCCTTGACTAATGATTCTTCCCTCATGGCTGTTTTTACTGTTTTCCATCCTCCTCTTCTGCTCCTTTCTTGACAAAGGCATCTGAGTACCTCTTACTACTCTAAGTCTGCTCCCCTCCCCATATCTCCTCCTACCCTTCCCACCTTGACCGTTCCTCCAATGTTGTTTTTTTCCTGTGATGTACTGCATTATACTGGCTTTTTGGAACCTTTATAATTTGCTGACCATTCTATGTAACATGCCTTGTTTGTTTGTACATTGATGACGTGGAACCTTTGTAAAAGAGCCATTGGTTCAAAGGTAATAATTCCTAGAACAATAAACTAAACCAAACTAAACTAAATCAAGAATCCATGATAGTAAACAAAGGGTATCAGTGGCTGGAAATGTCATATCATAGGTCGAAGTGTAACCCCCCTAGACAGCGCTACTCCTAGAGTTACATCCCTGCCTACTACCTATGAGCTAGGCTGAGGGGTTTGGGTTCGTTAACTTACATTAAGTCTAAAAACAGTTGTGCAGTGCCTCCACTCAGAGTATACCTTTACATGGGCTAGCTGTTATCAGGTATAACCCCCTGAGATGTTACACCACCTACAAATGCCATTTGCCACCCCCAAACATGACCCAATAGACATTTCCCCACATTTCAAATATTTTGCAATTAATGACTCTCTCTAATAATATGCTCACACACCATGATTTTCAAAAACAGTAACCACAAGATTTATTTGGGGGGACATAGGAGTTAGGATGGGGAAACAAGAGTCACAGAAGTTATGCTGATTCTGTTTACAAAATGTACAATGGTTTTGGTTGGTTTGCACTGGTGAACCCTCCAGCTGGGTGGTTACCAAATTAACAGAAAAGGCAATCACAATTTTTCCAACCAAACATGATACCCAGAGCCCTGGCTATCTAAGCTGCTGAATAAAATCGGATGTTACACATACCATTTTCCCCACCACTGGTACCAGTTCCAGAAATGTATGAAACTCCATAATCTCACACTATACCCTGGGTACCCAGATACCAAAGTCCTGGATGTTGCAGGCCTGGTGGATGTTGTAGCTGATCGAGTTGGCTAGCTTTGACTAAAAGGAAGGGGCTAACTTGGGAAACAAACGAACAATAGTGACTGTAGATTCCTTATCAGAGGTGCAGGGGTTGCCCTGTTGACCACAGTGTAGCAGGGGTTGGCCCTGCATTTGCAGAAGGGCAGGGATTGCCCTCCTTGTCACAGAACTGAACAATCCAGAAAAGGCAACCGATCTAGGTTACCTTGGCTAGATCTTGGATTTGCAGATCCTGAATATTCAGCACATGTACGTTGTAGTCACATCCAGTACATTCACACATACCAGTACTTTTCAGCACATCTGTGGTCTCAGACAAAATCAGACAAAGTGGAAATATGTCATTTCCAGGTGTAGAGCTCAGTCACAACAAACTCTAGGCCCTCATGTCCTTTGAAGTGGCAACGCGACTACGGCTGGCACCTCCAACAGGGCAGTCTTGACCAATAGCAGGTATAGATGAACATCAGCACATTTATATGGTTTACGATTGTAAACTGTCCTAGGCTGTCTTGGGTAACCCCAGTGATAGCTCAATCTGCACAACATGGTCTCCAATTTCACCTGCACTGGGCCAGCTGGGCAGCAGGCAAGGTGTGAACTGAACAACCACTAAGATAACAGTCACTCGGGCAAGGCGGCCCAGAACAATTATTTTGACTTTCAGTTAGGTACAGTAGATAGAGAGCATGTCGGACCAAGATTATTTATTTTGTCTTTCTTGGTATAAACAATTACAAGGGAAAACAGGCCCATAGGTTAACTTGCAGAACTTCTCCCTTGCACCGTGGTCTACAAGGGTACTCACGCAGGTTTCTTCATGACTGGCCTCAGCTAAAGAAGGCTTTCTGGTGTCTTCAGTCCTCTCACGACTGAGGTACTTGGTCAGCGCTCTCACCGCTGCTCGGTGACATCTGATCTTCGGTCCACATCTGTCCCAGACGAGGGAAGGAGGGCTAGCACCTGGAGGGCAATCTGGCAACCTTCAGGCTAGCATTTGAAAACTGAAATAAATTACTTTAACTTTAACTGATAAAGAGGCAAACCCTCTCCAGGCTGGAGAAGATTAACTGGAACTCCAGGCTTGGCAGCATGACAGGGGCCTGGGCCTCCTGCTCAGATCTCTGTGACTTTGAATCTCAATCTGTAGGCTAGAAACTGACTCTCAATCTGGCAATCACTGTCTCCATATAGGGCTTTCCTGAGGCTCCTGACTGGTTGTGGTGATGGGGTGATTAGCCTCCAATTGTCTAGAAGACCTGTCAATTCACAGAAAGTAATAATGCATGCGCCTTACTCTGCACTGTTGGTCTGGTGTTTTGTCGCCTAGAAATATTTATTTTTATTTCTTTATTTCAGTCTTTGGTAACCGGGTAAGGCCCACTAGGCACAAGTGCCTGTTTTCAGGGGTGACCTGGTAGCACTGGGTGGTTAAGTGACTTGCTCAGAGTAACACAGTATGCAAGTGGAGGTTGCGAGAATCAAACTCATGTCTGGTCTGCTGGATGTACCAAGCTCATTCACACCTTGGTACTCTAACTGCTAGGCTATACTGAATTAGGTCACTGTAAGTCCCTATGAGCACTTGACATTTACCCATGAGCTTTAGTGAATGTCCCACAAGTTCTGGCTTTGTTTTGTCGGCTTTACGATTGACTGTAGCTGTGTGCAATGGCTGCTTAACCCACTGTCCTGTTAGCATATTAGATACAGTCCTGAATAAAAGTTCTGGTGCAGCCAGGATAAAATAATTATTTGCCCCAATGCCCCACAGTTCCTTAGCCCAGAGGGTGTACTTGCTGTCGCTGCACAGATGAAGGAATTGCTCAGTTTGTTTTCCTGTAGCTGCTGCCAATGTTTAAGGATGCCTTGCAGCAGCAGATAGGCTATTTACTTTTGAGTCCTGAACGTTCTGGTGAATCCAGGAAGAAGTATTTATTTATTTAAACTTTCCCCCATCTTAAACATTTTCCCCCTACATACAGCAACAGGTTATAACATTAAAAAACATTTCTTTTTTTCTTTTTGTCCGCAGCTGAGATACAGCTGCCCTGCGGGCAGACAGGTCCCAATGAATATTTATTAGATTGGGGATCAGGCTCATAAATATGCAAATGAGCCCCAATCGAACACACTCGCACAACTCCCTTAATTTTCAGGGGACCGGCCTCTCAGTGGCCTGTCCGTGGTCACTGGGTCCGACTTAGTCAATGGGGATCCTGGGACCCACGGAACACTCGCCTGAACAACCGCAAAGATGAAAGGCACCAGCTACGCCTCCACAATTCCCGCTGCCACGGGGGCAGACAGCATAGTGGGATATCGCGGTGGACTTTTTTGATCCCTGCAGAACTGCATTAGAGCTTTGAGCTGCATGGCTGGGGCACCAGGGGCAGGACAAGACCTGGGGGCACCCTGGGGACACATAAAAAATACAGGCTAGATATGGGACACACCCGGGAGAGCAGAAGAAAGACAGAGCTACAGGCTGGCAGAAAAGCCCAGGCAGACATTTTAGGAACCCCTATTTGTAGGGGGGGTTACAGAGGTAACAAATGGGGTACCCCAAGGGTCGATACTGGGGCCAATACTATTTAGTATATACATATAGCATATCTAACAAACATTGACCAGTTGTTGGCGGTTCCACCATGCTGCATTGACAGGGAAGTTGTCGACATGCGGCACAGTGAACGTCTCAGTGTCGACAGGCAATATTTTGCCTGTCAGACATTGTGTGTTTTGTCTTGGGGGGCTGCAGTTGTGGGCATAGTAAATTTGCTGATGATGTGAAAGTAGGAGCATTAGTAGAGAGTGAGGAGGCAATTAAGATGCTCCAGGGTGAAATAGATGGAATGACTGATTGGTCAAAGATACATAAACTCCCATTCAACATACAAAAATGTAAAATGATGCATATAGGAGTCAGAAATAGGAGAGCAGCATATTACATGAATGGCATAAAAATCAAGAGACTACCAGAGAGAAAAATCTGGGAATTATAACAAACAACAAAATAACACACAAACAGCAATGTGCAGAAGCAGTTACTAAATGTAACAGAATTATGGGATGCATAGTGAAGAATAGAGCTAGCAGGGACAGAGAGGTCCTTGTGCCCCTGTACAGCACTCTGGCGAGACCGCATTTGGAATACTGCATTCAGTACTGGGCTCCATAAGCAAAGGCTAATATCAAACTTTTGGAAGGTGTCCAGAGAAGGGTTACAGACAGAATTAAATACTTAGCAGGTAGGCCATATGGGAAGAGGTTGAGGGAACTAAACCTTTATTCACTGGAGTATAGACATATGACGGGTTACTTGCGCTTGGTCTATAGTACAATAATTTGATGGAATGTGTAGGATTATAGAGAACTGTGACAGGAAGTGAAAATAGGAATTATAACCTACAATTAAAAGGAATTCTATGTAGAGCTGAACGGAGAGCTAACTGGGTCAGCCAGAGAGTGGTGTCAATGCGAAACGGACTACCGGGGAATGTTGTGGAAATCGAAACACTGAAGGAATTCAAAACTGCTTTAGATAGGTACAGTATATGGGCTACTAAATTTGGATATCAGGAACAAACATGGGAAGTCACATGACCATTGGCTCACCATTTGTACACACTATGAAACTATCCAGGTATGAAGTATTAAAGTTTTTTCTATGGGAATAAGATTCCCTTCTATTAGATCTCTGTATCAGTTCAGTTCTATCCTGGGACCTTGCAAACAGTTCTCGTGGATATCTTCTTGAGATTGCTATTGTATTGAAGTAAAAAAAAAATGTTTGCATGGTATATTAGGGGATCTTGGTAAATAGTCACTAGGAAAAGGGTTATGGTACTAATGAGAAGAGAGATTCCTTAACAATAATCAGGGCAGACAGGAGCAGAGCAGAAAGGGATCATGTTGGGAAGTGGTGCAGTGCAATGGATGTGGAGCAGCAGTCTTCAGAAGGACTTTCTGGGGACTGCAGTGCTGCCCCATCTGCAGACACCTCTCTGGACCGAGGGTGAAGATTGCCAGCCTCCAGGCCAAGTTGGCAAGGTCTCGGGGAATCTCCTCCCCCACCCAGGAGTCACCAAGTCTACACCCACTACCTCAAAGGTGGCCCAGCAAAAGGAATGGGTGGAGTACAGTGGGTCAGGGAAGCTGAGGGAGGCAGATCAAAAGTGCATCCCCACCCGGTGTAAGTGAAGAACTCCTATGCCATTTTGGAGGAGCAGGAGGATCTACAGTGTCACCTGAAGTTGGGACCAAGGGGGATGAGCAGGATCTCCACAAGAGAGCCCCACATGCGGGTGGTAGAGGACCTCAAAGGAAGAGGAAGCTTCTCCTAGTAGGGGACTCCATAGTCTGGGGAGTGGATTTGGGGACACATACAGTGGAGGAAAGGGAGGTTAATTCTCTTCCAGGAAGCACAACTTGGAGGGATGGGGAGAGGGATCCATGACTGGTCGTCAACAAACATTTTGTCGAACAACCAGACAGCGAAACCAGCAGGTCAACCGCTTTTCATGGTCGGCTGCTGGTTCCAAAAGGAACACACAGTGTTTTCTTTGGGGGGGGCCCCCACACAGAGTGCTGCACCCCCCAAACCCCCCCACTAAGGATTATCAATTCTGGGTTGGAGCTGATTTGGGGGGAGTGCAAGACCCCCAACAGACAGTGCCGGGTTCCAGCGTGGACACTACAGCGACGTGGTGCTGTAGTCACTGTAGTGTCGTTCGCTGCACTGGTGTCACTGTCTGAGGGGTATACCATGGAGAGAATCCAGAGAATAGGTATGGCAGTAATAAGGATGGGGGAGCTTGATGTCATTGTCCATCTGGAGACAAATGACCTGGCTAGGGACAAGGTAGGGATAGAAAGGGTACAGGAGGAATTCAGAGAGTTGAGGAGAGGCCTTGGGCAGGTAGCAAGCTTTCACAGAATCATAGAAGCTTGACGGCAGAAAAGGACCATACTGAATCATATAATCTGCCCTATTTTTCCCCCTGCTCCTCCCCTCCCTCACTGCCAGCCCCCACCCTCCCCTCGATACGCAGCTCCATATGCCTGTCCCATGCCATCTTGAAATCTTCCACTAATTTAGCCCCCACCACTCTGTCTGGCAGTCTGTTTCAGGGCTGTAGTGCCCTCTCTGTGAAGAAACATCCTCTCACATTGCCCTTGTATCTTTTTCCTTGCACACTGAGGCTGTGCCCTCTAGTTCTGGCCCCCTTCTTCCTCTTAAGTAAATCCCTTTGTCGCACTTTATTGATCCCCTTTGCATATTTAAAAGTTTCAATCATGTTTCCCCTTTCTCTCCTTGTCTCCGGCATATATAGATCCAGCTTCTTACACCTCTGCACATATGTCTTCCCCTGCACACCCTGCACCATCTTGGTTGCCCTTCTCAGAACCCCCTCCAATACATTTATATCCTTGCAGAGATGTGGTCTCCAGAACTGAACCCCGTACTCCAGTTGTGGCCTCACCATGGCTTTGTAAAGGCGCATTATTACCTTCCTCCTTCTGTTAGTAATGCCCCTGCCTATGCACGCCAGCATTCCATTGGCCTTTCCTACTGCCCTGCTACATTGGATTCCTGCCTTGAAGTTTGAGGAGACTACGATCCCTAGATCCCTCTCCTGTTCTATTTCTTTGATTTCGTCCCCACCTAGGGTGTACCCTGCTAGTGTTTCTACTCCCCAAGTGCATCACTTCGCACCTTCCTGGCATTAAATTTCAGCTGCCACTTCCCAGACCATTCCTCAAGCATCTTTAGGTCCTCCCTTATGTCCTCCACCCCCTGGCATGTCTACACTATTGCAAATTTTTGTATCATCGGCAAAGAGGCACACTCTCACCTTCTCCCTCAAACCCTCCGCAGTATCACTGATGTAGATGTTGAAGAGAAGCGGACCCAAAACTGACCCCGTGGCACTCCACTCTTCACCCTCGCCATCCTGGAGGGAACCCTTTTAGCACCACCCTCTGAAGTCTTCCTGCCAGCCAGGCCTCCACCCAGCTTGTTATTTTCCCACCCAACCCCAGGCTTTCCAACTTGCTCACCAGCCTCCTATGGGGGACAGTGTCAAGACCTTATTGAAGTCCAAATAGGCCATGTCCACCATACACCCGGTCAATCACCTGAGTCACCCAATCAAAGAACTCAATTAGGTTAATCTGGCATGACTTCCCCCTTCATGAAGCCATGCTGTCTGCTGACCTGCAAGCTACTCTCCTCTAGGTAATCCACCACTCTCTCCTTGATTAATGCTTCCATTACCTTCTCCACCACTGACGAGAGGCTGACAGGTCAGTGGTTCTCCTTAACCTCCTTACTATTGTGTAAAGGCACCACGTCCACCCTCTTCCAATACTCTGGCACTCTCCCCGTGTCCAGGGACAAGTTGAAGAGCCTTGTTAAGGGTGAAGCTAGCTCCTCCTTCAATTCCCTGATCACTCTGGGGGTGCAACCCATCTGGCCCCATTGCCTTGTCTTGTCCACCCTCAATCTATCTAGTTCTGCCCTAACACTATCCATAGTGAATGGGCTAAGACTCACCCATTTGCCCTCCTTCCCCTTTGACTTTAGCTCAGGTCCCCTACTGTCCTCCTCCTCCTCCATGAATACTTATTTAATATCTCTGCTTTTTCACAGTCCCTTTCCAGTTTTATCCCTCCCCCTCAGTCTAGAAATCCTCTGCCTTGCTCTCCTCCTCTCCCTCACATATCTGAAAAACATTTTATCCCCCCCTCCTTTGGCCTTCTTTGCTATTTTCTCCTCAGTATCTGCCTTTGCCTTCCTGGTCTTCTTCCCTGCAAGACTCCGCTTCTCGCTATATTCTTCCTTATCTTCCTTACAGAATGTCCTTTTAAATTTTCTAAAAGCCCTCCTCCTTTCCCTGACTGCCCCCACAACCTCCTTAGTAAACCAAAGGGGTCTCCTCCACCTTTTGGTTTTCCTAACCTTTTTTATGCACTTTTCCGCTGCTTCCAGTACCCCTCCCTTGATGGCTTTCCATAACTCCTCCACTTCCCTTATATTCATCGTACCCTCCATTAAATCCTTTACTCTCCTTCTTATCTTGTTAAAGTGCATGCATCAGAAGTCCATGACTGTAGTACTGATTTTACTTGTCTTCCTCCCTGCCCTGACCCTGACCCTTACTGTGCTGTGGTCACTGGTGCTCAAGGTTTCTCCCACCTGCACCTCCTCCACAATCTCCCCATTTGTCAGGACCATGTCCAGCAGGTTGTTGCCCCTTGTTGGCTCCCTGACTAGCTGTTGAAGGAATACCCCCTGCAGCGCAGCTAGTATCTCTCTCTGACTTTCTTGGAGGTGCTGCCTGTCGACGGCAAGGGGGCGGCTAGGAACCTCCACACCAGGAACTTCAATGCTTGGCTGGAGAACTGGTGCAGAGGAAGGGTTTAAGCTTCATTTGGGACTGGAGACCCACCTGGAATAATGTGGACCTGTACAAGGGCAATGACCTACATCCATCCAGGGAGGGGAAAGTTTTCTTCAGTGAACAGTTTAAATGCTTCATTGGTTTGCAAAAAGAGATTTCAGCCATATTGGTCCTTGCAAAACAGGAGAAGATGAAAGGTTTGATACCTTTTATTGGACCAACAAGTGTCTTGTACAAAGATGGAATTATACACAAGCTTTCGGGGCCACACAGGCCCCTTCTTCAGGTGATGCTATAACCCCCCACAACCTTGTACTAGAGAATGGAGAGTCAGTAGTCAGTAAGAAATCTGGAGGTGAAAGAACCACTGGCTGGGGGCGACCACTATTCAGTGTGGTTCATGCTCAACATGGGATGGGAAATGAAGGGATTGAACACAAGGGTGATTGATTTTAAGGGAGTGGACTTTAAGAAAATGGGAGAAATTTGGAGCAGATATCTGGCAGGCATGCAACCACACAGGGATGCAGACCAGATATGGGACATTATAAAGGAAGGTTTGGAAGAGGCTATGGTAACATGCACTAAGAAGGAAAGCAAGAAGGGAAAGGCAAAGAAACCAAGTTGGCTGACTTAGGAGGTCATGGAAGGGGTGAGGGCCAAGAGGCAGTGTTTCAAAAATACAAGAAATTGGGGAGGGAGGAGGATAAGGAGATGCATACAGAGAAGTCCAGGAAGGTTACCAGAATGGTTAGGGTCGCCAAGGCTTCCAAGGAGCTAAGGCTGGTGCAGGGCATCAAAACTAGAGGAAAAGACTTCTTCTGTTACATTGGAGAGACAAGAAGGAGCAAGGACAAGCTGTTGAGGATTAAGATGGATGGGGGATGGCTGGAGAAAGGGGTGAAGCAGGCAGAAGCACTGAATGAGTATTGTTGCTCTGATTTCACTCAGGAGAAGGGGGAGAGATACCTCAGGCAATGGGGGATAGGAAAGGGGGGAGGAGAAAACAGGTGCAGGGATCACAGAGGACAAGGTACTAGAGGGGCTAAGAAAGTAAGTAAATCTTTATTTTTACCACGCCTTTCCAAAACCAAGGTACTGTACAGTTAAAATAAAACACAGACATTAATTAGCAATAAAAATAACAAATACATAATTTACTTAAAATTCACCTGGGAAAGCCATTTTAAAAAGATATGTTTTAAAATCAGATTTAAATCTCTCAACGGTCAGGCATTCTCTTAACTGACAAAGCAGAGAATTCCACAGGGAAGGGGCTGCAAAAGAGAAAGCACAAGTACCCGATGTTTTTGAATGGACCATGGGAATCTCTAGCAATCCCTCATCGGTGGAACGGAGAGGGCAGTAGGGAGTCAGGAGATCTTGCAGATAGCATGATCCCTGTTCATGTAGGACTTCAAATGTCAGCAAGCCGACCTTAAAGGTGATCCACCACTGAACAGGCAGCCAGTGCAGTCCACACAGCACAAGTGTGATATGACTGGTTCTAGATGTACCCATCAAAAGCCTGGCTGCCGCGTTCTGCACTAGCTGCAAGTGGCGGATATCAACCCCAGGAAGCCCTAGGTATAGGGCATTGCAGTAGTCAAGGCGGGTGGTGACAAAGGCATGGACCAATGTTGGCAGGTCATCCGGAGGAACCAGGTATTTCACCCAGGCGATATTCCTCAGATGGTAAAATGAGGATTTGACAATAACTGACACCTGAGGTTTCAAGGTCAGGTTGTCATCAAAAATAACACCCAAGTTACGTACCTGGTCTGAGGTAGTGAGCTGGACATCATCAAGCCATAGGCCTGACACCTGCCTAGCTCCCAAACCAACTCCAGTATGACCTGGATCCACTACCAGCACTTTGGTCTTGTCCAGATTCAGATTCAGCCAGCTGGTACTCATCCAATCCTTGATCTCGATGAGACAGTTGTTAAACACAGAGACTACATCAACCTGCCCGGATAGAAAGGACATAAACAGTTGAGTATCATCTGCATTAGTAAATGATGAGGAATGGATGGCTAATTTGATAAGTGCTTACTTTCAAACTGTTTACACTGGTGGCACCGATGTATATGTAGAGGAAATAGACAAAAGGGACAGGGAAAGAGAATTAGAATTTCCAGTTATATCACGAGAACAGGTAAAAAAGAAATTACTAAACTTGAATACATTTAAATCTGCAGACGTGGATGGATATCATCCAGCATTCTTGAAAGAACTAGCAAATGAATTGTTGGTTCCCCTGACAATTCTGTTCAATAAGTCATTGCAAGAGGGAGTGACTATTAAAGAGTCGAGGACAACAAATGTTATCCCAATTTTTAAATCTGGAGACGGGACTAGGCCGGAGAACTACAGACCAATAAGTATAACATCTATTATTGGTAAAATGATGGAGGGTTTCATAGAGGAACTGTTAGAATGAAATTTAAATACCTAAAATATCTGGACATTACTCAGCATGGGTTTGCAGTGGGAAGGTCCTGTACCACAAATATGTTACATTTCTTTGAGCTGGTGAGTCAGGCACTGGACGTTGGGCTACCAGTGGATGTTGCGTATCTAGATTATAGAAAGGCCTTTGACTCTGTGTCTCATGGAGTCCTAATCAGAATTTTGCAAGAAATAGGAGTCGAAGGTTACCTTAGAAAGTGGATAACATTATGGCTATGTGACAGACATCACAGGTTATCTGTCAAAGGAGGTGGGAGTGACTAGTGGAATCCCTTAGGGATCTGTGCTGGGGTCTAAGTTTTTTAACATCTTGATCTCTAGCATGCAGGTATCAGAAGGGGTTTGGATCTGCAAATATGCAGATGATGCAAAAAATAGGGGCTATAGTAAACAACAATGAAGCAGTAGCCATTTTCCAGACGCAACTAACACATTTGAGGGACTGGGCCCAAAAAAATAAGCTAGAGTTTAACATCTCCAAATCCAACATTATGCATTTTGGGCAGACTAATGTTAAAGCACAGTATAAATTAAATTCACAATCGATTACGGCAATAGACGATGAAAAAGACCTGGGGGTAATAATCACTGACAAATTAGAGTTTGACCGACATAATAAAACTGTTGTATGTAAAGCAAATCGGATAGTGGGCAATTTGTTGAGAAACATAAGAAGCAGAAGTCGAAAGGTCATGGTGCCCCTGTACAGATCCCTGGAGAGACCTGTGCTTAAATATGGAGCCCCATCCTGTTCGGTACAGAATGTTCTGGGAGGAAAAAGGACTGAACAAGTGCATAGGGGTTTTACAAGAAAGATTAGAGAGGTGGTTGGTTTATATTATGGATCCAGACTTATGAACCTGGGACTGTATTCAATGGCCTATAGAAGGATTAGGGGTGATTTATGCTATGTATATAGATCAATGACTGATGGCATGTCATACGAAGCAGCTAGTTTAAATTGGAGGGAAAATGAGAGGTTGGGTCCAAGGGTCCATGATAGGCAATTGCGAGGTGAGAATCATAGAACAAGTAGAAAAGGAAAGTGGTTCAATCAGAGGGTGGTAAAAGTTTGGAATGGTCTACCCAAACAAGTGGTAGAAGCTGGAAGCTTGTCTAGTTTCAAGTTGTTATTGGATAAGTTTATGGGAGAAGAAAAATGGGGGTACGTCCACTGAGTAAGTGGCAGGTCCTCATATGGCTCTCGTAAATTATGGACCTGATTCTCTCTATGAACCTATGAAACTATGAAACCATATCGTCTGATGATATCTCCTTTTGGCAGCATATACACTGCGAACAACATGGGTGCCAATATGGAGCCCTGCGGCACCCCGCAGAACAAGGGAAGGGTGTCAGAGGAATAAATTCCAGTGGCCATCATCTGAGAACTGTCCGCAAGGAAAGATCAAAACCATTTGAGGACTGTCCCTGACAGTCAACAAAGAAGCCACAGACACTTCAATAGCACACCATGATCCACAGTGTCAAATGCTGCACAAAGATCAAGAAGGTATGAGCCTTTTGATCTCTCACTATTAGGAGGTCATTCAATACTTGGACAAGTGCAGTCTCGGTGCTATGTCTCTTCCTAAATACAGACTGGAGAGCATCATAGACATTGTGGGTCACAAGGTGATCATCCAATTGAAGTGCAATTAGGGTGGATAAAGCACTTGACCCAGATGGCATTCATCCTAGGGTGCTAAGGGAGTTAACAGAGGTCCTGACAGGGTCACTGGCCAACCTGTTCAATACCTCCCTGGACACGGGATATGTACCACAGGACTGGAGAATGGCCCATGTGGTACCCATCCACAAAAATGGACCGAAGGATGAAACAGGGAACTATAGGCCAGTGAACCTCACATCACTTGTGGGGAAGCTTATGGAAACCATCCTTAAAGAGCAACTGGTGAGCTTCTTGGAAGGAAATGGTCTCCAGAATAGTCAGCAGCATGGGTTTGTCATGGGAAAATCATGCTGGACCAACCTTGTAGAGTACTATGACTGGGTGACAGGGAACTTGACAAGGGCCTTGCAGTGGATGTTCTGTATTTGGACTTCAGCAAGGCCTTTGATTCATACTGCATGGGAGGCTGGGGGGGAACACTGGAATATGTGGGGGCAGGAGCAAAATTGGTGAAATGGATCACAAACTGGCTGAGAGGAAGGCAGCAAAGGGTGGTAGTTGAGGGGGAACTCTTGTCACCAAGAGCGATAACAAGTGGGGATGGTACCACAGGGATCTGTACTGGGACTGGTGTTGTTTGGGATATTTATTGCTGATATCTCACACGGGATCCAGAACAAGATCAGTCTGTTCACAAACAATACCAAAATGGGTGCTGTGGTAGATGACATTGAAGGGTGGAAGGGACTGCAGGAGGATCTGACTAAGCTGCAGGAGTGGGCAGAAACATGGCAGTTAGGGTTCAATGCCAAGAAGTGCAAGGTTCTGCACTTTGAAGCAAAGAACCAGAGGAGGGACTATCACTTGAATGGAGTAAAGTTAGGAAGCACTATAGAAGAAAAGGACCTAGGGATAATCATAACGGGGAGCATGAACAACTCTGCTCAGTGCAGGAAGGCAGCAGTACAAGCCAACAAATGCTGGGGTGTATAGCTAGTGGGATCTCATCCAGAAGGTGGGAGGTTATACTGCCCCTGTACAGATCATTGGTCATGCTCCACCTTGAGTACTGCTTGCAGTTCTGGTGCCCATTCCCAAAGAAGGACATCAGGTTATTGGATGGGGTGCAACGCAAGGCCACAAAGATGATCCAGGGATTGGGGGACAGGCCTTATGAGGACAGTCTGGGAGAGCTAAAGATGTATTCATTGGTGGAGAGAAGGGATATGGGGGTTATGATAGAGACCTGTAAGTACCTAGATGGGATAAACAAGACAAACATAGAGGGGATTTTCCAACTGAGAAGGGGAAGAGACATGAGAGGCATGGACTGAGATTGGGGGGTGAGATTTAGGAGGGAGGTAAGAAGACATTTTTTCACAGAAAGGGTGATGGGCAAGTGGAACACCTTACCAGAAGAGCTGGTGTCTTATAAGACGGTGGGCAGTTTCAAGAGGGGTTGGGACAGGGTAAGGGGAAGGGTTACTGTGATGGGGGGCCAGAGGGGTAGCTGCAAAGGCATAGCTGCATTATGAGGGGCTAGCTGCACACTTGAGCAGACTTGATAGACCGTGGGGCCTGTTTCTGCTTGCAGTTTTGTACGTTCGTATGTAACATGAGCAGATATGGGAGGAAGGTGTACACCAGTCCATTTATGGAAGAGAGAGTCCTAAAATAACTCACACAACTGAAAGTGGACAAGGTAATGGGACTGGAAGGGATACATCCTAGAATATTTAGGGAACTACAGGAAGTGCTGGCAGCACCACTGGCAGCCCTGTTCAATGAATTACTCAATACGGAAGTGGTTCCAGAGGACTGGAGGAGGGTAAATGTAGTCTTTCTTCATAAAAGTGGGAATAGGGAGGAGGCTGGAAACTATAGACCAGACAGTCTCACCTCAATAGTGGGGAAAATGATGGAATTACTACTGAAAGAAGGGATTGTGGAACACCTTGAATCCAGTGGAGTGCAGGATATGAGGCAGCATGGATTCACAGCAGGAAGGTCATGTCAAACAAATCTAATTGATTTCTTTATCTGGGTGACTAGGGAAGTGGATTGGGGGGAACTGCTTATGTGGCCTACATGTATTTCAGCACGCCTTCGATACCATTCCACATAGAAGGACTGTGAACAAGCTGGACAGCCTGGGAGCAGATCACAAGGTGGTAAACTGGGTTAGGAACTGGTTCAGTGATAAAAGATAGAGGGTGGTAGTAAATGAAGCTCAATATGAGGAAAGGAGAGTGACCAGTGGGCTGCCACAGGGATCAGTTCTGGGGCCATTTCTGTTTAATGCCTTCATAAGTGATATTGCAGAGGGACTAGAAGGGAAGGTGTGCCTCTTTGCAGATGACACTAAGATCTGCAAAAGGGTGGACACTCCTGGACGGGTGGAAAAAATGAGGAGGGATCTAGGTAAACTGGGGCAATGGTCTAGAATGTGGCAACTGAGATTCAATGAGAAAAAGTGCAAAATCATGCATTTGGAGTGCAAGAACCCAGGGAAGGATTACATGATGGAGGAGGTACTCATGGTCACCAAATAGGAAAGGGATTTGGGGGTAATCATATCTGATTACCTAAAGGCAGCCAAATAATGTGCCATGGTTGTGGGGAGAGCCAGTAGGATGCTGGGGTGCACAAAGAGAGGTATCACCAGCAGAAGAAAAGAGGTGGTGATGCCACTATACAGATTATTGGTGAGGGCTCATTTGGAGTAATGCATCCAGTTCTTGATGCTGCATCTCCATAAGGACATAGATGGGGTGGAGGCAGTTCAAAGAAGGGCAACAAAGATAGTGCAGGGCCTGCACCAAAAGTCATATGAGGAAAGACTAGGAAACCTCAATATGTATACTCTGGAGGAGAGACAGGGGAGATATGATAGAAACCTACAGATATCTAAAGGGCATAAATAGGGTACTGGAGGGTAATATCTTTCAGAAAAGGAGATGTTCAGGAATGAGAGGGCATGACATAAGGTTGGAAGGGGGTAGACTAAGGGGTAGCATGAGGAAGAATTTCTTCATGGAAAGGGTGGTGGACGCATGCAATAGGCTCCCGGTGGAGGTGGTGGTGGCAAACACAGTGGGAGAATTAAAAAATGCAATGTTACTGGCATAGGGGAACCCTAGTGATAGGAATGAGAAAGTAAAGCCAGAGACCAAGTAGGGTCTGCAGCTTTTGCAGTAGGTATGGAAAGTGGGCAGACTGGATGGGCCTAGTGGTCCTTATCTGCCACCAGTTTTGTTTCTGCCTCCTCTGTTGCAGTGGAGCTGTACCATCTCTCACCAAATCTTGCTTTAAGCTCATCTGTCATTTTCTTATAACTAGGCTCAGTGTTATGTTTGTGCCACATTGTTAGATTCTGCCCTTTTGGTATGTTCTGCACTGTATGGCGGGAGTGGCAGCTAGACTCTAACAACGAGGTGTTGCAATCTGAGGGTTTGAGGTAGATATCAGTTGCAAATATTGCCACTGTCTTCCATCAAAATACTAAGGGCCAGGAAATTAGGCGCCAGTCAATTGGCAGTATAAGTGACAATTAAATTCGGATTAGAGGCATATAGATATTCCACAAATAAATCACACTCAGCCAAAGTATCCTTTCATACTATAAATATATCATCAATAAAATGGTGCCATAACATGAGTTTGTCATAGAGGGGATTAGCTGCACTGTCCTGACAACCTGTGCAGTTCCCACAGTCCTACATATATGTTTGCTAGGTTGGGGCCAAAAGTAGTCCCCATAGCTGTTCTCTTAGTTTGCAGACAGAATTTATTTAAAAAAGTGAAAGGGATAAATTTTAGTACCAATTCAGACAATCTGTGTAAAAACGCTGTGGAAGAACTGGTATTGGCATCACACCCAAAGAGTTAAAATGCATGTGTATCTAATGTATCCTCCTGATGTATGTTAGTGTACAGGGCCTCAATGTCAGTGTTTAATCTATACATTTATAATTGATCTGTATGCCTTGCACACAATTGGACTGGCTAGACATACGGGTAGTGATTCAACTAGATCTTATACCCAAAAATTAATTGGGGAACATTCTCAAACAATTAAAAGAACTAAATTCTGCACTCAAAGAGTTATCACAAAATGGAACACTTTACCAAAAGACATGGTGAATAGTGGTACTTTGGACATATTCAAAAGTTGGCTGGTTAAATACATGGGGTCAAAAAAAATTGTATTCCACCCATGAGTGGATGGTGAGTTCGCTAAAGGGCCTCAGCTCACTGAACTTGTACCTAACCTTTTAACCTATGAATGTCAACCACAATAAGATATGATTCCCTGTCCACTTCCATGTTTATTTATTGAAATGTTTCACCAGGGCCCATTCAGTGGTGCTGAGGGCTGAGGCGCTGGATGTCTTACCTCGTGCCACGCTGGTGACCCATGTTCGGGGACGACCACGGGTCACCGGAAGTAGGCAGGGGAGGAGAAGGATCAAGCATCCAACGGACTGCTCTCCTTCTTGAGAAGGGGGACATCAGCAGTCGGTGCTTGACTGGCCCCTAGCATTGGCTGGGGGGCAGCAAACTGATGCTCTAGAGATAGGGAGGGGAGGAGGCAGATGCTTGAAGGAAGTGCGTGCGGATGCGTGCGCACTCCCTCTATGGGCATCACTGCACACCTCCTGTCCAGAGAGAGTAAAAAAATGGAGGAAGAAAAAGTGTTCTCTGTGTGGCTGGATGACAGCTGGTCCCCACAGACACCACTCCGCGAATCAGTAGTAACCCTGGCATCAGATCTGTATCAGCAGATTGAGGGGGTTCCCCGCTGCCCTGCCATAGGGGATAAGCCATGGAGGTAAGCCAGAGGTAAGCTGCGAGTGGGAGATGGGGCTGGGGGACCAGCTAGAATGAATGCCACCCAGGATGAGGTGGCAAAAATAGACTAACTAAAAAAGAAATGTTTCACCAGGAAGGAATGGTCAAACGTATGGCAGCTTAGATTCACTGCTAAGAAGTGCAAGGTAATGCACCTGGGAAACAAAAACCCAGGGGAAGAGTACACAATGGGGAGTGAGATACTAACAACAACAAAAATGGAAAGGGACCTGGGGTAGTTGTATCAGATGACCAAAAGGTGGGCAAGCAATGTGAGAGGGCAGCAAGAAGGGCTGGGGGGATATTGGAATGCTTAGGGAGAGGCATCACCAGTAGAAAACAGAAAGTTATTATCCCTCTGTACAGACAGCTGGTGAGACCCCATCTGGAGTACTGTGTGCAGTTCTGGAGACCCAATCTCCGCAAAGACATAGACAGGATGGAAGCTGTCCAGAGGAGGGCAACAAAAATGGTGCAGGGTCTGCACTGGAAAACATATGAAGAGAGACTTAAGGAGCTTAATATGTACAGCCTCGAGGAATGGAGGAGAGGGGGGACATGATAGAAACTTTCAAGTACCTCAGAGGTCAGACTGACAGGTCTGTAGTTTCCTACCTCTGTCTTGGTCCCACTTTTGTGAAGGGGAATCACATCCACCTTCCTCCAGTCCTCAGGTACCACACCATCCTCCCATGATTTATTAAAAAGAGTAGCCAGTGGTTTCACTATTTCCTCCCTTAATTCTTTTAGAATTCTGGGGTGAATTCCATCAGGACCCATTGCTTTGTCCACCTTCAGTTTTAGGAGTTCTTGCAGAACCCTTTCTTCTATGAAAGGACTGTGATTGACCCCCCTATCAAGAGTGTTTCTGTTAATTGGATTAGGCACTTCCCCCTTCTCTTTTGTGCATATCAGGAGGCAATCAACTGTAAGAAGGCAGTATTTCTGTCTAGGGAGATTGCTTCTGTGAGAAACCGACCAGCCTCGCTCTTCCGGACTGTCGATAGACTTCTCCATCCTGTCTGTCTGCAGCCCGGGAGGGTTTCTTCTAATGAAGATTGTGAGGATTTTGCTCGGTTTTTCTCAGACAGGTTGTCTTTGATCCGGCAGGAGGTTTCTCCAGCCAGCAATACCATTGCTGACAGTGGTTGCTAGATGTGTTCTGAGTGCACTCCGACTAGTTGGGGAGAGTTTAAGCCAGTGGAGGTTCATGAGGTTATTGAGGTGGCAGCCAATTTGAAGCATAGCTTTTGTGAGCTGGACCCAGTGCCAACGCGTTTCTTAATGAGATGCATTGACTCTGTTGGCCCGGTGTTTGCCTCGATTGTCCGGTGTTCCCTGCGTCAGGGTGTCTTTCCAGATGCCTTGAAGGAGGCTCTGGTGAGACCCCTTTTAAAGAAATCTTCTTTGGACCCAGAGATCAAGGCAAATTACCGTCTCATCTCCAATCTCCCATTTTTGGGGAAGATTGTTGAGAAGGTGGTATCGCTTCAGTTGGAAGAACACCTCATGACTCACGAGTTGTATGATCCCTTCCGGTCGGCTTTTCAGGCCAGACATAGCACTGAAACTGCACTAGTTCGGGTGCAGAATGATCTCCTCAGGGCTAGAGACTGAGGGGACAGGACAATTCTTGTTCTCCTTGATCTTTCTTCAGCATTTGACACTGTGGATCATTGTGTGTTGCTTCTCCGCCTGAGGGAGCTGTGCGGACTCACCGGTACTGTCATCAACTGGTTTGAGTCCTTTCTTACCAACAGGAGGCAACGGGTTGTGAGGGGAAATTTCTTATCTACACCCTTCCTCCTTTCGTGCGGAGTCCCTCAGGGTTTGGTATTGGCCCCAATGTTGTTCGCAGTGTATATGCTGCCCCTGGGTGGGGATCATTAGGAAGTATGGTCTGAGTTTTCATTGCTATGCCGATGACACTCAGCTATACTAGTCCTTTGCCCCAGGAACATCCAACGCAGTGGATGTGTTAAATATTTGTCTGGCTGAGATTAACGACTGGATGGCCTCCAGTTGGCTGCAACTGAACCCTGACAAGACTGAGGTATTGGTAGTGGAGTTGAACAGAGTTCGTGATGTGATGGCCTCTAACTCTGCAACTGGACTTGTGCTGGGAGCTGCGTCATTGATGGCCTCCTCTTGGGTGCTAAATCTTGGGGTGATTCTTGACAGGAACCTGTCCATGGAAGCTCAAATATCTTCCGTGGTTCGTACCTGTTTTTTCCATCTTAGAAAACATTGCCAGGATTAAGCCCAGTGTTCTGCCTCTGGACCTCCCTACCTTGATACATGCCTTAGTCACATCTAGGCTTGACTACTGTAATGCCCTCTATCTCGGGGTCTCTGGGGGTTCTCTTCGTAGACTGCAGTTGGTGCAAAATGCTGCTGCCTGGCTTTTGACTGGGCAAAATAAATTTTGTCATATTACACCTGTATTACGCAAATTGCACTGGCTGCCTGTCAGGCGGAGAATACTCTTTAAGGTGGGTCTTCTCACCTATAAGGCCCTACATGGGCAGGGCCCTGGTTACCTGTCAGTACTCCTGGTACCTTCTTCCTCTACCCGCCATCTCCGCTCTTCTAGTGGTGGCTTTCTGACTATTCCTAGAACGAGGTTAAAATCTGCAGGCGACCGAGCTTTTAGAACTCTTTACCAACTGTAGCCAGGGAGGCCCCCACTATAGCCACCTTTAAAGTCCGCCTGAAGACATTCCTATTTCTGCAAGCATTTGGTGTTTAATCTTGATTATTTATTGGATGTTTTATTTTAACTTAAACATTTATGTTGTATGGAATGTTATGAAAATTTGTACGGTGCCCAGAGCCTCCAGGATTGGGCGTCTTTTAAATAAATTTGCCTTTACCTTTTGTGAATACTGAGCAGAAATATTTGTTCAGTATCCCTGCTTTTTCACTGTCCCCCTCTGCCCACCCACCATTCATTCTATTCAGCCTCACTATCCCTCCCTTTGTCTTTCTATGCTCACTGATGTACCTGTAAAAGGTTTTATCCCCCTTCTTAACTGAGTTGGCTATCTTTTCCTCAGTTTGGGCCTTTGCTATTCTGACTTCCCTCCCTGCTTCCTTCTGCCTTAACTGGTACAGCTCTCTGTCCTGCACCTTCTGTGTTTCCTTATGCTTCTAGAATGCTATCTTTTTCTTCCTGACCTTCACAGCCACCTCTTTTGAGAACCATAGTGGCTTTTTCTTTCGTTTTGATTTATTTGCTTCACACAAAGGCTTGTTGCCTCTGTGATGGCAGTTTTGATGATTCCCCATTGTTGCTCCACACCTCCTTCTAGCCTGTTGCTAGTGCTTTTCTGAGGCACTCTCCCATCTTGCCAAAGTCAGCCCTCCTAAAGTCCAGTACCCTCACTTTTGTATGGCTTGACTCTGTAGCTGAGTTTAATGTGACCACACTGTTTGATGGTCACTTGTACCCAGATGGCAACCCACTTCTAGATCTGAGATCCTCTCACCCCCATTTGAGAGTACAAGGTCTAAGATTTCTCCCTCACGAGTGGGTTCCGAAACTAGCTGTCTGAGGCCTGCCACCTGTAGGGCATCAAGAATGGCCTTGCTCTTGGATGTGGCTGCACCAAATGTGCTCCAGTTAACATCTGGCATATTCAGGTCTCCCAACAACAGTATCTCCCCTTTCTCTGCCATTCTAAGAATGCCTTCTATCATATCCTTGTCCATTCCCTCCCCCTGACATGGGGGTCTGTACACAACTCCTGTGCGGATTGGGGTGCCCTTTCCAGTCTCCAAGGTGACCCACAATGCCTCCTCTCCTCCCTGTTTACTCTTTTGTTCAGTTGCTTTTATCCCTTCCTTTACATAGAGAGCTACTCCTCCCCCTCTTCTCCCCTGCCTGTCTCTCCTGTAGGTTATGTACCCTGGTATGTTAACATCCCAGTCATGGTTCTCTGTGTACCATGTTTCTGTGACTGCTATAATATCCAGGCATCCCTCTTCCATCAAGGCCACCAGCTCAGGGAGCTTGTTGCCCAGACTATGGCATTGGTACTCATTACCCTCCTTTCCTGATGGCCTTACTCCTTTTTGCCCCATCCCTGTCCTTCTTACCTTTGTCACTTTCTCCATTTACCCCTGCCCTTCTCCCTATCGACATCTCTATGTTGGTGTTTACCGCACTTTCTACTGTGATTGTTTGGGGGGGCTAGGATTTCCCTGCTCCTTTCCAGTACCTCCCCCCTTAGCTAGTTTAAATGCTTGCCAATGAAGCATTTAAACCCATCACCTAGGATCCTGGTTCCCCTCCTGGACAGATGCAGCCCATCATGCCAGTATAGGCTTGCATAACTGCAGGTAGACCCCCAGTCCCCAGTGAAGCCAAAACCCTGAGCTCCACACCAGTTTTTCAACCACTCATTGAATCCCATGGTGCAGAATACCCTAGCCTCTCCTACACCATAGATGGGCAGCACCTCCGAGAAGGTTACCGTGCGTGCTACTTGTCTAAGGCCCCTCCCTAATTCCACAAACTCTTCCTGCACTTCTCTAATCCCTTTCTTAGCCAGGTCATTTGTCCCTAGGTGGACAATGACATCCAGTTCCCTCCCCTGTGCAGTTGCTCCAGCAATCCTGAGGATTTGCTCCCTGTCCCTCCAAGCCATGGCGCCAGGCAGGCACCTTACCTCCTTCTCCCCTTCCTCTCCCAGTTCTACCTTCCTAACAATGGAGTCCCCCACCAGGAGTTGTTTTCTTCCCCTGCAGGGTCTCCTGCCACCCTCCTGTGGGTCTCCTTTGTGGAGGTTCCCAGCATCCTCCTTGGTCTCCACTGCGGGTGCCTCCATAGAGGAACCACACTTTTCCAGAATGGCATAGGAATTGTGGAGAGGTACAACTGGAGGGATCCACCTCTGTTCCACCACCCTCACCCTCCCTGAGCCCTCTGTGGTCCAACCACTCCTCTTTCTTGGCAACCTCTAAGGGAACGGCAGTGGCACTGGTGGTCCCTGGATGGAAGAGGAGGTCCCACAAATCCTGGCCAACACAGCCTGGAGATGAGCAACCTCCTTCCTCAGCCCAGAGAGGTGCCTGCAGATGGGACAACACCGCATCCTCCAGAACGTCTCCTGGAAGACTGCTGCTCCACAGCCACTGCACCACTCCAATCATGTCTTATTTCTGGCCCCTTAACTGTTTGCAATCCTTACTCTTTCCTCTGTTTTTTTTTCTCTCTCTCCTTACTTTCTGCCTGTATGCCCTTTAAGCTCCTGATTATCCTGTTATGCAACCATTGCTCCTTGCTCACGCAAACCAATGTTTCATGCCTACTGCCATCCCCTCGGCTTCAGCCTGGGATTCTGCTGCACTCAATCTGCATTTGACCTTGCAAGGTCTCAGCACTCAAAGTGCATTATGATCTTAGCACGCCATGCTCATTCAGCTCACCAGCTTTTCAGCTCTCAGTCACTTTCTGGGGCATGCCAGCCATTCTATTCTGGTGCAGGGTTCCTGCAGCCGACAGTCTCGCTCTGCTTTAATCCACATCTCAAGTGTGTCCAACTTGGGACGGGATCCTTCTCACCTGACCCATAGCTGGAAATGTCCTCACCCTAGGGCTTGGCTTTAGCTGCCTGCTATGCAATAGCAGCTTCTGGTGTAGAATTTAAGATTAGCGGTGAAGGATGGTTACGATGATCTCATTTGGCTCTAGTGTTCCACTATATAGTGTTTCCCTAGCAATGTTCCTTCACCGCATCCTCCTTACGACTGCCTCTGGTTCACCTGGTTTGATTTAGGGTGGGTAGGCCAGGTGAGTGCCTCAGTAGTTTTTGCTGTTCTCCTGCGCCTTGGATGCATGTATTGTTGCACAGTTTTCTCTCAACCTTCCACGGCATTCCCTCCAGAGGGTTTGAGTGAGAGCCTTCCTCCAAATTGGAATATTTTCCATCTTCCTTTAATTGGGTTTTCCAAATTTCAGCTGCGGAGCCATCACTAAGTAAACTATCCCGAGCCTGGAGGGAAGGCGACCGAGGCCTTGGATCCCCAGAGATTTCCTCCTCATAGGGTTTTTTTCCTCTCCTCCGTTGCCTCAGGTATTAACACTTAGTTAGCTTAGTTGTTTCCCCTAGTTTCTTAGGCAGGTTCCATTGTTGGATGGAGGTGGAAGATGTCCTGCCATTCCCTCTCTCCTTAAGGGATCCCCTACTCTCAAAGCAAACCAGCAGTATCATGCTACGCAAACCTGGGCAGTCATTACGACAACTGTGCATCTCATTGCATTATCAAACTGCCTATACTTCTCCACTACTATGTTACAGTTACTACTCCTATGTCACAGTTACTGTTTTCTCATATGCTTCATGTTGCCTCCTTTTTGGGGATGAGACTACATTTTTTGGGGGGATTCCTAAGGTACCTTTAGCCATGGGAACAGTCCCGTTGCAACTCTAGGGGTGGAACCCTCTCCGAGGGTTCCTTGCCTTCGTACCCCTACAGGGTGATAATTCCTCTGGAATAGAGAGTGTGAACAGCCAAAACCAAACCAACACAGTTGCACAAGCATAACTCTATACTGACTGTGTAGGCCAGTGAACTGTATGTTAATGTTGAATTTATAACTTGAATATTTAATGTCTCATTCCTAATGTACCCCTTCCCCCCAGGTTGCACTGGCAGATGAGCGGCTTGTCGCTCAGTGTGCCTTCCTAGTGAAACATTTCAGTAAATAAATAAATGGCAACAGTTGGTAACACTGGAACACATATAATAACTTGGCAACAGTATGTAGCACTAGATGGTAAGGCGACCCAGTAGTAGTTGGTAGCCATTAGTGAAACATAGATATTCAAGATTTAGAGTGATTGGAGTAAAGACAGAAAGAATGGAAGGAGGGAACAAAAAATTGCGGAGGGTAGAATGGAAAAAGGAAAGGAAATTTACAGAGAAACGCAGACAGACCATGAGTTTTGAGGCAAACAGAGATGATAGGGTGAAATAAAGTGCATGTAAGAGGGGTATAGGTGTAGGCTATAAGTGCTTAATTGAGTGTAGGGGTAGGCCAGTGTTAGGCTACGTTAACCAGAAGAGGGGTAGGAGGAAGGGAGCGGTACAGTGTGGCAGGGTGAATGAGAGAGAGGTATTGTAGGTGGGGGGTATTGAAGGAGGAGGAGTTGAAATTCAACAGTGTCCTGTTATCCCTATTTGGGCAGAGCAGTGGACAGTCCTATTGGTAGGACACTGGTTATAGGCGATGAGAGTTATTTATATATAGTGATGCGAGAGAGGGAGGGTGTTTGGGGAGGGATGTTATGGGAGGGGGTAGCAAAGGTCAACTATAGTAGGAGGTAGTACCCCACCAGTGTGCTGGGTGACCCTGCCTGCACAAGGCAGTGATCTAGCAGTGACTGAGGGGGTGCAGTAAAAAGAGAAATAGTGGAAAGGCTGTTGCCTACCATGTACTATGGATTCTGCCTACACAAGGCAGTGATTGAGGTCACAGGAGGGAGATACATTAAGGGTAGAGAAAGACGGGGAGGAAGACTTTAGGAGGAGGGAGAGTAGGGGACAGGGAGGAGCACGATCAGTGGGAAATAGGAGTGGAGTTCTCAAGGATTTGAAGTATGCTACCAGTGTCCTTCAGGTATGACCTAAGGCATCATAATAAAGGTCTTCTGTGGAAATCCACATTTTGTGGATAAACATAAGATCTCAACCCTCCCAGAGGACCTGGTGATCTAATGGGACCCTAAGGAACCAGTGCAAACAAGCAGCGAAGACTGCTAAACGGGAGTATGTCAAGAGCCTCCAACAGACCAATCTGGCTGACCAAAGGTCCTTCTGGTTGCACATCAATGCCTTGATAAAAGGCAGTGGTAAATCACCCCAAGGCCCAATAGAATCCAATAGAATGGCCAAACACTTAATAATGGACTGGAGATTACCTCTGCCTTTAACAAGCTCTTCACTAATCTGGAAGACTACAAGACAAGTCTCCCCCCCAAAACCTCGGCACAACTGTGCCCTGAGACACTGAACCCTCCTCCCTCCTTGCCCACACTTTCACTTAAAGCTAGTGCAAGCAAAGGAAGTACTTCCCCTCCTAGAGTCCATCGAAGCAAAAGGCTCAGCTGGTCCGGATGGCCCTGACCCTAGGCTGCTCAAGGCTGCTGCACCAGCCATTACATCACCTGTCACATGGCTCATTAACAGGTCCCTGCTTGAAGGATCTGTGCCTAAAAAATGGAAACAGGCCAACGTGGTACCCATCCATAAGGCAGGCCCCAGGGAGCCTATAGGTAATTATAGGCCCATCTCCCTACTATGCATCCTAGCCAAAATTCAAGAACGGCTAGTCTATTGCCAACTCTGAGACTACTTGGAGGCTAACCAGTTGCTGGTGCACACTCAGCATGAGTTTAAGTGAAACCATGGGACTGACACAGCCCTCATCAGATTCTTTGCTGATGTCCTCATGGTCTTAGACAAAGGCTCCCCCACCAGGGCTGTTTTTATAGACCTGACCAAGGCCTTTGACTTAGTAGATCATAACCTCCTGATAAACAAACTGGGTAAACTCGGCCTGGTCAGCACTCATGAACCTGGTTCAGTAGCTATCTGACCAATCACTCACAACAGGTCAAGTGGAGAGGTGCTACATCTGAACTGCTCCCCCTCTAGGAGGGGGTACCACAAGGTTCAATACTGGGCCCCCTTCTATTCATTAATGACCTGAACAATCACTGAGGAGGCAGCTCTGTGGTTCAGTATGGAGATGATGCAGTTATTTACAGATCCTTAAATAGCACTGCAGACCTGGGACCCCAGCTTAAGTCAGACTTTGAAACCCTAGAAATCTGGCTTTCAGAAAGTAGGCTGGTTCTAAATGCCAAAAAAACAGAAGACATGATCTTACTTTGAGAGAGCTCTTGCAGTAGGTAATTACATAAAGCACTGAAGCCGTCAGGTGTCAGGACCCCACGGAAACATTTCTAGCTAGCAGTCTCTGACAGGGGACCGCCTCCACATCAGGTGACCGGCATCAGGCGACATCCGTATAAAGGGGCCGCCCCCCACACCCACCTTCCAGTTCTTTCTTGCCTTTTGCTTTCGAAAGCGCCTCACGGTTAAATTCCACTGCTCATCAGTCAGTCGCCAGTAGTTATACTGTCGTCTTTTTTCGATTTTTCTAAGATATTAGTCAGGATTCTTTTACCTGCCATGTATGTCGTCTCCTACCATGTCCAAACACAAAAACAAGTGCGACTCGTGTGCCGCCCAGCTCCCGTACAAGGACAGCCATTCTTGGTGTCTTATCTGCCTAGGCCCCGACCACTCCATGGATTCCTGTCAGCACTGCCTGAAGTTCAATGCGGCTACCCGCAGAAGAAGGCAGCAGTCCCTGGAGGCCCACATCCTAAAGAAGAAGATGTCCTCCATGGAAAAGGAGCTGAAAAAGCTCCGACTGGCTTTCACCTCCCCCAAGAGCCTTAAGATGAAGAAGAAAGAGAAGCACCAGAACCGGGACTCCTCATCCAGGGCTGTGGCAACTTAGGCTGGGGTCGCCACCCTTTAGGTAACGTCCCCTCTAGGGGACCATTCACCGATGGCCATCTTGGAGGTGTCTGAGATGGTGTCAGTCCCCCCGGCTGGTTTGTGCTCGGGCCAGTTGGGAGCCTCCGGGACAAAGGGGGCATCCGCTCCCAGTAAGGCCACCCCTGTGCGGCCTTCTAGTTTGAGCCTCTCTGGTAAGTCGGGCGTTGGCTCCTCTGATGTCCACCTGGAGCCGGCCGCTAAGCCACTCGACCCTTCGGGGCAGTGCACGGCCGTCAAGTCGCCCATCAAGGTTGCCTCCACTGCACTGCCTTCTTTGGGCACTGGGTCTGATCAGTCGGACCTTGGCTCCTCCGATGCCCGCCCGGATCCCACCGGTCAGATGCCTGCTCGCCCGCCTGGCCTGTCTGGCAGTTGTTCAGTGATGGAGCCTCTGCCAGATCCCTTGGATTTATCCAGCACTGCTGGCTCCCCGCAGCCTTCGCCGCTGCCATCTGAGGCCCCTTCGTCTCTCCAGCTGGACCCAGAGGATTCCTCCGGCCCCAGCCAGATGCCACTGGGGACTCTTCAGTGCCTCCATCAGGCCTCCCTCCCATAGGTCTGGATGGCCTGATGTCGGATCCTCTGACACTGGGCCCATTGCTGGCTGATGTCCCCTTACTGGACGTCACCCCAATGCCGGACCCGATGCCCGCCAGGCCACCTGTCCCTGGCCCACCTTCAGGGCCTCTTCCAGGATCTTCTACGCCAGTACAGGCCCTGGTGCTGGATCTTATGCCGTCTTATCCGACTTATCCGGCTCTGCAGTATCCGGCACCGCAGTACCCGACTCTGCAGTGCCCGACGCCGCAGTACCCAGTGCCTCAGTACCCGACGCCAGGCTTCCCACCATCGGGATACAGATACTCGCCCTATGGATACCCCCAGTATCCGTATCCCCCCTCCTTCACCACCCCCTCAACTGCTGGTGGATCTGAGGGAGACTCTAGCTTCTTGGTGGGCTGAGACCAAGGCTCAGCTCACCAGGGAAGTGGAGAGCTGCCTTCCAATGATGGACCCGGTCCCAGACCCCCATCGCTGGGAGTGAGAGACCCCTCCTGCCCCCCAACCCCAGAGACACTGCTACGGGGTCTAAGGCTCTGGGTGGCACCTTCCCCCTAGGGAACATGTTCCTCCCCTGAGTGGGGAGGGGTCTTCATCTCTTTCTTCGGACTCATTAGAGGACTCCAATGACAGCTCCGATCTGGACGAGCCTCACACTCCTGACTAGCCGAGGCCCAGGACTCATCCGAAGTCCCCTCAGGAGGATCCCTTGTTTACGGAGTTGCTAAACAAAATCCAGGCTCTTCATCAGTGGAAATCTCTGGAGCTGGATCCACAGAAGCAGAAGCTAGCTGCCTATTTGGATTTGCCCAAGGCAAGGTCGCTCCCACGTTAGTTCCACCCTGGATCGAGCCTCACGCCGACCTCGTTTCCACTATCTGGAAATAACCGTTGGCTTTAGCCCCCCTTCCTCAGAAGGTGGATAATCTGTATCAGGCTCCTGAGGGGGTTGACTTTCTCACATCACACCCCAAGGCTGATTCGGTCATGATCAGCGCTGCCCACGGCTGTTCGGCTAACCCGATACACCTGAGCTCGTCCCCACCCGATAAGGAATCCCGCCTTCTGGACCAGTATGGCAAGAAGGTCTATTCTTCTTCCACTCTGGGCATTAGAGCCTTGAACTATGTGGCTCACATGGGGGATTTCCAGAAGGCTATCCTTAGCTAGGTGGAATCCAACTTGAACTCCCTTCCTCAGTCACAGACTAAACAGGAAGTGGCAGACCTGGTCTGCTCCACACGTTCAGCCAGTAGGCACATGCTGCATGCTACTTACAATGTGGTGGACACTTCTGGATGAAGTTCGGTGTTTGCCATGAGCCTGCGGCAATGTGCCTGGCTTCGGGTGTCAGGTTTAGCCTCAGAAGTACAGTCCGCCATCCAGGACGCCCCCTTCCGAGGTTCGATGTTGTTCAGTGGTGATGTCAAGGACATTATTACCGGACTGCGAGAGAAGGGCACTGCTCTCAAGGAGGTTGACTCCATGTACAGAGCCCCTCAAGTGCAGCGTCGTTCCTTTTGCCATCGCGTATGGCCTAAGGCGAAGCCACAAGTAAAGCAGGCCAACAAACACCAGGCCCCTCTGGCTGTGATATCCCCCCCACCCAAACGGGCTGTGGGACCTCCAGCCACGGCGCTGCCTCACACCTCCTGACTCCCTCCCCCTCCTACAGCCTCTGGTCGATCCAGAGGAACCAGTAGGTGGGAGATTCTCCCTACATCTGCCGGGTTGGGAGAGGATCACTTCCAACTCTTGGGTCCTCCAGCTCATAACAGAGGGCCACATCATCGAGTTTCTTCAGAAACCTCCCAGAACCCTCCCCCAGGTCATCTTACTCCCCAGAACACCTTCTCAGGGTTCAGGAAGGAATCTCCTCCCTTCTGTTGAAGGAGGCAATAGAAACCGTCCCTTCCCCTCTTCGGGGGATGGGTTTCTACTCCCATTTCTTCCTGGTCCCCAAGAAGACAGGAGACGTGAGGCTCATTCTAGACCTCAGCTCCCTGATTCGGTTCATGGAGTACAAAAGATTCAGGATGCTCTCCCTGCAGAGTCTCATGCCCCTCCTTTGGCCGGGACAGTGGCTGTGTGCTCTGGACATGCAGGACCCATACCTGCATATCTTTATCTGCCCTTCCCACCACAAATACCTCTGGTTTGCTTTCCAAGAGGACCACTACCAATTGAAGGCCCTCCCATTTCGTCTTTCCTCAGCTCCCCCGACTATTCACCAAATGCCTGTCTGTGGTGGCAGCCCACCTGCGTACTCAGAAGAAGCCAGAAGGGGAAGGAAGGAAACATATTCAATTCAGTGCTTTAGAGTAACTGGTAATTGCTATTTTTCTTTTAAACTTAGATTGTGGGCTTTTAGTGACACTGTACTTTCTTTGTTGTCTTTACTTAGAATTGTTTTTGGGCTGTTGAAAATTTAAAACATAGTGGTGGTGTAATTCTGTGCTGTCTTTAATTGCTGCAAAATTTTATCTTGGCTTGTCTGACTGCCCTGTAGTTGGGTGAAGGGTGTTAATTGTCTGGCCTCAGCTACGTGATAACTGGAGATGGGGCTTAGTCAGAGTTGAGGTAGCAAGTAGAGTTTTATTTCCTCAGAAGAAGCCAGAAGGGGAAGGAAGGAAACATATTCAATTCAGTGCTTTAGAGTAAATGGTAATTGCTATTTTTCTTTTAAACTTAGATTGTGGGCTTTTAGTGACACTGTACTTTCTTTGTTGTCTTTACTTAGAATTTTTTTTGGGCTGTTGAAAATTTAAAACGTAGTAGTGGTGTATTTCTGTGCTGCCTTTACTTGCTGCAAATTTTCGCCCCCCTTTCCCCCAACTCTTAATTATATGCCCTGTTAAATCTGATTGACAGGAGCTAAACACAGGGTATAGTAAGGGGTGTGAAGTAGGAGGGGCATAAGGGGGAAGAAGCCCACCCTCGGCACGACAAGTGTTTTGACTCATTTATTTATTTATTGGTTTCTTTTCTTTTTTTTTTAAAGAAAATTATCTGAGGATCAGTGGCAGGATTTTTAGGACAGTAAATTAATAAAAAGGGAACTAGGAGAGCTTCAGTAGCAGACAAGTAGTGGAACAGCAGTGTAACTGCTGTATAATGTGGGGAGTGGGGTGCAATGCAGTGGCTGTTGGGCATCCATATTCAGCGCAGACCTTCTGGACACTGAGGTGCTCCCCTATCTGCATGCATCTCTGGAACTGCGGATGAGGTAGCCAGACTCAGAGCGAAGTAAACCGGGTCAGGAGTACCATCACCCTATCCAGAGACCACCCAGTCCAATGCAACTGCCTCAAAGGATGCCGAGAACGAGGAGCACTTGGATGACAGTGGGCCCAGGGAGGGCATAGAGCGATTAGGCAGAGGCACATCCCAGATCCTATTCCACTCAAGAACTCATATGCCACACTGGCAAATGAGGACAACAAATAGAAGTACCCAGAGAAGTGGAAGGAAAGGATGTGGAGGTTAGCCAAGGAGGTGACCTCAGCGGGGAAAGCAGTGGACCCCAGAGGAGGAGGAAGCAAATCCTGGTGGGAGACTCCATCATAAGAGGGATCCAGCTAGGAACACAGGAGGGGGAGGACAGGGAGGTGAGGTGCCTACCAGATGCCACAGCACGGAGGGATGGAAGGAAGATCCTGGGGATCACTGGGAAGGCAAGACGGGAGGGTGAGCTGGACGTCATTATCCACCTAGGTACTAATGACCTGGCAAATGGGGAGCCAAAGGAAGTTCAGGAAGAGTTTAAGAAATCGGGGAGGGGTCTCAAGCAAGAAGCTAATTCTGTCACTTTCTCAGAGGTACTACCTGCGAGAGGCAAGGAGAGCATGGAGTGCATGCAGCAACTTTAACTCATGGTTGAAGAACTGGTGCTGTGAGGAAAGGGTTTGGATTCATTGTGGTGACTGGGGACCCACCTGGAGGGATGGAGGTTTGTTCAAGCCTGACGGCCTGCATCCATCCCGGAGGGAATCCAAGCACTCAATGATAAGTTTAAATGCTACATTGACAAGCATTTAAACTAGCAAAGGGGGTGACAGGCCAGCAAGGAGGGTACCTACTTGCTCACCCCCCACAGCTAGCAGTGGAACCAGTGAACCAGAGGAGTGGCTATCTCTACAAAGCAGTGTGCAAAAGATGGAGATTAGTGCCCAAGAGGTGGATAGGCAGAAAGAGGCAAAATTCAGCAGAAGGGCAGACAGCAAGGAGAACCAGGAATAAAGGACAACCAAGGAAGGGCTGGAGTAGAACAGCGAAACAGTCTAGGAGGTCAAATCATGGAAAGCCATGTGTGCAAATGCCAGGAGCTTAGCAACAAGATGGAAGATCTGAGGCTGTCATGGAGCAGTCAGACCTGGACATTGTGGCCATCACTGAAACCTGGTGTAATGATAACTATGACTGGGAGATGGCCATACCTGGTTACAACATATTCAGAAGAGACAGAGCAGGCAGGAAGGGAGGAGGAGTGGCACTGTATGTGAAGGAACTGGAAGGGGACAGGATCAGTTGTGTTCCAGGACAGTAGCTGCTGCTTGTTGTTTTTACAGGGTTCTTGTGGAATTTACTTGGTAGAAGGTTATTTTTTTGCTTTCTTACTTCTAAGGGGCTAGCAGGGTATTGTTGTGGGGGCTGTTGGAAGTTTGAAAATTGGTTTGGTGGCTGTAAGTGGGCTCATTTGTTGGATGTTTCACTGTGTAACAGGCTGTGCTGGTGGAGGACTATTTCTTCTGATTTAAAACCTATTTGGTGGGAGTTGTTCATTTCCCTTATAAGTTTACTGTGTTGTACTACACCTAGTAACAGGGTTACTGGTGTACTGTGGGACTGTATCTAAGATTAGTGGGTAACCTGATTAGGCAGTAGGGGTGTATCTTGGACTGGGGGAACCTGGTGGCTCACCCAAGGAAACCTACTTGGAAGGGGATGGAACCACATAGCATTAGGGCCGGCATCTTTGGGAGGGTGGTGGGGTGCACAGGGTGTGGAGCAGCCATGATACTGGACTGGGCTTGAGTTTGGTGGTTGCCCAGTGTGCTACCAGCTGGCACAGCTTAGGGAGGAGTTCGCGAGGGATTAGGAGACAGCTTGGGGAGATATGGTTGGGGGAGGGGCAGGGATCTCCACAGGGTTGCACCAAGCACTGGGGGGCAAGCGACATAGGGAAAGGAGTGCAGTAGAATACTCAGGGTCACATAGGAACCCTGGCAGAGGGTCCAAAGGACACTACCAAGGAAGCAGGCAGGTAACTGGGGACCCTCACAAAGGAGGGATAGAGGAAAACATTCTCAGGAAGTAGGCAGATGGCCAAGGCTGGACAGAAGGAAGCAAGGCGGGAGGTGGATCAGATCTTACACTCAGTAACCGCCTAGTTCTCTTCTTCTGCTCGAGGATGAGGGGTGATGTTAGCCATGGCAGGGGTGGTTAGAGATGGAAAGGGAGTGGGGGGCAGGAGGCAGGGGCCAGATAGCAGGAAGAACAGGGGGGAACCTGGAATGCAGGAAAATGGGTGGAGCAGTGAATCAGAGCAGGAGGGGTCGGGGGAAGAGGGAGGAAAGCGCAAGGAGAAGGACCAGTTGGGAGGAAAGGTAAAGGAGAAGGACCAGAAGTACAAGGAGGATTTAGTAAAGGGAGCTGAGGGTTTAGGCCAGTGGAGCACAACAAGCAAGGAGGGACTAAATGGAGACAGCAAGGAAGGGAGGACGAGCCAGGCTAGTTTAGCAGATGGGGGAGAAGGACCAGTTGCGAGCAGTGAGGGGGGAGTTAGCAAGGTACAGAAGGATATCTCAGGAGGAGGCGAGGCATAGGATTGGAGGGAGGGTGGTCAGGGGTAATAAGGAGGGGGTGACATGTGGCACCCAGATAGGGGAGAACAAGGAGCCGGCTGGGTGGAGGGGCCAGGAAAGGATGAGGGACATGGAAGGGAAATGGAGGAAAGGAGTGGTCAGAGCTCCTGTTGGGGATTCTTTGATCAAGGGTATCAAATGGGATAGGGAAGGAGAAGCCTGGCCAGTTAGAACAAAATGCTTCCCTGGGCTAACGGTGCACAGGGCTAAGCACGAGGTATATCAGCTGGCAAAGGATTGTGGGGGTTCCCCAGACATACTGGTCCACCTGGGTACAAATGACATTGAGGGAAATAGCGAGCTAGAGATACAGGCAAGATTCAGGGAGCTTGCCAGGGTCTGTCATGACATAGGATGCACAGTTTCCTTCTCAGAAATCCTGCCGGTGCAAGGGAGCTGGTAGGAGCACAAAGGAAGATTAGGAGATAAACCAGTGGCTCAGGGAGTGGTGTGAGGCCAGAGGGTATGGGTTGATGGGGGATTGGGGGGAGACCTGGGAGGATAAGGAGCTGTATGCTAGAGATAGACTCCATCTCAATTTGGAGGGGAGGGGAATCCTTAAGTTGAAAATAGAGGGGTTCATTGGTGAAAAGTGGGGTTTAAACTTGTGAAGGGGGGAGGGATGGGAGAAAAGGCTGTCAAGGGTGCCGATAAAGGAGGGACTCTGTCTCCACCCCCCTGGGGAGCTGGAGGATTGCAGAAAAGGCTGACTGGTAAAGTGCAGACCAAGGAAAACAGAATCCCATGAGACATGGAGCAGGGAAATGGAAGTATAGGGAAAAGGTGGAAGGTAGTCTGCATAAATGCAGAAGCTTGGGCAATAAAATGCCTGAGCTCCAGGCGATGCTAACTGAGGGAGCAGTGGATGTGGCAGCGGTCACTGAGACCTGGGCCACTGCAGGACACGACTGGGACCTGAACCTGGAGGGTTACACTATGTTCAGGAAGGACGGAGAGGGAGGAGGAGGTAGCAATGATTAGTCAAAACTGCATTGGCATAGGGGAGAGAGGAGGCGGAGGGAACCGTGGAGCGATTTGGATCTACCTTGACAACAAGGGGGGACAAGAGAGTAAAAGTAGAGTGGTGTATAGACCCCCTGCCTGGCGGAGGGCTGGAGGAGAGTCTGGTGGCAGATGTGGGAGACACTGCAGACTGGGCAGAGAGCGGTGGGTGGTGTTGGGGACTTAAACATGCCAGGAACAGACTGGGAGACTATGACATCTTCTGTGACCAGGGAACAGAGGTTGTTGGATGTCTTTCAAGGCTGCGTTCCTAACTCAGCAGGTGGGGGAACCGACCAGGGAGGCGCGGGTACTGGATGTGGTCCTGGCAGACACTGACCAGATTAGGGGCCTGGAGGTAAGGGACCCGTTGGCGGGAAGTGACCATGCCACGGTCTGGTTCTGCCTGGACCTAGGAGGGCTAGAAAGCTGCACAAAGACGGAGGTAACTGACTTCAGGGGAATGGATTTTAAGGAAATGGGAAGGATCCCTAAGGGAGCATTTGGATGGGATTGGGTCAGACATGGACGCTGATAGTAGGTGGGAAATCATCAGGAGAGGGTGCAGATGCTACCAGCAGCTGTGCAAAATAAGGCAATGCGGTGGGGCGAAAACCCTGCTGGTGGACCAGGGATCAGGAGGTGGTGCAGGAAAGAAGGCAGCCTATAGGCAATTCAAGTGCTCTAGGAGTGAAAGGATCGAGGGGAGTATGAGCTGATGGCTAGAAGGGCCACTAGGGTGGTGAGGGCGGCTAAGGCAAGGAAGGAGCAGAACCTGGCCAGGAAATCAGGAGAGAGGAACAAGGGTTCTTTTAGATACATTGGGGAAAAACGAAGGGTGAAGGGGCAGATTAGCAGGATTAAATCAGGGAGAGATGGGCACAAGACCCGGGGAGCAGGCTGAGGTACTAGCAGGTACTTCACCTCAGTTTTCACCAAGGAAATGGGGGTGCTGCATCATACATGGGAGGAGACAGAGATACTGAGGAGGGACCCTTACCGATCGGTCTGGGGGGAGAGGGGAGGTATCACTGGCAGGAGGGAGGGCTAAGCAGGGAGAAGAGGTACTGGAGTGAAATCACAGCAAAGGAGAGAGAAGCCCTCAGCTCCCTTAAAACCGGAGAAAGCACGGGGCCGGATAAATTACATCCCAGAGTGCTGAGAGGAACTGAGGATGTCCTTGGGGAAACCCTGGCGAGCTTTCACCATCTCTGAGGACAGGGTGGGTGCCCCAGGACTGGAAGGTGGTGCATATAGTGCCCATCCACAAGGGAGCATCAAGGAGGTGGCAGAGAACTACAGGCCTGTCAGCCTGACATCGGTGGTGGGCAAGGTGATGGAGGGCATTGTCAAGGAGAGGCTGGGGGGACCTGGAAAAGTCAGGGTGCCTGGACGATAGACAGCATGGATTCGCTCTCAGGGAAATCATGTCAGACAAACCTTGTGAGTTCTATGACTGGGTGACGAGTGCCTTGGACCTTGAGACCAGTGGACGTCCTCTTTCTAGACTTCAACAAGGCATTTGACTCTGTTCCTCCACATGGGCCTGTTGGATAAGCTGGGAGAAATGGGGTGGGGAACCAGATGATCAGATGGATAGGCAATTGGCTCCAGGACCGGCCAGAGGGTCGTGGTGTGAGGATAGTCTCATCCCCAAAGAGGGTCATTAGTGGGTCCCACAGGGATCAGTCCTTGGGCCCCTCCTGTTCAACGCCTACGTCTCTGACATAAGGACAGGAATCAGGAGTGAGATGAGTCTCTTTGCAGATGACTCAAAACTGGGGACGGTGGTGGATGGGGAGGAGGGGAGGGTGGCCCTACAGGGGCACCTGGAGGCTCTGGAAAGATGGTCTAGAAAGTGGAAGCTGAGGTTCAATGCAGGGAAATGCAAGGTACTCCACCTGGGGGCCAGAAACCCAGGCCAAGTGTACACCCTGGGGGAAATGCTACAAGTCTCGATGGCTGAGAGGGACCTGAGGGTGGTGGTGGATGTCAAAATGAACAACTCGGAGACTTGTGGAGGGCAGAGCCAAGGCCAACAGGATGCTGGGATGCATCGCTGGGGATCACCTCCAGAAGGAGGTGATGCTCCTCTCTTATAACTGCTTGGTGAGGCCACACCTTGAGTACTGCGTGCAGTTTTGGAGGCCACACTTAAAGAGGGACATTAAACTCCTGGAGAGGGTCCAGAGGAGGGCAACCAAAATGATTTGGGGCTTGGGGGGACAGGACCTATGAGGAGAGGCTCGAAGAGCTAAATATGTACACATTGGAAGAGAGAAGGGACCGGGGGGACATGATAGAGGTCTTCAAGTACATGAAGAGGGTAAATAGGGGAGGAACAGTCAGGGTGCTTCGAAGGAAGGAGGAGGGGGCCACTAGAGGGCATGGGTGGAAGCTGGAGGGGGGAAGATTCAGGGGAGAAAGGAGGAGGTGCTACTTCACTGAGAGGGTGGTGGAGCCATGGAATGCACTGCCTAGGGGGCTGGTGGAGGCAGAGACGGTGGAGGGGTTCAAGAGGGGCTGGGACAGGTACAGGGGAAGGGTTCTGGAAGCAAAATCCAATGCAGCAAGAATATCCGGAACTGGGAAGGGAGAAGCCAGAGAAGGTGAGGGGGGCAGCAAGGTCAGCACCCAGGGTGGGGGCTGACCAATTGAGCAGACTCGAAAGACCATTAGGCTTATTCTGCTGGCATTTTAGTATGTTAGTATGTGAAAAATGACGTAAGGGCCACAGAGATCCAGGAGGAACAAAATGGGGGAGAGATACTGTGGGTTAAGCTGGAAAGGAAAATGGGGACAGCCATCCGCACTGGTGTGGTTTATAGACCACCAGCCCAGGAGGAAGAAACAGATAGGGAGCTGATGCTAGCCATCCAAAGGACGGCAGACAAGGGTGAGGTAGTACTGGTTGGAAACTTCAATATTCCAGACATGGACTGGAGCATCCCAGCAGCAGCATCAACTAGAGAGCAGATTTATCCTGGACTCCTTCAGGGTGCCTTCCTCAAGCAACTGGTCATGGAACCAACTCGCAGAAGGCAATACTGGACCTTGTGCTCACAAACAGGGACAGTGTGATGGGGTAAAAGTGGGGGCACCTGGGGAACAGTGACCACTAGTCATTGTGGTTTGAAATTGCAGAAAGAGCAGAACCAAACCACACAAAAACACGTATCCTGGATTTTAGGGGGAGACTTTGGGAAAATGGGGAGATACTTGAAGAGGCATTAAGGGAATGGGACAGGAATCAGGGGTTGAGGAACAGTGGGCAGTATTTAAAATGGGGATCACAAGAACAACAGAATTATGCATTAAACAGGTTAGCAAGAGGAAAGGAAGAGGAGACCATTATGGTTTTCAAAGAGGTAGCAAAGAAAGTGAAAGCCAAAAGATTGCATTCAGGCAATACAAAACACAGGCAGATAGGGGATAGGAGAGTACCAGGAGAAGCAAAGGGAGGCAGGGAGGTCAGTAAGGGAAGCCAAAGCTCAGACAGAAGAACACATTGCAAAATCAGTGGGTAGAGGGACAAAACCTTTTACAGGTACATAAGTGAAAAAAGAAAGACAAAGGGAGGATAGTGAGACTGAAGGGGAGGATGGGAGCGTGGAGGATGACAACAATAAAGCTGACATATTGAACAGGTATTTCTGCTCAGTCTTTACCGAGGAAGGAGGGTAATGGGTCTGAAGGAGTACAAAGGGTGAGAATGGTGCAGAAATGGACATAAGTCCCTTTACGAAAAGGTCCTGAAGGAACTGGAAGTAATAAGAGCTGATAAAGCAATGGGGCCAGATGGGGTGCACCCCAGGGTCTCAAAGAACTAAGAGAGGTTGTGGCTGAACCTCTGGCTATCCTGTTTAGCTGATCACTGAAAACAGGAGGTACCCAAAGACTGGAGGACAGCAGATGTGGTCCCCTTACAAAGCGGGAACAAAGAGGAAGCAGGGAACTACAGACCAGTCAGCCTCACCTCGGTAGTGGGGAAGATCATGGAGGCACTACTGAAGGAGAGATTGGTGGAACATCTGGTTGTCAATGGACTACAGGACCCAAGGCAGCATGAGTTTCACCAGGGGAGGTCATGTCAGACCAACCTCGTTGAATTTTTGACTGGGTGACTAGGAGGTGGATCAGGGAGGGCAGTGGACATGGCCTATCTGGACTTCAGCAAGGCCTTCGACACTATGCCACATAGAAGACTATTACACAAACTAGGGAATATGGGTGTTGGCAGGACAGTAGTGTGGTGGGTAGGTAACTGGCTGGGTGGCAGTACACAGAGGGTGGTGGTAAATGGCTGTCACTCCACAGAGGAAGAGTGACCAGTGGGGTACCACAGGGATCAGTGCTGGGACGGTCCTATTCAACATCTTCATCAGTGACATTCGAGGACCTAGAAGGCAGAATTTCACTGTTCGCTGATGACACAAAGCTCTGTAACAGAGTAGACATACCAGAGGGTGTAGACAGAATGAGAAGGGACCTGCAGAAACTTGAAGAATGGTCAGGGTTTGGCAGTTCAAATTCAATGCAAAGAAGTGCAAGATAATGCATATGGGGCACAAAACCTGGCACAATCTATCAGTTGGGGGTGAGGATATAGCACATGCCAAACAGGAAAGGATCTGGGGTTTATCACCTCTGATGACCTCAAGGTAGGGAACATAGTGTATCAAGGCAGCAGGTAAAGCAAATAGGATGCTGGATGTATAGGCAGGGGCATCACCAGCAGGAAAAGGAGGTCATAATTCCGCTATACAAGACACTAGTGAGGCCCCACCTGGAGTACAGTGTACAGTTCTGGAGATCATACCTCATGTAAGGACATGACAGAGGGTAGAGAAGGTTCAGAGGAGGGCAACAAAGATGGTGCATGGATTGCATCACAAGTCCCTATGAAGACAGGTTGAAGGAACTGAACATGTACTCCCTGGAGGAGAGAGAGAGAGAGGGGATATGATAGAGACATACAAGTATCTCACAGGGAGGAACAGGTGCAGGAATACACTATTTTTAAGCGAAAAAGATGTACCAGGACTAGAGGGCATGGGATGAAGTTGGAGGGAGGATGATTCAGAGGAAACATGAGGAAGAATTTCTTCACAGAACTTGTGGTTGACAAGTGGAACACCCTGCCAGAGGAGTGGTGGGGGCTGAAACAATCACAGGATTTAAGAATGCATGGGATAGACATAAAGGAATTCTGGAGGTCAGGGGTAAGGGGCAACAGACTTCTAGGAAAACATAAACTGAACTTACAAGCTCAAATGGGCAGACTGGGTGGGCCATAGGCCCTTATCTGCCGACACTGTCTATGTATCTATGTAGGTAGTTCAGGTTTTCCCGTACCTGGACGATTGGCTGCTGGTGGCCCTGTCCAGGGAGGAACTCCTGTGTTCCCTTTGTCTTACCAGGCAGGTTTTTACCAGCCTGGGTATTACCATCAACCAGGCAAAATGCCATTTGATCCCATTGCAACACTTCCAGTTTATCAGGGTGATTCTGGACACAACCACTGGTATGACCTTTCTGCCCCCAGACAGGGTGGCCACCCTCCAGGCTCAGGCAAGCAACTTGTCCTCCCACAGGCGGGTTACTGCCAGGTCAGTCCTTCACCTCCTGGGGCTCATGGCGGCTACAATTCTGACAATTCCGAACGTGCGGCTCCACATGAGAATCTCTCAGTGGGCTCTTCGGTCTCAGTGGGTTCAATTGGTTGATGACCTGGACCTAGAGGTGCTAGTCTCGACCCCAATGCTTTGGGATTTGCACTGGTGGTTGGTTCAGGAGAACCTTTGTCGGTGAGTTCACTTCTGTCTTCCTTCTCCCTCCCAAACATTGACAACGGACGCCTCGGGCGAAGGTTGGGGAGCCCATTTGGGATCCCAGTGGACCCAGGGCTCTTGTTCCAAACTCGAGCAGATGCTTCACATCAACATGCTCCAGCTCACAGTGGTGTTGTATGCTTTTCAAGCACTGCACCCTTTTCTGCTTCCTGGTCATCTGGCCATCCAGACCAACAACAAGAGTGTAGTCTGGAACCTCAACAAACGGGGGGGACCCGTTCCTACCCTCTTTGTCAGGAAGTGATGCGGGTCTGGGAATATGTGACCCTCCACAACCTTCACCTCAAGGCAGTCCATGTCCCAGGGGTAGATAATTCGTTGGCAGATCACTTGAGCTGATCCTCGGCACAACTTCACGAGTGGGAATTGGATCAGGAAATAGCAGACAACATCTTCCTACGTTGGGAACCCCTCAGGTCAACCTGTTTGTGTCAACTCTAAACGCAAAACTGCCCACTTTTTGCCCACTCACTCCAGAGTGCGGGCAACTCTGGAGAAACGCTGTGTCTCTTGACTGGAAGGGCAGTTTCGTCTATGCTTTTCCCCCGATTCTGTTGATTCTGAGGATCCTGCACAAGCTCAGCTCAGAGGGGGCCTGTATGATTCTCATTGCTCCCTTCTGGCGCAGGCAAGTTTGGTTCTCTGTTCTGCAACAGTTCTCAGAGGAACCTCCAATTCCACTTCCAGTTTCACAACTACTGTTGACCCAGGATCGGGGATCCCTGGTCCATCCCAGCCTCAAGTCCCACTTTGGGGTTTCCCCACAAGTGGCAGAGATTTTGGTGGAAGCCAGGAAGCTGTCCACTCATTCCACTTATGCCATGAAATGGAAACAGTTCTCCATTTGGGCTTCATCCAAAGACCTGGAGCCTTTCTCCTGTCCTGTCAGGCGACTACTGGACTACATGCATTGTCTCTTTGACCTGGGTCTCAGTCATTCCTCTTTGAAAGTTCACATGGTGGCTCTTGCCACTTATCATATTCCCTTTGGGGACAGAACTTTCCCTCAGCTGGAGGTTGAGAAGACCTTCTTTTGAGGGGTTCTCCATCTGAGACTTCCCATTCGGGTTCCTGCCCCCCCTTGGGATTTGAATTTCATTCTCGAGAAGCTTACGCTGCCTCCCTTTGAGCCAGCAGCCTCAGCAGACCTTAAGTGTTCCTTTCATGGAAGACTCTCTTCCTAGTGGCCATTACTTCCGCTCGAAGAATTTCTGAGCTTCAGGCCTTTATGTGCAAAATTCCATATTTGATTTTCCGTAAGGAACATGTGGCTCTTCGCACCAATCCTAAGTTTCTCCCTAATGTGGTAGCGGAATCTACGTTGAACCAGTCTATTGAACTGCCTGCATTTTTCACACAGCACTCCAATCACAGGGAGTATCTTTTACATACTCTGGACGTTCATCGGATTCTGAGATACTACACCAACAGGACGAAGAATCTCAGAAAGACTGACATACTATTTGTTTCTTTGCCAGCAAAAGAGAGGGCAACGCTGTTTCCAAACAATGTTTGTCCAAATGGTTGGCTCACTGCATCACTTTCTTCTATGACAAGTATCACAAGACCTTGCCAGGTCAGGTCAGGGGTCACTCCACCAGGGCTGTGGCGGCCTCTGCTGCTTGTTTCAAGAATGTGTCAGTGGCTGACATTTGCGCAGCCACAACTTGGACTTTTGTCCATACCTTTACGAAACACTACAGTTTGGACATTGCCTCTCGCCGTAGAGCCGGCTTCGGGTTGGCTGTTCTGCAAGGGCTTCTTTCTTGAACCCTCTTCAGCCAGAGGATCTCTGTATGAGTAGTTTCCTCCTCCCGTGTGCTTCTCTTTGTTCCAGACTACCTGGGACTCAGTCCTATAAGTAATTACCTACTGTAAGAGCCCTCTCGAAGTAAGATAGTACAGTTATGTAAGAACTTACCGTAATAGTAGATCTTTGAGAGTGGCTCTTGCAGTAGGTAATACCTTCCCGCCCTCCATCCCTTATAGTTTTTCAGCTCCTTTTCCAGGAAGGGAAATATCTGCTTCTCTCTTGTCTTGCCTTTTTGGCCTTTGGCAGGAAAGAACTGGAAGGCAGGCATGGGGGACCGCCCCTTTATACCGACGTTGCCTGACGTCGGTCACTTGACGTAGGGGCGGTTCCCCGCCAGAGACTGCTAGCTAGAAATTTTTACGTGGGGTTCTGACACCTGCCAGCTTCAGTCCTATATGTAATTACCTGCTGCAAGAGCCTCTCTTGAAGATCTACTGTTACGGTAAGTTCTTACGTAACTGTACTTTATTCAGACCAAGAACCCTTGGACAGGATATAAGCTCCATACTCCCCCTGGTCTCCTCATCAGACATACAACAGAGGTAGCGAAGTCCTTTAAATACCTGGGTCAGACACTGGATCAAGGCTTCACACTGAAGCCCCATGTGGATCAGATGACCAAAACTATATATAGAAAACTTGGTCTACTCTACCGCCTGAACTCCCAATTGATCCCTGAGACCAGGATTACCATAGTTAACAGCATCCTCCTCCCAACCTTGTCCTGTGCTGCTTCTGTAATACAGGGAATGGCAAAACAGGAGCACAGCAGGATGCAAATACTGTGTAATAAGATAGCTCGCTTCGACACAATGTCCCACAAGAGGCGACACCACTGTGACTCATTGGCCTCTCTAAACTGGCCATCTCTTAGCAACCGCCTGCAGAACCCCCTACTATGTAACGCATTCAAGCTCATCAACAACCACCCCTCTGATAGCCTAGTCAGCCTGCTGGTTCTAAAGTCATCAGGCAGGCAGCTCCGCACCACAGGGAGAAATCTCCTGGAAGAACCTAGGGTATGGACCATGGCTGGTAGCCAATCCTTTGCCTATGCAGCACCTGTACCGTGGAATAAGCTCCCTGTACACCTTCTGGACTTGACCTCCGTAGGAACCTTCCGTATTGGGCTCCGTGAGCACCTACTACATATAAATGCATGCTCCTGCACCTGAGCTCAGAACTACAAAGTTTAAATCCTAGCCTACCCTGGCTCTGGTCAGCCCAGGAGAAATCTCTCCAGTCCAAGTGACACAAATGTACTGTCAATTGTCCTATTCTGTACTAATTCCACACCCTGTTAAAGGTCTGTTCCTTCCTAATGTGATTGTACATTGCACTTGTCTTGATGAATGTCTGAATGCTGCTGTGTACAATGTCTTTGAATCCTGTTGTGTAGTGACTTGATTGTAAACAGAAACAGTCAGCTCACCTATATAATGTATATGCGAAATGTTCTTACTATGTAATTCCATGTTGCCCCTGAAAAGGGACCTTTGGGGCTCAGTGGGCCTACCCAGTTATCAAAATTGAATAAATAATACATTGTGACAATGGCTTGGTAATTGAGCTAGTACCGTTCATAGCTGGTCAACCTGGCGTAGAAGTTAGGGACTTGTGTACCTTGGGTAGAGTGTATATGGTCGGCTGGATGGGGTGGTCTGTGGTGAAGAAATTGTGGGTATTATTATCAGTCCCCCCTCTTTGAAGGGCATCACTGATTACATTGTCTCTTGCCCATTTGAATCCCATGTGGGATCATGATCTAGCTCTCTATAGAACCTGGTGCCACCTAGATGCAGTAGCACTTCACCGTTATCATCTCTATTTAAGATCACAACACTCCCACCTTTGTCTGATGGTTTTATGGTCGCTAAAGAATCTTGCTTCAGGTCTTCAAGTGCACTCCTCTCCCTTTTGGTCAGGTTATTGTACAGTAGTTTAAATCTGGTAAGTTCTCAAATAATCTGTGCAGATCCTGCTCACAAAGTTTTATAGAGGTGGCTATCACTGCACTTGGTTGTGTGTGGAACACTGACTTTTTTTTCTAAACATCTCGTTGTCCAAGTCCTCTCCTGTAGTCATTATAGAAGTACCCTGAGTAGCTGCATTATTTAGATCAGAGCTGTCAGAGCTTGTCCCCACGTTTTGTTTCTTGTTAAACAAGCATTTGCCAATGCTGAATGTTTGCTTGCTGGCATTAGCATTGCAAGTGCAGGAGTTAGACAGATGCATAATAGGAATGGCAGTGAAGTACTGAACTGATGCCAACCCCACCCCCACCCTGCAGAGATGGACAGGCATGAGGTATTGGGGTGTGCCTTTGGGTTGTCACCCATAACGCTCATGCCATTTCACCTCACCCTACCCTGCAGACACTGACAAGTGTCACAGTGTGCCTAAGGGTCTTTGGGCTTTACACTCACCCCATTCCATAAGGAAATACACTGAAACGGGTGCAGTATAGGAGAATGGGGTGAATTTTGAGGCTGAAGAGTCCAAGGCACACCTCAATGCCTGTCACTGGCTTCAGGGTGGCGGTGGAATGGCATGAGCATTACTGTTAACAATCCCAAGTCACATCCCTGATGCCTGTCAGTCCCTACAAGGTAGGACATTATGGTTGAAAACCCTAAGGCCCTGGGCGTTTCTTGGTACTTTCACTCCAAGCTTTCAACATGGGCTTTTTGCAATCTCTCCTCATGAACAGTGGCACTGTGATTTTGTTACTCTATCCCATTATGCACCACAGGTGCAAAAACATGTTTCGGGCAGGATGTGAAAAATGACAGCCATACTGTTCATAAGGCGGTGTGCAAAAATGGCAATGTTAAAATCTGGAGTGAAAATATAAAAAACATAGAAACATAGACTTTGACGGCAGATAAGGACCGCTTGGCCCACCTGGTCTGCCCATTTTCCTACCTAGATGATAAGCTGCAGATCCTATTTAACCAACAGCCTGTTCTTCTACCCCACAAAAATTGCCTTATGTCTGTCCCATACATTCTTGAATTCTCCACAGTTGACAACTAGCAGAAGTTATGAGCATCGTAGAAAGTGTGCAACATGCGCTGGTAACCTCAATCATTTTTGAATTTTCACCAAATTTGCAACATGGGCTTTGGGACCTCTCCTTATGAACACTGTCACTGTGATTTTCTTAATCTGTCCCAAATGTTGATTTCCCAGCGACCGCGCCATTGTGCGCCAGATGTGCGAAAACACATTTAGGGCAGGATGTGAAAAATGACAGCTGTACTATTCATAAAGAGGTGTGGAAAATGGCAATGTTGAAAATCTGGAGTGAAAATATTAAAAATTCTCGAAGTTACGAGCATGCATGGGAACTGCACAACACATGCTCGTAACATAATCATTCTTGGGAATTTTTTCACCAAATTTGCAAAATAGGCTTTTTGGGAGCCCACTTCATGAACAGTGACACTGTCATTTCATTAATCAGTCCCAAAAGTCGATTCCACGCAGTGACCACAAAATTACCTTTCGGGACCGAATAACAAAATGACAGAGACTGAGTTCATGAGGTGGGGTCTCAAGAACCCCATGTTGAAAATCTGGAGCCAGAAATCACAAAAATGGCCATGCTATCCACCTAAGTTGACTCCCCTCACCCTCCACTGATGCCATTTAACAGCTTACCGTGATTTTCTTCAGTTCGCGGTTGGCTTTTGAAGAAGTTCAGGCGTCTCACGCTCCACCAAAATTGTCTACGAGGCTGCAGAGGTAGTATGGGGTGGGGAGGTGTGGGGAGTGAGATGCTGGGGGGTGGGTGTGAGTTGGGGAGGGCATTGTGACCATGAGGACCATTTTCTGTTTTACAGGGAAAAACAGAACGCGCAGGAAGGTTTTTAATGGGTTTGCTAAATACATTTTCGGCCAAAAAAACCTTCCCGTAATGTTCCATTTTTTTTTCACAGGTTTGCTAAATACATTTGGACACACTGGGGTGGGCTCCTAGTGTGCCACCTGCATTATTTTAGCAGAGGGAGGATTAAAGCTGACAGGGATTGGACACCCCGTTGGCAAAGAAAGTGTGCCAGTGTTTGGGGGGCATGATGCCGTGGGGGACTGGGCACTCCCCTTGACAGACAAACAAAACAAGGAGGACATTATGCCATGGGGATTGGGCAACCCCATTGGCAAACTAACTAGAGAGGGGGCATGCCAACAGGGGGATTGGGCACCCCCAACGTGGGCTTTCTAGGGACTGTGAGAGGCAGATGGCAGGAGCCACTGCCATGTTTACTGAAATGTTTCACCAGGAATGGCACATAATGGAGGCATGTCAGATCCGCTGCTGCAATGATGAGCCTATCTCTCATTGCAGCGGTGGATTTCTTTCAAGTTGGTGGCACGCTTCTCAGCCTCTGTCATAGACAGCGTGCTCATTCATGGGTGCCACAGAGACAAGCCCAAACAAGCAGCGGCGACATTGGCCACAACACTGCCGCTCCTCCACAACCTGCTACTCCAGCAAGCTGCCACAAAATGCTTCTTGTGCATGTGTGCAAGCAAACATAAAAATGACTTCAGGCTTAAATTACTGCATGCGATATGTAGATCAATAAAGGCTTCAAATGTATTGATAGTGCATATTGGGGCAATGGGAAGTGTTTTGTTCAATAGACTGTATTCCTGAGGTGTTAACTGTGTTATAGAAAGAGAAGGATAAATTGTGAGTACCGTTGCAACTGGGACTATTGCTGTGCCACGGTCCAAAATATGAACAAGCAAGGGTGAACCAATAGCTCTGGAGAACCAGCACCAGCCAAGGCTAAAGAAGTGTAGCACTGCTACTGCCAACATTAATCCTCATACAGTATAAGTAGCAGATAGGAGCTGAAATAAACTCACCAGTAGGCTGTCAAAACGTGTAGGTATCTTTAACATGTGCAACATGAAGCAAAATGTGTAACATCTAAGAACGCACAACAGGGTTTTATTTAACTCCAAAAATTGATTAACGTTTTGCTCATAAAAGTGCTAAAACATTGTGAAAATGCATAGCACTTGCCTCACTGTGTTTAACAAACATAACACTTCTAGAAAACCTACATAAATACTTTCTGTACAGTTAGCATTGTCCCAAGAAAAAAAAACTGCTAATCATTTATTTAAAACCCTGCACAAGTATAGAAACGCACAAGCCAAACAGTGACAAACTCACTTCCTACTTGCTCCCTGCTCCCTTGTGATGTGGCAGCTATGTCACCAAAGGATCACCTGACATGTTTCGCTCATATTGAGCTTTTCAAAAGGTGTGGGTGGTGACTAAAGGTCTCCCTTAAATTCAAAATGTAATTAAAGTGACAGTGCATGAATAACATAATTCATAACGATATAGCAACATCCTAGTCTTAAAAAACAATGTTAAAAACAGCTGGAATAAATGTTATGGGGATGTAAAAAATATCTCAAATGGTAGGAGCTGCATCAGCCTTCAATCTAGGTTTTGCATCATTTATTTATTTTATTTAGTTTTTGTTGACCGGGTAAGTGCACTAGACAAGTCCTGCCTATTTTCAGGCATGACCCGGGGGAGAGGGATACAGATGAATGCCAACTGACCTTGAACCAGATGAAGCTGTTGGTGGTATTTTTAGTGAATGAGGGAAATTTGGCAAGGACACCGGGGAAATTCCCCTACTCTGCTGGTGCTGAGTGGCCAGTAGGGGTGTGCACCGGGTCAGTCATGGCCATTGCAGCTTTGGAGGCGAGCGAGGTGGTAGTCGGTGGTGTTACCGGCGAGAGCCGCTGGCAGCGGCAGTTATGCAACCCTGAGCTCGTTTACAGCCAGATTCCACGGAGACCTGGGTAGCCATGCGGCTTAGTGAAGGCCCATTCCCGATTCGGAGAGTCTTGCTCTAGCTTCAGTTGCTGAGATCCCCGAGGTCAGTTCTCTAAAGGCATCGGTGCCTTTAACTGTCGTGAGCAGAATGCACAGCAGCGTCCCATACGACGGCGAGAGTGAAACCGGAAGCAAGTGGAGCGGTTGGCGAAGTTTGGTGCTAGCGGCGGTGGAACTGGTAGGCAACCGGAGGCGGATAAACAACTTCAGAAGGATTGGACTATAGCGTAGCGGTCTCGGTCGGTCGGCGTTGCGAAAGCTCGGTGTACAAGAAGAAATCAGGATCTTAACACAGGGAAGGGCAGTTCAGCATCGTATAGCAGCGTAAGTACTGCTCAATCAGTTGTGTCCTTCCCACTTTCCAGTTGAAAAGGAACTCGGTTTCGTGTTTAAACCTCCCGTCCTTGACCAAGGGAGGGAAGTTGTGAAAGACTCAGTCATTTTTCAGACTTCGAAGGGGTCTCAAGAAGGGGTGACGGAGTTTTCCTTTCAGGATTATCAAAGACTCCCTACTACTTCTAAAAACAAAGTGGAGTCAGAGGACAGTGATTTACTGAACAGTTCCCCATTTCCTCGTTTGGAACACGATGATAGCTGGTCCCCTCAGGCAGCTTTAACGGCTGCTGGCTGGAAATCTCTGGGTTCAGGAGTTTGGACACCAGTCTCTACATGGGACAAGACTTTGGACTTGACTAATAATGAGCCAGAATGGCAGCCTAAAGGTACTGATTTAAAGTTGATGTTACAGAGGTGTCTGTTGATAAACAGGGGTGGGGAGAAGTTAAGGTCCCTAATATCTTGCAAAATGGTTTAACTGGTCAAGCAAACCCAGTCTAAAGTAGCTGTAGAAGAGGAGTAAGATTGAAAAACCCCTTATGTCTAGTCTCTTCTCTCAGTGTAAAGAGAGGCAGCTCCCAGGAGAAATGCTGTTCAGTATTAGATATAAGGGAGGGCTACAGGACAGGCCTGACAGATATTATATGGGCAAAACTTTACTTAAAGAGTCTTTAAAATTTTCACCACGAGATGTTTTTGCTTTTATTCATATTTCTGGGGAGGATAACTTTGACATCAGCTTTCGCTCCCCTGCTTTATTAGATCTTTTTTGGGAAAGGTACTCTCAAGTTAAGTTTTCCCCCTTATGGACACCTTTTTTAGTTATCCCTTTATCAAAATCCATGATTAAATATGTTACTGTCATGTTCAGGAATGAAGGTGTTCACGTTGACGACATTGTTTTTTGGTTATCCCAAAAATGTGACTTACAGAGTGATCCAGAACCAATCCTAGATACGCGAACAGTTTTGAGACGAGGGTGGAAATTTAAAGTAAGTTCGTCACACAACAGCTGGTATAGAGCACATTCCTAACTCCTTTATGTTAGGTAGGGACAGAGGGTGGTATTTTATAGCGGTCAGCCTAGAGCATGTTATAGGTGTGGTGCCAAAACACATTTATCAAGTGCATGTGATCAGCCAAAATGTGATAATTGTGGAGAAGTGGGGCATGTCACCATGTTTTGTGCTAACTCTATCAGGTGTGACTTATCACGAAGAACCCAATCATGCCTTCAGAGATTGTCCCTGAGGCTGCAAAAATAAAACAGTTCAAGGGTCTTCAGAGTTTTTATACAAAAAGCTCAAGAGGCCAGTGATCTCCAGGCTATAGGAAAACCTTTACCAAACCCTCCTTTAGGGCCACTAAACCCTGCAACCACATTACTTACTATAGATAATACTGTTAAGGATACAGGCCTTGTCGATTTGAAGAGGAAAGGAATGCGGACAATATTCCTGAGCTGTTCCAACGGTTTGTTACACAGAATCAAAGGGAATCTTATTAGATAAATTATCGGTTCCTTCAAAACCCTACCAGTTCTTAGAGCGATCAAGCAGGGCTCTAAAAACTCAGTTACCTCCTGAATCTGAAGGTATCGACACCAAAAACTCTTATGAGGCCCTTGGTTGGGGATTCGGGCGGAATTGTGAACCTGGTCGCAGGTTTCAACTCAAGGCGGCCTAGTGCCCCAAAGGATGATTATAAGGAAAAAAAAAGCGTAGGAAGAAGTAAAGTGGGTTTCTAGGTATTCATTTGTAATTGTATGGATTTAAATTTATCATGGGCTACCTTAAACACTCACAGCCTTTTAAAACCTGTGAAGAAGGCGTGCAGTTTTCATTTACTCCATGACTTAAACATCTCAATTGTTTTCCTACAAGAAACTTGGATGTTTACAAAAATCAGTGTTCGACCTTCGCTAGTGACTGGCCGTGGGGGCCTTCTTATTGGTCTTCCGGGAGGACAAGGCAGGCGGTGTGGGGATCCTCTTCAATTCATATGCCTTCACTCTACATAAATTAATTGACTTATGTCCGGGAGGACGTTGATACTTGAGGAAATGGTTTCACACCTTATTCGTTTAATTAACATTTATAATCCTCAGACCAAGGCTGGCAGGGTACTTTGTCTGAAACAGATACAACCTTTTTGGTAACAACTGTCCCTATTTATGGGGAGATTTTAATTGCAGTATAGAGGCAGCCAAAAGGTGGTGTGACGAATAGGAAAATTTATTGTGATGCGGCATGTCTGTCAGATATTATTAAAACACTAGGATTATTATCCTGTATGGATGTGAGTCAAAAGAGGCTAAAAGGTACTTTTTTCAAGAAGCGGTACAGGGTATACAATTGATTACCTTTTTGTGTCACAGAACATTCTGTTCCATCAATTACAGATAATTCCGGTAGAATTTTCGGATCATGCTTTAGTACAGGTTAATATTGGCCTTCTGACTGCTAGTGGGAAACAGAAGTCTAGATGGAAACTTAACACTTCTGTGTTACAAGATAACTTGGTCCAGAACTCCATTAAACTAATTTTACAAGCAAGACTGTCAGTGAGTTTCTTATATCAGGATATGGGACACTGGTGGCAGGAAACTAAAACTGATTGTATAAAATGGTTTAAAAAACACGGTAAAGTAGTTCAAAAAAATAAGTTTTCAATTATCTAAAATTGAGAAGTCAGTTGCAATTTTATTATCCTGTGCTAACACTTCTAGAGATAATTTCTCATCACAAATAAAGGAAATTAAAGAAAACATTAAAACTTTGCAATATGACAGGGCCAAAAGCGTTACATGCTATTATGACCAATCATAGGAAATCATGTACGGGATCCTTTTGAATTATGTAAAGAGGTTAAGGAACATATATCATTATGTTAGCTAACCAAGAGTACCAGGACAGCTTTTCCTTACAGGAGATCCGGGATATAATACATACTCATTTTCTGGACTTAGAGCCTCGAGTGTCACCCTCCTGCATCAGATTAATACTGTGCTAGGACCTCCTATAATGCAGGACCTAGAGTCAGACCTGCTTAATAGGCTTCACCAACCCTTTTCTTCTGAGGAAATTAATGTAGTTCTATCTTCACTAAAACCTAATGTGGCCCCGGGGCCAGACGGCCTTTCTAATCTATTTTATAAATCTTTTCAATCAGAACTGAGTCACTGTTTAACATTAGTATTTAACCATTTCTTAGAGAATGGTGTCACGATAACCTCCTTTTCTGACAGCTTACAAATTTATATTTTTAAATCAGGTGATAGAGGTAACTTCAATAATTGGAGACCCATTACTTTACTTAACTCGGATTATAAGATATTGATGTCTTTGATCAATATTAGACTTAAAGAATTAGCTCAACATAGTTTTACACAAATACAGCACTGTGGTATTCCTGGTGAGGTATTCAGTCAATTTTATGTTTAATTAGAGATTTAATTGAAAAACTTAACGAAATAGGGAATTGGCTATTTATTGACCTTGGATCTACAAAGGCCTTGACAGAGTAGATCACACTTTCCTATTTTCCACACTGGAATTTTTAAGTGCCTCGAGACCTATTATCTTTAATCAAAAATCTATATGGTTCTGGTATGGTTTTCCATACATTAAAGGAGAGAGGGCTATGGGTTTCCAGGTAAAGTGTGGGGTGAGACAGGGTTGCCCATTCGCCCCCTGTTGTATAATTTTCCTTAGAGCCCTTTTAAGAGTTATGAGTTTGGTCCCTCTATGGCAGGAGTTCGTGTTCAGTTCTGACTCAACAATTAATATCCAAGCTTATGCAGATGATGTCTGCCTTTTTCTTTACAGATGTATCACACATTAAAATTTTTTACAAAATTTGAGGAATACGCATTAGTAGCTAATGCTAAGATTAACTTATCTAAAACCAAGGGTTTATTGCTCGGTGGTAATTTTCAACACCCATTGGTCTGGAACTCTATTCACATATCATCTGAGCCCTTAACAATTTAGGGGTCTCATTTAGTTCACAGAACTGTCCCGAAGAGAATTGAATCGGTATAAACAAAATTGAGAATAAGGTTATCAGATGGAAAAGGTTCAGATTTTCTAAAATGAAGAGATCCAGGTCTTAAAACAATTTATCCTCCCTGTCTTCAGTATATTGCAGCAATATTTCCTTTACGGTTAAATTTGAAACTAGATTATATAGTATATGCTTTCAATTACTTTGGGGAATAGACTTAATCAATTAAGCGGTGTTATACATATCTAGGGAAAAGGAGGGACTAGGCATGGTAGATCCAGTGTTTTCTGTTATTCAATTTTCTTTTCTTGTTCACTGAAAATTATTTTAAGTGAGACTACCAGAAAGAGGCTCCTTTTTTCAATTTATTGAGCCGCTATCTTACTGCCTGGATACAGTGTGCCCCAAACTTTCCAATCACTTAGCTTTGCCAGTTTTTTTTAAACCAGCGGCTCAGAAATTATTTAAATGGCAGGTCACAAAACAACAAATTCTTAGATGTTTTCTAAGGCCTTATATAAGAATTAATGGCTGCAATCTATTCAGAAGTCCTTGCTTTAGGAATTGTCAGTATCGAACGAGGATGTTTAAATCAATTGAACAGCACAAGATTACCAGAATATATGGAGGAAGCGCAATGGCTTACTCTATATGGTAAATTAAATGTTAGAGGAACAGCTAAATATAAAGCCAGAGAGGAGAGGATTTGCCCTTATAGTGATTGTATTAACCAAGAAGAAACTAATGGAACATTTTCTTCTTCAGTGCTCAGTGGCAACTAAGATTTGGGACCATTGGCCACAGCCTGGAATTTACCATGGTTGGCTAGACTTACTTATGATATTCTGGTACTTGGGTTCTTTCCTGTAAGTTTACGAGATGCAGAGAAAGGGACTCTACAGGTTTTTATTGCTTGTCTTAGGTATTGCTTATAGCAAATAAGGTGTCAATGGGTTATCCATCAAAAAGCCTTCAGCTTTGGGTTACAGAGAATATGTAACTAACGTTTTAACCAAAATATACCTTTCAGAATCACAATTGTATAATGTAGGAAAGTTAGAATATGGTGGAAAGGTTTCTCCCATATCATTAAATTTAAATGAGACCTTTCTTTTCCTTCCTTTGCTCACTTTTCGAAAACATCTGAGGGGCTACCAATTAATGATGGGCTTCTCTTATGGAAAGTCACTAATTATATCTAGTGGGTTATTTATATGGATGGAGGGAGTAGAGTTGTTACTAAAGTTTAGTGTTTAAGTTTCTGTTCCTTTTTTCGCTAAGCATTAGGAATTTGATGTATAGTTAGTCCTTTTTTTCTTTGAATTCCATTAATGAGTGTCATGTATTTTCATTTCCTCATGTCTTACTATTTTTTTTTTCGTGTCTTGTTTGCTGTTTGTTAATTATTTCAATAAAAATTGCCCCTACTCTGGAGGGGCGTTGTCTCGAAGTGGCGTCTATGGAGGAGGTCAGTATGCAACCAGCTCTGGAGGAGGACGGTCACTCAGCCGCGGTCAGGCTGAGTCCTGCTACATCTGGTTGTTTTGGGATTTCGTCTCCTGCAATTACAACTAATACTACTGCAACAGCTCTACCTGTCTTGGATATGGTAGATGAGAGTTTGGCCGATGAAGTGGTTTCAGATATCTTTACACGACAAGCAGCGCTGAGAGCTCAGCTAAACCAGACTGATATTGCTCTTACATCAGCGAAAGCAGATTTTCTTGAAAAAAAGCATAAACGCTTACTTGCGATTTCTCCAGAGGGGCCTCGTCACACTGTCAAGCTTGGCCCCGATGATGACGTCAAGATTTCAGCGCCGACAACTGAGAAGGACCCTGGATTGAGTGTTTCACTGGCAGATTCATTACATTACTCCACATACTGTCGCATGGTCTCCCAAATCTGCGCTTATCAGAGCGGGTTGGACACGGCGTCCAGATGGTTCATGGGTAGCAGACCCAAATTTGACAGAGGATGTTTTAGCACATTCTGCTCCATTGGCTGATACTTCTGTCCGTTTACCTAATGCTAGTTCTACTGTCTTACAGTTGGCTCCAGAGCCTGTGGCTCCAGATAAAGGTAATACTGCTTCTGCTTCTACCACATTAACTTCTGAACGGTCTTCTGCTGACGTCCTGAGTGTATCTACGGTTCCTTTACTTATCCCTCGCCCTACAGCCGTACATCCTGACTTATTTGCAAAGCCGCGTGAACAGGCAAAACGGCGTAATGCCATTAGAATACGTTATCTGGGTGGTTTGCCTGAAGTTCCAGATCGATTTTATGTGGGATGGGTCCTAGTAAAACAGTCTATGGGCTTTTCACCTGCAGATGTCTATGCCTTAATCCATGCTCCTGGGGAGCATTCTTTTGATTTAAGCTTTCAGACTCCGTCCGTGTTGGAAACCTTTTGGTTAAGATATGCTTCACTTAAAACTAACCCTTTATGGACTCCTTTTCATGTTGTACCATTGACAAAACAACCCTTTAGAGTTACTACCATTTTATTTCACAATGAGGGTGTGAACTTAGTGGATATTCTTTTCTGGTTGAAAAGTAGATGTGATGTTCAAGGTGATCCTGAACCTCTTTTTGATGGCGAAGGCTTCTGGAATGGGGGGTTGGCATTTTAAAATCAAACTTCATTGTGTCCAGGATGATTTTGTGCATCTTCCAAATTGTTTTTTTATTGACAGAGATAAAGGTTTTTTGTTTTATCCAGGACAACCTAGACGTTACTATAAATGTGGCTCTCCCAGGCACATTAGCACGTCATGTGAAAAGGTTTTTTGTTTTCAATGTGGTGAATGTGGCCACTCTGGCTATCAATGTGTGAATCCAGTGAAGTGTTCCTTTTGTGATGACTTAGGGCATGCCTTCTCTGATTGCCCGAAGGCTGCACATAACACTTTGGACCCAGGTTTTGCTACGAAGGATTTACTTATTTTTCGGGCTGTTAGGAATATTTTGCATGGGAATGGGCCTGCTACTTCCCAGAAGCCCAAATCACACTCGGCTGCTTTGGCTTCCACTTCTTCTGTCCCCCACCCTCGCCCTTCCAGCAGTACTCCTGCTCATACTGTTCTTCCAGAAGTGTTCACAGTTCCTGAGACTCCTCTCCCTCCGGTTTTGTCACTTCCTTTGTTGAGACCTCATAAGGACTCTCAGGAAAGGGAAGACAGTGTTTCCTTTTCTCCTGTTCTTTCTGGAGTAGAACACAGTTCAGTACTTGACTGGGCTCAATCTCCAGCCCCTGTGATGGTTTCAAATAAATTTGGGGTTTTAGCCTCACTGGACATTGCAGATCAGGACTCCGATGCTACTTCACTACATCCCTCCCAAGTCGACATGGCCTCTGACCCTGAATCTGTCTCTGATCCTCGGGTGGATATTACTGGAAAAAAAAAAAAACTTCCCGGGTTGGGTTACATAAAAGTAATAGAAAGTTGAACTCCTGCTCTTAATCCTCCTTCCCTGTTCCCTGCATGATGTTACTTTGGCCAGTTTGAATGCAAATAGCCTTAGGTCTCTGTTTAAAAAGAGAGTTACTTTTTCTTTGTTTTCAGATTTACGTCATGATGTCATTTTTTTCCAAGATACCAGATTGTATACTGTTCAGGATTTCTCTGTGGCTACAGAGTTATGGGGCTGGGGTCCTTGTTATTGGTCAGGGGGCACCGACCTCTGCTCTGGTGTTGGAATATGTTTCACTTCAAATACTATCAAAGTGACAGATGTGCTTCATATTTCTCCTGGGAGGGTTTTGTTACTTGATGTCTCTATTCATTCCATTCCCTTTAGATTGATTAATGTCTATGCCCCTCAGACCAAATGGGATCGTGTTCAACTGTTGCATCTTCTTCGGCCCCATTTGCTTTCTAGTCGAAATATTTTGTTGGGTGGTGATTTTAATGTCTCCCGAATGGTTAAATCTAAAACTTCTAAACTTTACTGTGACACTCATTGTTTGAATGATTTGATAAAGGTTTCTGGTCTTCATGATGTTTTTGAAGAAATTTCTTCCTTTACCTATGTACAGGGCCTTCGAAAATCACGTATTCATTATTGGTTTGTAACCCCTTCTCTTCGTGTTTTTTCTCCTAGAGTTTCGTTAGTTGCTTCTTCGGATCATTGCCTTCTTAGCTTTTCCCTTTCTGATTATGCTCAAACCTCTAAAGGCCAGGGATACTGGAAGTTAAATTTATCACTTCTGGATATTCCTGCAGTACGGGAAGGGCTTTTGTCTCTTTTACAAGCCCGTGATTCATTTTTTTTCTTTATGACTCCCTGCAAGATTGGTGGGAAGACTCCAAATTGTTATTTAAAGAATATTTTCCTGAGATTGGACACATTTTGGGGCTTCCCGTAAATCCTATCACAGATCCCTTCAGCAGTTATTGACTAATTTTTATTCCCAACTCCATTCTGGTTTCCCTGTTGATTCTCATGCTTTACGGACAGTTATGGCTGAATTGGCAAAGATTCTAAATTTGAAGCAACAACAACTTGAGAGGGATATGAAATTTAGTACTCAAGGATCCTCTTGCAATACGAATCCCTTCGATGCTAATATGTCATATAGGACTAAGAAGGATGTTACTGTTTTATTGGATTCAGACGGTGGTAGGGTTTCTGATAAGCATAATATTCTTAATATTGTGGATACGCATGTACAGTCGTTGTTTGCTAAGGATTCTAGTGTTACTTCACAGTCTATTGCTGACTGGCTAAAATATACAGTAGTTCTTTGCCCCAAATTCCTGAGATTTTTTTGTTGTCTCTGTTGGCTCCTATTTCTTTGTCTGAATTTTATGCTGTTACTCAGGTCCTTCCAAAACATAAAACTCCTGGCAAGGATGGGCTCCCTAATGAAATATATGGCTTAATTGGTACTATTTCGGGTTCCCATTTGGTTTCGGTGTTTAATGCTTGTCTTTCTCTTGGTACTTTTCCCTCTAGTATGAATGAGGGGCTTTTATTATTTCTTCACAAGTCGGGAGACAAGGGTGATCTGCATAATTGGCGCCCAATCATGCTTTTGAATTCGGACTGCAAGATTTTTACCAAAATTTTGGGCTAACAGATCTCTTGTTTCTTGTCTGACATTATTTCCCCTGCACAGTTTAGTTCTGTACCTGGCCGTACTATCTCAGATGCCCTGATTTTGATTCGTGAAATCCTTGAACGTGGTAAACGGGACAAACTTGCTGGTATTTGTATTATGTTAGACCAAGCAAAGGCTTTTGGTAGTGTTTCCCATCTCTATCTTTGGACATGCATGAAGGCTTTAGGTTTCCCTTCTGGTTTTGTACGTTGGTTACGGAATTACTATCTGAATGCTGTTATGATTCCGTATGTTAATGGATGGTTAGGCAAGGCCCGTCCATGTGGTAAGGGGGTGTGCCAGGGGCGCTCTCTTAGCCCTATGTTATACATTTTTTCTTTGGAACCATTACTTTCTGCCATTTTCTGTATGGATATTATCTGAGGTCCCTCTTTGGGTTCTGATGATGTTGAATTCCCTGTTATTGCATATGCGGATGATTTATGGGTTTTTTGGCCGACATGCCTTCCTGTATGGCTGTAGAACGGTTGACTGCTGCCTTCCAGAAAGGAACTGGGGCTTCCTTCAATTTATCTAAGAGCAGATGTTGTTATTATGGCATTTATATTTCGTCACTTTCGGTTATTATGGGAATCCCTGTTACTAATACAGTTTGTAAAATTTTAGGCATTTACTTTTTTTGTGACTGTGATACAGCCACATGTAATTGGGAATGGCTTCTTCAGTCAGCAAATTGGAAGGTTACCCTTTGGACCAAATGGAACATGTCCAAAAAGAAATGCATTTATATGATTAATACCTTTCTTATTGGCCTTTTTTTGCACTTAAGTGCTGTTTATGCCGTACCTGTTTCACAGGAAGTAGCTCTTTATGGTCTTTTTTTTCATATAATTTGGGGGAGTCGTTTGAACCCCATCAGGAGGAATATTTTATATTGTCCCCTTGCTTCTGGTGGTTTAAATATGGTTAACCCAGTTCTGTTCTTTTTAGTATTTTTCTACATAAAAATATTTCTGCCCTTGCTCTACACAGCTGTAAGGTGTGGTCAGTGTGGTTTTCCGATCAGGTCTCTCCTTGGCTGGATGGTTGGTCAAGGGATGGCCTCATCCATAAACAAACACCTGTTGTTCAGTTACCAAGTTATCTTCGTTCCTGTTTCGGTAATATTAAGAAATGGAAGATCCCCTTTCTTTCGCTTACCCAACTTTCTAGAAAACAGTTGTATCATTTTTTGTTAAGTCAGTATTTTTCGGATAGTTATATCTTTCCGGAAATTGACCATACTGATTTACCCCAAGTTTCAGCCTTGCTTACCTCTCCTAGTCTTCCTAATTATATGTGGGATGTTACTTGGCTTACAGTTCATGGTAGGCTGAATGTTAAAAATAATTTGAAACATAAGAGCATTGAGGACAGATATTGTCCAAGATTTCTTACTTGTACAGCTACATTAGAGACAATGTTGCATTTGTTTTTTGAATGTCCTTCTATTGTACAATTTTGGTCCCTGCTTTCTGTTCGGTGGGCCCATTTCCATTTTCCAACTATTGATTCTACATGTTTATTTCTTGGTATTTTATCATCTGGCTGGGACCCTTTTACCGCTGATATGGTTAGATTAATTTTTGGGGGTATCAAGTATCATGTTTGGCAGGTCCGCTGTACATGGTCCCTATGTGCTCTTTTTATTTCCCCCGATCAACTGTTTGGGGGATTCATGATTGGGTTTTTGAAATTTGGCATTCGGATTTTCGTTCCTTATCTTCCTCCCAGTTTCATAAGAAATGGAAGGCGATACAATGGTTGGACACTGGATAAAGTACATAGGGTTTGTTTTATGCTTGCTTTGTTTTTTTTTTTCTCTTTTTCTTTCTCTGAGGCCTTCTGTATTTTGTATCAGTTTATTTGTTTTTGTAATTATTTCTTGTTCCAGCTTTGAATAATGTTGTGTTATGTTTTTGTATGATTTACTTTTGGTCTTGAATAAAACATTCCCCTACTCTTTTCGATAAGTGCCATGGGATCTTTAACATCCACCTTAACTACCACCAATCCAGGCAGATGGGACCTCAGTTTAACGTCTCATGCCAACCATATGCTGCTAATTTAATAGGGTCATGGTAATACACTCCCCTTTCAAAATGGGCAGAACAAATCCTGCTATACTATGATGGCATGAAATCTTTCTGCTTATATAAATAAATCCATGCCTTTTTTGAGGTCTTTTCACACGGGAAGGGAAAAAAATGTCTTCCACAGCCCCCGCTTACTTTTGTTGTTAAACCCAAAATCAACACAGTAAGTCATCACTCCGGTAGCTGCAGTATACTGCGGTCACAGTTTACAAAGCAAGTTAGGGGGAAAAGGAGAAGGAACCCAAACACCACCTTTACAGGACAAAAAACAGCCTGTATCCCAGCCAAATTCACTGAAAATGGAAAGAAAGGTAAAGTTTGCCACAAGAAGGAACTGTAAGAATGGAATATGATGAAGGAAAGAAATGCGCACAGACACGCAAGTAGGATATGACTCTGTCATTACATTTTGTTATTTCTGTCTTTCATTACAAAACCACAGCAAATATAGAATAAAATACTTGTTTACTTATGCTAAGGTGAAAGTGTGGCTGCAGAAACCTCCAGCTGACTGTCAACAACCCATGCTTTCTGCAGAATGACAGTAGCATAATATGTCTGTCACAGTGTGTGTGGAAAGTAACATGGCAAACATTTGTACACTGACTCTACAACACAGATTACTACATTCAGTCTTCACTAACTCCTCATTTATTGTCCAAAAATTGTATTCGTTCATAAATGTCACACTTTCACTCAGTGTTGTGTTAGCCACCAGCAGTTCAACCATCGCATACTATCAGTACTGTGAGGAACAGGCAATGTGTCACACAGGATTGCTGGGCATTAAAACAAAACAGGGGTTTCAGGAAAATATCCCAAGTCACAGCACCCCCCACCACCATGAAGTTGCACCCTCGAAAGAGAAAACACTAGAAAAAAGACTCAGTGTCATAGCTGCAGGAACGATTGCATGCACAAAATAGCCATGATTCCTGCAGTCAGAATACCTGCACTGCACAGACATAGAACTAAGCGGGTCTGATGACATTATCCTACTCATCACTGGCTCACATGAACACGTGCTACCGAGAGGGTGATAATGGAGAATACTGGACCTCTGCTACTTGCGCAGCGTAAAGTGTTTGGGAAAAATGCATACAGAGAGGAAATAACGGAAAAATATAAATATCTTGAAAATGGCTGCATATATCAGAACGGAATTTTAAAGGTGGGTAAAACAGGGGCAGGACGACCTAGCACTGTAGGAGACATTACTGGAATAAACTTGTTTACTTGTCCTTTAATCTCAGGGAATGCATCTATACATATTCATTTTCAACCTTTTCTATTTATCGTACATGTTGATGTCAAGATAACGTGTTCTGCTGGCTAAAACTTTTAATAAAGAATTAAAGTTAAGCAAATATCTGTGAGCACAGCAATACATGGAAAGATTCAAAACACTTGTTAGTTTTAATCCATTTTATTTAAGTAATAAAACATACCTTGTATTCCACCACTCGCAGTTGTATGCCAATGAAATAATTATCATAAACATGTAAATAGATGTAGTTCATCACAAGCAGTGTCAGATCTTATTTTTCAAAATAGAAGTAAAATGAACATTTTAAGCTGTTACTAGTCATGCACCTGCAGTAGAGATGTTTGGTCAAGCAATGTTTGTAAATATGACATTAACAACTAGCAACAAAGTGTATTCTTTAAATTAAACATTTTGTAATGCATAGGAGTGCAAACACTAGTAAGTGTACCTAAGAAAATGAGGAAATTATTTTATTTTCTCTGTGCATAAAAACTAAGCTCACTAAATATGGTAAATTAAGTTCTTTGAGACTCAAAACACAGTTTGAAAGTCAGATTTGATACATAAACACTTGGAAACTAAAAGGCTTACAATACAGATCAAATGTAATTGGATTTATTACTCTTCCGGCTCGTAATTGGCAGGCTCCGCCTACGGTTTGATGGACAAGCCAGCCACTCCCACTTCCTGAGCTATATAAGCAGTTCCCCTCAGCCTCCTTCTGAGGCACTTTTTCCTTGCCAACTGGAGACTCTGTTCGTTTACTATCTGCAGCTGGGTGGGGCATGCCCCAACACCCCCCTCCCCCACCTTGCTGCTTCTTTTTGCTGGACTCTGCATTTTGTTCTTCTGCTTCTGGTTTGCATTTTGCCTCCGGCTGTGTGCTTCCTTTTTTCCCTTCCCTGTTTCTTCTCTGTTTGTGTTTTAGTTTTGTTCTGTTTTTCTTTTCTTTTTGGGGGGGGATTTGGTTTCTCAGCTCCTACCATTTGCTTACTCCTACCATTTGGCTCTTTTGCAGCTCCAGCTACTTGCTTTTAGTTACCCCCATTGCTATTGTACCAGTACCTGCGTTTTTACACAAACCGAAGCTGCTTCCCATGCTACAGGCCTCATTGCTCCTCATATTATCAAGATGCAAACTCCCTCTGACTCTAGCTATGCAGCTCCATCATGCTTCTCTGTTTAATTTACCTCCCACATGGTCTTAGCTGCTTTTAGCATTGTGCTTCCCTCCAGTCCCTGCTTATTTGATCTATACCATCAACTCCCTAATTAACTATTCATTATTGACTCCCCCAACCCCCTTACATATTTAATTATTTTAGACCATGCACTCCATGCACTCCATGCATCTGTACATGTCATTGAGAGAACCTTACTAATTTTCTAGGTACCTGAACCTTGCCAGGTGGACACACTGGATCATGCAGACCCTCATGACAATTGACTTTTACCCATCCACCACCATGGTTATAACCACCACCCCAAATGAACTCTGAATATCCATCTTCAATACACCTCGACTGTTTTGTGTCCTTCATGTCAATCTCCCAGTCTACTCTCCCACTGTACTTACCTATACCATACATTTCCTAGTTAAATGTACATTGAAGGGATGCTAAACATTGCAGAGGTCACTCAGACTGTGAAAGCCCATGAAAAGATATTTAAAATGAGGTACTGGATTTACCTGTAGGGGACAGGAGTCTTGAGATATAAATAGTTAGGTAATGTGTAAATCAACTCATAGCAACAGCTATTTCATGCAGTCTTAAAAACAGGAAGTGATGTCACTGAGGGGCTTGTTCTAAGATGTAAATTACAGCTTGCCCCTCAGTGACATCATTTTCTGTTGTAAGACTGCATGAAATGGCTGCTGCCTTGTTTTGATTTTCAGATGATTTAAATATTTATATCTCGGGACATTTGACACCTTCATGGAAGCCAAATACCTCATTCAGCATAACTTTTCATGGGCTTTCACAGTTTGATCAATCCCTGGAATGTTGACTGTCCCTTTAATATACCAGGAGTATGCTCTATTCAGGAAGGATAGAAGTAAAAAAGGGGTGGGATAGCCATGTACGTTATAGAGGGTAAAAAGGCAACGGAGGCACTGGATAGACAGGGTGAGGCACCGTGGGTCACACTTGAGCCAGGCAATGACACAGTAATCTATGCAGACATCCAGTTCTGGGGTGAGAAGGTGGATAGGGAGCTATGTGATCACATTCACAAGATGGCAACAAAAGGTGAGGTGTTACTGTTGGGTGATTTCAATATTCCAGATGTGGACTGGACCATCCCAGCAGCTGCTACAACCAGGAGCTAAGACATTCTGGATTACCTACAGGGGGTAGGCCTTGAACAGATAGTGGTTGATCCCACCAGATACAGGATGATTTTGGACCTAGTACTTTCTGATCAATGGGACAGAATGGCAGACGTCCAGGTGGGAGGTCAATTGGGATCCAGTGACCGTAGCATAGTGAGGTTTAACATAGGGACAGAGAAACAGTCTAGTCACACAAAGACAAAGGTCTTAGATGTTAGGGGGCAAATTTTGCTAAAATGGAAAGTTGTTTCAAACAGACCTTGGTGAGGAGGGGAATATGAGGGAGAGTTGAGGAGCAGTGTGAACACCTGAAGAGATCCATAGAGCAGGTGACAAACCAGTGCTTCAGGATGGTGAACAAAGACAAGAGTATGAGGAAATCACTATTGTTCTCGATAGAGGTGGCATACAGAGAAAGGGCCAAAAGGACAGGTTTCAGGAAATATAAGTAGAATCAAAGGAAGGAAAACACAGAGGTGTACCCAAGGAATCAAAGGGAAGCAGAGAAGGCTGCAAGGTGCGCACAAGTGCAGACTGAGGAAAGATTAGCAAAAACAGTGAAGAAAGGGGACAAGACATTCTATGGATACATTAGCAAAAGAAGGGAAGCCCGGAGGGAGGGATTGTAGGGCTCAGAGGGGATACAGGGGAGTGTAAGGAGGGCGATCTCGAAATGGAAGAAATACTGAACAAATCCATTACTCTTTAGCCTGTTCCTCATTAACCTCCCTGAGGCAAGCTCCACCAGCATCTTATTCTATGCAGATAATGCAGTTATTTTCTCCAGTCAACTGGGCCCGCATCTCCTGGAGGTCCAGTTTCAACATGATTTCACATCTGTTGAGGATTGGTTGTTAGAACACAAACTCCTTATGAACTACAAAAAAAAACTATGTTTTTCAGTAACACCCACAACAAACACAAGTTGCACAGGCTTACCATCCGGAACAGTCGGGGGGGGGGAGACACACTTGAGCCAGTCCTGTATTTCAAATACCTAGGCATAACCCTTGATAGTTCACCGTCCTGTGCCACCCATATAGATCAAGTTGCTAAAGCAGTAAATGCTAGGATCAGTCTGCTATACCGGCACAGACACTGCCTAACCTCCTATGCCCTCCGACTTGCACTCAACAGCTCCATAGTCTCCATTATTGACTATGGACTAGTTATATGCTGTGCAGCAATGGGCACTGTGCTCAAAAGGATCAACCTAGCCCTTAATAAAGCTTGCAGGTTACTCACGGGTGCACACTATCTCACTTATACCTGTGACTTACATGAATAAACATATTGGTTGAACCTCATAGGATGAGTAAAATACCAAACCTGCCTCCTCACAAAAAAGCCAGTCTTGGAACAACCCCCCCAACCCCCAGTAATACAAAATCTTCTTAAACAAGCAATCAACCACATACAACCTGAGGTATGTCAAGACAAGCACTTCTCGGACCTTTCTGCTGCACTATGCAGGCACAATGCTCGTTTGCCTACCAGGCACCCTCCTGGCTAAATGACCTACCAGCTGCTATCCTGTCAGTACTGAAGTTGGGCTTTTTCAAATATAAACTCTGCCTAGCACTCTTGTCTCATGTCTAACCTACTCGTCTGACGTGACCTATCCTTAGCACTTCAGGTCACCGCCCTGCCTCACAACCTTTGCCACCTCTACCCCACCCATTCTGTATACTCCCCCCACTCCCTACCCACCCTCCAGTAGCCTTACCACTATCCTTCTACTATCATCTCCTCTCATGCAACCCAGTAGGGTGCCCTAGCTTTGACTCAGGCAAATTACTTGCTGCCTATGATCCTAAATTTGGTGTGTTCATTATAGGAACTCTATCTAGAAATGTACTACTGTATTACTGTATCTTACTGTCACTCTGTCTAAAACATATACTACTGTTTTGATGTACCTTTGTCCCTGTAACTGACGTGGAACCCATAAATGAGCAACCGCTCACAGGTGTAATCCAAGAACTCAGTAAATAAATAAATACACATTACAGCACTTAGCAGATGTGATTGTCTAAGCATGGGGAAATCTCACCCTGTTGCCTCTATTGCCTAAGGCTGACTCCACTATTTCTATGTACCCCCACCCCTCCCTCTATGCTACTGTAGCACCACCAGCTATCTCTCTGCTGCTTGTTAACTTAGACCTATATCCTGTCCACCATCCCACCCCCTTGCAAACATAAACCTGTATCCCATCCACCATCCCCATCCTCCCACTTCATTTCTCCCCTCACTGTCCATGCCTCCCTAGACCAGTCTCTCCCATGGCCCCCTCCCACATCCTGTCCTTTTTTCCTGACCTCCCCGATATTCCGCCTCCCTTTTTTCTCCCCTCACTCTCAAACAACAAAGCCATTGTTGTCTGCTCTCATGCTCTGTGTTCACTTATTTTATTCTTAATTCTAAAATGTATTCTTATTGTCTATCCTTTAGTGCCTGTCAGAACATTGTACTGTTGTTATTGTAACACTCTGGGGCTAATTATTCTGTTATATTGTATAATGTTATATTTTATTTTATTTCTCTTTCGATGTGGAACCTCTGTAAAAGAGCCTCAGGCTCAAAGGTATTGTAATCTGAAAATGAGATAAATAAGTGAAATAAATACTTCTGTTCAGTATTCAGTGGAGGGGGTGGGTCCGGGACCACAGCTGGGTTACAGATACAAAGGGGGGGGATAAATACAAGTCAAAAATCACAGTGGAGAGAGTTCAGGAGGAGCTCACAAAACTGAAGGTGGACAAAGCAATGTGGCCACATGGCATGCACCCTAGGATATTAAGGAAGCTGCGAGGAGTGGTAGTAGCACCTCTGGCAGCCATGTTCGCCAAGTCACTCTACACATGAGTGGTTCCGGAGAACTGGAAGAGGGCACATGTAGTCCCTCTACACAAAGATGGTAGTAAGGAGGAAGCAGGGAACTATAGACCAGTCAACCTCAACTTAGACATGGGTAAGAACATGGAAGCACTGCTTAAAGAAAGAATAGTGGCACACTTGGAATCCAACAGTGTCCCGGTTCCATGGTAACATGCATTCACAGCAGGAAGGTCGTGTCAGAGGAATCAGATAGATCTTTTTGACTAGGTGACAAAGGAAGTAAATCAGGGGAAGGGGTGTTGAACGTTGCCTAGCTCAATTTCAGCGAGGAATTCGACACTGTCCCACATAAAAGGCTGGTTAACAAGATGGGTAGTCTGGGAATAGAGCAAAATGTGGCAAACTGGGGTTAGGAACTAGTTAATGGACGGTAAACAGAGGGGGGTGGTGGTAAATGGGATCCAGTTGAGGTAGAGCGGGGTGACTAGTGGGGTACCTCAGGGATCAGTCCTTGGGTCAGTCCTGTTTAATGTATTCATTAGTGACATTCCAGTAGGGCTGTGGGGAAAAGTCTGCTTGTTTGCAGATGACACCAATATCTGCAACATGGTGGATACTCCAGTCAGGGTGGAGAGAATGAGTAGGTACCTGGGGAACCTTGAAAAAATGGTCTGAGGTGTGGCAACTGAGGTTCAATTCAAAGAAGTGCAAAATAATGCACCTGGGAGAGGAGAAGCTGGGGGAGGGTAACAGGATGGGGAGGGGTTGATAATGATCACCAAGGAAGAAAGGGACCTGGGGGTTATCATTTCAGTTGACCTAAATGTGTCTAGGCAGAGTACAAAGGCTGCCAGGAGGGCCAGTGGCATGGTGGGGTGCACAGGCAGAGGTATCACTAGCAGAAGGCGGGAGGTAGCGATACCATTCTGTAAAACGCTGGGGAGGCATCACCTACAGTACAATGTGCAGTTCTGGAGGCCACACCTTCATAAGGACATTGATAGGGTGGAGATGGTCCAGAGAAGGACGATTAAGATGGTACAGAACTTGCACCAAAAAACATATGAGGAGAGATTAAAGGACCTCAATATGTACTCGCTGGAGAGGAGGAGGAATCAGGGGGACATGATAGGAACATTCAAGTAACTTACAGTCATAAACAAGGTGCAGGGGGAAACATCTTCCAATATATGAGGAATATAAGAATGAGGAGGCATGATATGAAATTGGAAGGTGGCAGGTTAAGGGGAAATGTGAGGAAGTTTTTCTTTATGGAGAGGGTGGTGGACATATGAAATAGTCTGCCACAGGAGGTGGTGGGAGCAAGCACAGTGGAGGGATTTAAACATGTCTGGGACAGGCATAAGGGAACCTTAGAGGTAGGAAGAAGGGGTGAGAGCCATTGGCCAGGTAGGGTCAGAGGCGGCAAACTAGTGTACAGCTTATGGGCAGACTGGATGGGCCTAGCGGTCCTTATCTGCTAACAATTTCTATGTTTCTGTGTTACCTGTATCCAGCTTTCACTTGTTGATTACTGCTGCTCTGCTCCACAACTCCCATTTGGCCACCATCACCTATACCTCCTACAACACCTTCGCATATCTGACATGTCTCATAAGACGTCATCTCTCGCAATTATGTACATGCTGTCTTCCTTTGTCTCACCCTGCCATTATCATATATGAATTTGTGACCAACAGTCTCAATATTTGTCTCCTGATGTCTTCTTACCACAATTATGTTAATAAATTTGTCTTCTTTTCTGTTACCTAACTGACCCCATAGCTCCTCCGGGGTCCACTTGAACACAAACAACTCAAATACTGCATACCTGATTGATATCAGGTAGACCATCATCAGTGCATCACTGTGTTAGACATACCTCTGATTTCTGGTTTATTTGTACACTTTTATATTTCTTTTGTAATTTACTTCCATTTCTTTTATTTAGTGTATCAAACTAATCATTAATGGTCCAGTGGCCACCCGCACTCCCCCAGCACAGCAGGTGGTGCCTACCAGCCTATTCTGCTATGCCCACCACCTTTTGACAGAGCTGTGAGCAGCACAGCCCTACTCACACCTCTGTGGCCATCCCCTGACTGAACTGTAGCTAAGTGCCCGCTGTAAAGTGTATATGCAGGTGTACTGTTTACTGTAGGCAATCAGTGACAGTTTGGTCGGTGTCCAGCTACTGAGGTGTGAGTAGGGCTATGATGGTCAAGACACTGTCACAGGATGGTGGGTAGAATGGCATGCAGAGCCCTTTTCCTTATACTTGTCATTTGAAAAACTCCACTAGCCACTGGGCAACCTGATTTATTACATCATTCTCATATAAATGGGGAGACATATATACATCATCAATAGAATCACAAGGTAGTCATTTGGCATTATGGAATCATTATCTCCCCCCCTTTATTGTAATAACAATGAACACGGTGACTTCATTGACAGCATTAACCAAGTCATATAGAAGAATGGGTGTTACACATGGAGTGACATACAAATTACTCGATGGAAGGGATGTGTGATCTGAGGAACAGAAATCACACAGAACATGGTATAAACCTTCATTACTAATGTAGGCAGTGGCATCTACTGGCCAAAATATCACACATCACATGATGTTTTGAATGTTGTAAAAGAAAGCACAAGTGTATGTGTCGCTGCACAGCCCCCACCCCAACCTGCAGCATGACATAAAGCATACACTATAAACAAACAAGCATTTGTCAATGCCGAATGTTGGCTTGCTGGCATTGGCAGTGGTAGTGTAGAAATTACAGAGCAGCGTAATAGGAATGGCAGTGAAGTACTGAACTGAAGCCCAACCCACCACCACCCTGCAGAGAGTGACAGGCATTGGGGTGTGCCTTTGGGTCGTCAGGCATAACGGCCACGCCATTTCACACCTCACCCTGCAGACACTGACAAGTGTCACGGTGTTCCTTAGGTCTTTTGCCCTTATGCGCACCCCATTCCATTAGGAAATACGGTGAGATGGGTGCGATATAGGAGAATGGGGTGAACTTTGGGGCCAAAGAGTCCAAGGCATACCTCGATGCCTTTCACTGGCTGCAGGGTGTGGAGCGGTATGAGCATTACAGGCAAGAATCCCAAGTCACAGCCCTGATGCCTGTCATTCTCTACAGGGTTGGGTGTTATGGTTGGAAACCCTAATACCTCAGGCATTCATTAGTATTTTCACTCCAAATTTTCAACATGTTTTTTTTTTGTGACCCCACCTCATGAACAGTGGCAATATCAGTTTGTTAGCCGAGAGCTGCTTATGCACAGCGACTACGGCATTTAGCACCACAGGTGCAAAAACATTCCGAACAGGATGTAAAAATGACAGCTGTACTGTTCATGGGGAGGTGTAAAAAATGGCAATGTTGCAATCTGCAGTAAAATATTAAAACTGGCGAAGCCACGAGTGTGCATAAACGTGCTTGCCACCTGTAATATAATTAGGTTTGGGATTTTTACAGCAGATTGTCAAGTCAGGCATTTTGGTGCCTCGATCAGGAACAGTGTCACTGTGATTTTCTTTATCTGTCCCGAACAATGTTCCCACAGCGACCACGCATCTCTGCGCTGAAAGTGTGAAAACACACTTGACCATGTTGTGAAGAATGACAGCTGTACTGTTCATAAGGAAGTGTGGAAAAATGCCACTGGTGAAAATCTGGACTGAAAATATTACAAAGTCATGAACTTACGAGGTGCGTGGAAACTGCGCAATGCTCACTCGTAACACAGTCATTTATGGACTTTTGTCACCAAATTTTCAACATAGCCATTTTAAGACCTCTGCTCATGAACAGTGTAACTGTGATTTTTATAATCTGTCCCAAACATTGCTTTCGCCACCAACAGCACCATTATGCGCCCACATGTGCGAAAACACACCTGGTGACATATGAAAAATGGCAACTGTACTGTTCATAACGAAGTGTAATAAAATGGCAATGTTGAAAATCTGGAGTGAAAATATTAAATTCACAAACTTACGAGCATGCATAGGAACTGCGCAACGCACGCTCATAAAAGTCATTTTTTTGAATTTTTTCGCCAAACTTTCAACATAGCCATTTTAAGACCTCTGCTCATGAACAGTGTCACTGTGATTTTCTTAATTTGTCCGTACATTGATTTACTTTACCGACTGCGACATTTGTGCGCTACATGGAGGAAACACGTTTTAGGTGAGATGTGAAAATGACAGCTGTACTACTCATAAGAAGGTGTGGTAAAATGGCAATGCTGAAAATCTGGGGTGAAAATATTGAAAATTCACGCGAACTTATGGCGTGTGTAGGAATTGCAAATGCACGCTCAGTAAAACAGTCATTTTTGGAATTTTCCACAAATTTTCAAAATAGGACTGCTTGAGCCCACCTTATGAACACTGGTAGTGTCGTTTGTTAATCGGTCCCGAAGGTGATTTCACGCAGTGACTCACGAAATCACCTTCGCCCGAATAACACCATGACAGTGACAGCACTCACGAGAAGGTCCCAAAACCCCATGTTGAAAATTTGGTGCAAACCCAAAAATGCTCTGAGATATGCAACAAAGTTGAAAAACCCTATCTAGCCCATTATACAGCTCACGGCATTTCCTCAGTTGCGGTCGGCTTTGAAGAGTGCAGAGCGTGTTCCCGGTCCGCAGATCGTCGCGCTGGACTCCGGAGGTAAGTATGGGGTGAGAGGAGGGTGTGGGGAGGTAGGGTGCGCAGTGGGTGGGTGCGGGTTGTGAGGGGGCAGGGAGACTGCGTGGGACCATTTCAATTTACAGGTTGTTTTTTTTTTACATTGACGACGCGGGACGTTTGCCACGCTGGGGTGGGCTCCCAGCGTGGCAGAAGAATGCTGGTGGGGGGGCGTGGAGCCGACAGTGGATTGGGCACCCTGGTTGGCAATGGCATCAGTTGCCACGCTGAGGTGGGCTCCCAGCGTGGCACTCTGTACTGGGGGGGAGGACAGTGGAGCCGACGGGGGATTGGGCACCCCCGTCGGCCATGGCATCACTTGCCACGCTGGGGTGGGCTCCCAGTGTGGCACTCTGTAGTGGGGGGGGAACGGCACATTATGTAAAGTGGACGTAACTTGTAAACAAAGTGCCCCTGCATGACGAGCTTGTCTCTGATTGCAGCGGCACTTTGTTTAGAAGTTTTGTCCACTTTACATAATGTTGGTGTCAGCGCTAGCATGCTGGCTTATTGGGGAATGAAGGACACACCTACTGATGCGTGCCCTGCATTCGCCCAGCAGCAGCCGCGCTTCCAACTCTCCACTCTCCCAATATGTTGACTGCCGCGCAAGCGCGGCAAGCCAACATAAAAAAGGATGGTGTTTGCACCTGGCAATCCCCCCCCAACCCCACCATCCCAAACACCACCAGTGCAGAGCGCATATGAAAAGGCACACATGTTGAGCAGACCACAAGCTTCGAGTCAAGTAAAAAAAAAAAAAATAGTTACATATTTCAATGCTACTTTTAATATATATATATTATACCATGCACTCTCATCTGCAGCAAGGGGCTTTAAATAAAACATTTTACTAACATACTAACATACTATTTGCCAGCAGATTAGGCCTTATGGTCTATCGAGTCTGCTCAAACCTTAGATCCTTAGTTGGGTGCCGAGGCCCTCCCATCCCTTGTGCTCCAGAAACCCCTATCATCCATCCCCACCCCCCTGGGACAGGCCATCATCTGATACATCCACTTTCTGTGTCTGTCCTACCCTCTCTTGAAGCCCTCCACTGTGGATCTCTGAACCAGCTCACCAGGCAGTGCATTCCAAGGGTCCACCACCCTCTCAGTGAAAAACCTCCTCCTCTTTTCCCCCCTCACCCTTCCACCTTCCAACTTCAAACCATGCCCTCTGGTGATACCTCCCTGCTTTAGTCTAAAGATCCCCTCCATGCTTACCCTATTTATTTCCTTGAGGTATTTGAAGACCTCAATCATGTCCCCCCTGTCTCTCCTCTCCTCCAGTGAAAACAGGCAGAGCTCCTCAAGTCTGTCCTCATACGTCAAATCCCCTAGCCCTCATATCATCTTAGTTGCTCTCCTCTGTACCCTCTCCAGGAGCTGTATGTCCCTCTTCAAGTGTGGTCTCCAGTACTGTACACAGTACTCAAGGTGTGGTCTAACCAGTCCATTGTACAGCGGCAGAATTACTTCCTTGCTCCTAGAGGTGATCCCCCTTACGATGCATCCCAACATCCTGTTTGCCTTGCTAGCTGCTCTCCTGCCCTGCTCAGAGTTATTCATACATGCATCCACCATGACCCCTAGGTCTTTTTCCCCTATTGAGGCCTCCAGTGCCTCCCCTCCCAGGGTGTACCTGTGTTTAGGGTTTCCCGACCAAGATGCAACACCTTGCACTTGGTGATATTGAAATTAATTTCCATGTGTGAGCCCAGCTTTCCAGGGTGTCCAGGTCCTTGCAGGGCCAACCTCCCTCTTCTCCCTCCTACTGCTCCCATCTTGGAGTCATCCATGAAGAGACTCATTTCACACCCTAACCCTCCCTGATGTCCGATATGTATGCACTAAACAGGATCGGACCCAGGACCGAGCTCTGCGGTACTCCACTACCAACCTCTCTGGGTTGAGGCTCCCCACAGACCACTACTCTCTGGGTGCGTCCAGCTAGCCAGTTTTCAATCCATCTGACCATCAAGGCCTACTCCTAACCCCATCAGTTTCTCCACCAGACCATTGTGCGGGACAGAGTCAAACGCCTTGCTGAAGTCCAAGAATAATACATCCACAGGCTTTCCCCTGTCCAGTTCTGATGTTACCCATTCGTAGAACTCCACAAGGTTGGTTTGACAAGACCTACCTGGCACAAACCCATGTTGCCGACTATCCAGACCTCCCACCTCCTCCAAGTACACCCCCAATCGTTCCTTTAGTATACTCTCCATTAATTTTCCCACCACCGAGGTCAAACTGATGGGTCTATAGTTACCTGGTACTTCCCTCGACCCCCCTTTATGGATTGGCACCACATGTGCCTCTTGCCAATCCCTAGGTACCCTCCCTGTCTCAAGTGACCTGTTGAAGAGCTCCACCAGGGGTGCAGCCAGTATGTCCACAATTCCCATAGTACTCTCGGATGAATGCCATCCGGCCCAGGAGATTTGTCTTTCTTTAGGGCCTTGAGGGCTAACCACACCCTTTTGGCGGAGATAGCATCATCCGTCCCCTCCACCTTACTGCCCTTTTTATCCTTATCCAGATGTGACACCCCTGGGGTACCTCTTCCTCCCCCTTGCTCCATTTCTGTTGCTCCCCTGATCCCACTTACTGCCGCTTCTATCCACTTTGTGCCTTGCTTTGTAGATATCCCATCCCCCTCCCTAGTGAACACAGAGGCAAAGTACTCATTAAATACCTCTGCCTGGTCCCTCACCTCTTCCACCCACCCTCCTTCTGATCTCAATCTGCTGAGATGGCCCTTAGTTTTTCTCCGCTCCCCAATGTACCAGAAGAGCCCTTTTCCCCTCCATGTATCCCCTGTGCCAGCCGCTGCTCTTTACTGGACTTTGCTCCCCTCACCATACGGGTGACTTTTCTAGATACAAGATGGTACACTTCCTTATCCCTATCCCCTCTTGTTGTTTTATATTTTTTGTAGGCCGCCTTCTTTTCTCTGACTGCTACCTGTACCTCACTGGACCACCAGCATGGTTTATGTGACCTTGCTCCCTTACGTTTCAACTTAGCGCAGATCCTGACTGCCTCATGAAGTCCCTGTTTTATGACCTCCCATCTCCTTTCCACACTTGTCATTTATGTAATCCCTTCAAGTGATCCTTGAGAATATTTCCCATGCCCACAAAGTCTGCCCCCCTGAAGTCCACTGCCAGTGTCCTAGATCCCCCATGCTTATTTGAAACCAGACAGTATTGTGGTCGCTCCCAGTCAGGGGGTCCTGTACAACCATGTCCCTTACCAGATCCCCATCTGCCAGAACCACGTCCAGGACATGCACCTCCCTTGTGGGCTCCATCACATGCTGTGTTAAGAACGCATCCTGGAAGCCGTCCAGCAGCCTCTGCTCCTTGGCCACCTTAGAGGACATGGTTCCCCAGTTTGTACCTGGCATATTAAGGTCCCCCATCAACACCACTCCTTCCCCTTTTGGTCCACACTGGGCAATGATGTTGTCCAGCAAACCATCCTCTAGAACATCACTCATCCCGGGGGGCCTATATACTACACCCAGCTTGACCTTATCTCCTGCTGGGGATCGTGAGGTGACCCAGAAGGCCTCCACGCTTCCTCTGCCTCTTCTACCCTAGCAATTTCTATGTCATCTCTAATGAACATAGCCACTCCACCCCCTCTGCCCTCCTTTCTATCCTTCCTAAACATAGTGTAGCCCCGTACGTTTAGGTCTCAGTCATGGTTTTTGTTGGCCCATGTCTCCGTGACTGCCGCCACATCCACCCCCTCCCCCCCGAACAGCATGTTCTGGAACTCTGGCAACGTGTTTCCCAAGCTCCTGGCATTTACTAACACCAACCCCCACCCCTTATCCCTGATCCTCTTTATCAAACCCCACCCAGATTCCTTATACTTCCATCCTCCTCTGCTCCTCCTGAAACCTCCACCCCAGTCTGTTTCCTCCCCTTGGGCTTGAAAGCTACTCTCCATCTGGAGAAGAGGGCTTCTGGTCAGCCCCTCCCTTATCCCTTCCCCCTCACAAGTTTAAACCCCACCTTTCTTGAATGTAGTCAGCCATCCCCTGTTTAAGGACTTCCTTCCCTAATGGGGCAAGATGAAGCCTGTCCTTGGCATATAGTCCCTTATCCTCCTAAACTCCATTCCAGTTCCCTAACACCCCCAACCCACTCTCTTCACCCCACTTCCTGAGCCAGTCATTAACCTCTGTGAGCTTCATTTTTTTCTCCACTGAGGCCTTTGGTACTGGCAATATCTCCGAAAAGGAAATGTTGCATCCATTATCCCTATATTTTGTTCATGAAATAAAAAGCATGCCATGGTTATCGTCATGCAATGCACCGGCAAACATTTGGAGGAATTACAGATACCCGAGCAACTGCATAGTTCAGTGTGCTGTTATTTATGAAGGTTCCCAACAAAAATATGTATACACATAAATATGGGTTTTGCATACCAAGATCTCAAAACCAGAGTGGGATGGATTATAGCAGATGATACTGAAGGTTTGTAGGGAAGCTAAAGGGAGACTAATCCAATATAACATAGTGCACAGATGATACTATACTACCTGTAATATGGTTAAGTTAGGCCTCTCATTAATGTGCAAAACGGAGACATTTCGTTACGGAAAATATTTTGAGAAATTGCATTTCGCAAAATACTTTGTGGGTGTGAAATGCAATATTTAGTCTGAAAGTCACAAACTTTCACCCCACAATTGCAAAATTGCACCCAAAAACTGTGAAATTTCACAACAAAATACAAAATTTAACAATTTTCGGGTGAAATTTTGCAATTTTGGAGCACAATTAAGAATTTTGTCAGGCGAAATTTCAAACAGTTTGGGTGAAATTTCACATTTTACATCTGCAAAATATTGTACGAAATGCACAACTTTCGTGAATTATTTCACGTGGCAAAATTGCCAATTTCACAGCAATTTCAATGGTGAAATTTTATTTTGCAACATCTCTACCTGTCATCAGTTGAGGTATGCTGGAGATGCTCAAAGGGTAAGGGTACATTGTCCCATATTCTGTGGTTATGTCCTCGTGTATTGCCTTTCTGGACTAATATATTGACATCTTGTGGGGCTGAGTTAAACTGTAAACTGTTGTATTCACCCAAATTTGTGATTCTGGGGCTTAGCTCAGAATTTGCTAATCTATCAGAATGTCAATAACTTTCTTTCTTTCAGAAAAAAGGGATGTGCAAGAACAAGGGGCACAACTTGAAGATAGACGGAGGACGACTCAGAGGTAATGTGAGGAAGTATTTTTTCATGGAGTGGGTTGTAGATGCATGGAACAGCCTTTCTGAGGAGGTAGTGGAGTCAAAAACAGTGGGGGAATTCAAGAATGCATGGGACAGACATAAGGCAATTCTTGTGGGGGTAGGGGGACGTAGGCTGTTGTTTAACTAGGATCTGCAGCTTATGCATTAGGTAGGGGAATGGGCAGACTAGGTGGGGCAAGCGGTCCTTATCTGCCGTCAGATTCTATGGTTGTTAGCAGTTTTCGTTACTGCAAAAAAAATGTGATTCTCAGACACTGGAATAGTATGGAGATTCCAACAGCGAAGGAATGGCTTCAAGATCTCTTTATTAGTCAGCTATGAAAGAAACATAATAGAAACATAAAGGTTGACGGCAGATAAGGACCGCAAGGCCCATCCAGTCTGTCCATTTCTTTTTCTACCTTATAAATGTGCCATCGGCCTTTGCTCTGTCAGTGGCCTATCTATTCATACTCATCTGTATTGCTCCCTTATGCCTATCCCATGACTGTTTGAAGCCCTGCACTGTATTCAATGCCACCACTTCCTGAGGTAGGCTGTTCCATGCATCCACCACCCTTTCTGTGAAAAATAATTTCCTCACATTCCCCCTTAATCGGCCTCCCTCTAATCTCATGCTGTGTCCTCTTGTCCTGTTATTTTTCTTATATTTAAACATGTTAGACTCTTTCACCTTGTTATTGCCCTTAAGGTGTTTGAATGTTTTGATCATATCTCTCTCCCTCCTTTGCTCAAGGGTATACATATTGAGCTCGGTTAATCTATCCTCATATGTCTTCTGATGCAGTCCCTGCACCATTTTGGTTGCCCTTCTCTGGACTGCCTCAATTTGGTTAATGTCCTTGTGAACGTGTGGCCTCCAGTACTGCACGCAGTACTCCAAATGGGACCTAACCAGTGTCTTGTAAAGAGGGATTATTACCTCCCTCTTACAGCTTGTGATACCCCTACTAATACATCTTAACATCCCCCTAGCCTTACTTACTGCTTTATAGGTCTGCTTGGATGATTTCAGGTCATTGGTGATGATGATGCTCAAGTTTCTTTCTTCCTTTGTGACTGCCAGCAACTCCCCTCCCAGCCTATAGGTGGCTTCAGGGTTTCTCTTCCCTATGTGCATAATCTTGCACTTCTTAGATTAAATCCCAGTTGCCAGTCTTCTGACCATTTTGCTAGTTTATCCAGATCTCTTCTCATTCTGCCCACCCCATCTGGATCATCTACTCTATTGCAGATCTTGGTGTCATCTGCAAACAGACAGGCCTTACCCTCTAGTCCATCTGCAATGTCACTAATAAAGATATTGAAGAGGACTGGCCCCAGGACTGATCCCTGAGGTACTCCACTTGTGACTTACATCTCTTCTGACTGTATACCATTTACCACCACTCTCTGTTTTCTGCCCGTCAACCAGTTTGCCACCCAGTTGACCAACTTCTGACCCACCCCGGGCCTACCCAGCTTATTTATCAATCTTCTATGTGGAACAGTGTCAAAAGCTTTGCTGAAGTCAAGGTAGGTGACATCAACTGCTCACCCTTGGCCCACCACTCTGGTTACCCAGTCAAAGAACTCTATGAGATTAGTTTGACAGGACCTTCCTTTTGTAAACCCATGCTGTCTTGGATCCTGTGCCCCTATGGATTCCAGGTGCTGCACTATCCTTTCCTTAAGGAGTGTCTCCATAATCTTGCCCACTATTGAGATAAGACTGACTAGTCTGTAGTTCCTTGCTGCCTCCCTGCTACCACTCTTGTGGAGCGGGATCACATGAGCTCTTCTCCAGTCTTCTGGGACCTCTCCTGTGCTCAGGGACTCACTAAACAGTTCTGCTAATGGCTCTGCTAGTTTCACCCTTAGCTCCTTAAGTACCCTGGGATGTATGCCATCAGGTCCCATTGCCTTGTCCACCCTGAGCTTAGTGAACTCTTGTAGGACCCTTTCTTTTGTGAAGGGAGTAGTGCTCACCTCCTTCCCCCTGTGTCCATGGTGCTGAGCTGTGGGTCCTGCCCCACCTTCTCTTCAGTAAATACTGAGCAAAAGTATCTATTTAGGATAGATGTTTTTACAGGGTCCTCCTCCTCACATGCCTCATTTTCTCCTTTGAGCTTAGCAATACCCCCTCTGGACTTTCTCCTTTCACTAATGTATCTATAGAAAATCTTGTCACCTTCTTTTACTGTTCGTGCTAGTGTTTCCTCAGTTTGGGCCTTTGTCTGGCTTACTATCTTCCCTGCTTCCCTTACGGCAGTTTGGTATGCCTCCCTATCTTCATCCCACTGTGTTCCCTTATATTTCCTGAAGGCCAGCCTTTTGGCTTTGACCTTTTCTGCTACTGTATTTGAAAACCAAAGTGGTTTCCTTCTTCTTTTGCACTTCCTTTTCTGTCTAACACAATGGGATGTTGCTTCAAGTATTGAATCCTTAATGCTTGCCCACTTTGCCTGTGGCATATGTAAACAAGAACCGGCTACACAAGTTCAAATCTGTTTGGGAACACTTCCTAAATCTATTGTGTAAAAGTTTTTTTTATCACATTGTGCATCTTTAACAGTTTCTGTTCTCCTTTTCTTTCTGTTTCTCTCTTGTACTGCTTTTAGATTCTTTCCTTTTTTTCTGGTCTCTCTGAAATTTCTTCAGAATGTTGTGCATTCTGTCTAATTCCTCTCATTTGCCTTTTACTGAATAGATGGTTAACATGCTATTTTACATGTTATGCTTGTCTCTTTGCTAGGCAGTTTAGAGGGTTGTTTTATCCTGTACATACTGTTTATGTGTTATTCTTAAATGTATGATCATATGGTATTGGTATGTTTGTTAAAATTTAAATTAAATAAAATTGTGAATTATAAAAAAGAAATATGCATACAGACAGTAGATTCAAACTTATGCTGTGATTCTCAACGTCGTACTAAGATGCTTCACTAAATTAAATTGACAGTTCACACTGTGAAGCTACATGAAATCTGTCTAAGACTTCGATCTTTTTGACTGATAACAACAAAAAATATCTGTTCACACTCTGAGGGTAGGCTGAGAGGACTTGAGGGAGATGACTCTATCTTTTTTTTTTAAATCAACAACTGTCTCCCGCCACATTGTGAGAACGCACTTCACAGGATGATGGACACTTCAATGTGAAGCACACACCAAATGTGCTGTTCAAATTAGTCCCTCCGAGGGACAATGCTGGCACTAGTGACTCCTCAGGATTGCTTTTTGCAAATGGCGGACCTGGCGATGTTATGTGTGGATTGGAGGGGGGAAGATGTAATAATTTGAGTAAAACAGTAGAATAAGAGGAAAGAAAGATGCCAAAATACAATGGAAAATGGAAGCTTCATGCGGGTGGGTGTTATAGCACTATTAATCACTGCTGCTTTAAGACATTTGGAAGGACACCAGAGGCAGAGATTCTGTAAGGGTGAGATGATAAAATCCAATTGAGGAGTGTGTGTTTAGTAGAGTTGGGAATATATCTGGAGGGTTCATGAAGCAGTTGGGAGAGCTGAAGACATTTAACCTGGTTGAGTACAGCTTTGTTTGTGGGGGGGAGAGAGAGATTTAACCTGGTCGAGTATGGCTTTGTTCGTGGGGGAGAGAAATTTAACCTGGTTGAGTACGGCTTTGTTTGCGGGGGAGAGAAATTTAATCTGGTCGAGTATGGCTTTGTTTGCAGGGGAGAGAGATTTAACCTGGTCAAGTACGGCTTTGTTTGCGGGGGAGATAGATTTAACCTGGTCGAGTACGGCTTTGTTTGCAGGGGAGAGAGATTTAACCTGGTCGAGTATGGCTTTGTTTGCAGGGGAGAGAGATTTAACCTGGTTGAGTATTGCTTTGTTGGTGGGGGAGAGAGAGATTTAACCTGGTCAAGTACAGCTTTGTTTGCGGGGGAGAGAGATTTAACCTAGTCGAGTACGGCTTTGTTTGCAGGGGAGAGGCAGTCTTTGTTGAACCCCCCCCCCCAGCAGAATGAGCTCACTAGAGGAGGAGATAGAAGAATGGAGGTGATGCATGCTACCAAACTTTCCATCCTCAGGTATGCTTCCTACTGAGCCATGGACATTGATATTCTAAACCCTTCTCATCACTTCATTAGTGGGGCCTTGATACAGTTATTTATTTTATTATTTTGTTGTTTTGTTTTTGTTGATCAGGAAAGGAGGGCTAGACAACTGTGTCTATTTTCAGCTCTTCTGTGAAATGGAGGCCATGTCCAGGACATTGAAGGCTGAGGAGCCCTTGGGCAGCAGTGACCACCACACAGAGTGGTTTAGCTTGGACGTAGGCATGGAGAAGGTACCCACAAAGACAAAGCTCCTAGACTTCAGACAGGTGGACTTCAGATGCGCCCTGCACCAGATGGGTATCCAGCTGAGCTTATCAAAAAATTCTCTCTGGAGCTTTTGCCTTTGTTTCTTAGACTGCAAACTTCCTACTGGGAGAAGCCTCACCCCCCCAACCATGGAGCTATGCTGTGACCTCAGTAATCCCAAAAGAAGGGAAACCAGCAGCATACTGTGAATCATATAGACCAAACTCAGTGGTCAGTATAGGCTATAAATTATTTATATCTATAATAGCATAAAGAATGGATGTCCTCCTCGCATGTCTAATCCATTCTGACCAGTCAGGATTTGTACACTCCCGACAGATGATGCATACCATAGCATAAGGAGATTCCTATCAGTTCTTTATTGGGGCTCTGCCTCGGGTTCGCCTCTTCTCACTCTTGGTCTCAAAACACAGAAAGCATTCAACTGGGCATCTTGGACCTTTCTCCATACTGTGCTCTACAGATTTTACTTCCCCTCCCCATAGAACAGATGTTTAACATCTGTAAATCCCCAACGGCACAAGTCAGAGTGAACGGCCATCTCTCCTCTATGTTTGACAACCAGAGGGGCACCAGGCAGGGCTGTCCCCTCTCCCCACTCTTTTTCACCATTAACGTAAAGCCTTTGGCCCTGGTGATTAGGCAACATGAGGCCATATGAGGATTTCAAGAGCTCAATTGGTCTGAACATGGTATTGCAGTTTACACGGACAATGTCTTCCTTTATCTGTCAGGCCTGAACACTGACTTTCCAGTTATTTGGTCCATCTTTAGGGAGTTTAGGTCTCTGGCAGGCTACAAACTTATTTATTTATTTATTTATTTATTTAACAGACTTTAGGATTACAACCTTTGAGTCAGGGACTCATTTACAAAGGCTCTGCGTCAGAAAAAAACAAATACAAACACTTAATACATACAGACATAGAATGGCAGCTAAAGGTTACAGTTTTTTCAGATATACAATATTGCAGAATCAAGATCAGCTATACATTGCATTGAACGTGTTACCGAGAGCTGTATTTTACAATTTTCAAGAGAACAATAAGTTTGCTGATGGAGGGAGTAACAAGTTTGATATTTACAGCGAAGTAGAGCATTAGACAGATATCTTGTGAATGCAGCCAAAGGAGACATTGTTAATAGGTAATGTTTGGTAGCCCTATTGGTAGGAGCTCAGTGGCAGGGTGGTCCCATAAGATGATAGATAGATGACCTGGCACTAGCTGGTACATTGGCAGTGCCGTGAAGCGAGAATGTGCTCTTTGAGGGCTGACTTGAAAGGTCCTAATTTGGAGATTGAGGAGACATCAGAGGGGAGTTCGTTGTACCAGACTGGGGCCCTGTGTGGGAATGACCTTTGGCCTAAGGAGGTTCTAACCCTTGGGATGGACCACACCTGTCAGTTGGCAGTGCGGGTGTTCACTGAGGTGTGGGAGGATAGAAGAGAGGCAGAAACCCCCAAAGGGGTAAGTCCCAGGTGTATTTTCTTTGTGAGGAGACATGTTTGATAAAATAGCCTTTCATCCAGGGTGAGGAGAGTTGTCAGGGCCTATAGGGTACAAGTATGGGTACGCTTGTCTGCCCCGGAGAGGAGTCTGCATGCTTTGTTTATGGCCAAGTGGATTTTTGTTAAGGGCTGTGTGGTCAGCAGCCAAGTAGATAGTGAGCCCATAATTGACTAGGGAGAGGACTGAGGAGGTGACAGCCAGATTAAGGGCTTCCGGAGGTAGGCAATCCTTGTGCCGACACAATAGGCCTATACGAACATTTATGGCTAATGATAGAGTATTAATGTGTGAATGGAAGGAGAAGCTGGAATCAAATGTAAGGCCTATATATTTATATGTATGGACCTGTTCTAAAGGAAGGAAATGAGAACAAGATGGAGGCCACAGTAGTTAACTATGCCCCCCTAGCTGCACGCTCCACGAAATACCCCTTCTGATGAGATTTAACCCAGATGAAGTATATGGGGGTTAAATCAATGGTCTCAGTCTCTCGGCTGCTCTCAGCCAGCTTCTCTCCCCTACAGTCACAGCTGCAAATGGACCTCGGTAAATGTTCGGTCATGTCACTGTCTCTAGAACGACAGGTTGCGACCATCAAAATAATGGTCCTGCTTAAATTGTTTTCCTATCTATAGCTCTGCTGGTGCCATCCCCTTGCTTGGCAGCATTGCAGAAAATGATATTACAGTTCCTATTGCAGGGCTGCCCGCCCCGAGTCAGCTATGCTACACTGTGCAGACCAAAGGACCAAGAAGGACTAGCTTTCCCAGACCTTAAGTGGTATTATGAAGTGGCACAAATACAACTGGTGTACTACTAACTATGAAACACCCCTTCACAACATTGGGTCTAGCTTGAGGAGGCAGAGATACCATCCATATCCCAGAGAGGGGAATGCTGCAATGACAGGCTTTCACTGTCCACTCCTGTAATTCGCCATTTCCCTTTTGTAATGGAGTCAGAATCTGGTAAAAAATGACCACAAAGTCTAACCTAAAGGAGAAATTGTTAGGTTCTTGCTCTTGAATCTACACAATGACTTTGTCCCAGCGTGATTAGATAACGGGTATAAAATCTAGCACTATAGAGGCCTTAGGTACCCCTTTCAACTTTTACAGGGCAAAGAAGTCAAGACACTCCAGCCAGATGCCAAAGGAGAGTCTTGATCTCCCGTAATCTGATATTTTCAGATACTTCCAGGCCAGAGCAAATGTCTTGGACTAGAAAGAAATACAAACAGACCACTTCTCTCAATGCAGTTTAGCCCCTGCAAGGCATATTTTAAATTACGGATGGAAATCCTTGATTTATAATATGCCTTGCATGGCTAAACTGCACTGAGAGAAGTGGTCTGTTTGTATTTCTGATAGGTTCCTAGTTGCAGGATTATGCAACATGCTTGAGAAAGGAATTTGTGGATTTAAGGAAGTTCCTCTGGCACTCTGACCATGTGAGCCTGTAGCTTAATGGTTAGAGTGCTGGAACAGCATACCAGAGGTCTGAGGTTCAATTCCCAGTGGGCCACACTTTTCTTTTCTCATTTCCATCCTTGATTTGGACTAGAAAAGAAGGGATCCACAGTTAGACTCCAGAAATCCACTAATGCAGCTGACTTTATCTGCCCTATTGGGGAACAACACCCCCCATCTTATTTTTAAGCTATACTCCACCCTCACTGAATTGCAACAAGTGAAGTTGCCCAACGCTTTGGAGAGATCGAACCAGAAGGTAGGACACCCACTGGACCCAGAACTGTGGAAGAAATGCATTTCCAACATCCACAAGATTTCCTCCTCCATGTCCTGGTGAGAATTTAGCTGGAAATGTGTAATAACATTTTTAATAGCCCCAGTACAACAGGTTCATAGAAACATGACCCACACATATGTTACCGCACTGGTTCTCCATGGCATGCTCCAAATCACATCAGAATCACTTGAAGAAAGGAGGGAGAAGGGGGACATGATAGAGACTTTCAAGTTCCTTATGGGAATCAACAAAGTCCAAAAGGGCAGCATATTTCAGAAAAAGAGATGTGCAAGAACAAGGGGGCGCAATTTGAAGATAGATGGGGGGGACAGTTCACGGGCAACTTGAGGAACTATTTTTTCATGGAGAGGGTGGTGGCTGCATGGAACAGCCCTCTGAGGAGGTTGTGGGGTCACGAACAGTAGGGGAATTCAAGAATGCATGGGACAGACATAAAGCAATTATAGTGGGGGGTAGGAGGAAGTAGGCTGTTGGTTAACTAGTATCTGCAGCTTATCCATTAGGTAGGGAAATGGGCAGACTGAGTGGGCTAAGCAGTCCTTATCTCCCATCAAAATCTATGTTTCTATCATGTTGCTGGAGACACTATAGGGAAGAGAAAGCGGCAAATTACCACGTCTTTTGGGCATGCCCAAAGTTGTTGCCCTTTATAGAAGCATCTGAGAGGCCTATCAAAGACATTTTTTGCCCTCTGTTTCACCTACTGAAGGCATGTTTCCTTTCTTACTATATCCTCAAGGACTGAGGGACCCCATGAGTAGCTACTCGATATGTATCCTTTTAACAGTACTAAAAAATGTAACTCTTAAAAATGGCTTATCCTAGAGACCCCCTACAGTGGAGGAATGGATACCACTGGCTAATAGCATATACTGCCTATAGGTAATGAAATATGCCCTATTACAGCAGGCTGACAAATGTCAAAACAGGTGGAACAGCTGGTTGCTTTTCATTATGGAAAGAGGCCCCACTTTAGTGCTTTAAAGGGCCCTGCTCAGATCTGTGATCTAGAAGGAGGCCCTTTTGCTGCCTTCCCCTCAATCAGGTCCATTGCACAAAAAGTAAGGAAACATACACAATATTGTTTCAAAGTCAAAACATTTGTAAACAATGCATTCCTAGGACCGTTGTCCTTGTTTGATTGTACTGTCCACTTGTTTGTGTTAAATGTATGAATATAAAAAAATAGCAAGCTGGCCCAGTGGCGCTCATTGCTGAGGAGCTGAATGCCTTACCTCATGCTGCACTGGCAAACCAGGTTCGGGAAAGACCTCAGGTCACTGGGGTGCTGGCACGAGAGGGAGGGTGGGAGCAGGATTGAGCAACTGCTCTCCTCTCCTCTCCTGGGTGGGGGTTGGGATCACCCACCCATAGTCCTGCCATCACTGAATGGAGGTTCAGTGATGAGCACAGGTGGTACCGGGTAACCAGTAGTGCGGGGCATTCTGCAAGACGTATGTGCATGTGTCTCCACACGTGTACGTTACATCGGGGACACGCGGGAGTGGGTAGGGAGAAAACCCAGAAACAATCAATAAATACAAATGGAAAAAAAGGCAAAGCAGACTTCAGAAGGATGGGGGGCTGATAAAGGGTCATCTGGATGGCATCAGTGTAGAGATGGGGGTGGGTCTAAAGTGGTCCATAATAAGGAGGGATTAGCAGCATCCACAAAGGAGTGTTAGGCTGAAGGGGAAAAACTCAAGGACCAAATCGCCCACCTTTTTTAGTCATGAGGTGGCCCAGGCTGTTAGAGAAAAGAGGACTGCGCAGAGGAAATTCAGGAGGACAAAGAGAGAGAAGAACAGGTAAAGTAGCATGGCAGGCTAAACCTCAGAAAGAACTGCAGCTAGAGGAGAGGAGAGGATTAAAAATAGGAAAAAACACCTTTTTTAAATACATCAGCAAGAAAAGGGATCAGAAAGACAGAACAGTGAATCTCAAAAAGGGGGAGGAGGGGTGGGTGGAAGATAATGGGGATAAGGCAGAGGTATTGACCGAGTACTTCTGTGCAGTCTTCACAAAAAAGAAGGATGGCCTGGTGTCACAAGGGAAGTGTGTGTGTGTTGGGGGGGGGGGACAAGTGGAGTAATACAGAAGGGCAGGTTGAAGAAACATTCGTTAGCCTGATGGTAGACAAATTCCTTGAGGCCAGACGTCATCCATCTAAGAGTGCTGAGGAAACTGGTAGAGGAAGTTGAAGGCCCCCTGGCTGACCCATTAAATAGTTTGCTTGAATTAGGGGTGGTGCCTCTGGACTGGAGAATGGCACATGTGGTGCCGCTCCATAAGAGTGGACCCAGGGATGGCCCAGGCAACTAGAGACTGGCCAGCTAACCTCAATTGTGTGCAAGCTTATGGAGGCAATATTTCAAGAGAGAATGGTAAGATACCTGGAAGAAAATGGCCTCCAGGATGAATGACAATACGGGTTCATGGCTGGTAGAGCATGCCAGAAAAACATAGAAACATAGAATTTGATGGCAGATAAGGACCGCTTGGCCCACCCAGTCTGCCCATTTCCCTACCTACTGGATAAGCTGCAGATCCTAGTTAACCAGCAGCCTACTTCTTCCTACCCCCACCCCCTAGAATGGCCTTATGACTGTCCCATGCATGCTTGAATTCCACCACCGATTGTGACTCCACAACCTCCTCTGGAAGGCTGTTCCATGCATCCACAACCCTCTCTGTGAAAAAATACTTCCTTAAATTACCTCTGAGCCGCCCCCCCATCTTCAAATTGTGCCCCCTTGTTCTTGCGCACCTCTTTTTTTTGAAAGATGCTACCCTCTTGGACTTTGTTGATTCCCTTGAGGTACTTGAATGTTTCTGTCATGTCCCCCCTCTCTTCCTTTCCTCGAGGCTATACATATCAGTAATGATAGCATATGATAGTGGTGGCTGCCTGTGTTTGTCTGTGTCTGTAGCTTAGTTTTTGTGGATTTACATGGTTTTCTGGTTGGAGTAACTACACCATTCTTGCTCGCTACATCCTTGAAAGTCTCCTGCACTGGATTTCTACAAAGCATCATTACCAGGTATCTGCATTTTTTCATTTTAAAATCATTTTAAAATCAACTTGTTGGAAGGTGTCCCAAGCAAAACATAAGTGAAGCAAGGAAGTCTGACAAATTCAGTGACACTGGGCCTTGCTTGAATCCACATTTTCGTCTGACCTGACCCATGATCTGTAGTTGGGCTTTTCAAGACCTCTTTGAATGATAAAGACGCATACAGACAAAAGGATTTCACATCCTGCATATGTACAGGCAGAGTTCATCCCTTTCAGGAATTCTAACACATTCTATGACTGTGGACCTCAGCTGTTGATTATTTCTTTTAGCTTTTGACTTAACCACCAGGTATCAAACATTTTGAATTGAAAGCAACTCTTGATGTACTTGTCTCTAAGGGCTATCTATCCAACAACCATTTTGAAGAATGCCCGCTAGGCATTCTTTCTGCTAAACTACTTATTCACCTGGCCTGGCGGCTCCTTATGCTAGCTGGAGATATTGAACCCAACCCTGGCCCTAAAGTTTGCACCTTACCCCCCACAATGGCTGGCACAAAAAAGGGACTGGTGATAGCCCATATGAATATTCGAAGCCTCACGAATCACCTGGCTGAGCTCGAAACCTGGACTAAACTGATTGCCCCTGACATATTATGCCTCTCAGAAACTTGGCTGAAGCCTTCTGTACCTGATGCTTCATGTCTTATACCTGGGTATAATATTCTACGGAGAGACCGTGCTGGGTCTAGGGGGGGGTTGCGATTATTTATAAAAATCATCTGTCCCTCAACATCCTACCCTGCCCTGATTCCCTCATACCTTGTGAAATGCTGCATGCTACCCTGGCACTGGGTTCGAAACTGCTGCACATCGTATGTGTATACAACCCACCAACCAGTGGGCTGAGTGGTCTTCAGAACCTACTACAGTATGTCTCTCAGAATACAAAATCAAATGAGGCACTCCTGCTTGGGGACCTGAACCTTAACTGGCTGGGTCCACAGCACAATATTCTTGCATCTCTGATCCAGAAGTACAATCTCCATCAAATTATTACAGACTGTACCAGAGCTAGACTCCTCACTCAGGGTCACTACTTGACTGGATCCTCACTAATAGACGGACCATGTCTCAAGTGCTTCAGTGTTGGCTGATTCAATTACTGATCATTCCCCTACACTCTGTCACTGGCGCTCCTGTCCACCACCTCCTCCTCAACCACGACTGATCACTTTTACAAACTATGCTGCCCTGGATAAACAAGCCTTCCTATTGGATATCTCCTGTATTGACTGGACTGACATTTTCACCACTACCAATGTTGATACTGCCCTCAACTCATTTCTATCCAAGTTTGGTAATGTTCAAAAGAAGCACCTCCCAAAAGCCAAAAGGAGAGTTAGAGGCCAGCACTCTAGATGGCTGAAAAAAGACCTTCTGCACAAGTTAAAAGTCAGAGACAAGCAGTGGAGGAGATACAAACAGACTGGACTTCAGCCTGATCTCATTCTGTATAAGCAATACAGAAATGACTGCAAAGGTGCATCAGGCAGGCCAAAAGTAAATACTGCCAAAACCTGCTGGTTAATTCCTCCATGACCCTAGTAAGTTTGGGGTCACATTAAGTCCTTCTTAGGATCTGCTAAAGATGTCACTCCCTCTGATATGGTTCTACATGGCATACACTGCAATGACTACCAGATTGCTAATGCATTTAATCAACAGTTTTCGGACTTATCTGCCTACACAGCTTCCCTTCAATCACAATCTCCTGCCTCACAACCTAACTTCTCAGCACCTGGCGAACCATCTAACCTACTAACCCCTTCTACTTCAGGGCAGTGTCTAGGCATCAAGTTCTCAAGCTGCTCAGAGCCCTCTCTGACAACACCAGCACTAGCTCCGATGGCTTGGAACCAAGGCTACTAAAATAGCTTCTCACACATCTCTGGCCCCTAGCAAGAATATTCACCCTCTCTCTCCAATGGTGTTGTCCCTGAAGTCTGGAAAGCAGCCAGAATCACTCCAGTATTTAAGAAAGATAGCAAAATGACACATCTAACTACCGACCTATTGCTATTTTGTCTGTCCTGAACAAAATCCTGGAAAAATAGTATCAACACAAATCACAGAATACATTGAGAACTTCAATCTGCTCAGTCCAGCCCAACATGGCTTTAGAAAGCATCACAGCACCATGACTGCACTTGTAAAATTCTCTTCTGACATTGTCACAAACATGGATAGAGGGAAGTTAACAGGGGCAGTCTTCATTGACAACAAAGCTTTCGACCTGGTTGATCATCATTACTACTCTCTACCCTCAGTACCTTGGGCTTCTCCCTTCCAGCAACTACCTGGTTTAAAAGCTACCTCACCAACAGAACCCAGGCTGTGAAGTTTAATTCAGCGATTTCAGACAGTGCTGTCATCAACATTGGTGTCCCTCAGGGGTCCATACTTGGCCCTCTTCTATTTTCATTATTGTAAATAATCTCCCAGAGATGGTAACCACTGGTCACTCACTGCTGTCTGCGGATGACCTGGTAAGCTATGCTCCCTCTGACAACGTTCTGGAACTGAATGCTGCCCTCACTGCTGTTTTCCTCGTACAACACTGGCTGAACTCTCAGCGCCTTGTTTTAAACACAAACAAAACCAAAGTCATGCTATTTGGCTCCACTCACAAGCTCAGATCATGTCCTTCGACTATCTCTGTTCCTGACATTGATGGGAACCCACTAGAACCTGTCACTTCTTTCCGTTACCTGGGCATCCACCTCGACCAAACCTTGGACCTAAAACACACATCCAGGATACTTGCAAGTCAGTCAATTGCAAGTTAGGGGCTGCTACAGAACCAACTACCTCTTACCCCTGCTGCTAAACTGGCAGTAGCTAGAGGTATACTGTTGCCAACACCTTACATGATGTTGTCCCATTCTGTCTTTGGCCAATAAATCTGCACTGCATCTGTGGGACACTACTTTCAATAATGTATGCAGGTATGCAATCAAAGCACCTCGACTGCAGCATCACTGCCAACTATATCAAGACCTTGGCTGGCTCTCTCCCTCCTCTACCAGACAATACTACCTGTACAATCTATCAGATACCATCATAAGGACATCCAAACCTGCTATCCTATCAGAACTCCTTAGACCAGCTATTCCCACACGGAACCTTAGATCTGCAGATCAGACCTTATTATCCATCCCCCTCTGTCGGACAAAAAAGGGCATGGGCTCCTTCCATTATGCTGCTCCTCACCTGTGGAACCTGCTGCCTCAGGAACTAAGGGATGTCCCTACTCATGCAACTTTTAAGGGCAAACTCAAGACTTTTCTTACTGCTTTGGACAAATGTGTTTGCTTTGATCCTACCTGATCCCCTTGCTCTTAACCTGTTTTCCCCACTTCCTTATTGCTAGCACTTGTGCCTTTCCCAATGGTTGTTTTATGTGGTGTTTTACTATAATTGCTGCTTGAATCTGTTTGACTGTATGCCAAATATTAGCTTTTGCCATTTACAAGTTGTTGTTTACTTCCGGCCACCACTTGGCTTCCTCCTGATCCCTGTTCTCTTCTCCCCTCACCTCTCAGCCTTCCTTCACTCAACTCCCTGCTCCTCTCTTCCCCCCCGACCACATCTCCTGCACTCTCCTTTTCCCCCTCCCCCTCTGCCTTCCCTTCCTTTCTCTGCTTGCTTGCCTCGCCTTTACCTCCTCCTGAGTCACCCCTGCCCGTTCGCTCGTCCCACCCTCCCAGCTGAGCATTGTTCCCTATTACCTCCACTTGCCGTAAACTTACCTCCTCCTACCGACCTCTTCTTCCCTGCCGTCTCTCGGTTCCACTGGCTCGGCTTGGCGTTGTTACCTTTTCTACTACTGCCGTAACTCTTTCACTTCTCTCCTCATCTTACCGGCATCATCACCCTTGCCCTGCCGTCTATCGGTTCCACCAGCCCAGCCGCATTCTGCTACCTTTTGCCGCTGTTGCCGTCTTTTGCCGTAACCACCTGTCACCCTTTCTCCGCTTGCCGTCTTTCGGCTCCAACGACTCGGCCGCAGGTTGGAACCTTGTATCGCCGCTGCCTTATTTGCCGGCTTTCTTTTAACCCTTACTCCCCCCCTCCCCCTCCCGGCCATCCCTCCTCTACTCCCTCCTACCTCCCTATTCCTGCCACCCCTCTCTGTCCTTATATTCTTAGCCATTTCTTTAGCCCCCGTTTGGCCCCTTGCCCTCTATCCTTCCCTCTATCCTTTCCTCACCTCCTCACCTTCCCCCTTTGTCATTTCCATCTTGTTTCTGGCTTACCCTACACTATCCTCTCCCTTTCCTAGGTCCTTCAATGCACTTTATGTATGCGCTCAATGGAAAATGTCCTTGAAATGTATTTGCCTTGTATTTTCCTTTGTCATGCATTGTATCCTGCCATATGTATCTTCCTGTATTTCTGTGCATCATGTATTTTCGTTATCCTTACTGTATCGTTATGTTCTGTAATTTTACCTCCCGGGTCGTGCCTGAAAACAGTCACTTGCTGGCTAGTGCACTTACCCGGTTAACAAAAACTAAATAAAATAAATAAATAAAATAAAATATTAAGCTCCTTTCGTCTCTCTTCATATGTCTTCCGGTGCAGACCCTGCACCATTTTAGTTGCCCTACTCTGGACAGCTTCCATCCTGTCTATGTCTTTGCGGAGATTGGGTCTCCAGAACTGCACACAGTACTCCAGATGGGGTCTCACCAGCTGTCTGTACAGAGGGATAATAACTTCCTGTTTTCTTCTGGTGATGCCTCTCCCTATGCATCCCAGTATCCCCCCAGCCCTCCTTGCTGCCCTCTCACATTGCTTGCCCACCTTTAGGTCATCTGATATGACTACCCCCAGGTCCCTTTCCATTTTTGTTGTTGTTAGTATCTCACCCCCTATTGTGTACTCTTCCCCTGGGTTTTTGTTTCCCAAGTGCATTACCTTGTAGAGATGAGGTGTCAAGGACATTAGTGGGGATGCTGTTGACAAAAATTGAGAAGAGAAGTGGCCTAAGGATTGAGCCTTGGGAAACTCCAATGTTCACCACCTTTAGGTCGGAGTATGTAGAATCGAATTTAACGGTTTGGGCCCTATTTGACAGGTAACTGTTAAGCCAACTGACAACACTAAGAGCAAACCACATTGAGTGGAGTGTGTCAAGGCGAAGTGGGTGATCTGCCAAGTCAAAGGCTTTTGACATATCAATGAAAACCCCTCCCGTGAGAAGCCCTGAGTCCATGGTAGTGAGGGTGTCTGTAGTAAATCTGAGTAGGGAGGTTGTAGTGCTGTGACCTTTAGGTCTTTAGGGTTGCCTTTTTTGAAGACAGGGGTGACTCTCACTGTTTTCTAAATGTCCAGGACTGTTCTATGACATAAGGAGGGTGTAAACATTCTAGCCAGGGGTCTGGCAATGAGAGATGCTACAATTTTTAGAAGCCTGGGCTTGATACTATCTGATCCAGTGGCAGTGCTGTCTGAGATCTTTCTGAGGAGTTTTGTGACCTCCCTATGGGTAACAGCCTGAAAGCAAAAGGAGGAGATTTTTGATGCTTGCTGGTAGGGAGTTGAAGGACCCAGTTGATTTGATGTAGGGAAAGCGGATATGTATTTAGCCAAGTCTATAAATTGGCCATTAAAGAAATTAATGATGGTCTGAGGGTTGTTGCAGTGGGCACCATTTAGTACCATGTCATTCAGGGTAAGGGGAAGGTTAGATCCCAGGAAACATTTTATGTGGGACCAGAATTTGTTAGGATCCCTTGATGCACTAGTTAATACGTTTTTACACTAGGAGCTTTTAGCTGCCCTGATCTCCTTTTTGCATGTGCTTTTAAGCATTCTGTAGGTGTTTTGGTCTTCCTGTAGGCCAGAGGACTTGAAACAGCTCTAGCTTTTATCATGCTGTTTTATTTTGTTTAGTAGATCTTTATTTAGACAATGGGTAGTCTTCCCTTTGACTCGACGTGTTATCCGAGGGACATGAGTGTCCTGAATGGCTGAGAAATTTGCAGTGAAGATGCTGAGAACTGACTGCACATCAGAGGTCAGACAGAGACTGGACCAGTTTATGTTGGCTACATTGTGAAGAAAGCTTTCGGTATTCAGGTTAGCATAATTTCGGATGGTGATGAAATGCATTTTTTGTGGGAATGATGGAGCCAGTCCCTAGAAGCAAAAGACTGGATGATGGTCCGTGATGCATCGGCAGGAGTGCTGACAGAGAGGATATTCTCAGTATGGTTTACTAGCACCCAGTCGATTAAGGTGCTGGAGTTGGAGTTGGAGCTGGATGCAATCCTTATAGGTTCGGTGATCATTTGATGCAAATTGTAGCTCTGTATTTTGGAGAGTGAGGTGGCCTGGCATTTTCCTAACAAGTTTATATCCCCTAGTAGAAGTACTTCTGTTTTGCCCAGGAGCATGGACGTTTGGTTGAGGAGCTCATCTAAGCCACAGTGGCCACTGTTTGGGGGGTTATATGCACAGATAATATGCAGCTTTTTTGTCCCAAGTGTAAGGAGGGAGTGAAGAAACTCACACTTTGTCAGGGGTCTGTGTTCAGGATAGTGAGATGCAGGTGGCTCTTTGAATAAATTGCAGTGCCACCCCCTCTTTTAGTGGAAGTTCTGTCTTTCTGGAGTAGGTTGTGAGAGGGAATAGAGCACCGAGAATCTGGGACTGTGGGCTTCAACCAAGTTTCGGTCAAACACAGGATGTCGGGGAGACCGAGACCTCTAGTTCAGGGAAGTTATGCTCTAGGCTCCTAATGTTGTGGTGGACAATAAGGATGCCTTTAGTACTGTGTAGCAGATCATCTGAGTGGGATGGGTGGCAGGTAGGGCCAGGGTTAGTTTCAATATCGCCGGAGAGCAAGATGACCAGTAGCAGGAGGTACCAGAGTTTCCGATGGTAAAAAGGGGGTAGAATCAGGTGGCATATGAAGCATTTCTTAGTATCTGATACAGTGTGGTAGATCATGCTTTTAATTATTAAAAGAGGTGTTGAGTCTCGTGGTAGTTCATGGAGGCAGATGAGGTTGGAGAAGTGAAAATCATACAGAGGTGGATAATTGTGGTCTGTTTTGCTTCTGTATTGAATATTCTGTTAGCAGATAAGTGGATCAGGAGTGGCATGATGCCTAGAAAAAGTAGGTGCTTAGATCGGTTCATGGCACTAGTTCCCATCGCACAATGTAGGAGGCCTTGTGGTAAGTCAGCAGGGATGTTTGGCCAGGAAGGTATTTGGCAGTGCGTGTAGTGTCACAAGAAAGGAGCTCAGTTGAAGTGATGGGGGCTTTGTCCAATCAGCAGTCAGGTGCTTCCAGTTTAAAATTATGGATGGCTTGAGTGGCAGCTAGGCACCAAAGACATGCCTGGGGAGTAGTGGCTTTCAGTCAGCCGAACCAACGGAATAGCTCAAGGCTGTGCTCCGGTGGCAGAGGGGGCTTGTCCGATGGCTGTTTGCTTGGGGGCAGGCAGGCACCTTTTCTTGTTGCTTGTCTTTGGAGAGTGCAGGACTGGCCTGTAAATCAAGTGTGGTTCATGGTGCTCAAGCTCACGAAGGCAGTTTCCCTGGTCCGTGGGAGCGGACGTGGAGTGGGCAGGCCAGCAGCCCCAAAATGAGGGACCAATGGAAAAATAGGCACTTAGTCATCTGACCACACAGTGTCTATGTAATGCAAAGGTTCACCTAGGGTGGGTGGGGGAGTGGCTGTGAAGCGCTGGTGGGGTAAGACTTTCAGCTGAACCGGCAGGGTGGCTCAAGGCCGATATCTGGTGTTGGGAGGCATGGTCTGCGGTTTTCGTTAATTTTTCTACCCTGATTCACCAGCCTGGTTATGGTATTGTCAGACACACACACACATACACACACACATGAGATTTGGCACCCACCTTATTAGATCAGTTTAAGAAACAGAAACATGATCAGGCTTGCTGGAATTGTTTGGGATTTTACGATAAACATATTCAAGAAAAATTTCTCTTGCTCGGAACATGTTTGTAACATAATGCATGCATGGTCTCTTTTTATTCAGCACGACAAAGTCAAGAATAAGAAAAGCTTCTCTTTGGGAAATGTTACAAAACACAGAAACATAGAATTTGTGGCAGGACTGGATTAACAAAAGGACAAACAGGGCAATGTCCCAGAGCCTTGATCTTTGGAGGGACCCTTGTTCCTCCCTTAACACTTTTATTTTGTTTTTGTGTATATGTTTCTATTAATTTCACAACAGGAATCCATAACATACATTTAGTCAACACAGATATATAACCAGGCAATTTTTCCCCACTGTATTGTCTGACTGACCTGGCCTCCATGGCAGGATCTGGTGCCATGACCCCCCCCCAAACGCTTGGCTATCTGCCCACCTTGCGTATGCGCTTACAACAAGGAAAACATGCAGTATTCTGAGCTTGGTTGCTAGGAGAGCTATTTACGCTCAGGCACAGTATGGGCTGCCATTGGTGGCAGTAAAAACATGTGGAGGTCAGGTTGTGCAATGTGGAAGATCAGAAAGCATGCAGTTCCAGTGAGAATCAAGGATTTAGTGTGTAATAGTCACTAAGAGAGAGAGAGAGAGAGACTGAACGACATGTCAAGAACACCAGCCCGAGCCAACGGTGAGGGAGGAGCCAAGCATGTGGAGCAGGCCAAACAACCAACCAGAGACTCGGCAGGGCAGTGCATGATGGGCTGTGCGGTGCAGCAACATCATTGAACTGAGTGGAAGCAAAAAGTAGCGCATGCCTGTGCGAGTGCGGTACTACTTAGAATAAACACTCTGATACTAGAGACCTGACTCAGTCTCCACCACCACAGTGAGCCTTGGTCTCCTTCCTACTAATGTTGTCACACTCACACTAAGTGTGTGTGTGACTGTTTTTTCTTGTGTTGATTGCGTTACTTTCTGGCAGTCTGACAAAAAGGGCTGGGAAAAGGAATACTCAAGGCTGTACAGGGCACTGAGCCAATAATAATAAGAAATCTTTATTTGATTTAGCGCCTTTCAAATTGCCAAAGTGCTTTACAGAAATTACAGAAATAGCTAAAAGCAATAATGTAAAACAACAATCTAAAAAAACAAAAGTCAGAGAAATCTGTTGCTAAATACCCTTAATTAGCAAATGCTTGGCCCCACAGATACCTTTTCAGGGCCTGTTTAAAGAACCGCCAGGGTTGTGCACTCTCACAACTGATGGGGTAGAGAATTACAAAGGGCTAGGGCTGCGTACATAAATGCATGGTCCCCTGAAGATTTCAATGATACCTTTGGAATCTCTAGCAACCCCTCGTCAGCCGAGCGGAGCCGTCGCTTGGGGCAGTAGGGGATCAGAAGCTCTTTTAGGCAGTCAGGGCCAAGCCCAAGCAGCACCCCATGGTCCACGGTGTCAAATGCTGAGGAGAGATCAAGAAGTACCAGAATGGAATGGCTTTCTGGTCTCTCACCATCAGGAGATATTTGAGCACAAGAACCAGAGCAGTCTCAATACTGTGCCTCTTTCGAAAACCGGACTGGAGAGGTTTGTAGATGTTATGGATGGTCAAATGGTTCTCCAGCTGTGCAGCCACTGCTTTCTCAATAACCTTCCCCACAAAGGGGAAGTTTGAGATCGATCTGTAGTTAGCAAGAGTCTAGGTCTAGTGAAGTGTTCTTCAAGAGGGGTGTCACCACCGCCTTCCTTCAGGGAGCTAGGAAACTCACCCGAGTCAAGAGAGCACCAGACTATCTGTGTCAAGATCAGGTCAATGATGTCACAACAAACCATAATCAGGGAAGTTGGACCCAGATCCAAACTACAGCACGTAGGGCCCATACCCTGGATAATCCGCATAACATCCACGAACTCTGGCCGGTCAAAGGTACTCCAGGAAAAGTGACCAGTGGTGGCCTAGGGAAAGCCACAGTGGGCAGGGGCGGAGGGGATAGTGGGTCAGGGCACAATACACTCACACAGGAGCAGCACCACTGCAGTTTGGAAGTATGACAACCTCCGTGGTGGCCCTCAGTACAACAAAATCACTTCATTCACACCATCTGATCTTTGCAGTCATATAGAGCAACTGGTGCTTCTTAAAAAATTTCTGGGGCTCTAACCTCCACTCATCCACATGCCCAAACCCCCCATGCTGAGGTCAGTTAGCAGGACTAATAGGCAGCCTTTCTACTCACCATTTGTCGAGTCACCTCAGTCCTGCTGGTGCTCATGATACAATGTCTGCTGGGTGGGAAGGTCAGGAAGAGGTTCCCATTGCCGCAGGTGCACCACACTCCTTGATGCTCCCTCATGGAACCTTCCATCTGCTGCTTCATGGCAGCGGCATTCCCAACTACACAACACATGGTCAGACGGATCTTGTGACAGGCATTCCACTGCCTCCCCTACAGTTGAAAACAGAGACATCTAGTAGCAGAACAAGCAAAACGCAACACTAACTTGGTTGTCCATGGGACAGCCTGGTGCTGTGCACGTGCTTGTCCGGTGTCAGACATTTGTAGCCCGGGACATCGGGCTATGGGATTTATCGACCCCTGCCCCTACGGGGCAGTTTCTGATGCAGTCTACCATTTCTTTAAAATCCGCTGTCCTAAAATCCAGGACCCTCACCCTCGTGTGGTTTGCCACTGTTTCTATCTTAATGTTAAGCCACACTGTACGGTGATCACTGGTGAGGGATTGCCCTCTGCACATCTGCAATGTTGTCCCTGTTTGTAAGTACCAGTTCCAGCACTGTCCTGTCCCTAGTGGGTTCCTTGCCTAGCTGCCTGAAAAAAGCCTCTTTTAGGGAGTCAAGGGTGGCTCTGCTCTTTGCCAAAGCTGCAGCTGGAAGGCTCCAATCCATATCTGGCAGACTGAAGTCCCCAACTAGTACCACCTCCCCCTTACTTGCCGTCCTGATGATGCCTTCCACCAAGTGCCTTATCTGAATCCTCTCTGTGTGCTGGAAATCTGTATACCACAACATATGATTTGTAAAGGAGCCACAGGAAAATCCTGAAGTGTTGAATGCCTCTATGAAGTTGAAGAGTAGTTTAAAAAAATGTAAATTTTCATTTAAATTATATCTAAAGGAATCTAATTTCATTTAGGCTCTAGATCCATCAGGTCACCCCCCAACCCATGCTTTATAATGTGTTTGGGGGAACTGAAGGTTGTTCCATAATTGTGTGTCAAGAAAGTACACTTAAAGTTTCAGTTCTGTTTTGTAAGAGAAGTGAGACTGTCATGTTTTTCAGTAGTGACACACAGCAGATCACCCTGGGAAGCAATTACATTACCTGAAACAACACCAGAGAAATGTTCCTGGACAGTTTCAGTTCTTTTTTTTCATTTTGAAATATTTAACCAGGAAGTGTCACATGAGGTAGCTGTCTGGCTTATGTGAGGTCCTGCCAAAATGTAGCATTGCAGGCATTTGTAATAGTTTATTTATTTCAAATATTTTACCAGGAAGTACATACTGAGCTGGTAATAGCTCATTCCCAGATGCTTCCAGAGTGGAGCAGGTCAGTGATGGAGGTGTGGGTATGCCGTGGCTAAAATGGTTTCACATGGCCTTTTCCATGCAGTATACTGACACGTGGTGGGTGTCCTTGGATATGCCTGATTGTCCTAGGGAGACAGACTGAAGAACTGGCAGGCACTTGATTTGTTATATGTTACTATTTCAAGTCAACATCCAGTCCAACCTAAAATCCCCATCAAATTTCTGGAAGGTCATCCACTCCCTACTGGACCCCTCCCAGCCCAGTCTGCCCCCCCCTTTGTCCTCCTGGTGGATGGTTTACTGGTCTCTGACTCCCCCCCCCCACTGCTGATCATTTCAACAGTTTTTTCACCACCTCTGCACTGTGCAATCCAATGTAGCAGGCGCAGGGCAGTGGCTAAGGCCAATGGAATGTTGGCATGCATAGGCCTCAGCATTACTAGCAGAAGGAGGGAGGTAATAACGCCCCTTTACAAAGCCATGGTGAGGCTGCAAATGGAGTATGGGGTTCAGTTCTGGTGGCCATATCTTCACAAGCATATAGGTGCACTGGAGAGGGTTCAGAGAAGGGCAACCAAGATGGTGCAGGGTATGCAGGGAAAGTCATACGAGTAGAGGTGTAAGGAGCTGGATCTGTACACACTGGAGACAAGGAGAGAAAAGGGAGACATGATTGAAACTTTTAAACATGTGAAGGGGCTCAATAAAGTGGGAGAAGGGGGTATACTAATGAGGAAGGAGGGGGCAGAACTAGAGGGCACAGCCTCAGACTGCAAAGAAAAAGATACAGGGGCAATGTGAGGGGGCATTTCTTCATGGAGAGAGTAGTGGAGCCCTGGAACAGACTGCCAGATGCAGTGGTGGGGGCTGAAATGGTGGAAAAATTCAAGAGGGCATGGGACAGGCATATGGGGCTGAGTATTGGGGGTTGGTGGTGCTGGCAGGGAAGGGGAGGTATAAGGAAAAAAATGGGACAGACTAGATCGGCCGGTGTGATCCTTTTCTGCCATCAAGGTTCTATGATTCCTCCTTCTCCTGATCGATCCCCCCTCCTTTCACCCACTGTCTCTCCCCCACCCCACTCCCGTGAAGGTTTCAATTTCCCCATTTTCCCCCAGGAAATTTTCCTTGCCCTTATGTCACTCAACCCTTCTAAATTCAGCCCCATCAGGCTGGATCCTAAACTCCGCTGTATCGCTACGCCAGCCATCTTCATTTGCTTACCTTCTGAATTTGCCTTCTCCTTCAGTGTTATCCCTCAGGTCTGGAAGGTTGCTAAGGTTCTGCCTCTGGATAAAGGGGGTGACCCCTCCTCCCATGGCAACTTCTAGCCAATCTCACTCCTCCCCATTCCTGCTAAGCTCCAGGAGAATATTGTATATTCCAGGCTTGTTGGCTTACTTTACTTCTCAAATTTCCTCTCCCCATTCCAGTCTGGCTTTAAGAAAAAAAGACTCTACTGTCTCCTCCCTGCTGCATGTAACTGACTCTATCCTCTCCACGATGGAGCAGGGACATATTACCACAGCCATATTTATCTGTCTGGCCCCAGACTTCATGCCTTGTACTGCAACAAGGAATTTCCTCTCCCCACAGGTCCAATGGGAGCTGGTCACCAAAATGGTTCTCCCAGTCTTTGACTACACAGATGTGGTCTATGGCACCACTTCCTCCTCTTCACTTCAATGTTTTTATTCAGAGGTAATGAGAGGAAGTATTTTTTCATGGAGAGAGTTGTGGATACATGGAATGGCCTTCTTGAGGAGGTCATGGAGTCAAAAACAGTGGGTGAATTGAAGAATGCATGGGACAAACATAAGGCAATTCTTGTGGGGGGGTTGGAGGAACTAGGCTGTTGGTTAACCAGGATCTGCAGCTTATCCATTAGGTAGGGAAATGGGCAGACCAGGTGGGCCAAGCAGTTCTTATCTGCCATCAAATTTTACGTTTCAATGTTTCTTGCCAGACTGGACACCCTCTGCAGTGCTTTCTGTTGCTTCACTACCAGCTCCCCAGTCCATACTCACACAGCTCCCTCTTCTCCTCCCTCTCAATCCTCCCTCGTTCTTCATGTTACTATTCCCATTCTGCTTCCTTCATTGCTAAATACTGGTTTGGGTTCCTTCCATCCAACCTTTCCTTACTCCTCTCCCCTGTCTTCACCTCTTCTTACTCACTACAGTCCAGGGATTCCCATACCTACTCCATTCCCCACCCTCACTCCAGTGTTAGGCAAGCAGCCTTTTCCTACCATCAACCTTCCCTTTGGAACATGCTGCCCTCCTCTCTCCGACTCTCCCACTCACTCCCTGAATTTAGATGTCTGCACAGACTTATCCCAGCTTCCCTCTGCTCCTGTCACTCCCTCTCTTGACTCCTCCTGACTTCTTTCTCCTATTGCTGCTGACCCTCCCCCCATACTAGGCTTCTCAAAATTAGGGCTAACAGCGCTCTTGACCTTGGCCTTTTCTCTGTTGACCGACCCATCTTGCACCGTGCACTTGTAGCATTCTTGCATATTTTTTACATAATGCAACTGAGAATTTGATTGACTCTTTACTTCTTGTTTCCTTGGTGCTAACTTGTGTATGTGTTTTGCATCTTTGGATGTTTCATCATTTTTGTGTTCACCGTGTGTACAAGCACACGCGAACACGTTGATATGAGAGTGCCTTTTGAGGGTTGTGAACACTGTCTGCCCAATGCAAAGCAGTGTTGCAGGGAACATGACAGTGCCACATCAATCAGCACCCAGGCTGACTACAGTGGAGTTTCTGGCTTGCTGGATGGGGATGGTCACCAACTTCAAGAGAAGTTGCTGTCCCTTTGATCCATGCCGGCCAGCAAGCCAGGCTGATCTGTCATGGCCTGCCTGGAATTTGTGTGCTTGCAACAAAGAAAGCCATCTATTGAGGTTTGTTGCTTGGCTGCCCTAATTGTCCCCAACCCAACCCTCCCTGTTAGCACGCCTCCACACAGTAGTGACACTGGGGGTGCTCAATTCCCCCAGCGATTTGAGCGGTGAACTGTCTGCCTTCCTTTGCCCTCGTATCTTGATGTTGTGAGACTGTCGCAAATGGAGGTGGGACTTCACGTGCAGGAAAGCCAAGTAAGCTCTACTGCTGCTTTGGAGGAGTGCCGCGTCTGTCTGGGAGGAGCGACAAATAACAACAGCAGCTGACAGCAACAGTCCACGCCATCTATCTGGTGTCCACGTGTATCTCCAAGCTGCAGGAAGATCAGCTTCTAGCTAGAGCAGATCGGAGGTGCAGGGCAATAAATAGTGAGGGGATGGTAAGAACAGAGGGCACTGCTTCCCCCCTAGCAAGTGGTAGAGTAGAACATTGCACTATAAAATACTTCAGGTGGTTTTTTTTGATAGAATGGGAACTGCCGCCTTGCCGTCTGAATGGTTCCACTCCCTGGAGCACACTTGCGTTAGGCTGCTTGACGATAAAATGGAACTTGATTGAGCAGTGCTTTTTGTTTGATGCTAAAATGTCAAAGAATCTAGAAATCTGTTATAACATAACTGTACTTGGGAAATATGCAAACTGTAGTGTGTTCTGAAGCGGGGGGCAGCTGGGTGGCAGCCTGCAGGCATCTTATCTGATATGCTGGGTTGTCATTTCATGTCTTGGCTAAGTGCAGTAGTTGAAGTAAAGAACTGCTAGAATTTCATTTGTTGCAAATTCCAACCCAACCTATTGTCTTAACACTTGAAACAAATCTTTCCACTGCACTGTGGAAGAACTCTGGGGCTGTTTTAATTTCCCTGCAAGAAGTGCAGCAAAGTTTGGTGCTGGCCTTAGTCCCCAGTATAATTTTGCACTGGAACTGACAGGAGTTGGTTTATGTATGTACAGCATGGGACTGCCTTTATCTGTCAGGCCTGGCAGTGGGGTTTTCAACTTAGTCGCGTAACTTGGCCATTTGTTAATATTTTTGCCCCAAATTTTCAACATACCTTTTTTGGGACCCCACCTCATGAACAATTCAAGTGATGTTAGGTAAATCTGTCATGAAAGGTGATTTCACAGTCACAGTACAAAATCACCTCTAGAGCAAGAGTCGAACATTTTCTCCAACATTGATCATAAGAAGGCTATGTTAAAAATGTGACGCAAAAATATTAAAAAAACAATGAATTTATGAGCTGGCACTGAAATTTGTGAATGTAGGCTCTTAACTTTGGCAATTTTCAATATTTTGACACCAAATTTTCCATATAGCCATCTCTTTACAGCATCTCTTGAATGTGAGAGCTGTCATTTTTCAGATCCTGGCCAAAATGGGGGTTTTTTTACATCCCGAAAAGTGATTTTGCAGTTGCTGTGTGAAATTACTTTTCGGGCAGGAGTTGACATTTTTCTCTACACTTGTTCATGAAGTGGGGTCATAAGAAGGGTATGTTGAAAATTTTGGAAATAATGTTAACTAAACCTCTACACCCAATTCGCTACTGCACATGACCGAACTTGGAGCTGCAACTTTAATAATGATTTAAAGTGCATTACACGGCTCCGTTTTCACCGGGAATTGGATGTAGAGGTTTAGCTAGCATACCTATACATGCCACAATGTTTCTTTTTCTCCCGGGTAGATACACCTTGCTTGTCATTTTTACGAGCCTTCCGGCACAGCCGCACAGGACAGGATGCCAGGGGCACACTCCGTCTTCCGGTGTGGCAGCACTTTTGACATGGCGCCTCAAGGAGCAACATTAAAAAGCTAAAAAAGCTAAATATCTGGAGAAAGGTTAGCTGAATTTATTTTAAACCATATAGGTTATTTTAAATGGGTGTTTTTGCAGCCCTGGTGATTGCCCCCACTGTTTTGTGCTGTTTTCCTTTAACTGTTAATAAAATGATCCTTCACTGAAGCAATTGTTAATGTCACTGTCAGTGCTGTCAGCACCGCCCAAGATGTAACTGCCCACGGAGAACTCTTGGCATTGATAAATGCTTGTTCTATCCTGCAACAGTCATACCAAAATTATCAGGGCAGCAAAAGCAAATTTCTTTCGATCTGCTTTTGATTCCGCGAAGGGTAATTCCAGCAAATTCTGGCAAGTCATTAAGCAGGCTGAAGGCAACAAGCCTTCCTCCTCCTCCCTACCCTGTAAGGTCTCCTTTAAAGGCAAAATCCTATCTGATAAATCTGACATCCTACACAGCTTTAAGGACCACTTTTCTACCGCAGGTCTTGCATTCGATACATCTAAAGCTGACACTCTCATGTCTGATCTCTCCAGACAATTCCCAACACCAACCAATAATACTTTCTCAGTTTATCCCTTTCCAATTCAAAGAGGTAGAAGACCTTCTGCTCCACCTAGGTGTTAAGAAAGGTGCCGGTACCAATGGCATAGCACCATACTTACTTGAAGTTGGTGCCCGGTTTCTATCAGCACCTATACTACACCTATTTAATCTGTCCATCAGCTACAGCACTGTAACTGATGCATGGAAAATAGCACAGGTACTCCCACTATTTAACTCTGGTGACACTACGGACCTAATCAGCTATCACCCTATTTCCATTTTACCACTACTTTCTAAACTCCTCAAGAAATCAGTAAGTGCCCAATTAAGAGACTATCTCGCTAAATTCAACCTAATAAACCTAGTCCAATCTGACAATAGGCCTTCCCACAGCACCACCACTGCCCTAGCGTCTGTCACAAATGACTGACTCCTTGTGATGGATGAGAAACAAGTTACAGGGGCTGTCTTCCTGGACCTAAGCAAAGCTTTTGACATAGTTGACCATACTTTGCTCCTCAATACACTGAATTGGCATGGTATCTCTGGCCCTGCACTATTATGGCTCAACAGCTACCTAACTAATAGACTACAACAACTGAAATCAGATGGTTCCCTTCCCCACTCCTCCCACTTATGAGAGGAGTACCACAAGGCTCTATCCTTGGACCCCTTTTTCATGATTTATATATACACCAGTGGAAACAACATCAGCAAGGCAAAGCTACACCTGTTTGCAGATGACACGGTAATATATCTGTCCAGACCTTCAATAGCCAAAGCCCATGTAGAACTCCAATCTGAATTTGATCTGCCACAGTGCAGCCTTGCCCAATCCAAACAACTCCTATATGCAAAAAAAGCCCCGAAAAAAATGTATTTCCATTCCAGCCATCTGACTAACATCGCAAACGTACTCGAATCCTTGCCCCCTATCAAAACCCTCCTTGATGACGACCTCGAGGTGGTCAATAAATTTAAATACCTAGGTTGCGACTTAGACCAACATCTAACATTCTCTGCCCATATTGAATCTCTCACGAAGGAAATGCAATAAAGGATTGGCTTCTTCTACAGAAACAAATCTCTTTTTACCACCAATGCCAGGCTTCGGTTGGTTCAGACAACTTTCAGCCCACTCCTCGACTGTGTGGATATACTATATGGTTACTGCTCAGACTCCCTGCTACATCAACTAGACACTCTCTGTCATAGAGGAATATGATTCATTTCTTTCTTTTTTTAATTTTCCATTTTTGCCACCTCTGGCTGCTGGACAACTGCCCGGTCATGGACCCCACACTTCCACCTCCAATTGCTTGTGCTGTCCCGGCATCCCTGACTTACCTCCCAGGGGGTGGGGTTGTGGCACCTGGCCTTAGTGCCACAATCCTGATAACTATCTGGGAAGAGCCATCCAGGAGGCTAATCGAAGCTGGAGGCAGGCTTTATAGAGGTGACCAGCTGCTTGATTTTCTTTTTTTTTTTCCCAGAGGCGGGGACGTACAATGACATCCTGCATCCACCCACCCCTCATACTTTTTAGGCACCGATCCTCCAAAGTACTCCCAGCCTCCGCCAGGGGTTCCCCGCACATCGGTCACTCGCTCCATCCTCCCCAGAGAAGGAGAGCAGTCCGTAGGACGCTTGATCCTTCTCTCCTGGCTGGCCTTCCGGTTCCCAGAGTCCATTCCTGAACCCGGGTCACCAGCATCACAAGCGGAAATCCAACCACTGCGCTGGTGGGCCTGCATACAATTAATTTCTAATGCCCACTGTCAGACACACCATTGTGATCTATATACCTCCATGGGCTGGACTTCCTTAAACACTAGATGTCTCATCCACTGTCTTATTTGGCTCTGCAAAGCTCTCCTGTCAAAATTCCTCCCTTACATATCAAATCTCTTTCAGCGAACAACCTGCTTATACCCCTTGCATAGAAACTCCTACATTATGTTGGATGTTCCAAGCGCCCACTCTCGTTTCGATGAAATGGCAATAAGCCGTGCTCTCCCGACTGCTTGGAATAAAGCCTAATCTAGCCTTAAACTTCAAAACTTAATCCCCCTAAACAATTTCAGGAAACTGGTCATCAGCAAATTTAACAAGCTCTGTACCTGCCATTAACAGTCGCTCACTCACTGTCCCTCGAGTAAATCACCAACCACCCACCTCCCTGCATTGCTCTCCATTTACACCCACCCAATCCCTTCACTTCTCACCTCCACCCCTACTTGCCCACACTTTACTCCTACTGTTTACTTCTCTCCTCCACCTGTCTCTGCCTTCCTTACTTCCCTCATCTATCTGTCCTCCACCCCATCCACCTACCCTTATTCCCCTACCCTCTTCCACACCTTCACCCCTACCAGCCTTTCCTCTCCTATCTATTCCCCACCTACCCGCCTACACACAGCTCCATTTACTTCTTTTCCCCTTCTGATAATGTCTCCTCGCCCAGATTATACTCTATCTGCATGTCAGCCACCTCTGGATAACTCTCACGTCCCATATTTCAATGCATACCTCCTCAAATACTAGTCATTATAGTCTAGCAAATTGCCAATCACTTATGTATATTTCATTACCCTCAGTTCTGTGTTGCATGCTAGCATTATTCAATATAAGATCTGTTCCTACCATTATATTTTGTTCATTTTTGCCAACAAATTTTGTATTAACTGTAAATACTTGTATATACCCTGTATCTCATTCTTTTTAGCCAATGAATTATGTATACACTGTAAGTACCTGTATATAATCTGTCACTTACATTGTTTCCTCTAGTATATTTTATATATATATATATATATATGATTGTCAATCTCAGGACCTCCTTGTAAATGAGCCTGCTAACTGTGGTTTTTTTCTGTCAATAAACTGAAACTGAAAAAGTTACATGCCTCTATGGCACAACAGTAAATCACAGATAGAAGGCTCAAATGTACATTGGTGACACTGTGAAAGGGCAAGCATAACGAGGGAAAGGGATTCAATAGATGAGCAAACTGAAACATTTGTCTCATTCTGTTAGATGAGAGTTCTGAACAGAATCCCAAGGTCACAATTCTGGATGTATTTACAATTGCGCAGCACACTTAAAGAGCCAGTTATTTATTTATTTAATGTCTCGGATTACAACCTTTGAGGTACAAGCTCACTTACAAAGGTTCCACATCAGAGTGAGAACAAAACAACAAGTACAGTAAATTCAGTGGATGGTACAGTAACATGACAGAAATTCTGAGACAACAAGAAAACAGGGCAACAATTATGCAGTTATATCAGGAGGCAATGAGCTTTGTACAAAAGAGTCATTTTGGTAATAACAATAAAGATTTACAATACATGTCATTAGGCAAAAAAGATAATACATGTAATTAGGCAAGAAAGAAGAGCAAGGGATTAGTGTGCACTAGGGAGGGGCGGGGGAGTGGAGAAGAGGTGCTAGGCAGGGGGGAAGCCATCACCAAGTGGAACTAGGGATAAAGCTGGGGCAGAGGTGTGCGTAAGTGCAGTGGGGGAGTATAGATGAGTGTGGGGAACGTGGGTACCACAGGAGAATGGGTTCTGACAGGGGATTTAGTCAGTAGACAGGGGAGCATTGGAAGCGAATTAGTTGGTCAGAGGGTAGATTTGGAATAGGGAATGGTAGGCAGAGGTGGGTGGTAGGAGGATGTAGATCCAGATAAGAGGAAGGGAAACAGCTGGAGGATAGCGAGTGTGGCAGGGAATGGATAAGAATATGGAGGTGGAGGAAGGTGAGTGGAGGAAAGGAAGGTAAGGAAGTAGGGGAGGTTAGGGGGATGGAGGAGGAGAGGTGAGAAGAGTAAAAGCAGCAAGTGCTAAGGTGGATCAGAGGGCTGTCTAGGTTCAGGGGGTTGAAGGAGGGGAGTGGATGGGTTGTACGAGGATAATAGGGCGGTGGGAACAGTGATGGGGCAGGGAGTGAAGCAATATAAGAGCTAAGGGATACCCATAAGCAATGTTCCAGTCTAGGTAGGAGGGAGGGGAGGAGGATGGAAAACAGCTGGGGGGGTTAATCTGAGCAGTCGCAATTCACCCTCTCATATAGGTGTAGTTTGAGTTCACTTTTGAACGGCCAGATCATGGCATTATCTAAGGTGCTGGCCAGGAGTTCGTTAAGTCAAAGTGGGGCCCTGTATGAGAAGGTTCTTTGGGCCAGAGCACTACTTCGGAATGGGATGTGCAAGGTGTTCCTTGCCTTGCTTCTAGTTCGATGAGGATTGTGTGTTGGTTTGAGTAACTTCTGGACCGATAACAGGGTCAGTCCCAGTAGGGCTTTTTTCTAAGGAGGCAGATCTGGTACTGAATTCTTCCTTGAAGGTTTATCCAGTTAGTTTGGGTGCAGAGATTGCAGGTATATGTGAGCACATCTGCACTTAGCACTAGCCTGCAGGCCTTGTTTAGTGCTGCTTTTACCCATTTGAGTGCCGTTTTCATGGCTGCACTATATACGACAAGGCCGTAGTCAACAATTGAAAGAATGGAGTTATTTCCTGCTAGGGTGAGGGCCTCATTGGTCAGGTAGGAGCGGTGCCTGTTGAGCAGGCCTAATCTGGTGTTGACTGTTTTTACAGTGTGATCAATGTGCTGATTGCAGGAAAGGGAGCTATCGAGGGTGACACTCAAATATTTAAAGGTATTAACTTGTTCCAAAGGTTCAAGCCTGCTGTTTGTGATAGCGAGACTGCTGGATTTTTTCTTGCTCTGATGGGTGTAGAACAGCATGTTTTTATTTTTTTTCTAGTTTAGGAGGAGTATATTTTGGGTGAACCACTCCTCAACCTTAATAAAACTCTCTTGTAATTTGGCTGTTAGAACATTTAGGTGGGGCTACTTGCAAAGATGACAGCCTCATCAGGATAAAGTAGAAAACTGGCCAAGCAGGTCTCAGGGAGGGCAATGAGAAAGAGACTAAACAGTAGTGGCCCAAGGATGTATCCCTGGGGTACCCCTAATGATACCTTCTCACTATCAGAGAGTATGTTTTGAAGTTTCACCTTCTGGATTCTCTAGGTTAAGGTAGCTCTGTAACCATACGGCTGTCTCAGTGGAAATACTGAGGGTAAGTATTGTTTTTAGGAGGACAATATGGTTAACCATATCAAATGCCTTTGTGAGGTCAGTGCCTCTTGAATGTATGTATTCCATGAATTCTAAGAGGGCAGTACTGGTCCTGTGTCATTTACGAAGTCATGCTGCTGTGAGCACTGAATATCATATTTATCCAGACAGTCAACCAACTGGTCAGAGACTATCCATTCCAGGGTCTTGGATAGAGGGGGTAAGATGGAGATCGAACTGTAGTTTGAGTGGATTGCACGGTTGCCACTTTTATGGACTGGGGTAACCACCACTGATTTCCATTTAGTGGGGCATTGTGCTAGTTGGAGAGAGAGGTTGAATTTTTTTGTGATTGTATAGTTTACTTCCTTGAGAGCGAGCGCGATCATTTTAAGATCGAGACTGTCATTGCTGTGCCATGATTTACCTAGAATTCTCTGAAGGTATTTTTCAGCAACGGATGCAGAGATTTCCTTGAAATAGAAGGGGGGGGGTTGAGGAGTCCGACGACACTAGTGAGGTCTGTTTGTTGCCCATTTGTTAGTAATTAAATCAAGATAATCTGATGGGAGTTCAGAGCTAAGGTCGGTAAATGCTAAGTTGAAATTGTCAGCAATGATTTTTGGATCCTGTGTAATATCACAATTGACCATGAGCATTGAGGGAGAGGACTTGTTGACTTCACCTGTGACTTCTTTAAGGTTATTGCAAAAGTTCTTTCCGTCCCCCCATGCCTTGTTTGGGCAGTCCTTGTAGTGCTGCACTTTTGTGAGCCGGATCTTGTGGGTACAGTCATTTCTGGCTGCCCTGTACATTTGCCAGTCTGCAGGTTTACTGGCCACCTTGGCTCTGTGCCATAAATTCTCTGCCTGAAATAAAGTCATCAATTATTCATTTTTATGTTGGCTCGTGCTTGCGCAGCCAACATATTGCGATAGTAGCAGATTTGGAGGCGCAGTCACTGTTGGGCGAATGCAGGGCACGAATCAGAAGGTGCATCCCTCATTCCCCAATCAGGCAGCAGGAAGCATTGACCTCATGCATGCCTAATGTGGCCATCACAACAAAGAAAAGGTCCACTGCAATAAAAGCGAAGCTCTCATGCAGCGTGACCATTACACGCCTCCCGTGGTGCAGGCAACATGGCTGCTGCCTGTCACAATGCCGATGGGGGAGCTCACTCCCTGTCAGCATAATGTGTCTCCCCTTTTTTCATTATCGAGGGGATGCCCAATCCCCTCGGCATCATCGCCCCCAACAGTTCTTTCTTGCCGACGGGGAGCCACTCCCCCATCGGCATCATGCACCCCCACCATTTGTTATGTCGGCGGGGGTGCCCAATCCCATCGGCTAAAGCACCCCCCCACCCACAAACACTGAGGTGGCTCGCTGGGGAAATCCCACCTGAAAAATGGAAACTGTCCCGCGACGTCTTTTTTTTTTTAAACCCTGTAAAACAAAAACGGTCCTTCGCCGTCTCCCTGCCCCCCTCCCACAACCCGCACCCACCCACTGCGACTTCTGCCTCCCCACACCCACTCTAATCCCCATACTTACCTCCGGAGTCTGGCTAATGATCTTCGGGTGGATCGAAACACGCCTGCACTTCTTCAAAGTCGTATCTAACTGAGGAAATACGGTAAGCTGTATAATGGAATAAATAGGGTTTTTTCAACTTTGATGCATATCTCAGGCATTTTTTGGAATTTTGGTACCAAATTTTCAACATAGGGTTTTTGGGACCCCTGCTCATGAATTCTTTCACTGTCATGGAGTTAATCAGTCCCGAAAGGTGATTTTGCTGTCACTGCGCGGAATCACCTTTTAGGACCGATTAATGCCATGACAGTGCCAGAATTCATGGTGGAGCTCTCAAAAGACATGTTACGCAAATTTAATTAAAACATCAGGCGACTGTTCTGACGTCGTTGTGCGAGTTTCCCACGGACACCGTAACTTCCGCGAATTTGCAATATTTTGACGCTAGATTCTTAACACTGGCATTTTTCCACACCTCTTTATGAACAGTACAGCTGTCATTTTTCACATCCTGGCCAAAATGTGTTTTCGCACTCCCAGCGCAGAATAACGTGGTCGCTGTGGGAATTCAATGTTTGGGACAGATTATGAAAATGACAGGGGCACTGTTCATGAGCAGAGGTCCTAAAATGCCTATGCTGAAAATTTGGTGATGATACTCCATAAAATGACTCAGTGGTGAGCGCGTGCGCCACAGTTATGCACGCACGTCAGAAGGTCGTCGAATTTATAATTTTTTCACTTCAGATTTCCAACATTGCCATTGTTCTGCACCTCCTTATGAACAGTACAGCTGTCATTTTTCACCTCCTGGCCAAAATGTGTTTTCGCACTTCCGGCATAGAATAGCGCGGTCGCTGTGGGAAATCCATCTTCGAGACACATTATGAAAATGACAGTGACACTGTTCATTAGCAGAGGTCCTAAAATGCCTATGTTAAAAATTTGGTGATGAAAGTCCATAAAATGAGAGTTTTCCGAGTGTGCATTGAGCAGTTTGCATGCACGCTCGTAACTTCTTGAATTTGTAATATGTTCACTCCAGATTTTCACAATCAGCATTTTTCCACACCTCCTTATGAACAGTACAGCTGTCATTTTACATATCCTGGCCGAAATGTATTTTCGCATGTCCAGTGCAGAAGTGCACGATCGCTGTGCGAAATCAGTTTTCGGGACAGTGTGAGGAAATGACGGTGACACTGTTCATGAGCAGAGGTCCTAAAATGCCTATGTTGAAAATTTGCTGCCGAACGTTCATAAAATGACTGTGTTGCAAGCATGTGTTGCGCAATGTCCACGCACCCTTGTCACTTCACAAATTTGCAATATTTTCATGCCAGATTTTCAACACTGACATTTTTTCACACCTCCTTATCAACAGTTCAGCTGTCATTTTTCACATCCTGCCCAAAATGTGTTTCCGCACTTGTGGCCCACAATGGCGTGGTCGCTGTGGGAAATCAACTTTTGGGACTGATTAACAAAATCATAGCATCACTGTTCATGAGGGGAGGTCCCAAAATGCCTATGTTAAAAATGTGGCTAACAAGCTCCCACAAATAATTGGGTTATGGCCGTGTGTTGCGCAGTTTCTATGCATGCTAATGACTTCACCAATTTCTCACATTTTCATTCCAGACTTTCAACGTTGCCATTTTTTACGCTTCCTCATGAACAATACAGTTGCCATTCTCCACATCCTGCCCAAAATGTGTTTTCATCCCTGTGACGCCAAATGGCATAGCCGCTGTGCAAAACCAGCGTTCGGCTCACAAACTGATTGTGCTGCTTCTCTTGAGGTGGCTTCACAAAGAGCCCACGCTGAAAATCTGGAGTGAAAATACCACCGCACCCCTATGGTGTTAGGGTTTCCAACTGTAGCACCCCACCCAGTACAGACTGACAGGCGCCAGGCTGTGACTTGGGATCACCGGATGTAATGCTCATGCCATTGCACCCCCACCCCCATCTTGCAGCCACTGACAGGCATCTTGGTGTGCATTGCACTGTTCGGCCACAAAATTCACCCCATTCTCCTGTACTGCAACCACCTCAGCGTATTTCCTTATGGAATGGGGTAAGTATAATGCCCAGAGACCTCAAAGCACACCACGACACTTGTCAGTGTCTACAGGGTAGGGTGACATACAATGGCATGAGCGTTATAGCTGACGACCCAAAGGCACATCCCAATGCCTGTCGCTCTCTACAGAGGGAGGGTGGGGTTGGCATCACTTCAATACTTCACTGCCATTCCTATTATGCATCTCTACCTCTGGCACTACCAAAGTCAATGCCAGCGAGACAACATTTGGCATTGACAAATGCTTGTCCTATTAGAACTGCTATTGCTTTTCCCATTGCTAATTAAAAGATTGTATCTTTGACAGTAGTAGGTGTGATGTGTGGAATATTACTGAACTTGGAGGCTGACATTTCTAGTTCTGTTCCCTTCATACCTCAATCAGCATTGTGACCTCACACACTGTGACATCATGACTGACAAAGATGAGAGACTCAGCAGCTGCGAGATCGGTCACATAGACAGCGAATTAAGCAATAAGCCACGAGGGTGTGTGGGTTATATGGGGATATACCATGGCTGGAGTGGTTGTATTGCGATTATACGAAGGTTAATTTTTTTACTATGATAAAATGCAACTTTTAAAGAGGTTGCTTTGTTTTTTAATTTTATTGTATTTATTCCTGTGCTGCAGATGATTAGGATGTTTATTTGCTCATCAACAGCCGTTGATTATCAGAGGATTTACACCGGTGGTAAACTGCCAGTCTGATGATTTGATTGGCTGTTCACTTATGTCCATGGTATAATCAGAGATATTATTTGCAAAAAAATTCATTTATGCACAAGTTAGGGTAACTAAATACCACAAAAGTAAGGAAATGTGGCATTAAAGTTTCCACCCTAACTCTTCACCCCATGCCCCAAACGGCAAAAGGAGAAAATCATTAGGTTTTGGGTCTCCTGAGTGTTGATGAATCAGTGGTGGGGCCTTCTTTGGGGTTGTCAAGTGTCAGTGCCCCTATAATGATGACGTGCTTGCCAGCTTGCATGTCTGTAGTGAGCCTGGATCTCTCTTGAGCTCTGTCACTCTCTCTCCCCCTATTTGGTATTGAAAAGAGTTTGACTAGGAAAATATTTTAGTCTGTTTCTGTTGCTAGCTGATGGAATCTGTCTAGTTTCAAATGCTACAGTCCAGTTTTCACTGGGTTAGGTTAAAGTCAGTTCACAGCACTCCTTACATTTTCCAATACTCTATTTAACTAGAGGACAGGAAATTGTCATAATGATTAACGTAGCTGGCTATACTGTGTTACAGATATTTACATGGCACGTATCTCCGTCAAGTTATAGAAATAACCACTTATTTAAAAAACGTTTGGATCTATTTTTTAATTAAGTTCCTTAAAAGAGCTATAGGAAACAAATGCCCTGTTTTAATATTAATAAATGTATCATACTGTTCTGCTACATGTATATGTGTTTTTTTTATTAAATTTGATGTTTTTGATGAATTCTTTAGATCCAGTTTGGTGATCGCGTAATGTAAGGCCTGTCTCCCTTTGATTTCAGCTGTGAGAAGCATGGGAACAAAGTTCAAAAGGATAATGTCAAGAACTCTCGCATTGCAAGCACCCCCATCTTGAAGTATGGCAGCTTAGATTCAGTGCAAAGAAGTGCAAAGTAATGCACCTGGGAAACAAAACCTAGGAGAACAGTACACAATGGGGTAGTAATAACAACAAAATGGAAAGAGACCTGGGGGTAGTCATATCAGATGACCCAAAGGTTAGCAAGCAATGTGAAAAGCAGTAGGGATGGCTGGGGAATACTGGGATGTATAGGGAGAGGCATCACCAGTAGAAAACAGGAAGTTGTTATCTCTCTGTACAGCCACATGAAGAGAGACTAAAGGAGCTTAATATGTATACCCTTGAGGAAAGGAGGGGGGGGGGCGGGGACATGATAGATACTTTTAAGTACCTCAAGGGAATCAACAAAGTCCAAGAGGGTAGCATCTTTCAGAAAAAGGGATGTGCAAGAACAAGGGGACACAATTTGAAGATAGAGGGGGACGGCTCAGGGGCAATGTGAGAAAGTATTTTTTCACAGAGGGTGGTAGACGCATGGAACGGTCTTCCTGAGGAGGCTGTGGGATCAAAAACAGTGGGGGAATTCAAGAATGCACGGGACAGACATAAGTCAATTCTTGTGGGGGGTAGGAAGAAATAGGCTGTTGGTTAACTAGGATCTGCAGCTTACCAAAGTAGGTAGGGAAATGGGCAGACTGGGTGGGCCAAGTGGTCCTTATCTGCCGTCAAAGTCTAAGTTTTTATGGCAAATGTTTACATGGCGCTCTCGACATGTGTGCTATTCCCTTCCCAATGCGCAGGGATGCACCGGCTCAATTCCCCTTTACACAGCCCACCCTCACAGCACTTCAGGTCACTCCAAGGAGGGGCTGTGATTTCACCTGGCAGCTGATGACAAATGGCATTGTAGTGGAGCGAGTGCAGCAAACCATTTACAATACTATGTAATGCGCTCGCTCTGCTACTGATCCCATAACTGAGTAAAATCCAAAAAATGATTCAAGGGGCAGTTGATGCATTCCCAGCAGTGTTTACACTGCCAACTTTGCAGTGCTTCAACCCGTACGCATGGTTGATGCGCTGCAAAGTCGGCAGTGTAAACAGGGCTTATGTTTCTATAGTGCTGAAACTCTCAAAGGAAAGGGCTGTCTTTTACCAGAGATTTTCTGACCTCACAGTTTAATATAAAAGCAGCAGTGCTTTGAGGTGTGTGGTACTGCTGTGCTCCAGTCAGTCAATGACTGGAAGCACCTTGTTAGGGGGTTAGCATGCGTGTGACCAACATCTGGCCAACATGTTTGTGTTCTGTGCCTGAGGGTGTTGTTACAGATCAGGGGCTCCAAGTGCAGATTGACCCACGACATCTCCAGTCCCCCCCCCAGAGAACACAGATTTAACTGCATACAGTATTTCTAAAACATGACAGATGTGCACCGGAGGTGCAAGTGAGTACCAGCATACTACTACATACCATAAACAGAGTAAAATCAGGGCCTTTGTATGATAATACGAACATACAAAGAAGCCAGCAAAAGAAGGCCATTTGGTCTATCTAGTTTGCTCATATTGCAGGGTCCACAGTTTGAGCTACTGTCCCTGCCCTCCCTCCTCACACCTCCCATCCACCCTACCCATGATCTTTACCTTCCCCCTATGCCTGTCCCAGCCTCTTTTAAAGCTGCCCATGGTTTTCAATGAGATCACCTCTTCTGGCAGTGCATTCCAAGTGTTCCCCGCCCTCTCTGTGAAGAAGTGCTTCCTGACCTCCCTCCTAAACCTCCCACCCTCCAGCTTAAGACTGTGTCCCCTTGTGTTATGGTTGCCACTTAACTTAAAGAGACCCTCCTTATCCACCTTATTTATCCCTTTCAAGTACTTGAATGTCATAATCTTGTCCCCTCTCTCTTTCTCCAGTCTTCCAGGGAGTATATGTTTAGTGCCCTAAACCTCTCCTCATATGCCTTACCCTGCTGACCCACTATCATTTTTGTAGCCCTCCTCTAGACTTTCTCTAGCAGGTTAATGTCCTTTTTGAGGTGTGGGCACCAGTGCGGAACCCCATACTGTAGATGTGATCTTACCAGTGACCTGTACAAGGGCAATATAACCTCCTCTCTCCTACTGCTGATCCCCCTAGATATGCATTCCAGCATCTTGTTTGCCTATTCTGCTGCTTTCTTGCACCACGTGGCGTGCTTCAGGTCACTAGTGATTATCACTCCCTGGTCCATCTCCTCCTCCTCCTCTGATGCAGATATTTGGACTCCACCCAGGTAGTACTCTGTCCTGGGATTCTTGGCTCCAATATGTATAACTTTGCATTTCTTGGCATTGAAGCCAAGCTGCCAGATGCTGGACCACCTCCCCACCTTTTCCAGATCATCCTGTAGGTTCTGTATCCCTTCAGCTGTGTCCACTCTCCCGCAGAGCTTGGTGTCATCCATGAATAGGCACATTTTGCCCTTAATGCCATCCCCAATGTCATTGATGAAGACACTGAAAAACACCGGCCCCAGCACCGGGCCCTGTGGGACTCCACTGGTTACTTCTCTGGTGCCAGATAACTCTCCCCCCACAACCACCCTCTGGGTTCTGTTCCCTCAGCCAGTTTTCCACCCATTTGGTCATCTTTTCCTCACCCCTGAGATCCACCAACTTCCTGATTAACCTTTTATGGGGCACAGAGTCAAAGGCCTTGCTGAAATCAAGATCGAGGATGTCTACTGCTAGGCCCTTGTCTACTGTCTTAGTGACAGAGTCAAAGAAGTCAATCAAATTTGTTTGACACAATCCCCCCCATGAACCCATGCTGCCTCGCATCCTGGAGACCATGCTCCTCTAGATATCCCACCAACCTGTCCTTTTCAAGGTCAGACTGACTGATCTGTAATTCCCTGGGTCCTCCTTAGGACTGCTTTGGGGGAGGGGCACTACATATACTGTTTTCCAGGCCTGCATTACCATGCCTGACTCTAGTGAACTATTAAATAGGTCTGCCAGTAGCCCTGCCAGCTCCTCAGCCAGTTCCTTTAGTACCCTTTGATATACTCTGTCCGGGCCTGGTAATTTGTCCACCTTCAATGCCAGCAGTCCCTCTCTCACTCTATCTTCCTCTGTCACTACATCTGTGTTCCCCTCCCCCCGCTCCTCTTTTCCCTTCTGAAGGCACTGGTCCATCCTTCTCCCTGGTGAAGACAGAACAGAAGTATTCATTTAGTACCTCTGCTTTTCCCCCATTATCCTCCACCCACTCCATCACTTTCTTAAACCTAACAATCCCTTTCTTTTTGTCCCTTTTCTCACTTATATAGTGAAAGAAAGCCTTCTCCCCTTCTTAATTCCTTCAGCTATCTGCAGCTCCTTCTGTGCCTTTGCTCGCTAGACTTCCTTACTTGCCTCACTAGCCAACCTTAGGTAATTTTCCCTACCCACCTCTCTCTCTTGGTCTTCCTGAATGATAATGGTACACTAGTTCATGCTTATGGTGTGTGGCTGGAGGGGTTTAACAAAAACATTCATACAGCTGCTCTGATGGTTTTTTCCATGAACAACAACAAAAATGTAATAGAACTAGCAAATCTACAGCATTTCATAACTGAATATATAGCTAACGTGTCCATTCAGTGTGTGAGGGTCTTGTCTCCTGAAGAACAGGTGATTGCAAGCACAGCAATTGATGCCATAAACAGAGTAAAACTGATGCCTTTAGACAATAGTGGTACACAGGTTGGTTTGTGATGGTGTGGTGGTATTCTAAATAATTGAAAGATGGCATTAATGTGTGTTTGGGATATCCAAGTCTGGATTTGTTGAGATCTCTCTTGCTGAGGGTTGCTTGGTTAAGTTAAAATTCCTTTCTTTGGTTGTTGTTGTGCATGACTGACATACATACATACATCAATGACTGGGCTACCAAAGTAGTAGACCAGGGAGGGGCTATGGACATGACCTACCTAGACTTTAACAAGGCATTTAACACAGTTCCACACAAAAGATTAATATACAAGTTAGCCAGCCTGGGAGAAGGTCCCAGGGTGGTAGCCTGGGTGAAACATTGGCTGGACAAAAGGACACAGAAGATAACAGTAAATGGAGTCCACAGTGAAGAAAGGGGGGTTATTAGTGGGGTACCGCAGGGTTCCATACTGGGTCCCGTCCTTTTTAATGTCTTTATAAGTGACATTGTGGAGGGACTGGAAGGAAAAGTATGCCTCTTTGCAGATGACACAAAGATCTGCAATAGGATTGATATACAAGAGGGGTGGAAAGGATGAGAAGGCACTTGGCAAAGTTGGAGGAATGGTCAAAAGTATGGCAGCTTAGATTCAATGCAAAGAAGTGCAAAGTAATGCACCTGGGAAACAAAAACTCAGGGGAAGAGTATACAATGGGGGGGAGATAGTAACAACAACAAAAATGGAAAGGGACCTGGGGGTAGTCATATCAGATGACCTAAAGGTTAACAAGCAATGTGAGAAGGCAGTAGGGCTGGCTGGGGGGATACTGGGTTGTATAGGGAGAGGCATCACCAGTAGAAAACAGGATGTTGTTATCCCTCTGTACAGACAGTTTGTGAGACCCCATCTGGAGTACTGTGTGCAGTTCTGGAGACCCCTTCTCCGCAAGAGCGTAGACAGAATGGAGGTAGTCCAGAGGAGGGCAACTAAAATGGTGTAGGGTCTGCACCAGAAGCCATATGAAGAGAGAGACTAAAAGAGCTTAATAAGTATACCCTTGAGGAAAGGGGGGGACATGATAGAAACTTTTAAGTAACTCAAGGGAATCAACAAAGTCCAAGAGGGTAGCATTTTTCAGAAAAAGAGATGTGCAAGAACAAGGGTACACAATTTGAAGACAGAGGGGGGACGGCTCAGGGGCAATGTGAGGAAGTATTTTTTCACATAGAGGGTGGTGGACGCATGGAATGGCCTTCCTGAGGAGGTTGTGGGGTCAAAAACAGTGGGGGAATTCAAGAATTCATGAGACAGACATTAGGCAATTCTTGTGGGGGGTTGAAAGAAATAGGCTATTGGTTAACTAGGAACTGCAGCTTATCCAGTAGGTAGAGAAATGGGCAGACTAGATGGACCAAGTGGTCCTTATCTGCCATCAAAGTCTATGTTTCTATGTTTCTAATAAATAAATACATACATACTTCAATAAATACTTACACACATCAGTAAATGCATACATACATACACATATCAATACAGACATACATACATACAGTACATAAATACATTAATAAATAACAGAGTACCTGTATGAATGTTGTTTTTTGCCCCCCCCCCCCCGCACTCACTTGCATCTCGGGTGCACATTTATCAGTTTGTAGAAATAAGTGCTTAAATCCGTGTTCTTAAACCAGGTGTACTGAGTGTGTATCTAAGTGCTTGGGGGAAGGGTTGCCAGTCGCTTTGGACTATGGATGCCTGGAATAACTCCTTTTACTTCTTTGGAAACTCATGCCTCTACTCTACCAGAGTCACTGGTGCCAGCTCAGTCAAACAGAGGTGGCCTACAGCAGCTGCGGTCACTCTTAATGTAAAGGAGCTAAGGAGGGGAGAAACAAGGATAAGGGAAGGGATATATTTTCTTCTCAGCTAGGGATCCTTTGCTGTGAGTGTACAGTATATTATGTGGGAACAGGTTTTAACAAGTGGTTGGAACGGGAATCAGAAATTCTGATTCTGAACCAAATTCTAATGCCTTAGACATCATCAACATGGAATTTGACTCAAAACTGTAATTTCCAATAATCTGACAGATGCAAATGGAATGTGTTTCACTGATTCTAATCAGATTTAAATAGAGCAACTAGCTCTGAGTCATTCCTCAGTACTTCCTCCTATTACCGCCTAGCCAAACAGCTGCGGTGAAAACAATTTTCACCTACTGCACCCTTCCCTGACTGCAGGGCAGCACGCAGCTCAGTATTAATACCAGCAGTAACTGCAGCCTGTCTTGGCTAGTCCCAGTTTAAATGGAACAACCAGCTCAGAGTTCCCTCTTAGCCCTTGCTTTAATTATCACCTAGCTAAAGAGCTCAGGTGAAGACTACTTTTATGTATCCTCACCTGACTTCAGGGAAGATTCTTTTAATTGTTGTATTTTCCACCCTTGCTGTCATCTTCTCCCCAGGGTCATATCTGGTGGAAATCCTCAGTTCAGTGTGCCATTCCTCATCAACAAATTAAAAATATATAAATACATTTTTCATTGCAATCATCATGAAACCCCCTTGTTCCCAGGGGTTACTATAATCACAGTTAGAATCACAAGCACAACCTAACCCCATCCTGGTTTGGACAGTAATGTTATTGCTTCCTTGTGTCTGGATGCCCCTCTCCAGAAGTGCAAACCTAGCATAGTCCTAAGCAAACATTTTCTCCCAGGGACACAGGTTGTTGGCCATGGCAATTGGTCCCTACCAGGTGTGTGCCAGGTAAGTGCCACGCTTGGTTGTCTGTGTTGTATAACAGACTAGTCCACCTTTTATATGGTGGCCGTTGTAGCTGCACAGATTGCATGTGTAGATAGATTTTACAATGTAAACCCCAACCCCTCTCTTAACCTCCCCTAGACGTTGTGGTTAGAGGAGAAGCCCTGCTAGTTAAACAAGGTGGGGGGCCGGTGGGGGGGGGTTACAATCATTATCTCCATAAATCCTTATCACTGTAAAGTGTACCTTTCTTATTCATCCACTGTCGTCGTGTGTGAGGCTATTTACTGGATCTGTTAAAAGGACTGATGCTAAGCTCATAAACAGGAAGCATATCGTTATATCAAACGGCAAAACCTTTTACCTTTGCTCCCTCGTGGTTTATGAAAAACTGATACTGGGCTCGTTACTGCTTTCCAATTTGTCATGGATCACTTCTCTTTATTACTGGGCCCTATGCATGAATGGGCAGGAAGTACATGCCAGCTGTGCATACCCCACCCATGTAACTCAGTGCCCATGGACGGGTGTGCACAGGCTGGTATGCACTATCAGTGGCCACCTGTCTGTGCCCCCCCCAGCATGTAGGTGCATGGAGGGTGGATGGGCAGAGTAGCAGACCCAGGTGGGTAGCCAATTGGATGCTCATCCTGGGTCCCAAAGTGGATTCCTTGCTCTATGAGAGCAAGGCAGTGCACAATGGGGTGGGTCTGGGTGTGTGCACAGCTCACACAGGCACCCGGGCACTGTACTGTCTGTGCCCAGTTGTCTTGGGGTTCCTCCCCCTGGCCAACATTTGAGGTGCACATTGAACCCCACCTGAACACCTGCCGGACCTGGCATCCTGAAGACCCTCCCACACAGAGCCCTGGCCCTGGTACACAAGGCAGTGACATCCCCCCTCCCCAACCATAGCTCCGTACTGGTATCCCTTGTCTCCTAAGGCTCAGCATGTCCCTTCAGCCCATGGTCGCAGCCCTGGCCCCCTCATTGGTGTTCAGTGCCCACTTCCACCCACCCCCGTGGCACCGACAACCTTCGCCCCATACCTGCAGGATGGTGCCACTGCTTTGTGTAGCGAGCGGCACAGCCCGCCACACACCACCTCGGCCACCCAATATCCTACTGATGCTGGGGGCGCACCACTATCTGCATTTATAGCCTGTAATGGGAATAGAGAAAGTCCCCACTGGGTGACCCTCTCCCTCTAAAGGGAATGTAAACCTTTGTAATCCATTGCTGGGTTGAATGTGGACTTTCATGGGTGCAGTGCATGGAATACGAATCTGTGGTATAAATAAACTGCTGAAAACTAGTTTGCAGTTTATGCAATATAGTAACATAGAAATATAGATGATGACAGTGAAAAACAAGAATTTGTCAATGCCGAATGTTTGCTTGCTGGCATTGGTAGTGTAGGAGTTACAGAGCTGCATAGTAGGAATGGCAGTGAAGTATTGAACTGAAGCCAACCCAATCACCACCCTGCAGAGAGTGACAGGCATTGGGGTGTGCGTTTGGGTCATCAGACATAATGGCCATGCCATTTCACCACACCTTACCGTGCAGACACTGACAAGTGTCACGGTGTGCCTTGGGGTCTTTGGCCCTTATGCGCACCCCATTCCATCAGGAAATATTGTGAGATGGGTGCAATATAGGAGAATGGGGTGAACTTTGGGGCCAAAGAGGCCAAGGCACACCTCGATGCCTCTCAGTGGCTGCAGGGTGTGGGTGGGGTGGAATGGTATGAGCATTTCAGGTGACAATCCCAAGTCACAGCCCTGATGCCTATAATTCTCTATAGGGTGGGGCGTTATGGTCGGAAACCCTAACGCCTTAGGCATTTGTTGGTATTTTCAATCCAAATTTTCAACTTGGGTTTTTTGTGACGCCCCACGTCATGAACAGTGGCAATATCAGTTTGTTAGCCAAAAGTTGCTTTTGCACAGCGACTACAGCATTTATCACCCCAGGTGCAAAAACACATTCTGAACAGGATGTGAAAAATGACAGCTGTACTGTTCATGGGGAGGTGTAAAAAATGGCAATGTTGCAAATCTGCAGTGAAAATACCTGTATTACAAAAACTGGTGAAGTCACGAGCATGCGTAGAAACTGTGCAACATGCACCCATAATGTAATTAGTTTGGGAATTGTTTACAGCAGATTGTCAACACAGGCATTGTCACTGTGATTTTCTTTATCTGTCCCGAATAATGATTTCCCACAGCGACCACGCATTTCTATGCTGAAAGTGTGAAAACACATTTCGGCCATGTTGTGAAAAGTGACAGCTGTACTGCTCATAAGGAGGTGTAGTAAAATGGCAATGTTGAAAATCTGGAGTGAAAATATTGAAAATTTGCGAATTTATGAGCGTGAGTAGGATCAGCGCAACAAATGCTTGTAAAACAGTCATTTTGGTGAATTTTTTCACCAAATTTTTAACATAGTCATTTTAACACTTCTGTTCATGAACAGTGTCACTGTGATTTTCTTAATGGGTCCCATACATTGATTTCGCACACCGACTGCGCCATTGTGCGCTACATGCGCGGAAACACATTTTGGGTGAGAAGTGACAGCTGTACTGCTCATAAGTAGGTGTGGTAAAATGGCAAAGTTGAAAATCTGGCGTGAAAATATTGAAAATTCGTGAACTTACGAGCGTGCGTAGGAACAGCGCAACGCATGCTCGTAAAATAGTCATTTTTGGGAATTTTTTCACCAAATTTTTAACATAGCCATTTTAACACCTCTGCTCATGAACAGTGTCACTGTGATTTTCTTAATGCATCCCAAACATTTATTTCGCACACCGACTGCGCCATTGTGCTCTACATGCGCGGAAACACATATTGGGTGAGATGTGAAAAATGACAGCTGTACTACTCATAAGAAAGTGTGGTCAAATGGCAATGTTGAAAATCTGGAGTGAAAATATTGAAAATTCGCGAACCTACGAGCGTGCGTAGGAACAGCACAACGTGATGTTAAAACAGTTATTTTTAGGAATTTTTTCACCACGCTTTCAACATATGCTTTTTGAGAGTCCACCTTATGAACACTGGCACTGTCATTTCATTAATCGGTCTCGAAAGGTGATTTCGCGCAGTGACTGCGAAATCACCCTTTGGGCCCGATTAACACCATGACAGTGACAGAATTCATGAGGAGGGGTCCCAAATCCCCATGTTGAAAATTTGGTGCCAAAATTCCAAAAAATGCCTGAGATATGCAGCAAAGTTGAAAAAACCCTGTTCATTACATTATACAGCTTACCGGCATTTCCTCAGTTCGCGGTCGGCTTTGAAGAATTCAGACGTGTTCATGGTCCACCGAAGATCGTCGCGCCGAGCTACGGAGGTAAGTATGGGGTGAGGTGGGGGTGTGGGGAGGCAGGGTGCTCATTGGGTGGCGGGTGGGAGAGAGGGTAAGACAGCAAGAGGGAAGGTTTTTTCTTTCAGGTTTTTTTTTTATTTGAACTACGCGGACATTTGCCACGCTGAGGTGGGCTCCAGCGTGGCAACTGGAAGGCTGTTTTCAAGTTTCAAGTTTCAAGTTTATTGCAGGAAAACTCCATTGAGCAAGCTCATTCACAAGGAGGTCCTGTGACATAAACACTTAAAGTACAAACACAGATAGGTAATAACAGTATATACATGAAATGCACGTTACATGATACAGGCTGGATATACATACAAGGGTACCACATAGGGTGACCGCGGGTGGTAAACATTGATATGAGACAGGGAAGCGACTTACAGGTTGCATACTGATAAATGAAACATGATGACTGGTGTGTGCAATACATATACAGTATTTTGGCAGCTAGAACAAACAACAGTCTACAACTGATATGGGGAAGGAGTGATTTGATAGAGTAGCAGTGGAGCGTAAGCAAAGATAAAGCCAGGAGTAGAAGGGGAAGGGAAAGCAGTTAATATGACAAATCAATTATACCTTACCAGTGGATAAATATGGCACACATGGGGAAGGAAGAGACTTAATGACAGTTACAGGTGTCTTTTATTTTGGCTGAACTTAGCGATTTGTAGAAGTTTATTGAAACTGTGCTAGTTAGTTTCAGTACGGTTTGTAATTGGTTCCAAATAGAGGGAAGGGCATATGCAATAGCACGTTTACCAAAGGAAGTCCGCGTCCTTGGTATGTCTTGCATAATAAAGTCAGATTTTCTTAACGAGTATGCACTATGTGAGATACTAATAAGGGAAGAGAGACAGCTTGGCAATTTCTGCAGGAGCAGTTTAAGAGTCCATAGCCCAGCATGGAGTAGGCGTCTAGTAGTAAGGGATGTCCAACCAACAGCTGCATATAAGTCACAGTGGTGCGAACGGTAAGGGGAGTTGGTAATGAACTGTAACGTACGGTGATAAGGATGTCCAGTTTACTTAGATTTGCAAGAGTGGTGGAGGAATAGATTACATTGCCATAGTCGAGTAGGGGGAGAAAAGTGGCCTGTACAAGCTTGTTTCGAGTTTCAAGGGGAAAAGGGGCCTATTTCTGTAGAAGAAACCTAACCTTGCTTTTAACCTTCTAGAGACATCTTCGACGTGGTCACTGAAAGATAATTTATTGTCGATCCAGATACCTAGATATTTAAATTTGGTTACAACTTCCAGAGGCTCGTTTAGCGTGGTGACAATGAAGTCTTGGGCAAGGGTAGTGGGGGCCTGTGACAGCACTGTGGAGAATATCATCGCTTTAGTCTTCTTAGCATTGAGCAGAAGCTTTGCCTTTATTAGATTATGCTAGTTGTGCGTAAGTCCGCTTGAAGCACTCCTTGACTTCAGATAACGATGAGCCAGAAGTATACAACACAGTATCATCTGCAAAAGTGCAGATTGGACGTAGATATGTTAGCATCTAAGTCATTAATGGTACAGAGAAAACAAGATAGGGCCTAAGATGGATCCTTGGGGACTCCTCTTGCAACTGGCAAGGCAGCAGAAAAAGCCTTCACTTTACTTTTTGGAATCTTCCAGTTAGGTAGCTAGAGAACCACTGGGTGGTATGGTATGTGGCACCCAACTTTGCAAGGCATTTGACTAATAGTTTGTGATCAACAGTATCAAAAGCTTTGCTGAGGTCCAAAAGACTGCACCAGTTACCTTCTTAGCATCTAAAGCAGAGATCCAATCATTGGTTACTTTTGCTAGTGCAGTGATTGTGCTATGATTAGCCCGAAGCCAGATTGAGCTGGGTTAATGAGAGAAGGTTTCCAAGTGAGATTTTAACTGAATATGGATCAGTTTTTCGAGAACTTTAGAAAGGATAGGCAATATGGAGATAGGCCTATAGTTGTTTACATCGCATGGGTCACCAGATTTAAATAGAGGAGGATATGTGCTGATTTCCAGCAGGACTGCACAGTGGCAGATGTAATGGAAAGATTGAAGATGTGGAGAATTGGGGCAGTGAGATGGGCGAGCCTGACCTTAGGAGAAAGGGTTCCAAGCCATCGTCCCTGCGCTTTTTGGTGTCTAAGTTAAGAAGAGAATCTTCTACTTCTTTATAAGTTATCTCGCGCAGTTGGAAGGGGCTGGGTGCAGGACTAGATGTGGCGGGAGGGGTATGCTGGCTCACCGCAGCACCAGCATAAGGTGACGCGTCAAAAGCTAATCCAGCTGTGGCAAAGTGGGAGTTAAGTTCCTCCAGGATTAGGGACTTGTTTTCCACAATCTTGCCACTTGCAACTATCTTTGTTGGGACAGAGGGGGCCATGGGCCATCCTTCTATAGCTTTGATAGTCTTCCATATTTTATGAGGGTTACCTTTAGCTTGTTCAAGAGTAGAAATATAATAGTTAGTTAGCAGAGCGAAGTTTTTCACACAGTTATTCCTGGCTGTTCTAAAGGCCTGCCAATCTGAAGATTCTTTGGAATGTCTAGCTTTGCTAGAGCTTATCTTGAGCTATAAGGGCTGCCTTGAGATCCGAGGTGAACCAGGGTTGAATTGTTCCGTACCCTTACTTTGATGAAAGGGGCATGCTTATTTATTATTGTAGTGAGTTTGTCATTAAGGATGCAAGCTGCCTTGTTGACATCTTTGGCTAGAAGGTAAAGATCTTGCCATCTGATCATGCTCAGGTCAGATAGGAAGTTTACTGCACTGAATTTGCGAAAGGATCTTTTTGTTATAAAGATGGGTTGCGGCCGGGCCTTAATTTGAGATCTTATGCAAGCAACAATTCCATGATTGCTCATGTCGTTGTGAAACACTGCCAAATTAGATATTTTGTGTGGATGGGTGGTTAGTACCACATCTAGAATGGAACTGTTGGCAGTATTTAGAGTGTTGTTCCTAGTAGGTTCGCTGACTAATTGCCCAAGACCTAGTTCGTCACAAGGGGATTTGAGGCCGTGTGATTTAGGTGACAGCCAGTCCATATTTAGATCTCCTAGAAATATTTTTTCAGTTTTTGCATCTACGAACATGGATTTCAAAAGATTAAGGACTTCATCACCACCAGACGGGGGTCTATAGCCACCTAGGATAGTGATACATTCCGAGGAGGGGAGATGAAGGCTCAGCGAAACTAACTCAAATTCCTTGGCTAGAGATTTGCAACTAATATTGGTGACCAAGTACTTAGATTTGGCGTAGATAACCACACCCCTGCCTCTAGACTCTCTATCTGCTCTAAATAAATTGTAGCCCTGCAGTGATATTTGTTGATCAGTGTCTCGCCTTTTAACCACTACTCAGTAATTATGATAAGGTCTGGGTTAACGTGTGCAACCCAGGCTTGCAGCTGTACAAGTTTTTTAGGCAGGCTTATAATGTTGACCATCATCATTTTGAGACCTGTGGCCTCAGCAAAATCGATAGGCGAGGTAAGTTATGGGGGGGGGGCCAGGGTTAAGCTCCACATTTCCTGAGCAGAGAAGAAGCAGAAGTATAACTTTCTTTAAGGAGCTTATAAGAATGGAGACTGCTTTTTTATTTCTTCACGGCAACCCATATCGTGCTGCGTAAGAGGCGACACCACTGTAATGACAGTTGATCGTGATCAAAGTAAGTGCTTGTGTAGACATAGGTGAGGACAGTAGCAAGGGGGTGTAGGCTAACCGGGGGGAATAGGCTAAAAGGGGAGAGGAGAATGACATAGTGTCTGCACGGTAGACTGTTATAACATTAGGAATTGATAAGGTACATTGGAGAACTGAATTGCATTAAGGTACTTTGAATTGCACTGTATTGCTGAAAACTCTGCACCTTAGGAGCAATAAAAACACAATAAGGAGAGCCATGGTCCCATATTGAGTGGTCTCGTGATTTGTGTTAGTGCAGTATTTTCTAGGCAAGTAATTTGCCCACCTAGGTACTCACTTAAAACCTAGATGAGAAAATACAGCAGAAAGGGGAACAAGGAGAGCAGGAGAAGCTTAGTTAGTGGCCATCCACCCTTCAGACTCAAGTCCCCTAGTAGCAGCACCGGGAAAGAAGTAGAATGATAATGCAGGCCATATTGCCCACGAATGAATACAGTGATTTATGTAGAAGACCAAGAATCCCTCTAGTGGCAGGTCTGTATAACCTGCTAATGGAAAACTAGCCAAAAAAAAAAAAAGTAATTAGACTTATTGGCACCAAGGCAGAGTGCTGGGATGGGGGGGGGCGCTGCAGGAAGAGCAGTCAGACAGAAGAGGTGTTACACTTAAAACAGTAGTAGAAATTACAATCCAGCTAATACAGTTGAAAACTCCTAATAACACAGTTGATATGTGCTTAGTTCTATCGAAAATCTAACAAAATGCCGGTGTCTATAGCAGGGGAAAACTCCTGGCCAATCAGAGTGGGTTTGCTGGAAGCACCAGTGTTCCGATTGGCTGCGCTGTCCCGTACCTTCCAATGAGCTGCAGACGGGTGTCCTGGTCTTGGTCGGTGGCTGGCTGGGTGCCGGCTGACCGTGGGTGAGCTGAAGCAGCCCTGTTCAGGGGCAAGCAGCTAGAGAGAAGAAGACAGAGCAGGTCTTAAATAGCATAGACTACTCAGATTCCGGAAACCATAAGTATACCCCATCCATGGTCTGGAGACCATGCCAGGACACACAGCAGCACTGCACCAGTGTGTATATATCAGACATTCAAATAAACTCAATGCCATGGGAGTGAGGGGGGGCACTTACCACCAATGAAGGGGCTTGGGGCCATGATTGGGGGTTGGAGGGACATGCTGAGCATCAAGGGACATGGGTTACCAGTACAGAGCTATGGCTGAGGGGGACATCACTACCTTGTGGACTGGGGCTGGGGCTCTGAAGGTGGGGGTTTCTTCATGATGCCAGGACCAGCGAGGGCACAGTTGTGTTGGGGGGTTCAACATAATGCTGGAGCCAGCCCAATTGTTCTGAGGGTTGAGGCACTGGACGCCACACCTCGCGCCACGCTGGCAACCTGGATTCGGGAGCGAGCCAGGGTCATCGGAGGTCAGTGGGGGGGAGAGGATGTAAGTAGGCTGCTAGCGGGCAGCTCTCCACCTCAGGAGGGAGTTCTTCAGCTTCTCGGAGCTTGGTCACCCCCTGGTGGAGGTCAGAGTGGTGGTGCCACTCTGAGGAAGTACTGATGCTAGGCCGAGGGAGGGCAGAAGAGACCTGGCACTGGAGCTGCGGTGCACATGGGATCTCAGGAACAGAGTGTTCGCATGGGGAGAAAACAGAGGAAAAGGGAGGCAACCTAGGGTAAAGCCTCCTGACCTGGCTCAGGGGATACGCCAGGGTACGCAAAGGTGCCACAAGACCCCAAAAGACTCCAGGCTCAGGTAGGGTGGCAGACAATAGGGGTGACCTGCCATAGGAGGATACAAAGACTCATAAAAAAAAAAAAGACATGCTGCTGGGACCGGCAGGGGCTCTGTGTGTGCATTAGTGTGTACCTGGCTGCATGCAGCATTTTCAGAAGGGTCCTCCATGCCATATCCAGTGCCCTCCTATGCCCCCTGCGAGCAGCACTATGTGCCTATGTGAATGGTGCATAGTGTGGGCATGCCCCCATCACTGCCCTCAGACTGCTCAGGCATGTAGCTGCCTATGCAGCCAAGGAATCGTGTGCACACCTGGCAAGCGCACCTTTTGTGAATGCAGCCAGGGATTCACAGGGACCTCTGCTGCATTGCATTCCTATGTATCAGTAGCTAGGCAAGTGGTTTCCATGGCATGTTGGCATACTGAATAGGGCCCATTGATTACACTGCTGATAGCAAACATGTGCTGTACCATAAAGAGCACCTTTGTCGATGTAAAAAGACACATGTCATATAACACCTTGCCGCTTGACATAAATAAAAATATAATAACTGGGATGCCCTTTATCAACTGGAGTTTGGTTGCTGTAAAATGCTATAATGCCTAGTTGTGATGTCACCCAGTTATTAGGGTGTTTCTATTTTCTGCCTTTTTTGCCCTGTTTTCTCCCCTGTTCCCTGGGGCCCCAGCACATGGGCATCGTGCATGCATGGAGGTGCACGCATGCCCCATGATGCTGGCTCAGCCCCTTCTGCCCTTCCCCATGGCTATCACTGGAGTTCCCTCAGGTTGGCGCCACCATCCATCCTCTACCGAGTGGCGTCCTGTGGCTGTTGAGCCTCTAGTCCCTCCCAGGAGGAGAGAGCTGCTTCTCGGTGGCGGCTCAATCTTGCTCCTCGCCCTCCCCCCCCCGCAGCTGACCCCTGACAACCCGGGCTCGTTCCTGAACTTGGGCCACCAGCACAGTGTGAGTGTGGTGTCCAGCACCTCAACCCTCAGTGCTACCAGACTGGCGTCACTCATTCTATTTGAAAACAGCTGACAGTGACAGCTTGAACCACAGCAGATGCTCTGAGAGATGCTCTGCAGGAAACTTCACTGCAAGTCTCTCTTGAGTGCCTATCAAAATACAGTAAATGGAGCTTCTGAAGAAAACTCACTTCTAGTAATAAAAACAATTCAGCAAACTGATATTTGTCAGTACAAACTACTTGTTAAAATATCAACAAATCAAATGAAGACTTACAGAGACATAGATTTTCTTCTTATTTACATCCATAGTTTAAGCTTTCTTAGTATTTATTAACCTGTTTGAACCTCAGTGACACTGTTAGCTGTCACTGTGAATCCAGCTAGAGGACCACACTTTAAAGAGCAGCTCGATCCTTTCCCTGCAACTTCAGTAAAACAGATTTAAATGTTAATTAAATGATTATTGTAACCTATTTGCTAAAAAAAGAGATAGTTTGGATGTTCAAAATATTTTTTTTTCCAGTCACAATAAAAAACATGATTTTATTCAAAAACTGCACATTATTATTTGTTCCAAAATGGAAATAAAAACAACACACAAGGCACGACCTGTGTGTTTATGGGTTTTTCTTTTTACACTCATGACATCATAAACCTATCAAGCTCTGCCCTCAAAATTTATGGTCATCACACACCTCGGTATGTAAAAAAAACTCATAGCACACACATGCCTGAGCATTACTCTATATACAATGATGCCCTTAGCCAACATAACAAAGTCCCGTAAGATAACAGTCTGAAAATACACCAACAGGATCCTCTTCATAAACAGTGTCAAGGTTCAGATATCTTGGACTCTGGCTAGATGGCCCTCTATCTTTTGACATTCACATACTATAGATAAGCTGCTCCACAGTTCCCACAAGAAACCAGAAACTGCTTTATAGGAATCATCACTGATCATCTAAAGCCGTATTTACACAGCAGCAGTGTTTTTCTTTCTTTGCTGCTCCTTTTCAGCTGTGCTGTGTGCTTCATCCATGCTTTCGGTTTACACTGCCGGCTCTTGCAGTGGTGCAGATCACACTGCGGAGGGGGTTGGACATTCTGTGAGGCAGGTTTGGATGATGGGGAGATGGCTTTGTAGCAGATCGAGCGCAAAAGAGAGTTTACAGTGCAACTTGATGCGCTCAATCTGCTACATGTACCCGCTCCTGGTTCGGAGCCAAAATGGATCCGGAGTGCTCTTAACGCATTCCGTAGGTCTCACTGAACAGAAGCTTGCAGCGCATCAACCGGTGCACATGGGTTGATGCACTGCAAATACGACAGTGTAAATGAAGCTAAAGGTAGAAACACCTTGTAAGATGAATGGTACTTTCTTCATTGAACTGTGTGGATATGGTGTACAGAGTCACAAGTATGACAGCACAAAACAAATAATCATTGGTTAGTAGATGTGGTACTGACCTTCAGGAAGCACTTGTCACCCATCTTACTTGTAGCCCTGTAGTGAGCAATTTATTGTCCTTGTAGTTTTCTGTCATGGTCATTCTGAATCCCTTTAACCTTTGGTTTCTCTGGATAGTGTCTGTGTTTTCAGTTTGAGCAAAGATGGCCCTTTGCTAGGAGCTCCCTCTGTCTGTGTCAGTCTGTCCTTTATAACAATACTACTATATATATATATTTACACAATACAGGTGAGAGTAAATGTCATATATATATATATATATATATATATACAGTACTACTAAAGTCACTCCTGTTGAATAAATGCAGCATGATGTATCCACAGTGGAATAAGTAATAGATAACCCACTGTAAGGTGTGTGGTTGCACTCTGATATACACACGCCTTGGTGTGCGTTGTGATGCAGGAGGCCACAGGCCGCGTGCGTTCAACCACCCAAGGCATTCGTATATCAGACCATGACCCCACATCCTACAGTGGGTTATCTATCTTATAAAGTAGCTAAAATGGTTTTGGAGGGGGTGAAGTGCAGGTGTGCGGTAATGCTCTGATATACGCACGGTCATATGATGTGTTTCAGCCAACCAACAGAGAGTATTTTCCCTACCCTTTTTATAACCTCAGATAAACCGCACTGTGGTTATGTCAGAAAAAAAATAAACCACTCCAGATATGTCACCAGCAGGCTCCTGATATACCTTAAGGCAAAGCAACGCAAGGAAAGCAACCCATTGAAATGGACAAGACCCCTGGACACCGACAGTGACTCAGACTAAAGTACAAGTCACAACATACACAACCGGACAGAGAAGAGTCACCAAAGAGACAACTCCATCAATGGTCATGAATTCCTGCAACGAGATAAGAACTCGCTACTAAAGTTAATTCCTACAAAATAAAGAAAAAACTCACTCCTAAAGTTCATTACTGATCTCGATACCAAAAATAAAGAAGCCCACACATTAATAACTAATGTGTTGCACAAGCACCGACCCATAAAAATACATACATTAAAAAAATAAAAAAGTAGATTTCTCCACGATCAATCACGCACCAAAAAAAAAAAACTGTCATGAATGCACCCAGAAACCATACACTTCCCCGTAACTCGCACACATGAGAGAACCACACCCCAAAACCCACAAATCACAACACAGAAACAAACTACATCACACGTTACCAAGTCAAACCCAAAACACACCAAAGACTACTGTGATGTAGACAGTCAGCTCTGAGTGCTGTATCAAATTTCTTTTTATTACATATAAAATATGTGATGGGAAGGGCAGTCAGAAGACCCACAGTCTTGCTGAACTGACACATCCAAAAAAAAAAACCAAGGATAAGTTCAAAAGACAGGAGGTATTTAAACTACAGAGATCTGAGGTTCAATTAGCATGTTAAATTTGCTTTGATCCCAGGAAATGAAATTAGCCATTCATGGCATCCCCAAGGGAATCCTTTGATTCAGCTCATTTCATCAAAGAGGTTGATGGCTGGGCCAAACAGGACCCAGATGAATTTGGAAGGCCAAATATACATTCCCGGGGAACCCTTGAATTACATCAGAGAGACCTTTGAGGTATAGATTCCAAGGTCCAGACGGGATTAAAGAGGCAAATACATTTTTGCTTGGAATACAGTGACTTAGATCAAATAAACTTTTGAGATATATGTGTAGCAGAGCACAAACCCGTTTTGTCTGGTTAACCTGAAGAGAGGAAAGTCAGTGAGGTCACCTATTATGTTTTTTTAAATATTTTATTTAGACATCCTGTGTTATATAAAATACAGATTTTTGTTACACCAAGGCGGAGTTTGGTGACCTCAGAGAAGGCCGGCTCAGAACTGTGTTTAAGTGCTGCGAGAGCCTTGACAGACACACACAAGACAATATTTCTGACTGAGAGAAGAAGGATAACATCAGCACTGTAGGAGAGAAGTATTATGCGGATAAGAGAGCTTAGTTTGTACCTTTAAAAACCTGCTTTGTTTTTTAAGATTGTATGTGTTTGGGATATTTGTTCTGTATTTATTGTTCTGTTTTGATATTTTAAAGTAGAGATATATTTTACAACGGAAACTGCTTGGAGTTCCTTGACATTTCTTTTTATTTAAGTAGAGCTTAGAGCGGTTATAAGTGACACTGTATTTTAAGCTTATTGATATACCAAACTGGGAAATGGACAGAGTTCTCTAAAGTCTTGCATGGAGTTATAAGGGTTCATTTGAAAGACCTGGTTTGGTGCCCGTAGGAAAAGATATCTGGCCCCCCAAAGACAGAATTATCTGAGCCTGATGATTGGGTACGCTAACAAGAGGTTATCAGTTTGAATCTCTCCAGAACTTGAGACTAAGGTGACTTGAACCCACAAAACAGACAAGAGGGTTACCTTGTTCTGTTCACTGTACACAAATCATATGCTCAGAGGTTGGCACTTTGGGAGTAGAGGGCTGACCGGCTGAGCGAGTTTGTGACAACTACTACAACCAATTAAATAACTGCAAGTCACACACATGTCACCAACCCGGAACCCAGTTCTGAGACTTAGTACTACAAGAATGGACAGCAAAACCCAAAAAATAAACCATCAAAACAACAAAATAACCATAATACAATTAAAAGGAGCCCTACTGTATAAATCGCACACATGATGTGTGAGTGTGGAATACAGAAAATATTTGCATTCATGCAGAGTGACCTCTGATAATATCACTTGTGGCTTCACCACTCATGATATTATCAGATGCCACTCTGCACTCGTGCGAATATTTTCCTACACAGATACAGCAATTGATGTGGTCAGATATTTCCTGAACTTTCTATGACATTTCTACAGAAATTTCCTGTCTGCCTGCAATACTTCTGTGAGGCCACGAGAGTCAAGTTTATTTATACCAAGTTATGCATAAAAACAAAACGTTTATTGTGTCTGGTGGAATGGTGTTATGCATGGAATTCTATGCCTGGAATATGCTTATGATGTATAGTGGAACGCTGTTGAGCATGGAAAGCCATGCTCAGAATGGCATTGTTGTGCTTGACTCAGTGTATCACGATCGTGTTGTACTAAACTGAGTACATCACTGGTGCAGCACAACAAGACTGAATGCATTTGAGCATGCATGATGTTGGACTGCGGCTGTTACAACGGACAAGGAAACAAGCGGCACTTGAATGAACTGCACCAAGAAGGTACTTTCCATGCTGCTAAAAATTGGTATAGCCTCACCAGACACTATAAAAGATTGTCTATAGTGAGTCATTCACAGACAAGGATATTCTATGATCTCGAGGGCTCCTTGGCAACGGATGACCTCTCGAGCTTTGCTGTCAAGGTCTAGCGTTGCCAAGGAGACCTCTCGATCAAGAATATCCTTGTTATGAATGACTCCCCATAGACAATTCTCAATGTTCTGCTGCAGTAGTGACATCATTATGTTGTTCTGCTGCAGTAGTGATATCACTACTGCAGCAGAATAACCTGGAAAGCTGCCACATACTTGATTTCCCCTATCCAATTCAGCTGGAAGTTGTTTTTTAAACTTAAACTTGCAGAAAAATCTGCAGCACACTGTGTCAGTGATTTGGGCATACCATCAACCCTCAAGTGCCCCTCAACCACCAGTTCACTGAAACAAGGTGCAATGTCTGAAATAGGCATTGATGCTCATGCACTTTATAGAATAGCGGCTGGGCAACTCTATGCACAGCCAGTGTGTTGTGCCACCTTAGGGATCTAACTCCCATGGACTTCTCGAGCTTCGCTCTCGAGGTCACAGGGAATCAGAACCCCTCAGTGGCACAACACACTGGTTGTGCTCAGTTGCCCATCCACTATCCTATATATAATATGCAAATAGTAAAAGAAAAACAGCTAGATTAGTTTTGCTGTTTATAGAGTCTTCCGTATAAGTATATAGGATTGGGAAAATCAGTCTATTTCTTTCAATATGAAACCGGGTACATTCCAGTAACAAATGTTCAGTAGCTACAGCAGTAATTGGCAGTGAATGTCAGCTCAGACAATTACAATAGCGTGAAAAGCACTAAATTCAATATCTGTGCTCTGGCCCTCATACTTGAATCAAGTTTTAAGTCTGGTCCCCACCCACAAAAAGTTGTACACCACTGATTTAAACTCATGGCAACAACTGTTGCCTTGTTTTAGTGCTGTACGAGAAACTTTAGGGCTCTGCTCTAATACTGTCTCTGTCATGCTGTGGTCACAGTGGCATAGTTACTAGGCAGGGTGGGGCAGGATGTGTTAAAACATTAACATTACGGCACAACTGCTGGTGGAAGTTCATGATCTCTTTACAGTCATCACAGAACAGAACCAGCATTAGTCAGCAGGTTTTGCAAAAATGTAATACTTCATTCTTAAAATAAAATAAAAAATTACACATATTGATGCACACATCTAATAGGCGGTGCAACTGCAATCGGATAGAGAATGGCAGTAGACTCACCACTACTGGCGGCTCTACCACTGCTCTATCTGACTGCAGTTGCACTGCCTGTTAGAAGTATGTACTAGTAAGTGTGATTTTTTTGTGATGTGATTTTTGCTTCAAGAATAAAGTAACACCTTTTTGCAAAGCCTGCTGACCAGTGCCAGTTCTGTTCTGTGATGACTGTTCCGCTTGTCCTGTGCAGTGGATTTGTGAGTGGAGCCACAGGACTGTGCTCCTCAAAAGATTTCTTCACAGTGTACACATCATGGAATGAGCAGCGCGCTTACATGCTGCATCGGACACTGTTGCGCTCAGGTCAAACGGAGTGATGGACTTGCTGACTGATTGGGTTTTAGTGCTTATATGCACTGCGCATGTCTAATACTCAGCAGGATTCAATATGACCATCTTAACGGAGGTCTATTACAATGTCAGATAAATAAAAGTTAGTGACTTAAAAAATGGATAACCTTAAGATGTCAAAAGCGTGCCATTCATATTTATTTCCAGTCCCAAGCAGAACAGTGTAGTAAATTTCTCAACTAACTTTGTTGCACTGCTGCTTTAACTTTACTACTGGTTTGGACAATGGATTATTGGAAACTGTGCCAGTGCTTGTTAACCAGTTTAACTCTGCAGTCTTGCCAGCCCACCAGTGCCATGGGATGCCCGGGAGTCACCAGATTCAACAGATGTCAAGTCAGTGCATTCGGTTTTTGTGCTTGCCCCTCTGAAAATTTTGGCTCCCCCTTTAGATGCCAGGGGAACAGGGGTTACAAACTGGTGCACTGGAGCTGATAATCAAGGTGCCTTGTGGGGTCCCTGGCAGTCCAGTGGGTGGCAGGTGTGGTTGAAATTAGAAGATGTCCAGTTGTTGAAGAGAAAAAAAAGTTTTGTGCTTGGAACTGCATGTGCTCCTTTAAAATGGTGCTGGGAACAGTTTTAAATTTGTACCATAAAAGACTACTGAAAGCCGAGGCCGTTGTTGGCACGTGCTGCTGCCACGCTGAAAAAAGTGAAAGAGCTAATTTGCATATGCAGCCCTCATTGGCTGCTCCAGGAACTGTGGCTGAGAGCTGGGAGCACGTGTTCGTGCATGTTCCTGATTATGTGAGCTAGTCCATCATTCAGGCACACAGGTCCCACCTCCTTGTCCTGTCTGCCACCTCTTATTGGCTGCATCCCTAAAAGGAGGGTGCAGTCGGGCTGCACAGGCTAAACTGAGCTTCCACCTCCCACGTCATCTTGGATTTCGGCACTGGGAGGCCCCAGAAAAAGCAATGGGCTGAATTTTTTTAAATAAACCCCCCTCCCATCAGTAAAGTACCTGGTTGCCCTTAAAGAATACCCCCAGCATCAGGGAGGAGAAGGAGAGACTTGGCCTAGAGCCATGAAGACGGAGCTTCTATTGTGTGATTGTGCTTGCGTGATCATGCATAAGCCTAAGGAGTTCTAGGATTTGTAGTTTCAAACCCAGAAAGTGAGTCAGCCCTACAGCCAAGTGACATTTTTTTTTTATGTGTACTTTTTCTCCGCCACCATGGATCCAACATGGGCTATGCCCCTCCCTCGGAGGTGTACATCCTCCAGCCTTTACGGCCACCATGGGTACTGCCCTTTCTTGGTATTTTCCATTTTCTCTTGCACCCACATCCGTGCAATGGGCAGGCGACCATCTCCACCTCTATGAAGGCAGCCAATCACCCTGGATGTGGGCCAACTTCTTGTGCATGTGCCATCCACCAGCCACCACTAGATGTCGGCCAGCAGCACGCAGAGCAAATCCCCCCCCCGGCCCGAGGAAGGAGAGCAGTCCTCCAGATGCTTGATCCTTCCTCCCCGGCCGACCCCCGAACGACCTGAGTCAATTCCCGAACCCGGGTCACCAGTGTGACTCGAGGTAAGGCGTCCAACGTCTCAACACTTTGTGCCACTGGGCCAGCATCCAGGTGGCAGTTTTTAAAGAAAAAAATTAAAATTGAAGAAACAAAGAAAAAATCAGCCACCACCTCCCTACATCAGTGACTTTTTTAAGTTCATGAACACAGACAATGCTGCTGGGAAGTGAAAGCAAGGTGAGTCAAAGCACTCTGCCCCATTGACTGTGTAACTGGGAATGAACTGGTTTCCAGGATACTAGCCCTAGCAGCCTGCAAGAAAAGGAAAAAAAAGTGAATGAAGGCAGAGCAAGGCTGTCAAAGAATTAAAAGGTGTGTGTTGCTATGTGACCACCAAAGCAGGAGTAAAGGTATCAGCCAACGTGGGGTGGGCAAATCGGAGTTTAAGTAACTGTGCATGCCTCTTGATAAGAAAAAAAAATAACTGCATCCTGTGTTTTCTGCCTGTTGATGCCTGCATCTGCAGGAATACTGCTGTCCTAGTGGAGATGATCTCAGGTTGCCCATCTCTGCCTGCCTTGCTCTGGAGCTGCCAACTACATGGAGGATCCCAGTGTCTGCCAACTAGCCTTGGAGAACACTGTATGGCCCATGTATGGAGACCCTGGGTGCTGCCCAGATGACCCCTTGGATCGATGTGGAGTGAGGAGCGCAGATGCCAGGTGAGGAGACCTGCCAACCTCCCATCGCACACCGGGTTGGTATTCTCCCATATCTGGCTGGGTTGCCACCAGGAAGTGACCACCATCTGAGATGACCTCAGCCCAGCAGTGGATCATCCCCAGAATATGACCTCAACCCAGCAGTGGGTCATCCCCAGAATATGACCTCAGCTCAGCAGTAGGCATCCCAGAAGATGACTTCAGTTTCTGCTGAGATGATTTCATGCCAATGTCTGTGAACATTTGAAATCTCCTGAGAGGAAGAAGAGCTTACTGTAGCTGTCTGCGAGGTCAAGTGGAAGAGGACACTCAGAAACAAGGCCCAGCAGTCGACATGGATGTATATTGCTAAGTAAGAATATTTAGGTGTCATGCAACATAGTAGCAGTCATGGGTACATATTTGTTAGGTAAAAGTACTGAAATGTTAGGTGTAATTCCACGTAATATCATTACATAAGTACAGTTTTAGTAAGCCAGGTAGTCACCACACATGATGAAGTTAGTGCCTTGGTCATGTGTTTAGAGCGAGATGTGTAGCCCGGCTGGCTGGTATTTAGACCTGATGTGCCACTCTGGGCACCTGAGGTGGATCCTGCAGGTATTCTGCAGGTTGGACCGTCAGAGGACCTGTCCTAGAGGATGATTGGAGACCTCAGCGTTTTAAGGATTTGTTTGTCCATTTAGTTATGCACTGCCAGTGCAGTGTACCAGTTGTATACCCCTCTGGGGGCTGCTGGTGTGTGGTGGGTGCCCACCCTCTGCCAGATGGGTCATCAGAGTGGACATTGTATTGCTCACCAGGGATGTCGAGTCCTAAAAGAGTTGGTGAATGTAACACTCCATTGGAAGTTACTGAGTGAAATGTGTGTGTTCCTTCAAGAAGTCTTCTGATGTCTGAAATGGTGCCAATCTCTGTGCACTTGGTTAGATCTGGCAACTGGCCTGTCTGGACACTCCAAAGGGGAGGGGCTAGAGATCTGAGTCTGAAAGAGCTGGGAGTTCATGTTCAGTTGGAGGGAGCCTTCAGACTGACATGCACTGCCTGGCTCCCTCTGTGTAAACCTCACTTCTCAGAGGTTGGTGTTGAAATGAAACAGTGTGTACATTGTGGCTGCCATTGTACCACATCCCTAAAAGGGGGGTGCCCTTCTCCAGAAGAAGGAACATGCGTTTTGGAGTTTGACGGACTTCTGTGGGAATGAACTGCAGCTGAGAACTGCTGAAAGACTAAGGTGATATCTTGCCTTATTTTAAGAGGGTGAAATGATAGAGGTTGACTTTTAATACCCAGTGCTGCTTTCTGGATTTTGAACAAAAGTTTCCTGTCAGAAATTTTAATTTTATTTTAAAATTATTGGTTGGGAAAGGCACACTGAGCCAAAGCTTGTTTCTAGGTGTGTCCTGTAAGCACAGGGCAGTTAAGTAGTTAAGTTACTTGCTCAGGGTCACACAGAATGCAAGTGGGAGTTGTGGGTTTCACACCTAGACCTTTTGGTTCTTTAGGTTCAAAACTTGGTGATTTAACCCTGTAGGCTATACTGCCTCCCTAAAATGTAAAAGAAATGTGCACAGCTACTTTTAGAGGATCAGCATAATACAGTTTATGTTATGACCACCAAAGGTAAGCCAGTTGCCTATTTTTGCTCTGGTCTGATTTTTCATATCTGAGCAGGTGCCTCCGACTTGAGCATGTTATCAGAAATAAGTTGCTGATAATTGGGTGTTTAATTGCATGATATAGTATATGGTTACCCCTTGTTGTGCACCGAAATCAGTTGGTTTCAAAATGTTGTTGTAGGACAGTTCAAAGGTCAAAAAAGTTGTTGTACTATCGTTCTGATGTCACATCGATAGTACAACTTTTTAGCCTTGTCCTGCAATCTGCTTGGTTCACACAATGTTGCCCTTAGAAGAAAAGGAGCAGAAACATGGTGGTGTATTTTAGTGAGCGCTGAGCTGGTGACCCAACTACCGTCAGATCGGGATGTGAATAGCCACACTGTGCTTCCCTGTCAAAACAGTTAATGAATATTTTTTTTTGTTTACTAATTTGAAATAAAAAAATGACACGTACACAGGCAAGAGTGAAAAGACGGAGCGAGAGTGACTGGGAATGGCACCAGAGCGAGCGGGAGAGGCACCTACACTGAGTAACTATCAAAGAATGTTAAGTTATTTAAATCAAAAGAAAACTCAATTAGTGCTAACCACATACTACATAAAACAGTGGATGGGAGACCATCCACCACTAAGACGATGTTTCCCATCTCGGGAGTTGCTGACATCAAAGAGACCTCTCAAGCTTCACTCTCGAGGTCTCTATGATGTCATCAACACCCTTGATGGAAATGAGAACTACATTGCATAATATTTTTACTGATGGGCCAGTGTAAAGTATTTTTATCCAAGTTAGAAATTCTTCTGGTAGGTTATATCTTTTGATGATTAAAACCAGGTATCTCCATGAGACTCTATCAAAAGCTTTCTCTGCGTCTAGAGACACCAGGACCACGGGTGTCTCTGGTCCCTCAGAAGTGGAGATTAAGTGTTCCAGTTTCCTGATGTCATCACTGGAGTTCATTCCCTGCATGAATCCCACCTGGTCATTGCCTATCAATCCCCCTCACACGTTACCCAGTCTTGTCACCAAGATCTTAGCCAAGATCCTAATATCCAGATTAATAATGGAAATGGGTCTGTAATTAGTCACCTGTTGTGGGTCCTTATCCGGTTTAGGTATTAGAGTTAGCATAGCCTTTGTCAGGGAGCGATCTGTGAGGCCCTTCTCATACATATGTGAGTATACTTTGGCCAAGCAGGGGCTCAGTACTTTGCCCATTACCTTATAAAAATTAAGGGTAAATCCATCTGGGCCTAGGGCTTTGTCAGATAGGGCAAAGGGGGGATAGGGAACATTGCTTAACCAGGAGTAGCACGCTAAGCCGAACCTTGTTTTCAGATGTGACCTGGGAGCACAAGGAAGTTAAGTGATTTGCTCAGGATCACACAGATGTTAGCTGTTTAATTGCCATTAGAATTTCTGCTGATTCTGTTACTCTTTTAAGGATTTGCTGTTGCTCTTCATCATTTGTGGCAGTGTAATGCCCTCCATGAAGGTTTCCACCATATTTTCTACATCTGAGATGTCCACTACTGAGTACAGTTCCTGGTAAAATTCCTTAAAGACTTGGGCGCTCTCTCTTACCCCTGTCGTCCCCGTTTTGTTTCTTGATTCCCACTATAGTGCGTTTAGCTTCCTGTTTTCTGAGACTAAGGTCCATCAACCTCCCGGCTCCATCCCCATGCTCTATATATTAGGCTCTGGTTCTGTATATTGCCCTTTCGGCTTTATCCCTGATAAGGTCGTGATATGTATCCCTCAGCTTGTTAAGGGCTACTCTGACACTTTCTAGGTATCGGGGTTCAGTCTTTTTTCCAGGCTTTGTATCTCTGATAGGGTGTATTGCAGTTTTTTCCCCTTTCTTTTTAGTTGCAATTCTCAATAGTTCTCCTCTGACAAGGCATTTAATTGCACCCCATCCCTCATCTAGGTTTACTACTAACATAAGATTTTGCTCAAGGGACTCCTCTATAAACTCCTTGATTCTATCTTGTACATCTTTATCTTCTTAGTAGTCTGTTATTTAGCCTCCATATTCTATCTTGATCTGTTACTGTGGTGAACTGGTGCCTCATTTTTACCGGATTATGATCCGATAACACCCGGGCCTCAATTTTGCATTCGTTCAGTACCTGTAGCCACTCCCCCAACTGCAGCAGGTAGTCTATTCTTGATTCTGATCCATGTACCTGTGATTTGAACGTGAACTCTTTGTCTTGTGGATGTAAGACCCTCCATATGTCATATAGCCCCAGTCTATCCGTGAGGTCTCGTATCCCCCTCTGGGCTGGGCTAAGACCTTTTTTTGAGTTGCCTGTTCTATCCATGTCTGTTGACAAGGTCAGGTTCCAGTCCCCACCTATTAACATTGGTGGACCCACAAATTGGGCCAGTATTTTTAGTAATTCTGCGAAGAACTGTGGGGAATCAACATTGGGGCCATACACATTACCCAGCACCATCCTTGTGTCATTTGATAAACTCTGTAGGAAGGCATACCTACCCTCTAGGTCTTTGATTTTTTTTTCCACCACAAATTTTATATTTTTAGAAAACAGTTTCAATACTCGTTTTTTGTATTTGTGTCTTTCCCAGCCCCAAACACCTGTCCCACCCATTGTCTCTGGAACAGGTTTACCTTGTGTTCCGGCAAGTGCATCTCCTGCAGGAGCGCTACTCCCACCCCCAGATATTTCAGGTGTCACAACACCTGGTATCTTTTGCGTGCACTTTGGGCCCCTTTTAATAGTCCATGTAGCATAGCTAATCTCTCTCCAGCCATGGTTTAGTCTCTGTTTCCTGTATTCTATCTTGGCAATTTTCAGATCCATACCATGCAATACTAGCTTGTCTGTCTCCCATATACCATTCTAATGCTACTTTCCTAATCACACGGATTGCTATAAACGACTATGATGAGCGGGGTACTACAGGGATCCGTGCTGGAACCAGTACTGTTTAGGATTTTCATTGCAGATATCTTGAATGGGCTCCAAAGCAAAATCAGCCTGTTCGCAGATGATACCAAGATGGGAGCTGTGGTAGATGACATGAAGAGGGGGGAGGGATTGCAGGAGGACCTGAGTAAGCTGCAGGAGTGGGAAGATAAATAGCAGCTGAGGTTCAACACCAAGAAGTGTAAGGTTCTGCACTTTGGAGTCCAGAACCAGGGGAGGGATCATCACTTTAAATGGAGTTCAGTTGGGTTGCTCCACAGAAGAGAAGGACCTAGGAGTGCTCATAACAGGGAGCATGAACAACTCTGTTCAATGTAAAAGGGCAGTGGCAAAAGCCAACAGAATGCTAGGGTGTATAGCTACAGGGATCTCTTCCAGAAGTAGGGAGGTTATCCTGCCCCTGTATAGGTCACTGGTCAGGCCCCACCTGGAGCACTGCATGCAATACTGGTGTCCATTCCTGAAGAAGGACATCAGATTATTGGAAGGGCACAGCATAAAGCTACAAAGATGATCCAGGGATTGGAGGGCAAATCATATGAGAAAAAGATGGGGGAGTTGAATATGTACTCTCTGGAAAAGAGGAGGGACAGGGGAGATATGACTGAGACTTTGAATAAAACAAGATTAATACAGAGAGGATTTTCCAGAGGAGAAAGGAGAGGGACACGAGAGGACACCAACTGAGATTAGAAGGGGGGGGGGTAGATTCAGGAGAGAGATGAGGAGACATCTTTTCACAGAAAGAATGGTGGACAAGTGAAACTCCTTGCCAAATGAGGTGGTGGTCTGCAAGATGGTAGACAGCTTCAAGAGAGGGTTGGATAGGGTAAGGGATAATAGGATGGGGGAAGGGAGGAGCAGCAGCATTATAAGCTGCTAGCTGCACCCTCAAGCAGACCCTAGAGACCATGAGGCCTGTTTCAGCTGGCATTTTTTTACGTTCATATGCTCATAAAGTGTTTTACTTCTAGCTACCTAAATATTCTTTGCAGGAATTTGTTACTGGGTGGTCACTACAGGCACACTTATAGCCACGTCAGTCTCCTAGTGTCCCTTTGCAACCAAAAATTAAAAGAGCACTAAGTATCCTGTAATGTGTGGTGCACAGCGATCACATTTTTCATTGCTTCAATCATCACTGATGCATGGCCATGTCTGAGTGATAATCATGCTTTCCAGATTGTGACCTCTGAATTCTGATTGCACGCGGGATTATTATTCAGTGTGCTTCCTATGGTTTTGCTTCTACCATCATATTGCTCGATAGACTTTTGGTGCATTCATAAGATAACCAGTGCTTGCCTAGATAGCATGCTGTACATCAGTGTGGATTTATGTGTAAATATATATCTATGTATATGTTTATGTGTGTGTGTGTGTGTGTGTGTGTGTGTAATTATAGTGGCACGGTAGTGCCACTATAGTTAGGGTTGAGGAGCCATTTCTATGTTAAACCCCAAAACTTTTCACCTTAATAACTTTCCAACTGTTTGATGGATTTGCCTGAAATTTGGAACACAAGATCAAGAACCATAGGCCTTGGGATCTGCCAAGTTTCATACCAGTCGGATATACAGCTGTGGAGTTATTAAGCGTGATCTGTGCGTGCGTTTACGCTTTTTCTGGAATTCTACGGTCGCGCCTACAGGTCGTACGGTTTGCGCGACCAGCCCGAAATCTTCAGGGAATGTGCGGCCGGGGTCCCCAATGTGCCTTTTGAAGATTTCGTGAAAAAATATTAAACGGTTCAAAAGTTATTCAAAAAACAGTTTCCCATTATAAGTCAATGGGAAAAGTTAACAAAAAGTTCAACACTTTCGCAAATGCATTTTTACTTTCGCAAATGGGCCTGTTACTTTCGCAAATCGGCCATTTTGTTTTCAGTTGGTGATCAGAGAAATGGTTGGCATTTAAATTTGGGACCCTCTAGCAACCTAATTCTTTTTGTATTCACCTAGTCGGACCCTGAGGATGCTTGCCATGTCTTTATTTTGTGGTAAAACACCCCAGAAATATGTTTTTTCAAATTTCTGGAAAAAGTACTTTCGCAAATTACTTTCGTGCTCATGAAAGTGTCGAACTTTTTTGCGAAAGCTTTCGCAAATTGCGACAGTAGTTTTCCATCTGTGGGAAAGTGACAGCAATTCTTTGGCACTGCGCTGCAAAACAACCGTTGGGAGTTTTCGGCTGAAATTTGGAGGGAACGGAGCCGACATCTCTCAGATGTGCCTTTCAGTGCTGCATTGAAAAAATATTACACGGCAGCAAAGTTATGGCACTCCAAAGTTGACAGTTTTTCCCATAGGATAACATTACGGTGCCTGACGCATTACAGAAATCCTTTGGCACCCTGCTGCAAAATAACGGTTTGGTCTTTTTTCCTGAAATTTGGAGGGACGACAGTCAACAGCCCACAGATGTGCCTTTCAGTGGTTTGGTGGAAAAAATATTACACGGTGGCAAAGTTACAGCACTCCAAAGTTGACAGCTTTTCCCATAGGATAACATTACGGCGCCCACGCATTACAGAAATCCTTTGGATCCCTGCTGCAAAATAACGGTTTGGTCTTTTTTCCTGAAATTTAGAGGGATGACAGCCAACAGCCCACAGATGTGCCTTTCAGTGGTTTGGTGAAAAAACATTAGAGGGAGGCAAAGTATGGTGCTCAAACTTTTCTTTTTCCATGGGATAGCATTCTGACTACTTCGCGCCTTTCAGGGCCCGTATCTCGGAAACGGTGCAAGATACGGACTTTTCGTCATAAAAATCCTTAGCCCCCTAATCAGGGCTAAGTACCAAATTAGCCAGGACAGTTGTAAATAATATGACTTTTAAATTTTTTTTCTACGTCGTACGGTTCCTGAGATATAACATATTTAATATTCCAAGTTCTCATTTTCTGCACCAATACTCATTATTATGCATTCATTATTTGTACTCACTGTCTTTCTCTATGCAGGTTTTGGGGAAAACCAGCCTGTGCACTTCCATTACTGTTACTGTTGCCCTTTCCGCTTGAGTGTTCTGTACCCGCTTCACTTACCTTGGACGCTCATGGCCACCATGTGCGTTATCCTTTATGTTCATTTGCGCTATGCTTCTGTTATTTTTGCCATTTCTGTGTACAGTACTGTTTATCTTTCTGTTTCACTTTACGTCACCATGCCCATTGACATTTCTGTTTGCAGGCACCATGTTACTATGTGACAACATATCACGTGGCAGACCATTCCGTCACGCCACCATGTCGTTACCCTTTCTGTTCTCATTGGCGCTTGTGTTACCATGATAGCGCACTGTTAGCATTTCTGCTAGTGTTGCTGTCCTTGTTAGTATGCCACAAGACACATCATGTGGCGGAGCGATGGGCCCCTTTGGGCCCCCAGCTCCACTCCCACTTGACCCAGCGCTCCGGTGCTGCATTACATTCACTATTTCTCGTTATCATTCTCAAAAAGAAAGGAATTAGAGCCAAAAACTCTGTTTAATGCATTAGTTAGGGTTGTTCCACAGCGACAAAGTGAGAAATTCACTGTTAGGGTTGAAAATCCCCTTGGACCCCGCCCACCCCAACTGGCATTGGGGTGTGCATTGGGATTGTGGTCCTAACTCTCACCATTCTCCTATACTTCTGCTGCTTCACATGTCATGGGGTGAGAGTTAGGGCTGGCGATCTCAATGTGCACCCCAATGCGGTGGGGAGGGTGGGCAGGGGGTCCATGGGTTTTCAACCCTAACAGCAAATTCTCACTTTGTCACTGAATAACCCTAACTAATGCATTAAACAGAGTTTTTTTCTCTATATATATATATATATATATATATATATATATATATTTATGTATATATATAATACATGCAAAAACTTCGCTACTGCACCAGTTAGGGTTCCTGTCATGCCCTTGATAGTATGGAAATATGAAGTTAGGGTGTACAATCATAATAGCACTCCTAGACATAGAAACATAGAAGTTGACGGCAGGTAAGGACCACAAGGCCCATCCAGTCTGCCCCACTCACAACACAGTTACACTGTTAACCTACAGAACTTTCACCACAACAATTACAACAGCTTATGTTCAAGGCCCCCTGGAATTCTGTGGTTGCAGAAATTTGCTGCAGAATTTGCATCATGCCGCAGAATATATATAGTGCCACAGAATTCATTGTTTTTGGTGAATTTTCATATGAACATACTGTTTTTCCATAGTGTCAGGCTTTCTTTCCCACCTCGTTTATCCTGAAGCCCCTCCTCTATGCTCAGCATATGATGTCATCGATGACATCATATCATATTTAGCCAATGACAGGACTGCATTCTTCCAGAGAAATGAATAAATCATGCCGCAGAAATCAGAAAATGCTGCCGCAGAACACCAGGGGCCCTGCTTATGTTACACACACTCACAAGGGTCAGCACTTTTAAGTCAATTCATGTCCCTAATGTTCAGTCTAACAGGTAAGAATAGGAAGTCTGCAGTACTGCTGTGATTTCTTATAACTCACTAATGTGTTCTTCTGAATGTTAGGGACATGAGTTGACTTAAAAGTGCTGACCCTTGTGGCATGTCTGGCTATAAACTATTATAATTGTTGTGGTGAAAGTTCTGTAGGTTAGCAATGTGTCACTGTTGTGAGTCTGGGTGTTCTATTATGATTGTGCACCCTAACTTCATATTTCCATACTATCGAGAGCTTGACAGGAACCCTGACTGGTGCAGTAACAATGCTTTTTGCATTTGATTTCCATACTTTTTTAATGGAAAAACATGCAATTGTATAAGTATCCATATATCACAGTGGGAGCTGCGTTCCCATCCCTCCACAGATGCACATATGTATCCAGCTGTGGGAACACAGGGGCCTCTGGCCTCTGTACTTCCACAGGTAATGTTATAGTCAGGCATAGCAAAATCACAACAAATAGTTATAACTGCCATCTTAAATCATTTTCACCCCAAATGTTCAACATAGCCTTCTTATTATCACCTCATCACATGTACCCAGTACAGAAAACTTACAAATCCCTGTTGAAATATAATTCTGTGCATCTATAATGCTGTTATGTGCCACAGGTGCAGAAAAACATTTGTGGCAGGATTTGAAACATTATAGCTGTAATATTCATGAGGTGGTGTGAAAAGTGGTAATGTTGAAAATGTGTAGTCTAAACATGAGAAATTGGCTAAGTTACTAGCGTGCATGGAAACTGTGCAGCACACACTAGTAAGTCAGTCATTTTTTGGAATTTTTCACCAGATTATCAACATGGCTTTCTTGGGACCTCCCCTCATGAACAGTTGAACTGTGATTTTGTTAATTAATCCCAAACCTTTTTTTTTTTTTTTACTTACTACGCCTTTATTCTTCTGGTAGCCAACCTCCTTCAGCCATCCTTTTGCTGCCACAGCTGAGCCAGGAGTCACTGTAATGAGGTAGAATAGGACCCTGTCCCAGTTGTTATAGAAAGTGTTTAAATGCATGGATCTGTTCTGTTCTATTCTATTCCTTTCCTGTCTCTTGTCTGTCTTGCTACGCAACCAACTTTTCCTGAGAGACCTAGGACTTGATCACCCCGATAGTCTTGCAAGTCTCTGCTTCTCACTGTCTCTTAGTCTTCCCTTGCTGTCTGTCTTTTTCTCCCGTGCATATCTGCTTATATAAAAATATATGCAAAACAATGCATGGAAATGTAACTGATATTGGGATCCCTTTGTTCAGAAATTATATAGTGTTCATTTTTGAAATGTATAGCATTGTGGTTTGAGATGATTGCAAAAAACTATTTGAAACTCAAGAGGTTACCTGAGTGCACATTTTTAAGCCTTTTGCAGAAAAGCTGTGGAAAAAAAGGGCCTCATTTCTGGGACATTGTGTTCTAGCTACACATGCCTGATACTTACAAGAACAGGAAACTTGTTAAGAATGGAGGTTGGAAGGACTTATAAGAAAACTGAGCTGCAATTGCCTGAAAGAGAAAAAATGGACACAGAGATTAAAGAAAAACTCAGATGGACTTTTTCAGGTTTTTTTTTGGCCATTGTAAATAGTTATACTGAACAAGTTTATTTGTTTATGTTACTGCTAATGTAAATAAATACTTTTGGCAAATTCTACAACTGTTCCTGGTTTTTCCTATGCTTCCTGACCTGTGCCTCGATGACAGTCACCCACACGCAGTACCCCCTGGATTACCTCCCAAGGTGAAGCCATCGGAGCCCCCCCTGCAAACCTCATGGTGCTCTGTCACAGATGTGACAGGGCCCACCCCAGCCAAGAAAACATCATACTGTACACCAGAGGCATTTTTTTTTGCTTTGAAAAGTGGGATGTGTGTCACTTTGACCACCTTGATGCAGCCATGTCATGCATTATAACACCCCCCCACCCTCTGAGGAGCAGCGCTCAGGTGCTCCAGTAGTGGTGTGTATCGTGGTCACCTGGGAGCCCGGACTGGAGACATATACCCCCCCTGCAGAGGTCAAGAGTGTGCAATGGCGGCTCAATTCTCCCCTTCCCTCTGCTAGCCCTTGAGCATCCTGAGTCCATTCTCTAACCTGGGTCACCTGTGGCGCAGAGGTAAGTCTTTCCACAGCACCAGCTGGCCAGCACATCCATCCCGAAAGTTGATTTTGCACAGCGACCACGCTGTTCTGTGCCACAAGTGTGGAAACACATTTTGGGCTGGATGTGAAAAATGACAGCTGTACTGTTCATAAGAAGATGTGAAAAACTGACAATGTTGAAAATCTGGGGTGAAAATATGAAAAACTGGTGAAGTTACACGGTGCATAGAAACTGCGCAATGCATGCCTGTAACACAGTCATGTTTGGAATTTTTTCACAAAATTTCAAACTGTTTTCTAGCTATGGGTGTCAAAGGGTGCCATGGACACCGCAATGTTATCCTATAGGACATTTTGCAGGAAATGGCACAAAGGACACTCATAATGCAGTGATTTTTTTTAATGTTTCTGCTAAATATTCGGCATGGGATTTTTGGGACCTCCTCTCATGAAAACTGGCACTGTGATGTCGTTAACCTGTCCTGAAAGTTGATTTTGCACAGTGACCACACCAATCTGTGGCACAGATGCAAAAACACATTTTGGACAGGATGTGAAAAATGACAGGTGTATTGTTTATGAGGAGGTGTTAAAAAATGGCAATGTTGAAAATCAGGATTGAAAATATGAAAAAGTGGAGAAGTTACGAGCATGTGTAGAAACTGTGCAATGCACATTTGTAATGTGGTCATTTTTGGAATTTTTTCACCATATTTTCAACATGGGCTTTCAGGGCATCTCCTCATGAGCAGTGGCATCATGACTTTGTTAATCCATCCCAGAAGTTGATTTCACACAGCAACCACGTCATCCTGCACCACAGGTGCGAAAACATGTTTTGGGCAGGATGTGAAAAGTGGCAGCTGTACTGTTTATAAGGAGGTGTTAAAAAATGGCAGTGTTGAAAATCTGGAGTGAAAATATGCAAAAGTGGTGCAGTCATGAGCGTATGTAGAACCTGTGCAACGCACGCTCATAACACAGTCATTTTTTTGAATTTTCGAACCAAATTTTCAACATGGTCTTTTTGGGACCTGACCTCATGAACACTGGCACTGTCATTTTGTTAATCAGTCCTGAAAGGTGATTCCAAGCAGTGACCACAAAATCACCTTTCTGGTCCGATTAACGAGAAGACAGTGACAGTGTTCATGTGGTGGGGTCCCAAGAACCCCGTGTTAAAAATGTGGTATAAAAATACCTAAAAATGGCTTAGATATCAACCTAAGTTGAAACTTCCATAGAGTGCCATCATACAGCGCTTACTTTGATTCCTCAGTTCACAGTTCGACTTTCAAGAGTGCAGACGTGTCCCGGCCCAGAAAAGATTGTTGCTCTCGACTTCCGGAGGTAAGTATGGGTGGAGGGGTGGGAAATGGGTGCTCAGTGTGAGGGTGGAGATGGGGGAGGGGAGGCAATGAGGGTCCGTTTTCTTTTTTCCAGTTAAAAAAGTAAAAAAGTCTGGGGACAGTTTTCTTCATTTAACAGGGAAATATACATATTTTGGGGTAAACTGGGGTGGGTTCCTAGTGTGCCACTTGAGTTTGGGGGGATATGCTGCTGACAGGGGGACTGGGCATCTCGTCAGTAAAGAAAGCAGGCTTGGAGGCATCTAACACTGGGAGTTGGCATCCCGTGTTGGAAACATAAAATAAGTACAAAATATCTGGGCACACTAGGGAGTGTGCCACATAACTGTGTGTGTGTGTGGGGATGGGGGGTGGGAGGTATAACAACATGGGGATTGGGCAGCCTGATGTTGGTGAGGAATTTGGGAGTGGGGGCAGACCATAGTACTTCGATGCAGGATTCTGCAATGAAGATAAAAGACATCTGGGGACAGTTTTCTGTATTTAACAGGTAATGAAAAAAAAAATTGGGGTTTGTGGTGGTGGTGGAGGATTCCTGCTGCTGACACGGAGATTGGGCCCCTCGATGTCGGCAATGCAATAAGTAGGGTACAATGCCTTAAATGGCACTTCGATGCAGGATTCTGCATCTAACATGACAGTTCAATGCAGGATCCTGCATCAAAAATGCCTGCAGTCCTGCATTGTGCTCAGCATCTAATTTTTTCCCATAGGAAATAATGGGAAATATGTAATTCAATAACTTTGGAAGAGAATATTATTTTTACACCAAATCTTCAAGAGGCACATCTGTGAGGCCAATGCTTCCTACCCTGAACATTTCAGCCACTAATATTAACCCATTTTTGAGATACAGGTGAGCAAAAAAACAGCCAAAAGAGCATAACCCTCTGTTTTTTCAACACTCTGTATCTCAAACACTGCAAAAGGTATTGACACAAAATTTGGCAAATTAAGAGATCTTTCTGTACCTGCAAAGCATGTCAAAAGTTTTGCAAATCTCTTGAATGGTTCCAAAGTTATTAAAGTGCAAAGTTTGAGGTTTAACATTAAATTGCCCTGTAAACCCTAACTATACTGGCGCTACTGTGCCAGTATACTTATATATATATATATATATATATATATATATATATATATAAATCACACATGCCCCCACACAAAGCAAAGCATCATGGGCTGCATATGCAAATCATCGTAGAATGTTATGCTGGTCCAACTTTAAGCAGAATTGAATGGTGCCGAAAGGCCTCTCACACAGTTTGCAAAGGGTGCTAACAGAAGACATAGACACGTGTTTCGTCCTACCAGGACTCATCAGTATGCCTCGTCAGTTTGATACCCCAGTGGAATGGACCAGCTACCCTTAAGGCAGTGTGCCTTGGATATATTGTGGTGAACCCATTAAAATAAAAATCTATTTAAAAGACAAAGAACCTCTGTGCGAAAACCCAGAGGCAAGGGTTACCCCAAAGGGCATTTGGCTGGGAAGCCAAGTTTCAAGAAAATACAAAATCACACATGCCCCCACAAAGCAAAGCATCATGGTCTGCATATGCAAATCACCACAGAATGTTATGCTGGTCCAACTTTAGGCAGAATTGCATGGTGTCGAAAGGTCTCTCACAGTTTGCAAAGGGTGCTAGCAGAAGACATAGTGATTTTGTATTTTCTTGAAACTTGGTTTCCCAGCCAAATGCCCTTTGGGGTAACCCTTGCCTCAGTGTTTGCGCACAGAGGTTCTTTGTCATATATATATATATATATATGGGCATGGGTATGTTTGTGTGTGTGTATATATATATATATATATATATATATATATATTCACATATATACATAGTTATACACACACAGATACAGATAGGGGCATGGTGGTCAGTACCACAGTGATGAACCGCAGGCCATCTAGTCAAGCACAGGTAGCATAATGAATGAACAAAAAGTACATTGAGCAATGCAGCACCAGCAGAAAAAGCATATGAAGTACGTTGAATAATGACTCTGCATGCAAATATACAGAATTCAGATGTTACAATCTGGAAACCATGATTTACATGCCAAGCTTGGCATGCAACAGTAATTATATATATATATATATGTAATATATACATATATATATATAATATATATATATATATATATAATATATATATATGTACTGTATATATATATATAGGATACATGATGGGCAAGAGTGGAATATGGAAAATATTCTCACTCCTGCAGAGTGAGCTCTGGCTATTTCACGAGTGCCAAGGCACAAGTGAAATATCCAGTGCTCACGATGCAGGAGTGAGAAGATTTTCCATATTCCACAATCTGCACATCATGTGTGCTATTTATACAACAGGGGTGAGAGCTCTTCTATTACATTTCGTTTTATCTTTGTTTGGTGTCTTCATTTCTGCTGTTTGTATGACTGAATGGGTATCAGTGGTGTGTCTGTTAGGTCTGTTATTGGTTGTTTGCTGTTTGTTTGATTGCTGATTGGATGGTGTTCTCAGTAGTGTGCTGTGTGATTGGATCATTTGTTTGTGAGGGTGGGAATTTCTTTTAAGTTTGGGAACAGCACGATTGTGATCGTCATTACTCAGGTATAGTTCTTATGTGTTTAGTGAGTTTTGTTGGTGTTTTCTGGTCATTTCTAATTGTTTGTGTGCACATTTGTATGCTATCTGCTTCGGCTTTAGTGTGTCTTTTGATAGAGTCTGCTTCAATTTTGTTTATGGCTGTGGGTACTCTCTGACTTACGTTTCCTGTAACATGTTTCACTTTCCTGTCTGTGGTGTGGAATGGCGACTGATACAAAAAGAGAAAAGTTAGTTAAGAACATTGTTTATAGTGCTGACAGGCAGAGGAGAGCATTAGTAGTCTTGTATTTTGTGCCAGTTGTTTTGAAGGCTTGCTCTTTGATTTCATTTCGGAGGAGAGTTGTGCACACTGTTGGGACTGCTTGTGCGAGTGCTGCCAAAATGTCTGTAAAAGGGACGTGGATTAACATGTTGGGTTTTACGTTTGGTATAGGTTGATAATTGTCATCTGAAGTATTAAACATCTATAGTTTTTTTGTAGTGTAGGCAGTGGGAAGACCGGGATATTCAGTGGCAGGAATGGGTATAGAAAGAGGGAGGAAGCTGATGTCAGCAGAGTATGTATAAACAGCATTTATTTTAACTCTGCTGATGTCAGCTTCATTTATTTCACTGAGGTTAAAATAACAGGCGTTATTGTAACTTTGGAGCTCTCACCCCCATTGTACAATATATATATATATATATATATATATATATACACACATACAGACACAGTATAATGCATCCAACTACAATTATGGTCCATCAGTCACAGTGGTGCTTGTGAATGCATGCCATTTTTCAAATGTTTTTTCCAACCCAGTTTCTATGCCACTGTCTGTATCACTTTTTCCCCTAATGTTTGCACAAGGAAGTTGCTAAGGTGATGGGTAGATGTGAGTGGTGTTTGTTTCTTCTGGATCTATGATGCTGGTGCGACAACAAAGACATCGATGTCCTCAACCACGCTGGGAACCCATCGACACCCCTGACTGTGACATGAACCGAACTGACTGGCACCACTGTGATGTACAATGTGGGAGGGGGGCTGTGCCCCTGAACACTATAGATATCTAACTCCATGTCGCACAGACAGTGAATTTGGATATTTACCCCCCCACACCCTAAGGTGTCTCGACGCTAAACCCCTGTCGCTGTTGATATAGGTGCTCTGGGGTTTTGCTGTGGGGGGTTCGGTGTACTGGTGTCACTGTAGTGAAGGTATACCATTTCTGCTGAATGCATCATGAACACTGGCTGCATTTAATGATAACAGTATGATAATGACACACACTGACAAGTGACAGCTTAGTGCACATCTCATAAAGAGCTGCGAATCACACCTGGCCACCTGGAATGCTTACTATTATCTTTTCTGTAGCCACTTCTAGGAGCAAATATTATGGGAAAAATATTTACAGAAGCTGTACAATACAGAGCTTCCCAATTCTCTATCCAGAATTACTGCTGTGGCTGAGTGACCTGTGCGCCACTAAAACTGGGTGCATATATGGCCTCGTTACTGATTTGTGTGGTCTGTCCAGAGCATGGCAGCCTAGATTGTAAGTGGGTGCACCACACTACATATGAGGTATGACCTTTAGATGCTGTGCTATACATAGCTGCCAGCTGCCAAAATTGCAACTGCTATGCATGCATATTTGTGGGTGTGTGTTCCATGTAGTGACTTGTGTCATGGCTGCTACTAGAAGTAGTACCATCAAAGACTGGCAATTCAAACTCACTTGCAGGAGGATATGCGGCCAACGTATTTACAAAGTATAAATGGGGGGTGTGGGGGTCAGGGGCTACAATGGCCAGACTAGATGAACCACATGGCACCAGTCTGACGACACTTGTTTTTTGTTCTTATGCTTCATGCAGTGCATGTCAGCACCATGTGGTCATGGCAGTTTCATGACTCAGATGGGGGGGGGGGTACAGTCCATACGAACTTTTAAGGCCAAACATTTTTGAAACAATATTTACAGAAGCAGTTCCATAAAGAGCCTGTTACAATCACACAGGAGTGGTGTGCATATTTATGGGACACATACACACAGATGAGAGAAAGACGAAAGTGCCTCAGGTGGGACTTGAACCCTGGCTGTCTGGAATGCCATTACAATTGTGCTAACTAGCTGCACCACTGAAACAACTGGAATATGGGCTGTCCTGAAGCACATTGCTCTTTCTCAAATGCACAACCAAGTAACCACACCTCTGTTTACATGTGTTCCATAAATATTCACTCTGCACTCCTGGGTGATTGTAACAAGTAAATGTTTGTGTAATCACTGAGTTACGCATTTGAGAAAGAGTCATGTGCTGGGGGAAAGCCCATAATCCAGTTGTCTCAGTGGCACAGCTGGGTAGTGCAGTCGCAATGATATTCCATGCGGGTTGGATTCAAGCCACAGCTGAGGCATGTACTTCATTCTCCCCTCTGTTTGTATACTACACAGAGCCTCCAACAGTCAAACGGCTAACTGGCATGCATCCAGATTTACTGTTTTCTGTCTCTTGGACTGCCTAGTGCCATGGCTTCTACCAGAAGGAGTAGAATCAAACACTGGTAAATCAAACTTGCTTGGTACAGGTCATACAGGCAGCATATTTAAAAAATGTAAAAAAGGTGTGGGGGGTGGTTTACACAATGGGTAGACTAGCCCATCCTCCAGTCCTGAGGTACACACCTGTTGCCCAGTGAGGCATTGGATAGGTCTGCCAAGGGCCTGACTAGGACCTCTGCTACCTCATTCAGAACCTTGGGCAGAATGGCATCTTGCCATGGCACTTTGTACACCCTCAGTGCCATGGCATCTTGTCATAGTGCCTTGTACACCCTCAGCACCCTGGCATCTTGTAATGGTGCTTTGTACACCATCAGTGCCCTGGCAACTTGCCATGGTGCTTTGTACACCCTCAGTGCCCTGGCATCTTGCCATGGTGCTTTGTACACCCTCAGCATCTTGCCATGGCACTTTGTACACCCTCAGTGCCATAGCATCTTGGCATGGTGCCTTGTACACCCTTAGTGCCCTGGCACCTTGTCATGGTGCTTTGTACACCCTCAGTACCCTGGCATCTTGCCATGGTGCTTTGTACACCCTCAGTGCCCTGGCATCTTGCCATGGTGCTTTGTACACCCTCAGTGCCATGGCATCTTGCCATGGTGCTTTGTACACCCTCAGTGCCATGACATCTTGCCATGATGCTTTGTACACCCTCAGTGCCCTGGCACCTTGTCATGGTGCTTTGTACACCCTCAGTGCCCTGGCATCTTGCCATGGTGCTTTGTACACACTCAGTGCCATGGCATCTTGCCATGGTGCTTTGTACACCCTCAGTGCCCTGGCATCTTACCATGGTATCTTGTACACCTTCAGTGCCATGGCATCTTGCCATGGTGCCTTGTACACCCTCAGTGCCATGGCATCTTGCCATGGTGCCTTGTACACCCTCAGTGCCATGGCATCTTGCCATGGTGCCTTGTACACCCTCAGTGCCATGGCATCTTGCCATGGTGCTTTGCACATCCTCAGTGCCATGGCATCTTGCCATGGCACTTTGTACACCCTCAGTGCCATGGCATCTTGACATGGTGCCTTGTACACCCTCAGTGCCCTGGCACCTTGTCATGGTGCTTGTACACCCTCAGTGCCCTGGCATCTTGCCATGGTGCTTTGTACACCCTCAGTGCCATGGCATCTTGGCATGGTGCCTTGTACACCCTCAGTGCCATGGCATCTTGGTATGGTGCCTTGTACAACCTCAGTGCCCTGGCATCTTGCCATGGTGCCTTGTACACCCTCAGTGCCATGGTGCTTTGTACACCCTCAGTGCCATGGCATCTTACTATGGCACTTTGTACACCCTCAGTGCCCTGGCATCTTGCCATGGTGCTTTGCACACCCTCAGTGCTCTGGCATCTTGCCATGGTGCTTTGCACACCCTCAGTGCCATGGCATCTTGCCATGGTGCCTTGTACACCCTTAGTGCCATGGCATCTTGCCATGGTGCCTTGTACACCCTCAGTGCTCTCAGGCATGACAGAACTATGCCCTTTTAGATATCCATGTCCCCGGCCTCCCTACCTCCCCCCCCCCAGGATGGCCCTCCCCATTCTCCCTTGCAAACACTGTGCAGCAGTATTTTCCTGGTGCTTTTGCCTTTTATCACCCACACACCCATCCCTCCTAATGCTTACTATGTGGTCCTCACAACTGCTTTTCTCCCAAATGACCCTACAGAATTCCTTCTCTCCCTCCTTTATTCCCTGCACTAGCCTGAGCTCATAAGATGCCTTTGCTTTTCTTACTGCTCTTTCCACCTCTTTTGCTTCCTTCAGGTACTATCCCATGTTCTCCACCTCACAGCCAGTATAGCGCAGTGGAGTAAGGCTATGAGTTTCAAACCTGAAGACCTGGGTTTGAATCCCACAGTCCCCACTTGCATACTGTGTGACTGACCCTGAGCAAGTCACTTAACTTCCTAGTGCTCCAGGGTCAAACCAGTAAACAAGCTTCAGTTTAGTGTGTTGCTCCTGGTTAAAAAAAAGAAAAGAAAAAAAAATGTTCCCCACCCCTCCAAAAAAAAATTACCTTACTCTGGGCATTTCTACTGGGTTTGGTTGCCTCCTCCATCCCCAGCTTTATGAATTCATACCTCTGGTTAGTGTCCATATTAAGTTGAATTCTGTCCAGGTACCATTTTACTACTTCCCCCTTCATCCGGAATTCTGTCATCCACAAGTGGAACAACCATTGCTTTGGATACCACTTTTTCATTACCCACAGTCAACATGATAGGCTGCAGGAGTTCTCTGGGGGGCAAGCAGCCTTGTCTAATCAAGTGGCACAGTGATTTGAGTCTTGCTGCTCGAGTGAGTACATGAGGAGCCCTACTCAGTTTACTGGAAGTAGGAAGAGAAGCTATAGTTCATGGAACATGCATCCGAACTACAGCTTATGCTCCGTTACATTTTATCTGGTTTTATTAACACTGCAGGCTTTTGATATGGGCCAGAGCCATGTATGAGTAGTCCTTGCCTGGATATTTTTTATTTTAAGCACTTTGCTGTATCTGGGGCTAATTCAGTGAGCTTGACCCTTAACAAGAACTTCCGGGTCACCCACACCATTTAGGAGTGCCCTGCTGTGAGCAGGGCAAGCCAAGCAGGGCGCACGCGGCTACAAGCACAGAGACATGTACATCAGCATGTGAGGTAATAGGAAGCCTTTGCCTCAAATGTTGCATGTATGCCTTAGGAGAGCTTAATAAGGAGTTTATATGTGACAAGTGCCTATTAATTGAGGTACTTCAGGCGGAAGTTGCTGCCCTTCAAAAGAGAGTGCAAACGCAGGCAGATATCAGCACATTAGAACAGTACATTGATTCGTTAGCTGATAATATCATATCTACACTGGAGCAAGTGATACCAGGTCTGCTAAATGTTGCCATAGCACCCTTAGTAACTGGTAACACACAGGACGACGATTAGTGCAAGGTGTCTCAAAAAACTAAGAAATGTAGAAGAAATATAGGGGGTGCATTTAGCATACTCACTCCTAACAGATTTAGCATCCTAGTGAATGATACCAACCCAGGTGATTGCAAAATCAGGAGCAAACATTGCCACCATATGCATTGTGAGACATACAGTCGGTAGCATAGAACTGATGTTAGATCAAACAGCATTAGTAAGCAAAGATGCCCAGTGTGTTGTTCTGGTTATCGGGGATTCTATGTTATGGTACATGGATCACACATTGGGTAGAAATCGTAACAATAATACTACTGTCAGTGTACTACCAGGGCAGGAATAGCAGATGTTAGGCATCTTCTATAGGCCTGCTTGAGAACACATTTAAGCCAGTAATATTAATACATATAGGGGTAAATGATGTCGGCAAAGGAAATTTAGTCAACATGCAGAGGGATTTTGAATATGTAGCCAAAGGGTGTGACCTGCTAATTTCTGGTATCCTCCCCAGTCCTAGAGTTAGTCGGACCAAACTTAAGAATATTGAGGGGCTAAATGACTGGTTGAAAAGGTGGTGCCTATGGGAAAATCACATCTATTTAGACAACTGGGGGAGTTTTCACAGGGTGGTTTACATCTAAATAAACAGGGCAAGAGAATTTTGGCACACCACATTGTGTGGGAGATCGATAATAATTTAAACTTCACAAAAGGAGGGCTGAGGGAGGTCCAATATGCATAGCACCACATTCAAGCCCAGTATATCCTGATAAATGGAACTGTCTGATAATAAATGCCAGAAGACTTAATAACAAATTTGATGAACCTCTGTATACTTTGCAAGAGTCCAATATTCATATTTGTGCCATAACTAAAACTTGGTGGAGCAAGGGGGACATATGGGATAAACAAATTTCTGGTTATGTCCTATATAATAAAGACAGATCACATTCTAGGGGAGGTGGCACGGCTTTGTATATAGCCGACAATATTATATCTGAAAGCGTAGATACATCCCAGTAGGACTTAGCGGAGATATTATGGGTTAAAATATCTCCATCATATGATCCCAAAATTAATGTAGGACTAGTTTATATGCCACCCTCCGATTGCATTCTGCAGATTCACAGCTTTTGGATTATATGAACAAAATAGCTTCAGCAGGCAACATCATACTAGTGGGTGACTTTAATCTCCCAGGGATCAACTGGGATCTTCTGAAAGCTGATACTGCAAGCGAACAGAACTTTTTGGAGACTTTTACTTTGGCAGGTCTGGACCAGTTTGTAAATGAGTGCACTAGGTACAACCACGTTCTGGATTTAGTCCTTAGTAATATGAAAAGCAATACCCAGGAATGCCAGGTCCTGCAACCACTCAGTTCCAGCAATCACAATATGGTGGGGTTTTGCTTTAAAGGCAACCTGGGTAAATCGGTCAGTAACACACTACTATATAACTATGTCAAGGCTGACTTCCACAGCATGAGAACAGTAGCCCATGAGTTTAGCGACTGCAATTGGGTGCCTTCCGAAACTGCAACTCAATCACGGTGCTTTAGACCATGGCGGAGGCTGACCGGATGGGGGTGTGTGCGACTATAGTGACAGGATGTCGCTATACGTACACGCCAAGACAGGGGGAGTGAGCACACTGCATGGGGTGGACAGGAGGGAGGATTGTGAGAGGTGGCACCATGGTGAGCTGCCAAGCCACTCCCATGGCCTGGTGGGTGGGTTCAGGGCTAGGGGCATGTGTGGTGCTGGTTCGGGTCTGAGTGCAGGTGCCTTTTGTTGCGTCAGCCTGCAATTATTTTGTAGATTGCTCCCCACCATACCCGGAGTTGAAAATCCTTAAGTAGGGTCCCCAGCGCCCTTGTGCTGTCTGCCGGGGAGTCAGAGTGCTGAAATTGATTTTTGGCACTCTGGCTTCATAATAATGCCGATCGCCTTTAGGCTTTCTCTGTTATCACATAAACCCTATGAGCACATTCCTAGCATCATAGGATTGGCAAGTTGACTTTGTCAGGCAACCCCTGCAGCATATGTGGATCACATTATGTAGCAAAATCACCATGTTGGTACAAAAATTCACACCTTGCACAAAGAAATATGATGGCTCCAAAAACTACCCCTTGGTTAACACTAGCAGTTAAGATAGCTCTTAAACGGAAAAATAAAGCCCACTGTAGGGCCAAAAAATGTAGACAGAAAACTTGTTGGGTAGCATTAAAGTCAACCCTAATGTCATGTAAAAAAGGAAACACCACGCTAAAGCAAATTATGAGCAGAGATTGGCAGCCAAAGTAAAAGACAACTTCAAATCATTTTATTCATACATATACAGCAAGAAAGGCAGCAAAAAAAATAATCTGACCCTTGAAAGATTCCAACGGGGTGCTAAACACTGATAATGGCTTGATGGTGCAGTACTATAATAATTATTTTTCCTTCATTTACAATGCCAAAATGCAAGCCACACTTAAGCATCATGACCAGGGTAATAATCATGTAATAATTGATATTAAAGATGTTAAGGATAGGCTAAATTCACTAGACCATAATAAAGCCCAGGGTCCTGACGGACTTCACCCTAGGGTATGTAAGAAGCTGGTGGAGGTCTTAGCAGCACCAACAGCATTCCTATTTTGGGAATCTATAAACTGTGGTGTGGTACTGGAGGCCTGGAGGCAGGCAGAGGTGATTCCACTGCACAAAAAGGGGACCAAACAGGAGGTCATTTCATTTAATTTCATTTTATTTTTTACCCTTGTAAGCCTGATGAGTAAATTGCCCATTTTCACAGATGACAGGCATTACAATGAACAAGAAACAGATACAATAACAAGTACAATACATTATGTCAATATACTATTCAGACATTTGACAAGTACATTCCTGGGAAAGTTGTAAGTGCCTTTTTAACTTTGGCTTAAAAGAGAGTGCAGAAATACAGTTTGACACATCATGTGGGAGCGAATTAAAATAACATGGTCCCCTGTATAACCATGAGCGTTCTCCAGATGTTTTCTTAACAAATGGAACATTAAATGTAAACTTTAATTGAGTTCTGGTACACTTAGAATTAACATATTTAGAAAAATATGTACTTACTGAGGTAGGTAACAAACCAGATTTGATTTTAAATAGAAAAAGACACCTCTTAAGCTGAATTCTATTTATAAGAGAAAGACAATGAGAGGATTTGAGTAATAAACAGTGGCGAGTTCTAACTGGAAGAGAGAGCATGAATCTTAAGATAGAATTATATGTGACCATCATCTTTCCTAAAAGTTTACGATTCATAGCAACATAAACCACCAACCCATAATCCAATACACTGTAAAGGAATCTATGTGCCAAAAGCTTCCTAGATTCAGTTGTTAAATACCTGTATGGCTTAACTCTTCATAGACACCCAAGTCTTTTATGAATTTTTTTGATGGTAGAAATAACATGGTATTCAAAAGTAAGATTGGCATCAAAAATAAGCCCCAAATATTTAAATGTATCGACTAAGTCAATGAGGCGGGGAATTATAGACCAATAAGCCTGCCATCAATTTTAGGAAAAATCCTGGAGGGCATTATCAAAACCCACATCACTGATACATTACTTCTAGCAGAATATATAGACCCACACCAGCATGGTTTTAAAAAGGGTAGATCATGCCAGGCAAATCTATTAGAGTTCTATGGCAAAGTCAGCCAAGCCCTAGATACCAGAAACACAGTGGACATAATATTTTTGGACTATTACAAAGCCTTTGACAAGGTTCTGCATGGGGAACTAATTGATGCCTTAATCAAGCACAGTATTTATGGGAGTCTCTCCCACTGGATAGAGGCATGGCTATCCAATAGGAGGCAGAGGGTATGTGTTAAGGGCTCAAACTCAAGTTGGATGGAGGTGACCAGCTGGGTACCCCAAGGCTCAGTGCTAGGCCCCTGCCTTTTTAACATTTATATTTCATCAATGAGATGCAGTACATCAGTCTGGGAATCTAAAGTCGCAGATGACATGCGGATAGGATTCGTAGTAAATACCCAAGGAGATGTTGAAACCTTACAATTAGCTTTAGGTGAATGAGAACTATGGGCCAAACAGAATAAATCTACCTTTAACATTGACAAATGTACTGTGATGCACCTAGGCAAAAGTAACAATCATTGTAAGTATAAATTGGATGGAGTAGAGCTCAAAACAGTACAGGATGAGAGGGACTTGGGCATAAGGGTTAGCAATGATCGTAGCTTTAAACTACATTGCAGTCAAGTTATAAAAAACTCTAGCAGAATACTGCACTGCATTAACATATTAAAAGCAGAGATAAGCAAGTAATGCTTCCCCTTTATATACCCTTGGTTCATTCCCATGTGGAGTATTGTGCCCAGTTCTGGGCCCCAGGGCAAAACAGAAATCAGAGCACTGGAGAGGATGCAAAAAAGAACCACTAAATCAATAAATGGGCTTAGTGGGTTAGAATATCACCAGAGGTTGAATTCATTGTGTCTACAGTATACTTGCTAGAATACCGTAGACTGAGGGGCAATATGTGCTTGGTCTATAAAGCCCTATTGATGATGAATTGTGGGAGGAACTGGGACTTGAGCTAAGATTACAGGTATATGATACAAGAGCACACCCATTACAACTAAAAGGGGCCACCTACCAGCCTAACAAAATGAAACATTGGTTCAGCGTTAGAAGTACTAAGATATGGAATGAGCTCCCTGTTGAAGTAATAGCTAGTAAAACCATAACGGAGTTCAAGAACTGCCTGGATACCCATCTAATAGTTAACAACATCAAAGGATATGTCTAATTACTGGTGAGCTATAATGGACCTAAAAGTCTACAAGAGCTCTATATCTGCCTATGAGACCTATGAACCATACTGGGTGCTGGTCACTATGTGCCAGTGGTTTGGCCACCCTTGGTTCCCACACAAACTCCACATTATCCAGCATGATGTATAGGATGTTATAGTACATGATCTACCATTGCATTGTGTTTTTCTGCTACAAACAGAAGTATACCAAGGTATGCCATATAAACGCCACATGGCACTGCCAGTCAGGTCAGTTGTTTTATTTTTGGGGGGGCATTTGGTTTTGTAATAACCCATCAGGTTATGGAAGCAATATTTGCAGAAGCTATGCTATACAGACCCTCCAGCAGCCAACTGTGTTACTGCCATGTATCCCAATTACTGCTGTGGCTGAGTGACCTGTGTGCCACTAAGATTGGGTGCTTGAATGAGCTTGTTATTAATTTGTGGGAACTCAGGTAACTAAAAATATTACACACTACTGCAAATATCAGAACAATAGAGGTGGCAGTGCCAGTATGGGAACAACATCGACATCCAAGTGCTGTCAGTTTCCCTTATGTGGCTGTTATGGGTCCCATTGCCAGTGGACACTTGTTCACTGTAAACGCAGGCATGGAATGGCTCTGGGTAGTACATGTGGAGGTCAATCTCCCACAGGCACCCCTGCCATGGCTGTCAAAGCCATGTCAGACACATTGTGGTCTTGTGTCTTACTGGTTAGTCCAGAAAAAGGCATCCTCAATTGTACATGGGTTGTACCACCCTTTTCTGGCATATTTTTCATGCATGGACCTGATTGGCAGAATTAGTTCTCCACAAAAAATGTTCATTTCTCTTCCCATGGTGTGTGCTCATGGTCTGTTGCCACACACACAAAACATTTCATTTTCCCCAGAATGTATGCTCATAGACTGTTACCACACACTCAGAACATCTTCATTCCCAATGGTGTATGCTTCTGGTACTATTGCCACACACCAAAATAACATCATCCTGCAGCAATGGCCCTTGCCACGGGAAACATGGTGCCCCCTCAGTGAAACAGCACTGCCTTGCTCATGCCACATGGTGATCCTCCTACCTTTTGCCCCAACTGGCAGTCTCAGCCATTCCTTCATGGTTACACCAATGAGTCTTCAATTCCCGCTGAATTGCTCAAGACTCCATGATGAGGTGTTCAGACAGGTGTGACCTAGCCTCATCTATGGGACACACACCTCGGTCAACTCCCTATTGAGAACATTTTCTGCATCTCTACTCATATATTTCATGCTTCTTCCTTCCAGCATGGAAAGTAACAGAGCAGTAGTACTGGTGAAGGTCCTGATAGTTACCAAAGCTGTCACAGACCTAGGGGTTATCATTTCAGATGACAAATGCAATATGGCAAAACATGGTGGCAAGGGAGTCAGTGGGGCAAGTGGCATACTGTGGTGCATAGGTGTCGGCATCACTTGCAGAAGGTGGTATGTGTTGAGGCTATTGTGTATGACTGTGGTAAGGCCTCACCTGCAGGACTGTGTGCAATAATGGATTGCACACATGCCATTACGTCACACCAGCTTACGGACATTGCCATACTGCATGCAGTTAACAGTTGTGCAAATCAGATTGCACATGGGGGTGTGTTGGCAACAGCATGTTGTTATGGTACTCAGATGGCCTAGTGGTGTGGGGCATTATCCATGTCAATGACATGTGATGTTGCTTCCAAGAAACACATAGTTTGTCATGCCAGATAAAAAGCAGCTGTCACTGCCGGTGATGGCAGTTTTTGCATTAGTGTGTGTGTGTGTGTATGTGTGTGTGTGTGTGTGTGTGTGTGTGGAGGGGAAACAACAACAAGGCCACCAGGATGAGTAATGGCTTCCATACTATGCTTCTATTATGATTATGACATGCTCCACAACCTTGGTGTGGACGCATCAACTCTTTGATGTCTTTTATCGCGTTGCACCATGGCACCCTGTGACTTCAGTCTCATTTTATGTACATAGAAACATAGAAACATAGAAGTTGACGGCAGATAAGGACCGCAAGGCCCATCCAGTCTGACCATTTCTTTTTCTGCCTTATAAATGTGCCATCGGCCTTTGCTCTGTCAGTGACCTATCTATTCATAGTCATTTGTATTGCTCCCTTATGCCTATCCCATGCCTGTTTGAAGCCCTGCACTGTATTCATAGCCACCACTTCTTGTGGTAAGCCATTCCATGCATCTACCACCCTTTCTGTGAAAAAGAATTTCCTCACATTCCCCCTTAATCGGCCTCCCTCTAATCTCATGCTGTGTCCTCTTGTCCTGCTATTTTCTTATATTTAAACATGTTAGACTCTTTCACCTTGTTTATGCCCTTAAGGTGTTTAAATGTCTCGATCATATCACCTCTCTCCTCCTTTGCTCAAGGGTATACATATTGAGCTCCGTTAATCTGTCCTCATATGTCTTCTGATGCAGTCCTGCACCATTTTGGTTGCCCTTCTGGACTGCCTCAATTTGGTTAATGTCCTTGTGAAGGTGTGTGCCTCCAATACTGCATGCAGTACTCAGAAGGGCCTAACCAATGTCTTGTACAGAGGGATTATTACCTCCCTCTTACGACTTGTGATACCCCTACTAATACACCTAACACCCCTAGCCTTACCTACTGCTTTAGAGGTCTGCTTGATGATTTTAGGTCATCAGTGATGATGATGCCCAAGTCTCTTTCTTCCTTTGTGACTGCTAGCAACTCCCCTCCCAGCCTATAAGTGGCTTCAGGGTTTCTCTTCCCTATGTGCATGATTTTGCACTTCTTTGCACAAAATCCCAGTTGCCATTCTTCTGACCATTTTTCTAGTTTATCCAGATCTCTTCTCATTCTGCCCACCCCATCTGGATCATCTACTCTGTTGCAGATCTTGGTGTCATCTGCAAACAGACAAGCCTTACCCTCTAGTCCATCTGCGAGGTCACTAATGAAGATGTTGAATAGGACTGGCCCCAGGACTGATCCCTGAGGTACCCCACTTGTGACTTGCATCTCTTATGACTGTATACCATTTACCACCACTCTGTTTTCTGCCAGTCAACCAGTTTGCCACCCAGTTGACCAACTTGACCCACCCCGAGGCCTACCAGCTTATTTATCAATCTTCTATGTGAACAGTGTCAAAGCTTTGCTGAAGTAAAGGTAGGCTGACATCAACTGCTCCCCTTGGTCCACCACTCTGGTTACCCAGTCAAAGAAATCTATGAGATTAGTTTGACAGGACCTTCCATTTGTAAACCCATGCTGTCTTGGATCCTGTGCCCCTATGGATTCCAGGTGTTGCACTATCCTTTCCTTAAGGAGTGCCTCCATAATCTTGCCCACTACTGAGGTAAGACTGACTGGTCTGTAGTTCCCGCCTCCTCCCTGCTACCACTCTTGTGGAGCGGGATCACATGAGCCCTTCTCCAGTCTTCTGGGACCTCTTCTGTGCTCAGAGACTCACTAAACAATTCTGCTAATGGCTCTGCTAGTTCCTCCTTTAGCTCCTTAAGTACCCTGGGATGTATGCCATCAGGTCCCATTGCCTTATCCACCCTGAGCTTAGCAAGCTCTTGTAGGACCCTTTCTTTTGTGAGGCTGTACATGGCTGAAATCACATATTGTGTTGTGAAAGATGCTGCACTCCTGTACCTCATTCATTACATTGAGGTGCATGCAAGTCCCGATCTCGGTACCCTTCAACATCATGGTGAATAAGCCTATGACCATTTGGAGCTGCTGCTTTTATAATGGGATACAGCAATTGCAAATGCATTGCCAAGCATTAGTAAATAAGGGACATGCAGTGAATGCTGGCATCAAAAAGGTTTATCGGATTTGCTGCATGGTTTCTATTTGGACTATGCAGTGCAAAATGAGTGCCATCGGACCTGTCCGAGGCAGTGCTGACTTGCCAGTGACACTGCCCAGGTCATTCCTGGGCTTGGCTGCTACTATACACAGCAGCAGCATACCACATTGTATTGGTGTACCATGCAATCTGTTTCATTCATTTCTTGTCTGTAATCCCACAGGCCGAGTTGTTGAATTTGAAATGCAGGAGGCAACTGAAGCATGATGCATTTCCCACCATATTCCCACACAATGAATCCATTCTGAAAAATTTCAGAGTGACTACAGAGTCTCGATTTTGCCCGTGAAAACTGCAAGGTAAGCACAGAATACATATGCAGTCTGATTGGGAATAATGCCCTTTCCAGTTTTTGGTAACTGTGTTGTGGTGCATTTGGGATAGGCCATGATGATTTTGTCATTCTTGTAAAACAGGTTCTGGAACAACTACTGTCTTCTTACGCTGGCACCATCGCACCATTGAACATTGATGTTGTGATGGAGGTATTGGAGGATGTCGCTGAGTTACCTAATTACCAGGCCACTCTCTGCCAGCATTGTACTCACAAAGTTGCATGCTACCATGGGAACACAAACAGAAGACTGTTCAGTGAACACCAGCTGCACTCAAACAGATCATCAAATCGTCACACACCAAGGCATGCAGACAACTTGCAAATTTGGGCTCAAGCAAGTGATGCAGTGGCCAGAACATGAATTCAGTTTTTAGGGGACTATGGAGAAAACTACACATGACCATGTATATGCATGTGCACCACCCATCCTCAAAGATAGTATGGGCAACACAACTGTGAGCATTCCAGTGGTGCATGTTCCTCGTCGGCTTGTCAACACAACATCTGACTGTAGCAGCAGCGAGGATGAAGAACAGTCTGATTATAAGAACACCAACGATGAGCAAGATCTGGACAGTGACTATGTGCCTGACTCTGACATGGCTGATTCCAGCTCTTCGGAATTTGCAGACGAATGCACAGATAACACCATCCAAGTTGGCAAATGCTTGGTCTATGCTGAAAAACTGGAAGAGCTGTTCCAGTTCTGCTTCATGTGTGATGGTTGCATGCATGGTATAAGCATTTGCTACCAAGGAACAATGATGCAAGTGTCACTGCAGTGTCAGAAAGGGCACAGTGCTGACTGGTGCAGTCAGCCAACATTACATCAAATACCTGTGGAAAATCTGGAAGTTGCATCATCAATTTTGTTTGGTGGAAACACATACGGACATCTGCAGTACATCGTAGAACTTCTAAATTTGAAATTCATGAGCCACCATACCTATAATAGACACAAAAGATGTTCCTGTTCCCCATTGTCGACAGGGAGTGGAATGAGCAGCAGGCACAGATTATTAACAAATTGAAATCAAAGGAGAATGTTATACTCTGCAGAGATGGCAGATGTGATTCCCCCAGATTCTGTACCAAGTACTACACCTACAGTCTCATGGATCAAGAGACTGGCAAAATAGTAAACTTCAGTCTGATGCAAGTCACAGAGTTGGAAAATTCAGCTAACATGAAGAAAGAAGGCTTTCAGCACTGTATTAGTGGTCTGACTGAGAAAAAATTTCCCATTAAAGACCCCTTGACATCTTTGTTACAACTTCGAGAAAATGTAATGTTTAGTACAAGTCAGCTTATTTTTTAATATTGTTTCTGTATTTCTCATTCTTCTTTATTAGTAAGGACATTTGCATGTAAACAGGATTGCTGCCCTATGTGTCCTGGCTGCTTACCTACATATGACATCACAGTTCTATTTATGATATCACAATCTGTTGCTGTGGGGATAATTATGATGGCATAAACAGGGTATAATTTATTTTATTTATTTCTTTATTTAAAAGTTGGTAACCAGGAAAAGCATCATGACCATATAAGTTTAACTTCTTCTACTTGTAAATTATTAGAGAGTTTAATTAAAGATTTAATATCCCCAGTCCTGGACTGTCATGATGTAGAACAACATGGCTTCAAAAGAGGCAGAAGTTGTCTGACAAATTTAATATGTTTTTACGAACAAATCAGTTCTTTACTAGATAAAACGTACTCATGTGATATTATTTACATTGATTTTAGTAAGGCTTTTGACATCATGCCTCATTGGGCCTTAACTTAAACTTCATAAATTAAATATAAACTGGTTTCTAGTTAATTGGATAATCAATTGGATTTACAATCACTCTCAGCCAGTAATTATTCAAGGAAGTACTTCAGCCAGGGGTATGGTGACTAGCGGGGTGCCACAGGGTTCAGTATTGGGCCCATGCCTGTTTCAGGCATTTATTGCTGACCTTAGTTCAGGTTGTTCATCTTTCACTATAAAATATGCTAAAGATGTTAAAATAGGTGGGCCACATGCCTCTGACTATCAGATTGATGCCATTCAACAGGATCTAGACCACATTACAACTTGGGTCAAGAAGTGGGGCATGACTTTAAATATCTCCAAATGCAAAGTTATGCATTTGGGCCTTAGAAATTCGCAATGTCCCTATTATTTGGATGGCATATAACTTGAGACTACATCTGATGAAAGAGATTTGAGAATTAATATTTCAGATAACTTCTCTTATAAAAATCATGTACATAATATCATTAACAAATCCGGTAAAGTGGTACGGTCTATATTGCGTAATATAAGATCTAGAAAACAGGATGTACTGTTACCTCTATATAGAGCATATGTAAGACCACATTTGGAATCTGCTTCACAGCTTTGGAATCCATATAAAAAAATAGAATGCCTGTTATTGGAAAGAGTTCAGAGAAAATTCACTAAAAAAGTATCTGGGATTTTTGATGTTCCTTATGAGAATAGACTTGCTATTTTAAATCTTATGCCCTTATCTACACGTCATCTTCGTGGCGACCTTATGCTATTGTATGATATTATTCAAGACCCTTATTTATTGTCTGAATTGGGTCTGGAATTTAAAAACTGTGGTCACAATATCAGAGGACATCCCTTACAATTAGTTAGAAAACCCTTTGTTAGGTCAAGACGTAAATATTTTTTTACCATTAGAGTTGTTGGTCCATGGAATAGGCTACCACTAAATGTTATTATTAGTGAAACTAAAAGTATTTTTAAATACAGATTGGATGGTCTTATTTGTAAAGGGTATATATAACCTTTCCTATTATGTTTTGGATTAGTATAAGAGCTTCATGGGCTTCTGCCTTCTTGCTCTTGCAATCTACCTTAGGATGAACCATAAGCTTGTTTCCAGGTGCAACCTGGACTATGATGTCATATGTAGGATAGCAGAAAGAGCAGATAAAGCGTAAGGGACAGTAAGCTTTTTTTCATACAGCTGTCCTCTGTAACAAAGAAAAAAGGTAAATAATTATAGAAAATACCTGAAATATGAACTGAACTGTGTAAATCTCATATTTTTCCAAGTTTTTTCTAACAATGTCAGGGGCTCTTTAAAGACTATTGCCACCAATAGGCATGTCCAGATTACTTCTGTGATGAATAAAACATATACACCTGACCACAACATTGACCATCAATATGATGTGTGGCATTTAGACAAGTGGATCAAAAAGCAGTTGTGTTTGAAAGCTAAAAAGAAAGTGTGTGCCGAGTTGACACCATGGATATCTGCAATCTCCAACCACTTGTGGTGGTGTTGCATGGCACATAACAGAGACGCATCATTGCTGCATGAGAAGGTGACCTCAATTTGCCATCACATTGTGGGAAAGCACAAGTGGACCGGCAACAAATAATTCCACTGCTGTGCACACCACAAACTGCCAGCTGAACAGCTGGCTAAAAAGCTGTGGATTAGGCCAACGTCATCTGTATTCTTGGGAGTAAAAACCATGGTTTATAGCACACATTTCCTGAGGGACCTTGGAAAGGTTACAAAATTTTGTCACACTGGTGGGCTGGAGGTGTTCTACATGCTACTATTGAAATACTGACCAAAGAAACAGCACTTTTCCTTTGATGGCATGCTTGTGAGGCGGCAGATTGCAGTGATGGACCACAATGAAAATGTTGGGCACCAGGAAGTTGTAAGTGCACAAGGGCAGGCAAGATTCTGCATCATTTATCTGAAGAACAAGAAGCAATGGGTGGCAAAACCAATACGAACAGACAAAACAAATAAGACACTGAGGAGAATGATTGCGGCTGTACTCAAGAGCAGGAAAACAGAGACTCACTGCCAGCACCTGTCGAGAGAAATCTTCCACAGAACATCACACAGACTGACAGATCACCAAAGGAGGAAGTTGTGGAAATGTACCACTCACGTTTCAAGGGATGGTAAGTATAGGAAGAGACTGTTGTCCAGTGCGTGTACAGATACCCAGTCAACAACAACCACACACACCAACAGGCACACTCACCCAAATGAATGCACAGGCACACACATAGATACACAACGAGACTCATGTTCTAACATTACACATGGCCACACACACACATATACGTTTTCCAAAAATGTTTCTGCATCCAGACTGCGATAGCATTATACATGCAGAGCATAATCCACATGCACTGAGACTTGTTACATATCGTGTAAATGTTACCTGTAATGTTCGCAAAATGTGAAATCAGACATGAGGGGCGCTATCAAAACGGTGCTAGAGATGGCATCTGATGACCTTTGCCCATGTGTTGATTATGATGGGGTGATTGTTAATACAGTAGATGGGTCCATCAGACTATAGCATGGTTTACATACACAGACACTGAGTCACAAAATACACAACCATGTGCATGCCCACACAGGAACCACCTCATACCCACATGCACACACACTAGAAGCACACAGGTGCTGTTCCTTGTTGTAGTACACAATGTCTCTGCATAGTGACCATGCAAATATCATCATAAAAGCAGTAGTGTGCATAAGTTAGTTATGGGCTGGCAGTAGGTTCAAAATGTGTACGGATGTCACTATATCAGGGTTCATTTTAGGGTGTGTTGCCTGCGTGTCCAGCACACAACTTGAAGTTTCTAGATGCTACTTGGCTAAGACAAAGAATGTACTGAACAAGTGGGTAATAAAAAGCAAAAGCAGTTTATTACAGATAATCATGCCACAACATGTAACAGAGTTACAGGAAGATGATTTCCACCAGTCAGCCCCAGGGTTTCTCGCTTCTCTCCGGGGGCTGGCTGGCAGGCACATAAATATTGCAGATAAGAATACAGTTTTTAGATATGGGCCCAGATATTCAAACTGCGCCCAAAAAGTGCGCAACAGCAGGAGCAAGCGCAAGTCCATTGCGCCCATGCACAAGAGGTGCGATATTCAAAAACTATGCTGGCCAAGATGCATCTACAGCCGATGACTGAATATCACACCACCTGCCCCATAGCGCAACTAGGGAGGTGAAGCTGAGCATATCTGATTCGCCATAGCGCAACAATGAATGTTCAGCTGAGCAGTCCAGATGCGCCATAGCGCAACCAGGGATGCCCCCCAGCAGCAGGGCAGCAATGCAACAGCACAACCAGGGATGCAGGGGCCTACCACCCATGCCACAGATGGGCAGAGGAACACACAGCAGAACAGACATCATCCCCCCACACCCCATGCACTGCACAACTAGGGGAGGGCTGGAATAACCACTGGCCAATGGAGACCAGCAACTAACCCACAGCCGGGCCATGGTGCCCCATCACACCGCCTGGCAAGCTGTGACTGGCACACAAGGAGGGCCAACCACCCCATGCCACACGATCCCACCAATGCAGAGCACACCCTGCACCGTGACCCCCAGACACCTGCCCAGGAGCAGCATCCACCAGTGCAGGATACCCCATGCATGCCACCACCCCCACTGTGACAATGCAACCCTGTGCACCACAGAACCATGCAAGGCAGCCCCACCATGAGCACCCATCAGTGGGTGGCAGCACACAGCGATGCAATGACTGCATAAACAGTACCACCATGCACATCCCCCCCAAGGTACAGCTGAGAGACCGACCATGCATCGGCACACAAGGTACCCCACACATGACAGGGTATGCCCTGGACCCCACTACCAGTGGTACAGCACTCTGCAAACCCTCCCAAGGACACACCCCAACCCAGCACTGGCCACAACAGCCAGCGCAGACACCCACAGTGGTGCATGGAAGCATGCACCACACAGGATGCAACACAGTGCATGGACAAACACCCACCCATACCCAAGGGCACACCAACACAGGAACACAGTAGCGGGGCAACCAAGCCCCCAGCGTGTGGCCATGGAAACCGTGTACACACGGCCGGCACTTCTCCATGGCACAGGAGTGCCAGCCACATTGTGCAGGCACTGTGGAGCTGTACGCCACCAGCATTTGCCTGGAGCACAAGTGACAGACAGTGGGGCACATCCCCAGCGACACACGCAAGTGACAGCATGGAGGTTGGACAACAACAGCAGAGGCCACAGTGTCACCCGAGGCAGACATGTACCACATCAATGACAGGAGGCAACCCGGCATTGTGCCTGGTACAGTGGCTGTCCTGCATGGACAGCCACCACTGACATGCCAGTGGACCGTGCATGTCACAGACATGCAAGGGTGTCAGCTGCACAGGCCATGGACAGTCTGACAGGTGTGCCATGGACACAGAGCATGCACCATGGACCACTGCACACAGTCATCCAGTGCACAGGGAACAACACACATGCCACAGATGGTGACTGATAGCCACTCCCACACCATACTCACATCCTCACGGACACACACACACGCACATGACTGCACCACCCCTGATGCTATGCACACCACTGCAGCTGAGCACCTATAGCCCGCTGCAAATCAGAGACCACCACAGTAGGCATATCAAAAGAAATGTATTTAAAAACAGCAAACAAAACTATGTACAAATATTTGCAAAAATTTGGGGGGAGGGCCACAAACAAGGTGAGGGTGGGTAAGGGGCAGGGGTGAACAAATGGTAGAGGGAAGGAGGGGTGTGAGGGTGGGTCCAGGGGGGTAGGAGAAATCAGGGGCATTGGTAAGCTCAGTGGGAGCACCGCTCCCCGCTCCAGCTGCTCCTCCAGCCATGACGCCGTCTGACACCCAGCCTGTCGATCCTTTCCAAGATTTCCAGTGATGCCCTGGCAACATGTAGGATCTGCCGCAGTGCCTCCCTGATTGCCTGCAGCTACCATCCCCCTAGGATGAGGGAGCAGAGTCAATAGGTGTGAATGCACAGCCCCATGCAGCCCTCCCACTGTGCATGGCATACAGCCGTGGGACATGCCTCCGTGATGGTGTGTGACCACCCACAGTGATCGCGTCCTCAAAACCTGCCCACCTAGGCACACACAGCCATGTGGACCACTGCACACACCCACTGGCCAAGTTCTGCACAGCACCACTGTGGCTGTTTAGTGACATGGCTATGTGGTGCGAAGGCAGTGGCACAGCCATGTACCAGGTGCACGCATGGACCACCATTGGCGCACTCCCAGACATGCAGTGCCACTGGACAGTGCTGACTGTAACAAGTTGTGTGCATGGCAGTGGTGTCAATGGATGGTGGCCATGCCCCACTGCCCACCCTGTTACACAGCATGCAATAGTAATCATGGATGTAAGGCACTGCCTCTGTGGACCTTCGCCCCTCCTGGAGTGATGGTTTTCCTGCTGGTGCCTCCTCTCCCTCACCAGCCATCGCTCATCTGGGCCTAAGGTGCAAACATGGAGAGAGGAACATCAGTACAATCCTGTAGCAAAGTTCCCCTGACCCCATGTGTGCAATCCCACACAGCCAGACCCACTCACCCCACACCCTGATAACACCACCACAGCCAACACCGGATGGTCCCCCCCATGTTCCGGACACATGCAACCATGATACCCATATGGAAGGTAAAAGTGTATGGATGTTACACCTACCTGGCCATGGCCCTGTGCCCCTCCTGGCACGTGCCCACAGGTGGGCAAGCAGGTCCAGGTCCCTCCACCTCAGGTCCCCATATCTGTGGTGGCACTGCTCCACCATCTGCTCCATTCCTGTGGCCTTCTCCAGGGCATCGGCCACCTCCTGCCACACCTGGCTCCTGGACCTGTCCAGGGGTGCCTCATCAAACAGTGGGCCAACAAGTGGCTCCACAATGGCAACCAAGTTTGCCATTTCTACTTGGCTCCACTGGGCAGCTCTCCTCTGTGCCATTTCTATTGCTTGGTACATTTCAAAATGGTGCTCTGCAGTGTGGTTCTGCCATGTGCAGATGCTGCACAGTACAGCGCTGCCATTCCCTATTGCGCTGTCACTGAACAGCGCGATAGTGGTTCACCCATGCCTGATGCATGGTGCCTAGGGGGCAAAGGTGCAAACATGGAGAGAGGAACACAAGTTGTGTGCATGGCAGTGGTGTCAATGGATGGTGGCCACAGGTCACAGGAAGGTCGGGCACAGGTTCAAGGGTCTCTGGTGCATGGACAGCCACAGCACGATTGGAACCCAATGCGTGTAGTGTGATTGGGTGCCTGTGTGCCACCTTCTGTAGCGGCCTACTGCGCTGTTGCCCCAGTGTGCCTATGATGCCCCAGTGCCACAGCACCGTATAGGTGAACAGCGCTGTAGCACCACTGGCACAATGGTAGCTGTGCCCTGCATTGCCTCCCATGCACAGCACGTCAGCAGCGCGGCAGGCACCTGCGTCATCAACCCGGGCATGTGCAGTTAGGTGTGTACTGTGCATGTCACAGAACTGCGCCCTTGGCTCAGCACATTCAACACAATTGCACAAAGCGCAAAAGTGCGATATTCAGCTGTCATATGCAAATCAGCTAATCAACCATTCAATGGCGCAGTCACTGCATTTGCATCCACTTAAAGTTGTGCCTCGCCTCATTTGCATGGGTTGCGCTATAAAAGTGTGACATTGGGCTGCACTGGCCATAGTCGGTTACTGCAGTCTATTGGTGAGTTGCATGCTGTTTGGGAGTGTGGACTGCGGATTTTGGGACATGCATAGGACTGCACAGTCACGGGTAACACCTGTCATTTTCACAGGCTGAATCATGACTGAGCGAGTTGTGGAGGAAGAGGAACGGAGTTGTGGGAGGAGGAGGAGGCCAAATTTCACAAAGGCTGAGACGGATGCCTTGTTCGAGGCCTACCTGGACCAGGAGCCGCTTCTCAGTGGACACCAGGGAACACCACAGGCCCATGCTGCTGCATGGGAGGAAGTGGTGCGTGCTGTGAACCTGCATTGTAGCCACCAGTGCTCCGTGCAGGAGTGCAAGAAGAAGATGGGCACAGACAGGAGGAGGATTAAGGAGAAGGTGGCTGCCATCAGGGCAGCATGATCTGCGACAGGTGGGGGACAGCCGGAGGTGCTACACCTGACCCCACAGGAGGAGAGGGTTGCTGGCAGCATGCAGCGTTGCACCATTGAGGGTGTTCCGGGTGGTGGATTCCAGACGGGTGGTTGCCCATCACTGCATGGTAGGTCATGGTCTGTCTATTGGAAGGGGGACAGGGTAGGTCACATGCAGTAATGCGACTTTGTTTTCCCTTACAGCTCCTGAGCATCTGCATGGGTCAGCGGTGGTGGGCCTCTCCACTGAGGCCAGTCAGATGGAGATGGAGGAGGGCCCATCCACCTCCACAGGAATACGTGGCTCAGTGCAACAGTGGGTCTGCCTAGATGTCCAGACTGATGTTGTTGGAACAGGTGTGGAGGAGGCCCTGCCCATGTCCCAGGGTGCCAGCGTCCACAGATGCCAGCATGCTGTGAATTGGGCTGGTGCCGGGTCCGTCACCGATGATGATGTCGCTAATGATGATGTCATGGGCAGTGACACGTGTGTGCCACAGGATGGCCTCACAGCAGGTAACATCACGGCCATGGCTGTGGGTGGTGCCACCGTAGAGGCCTGCGTGTCATCACAGTCCCAGCCTATGCTTATCAGCACTGGTGGGGCAGCACTGGTGTGTGTACAGGACAATGGGACTGTTGCAGCCACTGCGGCAGCACCAGTAAACCCTGGGGAGCGGCAGCCGGAGGGGCAGCATCAGCAGTTGGCCAATGGACATGCCCAGGCCTGGTCCTGGTGTGCAGCGCCCACCCTCAAGGGGTGCTGAGCATCAGGGCCATGCACACCCTGAGGGACAGAATGCTGATCAGGCAGATGACCTCTTGGATGAGCACACCCGCATACTGCAAGCATTAGTCAATCAGCAGATGCAGCTTGTGACGGCGGGTGGATGCACTGAGTGCGGCTCGGGAGTGGGCAGAGGAGCGTCGCAGCAGAGAAACTGCTCTGCTCCTGGCAGGGATGGACCAGATGCGGGAGGATGTGACCGCTGCCATTGACAGGCTGACACATACAATCACAGCTGCCATGGCCACAGGGGGCACACAGTTATTTGCCCATGTGGTGCAGACACTGTGCAGTGCAATGTCCACCCCCCATTCCCAGCATCGTGTGAAACCCTCCTTGTCGACACTGCATTCAGCTGTGGGCATCCCGAGCATGCCTGGCGCAGGCATGTTCGGTGTGCTGCAGACCCCTGCATGAGCACGGTTGCATTCACGCAGTGGAACCCCTTGGGGACCATCAGTGCCACCCCATGAGGCCATTGGTCAGCCTGTCAGTGCTGGTGGGTCTTGATGGGGCTGCCCATGCATCCGTGGCAGCCGGGGCACTGTGGCACATGACTGACCTGTCTCCCAACGTGGCTACTGTCTGATGCTGCCCTGTGTGCATTGTGTCATTCAGCAGGCAATGCACTGGTGGGTACCTGGCCCTGCATGCAGACACACAGTCCATCTGCACACCCTCCCAGCTGCTGTCCGCTGTTGCATGTGCATGATGATGCCTGCATTGCGCTGTACACCAATGTGCAATGGTGCCCAACATCTGACACATGCACAGTGACAGGCAGTGGGCGTGGTGGTCTGTGGACATGTGTGTGGCTAGGGGTGGCATTCTGGGTCGGTGTGCCTCCTACCCTTTGTGCATGTCTGGTGCATTGTGTGTGTGTGTGTGTGTCTGTCTGTCTGTCTGTCTGCATGCCATGTTAGACCTCACCCATCCCTGGTGGTGTGTGGTTCCATGCCCGACCACTTCCCTTGATGGCATGCACCCCTGGTGTGTGTCCTTGTGTGTTTGTGGGTTGTGCCTTAGCCACTGGTGGTTGCACATGGCCCCATGACTTACCTGGGTTGGCTGAAGTGCTCCTCCGTGATGGTGTCCCAGTGCAGCTGTGCCAGCCGGAGCAGTCGGGGGTCTCGTCGCCCAAAGGGGGCTGCCCATCACCATTGTCACTGGTGTCCTCATCGTCTCCATCGATGTCCCCCTCTTCAACCTGTACGGCTATCCCACATTCATTGGCCATGTCGTGCAGGATGCAACAGGCCAGGAATAGCCCGCAGGCCTTTGAGGGGCTGTACTGTAGGGCACCACCAGAGGTGTCCAGGCAATGGAAATGTGCCTTCAGCATCCCGAACAACTGCTCAGTGACATTACGTGTGCCTCATTGTAGCGTTGCTGCAATGGGGTTGCAGGCCACCGGTATGGTGTGAGCAGCCAGGGACAGAGTGGGTATCCACTGTCACCTGTGTGTAGAGGGTGGAGGTTAGTTTGGTGGTCAGCATCACCCTGCCCCAGGACATGTAGGCCACTACCCATGTCACCTCTGACCATGCCCCTCCCAAGCCCTATGTTTTGTCTGTGTGGTTTGCATACTCACCCACTAGGTGGCCAGTGGGGATGTCCCCACTCTTGAATCTGTGGCACAGTGCTGACTGGTGCCCGATGAAGGCATTGTGTGCTCCCCCAGGGTGCGTGGCACAGACATTGATTATGTGCCCCCTGGCATCGCACATCACCTGGCAGCTGATGCTAGCATAGCCCTTCTGATTAATATATGCGGCCCCCTTGGGGCCAGGTGGTGTGTGGATGGCCACATGGGTGCAGTCTATTGCCCCTAGCATGCCAGACATATGTGCTACCCTGTGGAACTCCTGTATGTTTGCTGTGCGCTCCGCCGGTGTGCTGGGGAAATGGATGTACTCTGCAGCATGTGGCAGCAGTGTGCTGAGGAATTGGGTGAGGTGGCATGATGCGGCTGACTGGGTTATGCCTGTGGTGTCCCCTGTTGGTCTCTGGAAGGTACCCGTGGTGAGCAAGCACATGCAAGCTGTCACTTTAGTCTCCACTGACAGAGCATGGCTCAGTCGTGTGGGTGCCTGCATCACAGCAACACACAGCTCACAGAGCTGCCTCAAAATTGCCCGATTCAGGCAGTACTGGCCCACGATCTCTGTATCACTATACAGCTCGAAGCTGGTGCAGGCTTGGTACTGCCTGTTGGGGGCATACCGCCGAAGGGCCCTTCCATGGCTGTGCCACCCTGCTGCCCACCTTTTCACCCCCTCATTACTGCCTCCATCTGGATTGTGGCACTGGCCATGTCCCTGGCTTGTGTTCACCACCCCGGCAGCTGTTTCTGTGTTCCCCCCGCTGTCCTGGCTGCTACTTCCCCTGCACCGGGAACACCTGACTGTGCTGGCCACACTGCTATGTGGCACTTCCCCCTTCTGCACTGTGGCTCCCCACACCTTCCCCTGAGCCTGTGGGTTCCAGGTGCCCTTTCACTGTCCTGCCCTGTGTGTGTGTGTTGCCTGTGTGGCTGGCTATAGTTCAGCAACTTGTGGCTTCCCTGTAGTGTTCTTGCACCTCTCCCTTGTTCCTTTTTATTTTGGCTCATTTCCACTATGGTGCAACTTCCCCTTGCTCCCCTATTACGCATGGCGCATGTTATTGAATATTGCACTGCACCATTTATGCATGGTTCCTCCCCCTTCAGTTGCACATACATTCATTATCATTGTGCTGTTGCTCAGTGTGATTTGGGGGGTGAAACTGCCTCCCACTGAATATCGCAGAATGGCGCATTTTTGGACTTGTGCTGGCACAACCCTATTGCGCATGGTGCAACTCTTTTGAATATCTGGGCCATGGTATACAAACATAATGGCTAGATATAGCAAAGTGTAATAATTAAGTGGATCCCCCATGTGGAAACATCAGGAAATAAAATATGCATAGTCAGGGTAAACTTTATAACAAAGAGAAAGCAGTGTCAGCAAATAATGAAAATATGTTATTAGTTCTCTCTGAGACAAAGAGACTGCAGAGTAAGCAGAAAAGCATGTGGCATATAAGAAACATGTGAAAGCATATAAAAGGCATAGCAGGTATAATGAATACACACACACACACACAAATACACAATGGTATATAAATAACAGTATGAACATGATGCATAGCACCAAATGACAATACAGCAATAACAGAGTAAGAATAAAACAAGGCTACTGTATGTAAGGTTACTTGTGTTATGAGCTTGTGTAGGTGCTTATGAATACAATTACGTGTGGGTCAGTAGATGGTATAGAACCCAGGTATAACAATCCCCTCCTTGTTGCCTTGCAGAAAAGGCAACACAACAAAAAGAAGATGGTTAGGTCATGTTTCATTTCATTTACAAGCCTGAGGCACAAGCCATGTAAAGGAACCTTAGCTTTCATGATGTTGTGTAAAAGTATGCCTCAGACAGCAAAGGATTAGTAGCGGATGAGTTAGAACAAGGTATGAATTACTATCAAGGTTTAAAACATAAATTTTAATATCTGCTTTCCAAAGCACATAAAAACTCATAATGTGAATGAATTACATTTCCATAGCATACAGATAGGGTAACTGTGAAAGTATTCCTATTCAGGAGTTGGCACGGTGTAATCACAGATATTCAGATAATAAAACACAAAACAGAAACTAAGTATGTCAACACCACAGTGGATCTGTGTATAAGAAAAATTGTTGACGTGTATTATCACAGAACATTGTTTGTAAAAACAGTGTTAAAGTCATTGTCCATTCATAAAGAACAGTCCATATTGAGAGTGGAAAAGGCAGATAATGGTGGCGTACGGGATGGCGGCGTACGTTTTTGACTGAAGAATCTAATAACAATGTCCTTAAAGAGGAAGCAGTTGATAAGGTTCAAATTGGTGACCACAAAGCAGTGTAGTTACATTGGAAATGTCATTTGTTGAAAATTCATACCCTCACATGGCACATTGGGCTGTGCAGACATGTATCAGCACGATAAGAAAGGTAATGTTCACATAGCTGGCTACTGGTTGGCTGGATTGGCAAAGGCCTTGGCAAGGGTTGCATGAGATTATCCATTGAATGTTTCAATGTAATAACCACACCCACACAGGCATAGCATTTTGTAAAAAGAGCACATTTTTGCACAAATATTGGCAGTTCATAATAACACAGTTCATTACAGAACAATAAAGAACACAATTCCTGAAACAGCAACCAAGAGCACAGTCCATAAAAGCATGATCAAGGATACAGTCCATAAAAGAACAGCCAGTTCATATGAGGTGGCAGCCAAGTTTGGAAAACCAGCCATGAAGAAAAGTTGCATGTGTTGCTTGAAGATCTTACCAGTACCACTCTGCAGAAACCTAAAAACTTGTAAAACTTTGTTAAAAACTTAGTTTTAAAATGCACATATAGTTGTTTTGAAAGGGAAAAGGAAAATGGTATGGTTATTAACAATGACTTTTTTTATGGTGTGGTGTGACATAGAGAAGTGATGGCATCAGCCATGCACTTGGAGGTGCAGGTCGAGGTTCAATAGTAAGAATATACCATTTATTCATCTGTGAATACACCCTGTTTCCAGGTCTCAAAAGAGATTGTGACAGTAGGAAGAAAAAAACATATTTTCCCTGCCTATGTGTTGCTGTTTGGCCTAGTTTAGATCTATCTCATGAAATTAAAGTGTGATATAATGCTTGTTATATGCACTTTGAACCTTTATCTTATGGCAGTATAGAAACATAAACTTTGATGGCAGATAAGGACCGCTTGGCCCATCTAGTCTGCCCATTTCCCTACCTACTGGATAAGCTGCAGATTCTAGTTAACCAACTGCCTATTTCTTCCTACCCCCACAAGAATTGCCTCATGTCTGTCCCATGCATTCTTGAATTCTCCCACAGTTTTAGACCCCCCAACCTCCTCAGGTGTATGTCATTCACACCATGTAACACTGGGGTACACAACTGTGCCTGTTGCACCTGTGTGATTTGAAAAGATCCCTTTTGTTAGATCTTGCCTAGGGTGAAATACTGCTAGGTAGTCAGTAATGTGGTGCTCTGATACTGGGTCTTGAGTATGTGCCAGTTCTATTGCAAATGGGTCTGGTAATATGACGCTATGAAACCTAGAAGTGTTTGTATTGAAGCGGAATTTACATTCTGCCATATTATTATCTGTATTTGCACACTATTTAGAAGGTTACCTAGGCATAATGAAGCAACCAGACAACTCAGTGGTCCAAACTGTTTGTTTGGACATTGGATAGGGATTTTCTTTGTTGGGGAAACAACAGTCGGAAACATGGCAGTATATTGATAGTGTGAAGTATACTATACCATGTAGTGGTATATGGAAATGGAGCACAGCAATATGGATGTATGAGTACAGTACAGGTGTAGAAACATGTGTGTTGTGCTTGGGCCTGGCATATAGACAGAATGCCAGTGAGTGACCTTCTGGTGTAGGGCCTACCTTGGAGTGTGCCATTACCTAGGTGGGCCATAGGGATTTGTTGTCAACTGTTAGCAGTCTGCCATTTAGTTTGTAAGTGAGATTGGTTAGGGGCCACCACTATGGTGTTCAGGTGTGCAATGGTTATCATGCTGTAATTAATCTGGATGGGACAGCAATACTGATTCCTTTTGTTGAAGAGTGAGAATGGTGGCACATAACCTATAAGAAAGAAATAATCATTCATGGGGGTGTCATTGGGACAGTTCAGCTTGTGAAAACAACTAATTTGTCATGTAAGTGGTTGGTACTTGATACCCCCCATGTGGGTCTAACAGATGTCACCCAAATGGGCTGAACACCTCAAAATGTCCAAGGCTGTGGAGCAGTTTACTGAGCTTATACTTGATAAGCTGCAACAAAATGTAAAAACATGATAGCAAAAAAACAGAAACATTGTCACAATGAAACAGTAGTCATATTAAGTACATTGCAGAAAATGCATTTTAAACATTGATCACGTTTAAAATGAAGTTAGTCATCAGAGTCCAGGAATGACTGCTGAAATAATATTGGTAGGCAGCTGGACCTGGTTTCAGCTTTGGATAATCTGCGTTGCTGTTCTCAAACATTTTTCCATTGATCACAGCAATGGAATAAGGTACAGAGGGTGGGATATGATTTGAGTTTTTATTCAGTCCATTGTTTATAATGTCCCATCTAAGGTACTTATTTGAATAGCCCTCCACTCTGTTCCCCACCAAGGGGCCTGGTTGTTTTGTTAACCAGGCAGAGCACTGGGTCTGCAGGGACCTTTCCAGGGTAATGCCATACTTTGGGGTTTACTACTATTAAAGATTTGCCTGTTCATCCAGAAGCAGTGCTTCAAACAACATGAAGTCTTGCTGTATTCAGACATAATGCAGTTAGGCCCAGCACTTGAAGTGCCCCGGAGAGGAAAGCGTTAACTCTATGCAGAAGCATAGAACATTGAGCTCGAGCTCAGTTTTCAAACCTCTGTCTGTGGTACTTCCCAGTGTAACCATCAGATTCTTTACTCCGCCTAACAGTTAAGTCGCTCCGAGATTTCCTCTGCTCGGTTCGGTAAAAGTAAAGCGTTCGGTTTAAACTGCATATTTTTTTGTTATTTTCGGATTTACAGCCTCTGTCTATGGTACAGGTAGTGTGTAGATAGGTAGTGACTGTGTTTTATTTTGGTGAAAAAGTGGAAATTGTCTTTTTCTTCGGTTTCTTCCCGGTCGGTCCAGTTTGGAACTGACTTTGTTAAATTTAATTTCTGGGATTAGTGTGGTGTTCCGGTACCGATCGGTTTCAAAAGAATCGGAGTTTTTGCTGGTTCTTTTAAAAAACCTGTGACACAGTTTGTAACCGATCGGTTGTTTTATTACCTGGCTTGAAAGCTGCAATAGGGTAATTTGTTAGGTTGGCCATGTCTGAGAAACCCAAGAAGAAAACCGGTCCCACTGGGTTTCAACACTGTACTGAGTGTGGGGAGGCTTTTGCTAAGGACAACCCCCACCTCATCTGTGTTTATTGTCTGGGGTTTGACCACCTCAAGTCAGACTGCCAAATCTGTAAAAACGTTCCTAAAACCACTTTAGATAAAAGACTGAGTAGGCTGAAGGAAAGGGAGGCTGAGAAGTCCATAGATCCAGATAGCCAGCCCGGTTCGGTTGTGGCCGAACCTGAGGAGGTGCCTACTGACCTAGGTGATACCTCCTCGGGCAAAAGGAGAGCTGATCCCGAGGGGTCAGTTCCGTCAAAGAAAAAGTGCAAGTCTGCCAGCTCGGATCCTGTATCCCACTCTCCAACTGCGGATGAAATAGCCAAAGTGATTAGTATTGTCCAATCGCTTAGACCGGTTCCGTCTGAACTGGTACCGCCAGTTTGGTCGGATCCGTCTCCTCTGGATTATGACCCAGATGCTTATTATGAGGAGTGGGAGGGAGACAAAGACCATCCTGGTGATGATGGCGATGATGATGATGATGATGAAGGTTTCTGGATGTGTCCAATGAACCGGACATCTCCCCAGACAGGCCCTCAGGTGTCTCTCCTCCTAGGCTCTCTGAGTCCCTTTCACACTTTTTGTTCTACAAAAAGGTGGCACAAACCCTGCAGCTTCCCTTGGTTGAAGCCGCAGAGGAGGATGAAGAGCCTGATTTTGTGGAAATGATGGACATCCAAGAGTCCAAAAAGCTGTCTATCCCTCTTCATAAATACTTTGGGAAACAGAAACACAAAATTTTACAAACTCCTAATTCATTACCTCCTGTGGATAAGAGAATGGGCAGGAGGTATTCGTTATCAGGCTCAGCTGCGGAGTTCCTTTATAGTCATTACAGCCATGTTGGGGTAGTGCAGGCTGCAGCCAGTGACAGGGCTAACATTCCTTTGGCTTCACATCCCCCGGAAAAGGACTCCAGGAAAGTGGATGCCATGGCCAAAAAACAGTATTTGGCATCCTCTTTGGGACTCAGGCAGGCTACTTATATGGCCTACACAGCCAGGTACCAGAAATCCAGATGGGATACAGTTCTGGAACTGGCTAAACAGGCCTCTCCCTAGCTAGCCAAGGAGCCGGAGGCTGCTGATGGAAATGAGGCATCCAAAATGCAATTTCATGCTGTTGTGGATTCCAATGATGTGACATCTAGAGTCATGGCTACATCTGTGTCTCTCAGAAGACATGCTTGGCTCAGATGTACTAGCCTTTTTCACAGGATACCCAGACTAAGGCCATGGATTTTCCTGTAGTAGGTAACTCTCTGTTTGGGGAGCAGACAGAGGCTTACATGAAGAAAATGGATGAATATAGGACCACGTACAGGAGTGCACAGGCCAAGGAAAGGCAGGTCATTCTGCACAAGCAGCAGTCTAGGGGCAGGGGCAGGCCCTTTCAAAGGCTTTTTTAACAAGCCCAGTCCTCCTCTCCCTTCCCACAGATGGGGTTCTTCAGAGGGAGGGGTAGGAGGGGGATGAGCAGGGCTGCTCCCTCCTCCTCTCAGTCTAAGGCTCCTATCAAGCAGATACCCTGATGTGTCAGCCCGGGTAGACTCCCCATTTCCAGTAGGAGACAGGCTGGCTTACTACTTCCAGGCCTGGAAGTCTGTGACCTCAGACAAGTGGGTCCTGGAAGTAGTAAGCCAGGAACTGGCCCTCAGCTTCAAAAAATTTCCAAAAAAGAGGGCCAAGTCTTTTCCACCTGTGTCAGTCTCAGAAACCCTTGCCCTAGAGGCAGAGGTTTCCTCTCTTCTAGCTCTCAGAGCTATAGAGAAAGTTCCTACTCAGCACAAGGAAAAAGGACTGTATTCCAGGTACTTCCTTACCCCAAAGAAAACAGGGGAGTGGTGACCCATCCTAGACCTAAGGTATCTGAACAAATACATTTCAAAGCCCAAATTCAAAATGGTAACTCTGGGAATAATCCTTCCCTCTCTAAGGCCAGGGGATTGGCTAGCATCTCTGGACCTCAAGGATGCTTACTTCCATATTCCTATCAGGTGCTCCCACAGAAAATACCTCAGGTTCGAGTTGCCTTCAGGCCATTACCAATTCAGAGCCATGCCATTCGGCCTAACATCAGCTCCAAGGATGTTCACAAAGTGCCTTGTAGTAGTGGTGGCTTACCTCAGAAGACAGGGTATCACCATCTTCTCGTATCTTGATGACTGGCTTTTAGTGGGTCAGTCACCTTTACGGGTCAAGTCAGCTCTTCAAACTACCCAGGACCTACTCAGCTCCCTGGGGTTTCTTCTCAATCTTCCAAAGTCTGTACTCGAACCAGTTCAACTTCTCACCTTTATAGGCATAGAGTTGGACACTGTACAAGCAAAAGCCTGCCTTCCCCAGGCAAGGGTAAAGGCCCTAGTGGATCTCGCTTCCTCCTTTTGACCTCAGGTCTCCCACCCAGCAAGACAGTTCCTCCAGCTCCTGGGCCACATGGCAGCTTCCATGGCAGTGGTGCAGGGAGCAAGGTTCCAGATGAGGGACATTCAGTTCCATCTGAGGTCTTTTTGGTCTCAAAAGAAGGATTCACTTACCAAACTGATTCCAGTGACTCAGACTCTGGTCCAAGCTCTCCAGTGGTGGCTGGACCAGGACAACCTCAGACAAGGGGTTCCACTTCTCCCTCAAGTCCCATCAGTAATTCTAACTATGGATGCTTCTCTCCTAGGGTGGGGAGCCCACCTGGGAGCCCTGACAGCTCAGGGGCTCTGGTCTTCACAGGAGTCTCTCCTTCATATCAATCTCCTGGAACTCAGGGCAGTTTTCCTAGCCCTGCAGAGCTTTTCAGATTCAGTCAAGGGCAAGGTGGTCCAAGTCAGAATGGACAACACCACCACAATGTGGTACATCAACAAGCAGGGAGGCACTCAGTCCTCGGCCTTGTTCACAGAAACCATGAAGCTGTGGTGTCTGGCCTATTCTCTTCAGACTTCTCTGGTAGCAGTTCACCTTCCAGGAAAGGAAAATGTACTAGCAGATGCTCTGAGCAGAATTTCACAGGGACACCATGAACGGTCCCTGGATTCTCACATCCTAAAGGTCATCTTCTCCAAGTGGGGCACTCCAGAGATAGATCTCTTTGCAGCACCAGACAATCGTCAACTTCCTCTGTTTTGTTGCAGACCTCCAGTCCTGGGGACGGTTCCCCAGGATGCTCTCTTTTTGGACTGGAAGGGCAGGTTTCTCTATGCCTTCCCTCCCTTCCCTCTGCTGTTCAGAGTTCTGATCAAGATCAGGACTCAACCCTGCACAGTGATACTGGTGGCTCCAGATTGGGCCAGACAGCCTTGGTATCTTCTACTGCTGTCCTCGTCAGCGTCACGTCCCCTGTCTCTGCCCAGGACATACAATCTCCTGTCCTCCTCCCAGAGGTGGATCTGGTACCCCAATCTCCAGTCTCTCAATATCAAGGCCTGGCTCTTGAAGAGTTAGAATATGCAGCTCTACATCTTTCTCAGGAAGTTCTGGATATTCTGAAGGTCTCCAGGAAACCTTCCACTAGAAAAACTTACAACCCCAAATGGAAAAGGTTCAGTATTTGGTGCTCTCAGAAAGGCATCCTGTCCGATTCTGCAGACATTTCCACAACCTTAGACTATCTAGTTCACCTCAATGGTTTAGGCCTTAGGCCTGCCACTCTGAAGGTTCATCTAGCAGCTGTCTCTGCATTCCTCTCAGCAGGGAAGGGCTCTTCCCTGGCATCTCATCCTGTTTTCAGAAAGTTTTTCAAGGGTCTGGTTCACATTAACCCTCCCTTTAGGGAGCCCACTCTGCCTTGGGATCTTAATGTCTGCATAGCTCAGCTAATGTGCCACCCTTTGAACCTCTGGCTTCGGCCAAATTGAAGTACTTGACCTGGAAAACTGTGTTCCTGGTAGCTATTACTTCTGCCAGGCAGATTAGTGAGTTACAGGCTCTGTCAGTGGTACCTGACTTCATCTCCTTCCATAGGGACAAAGTGGTCCTAAGAACCAATAGGAGGTTCTTGCCCAAAGTGGTATCAGATTTTCATCTGAACCAGTCTATATCACTCCCTGTGTTTTTCACTGACCATTCTTCTTCAGGCAAAATAAGGTTACAGCAATAGAGTCAAGCCATACAAAGGCAAAAGTACTGGACTTTAGGAGGGCTGGCTTTGCCAAAATGGGTGAGTGCCTAAAGAATGCACTAGCAAATGGGCAGGAAGGAGGGGTGGAAGAACAATGGGGAATAATAAAAACAGCCATCACAGAGGTAACAAGCCTTTGTGTGAAGCAAATAAACAAAACAAAATGATGTAAGAAACCATTATGGTTCTCAAAGGAGGTGGCAGTGAAGGTTCAAGAGAAAAAGAAAGCATTCAGGAAGTACACGGAATCACAGAAGAAGCAGGACAGAGAATTGTATCAGTTAAAGCAAAAGGAAGCTGGGAAGGCAGTCAGAACAGCAAAGGCCTGAACCGAGGAAAAGATAGCCAACTCAGTTAAGAAGGGGGATAAAACCTTTTATTGGTACCTCAGGGAGCGAAGGAAGACCAAGGGAGGGATAGTGAGGCTTAATAAAGGGAGGGGTGGGCAGAGGGTGACTGTGAAAAGGCAGAGATACTAAACAAATATTTTTGCTCAGTATTTACAAATGAAGAGGGGGAGGTACCTAAAACAAACAATAAAAACACTCTGGATACAGAAGTTGATACCAGCCCATTTACAGGAGAAAGGGTTCTGAAAGAACTCTTAAAACTGAATGTGGACAAAGCAATGGGGCCTGATGGGATTCATTCCAGAATTTAAAAGAACTTAGGGTAGAACTAGTGACACCACTGACTACCCTCTTAACAAATCATGGGAGGATGGGTGGTACCTGAGGACTGGAGGAGGGCAGATGTGATCTCCTCTCACAAAAGTGGGAGCAGGGCAAAAGCAGGAAACTACAGACCAGTTAGTTTAACCTCAGTGATAGGGAAATGATGGAATCACTTCTGAAGGAAAGAACTGTTGAGTATCTAGAGGCTAGAGGGGCACAGGACCCAAGGCAGCATGGATTCACAGTGAGAAGGTCATGCCAGATGAATCTAATAGATTTCTTTGACTGGGTGACCAAAGTAGTAGATCAGGGAGGGGCTGTGGACATGGCCTACCTAGACTTTAGCAAGGCATTTGACACAGTCCCACACACAAGATTAATATACAAGTTAGCCAGCCTGGAAGTAGGTCCCAAGATGATAGCTTGGGTAAAGAATTTGCTGGAGAATAGGACACAGAGAGTAATAGTAAATGGAGTCCTCACTGAAGAAAGGGTTACTAGTGGGGTACCACAGGTTCAGTATTGGGTCCAGTCCTTTCAATGTCTTTATAAGCGACATTGCAGAGGGACTGGAAGGAAAAGTATGTTTCTTTGCAGATGACACAAAGATCTGCAACAGAGCTGATGCACAAGATGGGGTGGAAAGGATGAGAAGGGACTTGGCAAGGTTAGAGGAATCTTCAAATGTATGGCAGCTTAGATTCAATGCTAAGAAGTGCAAGGTAATGCACTTGGGAAACAAAAACCCAGGAGAAGAGTACACAATGGGGGGTGAGATACTAACAACAACAAAAATGGAAAGGGACCTGGGGGTAGTCATATCAGATGACCTAAAGGTGGGCATGCAATGTGAGAGGGCAGTAAGGAGGGCTGGAGGGATATTGGGATGCATGGAGAGACATCACCAGTAGAAAACAGGAAGTTGTTATCCCTCTGTACAGACAGCTGGTGAGACCCCATCTGGAGTACTGTGTGCAGTTCTGGAGACCCAATCTCCCAAAGACAAAGACAGGATGGAAGCTGTCCAGAGGAGGGCAACTAAAATGGTATGGGGTCTGCACCGGAAGACCTATGAAGAGAGACTTAAGGAGCTTAATATGTATAGTCTCAAGGAAAGGAGGGAGAGGGGGTACATGATAGAAACTTTCAAGTACCTCAAGGGAATCAACAAAGTCCAAGAGGGTAGCATCTTTCAAAAAAAGAGATGTGCAAGAACAGGGGGGCATAATTTGAAGATAGAGGGGACGGCTCGGAGGTAATGTAAGGAAGTATTTTTTCACAGAGGGGTTGTGGATGTATGGAACGGCCTTCTGAGGAGGTTGTGGAGTCAAAAACAGTGGTGGAATTCAAGCATGCATGGGACAGTCATAAGGCAATTCTAGGGGATGGGGGTAGGAAGAAGTAGGCTGCTGGTTAACTAGGATCTGCAGTTTATCCATTAGGTAGGGAAATGGGCAGACTGGGTGGGCCAAGTGGTCCTTATCTGCCATCAAATTCTATGTTTCTATGTTTCTGTGCTACACAGTCTGGATGTTAAGAGGGCCCTTAGCTACTACATTGAGCATACTAAGGCACATAGAAATGACTGTCCTCAATTGTTTCTCACTTATGATGAAGTGGGGAAAGGTTAACTTGCCACTAAGAGAACTATTGCCAGGTGGATTGTTTCTTGTATACAATTTTGTTATGACAAGTTGGGTAGGATGCCCCCTTCAGGACTAAGGGCTTACTCAACTAGGGGTACAGCTGCTTCTCTAGCTGCAGCCAGAGAGATACCTTTGTTAGAGATCTGTAAAGCAGCCACCTGGAAGACTGTTCACACATTCACCAAGCATTACTCCCTCGACATCCAGACTAGGAGTGATGCTAGGTTTGGTACAGCAGTACTGCACAGCCTTTTCCCAAAGTAGGTTCTGCATTCCCTCCTCCATAGGGAACTGCTTGGTAGTCTGCATTATGTCTGACTACAGCAAGACTTCATGTTGTTTGAAGAAATAATTCTTCACCATGGTAATGTTGTTTCTTCTAATGGAGTCTTACTGTATTCAGACCTCCACCCCGCCTCCCCTCTCAGAACCTGGTTTTGGGAAGTGGGCTGGCAGGTACAGTGTTGCATCTCAGGGGTGTACCTTGTACCTTCCCTCTTGGGTGGGGTAAATTTTATCTTTCTGGTGTTTACTTAAATATTGTCACTACCTTTCCTTCTTGGGTTCTCGACTTGAGTCATTTGGGGCCCAAAAAGAAATCTTTTGCCCTTTAGCTATATTTTGAACAATTTCCATACTATAGTATATTAGTTTGCTCGTAAGAATCTGATGGTTACACTGGGAAGTACCACAGACAGAGGTTTGAAAACCAAGCTCGAGCTCAACATTCTATGCTTCTGCATAGAGTTAACTTTTCCCTCTCCGGGGCAGTTCAAGTGCTGAGGCTAACTACATTATGTCTGAATACAGCAAGACTCCATTAGAAGAAACAACATTACTATGGTGAGTAATTTTTTCTTCTGTACCTGTAGCCCTTGTGGCCAATGGGAGTGTTCTTGTCTTTTACAGGAGCTGAAAAGACAAAAGGGATATGTGAAAGAATATGGGAATGTATACAGTTTCTCCCCCCCAGCTCAGCTGATTACTCATTGAGGGCCAAGGTCCTTGCACCTGACTGATGCTGGTTGGCATAAAGCATTTGCAAATAGATTGTGTACGGTTGTGCTAAACTGCACTGAGAAGGCAGAGAGGCTGAGCTGGTTTATAATGTTAGACTACATTATATTTTTTTCAAGACTTGTAAACAACAAAGGGGTTATTAGCAAATACACATTTTTCTTTTTGTGTGCTCTTACCGGAGGGACAGTGGGTTTACCTCCCTCATTTCTGGATCTGCTAGCTGTAGCTCAGTCAGGTTCAGAAGAACTTTTATTTGTTTGCAACCACCGTAGGTGTTACACTGCAAGGTGGCATGGTTCAGCCCCCCCTTGAGCTCCTTGTATAGTTCAGGAGGCTTGGCTTATAGTATACTATATCCATGGAAATTTCATAGACATGGTGAATCACACTAAGAATGGTTACAGCTGCAGCATTATACATACCCATCACTGATGAACCATGAAAGCTTTCTATCAAGTGAGTGCAGCCTGTAATAAATAGTACACATACAGCTGATACCATTCCTAGATTATTTGTTAAACAAATAGGCATACAATGATTTGTAAGTAGTTTACTATGTCATTAACAGTTCCAAAAATTATCTGCCCCTTACAGACACACCAGTTGTTAAAACGGTTGTTAATGTAAGCGACCAGTTAATGGGGGTGGGCATATATACAATTCATGCCTTTGGCTCCCTCTGCACACCTTTTTTTGTGAAAGAGTCAGCTCAGAAATTATAGGATACTGTATGACCAATTCTGGAGCAGAAGCCCGACAATACAATAGTAAATAATACTAAATTTACTTGTAGCAGGTTTTTGCATAAATGTTAGATAACACTTTATTCCCAGTAGTGTTGTGGATATTTATCCACAAATATTTTGTCAGTCTTTCTTTGCCAATTAGTCATCACCTGAAATGTTGTATGCTGAATAAATACTGATGGGGTTGACCCAATTTGTCATAAAAAAAGATAATTAGGGTAATGCAGTATCCTACTATAATTCAAACTATAATAACATTATAATGAAAATGGACCACTGGTTAAAGCATTTTTATACATTACCAGTGGTTGTTTGTGAAGGATTGTCTTATGCCAGCAAGAGAGAAAAAATAAACACAAGACACGAAAGGGAATGTCTCTTTTCCTCAGCGTGTTCTCCTTGTGGAAGGTTAGCACTGGTTTTCAAAATGCTGATACTTATATTAATGCTATACAGATGTATGCCTTTGACTACCCTTGGGGGTAGGATTTTATTTTTTAGCTATTATTACACTCCGATAGATTCCTGAAAATGAAATCAAGTTAGATTTAATGTTAGAAAATTAGGCATCCTTAACTCTCTGAATTTGACATTAGAACTGTGTCATTAACTGTATAGTGTTAATATAAGTATCAGATGACTTAAAGGTGGGCAAGCAATGTGAGAGGGCAGTAAGGAGGGCTGGGGGGATACTGGGATGCATAGGGAGAAGCATCAGCAGTAGAAAACAGGAAGTTGTTATCCCTCTGTACAGACAGCTGGTGAGACCCCATCTGGAGTACTGTGTGCAGTTCTGGAGACCCAATCTCCACAAGGACATAGACAAGATGGAAGATGTCCAGAGGAGGGCAACTAAAATGGTGCAGGGTCTGCACCAGAAGACATATGAAGAGAGACTAAAGGAGCTTGATATGTATAGCCTCGAGGAAAGGAGGAAGAAGGGGGACATGATAGAAACATTCAAGTACCTCAAGGGAATCAACAAAGTCCAAGAGGGTCGCATCTTTCAAAAAAAGAGGTGTGCAAGAACAAGGGGGCACAATTTGAAGATGGGGGGCACTCAGAGGTAATGTAAGGAAGTATTTTTTCACAGAGAGGGTTGTGGATGCATGGAACAGCCTTCCAGAGGAGGTTGTGGAGTCTAAAACAGTGGTTGAATTCAAGCATGCATGGGACAGCCATAAGGCAATTCTAGGGGGTTGGGGTAGAAAGAAGTAGGCTGCTGGTTAACTAGGATCTGCAGCTTATCCATTATGTAGGGAAATGGGCAGACTGGGTGGGCCAAGCGGTCCTTATCTGCCATGAAATTCTATGTTTCTGTGTTTCTAATACACTCACAGTGCTTGCTACAGAAAAGTTTAATGGTAACATGGTATTTGTCGGTGGGCGCAGTATACCAACTGGTATACTAACCGGTACACCAGCGATACCGAGAAATACCTCGTTACTGCTTAGGAATGTGGTAAGTATGTGGTAATGCCAAAATTAATCAGTCCTCAGCATCAGCAGCTGAAATGCGCCAGGTGGCACTGTTTGTGTTTAAATTTATCGTAATGAGCTTCAGTTCTCCAGCAGGTGTCCCCACAGTACACAGTACACATCAGCTAGTCCTGTCCTGGCACACACAAAGGTACAATTTGGTCATTTTTATCTCACAGTTTCCACCCATACTATCATTTTATTATTTTATTTTTTTATTTACTTTTGTTTATATTTACAACAATTATTTTCTCCTTGTACCAGTTAAGTTATCTGCTGTGTATGGCAGCTGTGCAGCAGAATTCTCCTTCACTTTTGCAGTTAACCCTATGAACAGCATTTTTGCCTCATATCAAACTGGGTTTTAAAGAAACTCCATGGTGGGTAGTGGTCCTGCCCTCATTAAGTGAATAGCCACAGCTTTAGCCATTAGAGGAGAGAATTTGTAATACAAAATAATGCTGTCAGATCAGTACAAGAAATTGTTGAAGCATAGCCAGAGAGCATACAGTAAAAAAAAATTCCCTTCCCAGTTAAATTGCAGGACCAGGTACCACAACTGGAAGTGGTTCAGCTTTGCATTAGTTCTGTTCAGCTTCATATTAAAAGTGTGATTTCAGTTCAACTTTGATTGAATGTTTCCAGTTGCAATATTTGTAGTATTCTGGTCCACTGCTGATTGGATACACACTGTGTAAAAGTTTCTGTCATCATTGTTGTAGTTAATGTGACGTACAGTATGAGGTGTGGGAAGTCAGTGCTGGGTGGTGGGTGGTGGGAGGTAGTAGATATCATGAGGGAGCTAAATAAAGCTTACTTGTAATCGATGCAATAGTATTACAATTAATGGTGACTGCATAATGTACTGTATATGTTGTATTGTTTACGGGTTGTTTTTTACTGGATGGACCAGAGGTAGATTTGTGAGCCATGTTGTGTTGATGCCTTCCATTGCAATAATCTGATCCTCCTCATCCTGTGCTGTTTTGATGCACACTGCAGTTGAGTTACAATGTAGAAAAAAATCATTTTACCATTATGAATAATGTCTGAATAAAAATTGTCATTTATAAATGCTTTACTACCAAACAAAAAAAGCCAGCAGAAGCGCGAACTACTAATGTGATTGTCAGTTTGTTAAAGGTCACCACTGCTGTCAAAAAGTGATGAATGGATGAAATCCAAAGCCACTTCAACAGAGACTGTGACTCTTAGTGACATGTTAGTTTGCAGTCAGAGGAGGAGTGACCTACTTTGGGAAATGTATGTCATAAAAAATAGTGTGTGTGTATTTATTTCATTTTTTTTCAACATAGAATGTGATATCAAGCAGATGAGTGAGGTGTGGGTGTGGGTGGAGGGTGGGGTTGGGGAATTTGGTTGAGTGACAGTTTGAGGTGCACTGGAGTAAGCAAGTATTAAAAGTAGTCTCTTTTTTCTTATTCATTTTTACTTATATAGCAAAAATGTAATTTCAGTTTTAGGCTGTTTGTATGCATCCTAGTATGATAGTCTGAGTGTTTCTCTTGTGCTTCTTTGAATTATACAGATTTTAGAAGGAACAAATAGAGACTAGCTGCATGTGTGTGTGTGTGTGTGTGTGTGTGTGTGTTGGCGGGGGATTGGGAAGGAGCATGTAGAGATCATGAGGAACAGAGCAAAACAACTTTCATTACATCTAACAAAACTGGCTACAAAAGGTGACTGCATGAAAGCTGAATTTACCAATACGCTTATTCTGCAAAAAGTACAACAGAGGATTCCAAATCAATGTTGCAGCAGACTGCTGTTGCAATGCCTCTTACAGCTACTGTCATATTGATTTGGATTTGTAGAATGGAAAAAAATAAACAGGGAAATGGTGGAGGCATAATAAACAAGCACTGAGATACAGTATAAGATTAAACAAACAAAAAATTGTACTAGCAAACATTCATCTACTATCAGGCGCATATTCATTGAAGCACTTTCAAACATTCTTTATGAGGCGATGCGCATTTGTATTCAAAAAGCTTACTTTAAAATCATGAATCAACATGCTGAAACCATGCCAGGCAGAAATAATCCATTTGTATGAATTGATAAAGTAGCTCAATACCACATGGCTCCAGTCTGTGCAAATAAAAAGGCAAAAAAAGCAACACACCATTGCAAATGAGCCATCATATCATTAATGGGACATCTCACAGCATTTATACAGTAAATAATTGTATAAGTACCTCAAAAATACCTTGAAATAGTAAATCAGTAGAGTAGAGTAAAAGGAATAGAAATTCAAACGCATAAGAAACACATAAGATGACCCTCGTTGTCAATGCTATGTCATTAAGAATACTACTGGAGAGGGCTAGTACTATACAATATCTCAGTAGCGTAATCTGATAGTTCCCAGGGCTCTAAGTGCTTCAAAAATGCATTACTCAAAGCAAATCAAGAGCTGTTTCTAGAGATCATGCTTCACTGTAAAGGGAAAAAAAGCAACAGCAACAAAGTACCATAAACTCATTGCAGTACAGCAAGCATTCCAAGAATACAAGCTTGCCAAACTGTTAATTTACAGTGCTCTTTCGTGACACATACCCAGAATAAACCAATGATTCACATCACACAACTACTGTAGATGGATGGTTCTCTTGTCAGTTTAGTCAGAGCTGAAAAGAAAAATACAGCTGTCTCCAAATCTTGTGAGCTCTACAGTCGACTCATATAAAATCTACTTTTACACATCTGCAAGAATAAACTGATTACAGTAATGTGTGTTTCCACAGTGTCATTGTCCTCTCAGAGTTATTTTTCCTTTTAGGATTGCGGCATGCTAATGCCTGTGTATGGAGAAGCTGATGTAAAACCCACACACTCCCCCAACAGTGCTATGGCTGTAATGGTGCTGAACTCCTGCAAGAATGAGTTCAGGGATTATTTTTTTCTGAGTGGTTGTGATATATCATACAGTGTTATTTCAATAGCTGAGCTCATTTTGCCGCTGGACAGAGTCCATTTTCATGTATTAAACTGGGATTTCAGTTCACTTTTCCATACGCAGACATTAGCATGCCACAATCCTAAAAGAAAAAAAAAGCCAAGATGATACAATATTTGTGAAAACACACAGCAATCAGTTTATTACTGCAAGTGTGTAAAGCCAGATTTTATATGAGATGACTGTGGATCTGACAAGATTTGAGCATCAGTTTAGTGTAGTCCATTGCCAGACCGCTTCCTTAGTTTTGAACCTTGTAACTCCAGGAATAAAAATGAGGTTGTCAACATCCCAAAACACACTATTAAACATATTGCAGCTGATAAATATCTACATGTTGAGTGTCTGCTCCTCCCTTCACAGAATACCTCTTGTTTAGTGTGTAAGCCACAATCATAGACAGACCAAGTCCAACCCTAAGTATAACTATCACCTAAAATGAAGCTAAAACAATCAGTACAAAATGAAGCTGACAGTCACTTCTTTAACTAACTCACTGAATGAGCACAGAGGCTTTCTTTTTTGTTTGCACTGAATGTTTTAGCTCCAATTTAGCTGGTAATTATGCTAAACATTGGACTGTCTATGATTGGGGCTTACACACTAAACCTGCGGTATAAGGGGAAGGGGGGAGCAGACACTCAACGTGTAGTATTTATCAGCTGCAGTATGCAAAATAATGTGTTTGTGGATGTTATCAACTTCATGCTTCATGTTAACAGGTTCCAAACTAACTGAAGCAGTCTGTCACCGAATATACATTTCTCAATGCACAAAATGCAGTTATAGCATTATGCAACTATACCACAGTTGTAAATGTGCACATTTGAAAGAAGGATCCCCAAATCATGCAAATGTCTTTCATAATAACTTAAATGTTCCAATATACATGTACATATTAAGTTATGATAAGAAAAGTATAACATGTACATACAAATAATTAGACATGATTCAACATCTTTAGTCACACACCAAGTGTTCCCCCAAAACAGAGGTTGCATCGCCATAAATGTATAAAATTTATACCATTTCAGTCTGTCGGATCCTGCACCACTTAAGCACTTCTATAGAACAGGAACACAGTTACTGAGATAAAAGCCTGTAATTCTCCTACCCCAATACACCAATATGCCATACATTTATGGCTATGAAACCTCTGTTTTAGGGGAACACTTTGCAGTTTGTGCACTTAGTGCTCCATCAGTATGTTTGCAAATTGGGGCCACTGTCTGTTTCTCATGCAGGGATCTCTTGGCCTAGTATGGTGAGCTAAATATTCAGAGTCAGTGTCTGGTGATTACATCTTCAGGTAGTAATGAAATACACCTGCATGCGAAATGAGGACGTGCTACTCAACTGCCTTTAATAGAAACATAGAAACATAGACTTTGATGGCAGATAAGGATCACTTGGCCCACCTTAATATTTTAAATACAGTTATGCAATTTGCATATTTTAGCTTAGCATCCATCTGTAGAAGAGTACACATTGGGGGGTGAGATACTAACAACAACAAAAATGGAAACGGACCTGGGGTAGTCATATCAGATGACCTAAAGGTAGGCAAGCATTGTGAGAAGGCAGTAAGGAGAGCTGGGGGGATACTGGGATGCATAGGGAGAGGCATCACCAGTAGAAAACAAGAAGTTGTTATCCCTCTGTACAGACAGCTGGTGAGACCATCTGGAGTATTGCATGCAGTTCTGGAGACCCAATCTCCGCAAAAACATAGACAGGATGAAGGCAGTCCCGAGGAGGGCAACTAAAATGGTGCAGGGTCTGCACCAGAAGACATATGAAGAGAGACTTAAGGAGCTTAATATGTATAGTCTCAAGGAAAGGAGGGAGAGGGGAGACAAGATAGAAACTTTCAAGTACCTCAAGGGAATCAACAAAGTCCAAGAGGGTAGCATCTTTCAGAAAATGAGGTGTGCAAGAACAAGAGGGCACAATTTGAAGATTGAGGGGGGACAGCTCAGAGGTAATGTGAGGAAGCACTTTTTCATGGAGAGGGTTGTGGATGCATGGAACAGCCTTCCTGAGGAGGTTGTGGAGTCAAAAACAGTGGTGGATTTCAAGAATGCATGGGACAATCATATGGCAATTCTAGGGGGTGAGAGTAGGAAGAACTAGGCTGTTGGTTAACTAGGATCTGCAGCTTATCCATCAGGTAGGGAAATGGGCAGACTGGGTGGGCCAAGCAGTCCTTATCTGCCATCGCATTCTATGTTTCTATGTTTCTAATTCTGTCCTCTTTGACCCCTGCTCTTATCACAGACTTCTTCTTGGAGAAAAACTAGTATAACCCCTTCTCTGCACTGTACTGCCAGCCTTTGTTGCTAAGTACAGTAGGTGGCAAGTGGCATTTGAAGTGCTTCAGACACCTCAGTGCATAATATTTGATGATATCAAGCTTGTATTTCATATTGGAGGCAGTATAGCACAGTGGTCTAAGGCTCTGAACTGCAAATCTGGTGACAAATAGCAGATAAGACCTGGGTTTGAATCCCACAGCTTCCACTTGCATAATGTGTGACCCTGAGCAAGTCACTTAACCTCCTTGTGCTCCCAGGTCGCTCCTGTAAAAAAGCTTTCAGCTTAGTGTGCTATACCTGGTTAAACAACTAAAAAAAACTTTATGCAGCTGTAGCTTATTCAGTGCTGGAAGTTATAAACCTCTGTTGTGACATCATGATTTGTTGCCCAGGGATATACTGCATGTAATGTTACAAGCTGAGTATTACTACCTAAGATGGGGAATAAGTAATCAGAGTAACTAAAACACTGAGGCAGCTAAGATCCTGTTTTCATGTAAACTATTTCATTAATAATGTGAGGAGAAACACCGAACTAATGTGATATACAGTATAAGTGAAATAAATCTAAATAAAACATGTTTCAGATTTTGTCTAGAGGTATCAGCTGTTCTTTAAGTTTTTTCTTGTAACTTATGAGGTCTTAAGTGGCCTGGTCCCTCTGTACCTCAGTAACATATTAATCACCCACTCGACTGTCAGGGAGATGTGTTCCATGTCTCAGCAGTTATTGGAAGTTCCAAAATTGTACTTAAAATTAGCTGGGGAAAGTGCATTTGGGGCAGTAGCAGCCTCCAGGCTTTTGAACACTCTTCTAGTCCTAGTGGACATCTGTACTGCTCCACAGTGAATTGCCTCAAGAGTAACCTGAAGTTGTAGTTATTCCACTCTGAGTTTCCAGATTAAATGTTTAGTCTGTTTTGTTGTGGCTAGTATTATGTGTCAGTTTAATTATTTTCTGCACCTGCTTACACACATGTTAGTGCCCATTAATAGTTGTGTAAAAGTTGGTAATAGGTTTGTTTTTAGATTTGATGGTAATTTCCAGAACAATTAGGAGCTGTACTGTATTTGCTTTTTGTGGGATGCCCCCACTGCAGCCCTAAAAAAACTGAAATATAATACATTACAATACAATACATCCATATATATCATAAATAGAGGTCTAAGTTAAACTTAGACCTCTGTTTATGATGTATATGAATGTATTTGTCATTTTCTCAAGCAAGGAACTGCATGTGTGGAAGTGATTTTAAAGGCACTGACTCAAGTGTTTTTGTAATTAATAAAAAAGTGTTCCTGCATTGATAATCACATAGATTGAAAAAAATGCAGTAAACTGGAGCGAGCTTGAAACTCTGAAACCTTTTTTGTTTAGATATACAGTTGCAAATCACAAATAATGAATATATTGTTTAAAAGTGCTCTCTTCTCAAAGAGAAACTGTTACCAGTTTCAATTTACACTTTGAAAGACACCTGAGCTGTGATGATAACACTTATGCAACAAACTCTGGAAGGGAAGGAGTCAGGTCTATTGTCAGGTCTGTTGTCTGCCGTGATCTGGCCTCACTGAGACAGATGTCATCTGTGCGCAACAGGACATGTAACCACCTCCACCTTAGGTGGGCTCTGATTTTGAGGAGCCCTGTCTCATGTAGCATGATCAAGCAATAATTTGGCTCTGGTTTATACACACAAAGAGACACTGCACACACTCGGCATCATTTCTTGAGAACTATTCATTATAATGCTGGTGACTGAGTGCCAAATACCCCCCGACTCCCATCACAGTCATCCATAGTAGGAGTCCTCTCTTCCAACCTGCACCCTCTCATCCCAGAACTTATAAGGAGGCTGTACAGTATAGCATTGTTGTTTAGGGCATTGAGCTGCAAACATGGAGACCTGGGTTTGAATCCCATGGGCCCCACTTGCATACTGTTTGACTCTGAGCTCCTAGGTTGCACCTGGAAACATGCTTTGCCTTAGTGTGCCTTTCCTGGTTAAACAATTTCCCCCTTGTAAGAACCTTGAAGCCACACATCTGTCCAGCTCAAACAAATCGCTGCAATTAAATAATTATTATTATTACCAGCATTGCTGCGTATACACTACTACTGAAAATCAAATAATACACAGGATACAATGAACAATCTGTTTTACAAGACACACTTTATTACACATTGACCAAAGAATACTGAAATGTGCATTTTAAATTAACATTATTCCGAAGTGGCATCCTTGATAACAGGACGTTAGAACAAACTGTCATCACATCGCAATTGCAAGACACTCTCAATCAAGTGGCTCACCTCTGCCAGCTCACTGTGGATCGACAAGAAGATGCTGAAAATCGCAGCCATCGTCAGAATCTACAGATATATGGCATCCCCGAAAACAGTGAGGCCCAAATTTGCTAAATTTCATGGAGGCCTTCCTCCGGGAGGCTCTCACGCTGCCCTCAGACTACAATTTTGAAATAGAAAGACTGCACCGAGCCTTAGGTCTGAAGCCCACGCAGTCGACTGCACGCCTCGGATCCATCGTCGTTAAATTCCTTAGATTTCAAACAAAAGAGTTTATCTTAAAGCAAGCCTGGGCTAGATCCCACCTCTACTGTGAAGAACATCGCGTTTTTGTGGATAATGACTACGCCTCTGTCACCATGCAATGAAGACTGGCCTACATTCCACTATTTCCAATCCTTAGGCAACAGAAATAGGACTAAAATCTTCCAGAACTTATGGTACACAGTGAGTGGAGGGATGGTGGGGGCTTGAGGATTGATCCCACAGAGATCCCAAAATTAGTAGACTCATATGCTGTTTTAGCATATAATTCTGTCCTCAGTAGACTTATTTGGCGTCACACAATTAACCTAATTAATGCCTGTGTTCCTATTTTTAAGGGGGGGTGAGGGGAGCGCCCTATGAAAGGTGGGACCGCTGGGTCCATCTGACTGGGTCACGAGGGTGACGGGATTGAGGGTATCTCTGCACAGACCGTGGGGCGAATGGAGCTTGGGGAGGAGTGAGCTGGGGGCAAGCCATACACAGCTAATCATGAAAAGCCCTCATACTGGAAAATCTATTAGTTTTGATGTTCTGCTGCCAGACAGAACCAGACAGGAGAACTTTGGCCCTAGACCAGCTGGGAGCTCATTCTTTCTGATTTTCTTCTGGTAAATAAGGGATTGACAGAAAAGACCAGTGTCTGTGCCGGGTTGAAAGGGCCCAGGTGGTCAGACAGTCTGCTCAGGCCAGGATACCCACCAGAACTGGGGGATTATATTTAAATGAGCTCCATCTTCAAGTCTGCATTTGCTCATTAGATAGAGCACAGTTATAGGGTCTTCTCGGCATGGTGAGGTCTGGCGACACTCTTAGCTATTTCGGCCTGATAGCTTGAGGAGGAAATTTTGGTTGGTGGGCTCGCTCCCTGTCTCGTCTCCCTAGGGCACGTGGCTCTGAAAGTGTTTGGAGCAGAAGGCTGGAATGTTCCCTCTCCCCTGGATACCTATAGCTTCCTAGGAGACATGGGACTTGGTTACATAGAAACATAGAAACATAGAATTTGACAGCAGATAAGGACCGCTTGGCCCACCCAGTCTGCCCATTTCCCTACCTACTGGATAAGCTGCAGATCCTAGTTAACCAGCAGCCTACTTCTTCCTACCCCCAACCCCCAGAACTGCCTTATGACTATCCCATGCATGCTTGAATTCCACCACTGATTTTGACTCACAACCTCCTCTGGAAGGCCGTTCCATGCATCCACAACCCTCTCTGTGAAAAAATACTTTAAATTACCTCTGAGCCTCCTCCCTCTATCTTCAAATTGTGCCTCTTGTTCTTGCACACCTCTTTTTTGAAAGATGCTACCCTCTTGGACTTTGTTGATTCCCTTGAGGTACTTGAAAGTTTCTATCATGTCCCCCTCTCCTCCTTTCCTCGAGGCTATACATATTAAGCTCCTTAAGTCTCTCTTCATATGTCTTCCAGTGCAGACCCTGCACCATTTTAGTGCCTCCTCTGGACAGCTTCCATCCTGTCTATGTCTTTGCGGAGATTGGGTCTCCAGAACTGCACACAGTACTCCAGATGGGGTCTGACCAGCTGTCTGTACAGAGGGATAACAACTTCCTGTTTTCTACTGGTGATGCCTCTCCCTATGCTTCCCAGTATCCCCCGAGCCCTCCTTGCTGCCCTCTCACATTGCTTGCCCATCTTTAGGTCATCTGATATGACTACCCCCAGGTCCTTCTCCATTTTTGTTGTTGTTAGTATCTCACCCCCCATTGTGTACTCTTCTCCTGGGTTTTTGTTTCCCAGGTGCATTACCTTGCACTTCTTAGCATTGAATTTAAGCTGCCATACATTTGACCATTCCTCTAACCTTGCCAAGTCCCTTCTCATCCTTTCCATCCCACCCTGTGCATCAACTCTGTTGCAGATCTTAGTGTCATCTGCAAAGAAGCATTTTTTCCTTCAGTCCTTCTGCAATGTCGCTTATAAAGACATTGAAGAGACCACGTCCTAATACTGAACCTACGGTACCCCACTAGTAATCCTCCTTTCTTCTGAGTGGACTCCATTTACTATTACCTCTGTGTCCTATTCTCCAGCCAATTCTTTACCCAGGCTGTCATCTTGGGACCCACTCCCAGGCGGGCTAACTTGTATAGTAATCTTTTGTGTGGGACTGTGTCAAATGCCTTGCTAAAGTCTAGGTAGGCCATGTCCACAGCCCCTCCCTGATCTACTACTTTGGTCACCCAGTCAAAGAAATCTATCAGATTCATCTGGCATGACCTTCCCGCTGTGAATCCATGCTGCCTAGGGTCCTGTGCCCCTCTGGCCTCTAGAAACTTGACAATTCTTTCCTTTAGAAGTGATTCCATCATTTTGCCTATCACAGAGGTTAAACTAGCAGGTCTATAGTTTCCTGCTTCTGCCTTGCTCCCACTTTTGTAAAGGGGAATCACATCTGCCCTCCTCCAGTCCTCGGGCACCACCCATCCTCCCATGATTTGTTAAAAAGGGTAGTCAGTGGTGTCACTAGTTCTACCCTTAGTTCTTTTAGAATTCTGGGATGAATCCCATCAGGCCCCATTGCTTTGTCCACCTTCAGTTTTAAGAGTTCTTTCAGAACTCTTTCTTCTGTAAATGGGCCAGTATCAACTTCTGCATCCAGTGTGTTACTACTGTTTGTTTTATGTACTCCCTCTTCCTTTGTAAATACTGAGCAAAATATTTGTTTAGTATCTCTGCCTTTTCACAGTCTCCTCTGCCCACCCTCCTCCCTCTTATTAAGCTCTCACTATCCTCCCTTGGTCTTCCTTTCGCTCCCTGATGTACCTATAAAGGTTTTATCCCCTTCTTAACTGAGTCGGCTATCTTTCCTCGGTTTGGGTCTTTGCTGTTCTGACTGCCTTCCCAGCCTCCTTTGCTTTAACTGATACAGTTCTCTGTCCTGCTCCTTCTGCGATTCCTTGTACTTCCTGAATGCTTTCTTTTTCTCTTGAACCTTCACTGCCACTTCCTTTGAGAACCATAGTGGTTTCTTACATCGTCTTGTTTTGTATATTTGCTTCACACAAAGGCTCGTTACCTCTGTGATGGCAGTTTTTATTATTCCCCATTGTTCTTCCACCCCTCCTTCCTGCCCATTTGCTAGTGCATTCCTTAGGCACTCACCTATTTTGGCAAAGTCAGCCCTCCTAAAGTCCAGTACTTTTGTCTTTGTATGGCTTGACTCTATTGCTGTGTTTATTGTGAACCATACTGTTCGATAGTCTCTAGTTCCCAGATGGCTACCCACTTCTACATCTGTAATCCTCTCTCCATCTCCATTTGAGAGAATCAAGTCTAATATTGCTCCCTTTCGAGTGGGCTCCAGTACTAGTTGTCTAAGGCATGCCCCCTGTGGGGCATCTAGAATAACTGCACTCTTCGAAGTGGCAGCTGCAACTGCACTCCAGTTAACATCTGGCATATTCAGATCACCCATCAGCAATATCTCCCCTTTTTCTGCCATTCTAAGTATACTTTCTATCATTTCCTGTCCATTTCCTCCCTGAGAAGAGGTCTGTATACAACCCCTGTGCATATTGTGGTGCCATTGCCTGTCTCCAAATTCTACCACATGCTTCTTCTCCTCCTGTTTACCCTTTTGTTCTGTTGCTTTTATTCCTTCCCTTATGTAAAGAACTCCTCCTCCTCCTCTTTTACCCTCCCTGTCCTCCTGTAGACAGTGTATCCTGGTATGTTTATGTCCCAGTCATGGTTTTGTGTGTACCATGTTTCTGTGACTGCCACGATATCCAGATGTTCTCCTCCATCAAGGCCACTAATTCAGGAAGCTTGTTACCCAGACTTGGGCATTAGTACTCATTGCTCTCCATTTTTGATGGCTTTACCTTCTGTTGCAGCTTCCCCACTGACCGTTCTACCTCAGTCTTTTCTCATTTAGTACCCTGTTTTGTAGGAGAGGCTGAGATTTTCCTGCTGCTTGTCAGTGCCTCCCCCTTTGACTAGTTTAAAAGCTTGCCAATGAAGCATTTAAACCGATTGCTCAAAAGACTTGTTCCCTTCCTGGACAGATGCAGACCATCCTGCCAGTATAGGTTGGTGTCCCTCCAGGTGGAACCCCAGTCCCCAATGAAGCCAAACCCCTGTGCTCTGCACCATTTTTTCAACCATTCATTAAACTGCATGGTGTCAATTGCCCTCGCCTCCCCCATGCTTTTGACAGGCAGCACCTCTGAGAAGGATACTGTGTGTGTGCTACTCATCTTAGGTCCCTCCCCAACTCTGCAATGTCCTCCTGCACTGCTCTAATCTCATGATGAGCCAAGTCATTTGTCCCTAGGTGGACAATTATGTCCAGCTCGGAATCCCTTGCAGCTGTTCTCGTGATCCTGAGGATGCGCTTCCTGTCCCTTCAAGCCATGGCACCAGGCAGGCACCTTACTTCATTTTCCCAGCTCCCCAGTTCTATACCCTAATAGTGGAGTCCCCACCAGGAGCTGCTTCCTTTCCCTTGGTGCCCTCTGCCTCCTTTCTGTGGCCTCCTTGTGACAGATATCATCAGTCTTCTCTGCGGGTGCATCCATGGGGAGTTATGCTCCCCAGAATGGTGTATGGATTGTGGAGTGGAACAATTGACTGAGTGTGCTCTGTTCCACCTCCTCACCCTCCCTGAGCCCACTGTGGTCCAACTGCTGTGCTTTCTGCAACCTCTGAGGTAGTGGTGGTGGCGCTAGTGCTCCTGGATGGGGGAGGTTCCCTTTCTACTGTCCAGTGTGGCCTGGGGGAAGGTTTCCTTACTACTGTCCAGTGCGGCCTGAAGACGGGCAACTTCCTCCCTCAGGGCAGATAGTTGTCTGCAAATAGGGCAGCATCTCAGCCTCCAGAAAGACTCCTGGAAGACTGCTGCCCCACAGCCATTACATTGCACTACTGCCCACATGTTTATCTAGTTGTTTTTTTTTATTGTATTTGTGTGTGTGTGTGTGCACGCGTGCGTGTGTGATTTGTTATATAGAAATATATATATATATATATATATTATACAACGTGTATACTTATATTATCAGTGCAGTGTGCTAGAGAGGATATGACAGTGAAATGCACCTTGCACTCAAGGAAATGATGTCAGAACCTCAGGTATAAAGAAACTATAGGCCTCCAGGTGGGGCTTCCCCCTGTTCTCTCCCCCCCTCATGATGGGCACCGGCTTTATGTCTGTTCTACTGATGAGGAGCAGAGAAGTAGGTCTTCCCCCAGGCCCCTCTGGCAGGTTTGAGTCCCTCCACCCTCACTTTGAGATTACAGTTGGAGTCCCTAAATAAAAGCCCTTTAGTAGCTTTAGAGATCCCCTATTTCTTGATTTACTAGACATCCAACCCAACCTTAGAATTCTACATTAAAAGCCTTTTCCGCACACTAAGCAGGAATGAGAGTTGACTGGTTAAGCAGTTAATGATTTGTTTGTGAACTCCCGAAATGCCACGCTCCAGCTAGCTAGTCAACCCCCCTTTTTTTCCCTCTTCAGCACAACTAACGCAGCTCCACCTCATGGAGAACTGCACAGTTATTAAGAAACATGATCTTTCTTTAACACCACCCACCCTCCGCTCTGGGAGAGTGCTCGAAAAAAAGTGTCCCTCACAAATCAGTATCAGCTTGACAACTCCCAGACCGATGAAGCACCTTAACTGCAATCAGAAAGGCTGACATGCTTCCAGAGTGCTTGGCACATAGAGAGTGAGCGGACGCTGAGGGGGTAGGGGGGTCCCGAGGGGGAACCCAAGATTCAGAGGGTTTACATGGAGTCTCAATTTATGTCTTCTCCCCCCTGGATCTACCTGGTGTATACAATAATTTCTCTACCCAGTGCTGAGTTTGCTGTCTTCTGGGGGGGCCAGAATATACTCTATGAAGGGATGGACCATCAGATTTGTCCATTTGGGCTATAGGGGTGGTGGGGCATAGGGTCTCTTGTGCTATCCCCAATACCAATGGAAATTTGGGGGATGGGTGGGAGGCGAGCCCTATATGTTGAGACTGGGAAGTGCTCCCTTATTTCAGAACCAGTAAATAGTAAGCTTTGCCACTGGACGGAGAAAGGTGGGAGAATATAGACCCGCTAGTTTCTAGATAGGTCGGGATCTCATTTCTTCAGGTTCTTTCCCATTAAATAGGGATTTGTCAGAAACACCCGGTGTCAGAGAAGGGCTGATGGGACCCTGGTCACCAAACAAATGGCTCAGACACCGATGCCCGTCATGGCTGGGAGATTTTGCTCAAAAAAAGGCTCTTTTATTATGACGGCACATGCTCGTTAAATAGAGCGCAGTCATAGGACCTCCCCAACCTTGAGAAGCCCAGTGGCACTTTAGAGTATTTCAACCCAAAGAGTTAAAATGACAACTGGACACATGTCCTAGACAGGGTAATACTTGGGGGTCTTCTGGCACGTGGGCTCACCCCCATCTCATCTCACTTCCCAAGACCAGGCAATACTGTTGACACCCAGGATCGGGGGCGGGGGGTTCCCTCCCGGCATTCAAGCCCTCCTGGAGGGCACAGGACGTGGTTGGAACTCTGACCAAGGCATGCCCTTAGTATTCCCTCCTACCTGACCTGGACTAGACCTAGGTCTTTGTCCCTCACATTGATGGAGAGCTAACATGTGGTGCCCCTCTCAGATCCCCCTGGTGTTCCTGCACACCTCCGCCCCCACGGTCTGAACACAATTGGGGGCCCTCTCTGGGGGACCCCCAGTTAATGCTGGTATTGCAGATTCCACAATGAATGGTTGCTCTTCTTATCAAGCAAATTGAGGTAGTCACCCTCAGCCATGAACACATCCCGGGAGCCCCCTGACCCCTGCCACCCCAGCCGGTGACCCTGGTCTTAGAACTTGATAATGATCCCCCAATCTCCCCTCAGAAGGAAATAGATGCAGACAGACTCTGTATTCATGGATTTCATAGAGAATTCCTGAGAATACTTTGGAATAGGCTACATTTCAAAAAAAACCTTGATCGTGGAAAGGTCCTGGAGAGGGGTACATGGAGTTGCCCCTATATACCTAGGGGACACCCAAATTGTCAAACGCAGAAGTCATCAGATTTGGCTCGGACCAGTTATGTCTTCCCCAGACACAGCCTCTTTTAAAGGGTGGTCCAGCCGATCCTCTGATGCAGCGGTGGGATTTCCGCTATGACGCCGTGACCGGGCTCAGGAACGGACCTGGGCCGTCAGAGGGCTAGCCGGGGGAGCAGGATTGAGCACCTGTAGGGCAGCTCTCCTACTCTGGGGAGGGTGCGGAAGTGTTCTGTAGCAACGGGACTTCATGGGGAGGCCGGAGGTCCCACAGCATCCGACACTCACAGCGGTCCTCGGAGGCGGGGTAGGAGGAGACGTACGGCGTCAGGGACGTAACCCCACCTCCACAGCAACCGGGGAAAAAAACGATCTGCTGGCTGCCATGGATGAAGCCTGCCGCGGCTTCCGATATGCCTCCAGGCTGAGCCCTGTCCCAGACCGTTTGCCTGCGGCATCTGCCCCCGTGCCGTGGGCCCCGCCGTGGGGGGCAAGCCACGGAGGTACCAGGGAGGTGGCTGATGTGGAAGGCAGAAGCTGGCGAGCCGCGACAGAGCTGAATGGAAGGGCGGCAGGCAGCTCCGAAAAAAAAAAAAAAAAAGGGTGGTGGTCCAGAGATTATCACTTAAGCTAAGCCTCGACCATAAAGGTCCTGCACCTTTTCTCCCACCGAGATCTTCCCTATTACCCACCAATCACAATTAATTTTCTCCTGCCCCTGATTTTTGTTATCCCTACTCTCACCCTCTTCCCTGCCAGACTTACGGGCATTAGTTTCCCCAGGGCCCCACTCCAATTGGTGGCGTGGGAGTCCACTCCTGAATGGTCAAATGTCCATTCCCTAATGCCTGCTCTACCTGAGCATGCATTGTTGGAAGTCACACACATCCCCCATAATAAGGGTTTGTACATAGTTATCATTCTAACCTATTGGGTAAATACCTTCACAAGCATGCCTAGTTGGCAAGCTAAGTTTTTCATAGTTCTTTCCTTCTGGCTAATTTCTTTTTTTCTTCATTATTATTGTTGGATCACATAATACTGAATTATTGCTTCTGGTACGGATCTCACTGGTTATGCGCATTTGGAGATCCTGGAGGGTTGGGGTCGCTGGCACCTAGGGGAGGTCCTGCTGAAGATGAAAAGCCCATATATAGATAGTAATGCAACACCCTTTTAAATTTATATCTCATAATGCGAATGGACTGGCTGGCCCCATCAAGAGGGATCAGACATTAGAGCTCTCAAAAAATTGAACCCGGACATTCTCCTTTTACAAGAGACACACCTCTCCTCGGCTGAGCATCACAAGCTACTCAAGTTTGGGTTCACTCAGATTATTGAATCTTCATTCCAGAGGGGTAGAAAAAGAGGCTCAGTTATTTTAATACCGAAACACTCCAAATTACAACTACTCAATCAGCACGCCGATAAAGAGGGTAGACTGGCACTGGCGACTGAACCAACAAATCTTAACAGTATGGAGTCTTTATCTCCCACCGGGTTCAGATGCCTCCACCACGCAGCATCTAATGGATGCCATCCTGGTCAGGCAACAGGGAATTTTAGTCTTTGGCGGAGACTTTAACTGCCTCCTTAACCCCTCCCTGGACTCATCGGTGACCCATCCTCCTTCACAATCGTCGAGACAAAAGCATTTGCAACGCCTCATTCACGACGTAGGCCTGGTCAACACTTGGCAACAACTGCACCCCTCACAGCGAAAATATACTTACTACTCCCATGCCTTTAAACACTATTCCAAACTAGACTACTTTTGCTTAGGAAAGGAACACCTTGACCTAATCTCGACAGCGGGAATTCACAACATATGCCTATGTGATCATGCCCCCATTATCTTGACCCTTAATATTAAGAAAGATAAAATAAATACTCAATGGAGATTCAACCCATCTCTTTTTTGAGATAAAGAATTCCGGGACTTATTAGACAAAAGGATCCCAGAAATTATCAGAAAAAATACCTCACCACAGACTACCCCACAAACCCTCTGGGATATCATCAAGGTAGTACTTAGAGGCTATATCATAGCCTACACCTCTCAAAAGAAAAGACAGGTGTAGTCCAACTTACTAACCCTACAAGACAAACTTAAATTCCTCCAAGAGGCTCACATGCATGGAGATACTGATCTCCTTCCTTTGATAACACAAACACAAGTAAAGATCCAACAATTACTGACAGCAAAAACTGAGCAGGTCTTGGCGTGGCTGCAGCAACGTTATTATGAAGGAGGAGCTACAGCATCTAAACTCCTAGCCTTCTGCCTCAGAAATCAAATACAACTACACACTATCCCTAAAATAAAGGACCTCATATCAGGCCAAACTAAATATTCTACACCACAGATTTTAGAGGCTGTACTCCTCCCCTACCCCCCGAACCACATATTATCCCCAAGTTTCTAGACCAGTTACAACTTCCGGCACTTTCAGTGGAACAACAAAACCAGATAGTAGCACCAATTACAGAATTGGAGCTTCAAAATGTAATTCGAAATCTTAAGAATGGTAAGTCTCCGGGTCCAGATGGCTTTGGAGCAGAATTCTATAAAAACACATGGGGCCTTTTAAAAAAACTCACTTCTCCAGGTGCTAACATCTGCACAAACCACCTCCTCCTTTCCTATCTCCTGGAGACAAGCCACAATTTTGGTGATCTTGAAACCCCAAAAACCTCCACACTTATGCGATTCATACCGACCTATCTCGGTACTCCATCAAGATTACAAAATTTACATGAGCATATTAGCACATAGACTTGATCACATCCTTCCCTCATTGATACACCCAGACCAATCGGGATTCATTAAAGGCAGACAGACCACTGATAACATTAAAAGAACATTATATCTAATAGACCATACTCAATTTATTAAATCCCCCTGTTAATATTAAGTCTGGATGCCCAAAAGACTTTTGACATGGTCTCCTGGGAATTCCTTCAAGCAGCCTTGCTAAAGCTTAATTTCACAACCATTTTCAGGGACACAATTTGAGGAATTTACACAGGACCGGAGGCGGTCATGAAGCTAAATGGCTCCCACTCAGAGCACTTCTCTTTACATAGGGTCACCTGGCAAGGCTGTCCCCTTTCCCCATACCTGTTTGCTATTTTTGTTGAACCCATAGCCCAATTCCTTAGACAATCCCCTAACCTACATGGATATGAAATCTCTGGCCAATCATACCACAAAATAGCATACTATGCTGACAACTTCCTAATTTATATTACCCGCCCAGAGGAATCATTACCAAATCTATCCATCATGTTAAGAAATAGAAACTCTTACTGGATACACCATAAATACTAGTAAATCAGAGGCTCTGACTGTGCAATCCTCCTCCTCCTCCTCCCAACAGACTTTACCAGAAATTCCCATTTAATTGGGATAAAGCATATCTAACATACTTAGGAATTAAAATCCCCCCAAAACTAGGGGAACTCTACAACCTGAATTATTCCTCCACCCTCTCTCGAATAAAATCGGATCTTCAGAGATGGACTCTTTTTCCACTGTCTCTGATGGCCAGGGTGCAGTCTATCCAAATTAATTCCCTACCAATGTCTTATACCTATTACAGAATATTCCTTTACCCCTCTCACAGAGGGACATACAACTCTGGAATAAATCCATTAGTAAATTCTTATGGGTGAATCAACAGCCTAGAATAGCTCTGGCAAAGATGCAGTGCCCTAAGGAGCGAGGAGGACTATCCCTACCTAACATCTTCCTCTACTCGATGGCCTCACTACTCACCCACATAATACCTGGCTATTATGGCCCCAATTTGGGTATCAATAGAGCAGAATATGGCTTCACGACCCCTGTCTTCTTCCTGGATATTTCAACCAAATAATAGAACTCGTATGCAGGAAGCCTCTCAATTTACCAAAGAGATGCTTTATGCCTGGACACAGTTCCTGGCTCATCCGTCCCAGAGATTTCTCTCCTCCTGGTTCGGGATCCCAGCCGAGGACCCCTCCTGTACCCTGGTGTGGCTAGACTCTTCTTTTCATTCCTGAGCCTGAAAAGGACTCCGATTCACCCACCAATTCTACACTAATGCAATATTCAAAACGTTTGATCAACTTAAACAGGAGTTCTCTTTGCAGAGGAATTACTTTTTTAGATACTTACAAATCCGTCACTTTTCAAATTCAAAGATTGGACTTGATGTCTCCGATCAGGTTATCCCACCCCTCTGCAGTCTCCTGACCCAGCTGGAAAGAGAAAATTCCTGTAATGATTTGATCTCTCAATTTTATAAAGCTCTACAAGGAGCCCCATCTCAGGTTATGGACCTGGTGCAATTTCACTGGGAGGTGGAACTTTAGGCGGACTTGTCTCAAGATGACTGGCTCCGTATATGGACGAGACTCCATAAAACCTCTAGTTCATACACTTGGAGAGAATATTCCTGGAAAGTGGTCTCCAGATATTTTCACACACCACAGATTACAGCCAAATTCTTGGCAGGTGGGGATTCCTCATGTTGGAGGAGTTGTAAATGCGAGGTAGCCACCCTCACACACATTCTATGGTCATGTCCAGTATTAGTTACATATTGGGCAACTATAGGGGATAGAATAACACACCTCTTTCTGACACTGACCGAGTTATCCCCGGTGATGGGACTACTGCTTCACTATCCCTGTTTCTTTAGAAACCCACACCAGATTTACCTCCTCAACATCCTATTGGGAGCGGCCAAAAAATGTATAACTAGACTCTGGCTCCAGCAGGAGCCCTCCACCATTACAGCCTGGGAAAACAGTGTATATGATATATACAAACTTGAACATATGACCGCTAGGCTTCATAATAAGGTTCCCGAGCTGATGAACAGGTGGAATCCTTGGTTCCTCTCAATTAATCAGTTTAGATCGGACCAGATACCTTAGATTGAGGGTTTGGATGGAGAACTGAGGAGAGATCTGATTGATGGGGTCCAGCCAGTCCCAAATACAGTCTCCCCCTTAGGGGTCCTTTTGTTAAAAAAAAAGGAAGGGATCTCTGCCTGTCATTATTTTTCAGGGTACTCTCCCTCTGGTGCCGGGGCCTCCCTCCTCTCACTCACTTATCTAAATATGTATATACCTTTTTACCTAGTCCAGGAGACATTCCACAGTGTATGACCTAGCTCAGAATACCTGCCGATGTAGGCTTACCTCTAAATAAGAAAGGATTTAAAATATCTGTTGGCATTTATCAGTAAGGTAAATATCAACTCTATACTCATTTGTATTAATATTGATTTATACATTATTTATAGAGTCCACTCCTTTTATGGCTGGTTACTTTTATTAATGAAGCTCGCTATTTTGTCTTGTACAGTACAATATATTCATGTATGATTACAAAAGTGATCCTATACCTGTTAAAAAATGAAATAAAAATAACGTTGAAAAAAAATTTAAAGGCCCGTTTCAGTTTTCTTTTGTGGGTGTGTAATAAAGTGGGTCTTCTAAAATCAAATAATCAGTGTGTCCAATGTGCAGTGAGCAGAGGGAGCAATTACTAACCTAAGATAAAATAAGGGGAAAGGGGAAATTGTTTAACCAGGAAAGGCACATGAAGCTGGAGCTTGTTTCCAGGTGCGACCTGGGAAAACAAGAAAGCACAAGGAAGTTAAATGACTTGCTCAGGGTCACACCATATGCAATTGGGGGCTGAAGGAATTCAAACCGAGGTCTCCAGGTTTGCAGCTCAGTGTCCTTAACCAATACACTATAAGGTAGTAGCAGTCTTTTTTTTTTCAAAACATTGGTCTAAACAGATCTAGGCTAACTCCCCCACCCCCCATAGGACCAGTACTACCCCTGAACACCTTTAAAAGCTGGCCACACTATTCACAAAGGGACAATGAACATTAACATATGAACAACAGTAGCAAGGGAATGAACTGATGAACAGTATGGGATAGCAACACAACTGGATCATTACAAAAAAAAAACAGGACAAAATGACACCATGAGTTATCATTTTTTTAGAAGAGACACACTATTACATTTATTTTTCAGGAATGATCCATTAATTTAAGAGGAACAGTGCATTCCTGAAATCAATGACATCAGTTTTAATAGCACCATTATCACTCATCAGTGTTGTCATTCACACGCAATATTTCCTTTCCCCACATGCATGCCATATGTTGTTATTCTTGGTATTCAGGAAATGTAATTCAGGGCATCCATTATACAACCCTACAATTTAACATAAAAAAAAATCTATTAGACTATAACAAAAAAGGACCAGTAAATACAAACCATCTACTTGAAGAAATGGAAGCTAAAGTGCAGTTAACAACTAGTAGAACAAAACAAAAGACAGAAAATGTTTGATCTATTTCTAAAAAGAAGCCAGCGGTTGATTTTGATTGCTAACGCATGTTTTCTTTTCCCTGTTGTGATCAGAGGTTTTCTACCTGAGCAGTATTAGATAAGATGAAAAGAATAATGATAATCGTATGCAGAAGTGGATTTCAATGGACCCACCAAAAATTAAAATATTTTTATCCATCAGTTTGGACCTGAGGTTTGTCATATTCCTTTGGTTCTTTGGCAGTTCAGTGTCATACTGCAAACTTCAGTGTTGTACTGCAGATTTCTTTTCAAGGGGTACAGTAGCTTAATGAGCTCATACCTTGAACTAAAACAGCAAATTAATGACACTGAAAAATGCCTGCTTTTCATGGAAAAATACTTTGAAATTGTCAGACAAGCATCCATATTATTATAGTTAGCTAGGTAACTATAATTTCTGTGCAGTGCAGGCCAGTACTAATTCATGTGCTACTGCAGAGAGGAGTGCACACAGGGGTAGTGGGTGCTTTCTGGAGTTCCGGCCTGCAATAGCGCAGGGACATTCAGTATGATCAGCCCAGCAGGAGACAGGGTAGTAAGGATTTCTGCAGGCATTATTTTGTTGGCTATTTTTATTTTTCTGACTGCTGGTGGCACTGGGCAAAGAATCCATCTTTCTAGATTGCTTTTTCTTGTACTGAGGTGTGAGCTGCTCAGTCAGTCATGGACATGAAGAGTGACTGAAAATGAGGTAGGATACTGCCTTAGACAGGAGAGTGCATTATGTCCCTCAAGTCAATTTCTCTCAGTGCATTTGTTGGCGGGATTAAGAGGTGGTCATACACTAGCTCACTGGAGAATTTACCCTTCATGTACTGGAGTGGTATTTCTATAACATACATAAAAATGATATTTACATTGGTATTTCAATTGAATGCCAAACGTTTTCATAGGAATCCACTTTATGTACTACAGAAGCTTGTTTCATAAATTAATAGGTTTCATTTATATTTTTATATTTTTTCCAACTGTGAAGACTTTCATTTTTTCTCATTTGATGTAAACGTGTCAGCAAATCAAATTTTATATTTTCAATATATAAACTTCTGCCTATTCACATAGAATACCACATCTAGATAAACAGTGACTACCTTTTATCACAGAGTGTGCAGAGTGTGGACCCCTGCTGCTGGGATACCTCTGAGCTGTATACTGTAGATGCTAGGTTTTTCAAAGTACTGTACAGTATGTGTGAGGGAGGGTAAATCAGCCATAAGGGACGCATGCACACAGGTTAATGGTCTGGTAGGGCATTTTTTTATTGTGCAGGGGCTTAGGTTAGGGAGGAGGACCACTGGACTACCAGGGCATTTGTTAAAACTGAAAAGGGAACTTGTACAATATCAGATTTCCAACTTAGTTTAATAATATGCTTTATTTCCCACTTAGTTCTTACTCGCCCCTTGTTTTTAAATGACATTAACTTCCTCCAGCTTTACTTATTCGACTGTACCATCGGCAGTGGTTGACAGAGTGAGGGGTTTGGTCCCAGGGCTCCTGATCTGCTTGACTGTATTGTGCAGTGCATCTAATGGCACTTGTTTTGACCGATAACACTTTTTTAATTTCACTTACTGAACACACAGCACATTGAATGCCGTTCTATAATTTTGTTTTCAGTTGTAGTTTGATGCTGTCATTACTGGTATTTTACTTCCCATGCAAAATGTACTGTGCACACTGATTCTTAGTTTTTAATATTCCCTTATTGGCAGATTTGTTTTTTTGTAATTATTTTTATGTCAGTCAGATAATATGCTGTGGTAATGATGGTGCACTAAACTGATGACTGATGCTGCCTGTACTGAATTAAGCCTCTTGAAGTCAAGCGCTGAAGTTTATGATGTTTTCAAACCTACTCTTTCTCTAAGGTTTGATAGGAAAGTGCAATGAACTATGGAGAGATGGACACTGACTGTAGTCCATTGCACTTCCCTATCAAACCTTAGAGAAAAGGGAGGTTTGAAAACATCATAAACTTCAGTGCCTGACTTACTGAAGTAAAAATAATTACTAAAAAAAAAACCTCAGACAACGGGGGAATATTACAAACTAAGCATTAACTCATAAACATGACAGCCTAACTACCATCACAGAAGTGAACAGCTGATCACACAAACTAGAAGGCCTGGTAGTTAGGCTGTAATGTTTATGAGTTAATGAATGAAAGTAAGAGAGAGGGGGAAGGGTGCAGCTGGAAATAGCTGACAAAAGGACAGAGCTGATAAATCTGTTTAGAGAGGAGTCTACTCAATGCAAAGGTTCTTAGTACTTGGAATAAGGCATTGGAAGACGCACACAGAGAGCCACAGATGACACTATAAATTGAATGTAGTAGGGTGCCCTTTTTTTCCAATCATATATAATTGGACAATTTCCTGGAAAAAAATCCAGAAAGCAGTCTGTACTGATTCCTGTGTAATTGCATCACAAGGCATAGGTACAGGTATGTAATATCGATGGTAGCCAGTTGCTCGCCTTCATAGTTTTGTGAGTTAGATAGGGCAATGTAGCCTGAAAGTGCAATAACTGCAGTAACGACTTCAGGCATCAGTCAAAGTGTGCAAATAGTGAACTGGGAACAGGGATAGGAACATGGAAATGTGAAACTATGTAAGAGACTGAACTAGTGAACCCATAGATGACACAATTTGTGGGAATTATTGCTAGAAATACAAAGATCACTCAGACTTGCTCAATAGTTTTGTGCTGTATTAGTTTGTGTGTTTATTATTTTTTTTCTTTGGTAAAAATTCCAATCTACTGTGCCATACACATTTTCAGCAATGAGGCTGCATAGAAAGTTATAGATTTCCATTTTCCAAGTCCAGTTCCTAGGTCAGTACTTGCATGCTTTGGCTGCTGCCTGCTTTTGTTTGCCTTACCTTCTTGATAGCAGTTGTGGCTGCCTGGACCCCACTCCCACAGCCACAGGCTGGCTCAGGCCACATGGTTTTATCCACTGTGAGTCACAGAAGTGACAGTAGTGAAGAACAGCTGACTGCAGTGTCGTCAGGTAAAACAGGACAAGGGGGATGGAGTGGGGGTGGAAATAGCAGACAGAGGCATAGAGTTGACTGTTACTTGGAGAGATTAGACATCTTGATGCAAAGATTCTCAGGACAGGGATTGCTGCGGTGGAAGAAGCATGCAGAGATGGTTAGTGCATATACCAAAAAGGAAAAAAAATTAGCAAATCATCATACTGGGGGGAAATAAATATTCTGTGTGAATCCTTCAGTATCAATTATTTTAAAATGTTATTTTATTTGGGATTTGTGTCAGACATGTTCTACATCTAAGAAACCCAGTTGCATTACATTTTGTTTTGTTCCTCAGTTTCTCTGACAGTGTGTTACAGAGACCTTGCGATGTAGATCACTATCAGTGGTGCACATAATAAGAACTCAGAAGTCAGGCCAGCCCAGTGGCACTAAGGGTTGAGGCAATGGATGCCACACCTCACACTACACTGGTGACCCATGTTCAGACATGAGCCTTGGGTGTCAGGGCTCAGCAGGGGGGCTAGGATTGAGCATCTGGAGGACTGCTCTCCTTACCCAGGTGGGATACAGGGTGCCACCACTCTACAGTGGACCTTGGTGATGACCGGGGCACTGCTAAAGATGGTGCAGCAAGTATGGAGTGCAGCAGGTGTAGGTGCATAATGTGCCTGATGTCATTGCACGCTTGCACTCCCGGGGCCAAAACACAGAAAATGGCAGCACAGACCACGGCAGCTTGATGGCCACTATTCCATCAACCGACTATTCCATCAACCGACAGTCACGTGCTGGTATTAGATTCTTTCCTGGCATGGGGGCAATGGGGGTGCATAGTAATAAATGCAATTAAAAAAAAGAAACCTCTTTAATATTTGTATTTTATTATAGTAAACAAAAGGAACTTTGGTATAATTGCAATAAGCCACTCAGAGGATGTGGGTTATTGGGGGATTTGCCACGGCTGGTGAGGATTTACCCACTTGGCTGTGTCTCACAGGTAAACCACTCCAGCTGTAGTAAATTCCCCGATAACCCACACACCCTCGTGGCTCATTGCTTAAATATTCTGTGTGAATCCTGTATGGCAAAACAAGAAGCAAAAGCTCAGATCTAGATTCACATTACAAAGTGATGAATTATGTACCAAATGCCATTAATTGCAGTATTTAGAGATGATTTCTGCACTCCCTATTATCATTTTAATCTAAACTGCTTTTTTGTGTGTGCCCCAACAATTCTAGTTGACTAGCACTTTGTTCACTCTTTAGCTATTTCTACCCATGACATAAACACAACCATTGCTTTCTCCATGAACAGGACACAAAGACTTTCACAGTGATCAGCCAAAACAGGCATTGAAATGTACAGTAATTTGTATTTAAAAAAAGGGAAAGGTTGATAGGAACTTTACAACACTTGTTAGTGACAGCTTATTTGGGAAATCTGGTCGGTACTACATGTCTAACAACAATTGGTTCACAATCTCAATGAGACAAAAGAGACAAACACAAATCAACATTGTAATATTTTTTCAAAAAAGATAATAAAATTATCTACTATGCTAAACACATACACTGGTTCCCAATACCCCAAGCTTGAAAAGCAAGTAGTCATCATTCATTCATTCAGGCATTTGAACAGGATACAGAAGATTCAGTTGAGGGCAATGGCAGGTTGATTAACTACATTTATGAGCTACACAGGCTGTGAGTCAAACAGGGGAAAACAACTCAATCTGAATAGCCCTAAACATGGTAAGAAAATGATGGCAGAAATTTAGAAACTTCTGCAGGCTCTCAGCATGGAAGAGCTATATTATACGTCAAGCAACAGGGAAGATCAATTTTGGGCAACGTGGGGGGCATACGTGTTTTCTCTCTCTCCGGTGGAAAGAGAAATTATGGAAATTGGGTTGGAGAGTTGAGGTGGATGGCTTGGGATGCCGAGAGGTTGGAGGAACAATGAGGTGTAAAGATGAAAGGCTAAAGGAATAAATGGACTAGAGGGCGTGCCTGAGTCTGAAGCTAGACCATTGCAAATTATAAAGTTAAACCACAATCAAGACCGATGGCTAAGAGATGTATGTTAGGAAAAGAAGGCACAAATGGCAAGAGTGATGGGAAAAGGGTGTGTGTTTTTTTTTTGCCATTAGGATGGGGGGAGAGGGAGGGGGAAGAGGGATGGGGGAATTGTTAATGGGTTAATGTGATGGTTTAAGATGAATGGAATATAGGTATGTACATGTGGATGTATTATGGAAAAAACGTAATAAAAAGATTATGCAAAAAAAAAAGAAATTCAAAAACTTAATTTCGATTTGAACACATAATCATAAAAGTTAAGATATGCCTGTCACAATGAACAATAAATAAACAGCAGCTCTTTAAAATGATTGTGCAAATGTAAAATAGACAAAATCTGATGAGTCCCTGTCCTGGCACTGTAATCTGATGCCATCTGCAGGCACATTTTGACTAGAAAAATGTATCGCTCTTCTGGTACAAAGATTTGCAGTGACAGCTTGTGGAAACCATTGTGTGGAAAACTGTGGTACTGCATTTATACAAATTATTTGATCAGGCATCCCACACTGCGTTAATGCTATATCACCTCTCTAATGCACAGCACATAGTGGTACCAAGTGGCAAACCTTGGTACCATTCTACTGTAGTAGGCACTGTAATTCTGATAAATAACACAAGTTATAATACTGGTATTTTGTACATACCAAATTGTCAAAAAGGTGTTAAATTCAGGCCAATGACAAACATGAATGGTGAAATCTCCCACAACAATTATAATACTTTTTGTGACAGTGTAAATTGTATAGCTAGCTTTGTTGAAATTAAAGTAAATGACTTACTACAAATGGGGGGGGGGTGATCCGCCCCCCGATCACCATGCGATGTATGGGAATAATTGATACAAGTCACAGATGAAGAAGCCATGAGAACCACCATGAAGGAAAGCATTCATAGGAATGGGTGGGTTTGTAGATAGCAAGCAGCTTTTTGGCTGCAAGCCCAGGGAGAAAAAAAACTGCAGTCCTAACATCACATACAGATGATGATGACTGGAAAAAAAAGTAACTTTTTAAGAGTACTTTTGATGTGCACTCCCCATCAAAGTTATATTTGGATAAGAAATATTGATTTAATTAGGGAGCTACAACAATTCTGAGCTGGAAAAACAGGTACAGTTCAAAAGCAAAAGGAGGTCAAGTGACTTGCCAAAGGTCACACACTGTGCAAATGATGGCCACTGTGATTCAAACCTAGCTGTAGCTGCAGTGTCATTCAACACAGTGCTGAATGAGAGTTCTTACAGATAAAAAAAACAATTTGTAGCCGCTGGCTGAGGCAGCAAAACAAAATTGCCTAACCATCATAATTTACATGATGGCAGATGGAAAGGCCATATTTGAAAGGAAAACAAAACTGTGAAAACCTTTTCAAGCTTTTGTTTCTTGCCTTTTTTCAACAAACTATGTTTAGCTTGAATCAAGACTAATGACACTAGTCCGCATACTGCAACCTTAAACCAACCACTCATCTGAATGATATAAAGTTTACAGACAATGTGCTAACACTGCAGACCAGACTATGCCCTTGGCAAAAAGCCAAAGGTGTCAACCATTTTACAAGCAGATTTTCCTCATTACAAACAACATAAAAAAACTAGTGTAGCTTCAGCAAACACAGTTAGAGACAATGAAAACTGGTAACAGTGATAATTAGATGTAGCATATGCTTAATTTTGCACATTGTTTCCCAGCTACAAATATTTCCACACATTACAATCCAGGATGGCACATCCCTATATTTTCAAAAGCATATTCCTCAACCCTACATCACTGACTAAGGCAAACCTTTATCAAGCAAAAGAAGATTCTTCTAATATAAAAATAATTAACTGAAGTGAACAAAGTCCAGTGATGCAATCAATCTAAAAGACAGACTTAACTTTTGCTTCCCAGCCAACATTAATTACTTTTATCAAAACAGTTTTAAAATCAAACACACCACAATATTTATTGAAGCTGATACCATTAAACCTTAAGATCCTTTACAGAATACAGTAATGTCTCTGCTGTTTTGAACATTCTTCAGTTAGTCATTATTTCAACTGCATGATACAACTCGTCCTTGACTAGGCTGCTCACAGTCTAGCAGAAAATAAACTATGCATTCATGGAACAGAAAACAAAATATGGCATACTACTATTAAATGTAGTGCTTTTCCTAAAGTGTGCAGCAAGGAATAGTTGTAAAAGACTAAGGTTTTTACACTTCGATTCATTTTAGATTACAATTAAAGGTTGATCAACTAGCAGACATAATTACAATGTATTCACCACAAATCTGAAGCACAAGGACAGGGTCAACACTCAACCAGACATTTTTTCCATTTAAAAAAAAATTCCTCCAGGGTCATAACAGACAAATGTGTGGTCCACGAACTCCATTAGAGAGGAGGATTTCTTATGAAAGTTTATTTTAAACTTATCAGATTGTTCAGCCACCGACGGATCAGTAGCCATTAACCCTTTAGGCTTGGAAGCCAAAGTGTTAGGCAAGGACTGGAACTTCTGTTCCAGCTGACACATTTCCTCTACAGGATAATTTTATTTTTAGTTTCAGCTACTGTAGCAAAAATGATCTCACCAACCGTAGGCAGTGAGAATAGCTGAGACACTTTGTCCCAGCTGTGCGCATATATAATATCCTGACTTGTCATTTTACAGGGGAAATCTTTAAAAGTTTGTGGCTCAATTCCTGTGTTTTGAACCACCAAAGCTGATAACACACAGATGGCAGGCATGTGCGTGGGTGCCTATAAAAGGATTTCACAACCTACAAGCCAGCAGTCTCAAATTGGAGTCCCAAAGCTGCCCCACATTCCACCAAAGGAGTGTGACAGCCCGTATGAACAGAAAAAAGTCTGAACATCGGGGGTCCCTAGTATCAAGGCTTAACCAAAGGAGAATTGCAGTCTGTGTTTTTTTATCAAAGTTTCCAGCTGCTGAACCACATAGCCACTTGTCACTGGGGAGCCGTTCTTCCCAGACCTCAGTTCCATATAGGAATGAATGTTTCCTTGTTAGCCAATCAGCATTTAGGCTGGCTTGCCAATTGTTGCCTGCATGTCCTGCACACATCTTGAGGTTCTTAGGTGCTACTTGGCTAAGACAAAGAATATACTGGACAAGTGGGTAATAAAAAGCAAAAGCAGTTTATTACAGATACTCATGCCACAACATGTATCAGAGTTACAGGGAGACAGTTTCCACCAGTCAACCCCAGGGTTTCTCACTTCTCTCCGGGGAGGGACTGGCTGGCAGGCACAGAGAAACATAGAAACATAGACGTTGATGGTAGATAAGGACCGCAAGGCCTGCCCAGTCTGCCTATAAGTCGGCACATAAGTATTACAAATGAGAATACAGTTTTCAGATATGGTATACAAACATAATTGACTAGATATAGCAAAGTGTAATAATTAAGCAATAAGGCATGACAAGGTGTGTGTTATCATGCAATAACGTCACTACTGGGGTGGGCTGAAGCACGAGGTGAAGCTGAGTGCTTCCACCACCCCAGGAGTAATGTTATTACACGATAACACACACCTTGGAGTGCCTTATTGCAATTATACAATGGCTCAATGTTATAGAAAACAAAAATAAATATAAAAAATGTTTTAGTAGATTTTTAGTGAGGCAGTGTATCTTTGTTTCTGAAAAAAAAAAGCTCAGGCTCCAAAAAATCAACACAGTGATGTTATTGTGTAATATCATCACTGTCTCAGGCACACACTGACCAATCAGAGTCCAGGAAATGTTCTTGCCATTGTATAATTAGACAGATCCCTCATGTGGAAACATCAGGAAATAAAATGTGCAGAGTCAGGGTAGCTGCTGTAGCTGAGAGAGAGAGAGAGAGAGAGAGAGAGAGAGAGCAGCAACCAGCTTCCTTAAAGCAAGGAGGTGTTTAATAGAGTACACTGAATTGAAGGTATCCCGTGATAATAGTGCAGAAAAAATAGCAAATCAAAAATAGCACCTTAATAATCATTAAATTGTAAATAGCGAGTGATGAAAAACAGTGCATTACTGTAATGGTGAATCATGCTGTAATAAAGTAGCAACAAAGTGTTAAACGTTTTTAAATAAGTTTTAGTAGTGGCATTGTACTGAGGTATTTGCTATTTGTTGCTCAGTTAGAGGGTACAACTTGGTTGCTAGGGAAATTGAAAGCTGGAAGTGAGGAACTGTTAGGGAAAGACAAACTCTGTAAAGTAAACAAAGTCAATAAAGTATGATGATTGCCATCGTCAACAATACACAAGTAAGCAAGAGGTAATGAATATTGAGCAATGTTACAGTGCTATTCTGTGTTTGAGCCATGTTTAAAACAAACAGATACTGGCCAACAAGGGGAGGAGTCATTAGTATCTGATCCTTGACTGCTCCAGTCAGCTTTGCAGCTCTTGTACCACAGACTGCTGAGTGCTGTTATTGTGTTTGCACTATTCTGTGTTTGTGCCATGCTTTGACGTTGCTCAATGTGCGATCACCATTCTGTATGCGCTGTTATTGTAATCACAATTTTTTTTTCATGATTATCACATGGAACTGAATTGAATTCTTAATTTTGGGCCCATGTAAATAAGTAGAAGTCAGTGTTTTGGTTCTCTGTTTTTGGGGTTGACTTTTCTTAGTTTAACTTTTATTTGCCAGGGAGGAAATCTAGCTGGGAGAATATTTGCTGTCATTTGTGACTAGACCTGTTACTTAAACTCTGTGAAATAGGTGTCTGAAAGGAAGGAAGGCACTCACCGGGTGGTGGGTAGTTGATTGTTTCTGCAGGGCACGAGCTTAACCCACCCACCCTGCCCTCACCCCACCCATCCCAAGCTTATAATCCTTTATATCAGGAGTTCTGACATCACTTCCCCAAAAGTGCAAAGGACATACACCTGTTCATATCCTTAAAGGCACAGCACACTGAATGGGGGCAAAGACACTCACATGCTTGCACACACTAAAAAAAAAAGAAAAAACATCTTAAACAGAAAGGGAGACAGACCTGTGGGGAGCAGTGCAATGCACTGACTGTGGAGTGGCAGTCTTCTGGGAGGCATTCTGAAAGCTTCATTGCTGCCCTATTGGAGGCACCTCTTTGGTCTGAGGGAGGAGGTTGCCTGCCTCCATGCTGACCTGGTGATGATTTGAGAAACCTCCTCTCCCACCCAGGCCACCACCACTGCCTCAGAGGTTGCCAAGAAAGAGGAGTGGTTGGACCACGGTGGGCTCAGTGAGGGTGAGGGTGAAGGTGAGTGTGAGGGTGGTGGAATAGAGGTACATCCCTCCAGTTGTGCCTCTCCACAATTCAGTCACCATTCTGGTGGAGCATGATTCCTCTATGGAGGCACCCTCAGTGGAGATGAAGGAGGATGCTGGGCACCTCCACAACAGAGACCCACAGGATGGTGGCACGGGACCCCACAAGGGAAGGAAACCAGTCCTGGTGGGGGACTCAATCATTAGGGGTAGAAGTGGGGGAGGGAGGGGAGAGGGAGGTAAGGTGCCTGCCCAGCACCATGGCTTGGAGGGACAGGAAGGGAATCCTCAGGATCATGGGAGCAGCTGCATGGGGGAGGGAACTGAATGTCACTGTCCACCTAGGGACAAATGACCTAGCTGGGAATGGATCAGAGCAGTACAGCAGGAGCTTGTAGAGTTGTGGAGAGGCCTTAGACAAGTAGCACACATGGCAACTTTCTTGGATGTGCTGCCTGTCTATAGCATGGGAGAGGCTAGGGTACTCCACACCATGGGATTCAATGACTGGTTGAAAAACTAGTGCAGAGCTCAGGGATTTGGCTTCATTAGGGATTTGGAGTCTACCTGGAGGGATACAGGCCTATACAGGTGTGATGGTCTGCATCTGTCTGGGAGGGGAACCAGAATCCTAGGTGATAGGTTTAAATGCTTCATTGGCAAGCATTTAAATTAGCCAAGGGGGGGGGAGGCAATGAAGGGAAGCAGGGAAATCCCAGCCCCCACACAAAACAGGGTAGTTAGCGAAGTAGACGCAAAAGTAGAGAAGTCGATAGGAAGCAGGATGGGGTAAATCCAGAAAAGGGCAAAAGCAGTAAGGACAGGGATGGGCCAAAAGGGGTAAGACCATCGAAAAATGGAGGGCAATAAGTACCAATGCCCATAGTCTGGGTAACAAGCTCCCTGAACTAGTGGCCTTGATGGAAGAGGGTTGCCTGGATATCATGGCAGTCACAGAAACATGGTACACAGAGAACCATGACTTGGGATGTCAACATACCAGAGTACACAATCTACAGGAGGGACAGGGAGGGTAAAAGAGGAAGAGGAGGCGTTCTCTGCATAAGGGAAGGAATCAAAGCAACAGAACTACAGGATAAACTCAGAGGGGAGGAGGCACTGTGGGTCATCCTGGAGACAGGAAATGGCATCACAACCCACACAGGGGTTGTTTACAGACTCCCCATCTCAGGGGAGGCAATGGACAAGGAAACGATAGAAGGAATCCTTAGAATGGCAGAAAAAGGAGAGATATTGTTGATGAGAGACCTGAATATGCCAGATGTTAACTGGAGCACCTTTACTGCAGCCACATCAAAGAGCAGGGTCCTTCTCAATGCCCTGCAGGGGGCATGCCTCAGACAGCTAGTGTTAGAACTCACTCAGGCTGGAGCAGTCTTAGACCTGGTACTCTCAAACAGGGATGGAGAGAGGATCTCAGATTTAGAAATGGGTAGCTATCTGGGAACAAGCGACCACTAAACAGTGTGGTTCACAATAAACACAGCTGTAGAGTCAAACCATACAAAAGCAAGGGTGTTGGACTTTAGGAGGGCTAACTTTGGCAAAATGGGAGAGTACCTCAGAAAAGCACTAGCACACAGGCAAGACAGAGGGGTGGAGGAACAATGAGGAAAGATCAAAACTACCATCACAGAGGCAACAAGCCTTTGTGTAAGGCAAATCAAGAAAACAAAACAAAGGAAAAAGCCACTATGGTTCTCAAAAGAGGTGGCAAGGAAGGTTAAGGAGACAAGGATAGCATTTGGGAAATATAAGGAAACACAGAAAAAGCAGGACAGAGAATTATATCAGTTAAAGCAGAATGAGGCAGGGAAGGCAGTCAGACTAACAAAGGCCCAAACTGAGGAAAAGATAGCCAACTCTGTTAAAGAAGGAAGATACAACCTTTTATAAGTACATTAGGGAGTGAAGAAAGACCAACGGAGGGATACTGCAGCTTAATAAAGGGGAGAGAATGTGGGCAGAGGGTGACAGTGAAAAAGCAGGGATGCTGAACGAATACTTCTGCTCAGTATTCACAAAAGAAAAGGAGGGGGAAGTACCTAAACCAAACAATAGAAATACTCTGGATGGGGGGTCAATACCAGTCCATTCACAGAAGACAGGGATCTGAAAGAACTCTTAAAACTGAAGGTGGACAAAGCAATGGGGCCTGACAGGATTCACCCCAGAATTCTAAAATAACTAAGGGTAGACCTAGTGACACAACTGATTACCCTCTTTAAAAAATCATGGGAGGATGGGGTGGTACCTGAGGACCAGAGGAGGGTGGATGTGATTCCACTTTGCAAAAGTGGGAGCAGGGCAGGGCAAGAAACTATAGACCTGTTAGTTTGACCTCAGTGGTAGGGAAAATGATGGAATCACTTCTGAAGGAAAGAAATGTTGAGTATCTAGAGGCCAGCCGGGCACAGGATCCAAGGCAGCATGGATTCACAGTGGGAAGGTCTTGTAAGATGAATCTAATAGATTTCTTTGACTGGGTGACAAAAGTAGTAGACCAGGGAGGGGCTGTGGACACAGCCTACCTAGACTTTAGCAAGGCATTTAAAACAGTCCCACACATAAAAATGAATATACAAGTTAGCCAGCCTTGGAGTGGGTCCCAGGGTTGTTGCCTGGGTAAAAAATTGGCCGAACAACAGGTTCCAGAAGGTAATAGTAAACAGAGTCCACTGTGAAGAAAGGGGGGTTACTAGCAGGGTACTGCAGGGTTCAGTACTGCAATCGGTCATATTTAATGTCTTTGTAAATGACATTGCAGAGGGACTGGAAGGAAAAGGATGACTCTTTGCAGATGACACAAAGATTTGCAACAGGGTTGATACACAAGGTGGGGTGGAAAGGATGAGAAGGGACTTGGCAAGGTTGGAGGAATAGTCAAATGTATGGCAGTTTAAATTCAGTGCAAGAAAGTGCAAAGTAATGCACCTGGGAAACAAAAACCCAGGGGAAGAGTACACAATGGGGAGTGAGATAGTAACAACAACAAAAATGGAACGGGACCTGGGGTAGTCATATCAGATGACCTAAAGGTGGGCAAGCAATGTGAGAAGGCAGTAAGGAGGGCTGGGGGGATACTGGGTTGCATAGGGAGAGGCATCACCAGTAAAAAACAGGAATTTGTTAACCATCTGTACACACAGTTGGTGAGACCCCATCTGGAGTAATGTGTACAGTTCTAGAGACCCCATCTCTGCAAGAACATAGACAGAATGGAGTCAGTCCAGAGGAGGGTAACTAAAATGGTGCAGGGTCTGCACCAGAAGACATACAAAGAGAGACTAAAGGAGCTTAATATTGTATACCTTCGAGGAAAGGTGGGAGAGGGGGAACATGATAGAAACTTTCAAGTACCTCAAGGGAATCAACAAAGTCCAAGTGGGTAGCATCTTTCAGAAAAAGAGATGTGCAAGAACAAGGGAGCACAATTTGAAGATAGAGGGAAGACAGCTCAGAGGTCATATGAGGAAGTATTTTTTCATGGAGAGGGTTGTGGGAGCGTGGAACAACTTTCTTGAGGAGGTCGTGGAGTTAAAAACAGTAGGGGAATTCAAGAATACATGGGACAGACATAAGGCAATTCTAGTGGGGGGGTAGGAGAACGTACGCTGTTGGTTAATTAGGATCTTCAGCTTAACCATTATGTAGGAAAATGGGAAGACTAGGTGGGCCAAGTGGTCCTTATCTGTCATCAAATTCTGTGTTTCTATATAGGGTAACTCTTAGAACAAAGAGAAAGCAGTGTCAGCAAATAATGAAAAATACATTATCAGTTCTCTCTGAAACAAAGAGACTGCAGAGTAAGCAGAAAAGCATGTGGCATATAAGAAACATGTGAAAGCATATAAAAGGCATAGCAGGTATAATGAATTATATATATATATATATATATATATATATATATATATATATATATAAAATGTGTGTACATACATATATATATATACATATATACACAGTATGAACATGATGCATAGCACCAAATGGCAATACAGCAATATCAGAGTAAGAATAACACAAGGTTATGTAAGATTACTTGTGTTACAAGCTTTTGTAGGTGCTTATGGATACAGTTACGTGTGGGTCGGTAGATGATACAGAACCCATGCATCACAGGTGGTGGATTAGGAACATTGGGACACAGTTCGTAACTGTGACCCACATTTTCTTATTCCTTGTTGATAATCGTCTCAATGTTGTTGAGTTTTAAAACTGGTGGTTTATGAATCTGGGCTTGGTTAAACTATATGACCCATGATTTTTGTCATTAGACCCTTGCTTTGGATACTCAGTGGGTCGGTAGCCCACAGATATAAATATGGACAGTTCACAGAGAATTGGGAGCATGGGGTGATGTTGCTGGAATAACAGCTCAGTCACGTACATGCCTTAATCCTTTTATTTTTGTCCCAGCGGGTCATTCTGTCTTGAGGTACTTCTTCCCTGCAAGTGTAGAGAATTGAGTGGCTGCACCAAAAAGTTCCAACAGACTGGAGATGTGGACATTTGCCAATTTATTGATTGTGATGCCTGTATCATCACTATGGGAGATAGGGCCAGACGAGATTAGCATGCTTTACACACACACACACACACACACACACACATGCTGACCCACACAACCGCCAACAAACACACACAAAACCACATCAGCACCAAATACACCCTTAAATAAGGTTGTAACAGAAGCAAGCAATAACAGGAGTCAGTTAGTACTGGCTAGCTCGCTGTTCCACTATAGGAGACCACCACGGGGGTGAGAAGGAATTTTCCTGTTTTTTTCCCCACAGGTTTTTCCATGTTTTTTTTCCTTCTCCAGCAAGAGCATAACAAGCTGCAGCACAGGAAAACTTTAAAATTCACATGTAAAGTGCTGCGGGGTGGCAATGGGTTGTCAAAGCCAGTGGATGGGCGGGGTTTCGATGTTCGTTGTTGCTGGTCAATGGCACTTGGGTATTAAGATACCCTTGAGTTAGACAGGAGTGTTTACAGTCAGCACCCTATGACAGTAGACACAATGCACATGTTGCTTAAGTCTTCCCAAATGTGCAGCTCATGCTGTAGTACTAGTGCAGCCACTCTCACCCACCCACCCCTCACACACAAACCAATCCTGTTCTCCATACACTGTCATGGACGCATGAACCATTGTGTTCTTGCATGGACTGACCCAGCCCCTGAGTCTATCCCATAACTATTTAAAGCTGTCAACTGTCATCTGTTAGGTTAACCCATCCTGCATTCTGGTGTCACATTCAGCCATCATGTTCTCTGTGAATTAATTCCTCCTCATCTCTCTCCTGAGCCTCACCGCTTATAATCAATCAATCAATCAAGTCTTTATTTAACCAGGTGTTCATCGTTGAGCAGAAGCTCATTTGCAAGATGGACCTGGGTGGAGCATGAACAATTATATATACAGGTCAACACAGGTATTTAGAAGGCAATACAGATAATACTCTTTACAGAGAGGAAGAAAAAGAAGTTCATATGTACATAGAATTATAAAGATATTGTACAGATTACACGGTATTTACATACATAGAAGTGTCTATAGGAAGATAAAGCAGGTTATCTAAAGTTGCAGGAGGAAGTAACGGAAGAAAAAAAATAAAAATATATACCAGGTAGAGGTGAAGGTAGGGGGGAAGGGAGGGAGGTAGGAGGAGAAAGGCTAGGAGGGCATGGTGCACAGAAAGGAGTTGGTAAAACGGAATGTAGAGAAGGTGGATGGAGAAAGGAGTATGTGTGAGCCCCGGGATTGAATGCTATAAAGTACAGGGCATGGTAGGATGTCACAACCCAGGGTAGTGAGTTCCTATCTGAGGTTGGGAAAGGAAGAATAAGGGGATGGACGGGCCTAGTGTTGATAAGACAGGGGTATAAGAGAGAGAGAACAATTAGGCGGGTGAGGAGCAAGCTGGGGGGGGTCAGTACTAAAATTGGGTCTAGGCGTGGCTATATACCAGTGCAGACACCGGTACTGAGTCTGAGTGGGTGAAGCAGTTACATATTTCTCTGATTGTATGGAAATAAAGCGCCTTGAAGGCATTTATACCGATTAGAGTGCTTAATTTGAGTTTTTTTGTAGATCGTTCCATAAGGTAGGTAGCACTTAAGCTTATGGCTGCCCTGCCGAGGCAGGATTTTGCTGTTGATACTTTTAAGTGTAGTAGCTGAGTAACTTCTTAATACGATTTCTAATTATACCAGGGAAGACAGCAGGAGATATATTAGGCAGCTTATTAGAAATGGATCTATAGGTCCAGAGCGGTGTTCTGTGGCGCCTGAACTTTAGTGATGTCCATCCTACTGCGATATAGGGTGCAGTGGTGCATGTCGAAAGGGAATCCGTTATAAACCTCAGTGCTCGATGGTAGAGTGTGTCCAGTTTAGCCATGTAAGAGTTGGGGCATTGGCTGTACAGAAAAATCAGCGTAATCAACCAATGATAGGAAAATGGATTGGACCACTTGTTTCTTGGCATCTCTGGTGAGAAATTGGTTGATTCTAAAAAAACAATCCAAGCCTTTGCCGAAGTCGTTTTAGCAAGTCCTCGATATGTTCAATGAAGGAGAGTCTTTGGTCTATCCAAACTCCCAGATACTTGAATTTTGTAACAAATTCTAGTTTTTCACCTAGAACTGTGGTAATTTGGGGAACTGTCCCACTGGACACAGGGTTAGCTGTATTGATAAAAGGGGAGAGGACCACCACTTTAGTTTTTTTGGCATTAAGGAGTAGCTTTTTTTGGAGGAGTTGGCTTTGCAAAAGGTTGAATTTTGACTGTAGGTCATTGTAGGCAGCTTCAGGTGTTGGGCGACTCACATAGAGAACTGCATCATCTGCAAACAGATGGATGTTGGCTTCTTTTATACAGTAGTCAATGTTATTAATGTAGATTGCAAAAAGTAAGGGCCTTAATATAGAACCTTGAGGTACCCCTCTTTGCAGAGTTTTTAAGGGGGATAGCCTCCTTCGGCTTTAACTTGTTGAAGGTGCCCTGTAAGATAGTCAATAAACCAACGCAGAGAGGAGGGGTCCACACCTATGGTTTGAAGGGAGGAGAGGAGCAGACTATGGTCGATGGTGTCAAAAGCCTTGCTTAGATCAAGGAAAACAGCACAAATAAAGTTTTTGCTCTCAAGATTATGCTGGCAGTCGTTAGTAACTTTGGCGAGGGCTGAGATAGTGCTATGTTTAGCTCTGAATCTGGACTGCATAGGATTTAGCAGTTCCCTAGACTCAAGGTGAGTCCTCAGCTGTGCATTTACAATTTTCTCTAGGAGCTTGGACAGGACCGGAAGGAGGGAAATTGGCCTGTAGTTATTGAGATCGTCAGGGTCACCTGATTTGAACAGTGGTATGACATGTGCTGTCTTCCATATAGGTGGTAAGATGCCCTGAGACAGGGATAAGTTGCTTATAACTTATAACTTACTTATAGCTTAGGGCTTGTAACCCCTAGTGACCCTCCCACAACTCAAGTGGAACAATCTGCCCATTATGAGTTTCTGTGTGACTTTCCAATACTGTAAAGTCTCCGTCCTGTAATCTCTTTCACTTCTAACCTCCATCAAGTACATGTTGACCTACCTCAGTCTTCCCTGGCATGGCATATCACCCTTCCCCATGGTCAGTTTTTACACCCTGTGCTACACTGACCCCATATTTATAACAGCAGTATTGTCCATTGACAAGTCTCGCACCATCACAGTGAATCTAGTTGTGCCAATTGTAAACCAGCAGTATAGTTACTTGATAGTGGGCTGAGACAACCCACTAGTGGGCAGAAGAACCCAATGCCACCTTTCAGTGCACTTACACGAGAATTGCAATGATCGCACCTCACACAATAAATACATGCCTTTGTCCATTCAACCAACAGTTATTTGTGTGTGTCTCGGGTTCGTAGCAGGAAGATCTTGCCAAATCAACCTTGTGGAGTACTATGACTGGGTGACGTGGGAACTGGACAACGGACATGCAGTAGATGTCCTGTACTTGACCTTCAGCAAGGCCTTTGATTCAGTACTGCAAGGGAGGTTGGGAGGGAAGCTGGAATATATGGGAGTGGGGCCAAAATTGGTAACATGGATCACAAACTGGTTGAGGGAGAGGCAACAAAGGGTGGTGGTAGAGGGGGAACTCTTGTTACCAAGGGTGGTGATGAGCGGGGTACCACAGGGATCTGTATTGGGACCAGTATTGTTTGAGATATTTATTGTAGATATTTCACATGGGATACAGAGCAAGATCGGTCTGTTTGCAAACGATACCAAAATGGGAGCTGTGGTGATGACCTTGAGGGGTGGGATGGGCTGCAGGAGGACCTGATTAAGCTCCTGGAGTGGGCGGATACATGGTAGTTAGGGTTCAATGCAAAGAAGTGCAAGGTCCTACACTTTGCAGTATGGAACCAGGGGAGGGACTATCACTTGAATGGAGTACAGTTGGGAAGTAGCTTGGAGGAAAAAGACCTAGGGGAGCATGAACAACTCGGCCCAGTGCAGGAAGGCAACAGCATGAGTCAACAAAATACTGGGGTGTATAACAAAGGGATCTCATCCAGAAGGAGGGAGGTTATACTGCCCCTGCAAAGATCATTGATCAGGCCCCACCTGGAGTGATGCGTGCAGTTCTGGCACTCGTTCCTGAAGAAGGATGCAAGGTTACTGCAGCGGGTGCAATGCATGGCCACTAAGATGATACAGGGACAAGAAGATAAGCTCTGTGAGGACAGACTGGGAGAATAAAAGATGCATACATTAGAGGGAAGGAGGGATGGGGGATATGATAGAGACCTTTAAGTACCTGAAGGGGATCAACAGACCTAATACAGAAGGGATTTTACAGCTGAGAAGGAGTAGGGATACAAGAGGGCATGGACTAAGATTAGAGGGGGGATACGTTTAGGAGGGAGGCAAGGAGACACATTTTCACAAAGAGGGTGATGAACAAGTGGAACACCTTACTGGAAGGGCTGGTGTCCTATAAAATGATGGGCAGCTTCAAGAGGGGATGGGACAGGGCAAGGGGGAGGGATACAATGATGGGGAGGGAAGGAGGGGCAGTTGCAAGATGAGGGGCTAGCTGCACACTTGAGCAGACCTCATAGACCAGTTGTCCTTTTTCTGTTGGCACTTTGGTAAGTTCATACTTTAGCTTGAAAAAATGGTGATGTGATGGCGGACAACAATAGACATAAGACACCCTGCTGTCTCAGTTCTGTTTTATTATGTGATAAAGACACTAGTGTCATTTCTTGCTGATCTGTGCATGCATAGATTGCCATGAATAAGCAGAGGTATCAAACACGGAATAACAAAGAATAGGCAAAAACAAAACTAAAACTTAGATCCTGTTTCTAAATATGCAAATCAAGACCGGACTGAAACTTAGTGTACGTATCTGTTTGCAATCAAATAACAACACCACACTGTTAGGCTAGGCCCCCACTCACTGAATCTCAGCAGTATGTGTCCCAGACCACAACCCAGTGTCAGTATGATCAGCAATGGCATGCACTGTTCCAAAAACGCAAAATAGTTTTGATTGCTGGAGCATTGCCTGACATCTGTAGGTCGCAATGTTTCCATGTTTGCAATCAGTGGTGGGAGATATTCTGTTTTAAGGCCACAATTTGTTTTTGTTTTTTTCATACATAATTTTTTATTTTGTATTTCATAATTGTACACATATTTGTACACATGATAAATATTTAAGAAAATGTCAGCAATGTAATGTGCATAATAATACATAATCAGACAAACCCCTTATCTCCGTCCCCCTGCCCACATTTAGGTAATACAAAAATTCTGAAAAGCAGGTATTAATGTTTCCTTCTATACTCAGGATACATATTAAATATATAATAAATGTTACTAAACGTTGTCCCAATGATTCTCAACAGTTCAGACATGTCCCTATTATGGTATAGATTGAAATTTGAATGGAGGAGATCCCCCTCAGTAGTCTAAACTATGTTCTTTTTTTTAATCCAATTATTTAACAAGGAGGGGCACACTAAGCTGAAAGCTTGTTTAGAGGTGCGACCTGGGAGCACAGGGAAGTTACGTGACTTGCTCAGGGTCACACAGTATGCAAGTGGGGGCTTTGAGTTTCAAACCCAGGTCTCCAGATTTGCAGCTCAGAACCTTAAACCACTGCACTATACTGCCTCCCATGTTCTATAAAGGTGGTATGTTTAATTCTAATTCTTTCCATGTAGTTCCATGTAAATTATAGTGGACTTCTTCTAATTCAAAAAGGAGTTTCTCAAATAATAAAGTTTCATGGAATCTAAACCACTATTTTTGGTAGTTAAATTGCTCTAAAGTCTATTTTTTTTCAGTTTGCTAATATAAGTCTTTTGAGTTCCATGGCTGCTAAGGCTATAATTTTCTGATGGGTAGGTTCTAATTTAAGGGATTGAAAAAAATTTTATATATATATATATTTCAATCGTACATGGAATATCTGTTTTTAACCAACCTGAAACAATTGTATTGATTTTCTGCCACCAAGGGTGGATTTTAGGGCATGTCCATAGACAGTGGGCTAAATCACATTTTTGTCCACAGTCATGGCAGCATAGATTTGAGTAGTGTTTATTTATCTTCTGTATCTGTGCCAGCGTATAATATGCTCTATCATTAATATTTCTTTGGATGGATTAGTTTTTTGCTGATACAAAAGTTTTATTTCCAGTTTTTCTTATTCTCTCCCATTGTTCATGATTCAGAGTAAGTAAGGATTCCATATTCCATTTCATGTTAGTGTTATTGTTTACTGAACTGTTGGGTTTAATTGTTCTATTATAAAAATAAGCTAACACTTTCTTTCTTGATCTATAAACATAGATTTCTATTTTAGCATTTTTACCAATTTAGCTTTAGGGTGAGTAAATTTTGACCAAATATCCAAAAATGTTTAATGTGTAATAGTATATTATATTCCATGTCGGTATTTTAAGAATTTCAAGTAATAGCTGATAACTAACAAATTAATTTCCTACAATTAAATATTTCCAACAAAGAATATTCCCTTTATTTAAGGTGGTAAAATCAAAATTCTTATGGATCTCCTCACTTTTATACTCACAGGTAATATTTAGGTAGCACCATGGCAAATCTAAAGAAAAAGGCCTTTTAAAGTGCTTACTTGTTTGTTTTATGGCCACAGTGTGGTTGTTGAATACTGTTTAGGAGCACAGGGCAATAGCACGCTCCATAATCATAGTAGTACATGGTACAAATAAAGACAATTCAGGTCCAAGAAGCAATATTAGTAAGGTAGTCCGTTGCTGTCCACATCAAGAAAACCAACAAATTGTCCGGACTCCTCCAGATACTAGTGTTGCATTGCCCAAACCACACAGGAAGGGATGACACATTGCACACATTTTCCCAGCTTCTGATGTATCCAGTATGTGAACTGGGTATATGTGGTCCATCTGTAGGATCTATAAATCAGATAGAAAAGAGATAGTCAACATTTTATTTATTTATTGAAGAGTTTCACCAGAAAAACACACTGAGCAACAAGTTACTCATCTCACAGTGCATCCTGGGGGAGGGAGAATAGGGGAACATAGGCAATACAGTATAGATAAATCAAATGTACGTTTTCAATTACAGTTTGGTATGGCATATACAGTACATAGCAAATCAGTGCAGATAAAGTGAATGCACATATACAACAGTGGTTGGATAAGACATATACAAAGGTAGAATCGAATCAAATACATTTACAAGGTTAGACATATAGTGCAACAAAGCAAAATAAGCTTGAAGTGCAATGAACATTGGGAAATGCAGCAGAATCTTCATTGACAAGTGCAGTTTGAGCAGTAAAAGTTGTGTAGGGCTTGGGAGATGGATGAGTAGGATGAAGAGTGTCGGATGGGCATAGGTAGTGAGTTCCAAAGTACAGGGAAGCAATAAGAGAAAGCACCTTGGCCGCTTATAGTAGTACATCGTGGAACAGCCAGAGTGCGAGAGTCAGTGGATCTGAGAAAATGGTGTGAGGGAGGTGGAATGGAAAGGGAGGAGGATCGGTATAGTAAGATGGGAGAGAAACAAACCAGAATTTAGAGGTAAATTTCGCGCAGTGCAAAAGTCATCTGCACTCCAGGGAGGGGAAAACAAGGGAGTGGTAGAGAGAGCAGTGTTGGGTATGGGACGGGGGGAGTCAAGAGCAAAGCAACAAAAAAAAAACATTGAAAAGGGAATCCAATTTGGATACGGAAGACTTACGAGCAGCACAATAGACTATGCCGCAGTAGTCAAAAATAGGGAGAATCATTTTCTGAACAAGGCCATGCCTAGCTGACAGAGGTAAACAACTGCAGTTCCTGTAGAGGGCACCAAGCTTGTTGAAACATAATGTTGTAATAGTCGCAACATCACTATAGCAGTTGACAGTATTAGAAATCTTCCTTTGTAACAAAGGAACGGGACCTGAGAAAAGGTGCACAGTTGCAACATGAATATAGGGGTTAACATTAGCAGAAATTTTACTTTGTAACAATGGTAGCGCACCTAAGAAAATCAGTAGCAAACAGGCAGGAAGGTGTGGTGGTGAAGCATAGGAAAAGAGATTTGTTGTGAAGAAAAGTAACAAAAGTAAACTAAGGAAAAAACCACAATGGATCTAAACCGATGTGGAGGTGAAAGTTAGGGAGAAAATGCATTCAGACACTATAAATACACACAGATGGGCAGGTCAAAAAAAACTGTACCAGTCGAAGCGTAGTAAGGTGGAAGACAGTATTAATAGCAGAGGCCTAAACACAGGAAAAGTCAGTCGACCCAGTGACGTAGTCTCATGAAACCTTTTTCAGAGGCACATTATGGAGCAGAGAAAGAACAAGGGAGGGATAGTACTGGGGGTGGGGGTGGGGGGTGGAGTGTGCTGTTGGTGACACTGTAAAACCATTGGGCAGTTCACGAATACTACATTCCCAGTTGAAAGGGTATTTTAAGATCTCCTCAAACAGACTGGCCAAATCAATGGTGAGGGACGTGAATCAGCAAGGTATTATAAAATAAATAAGTGGAGAACTATTAACAATATTGTCTACCCTTAGCAACAAATCTACAGGTGGATAGTGTGGTGCCCGAGTACTAGTGGAGGGTGGATGTGACTCCAGTTCACAAAAGTGTTTGCAAGGCAGAGGTAGGAAACTATAGACCTGTTTGTTTTACCTCAGTGGTATAGAAAATTATGGGATCACTTCTGAAAGACAGAATTTTATGAGTAGGGCAGCAGTGCACCGTACACCAGGCATCATGGATTCTTAGTGAGAACGTCATGTGAGACAAATCAAATGCATTTTTTTGACTTAGTGACCAATGCTGTTGACCAGGAAGGGGTTGTGGACATGGTCTGCCTTGACTATTACAGTGGAATTGCCAAGTGTGCAAGCTTTGGAGTATGTCCTAGGATTGTAACCAGGTTAAAAAATGTCTTGACAACATGACACTGACAGTAATAGTAAACCTTGTCCAATCCAAAGAAAAGTGAGTTTATAAGTGGGTTGCCGCAAGGTGGAGTACTGGGACAGGCCCATTCGCAGAGGGATTGGAAGGAAATGTATGCCTGTTTCCAGAGCAGACATGGAAAAGACAAAACAAAACATCAAAAAAACAGTACTCATAATCAGAGACTCTATGATTAGAAGGGTAAAGTCTCAACTTTTGCATTATGACCAGGAGAGGATTGAGGTTAAGTGCCTCCCTGGGACATCGGCATGGCAGGACACAGACCGCATAGAAAATATTGTGTGCAATAGGGAACCACACACTAAGGTTATTCTCCACATAGGAGCAAATGACCTAGCCAGTAGGTAAGTGGAGGAAACAAAACAAAACCTAATGAAACGTGGCAGCAATATGGCTTCCCTTTCATTCAGTATATCTTTCTCTGAGATTCTGCCTGTCTGGGAGAGGGTGGACAGCAGACAGAAGATCAGAGAGAAAGACATAACCGAACTTAAAAACTGGCTAAAAATCTGGTGTAAAGAAAAAGAACATCACTGTATTGGAAACTGGCACACCTTCTGGGAGAGGGAGGTTTTTGCCTTCAACAGCCTACACCTCACAAGGCAGGGAACTTGAACGCTTGGTCAGAAGAAGCTCGACATCCATATCTCTCAGTTAAACTAGTGGAGGGGGAGGAAGAAAAGGAACCCATCACATCAGAGAAAGCACCATCTACCCGTCCCGCATTCAAAGCTAGTATGGTGTCTCAGCACCATAAGGTTAGTGTAACCTTAGATCAGTAGGATGATCCACCAAGCAAAAGTGGGTGTATGAAACATAAACATGGAAAATTGAAACTGCATAACCAGACCTTACAAAGGCAGACCCAGAGATGACAGGCAATGTGCATTAATGCTTGTAGCCTACTGGACAAGATATCAGAGCTCACAGCCATGTTGGCAGAGACACAACTACACTGGGTTGCAGTCATGGAAATGTGGTTCACCACAAGCCACACCTTGGATGTAGTCATACCCGATTACATGATCTTCAGGAGGGACCGCGAGGGAAGGAAGGGGGGTGGCTCTGTATGTAAGAGAGGGGATCAATGCAACAGAGATCCAGAGAAAGCGCAGGAACACAGAGGCCCTGTGGGTTACCCTAGAAGCTGGGGACAGGGACCCCATCAGAGTGGGGGTTTTATACAGACCCCCAACCCAGGAACTAGAAACTGACAAGGAACTCCTAGAAGCCATCTCAATGATGGCCGACAAAGGTGAACTGTTAATAGTTGGGGACTTCAGTCTGCCCGATGTAGACTGAACCTCATACACAGCATCCTCTGAAAGGAGTAGGGAGTTCCTGCTCACACTGAAAGGTGCAGAGCTCAACCAACTAATGAACTCACCCACTAGAGACCACTCTACCCTTGACCTAGTGCTCACAAACAGCTCAAGGGTTTCAAATGTTCAGGTGAGCATAAACCTAGGGACCAGCAACCACAGGCCAGTCTGGCTATCAATCAACAAGGCAGAAGAAATATGTCATACAAAAATCAAGATCCTGGATTTCTGTAGGGCAAACTTTTCAGAGATCAAGAATCATATCATTACTAGCTAGGGGAAGCACTGGGAATGTGGAATATGACTGGGAGCATTTTAAGAAGGCCATATCAACAATTACTGAACAATGTACACATCAAATCAGTAAATCAAAAAGAAGAAGGAAACCTCTCTGGTTCACCAGAGACTTAGCAGCAATAATAAGGGATAAGAAGAGGGTCTTTAAGCAATTCAAGGTATCACAGAAGGAAGACGACATGGACAACTAGAGAAACAAGCTCAGGGAGGCAGGAAGAGCCATTCAAAGACAAAAAAATACCACAAGGAGTTAAGAAGGGAGATGAAACCTTCTATAGGTACATGAGAGAAAAAAGGAAGAGTAAGGGGAGGAATAGTCAGACTAATAGCACAAGATGGCCAGATGGCAGAGGATGACAATCACAAAGCAGAGGTGCTAAACAAGTTCTTCTGCTCTATTTTCACAATACAGGACAGTGGAAAAGGTCCTCCATCAAAGCAGATGGAACACAATAACAAGGAGGCAGACATGAGCCCCTTCACAAGGGAAAGAGTCCTAGAAGAGATAAGCAAACTTAAAGTTGATAAAGCAATGGGATCAGATGGAATTCACCCAAGGATGTTGAAGGAACTAAGGGAAGAAATTGCAGCACCACTAGCAGAATTATTCAGTAGATCACTGGAGAGTGGCACAGTACCTCAGGAGCAGAGAACAGCAACAGTGGTGCCCCTGCACAAGGGAGGAAGTAAGGAGGATACTGGGAACTATCGTCCAGTCAGCCTAACCTCAATAGTGGGAAAAATGATGGAAGCACTACTAAAGGAGAGAATAGTGGAATACCTGAGGGAAAATAGAAAACTAGACTCCAGGCAACATGGTTTCATGGCAGGAAGATCATGTCAGACAAACATGACACATTTCTTTGACTGGGTTACCATAGCAATGGACCTTTTGACACCGTCCCCCAAAGGAGGCTGGGAAATAAGCTGGAGCACACAGAGTTAGGGTACAAGATACTCAACTGGGTTAGGAATTGAAAACAGACTAGAAAACAGAGAGCCTTGGTAAATGGGGCTATGCCACAGGAATGGAAGGTGACCAGCGGCATGCCACAGGGGTCTGTGCTGGGTCCAATCTTCTTCAACATATACATCAGTGATATTGCAGAGGAATTGGAGGGAAAGGTATTCCTGTTTGCAGATGATACAAAGCTCTGCAACAGGGTGGACTCACAGGAGGGGGCCACAAGCATGGTGGCCGACCTCAGAAAACTAGAGGAGTGGTCAAAATTATGGCAGTTAAAGTTTAACGTCAAGAAGTGCAAGGTCATGCACCTAGGAAAGTGAAACCCAGAAGTAAAGTACACACTGTATGGGCACCAACTTTAGGTAACAAAGATGGCAAGGGACCTGGGTGTACTCATCACCAATGACTTTAAAACCACAAAACAGTGCAAAAAAGTGGCAGAGAGAGCTAATGGCATACTAGGGTGTATAAGTAGGGGCACTACAAGCAGAAAGCAAGAGGTAATCATGCCACTGTACAGATCCTTGGTGAGGTTGCACCTGGAGTACTGTGTCCAGTTCTGAAGACCACACCTGAAAAAGGACAAAGACAGATTAGAGACGGTGCAGGGAAGGGTCACTAAAGTGGTGCAGGGGCTGCACCATAAGACATATGAAACTAGGCTCAAGGAACTGAAGTTGTATTCACTAGAACAGAGAAGAAACAGAGGTGACATGATAGAAGTGTTTAAATACATCAAGGGAATAAACAAGATGGAGAACCTCTTCCAAGAAAACAAGGGAACTCGGACAAGGGGGCACAACTTGCTTCTGGTGGGAGGCAAGTTCAGGAGTGACTATAGAAAGTATTTCTTCACAGAGAGGGTGATAGAGCCATGGAACAGCCTGCCAGAACAGGTGGTGGCAGCTAAAATAGTAAGAGAATTTAAGCTAGCGAGGGACAGACAGTGTGGACAGCTTGGATGGAACAATGAAAGGGGAAGGGGGTAGCCACCTTGGGCAGACTAGATGGATCAAGTGGTCCCCATCTGCTGACACTGTTCTTATGTTCTTATGTAGACACAATGATCTCCAACCAGGTTTATACACCAGGAGAACCTGAAGTGATGCCAAGTGCATTAACAAGCATGGAGGGCTGATGAAACGTATGCTGGCTTTGATTACATGTAAGTAACAGAAAGTAATGCACCTTGTAATTACCAATCGTGGGGAAAAGCACACAATGGAGTGGAAAACTGAGCAATCCTTTCCCCGTAGAGGGTGTTGGGCGCAGAAACAGAGACACTGATGGATAATAAGGACCACTTTGCCCACCTAGTCTACCCATTTCCCTACCTATTGGATTAGCTGTAGATCCTAGGTAACCAACAGCCTACTTCCTCCTACCATCCACTATAATTGCCTTATGTCTGTCCCATGAATTCCTGAATTCCCCCACTGTTTTTGACCCTACAATCTCCTCAGGAAGTCCGTTCCATGTATAGACCACCCTCTCTGTGAAAAAATACTTCCTCTCATTTCCCCTGAGTCATCCCCACTCTATCTTCAAATTGTGCCCCCTTGTTCTTGCACATCTCATTTTCTGAAAGATAACCCCCCCTTGACTTTGTTGAGTACCTTCAGTACTTGAAATTCACTATCATGTCCCCCCTCTCCCTCCTTTCCTCAAGGATATACAGAGCATGGTCTTTTAGTCTCTTCATATGGCATCTGGTGCAGACCCTGTACCATTTTAGTTGCCCTCCTATGGAAACAGCTATCCTGCACTGGTCATGGGTTTAAAAAAACAGTGTTGGGATCACAGTATACATGTGACAGATGTAAGGCAGCTGTAGAAGGCAGTGGATAGAATTTGGCTGTTGGCTGAAGTGGATCTGTATCCCATATAAAAGTTAATGGAATGGGCAGAGTTTGTTGCCAAAGAGGTTGTCATATGCGCTCTCACAAACCATATATCACAAACCTCTTGGACACTGGGTATTTAAAAACATCACAGAGACTTACAAGAGTCATCCACAGGATATCTTGTGGAAGGCACACATGTTTAAAACATTCACTTAGTGGCATACATTTCAAATCTGCAGAAAGAGAAAAAGAAATGAGAAATGTAGTGTAAAGGAAAATGGACAAATTAGGTACATATGTATAAATGTAGGCACATAGCTAGATGGCTAATGCTTTGCCTGGTTGTCTGGGAATTTGGTTTGCAAAAAAAGGGTGCAAACATCAAAAAATGACACATGACGGTTAAATGTTCCAAGGGACCCAGTAATGGAACACATGCTTCACATGACCCTGGATGGCTTGTCATTTGAGACTGGTTTGAACCACTGGGATACACTATGGTTTTATGAATGTGTGATCCACTAGCTCCTAATGGAAAGGGTTGAATGTAAGTTTAAAGCCTGGACTGGCTTTTCAAAAGGAGTGGGGTTCTCTTGGTATTCACGCCAGAGCCCTGTTGTGAAGTCCCCAATGTATCATTGTCTAAGTGCACCACCCACAGGCTGTGTCCCTGCCATAACAAGTAGTTTGTGAATAAAGCCAATGAGATAAACATACTTCTCCTTTCAGTAACAGTAACCAATGTTAGCTGGTCACTCTTGCACATAAAGAAGGTGGTATACATCAATAAAAACAAAAGCAAGAGAAAGAAGAAAAAAGGAAAACAGTCTGTGCTCTGCTTCGCCACGTACCCATGCACCAATGTAGCAACGGCCGTGTAATACACAGATTTACAGGTGGGCTTGGCAAAGTAAAATTTGAAAAAGTAAGGAATTTTGGGGTATGTTGGTATTCACATAAGGGTCCTGTTGTGAAGTCGCCCAGCTACCATTGTCGAGGTGGACCACCCATAAGCTGGGTCCCTAATCCACATGGCATCTGCTTGAAGTGGCTTCCTTTATATAGGGTTCATCACAGAGATATCAGTGTGCTCTCTGTTCATGATTAGGCAGCAATCTGAAAAAGAGAGGCTGATGACCTTTTTGGAGGAAGATGATCTCCAGGATGGTCAGCAGCATGGGTTTGTTTCATGTACATCCTGTCAGAACAATCTAGTGGAGAACTAAGACTGGCTGACAATGAAATTGGCTAAGGGCCATGTAGTGGACGTACTGTATTTAGATATCAGCAAGGCATTTGATTCTGTGCCACATGTAAGGCTGGGGGGGGGATGATACAGTATATATGGGCAGGAACAATTTTGAAATGAATTACAAGCTGGTTAAAGAGAAGGCAGCAAAGGGTGGGAGAACTCTCATGACTGAGAGCTGTGATGAGCGGGGTACCAAAGGGAATTGTACTGGGACTGGGGCAGTTTCAGATATCCATGGCTGATATCTCACATGGGCTCAGGAGTAAGATCTATGAGCTATGGCGGATATCATCGAGGGATGGAGCAGGCTGCAAGAAGACCTGACTAAACTGCAGGAGTGGTCGGAAACATGCCAGCTGGGCTTCAGTTCCAAGAAGTGCAAGGTAATATATTTCAGAGCCAGGAACCAAGGGAGGAGCTAACAGTTGGGAGGGGTACAGTTGGAAAGCACCAAGGAGGAAAAGAACCTGGGGTGATCATAACGAGGCAGGAGGGTGGCAGCAAAAGCAAACAAGATGCTGGGGTGTATAGCGAGGGGAATCTCCTCCAGAAGTAGGGAGGTGATCCTTCCCCTATACATGTCACAGGTCAGGCAGCACCTAGAATACTGTGCACAGTACTGGTGCCCGTTCCTGAAGAAGGACATCAGAATATTGGAGGGAGTACAGTGCAGAGTGACAAAGATCCGGGGATTGGTGGGCAAACCCTCCAGAGACAGGCTGTGAGAGCAAAATAGGTATTCATTGGAGGAGAGGAGGGATAGGGGGCCTCTGATTGAGACAGGGATAAGCAATACTAGCACAGAAGGGATTTTCAGATGAGAGAGGCACAAGAGAGGGCATGGTCTGAGACTGGAGGGAGGAAGATTCAGGAGGAAATTTAGGAGAAATGTCTTCAATGAACGGGTGGTAGACAAGTGGAACACTACCCCAGGAGGTGGTATCCTGTAGGACGGTGGGCAGTTTTAAGAAGGGGTGGACGGGTAATGGTGAAGAGGGGAGGGTGGGGCAGCTGCAAGGTGAGGGGGCTAGCTGCACAATCAAGTGGACTTGATAGACCATGATGCCTATTTCTGCTGCCGTCTTCGTATGTGCGTATGTTCTTATGAACTTTGTGGGCATGGAAAAACGTATGTTTTCTTGGTCAGTCAGGACACCCTACAGCACCTCAAATATGGGTGTAAAAACACCATAACTGCACTACAGCAAACCCACCACCAACCCCAGGACATTTATTGTTAAAAAATGTGGTGCTTACCTCAATGCTTGTCCAAGATGGACTCCATCTCATGACAGCAAATGCTTTCTCTGTCACAGGGCATTGCTTCACAGTGTTCACAGCAACACTGGTAAGTGGATCCTGAATGGATATCCTAAGGCTCATCATCCGTATTGGAGGAGGATGAGCTTGGAATGTAGTCTGCACCATCATAATCCACCACTGGTCTCTCTAGTTCAAATATAAAAGGCTGTAATCCACCGGACGAAGCAACATATGTAAAATATTCATCATAATCAGATTCAGAAGACATCTGCACATTGAACAGAATAACGGAGATAGATTATGAACAGCGTAATGTGTGGCGTTACAAGTGTTGCAGGCTGATGCACTGCGTACAGAAAAAATCAAAAAGAAACTTAGAAACACAATATTTAGCGAGTTGGGGTATATGAAAATACGAACATACACATGTGCAAGACAATAAAGGCATTATCGTCTAAAGAGTATGCTCAAGTGTGCAGCTAACAAACCTTAGATGGCAGCTGTCCCTCACCGAACACCACGTTAAAGGTGCCCAAACTCCACCATTGTTTTCTTACCCCAACCCCCTCTTGCTCACTGTTGCTAGCATCCCCTCTAGTAATACTGTTTTTTTCACTTATGATACATTTTGTATGTTTCAGCGAGTGGCACACAATGCTGGAGACTCTCATATTATACCAATAGATAGATAGTTATCACCATGGTGCCACCATCCATACAGTTGATTCATGGGATACCATGATCACAGTGGATTCCCAGAGCTAGCCACAGTGCTGAAGTGCTGTGATACAATATTATCCATGTTGGCCCACAGCAGCACAATGTGATTTGAGGTACCTATTCCAAGGTTGCCTTACATGGGTAGGGACAGGGATATACGGTGGGAGCAAAAAGGGTGGTAGGGGCTACAGAGGCACCTGCCACATTTTATGTCCTGAGGACTCATCCCAAGCTGGTAAACAGTCTAACAGACAGGAGGATGGTGAAGGTTGAGTGTGACCATGAGGAGTGACATCTCTACATAGGGCTTGTCTTCTGGCCCCACAATAATCCTGGTTGCCCTTCATCAGAACACCCTAAAGCAGGTGGACATCTACCTTTAGGTCATCACTGCAGCAGTACTGCAGTTGCAGCCTCAGGCATGACCAGTACAGTGGAAAGCTTACCGAGCTACCCCTGGAGGTAAATACTTATGGCTATGACAACAGCATCTTATTCGACATTGCTGTCGTCATTCCAGACATGTCCTGATTAGCTCATTTGCACTGTTATGAGCTCTCCATGATATGTTCTATAGTGTAGTAAGTAAATAAATATCACCCTAACTGTGCACCTTGCATATAACAACCACATGTGTTGCATGCTCACAAGTGCATGACCTAGCAGGGCTTTGCATTGAACATACACTTGACCTGTTTCTGATCAGTGTTCAAGGTTTGCCTATAGTCCGTTTAACCCCTGGCACCCATCTGCGGCTGTGAGAGCAAGTCTGGTTTTGGTCACATCGACCAAAAAGGCACACGCACATGTACACACACACACACACACACACTCTGCTGCCTGTCCTGTTGCTGTGCTGGCAAACAGGTACTGACCCAACTCATCATCCTCTCCACCTCTCCACAGTATCCCAATTTGCAAATCTGTCATACAGGCAGTAAAAACAGCGATGAGGCCCACGGTGGAGAAGCAGAGTGGGTGAACCGGGTGGGGGGGGGGTGAAGATGTCAGGTGAGCATGCCAAAATTGCACAGGTGTACAAGGAGAGAAAGACAACACACCAGGTACAACAGCTGGGCCAGTGGATCTGCCCTGTCACCAGCCCTGCTGGTTAGTGGCTGCAAGACCACATATATGCATAGAAAACATGAGTGGGCAGCACAATCATTGAGCTGGTCTTAGCTGATGTTATGAGGGAAGGCAAATAAAGGCACGTGATACTGACATACTGATATCACTAAATGCTTAGCAAGAGAAGCTAATGTATCATCTTAGTGTGCACAGTGGAGTGTCAGAGGGTAGTTACACAGTAATGAAACATTAACTGTGGGAAATCTGTGGATTAAATAAGCTCTATTTGACTGTTAGTTCAATGCTGGTGTTCAGACATGCATGTGGTTAGAGGAACTACACCAGCCCCTAACGATCTGTTGCTGTCACCGTTACATATTCACACTGAGAGTTTATGGCACGCAGCAGAAAGAGAAGTCCGTTTATGGCATCCAATAATATCATCACTGAGACTGCTATCTGGAGTCCACTGAAAATAACAGCATTTTGGTAGGAGGTAGGGGCCAACAATGCCCCTGAGAGATACTGAGATTATTTACAAAAAGCGGGCTGCTGAAAGGATGAGAACGGCTTGGTGAATGAAACACAGAAATGTACAGTCACAGCCAAAGGCATGGCCATATATTTCCTGAAATTTCTGTAATATTTCTAGAGAACTCTCCTGATTTCTCCATTTACACAGTAGGGGCAGCAGAGAGAAACTCTTTAGAAATTTAGCACAACAGTAAGATGTGGTCCGGGATGCATACAACAGTAGGCATAAGTGGTTCCCCCTCTCCTACCAAAATATTGTTATTTCCAGTGGACTCCTGATAGCAGTCTCAATGCCCCCCCCCCCCCAAAAAAAATGTTTTGGCTACAGTTTCCTACTGGCATCTGGGGAACAACTGTGATAAATGAAGCTGGACCAAGAGTGTTATGCCTCGCAGTGTAGACGGACCTGGATCTGTGCAGAGGGTATAGCAATTTATCAACCAAACCAACTGTAGAGATGGGAGAAGAACTCCGAGGTACAGTTGCACAGCTATAATGCGAGATGTGAAGTCTATATCGATGAATGTCTATCGGTGCAGTCTTCATCTGTCTCGGTGGGAGGGGGGGCACATGATCCCGGACTTACACAAAACATCTCTGGGCCACAGAATCTACCATCGGGGGTACAGCTGTCATACATGAAGACTGATCAGCAGTTATATGCCATGCAGCCCAGATGGACTGGGATGCATAAACAACTAGCCAGTGAGTATAGTCATTTATGAACAGGAAAGACAGCTGAGATCAGATAACATCTCCGTAGTACAGTCACACAGCAATAAGACGGAGATTGCAGTCTGTCTTGGTGAGTCTCTCTTGGTGCATTCTTTCACATTGTGGTGGTGGTGTGAGGGTGGACTGCCACAAAAAATATCTGTGCTACAGAACCCGACTAGCTGCCAAGAAGCCACACCACCAACTGTGCAGTGAGCATAATGAGATGTGCAGTCTCTCTCTCTGTGTAATCTGTTTGTGTGTCTCAGTGTGGCAGTGGGGGAATGATACCTGGCAGCAATTGAAGCACAAGGAAATCAAAGCACTCTACCCGGAGTTCAGTGGAACAGATTACCACACCAGAGAAGCCAGAAACAAATATTACTGTAAAAACTAACCCTGCACTGCAACGAAGGGGATTCCAGCAGGACTCACAGCACAATAGTGATTAGGGAATTATCCTTGTGCCAGTAGCTTCCCCATATTGTGCATCACTTCTGGGTCATTGGGAATCACCAGAAGAGCAGTCAGGGTCACAGACGAGGGAAAATGGAGGAGAGACGTGAGGAAATTAATAAGAGTTAAAAATAAAGGTACTGGTAATCCTTGCAGTTATGTGTTATTTTACATTGCGATTTAACTAACGAGGCAACAGTTGAGCTCATGATGGTATAACACGCTTGTGGACGTTTCCCCTTTAACTATAGGGGTGCAACTGCACCCCTATAATATACATTTTAATCATCCTCCTAACATTCTGCTTCTCCGCACCCCATTCTTTTTTTAAATTCTTTAGTAGGTCCAGTGCTCAATCCAGACCTGCCAGCTCTCCCCCAACACAATGCCCTGTACTGATTCAAGGGTGTAACATATATTGTAGCTATGCAACCTAGAAGTGCTTCTTTTATGAAATTAGTTTTTCCAGAAACAAGCATTACTTTTACTTCATTCACTGATTTTTCTGATATCTGATTTTCATAAAGAGAATTTCTATCATTATTTGGGAAAGAACATTAATTTATACAACTTAACTATACTTGTCTTATCTATGCATGCAGTTGTTAAAATAAATAGCATTAGCTTGAACATATGAATGATTCCTTTTTTCTAGTATTTACTGTAGCTTTCATACACTATGACAAGTTAAAGATGTGGACGCCTATACAGACAAGCTGTTTCCATCACAGATTCTGATACCAAAGACTTTGACAGTAAAGATGTCATCAGAACCCTCGATGGCCACACTACCTTATTGTGCATGGTTTCCCATGCATTATTCTGTACATTAGTCACGCTTTAGTCAGTGATGAAAGTGAGCAGGAACGCATAGGAACTCAGTTCCTGTAACTTTTTTGCAGCAGGAACGGAGTTCCTGTACTTCTTCTGACTGACACTGGAACTGAAATTCTTAAACCAGCAACATAATGACAGTTTCTGGACCTGTGACCTGAAATCAGGGTTTCCATAACAACATTTGACTTGTTCAACAGTGCTATTTTGCTAGAAATACTTCAGTATCTCTAACTGAATCTACTAGTGTCTAATCAGATAGATGTATCCTGACACAGTTATCCTTCAGATTAAGGATCTTCATTCTTCAATTCATATTTGCCAATGGCTGAGTTCCTGTACTTCTCGTCTACCACTTGTACCACTGGCTTCAGTTACAGTATTTTGCATTTTCAAGGCAAAATCAGAGGTAACACACTTCTTGTTCCTCTGTGTACTAGCTCTCAACTGACTCTCACTGAAAAGAAAGCAGCCAAAGTTCCTGACCATTCCTAACAGGTTCTCCTTGTAGAGTCAGGTTTCTCTCTAGCACACCTTATCTCTCTGGTATCCTCTTTTCTTACTAAGCTCCCATTCCCTCTGTTTCTCCTCTCACTGGATTATCACCAAAAGTCTTCAAAAGCAGCCCTCAGCATGAGTTCATCACCAGGGAGCTTCAAAACAGCTTTAAGACCCTTGATCATGGGTTCAAGCAGAATAAGCTTGTCCTTAATTATAAAATAACTAAAATCATGCTCTTTGCCGGTACCTATTGAAGGAGCAACATTCTCCTTTTGACCATCCTGAATGCACAGGGTTCCCCATTAGAACAGGTGTTCACCTTCAAATACTTGGGGGTTACACTGGATGAGTCTCTCACCTTCACAGAGCATGTAGAAAACATTGTTGGCCTGGCCAACAGACAACTGTGAGCCCTCTTCTGGCAGCACCTGAGCTTAACACATGAGGCCAGGCATCTAGCGGTAGCAAGCTCTGTCCTCCCCCTCATTGATTATGATCTCGCTGCCCATGGGGCTGCCTCAGACACTGTCATGGATAGGGTGAAGGTATTGTTCAATAAGGCCTGCCGTTTCATCACAGGTGCTGATCACACATTGCTGCACCCTTTACTCCCTCATGGGCTGGCTTCCCCTGTGAGAATGCTTAAAGTACCAGAGTATCTTACTGGCCCAAAAAGCACTAGTTGGCCTTGCCCCCACTACTATGATCTCACTCTTTCAACTGGTCCACAACCAGTATACTACCAGGAGCATGACAAGACATGCACTGATAGTCCCAAACACAGAACTAACCAGATTCAATGATCATTTGCATGCCGAGCAGTACACTGGCAAAACAACCTTTCTACCTAAGTCTCAGAACTACCTAAAATATCTTTGTTCAAGAGGTCCCTCAAGAAGGAACTAACCCATGAATCCTCATGCAGATGCCTACTCTAACACTAATCTGAGCCTGTCTACTCTCCCTCCCTCACTCACCCTCCCCTAGCTCACTATTGTCCTCCCATGCCCTGTCTCTCCTCTCCTCTCCTCTCCTCCATCCTTCCTATTCCACCTGTACTGCTCTGGGAATGATAACCTCTAATATATTCAACTGATTTTAAATTTAACTACATTGTATTATTGTTATTGCTGCACTGACAAACATTCAAATGAGCTGCCAGTAACCAGTTAATTGATTGCAGCGACAAATGCCCTTCTTTGCAGGCTGTATCAAAACTCTGTTATAATACGTGACATGGAACCTTTGCAAATGAGCACTTAGCTCAACAGTTAACTGATGTACAAATAAATTAAAAAAAATCACCATGAGAGCAGATCTTACTCAATAAATTAAATCAGAGAAGCCGAATGAGAATACACTTTATACCTTTCCTAACCAACCCCTTCCCCAGCTTTCACTAAGTATTGAAAATAAATAATCGTAACTAATGTAGTGGGTTAACTTGTCAATTCTATTTAATTGTCTGTTCACTTCCAAGACAGATATAAGTGCTCAATGTACTATTTTCCTTTCCTTTAAATCAAACATGCAGTCTCCATATCTTAAAATGGAACTAACATTCCAGACTTAAGTCTCTGAGGTTCTATGTGATAACGGCGAGTGCAGAACGGCAACCAGCGTCATCATGATGTCAGAGGGTGAAATCAATTTCGCCACCCTGACATCCCTCAGCCGTATGGAGGAATGGTGCTGGAGACTTGGTTCTTTGCTTTCTGTGGGGGCTGTGCCTATTGCCACCCCTGCCATGCGGAGCCACCTGCACTCTACCAAAGGATTCTCAACTCCAGGGGTGCATGTCAGGTGCAAAAAGCAAAAACACAAGTTTCAGGCTGGGCACAACCAAAATGCAGTAGCACCCAGACCCGAACCCAGTACCCCACGCATCATAAGCGGAGGCCAACCCCGACACCACGCGCGCAGCTCAGCAGCCGACCCCAGCACCACCCCTACATCCCTTCTGCCCTCCCAGGCCATGCTCACTGTGCTCAGCCCCCATACATATAGCGAAATCCTGTCACTACAGTCGCCCCACCCACCACATCCGGTTGCCCTACCCCCCCATCGCCATTCAGGCTTTCGTCCACATCATGTCGCTGTTTCAGACGGTGCCTTAATTCAGGTGCCGATGTCACAGGCTACCATCTCTGATGTTAAAGATGAATTTCCTGGACCCTTGTTTCCCAAAATCTGAGCTGGGTTAGAATTTAAGAGATGCTTTTAAGCCTTCTGAGGTGTTATTTGCCTTATTGAATTCCTCTCCCTCTGTTCCACAAAAAAAAAAGTTCCTCTTTTAACCAAGGAAACTGTCTAACAGTGTGGTCTCCACAAATAATTTTATGCGTCAGTGTGTTTCATCTGTGTAAACCACAAGTTACATGTGTAATCAAGGAAGTTGTCTAATAGTGTGGTCTCCACAAATAATTTTATACGTCACTGTTTCATCTGTGTAAACCACAAGCTATATGTGCTTTAATTGGTGAATTTTCAATCAGGATTCTATTATAGTTGGCCATGTTAAATTAAGTGACAAAATATAAATTTATGAGAAGGCGAAGATATGCTAAAGCAGCTTGCAGAATAATAATCTGACCAATGGCCTCAAAAAGGAATGGTTTGGGGGTCATGTTTCGGCCCAATGGTAGGAAAGTGAGCCAGATAGTGGAGTAAAATGTTTTGCTTGTCTGACGGCAAGGGTTGTGCACAGTGACCTGAGGTGAATACTGCTGTTCCCTGGTATGTAATTCCTACAATACCTGGCAATAGTTAGAGGCAGGGAGCAATATTTATGGCAGGTAGTGTCTAAGTGTTCACTAAGAAGGCTAGGTATAACTGGCAACAAGGTACTTCCCATTGGGATATCTGACTAAATGTATGTAATTATGTGTAACATGTAGTAGTACCTTCGTGAGTTGATACCTGGTCCAAAAAGAGACCTGGAGTCAAGTGGGTATATATTATATACACCCTCAGTAGGGCCCATTAGAAGACAATGGTGTCTGAAAATGAAGTAAAATGTGTGCACTCAGGAAAGCTAGTGAGTGTTGCAGGCTGCCTCTGCAGTTTGTCAAAAGTGTGGGTGTTACTTGCAGTTTAGGTTGTTACAGTTCGGGTCTAGTGATCTGCTTATAGTCATCAATTTCCATGCATGAGCATCTTACAGGCTGGCAACAAACCTGACTTGGGACGGGAATGGACGGCTTAATCCTGTTCTTATTGGGGAGTTGTGCGTAGGATCTAATGAAAGAAGGGAGAATAGTATGGTATTAACTTTTAATCCCTTTAAAACGTAAGTTGCATAGTTAAAAATGGTATTTATTGAAAACAGGCTGCCATAGCAATAAATGACTGTATATAACATATCTTGTGGTAGCTATAATATGCTGGTGTTATCAATGAAATATAATTTATTGGGACCATGGTTATGATATGGATATGACAAATTCAGTATTTATGTAAAATGCAGGTGATTACAGCTGCTAAATGTTTTAACTAAGTGATATCTGTATGAAGTGTGGATTTACACATATTAAAATGTATGTATTGTTTCTTTTATTAGAATATTGTGATGGCTTTACAGCCGAATAATAAAATTTGATTACTTAAAAAATATCTTAAATTGAACATTTTAGAGCTCGCTGATGCTGTTAATTTTGCCCTTATTCTCATCTTGTTGCTGGTGCCCTCTTTCTGCAAGACTTCCTGCCCACTTCTGCCATGTGTCCTGCCCTCCTCCTGTGTATGTCCCTAGTGCCTCTGCACAAGCAAGATACTCCACCCATTGTTACTATGCATCATGCCCTCCTCCCAATCATGTACTGGTATCCTGGTTAATCCCCCAGGGATTTCCCTGCTTCTGTTTATTTATTTTTATTTAAAAGTTGATAACCAGGAAAGGCACACTGAGCCAGGGCTCATTTCTAGGTGCGACTCAGGGCAGCGGAGTACAGGAGAATAAATATAAGAAAGTAAAAAATCATACTAGACAAGTGGTGACAACAGAGGAAACACTACTTCAGATGTTGTAACAAGAACAATACAAGATATACCATATATACAATGAAGGATATAAGTGTAGTTAAAGCTATACAAACTTTGCTATATATACAATGCAGTTGGACTGTACAGAAACAGTTTAGAACTATATGGAGATCCATGGTTGATTTGAGGTGGGAAAAATGTTGAAGGTGAGTATCGATACAAAGTTGAGGCAGGAAGGGGGGTTGTCTGAGGGAGTAATACAAGAGGGGAGTGTTACTGGAAGAGGGTCAGCTTGAGGTGAGGGAGAAGGCAGAATGAGGAGAGAAGAGGAAAGGATGGGTTAAGGAGAGGAAGAAGTGGTGGAGGGGAGAGGGGAGGCAGGTGCAAGGTGGGGGAGAGATAAGTTTTATTAGATGCTTGAGAGCAGGGAAGGAGGAAGTGTCACGCAGGATTGGGGTAGCTGGTTCCAGAGGTGGGGGAGATGGGATGAGAAGGTGGAGAGACCAGATGAGGACCAGTTGTAAGGGATGGAGAAGGTGCTGGGGTTATAAGAGCACAGGGAGGACGATGGTACAGGGGTAGGGGTGAGGGTGGAGGTAAGGGGGAGGAGGTCAAACCAGTACTTGGCAATGAAAGTTAGGGAGTGGATGTGTCATCTGTGTGAGAGGGGGTGAAGGTTTAAGGAGGAGAGAAGACAGCAGTGGTGATTCCAAAGAGGGAGGTGGGTGGCGAAGTGGCAGAAGAAGTGGAGGAGGGTATCTAGACAGGAAAGGGTGGCAGTGGGGGCCGAAGCATTGATAATAACACCGTAGTTTAACAGAGGAAGGATGATCTTGGAGAGCAGGACATGTCAGAAGTGAGGGGGATGGAGTCTTTATTCTGATAGAGCACTCTGAGATTGGGGCAAAGCTTTGCACACATAGAGTCAACATGGACGTAGTAGTCGAGGTGCTGGTCAAGCCAAAGGCCCAGGTATTTATAGGAGGATACAGACTTAAGGGTGGAACCGTCCAAGGTAGATAACAAGGGGCAGAGGTGTAGCTTAGCCAACTTATGGGGGGGGGGTCCCAAAGTCATGGAGACTGTTTTCTTGGTGTTGACATTGACTGTTGCCTTGAAACCAGCAAAGAACACAGCTGAAGTCAGATTGGAGGGTAGGGTAGACAGAGTTAGGGGTAGGACCGGTGGTGTAGAGGATGGTGTTGTCTGCATAGAGATGAATACTAGAGTGTTGGCAGACATTGGGAAGGTCATTAATAAATAGTAAAAAGAGAACTGGATCAAGAATAGACCCTTGGTGTACTCCAGAGAGGATGGAGTGGGGAGGGGAGGCACAACGGAGTTGTCTACTGAGACTGACTGCATCCTACCACAGAGGTAGGAGTGAAACCACTTTACAGTGGAGGACAAACCAGTTCTGTGGAGTTTTTGTAGGAGGAGTGGGTGGGAAATAGCATTGAAGGCTTTAGCTAGGTCTATAAAAATCGCTGAGGTGATGTGCCAGCAGTCCATGGCAGAAAGGATGGAGTTAGAGACTCAGAGGACAGAGGAGATAATGGAATGGTTTCTGCATAAGCTGGATTGGTAGTTGGAGAAGATGTTTGAGGAGGAAAGGAAATCAGACAACCTGGAAAGTATCAGAGACTCTTGGAGTTTGGTGAGTGTGGGGAGGAGGGAGACGGGACTGCAGTTGTTCAGAAGGGAAGGATCACCACCCTTTAGGGAGGGGGGTTACCCTGGCAAGTTTCCATGGTGTGGGGACTGAGCTGGTGAATAAGGAGAGATTGAGGATATGGGTGAGAGGATTGGTGATAGCCAGGGCAGAGAGGTGCAGGAGTAAGGGGTGGAGGCCATTAGGACTTGATTTGGCAGTATTTAAGGGCCACCCCTCCTCTCTGATCCTTGGGTAACATCATCCATTGTGTCTACTGGCACCTCACCCCTTCTCTATCCCACTGCCAGTATTCTTTGTATCCAGTGGTACCCCCAACATTCAGTGGACACAAACCCCCACTCCAGTCCAAAATGGCACTAGCCCATATTCTCTACTGATCTCCTCAGATAAGCATAATCTGCCACATAGAAGTCCTGTATTTATATACAAACAACTAAACACGTACTGCACTTACTAGAACTCTAAACAAATTCATGCCATTTGTGTGTGCACAACTGCTGTAGTGGCTACATATGTGTGTGTGAGCATGAGTGTGTTTGTGTGTGTGCACAACTGTGGCTGTGTCTGGTGTGTGGGTGTGGGTGTCTGTGTACTGTATGCCCAGAACCAACAATAGCTGCTTCTAAAATATCTTAACCATTAAGGTTTTCTTTTTTTCTATTATTGTGATGTAAATGTAGAATTTTAATATCACAATAATATAACAGATACAATAAAATACAACCCTACTTTAATTCTATATATTTTATCAGTTTAATGCATTAGCAGCCATTTTGGCTCTGACCAGAGTTAGTTTTTTCTCCCTCTGGTACCACTGTCTGAGTATTTATTATGAGCAACCAGACCCCTTCCACACACTGTGTTAAATCCTGTGCTGGTTATTCAATTTCTGTCATTAAAGTGGCAGGCAGAGCTTTATATATGCTGCAGAGATAAGTGAAAGTGAAACAGGGTTTGTCGTTCCATTTTTACTTCTGCGTGGGTGGAGCTCTGCAGACATATTGCTATTACTTAGAGAAAAGGGACTGTGGAAGCACAAGACCAGATACCCCTCCAACGTGCTTCCACAGTGCTGCGGCAAAGTTGGCGGCGATCTGTTTTAAGGGCACTTCCCCTCTGTCAGCCACATAACCATGCCCCTTTCATGAGACACCATTTTTTAATCTCCAACTGTGGAATTTATGGCTGCATACCTAAGATAGCCACAGTAACTAACTGCGCCTGTGCAAGTATCACACATGCGCAGTGATATCACAGTAGCCATCTTGGATGCAGACGTTATGGCCGCCATGACCAAGATGGCCACCGATAGTAACTGCACATGCACGAGTATCGCACATGCGCGGTATTGTCATGGTGGCCATCTTAGATATGGCTGACTCAGCCACGGCGATAGCCCCGAGGATTCTGACTAACCGTCTTGAGTAGCAATATCGACTCTGACCAGATTTTGTTGTTTCTCTGGTTTCACTATCTGAGTATAATTATGAGCTGCCAGCAGAAGAGAGACCCCCCTACACAAACTGTGAAATTACATACAGGGTTTCTCATGGATATTTACCAGTCAAGCATTTTTGTTTTGTTGAAGGTCATTTGCAGGCTACAGAATGATTTTTGTGACTGTAGTTAAATATAAACTGCGGTTTGTCTCCCTCCCCCCTTTCTGTATACTTAGAACACTGTTCGAGTGAATACAGGAGCTGTCAGCTCAGTTGGAAACTCTACCAGATACTCATAACTCTCACACAAGTAGTGATTGTAGAGGATTTAAAATATACAAGGATCCCTTTTTAATGTTTTAGGACATTTGCTGGCTGTACAGTTATTTTGCAGGTAAAATGCAAAATAAACTGTGGTTTGGATTATTTTTTTCTACCAGAAAATGGGTTGAGTGCATGTGGGAGCTGTCAGCTCAATAGGGACTCATCTAGACATCTCTCATACACACAGAAAGTGATTGCAGTGGAAAACAATATTTAATGTTTTATATCTAGATTAGTTGCAGGCAACACAAAATAAATGCTTGACTGATAAATATCCAAGAGAAACTATCTATTGAGTTCACAGTGTGTGTATCAATCAATCAATCAATCAAACTTCATTTAACCAGGCTTTTCACCTTTGAGCGAGCAAGGTGGTCCTGGACAACAATTACAATGGACAACAATACAACGGTATAGATATACCGATACACAGCATATACAACATTTGAATACAGTCGACAATACATTTTGTGCATTTTATGGTATATACAGAGTACAGGCACAAAAGATAACATGGGAATACTGCTAGAAAACTATAGTAACCTGTAATAATACAACACAACAGAAGATATTAAGTATGTGCTAAAGAGGAAACAGGGAGTGGACAGATGAGAAGGAGGAGGAATGGGGCAGTTTAGGAGAGTGGGTAGGGGGAAGGGGGAAAGGAGTAGAAGTGCTTGAATGACCTGACAAACAAAAGTGGAATTGGGAAAGCAAGGTCTTGAGCAATTATCTACAACATGAGCAAGTTGCTTTCAAGGCAGCTGTGAGAAGAGACTTGAAGATGGATATCCCCAGTACTGTAACAATCTTAAGTGCCTTCTGCAGGGAGTTCCAAAGGGAGGGAAGGGCAAAGCTAATAGCGGCAGTGCCAGATCGTGTTTGGATCTTGGGGACATCAAACAACAAATGAGTAGCATCTCTAAACAGTAGGTCCCTAAGTTTCGATTAAATAGATTGGAGATATAAGAATGAAGTTTATTTGTAATTGCCCTGTGAAACCCAAGGGCTGCATTCCTGTTCTTCCTGATAGTAAGAGAAGACCAACCAAGCATCTCATAGAGCGGACAGTGGTGGGTGTTTAAAGGAGTGCTTAGAAACATAGAAACATATACTTTTTTTTTTAACCCTCCTCTTTAACTTCCTTTCCTACCCTGGTGTCCACTCCTTCAGACTGCTCATCCCTCTTACGCCACTTACCAGGATTTGCCCCTAGAGTGCCTCTCTCCTCCCTCCTTCTGCACATTGGGGTCTGTTCTGGGTTCGGTGGTCTTGGGTGGAGCCGTCTTCATCTAGGCCCACTGAGGGGGTTTTTCCATTTTTCTCCCTCTACCCCCCCGAGGACGTCCGCACGCAGGACTGACGTCCAGACAGACGGTGTGCTGACGCACGCTGTTGTCAAGTGCCCTCGACGTCCTCCCCTTCCCGGCTCTTGGCTGCCTGTGCCCTGGTGCCCGTGCTTCCACCGGCCCCGGAGCATCGGGTGCTTATATAGCACCCCGGGAACCCACCCCTGGAGGAGGAGAGCATCCGTTGGGACGCACGATCTTCCTCCTCCCCTCCGACCCCCGGCAACCTGAGTCCGTTCCCGAACCCGGGTCGCTGGCATGAGAAACATAGACTTTGACGGCAGATAAGGACCACTTGGCCCACCCAGTCTGCCCATTTTCCTACCTATTGGATAAGCTGCAGATTCTAGTTAACCAACAGCCTACTTCCTGCAACCCCCCACTATAATTGCCTTATGTCTGTCCCATGCATGTTTGAATTCCCCCACTGTTTTAGACCCCACAACCTCTCCAGGAAGGTGGTTCAATGCGTCCACCACTCTTTCCATGAAAAACAATTTCCTCATATTACCCTTGAGCCGTCCCCCTTCTATCTTTAAATTGTGCCCCCTTGTTCTTACACATCTCTTTTTCTGAAAGATGCTACCCTCCTGGACTTTGTTGATTCCCTTGAGGTACTTAAAAGTTTCTATCATGTCCCCCCGTCCCTCCTTTCATCAAGGGTATACATATTAAGCTCTCTCTCTCAGTCTCTCACATATGCTCTCTGATGTAGACCCTGCACCATTTTAGTTGCCCTCCTCTGGACTGCTTCCATCCTGTCTATGTCCTCATGTAGATGAGGTCTCCAAAACTGCACGCAGTACTCCAGATGGGGTCTCACCAACTGTCTGTACAGAGGGATAACCACTTTTTCTACTTGTGATGCCCTCCCTATGCATCCCAGTATCCCCCTAGCCCCCCTCACCGACTTCTCACATTGCTTACCAACCTTTAGGTCATCTGATATGACTACCCCCCGGTCCCTTTCCATTATTGTTGTTGTTTGTACCTCCCCTGCTATTGTGTACTCTTCTTTTGGATTTTTATTTCCCAGGTGCATTACTTTGCTCTTCTTTGCACTGAATCTAAGTTGCCATATGTCTGACCATTCCTCCAACCTTGCCAAGTCCCTTCTCATCCTTTCTACCCCCTGTGTATCAACTCTGTTACAGATCTTTGTGTTATCTGCAAAGAGGCATACCTTTCCTTCCAGACCCTCTGCAATGTCACCTATAAAGACGTTAAAAAGGACTGGACCCAATACTGAGCCCTGAGGTACTCCACTAGTAACCCCCCTTTCTTTGGAATGTGTTCCATTCACTATTACCTTCTGTGTCCTGTTGTGCAGCCAGTTTGCTACCCAGGCTACCACCCTGGGACCCACTCCCAGGCTGGCTAACTTGATTATTAATCTTTTGTGCAGGACTGTGTCAAATGCCTTGCTAAAGTCTAGGTAGGCCATATCCACAGCCCCTCCCTGGTCTATTACTTTGGTCACCCAGTCAAAGAAATTGATTAGATTCATCTGACATGACCTTCCTGCTGTGAATCCATGCTGCTTTGGGTCCTGTGCCCCGCTGGCCTCTAGGTACTCAACAATTCTTTCTTTCAGAAGTGATTCCATCATTTTCCCCACCACTGAGGTCAAACTAACAGGTCTGTAGTTTCCTGCTTCTGCCTTGCTCCCACTTTTGTGAAGGGGAATCTCATCTGCCCTCCTCCAGGCCTCAGGTACCACCCCATCCTCTCATGATTTGTTAAAAAATGTGGTCAGTGGACTTCTGGTGACATCACAGAGCTGATACAAGCCTAACTCGTGAGGCTCCCGACCCAGCTGGCTACCAATCCTCAAAAAGTTAAGTTTTTCAGACAAATTTGTGCTTAATCACTTAGGAGGAGCACCGATGAGCACTAACAGAGGCAAAAATCACCAAGAATTAAAAGGAAATACTAAGGATGCACCTAGATTAAAAATGGGCCTACAGAGTGGTTCCTCCTCACCACCTAACTCCATGATGGCTGACTATGACACGGACAGAGAGAGTGAGCAGTTATCACGCTTGCGATTCGAGATGCTTCTCCATGAAATAAAGGAATCCAGAAGAGAAAACAAACAGGAATTCCATACTGTACAATCTCAGCTTGCAAATCTAGAAGACCGGATTGGGAAAATCGAGGAGAGGGTGTTTGAGGCCGAGGACACAGCGACACAGCTAACTGACATCATACAGACCCTGCTGCAGCAAACCGAATCCTTACAAGCTAAATGCTTAGATTTGAAGGGCCACTCTAGGTGCGATAATTTGCATCTTTATGGTCTCACAGAGGATTCAGAGTCAAGCCCAATGGCATTCTTCATTGAGAATCTATTGAAATATATTTTAGACCTCCCCCAACACTAAACTGCCATGTAGAGAGAGCACACTGGTCGCTACAGAAGAAACCCACTGACCCAGCTGCATGACCTCGCTCCATCGTTTTCAAAATGAGCTCCTACAGTGTGAAAGAAGAAATACTCAGGTGTGCATGGAGCAAAAAAGAGTTGAAATACCTCACCTATAGAATCTTCTTGGATCATGATTATCCTCAGGAAGTGCAGATCCAAAGAACAAGATAGCTTCCTATCATAAGGGCAGTGAGAAAGAAGTCAATCCGCTTTCATACACCCTACACTTCGAGACTTAGAGTGTTCTGGGAAGAAGGCATGATGGTATACAATACAGTCAAGGAAGCCTTGGCAGCATTAAAAGAAAAGAACATCCGAGTGGGCGAAGGTAGGAACCAAGAAGTGGGGAACCGAGGACAACAGAAGCAGAACACCATCTACAGGACGACTGGGGAAAATAGAGCTGGCACACACGCCGACGCTCTGCGCAGACTCCAGTTGGTGCTGAACAGAAGAGCAAAACAGACTATATCTGCAACCTGAACATTTGATAGAAACAAACTATTTGTGTTCCTGAGAAAGCTCTCAGGTCTCATAGTGGCATTGGTGAAGGCATCTTGTGCGGCAATGATACATTTGTGATGAGTACAAGGACATTTTTTTTGTTTCGGAATTTTTATATCATTAAAGCCTACCGCAAAGTACTCGGGACTGCTAGGGGAAGGTTGTAGGGGTCTTTTGTTAATGCTTGAGAGAGGGGAAGCAGTATTCTCTATATCACTAGGGGCTTAACAAGATATTTAAGTCATAACAGATGAATTCAAGCACACTGCTCATTTCCTTTCCTAAGAAAAAGCATCTCTTGATGTCAGCGCTTGATGATAGGGAAGGCAGATGGCAAGAGTCTCTGAAACAGAGCTGAACTGGAGGTGATTGCCATTCTCCCTTTACTTGCTATTACCTCTTCCCTCTCTATTATGCATCCTTAAATCGACGCTGCTGTATTGCTCTGCATAAAAGTAGATGCATGGCTATTGGAAAAGGGCCCCATTAAACCTATTAGAGCATTAAAGTAAATAAGACCGGAGATAGGCACTCTCTTTGACTGTGGAAGAGAGGCAAATATGTTGCTACCACTATCTCCTCCAATCTGAATTAAAGTATGCTCTTTAGAGAAGCAGTGCCTCTGTTGCATTTACCCTAGACTAGATAAACTACATAGCTGGCTGGTTGAGGGGTGAATCGATGTTTTTATCAGCCCGTACCGCTACCAAGTAAATAAGAGTCCAGTGAAAAAGAGGCTTTGGAGGAGGTCCTCTGGCAGCGGGGGTGCATACATTCCTCCTCGTCCTCCTTGTAAGGGGAGTACAAAGGGGCTATTAAAATTCATATTTAGCCCCCGACCTTGGAAGCTAATGTTGTTAATGTTTTTGATGTATGTGTTAATGGTTTACATATGTTGCAAAATGATGTTGGTTACTAGTTTTGAATCTGGCACTGAGGGACAGTTGAAATGCATGAGTGCTGAGCTATGGGCATATGCTGAATTGTGTTACAAGATGTGGAGACCACCATTATGGGAGAAAGACCTATATATATGAGAAGGTAAAATTCAGGGATTATACAATATGTCTTAAAATATGACACAATCTTATGTAATAAGCACGTATAACGTGCATGGCGTTACAAACCCTATTAAGAGAAGTAAAATCTTACAATATATGAGAAGGGAAGGTTCCAATATCTTACTTTTGCAAGAAACGCATTTATCACCAAGTGAACATAAAAAGTTTGAGCGTCTGGGTTTTTCCCAGGTGGTGGCCTCCACGTACCGAGATGGTAGACGTAGAGGGACAGCTATAATGATAAAACAGGTAATTCCCTTTGAAGTCAAGGACAAGGTAGTTGATAAAGAAGGAAGATATGTTTTATTAAAAGGCCTACTAAATGGTCAGATGACCACTCTAGCATCTATATACATGCCCCCAGCAACAGATTTCTCAGCCTATAGAAACTTATTCACTTTATTAGCAGACTGGGCAGACGGTAGGGTAATTTGTGGAGGGGATCTTAATTTGGATATCTCGAAGGGGAATATAGATCTCCCCAATCAGGGTTGAATAAATAAAACTACCAGAAAAGTGCGGAAGCTTTTGCAGGAGCTAGGTTATCTGTCACTTTCTACATGGCCCGGCGCGTAGACACACGTTCTACTCACAGGCACACGACTCCTATTCCTGCCTTGATTTCTTGATAACACAACAGGAATACCTAAGCACTTTTCAGCATCTTTGGCAGGGAGACTTTTGTCTCTCCGATCACGCCCCTATTTTTTGTAAGATCAATTTATAAAATATGTGTAAAAAAACTTTTTGGAGATTGAACCTCTCACTACTTAGAGATAAAGAGACTCAGGAGGTGATTAAGGACATAATAACACAGGCTCTGCTGGACAATGACAAGCAAGAAACTACAATAGCCATGACTTGGGACACTATAAAAGCAATAGTCAGAGGGAAATTAATAGGAATCTCTTCCCATCGGAAAAAACAAAGGGAAGCACGTAGGCAGGCCTTGGAAATGCAGAAAAGGGCTTTAGAAGACTTGCAATGTAACATACACTGTAAATCCAGGTCCAGGGAATTATCAAACCTGAAAAGATAGCTAAATAACATTCTGGATTATGCAACAGAACAAAAACTAATGTTTTTATGACATAAGTACTATGATGGGGGACCTAGATTTTCAAGATTAATTGCCAGTCAGGTGCGCGCTCAGAGAGCTACATCTACTATTTTAAAAATAAGGCACCCTGTAACCAACGAATTCAACAACAATATCTCCACTATCTCAGATGCTTTCCTTCACTATTACCCCTCATTCTATTCTGGAGACACTGACCCCACTATTGGAAAAATTCAGGATTTTTTGACTCCTTTAAATGTGCCAATTCTAACTACAGCACAGGGTAATCAGCTGATAGCCCCTCTCTCTGCAAAAGAGATATTAGCAACAATTGGCAAATTGAAAACGGGTAAATGCCCTGGATCCGATGGGCTACCGGGGGAGTTCTATAAAATTTTTGGGGAGACCCTTGCTCCCATCCAGGGTCGAGTGTATTCTTTTGTGAGCACAGAGAAAGGAGCAATCCCCCCATCCTGGAGCGAAGTCTTAATTTTGATTATATTAAAACCAGGGAAAGATCCCAACATATTGTTCATCTTATCGACCTATATCAATACTAAACACAGACTATAAGATTTTTGCCTCAATATTAGCAAAAAGACTAACTCAATTCGCCCCATTTACAATAAATATAGACCAGTGCGGCTTCATCCCTGGACGTCAGGCCCAAGATAATGTCAGGCATACGGTATACATCATCGAACACATTCGGAAAAACAAAATTCCCTCTATCCTGCTAGGGCTCGACGCTGAAAAAGCCTTTGATAAGGTATCATGGAAATTCCTTAAGGGGGTTTTATTAAAATTTGGTATCCCATCCCAATTTGTTGACACTATTTTCAAATTCTATATGAACCCTATAGCCTATATTAGAACCAATGGCCATCTATCAGAGAAATTTCCTTTATATAGAGGGACCAGCCAGGGTTGCCCCCTCTCCCCACTATTGTTTGCCTATTATATCAAACCCCTGGCCCAACACATATGACAAGCCCCTGATGTCGAAGGTGTTAGGATATCAGATATTGAACATAAGTTGGCCCTTTTTGCTGACGATATTTTATTATATCTAACTAATCCTGAAAAGTCTATGACAGCTCTTTTTCAAAAAATACTGGAATTTTCTGAGATTTCAGGATTCACACTTAATGTTACCAAATCAGAAGCCCTAACTTTTAAATTTAACCCCTCGCCCACCTTCAAAAAACATTATCCAATTAGATGGGGCAGTACTAGTATAAAATACCTGGGGATACAGATTATTAAAAACCTGGATTTACTCTTTACACATAATTACCTCCCACTAGTGACAAATATTAAACACGACCTGAGGAGATGGGACCTTCTACCATCTTCCTTTTATACAAGGATGCTTTCCCTTAAGATTAATGCATTGCCACATTTCCTATATTTGTTTCAGTGTGTCCAATGTTTATCTTGGCAAAAAAGTTTGAATGTGTACCAATGGAACCAAAAGAGACCACACATTAGCCTCTCCAAATTAATCCTACCCAAGGAACTAGGAGGAATAGCCCATCCCTCACTTCAAAATTACTGGATATCAGCCCAAATGTGTCTGGCATTATTATGGGGAACTAAATCATACCAAGCAGGCTGGAAACAAATAGACTTAACCAGACCAACTTCTGTTCCACTTCCAGCGTGCTTATTTTCTTTGCCCCACATAAACAAAGTTATGCAAGAAGTTCCTGTTGCAACTACTGCTATCCTGAAAGGATGGCTAATGGGAATAAAATGCAAAAATTTCCAACAGAATCTCTGGAAATACAACTGGTTTATACTGTCCTACCCATTTGAATCACCAATACAAAACCAGTGGTACAGAAACCAAATTAAAAAGGGCCTAGCAGCACCGTGGCAATTGCTAATAGGGGACAAGATCATAGATATTTTGGAAGCTCAGAGAAAGTACACCTGGACGGAAAAAGATAGATTATACTACTATCAGATTAAAGATTATATACAAACACAAATTAGAAGAACTCAGAGGAGATCTCAACTTGAGGAAGACAAAACCCCATTCAGGCAGATATGGTCCTCCCCCTTGGGGGAAAAAGCTATTTCTATAATATATGAAGCCCTCATACATCAATCCTCTCATTCTATCATACCTCTACAATCCAAATGGGAACAGGAGCTAGCACAATCTATATCTAGTAGGGTTTGGCAGAAGATATGGAGGAATACGTGGACTACCACTGCCTCGCCCAGCTGGAGGGCATTCATATGGAAGGTTAGAGCAAGATTTTTCTTAGTCCCCTCGATAGTAGCCCTCAGAAACCCAGGTACATCATCCTGATGTTGGAGGGAGTGTGGGGAGACCACAGCATCGCACAAGCATATTTTCTTGGAATGCCCCAAATTAGCAGTTTTTTGGTTAAAAATTTCTCATTATATAAAATTAATATTAGATATTCAGGGCATGCTTAAGGGAATTAATTTAATCCTGGAGATCCCTCCTCTAGAAGCCAAGGATAAGGCTAAATTATATCTTTGGTTAATATTTTTAGGCTGTACCTACAAATCTATTACTAAGAAGTGGCATCTAATGACTTCTCCTTCGGTAGTTGAATGGAAACCCCTAATATTAAACATTCAGCATAATGAACACATTTCTTTAGGTCTCCAAGATAAGATGGAAACTTATATCACTAGATGGTCACTTTGGGAACTTCACCAAGATCTAGTACTGTAGTATATGAAATAAGGTCTAATGGAAAAGGACCTGGAAGCTATTAGCCAAGATATGGAAATGTGTGTGACTAAACCTGTAGCTGTTACTCATGAATTAGTATAGCTGCTCAGTAATGTGCCAGATTTATAATCGTTGATGTTATCAATGTTTCTTTTTCAACTTGTTAAATATACAAAGCAATATTTTGTTGGATAAACTGAACATGGATGTATTAAAAAAGAGATTTTTAAATAAAGGAAGTATAAAGCAGACTGGATGGGCCATAGGCCCTTATCTGCCGACACTGTCTATGTATCTATGTATCTATAAAAAAAAGTGTGGTCAGTGGTGTCACTAGGTCCTCCCTTAGTTCTTTTAGGATTCTAGGGTGAATCCCGTCAGGCCCCATTGCTTTGTCCACCTTGAGTTTTAGGAGTTCTTTCAGGACTCTTTCTTCTGTAAATGGACTGGCGTCTACCACACTACCCAGAATGCTTCTATTGTTTGGTTTTGGCAACTCCTCCTCTTCTTCTTTTGTGAATACTGAGCAAAAGTATTCATTTAGTATCTCTGCCTTTTCACTGGCTCAGACTGCCCACCTCCCCTCTCGTTTATTAATCTTCACTATCCCTCCCTTAACCTTTCTATGCTCCCTAATGTACCTATAAAAGGTTTTATCCCCCTTCTTAACTGAGTTGGCTATCTTTTCCTCTGCCAGATATGAATCTCAGGGCACAGTGGTATAGGGTGTCTAATTTACTTAGAATTGATACAGGGCAGTGGCTATAGAGGATGTCCGCATGGTCAAGTAGAGGTAAGAAGGTTATTTGGACCAGTGTCTTTTTTGCCTCGCATGTGAGAAGATGTCTAATATGATAGAAGACGCCCAGGCACTGTCTCAGTTTTTTGACTAGTTCCTGCAAATGTATCGTAAAATTAAGCTTGCTGTCTAGCCAAAAAACTAGGTATTTAAAGTTGTCAACAATTTCAATTGGTTCATCAAGTAAGGTGAGTATCCTATGATGGTGTATGGTTGACGTCGGAGTGTGGGATTTAGGGGAGATGACCACAGCTTTTGTTTTGCTTGCATTAAGGAGGAGCTTCAGCTGCAGAAAATGTTTTTGCAGGATGTCAAATTCATGTTGCAGTTCCTTGAACGCAAGCTAGGGGGAACAGCACACTATGTATATCACCGTGTCATCCACAAATAGATGCACACATGCCTTGTGTATTTGGGAGTCTATGTTATTAATACAGATCGCGAAAAGTATGGGACCCAGTATGGAGCCTTGCGGTACTCCACGTGGTAGAATTTTAAGCAGCAAGAGATCATCTTGGTCTTTGATTTGTTGCATTCTGTTGGTAAGGTAACAGTTGAACCGTTTCATGGAGGTAATTTCAAGTCCAAAGTGGCTCAACGTGGCCAATAGCAGGCTATGGTCAATGGTATCAAAGGCCTTGCTTAGGTTTAAAAACAAGGAATAGATATGCTTCTTTGCATCCGTTGCATTTAGCCAATCATGAGAGACTTTGGCGAGGGTGGATACAGTGCTATGCTTTGGTCTGAAACCCGATTGTATGGGGTTTAATGGGTCCTTAGATTCCAGGAAGTCCCTTAGGTTTTTGGTTAATTAGCTTCTCCAGTAGTTTTGATAGGATGAGGAGTAGGGAAATTGGCCTGTAATTGTTTAGGTCACATGTATTCCCAGACTTAAAAAGGGGGGATAATGTGAGCAATTTTCCAGATTGGTGGGAGGTCCCCCAGTGAAAGGGAAAGATTGAAAAGGTGTGTGATGGGAGCGGTTATGTGAAAATTTCCTAATTTCGGAAAAAAAAGCTCTAAAAGGTCTGCCCCGGTGCTTTTCTTTGTATCCAGTGTCAACAATAGATCCTCAACCTGCTTGAAGGTTACAGGGCTAAAACAGAAGGAGGTCTTCTGATTTGTTGTGCTGGCAGGGCGAGATGCGTCGTTGAGCAAAGACTGTGTATCTAGCCTACTGGCGGGTGAGGTGTCGAACGCTAATCCTGCTGTGACGAAAAGTGATTATTGAGTTGCTCCAGGATGTCAGCCTTTTCAGTATATGTGACGCCTCCAACCACTATCTTGGTAGGCAGGGGTGAAGAAGATGGTTGGCCCTCGACCTCCTTTAGGATATTCCAGAATTTGGCAGAGTTATTTCTGTTCTCTTCAAGGGCAGACTGGAAATAGAGACCTTTCTCAGCTCTAATAAGTTTAATGCAGGAGTTTCTAGTGACATGGAAGGCAAGCCAGTCAGAATCAGTTTTTGTTTTTCTGGTTTTCCTCCACAACTTGTCTCTGCCCTTAAGAGCTGCTTTCAGGGCATGTGTAAACCAGGGGAAGACCTTTTTCTGGACTTGCGTTTGGTAAGGGGGGCATGTTTATCAATCACATCCCTGACGAGGTTTTGGAAGGTGTTATAGGCCTCAATGATTGATGTAGCTAAATAAAAGTCTGGCCAATTAATCTTGTTTAGGTCTGAGAGGAAGGTTCCTTAGGCATCTTTTGACTTGTATGGGGGGCTCTCTCTTCTGCTGGCAGCTCCTAATTATCCCCTGCAACCTTTCCAGTGCTCATAAATCCTCACAAATGGGTAATCCCCTGCCATCCTATTGGCTGATGCACAATCATAAATCTTTGGTTTGCTGGAAGTCAGTCCCCCAGCTCCGGCCAGAGAAACCAGTTTTCTTCATGCATCTCCAGGAGGTCAGTCATGATCTGAATTGTTCCCTCCATGGGTAATTATTTTTTTATTTGATTTCTCTCATCTCACTCTGTGCTTCTATCTAGATAGGAACATCGACAGGCTATTCATGTAGGAGCTAGGGCTTCTCTTACCATCAACAAGCCACATATTACAGATATTAAGTTACTCACTATAGCTATTCTGGATAGATCTTTGGCTAATCAATACTGCAGGGGTAGGAGGCTGGTGGAGCCAGACCCTCAAGTAGCATTGGGCTGTCACCTCTGCCCCAGTTGGGGACCCTCTTAGTAGAATTCCCAACGTTGCTCTGCTGTGGAAGGGTCCTTTGGGTAGCAACCACTCCAGAGGCACAAGAAGCAGTGACAGGAGGGGATATCAAGGCAGGATTACAACTTACAATTACAACTGGCTAGAAAAAGATTGCGCTAAAATATGGAGCAAGATTCACTCCCTAAACCTCTCCCAACAAATTGATCAACCCACCCGCCAAAACTTAAAAACACAAAACCACTCACTCCTGGACTGGGCCCTCACAACACGTCCACACAGGATAATAAAAGCCGGACTACTCCCTGACTCCCTGAGCGATCACCATATGGTTTATATGGTTTATATGGTCAGAAAGGTGCATAGACCTGCAAACCACCACCTCACCAGGACACTCCTCACGCGAGCGTATAATTCCCTTTGTCTTCAGTTCCTACTAAATTACCTCACCCATGTAGATTGGTCTTTCATTCAGTGGTCAACCTCTATTGATAACGCAATTGACATGTTCAGAGACAATGTGCTAGCGGTATGGGACTATCACGTCCCACTAAGATGCACAAGGGTCAAGGGCTCCCATCTCCCATGGGTCACAGCCGACATCATCAGTAGCTGTCGAGCTAGGGACCAGGCCTGGAAAAAACAAGCAAACGTGTTCCCCGGTAGCCAAGCAGTGATATCGGACCCTCAGTAACTTCTGCACTAAAGCCATTCGGAGGGCAAAAAAGAACTATTTCAGGATGGCCCTCTCCTCCAGCTTCAACCACCCTTCTAAATTCTGGAAATCCATCAAAATCCTGCTCACTCCCCCAGTCCAGCCACCCACCCCGACCCTAACTATCCACAGCAACACTGTCTCAGACCCTAGCGAAGTTGCCTCAACTTTCAACACCTTTTTCACTAACTGCGCTGCATCTCTCCTCACAAACCACCAATGCACCTCAGCCACACCCAGTCACTCCCCACAAACCCAGCATCCCCCCCGTCCCCAAATTCTCATTCCGTCCTGTCACAACAGCAGAAGTACTTCATGCACTACGTTCTCTTGACCCCAACAAAGGTAAATGCCCTCTAGGACTTGATGCCAAACTCCTACACCTATCAGCCCCTGCCATCGCCACCCCCCTAGCTGACCTCCTAAACCTCTCTTTCTCCACTGCACAAATCCCAACCGCCTGGAAGCAGGCGGTCGTCATCCTGCTACCAAAGGGCAGAGATCCTTCTGCCCCTGGGAACTTCCACCCCATCTCCCGTCTCCCAATTCTGTCCAAACTACAGGAACACCTAGCCCTTACCCAACTCACACAATTCCTTGACTCTGCTTCCTTCTTCACCCCATATCAATCGGGGTTTCACAAATCTCACTCCACTATCACCGCGCTTCTAAGACTTTCTAATGATATCTCCTCTGGAATGGACAAGGGACATATCACCTCAGCCATTTTTATAGACCTAGCAAAGGCATTCGTCACCGTCTCCCACCCAAAGCTACTCACTAAACTAGAAGAAGCAGGCCTCTCCCGCCTAGCCACTAGTTGGTTCCAGGCCTACCTGACGGGCAGACAACAGTCAGTAAAAATTGGAACACAGGTATCCCCCCCACTCCCAGTCACCATGGGGGTCCCCCAAGGCTCGGTCCTTGGCCCCTTACTCTTTTCCATATTCTTAAATGACCTCCAACTGTCCTGCTTGAACTCAGCCATACAAATGTATGCAGACAACACCGTTTTGTACACCTCCAGCCCCTCCAATGGGGACGTGTTTACAGTCCTCCAACAGGATTTTGATGCCATTCAAAAATGGCTCAGGGCAAATCAATTAGTACTCAACTCAAAAAAAATAGTCTCCCTAACCTTCGGCTCACAACCTAGACTCTCCCGCCTCGCTGCTTCCCCACCTTCCACACCCTGGATGGGTCCACATTGGAGGCCTGCACCTCCTTTAGATACCTGGGAGTTTGGCTTGATCAACATCTTGATTATTCTGTCCACATTGACCCGCTCCACAAAAAACTGCACCCCAAACAGGGAGCTCTTCATTGGAACAAAGCATGTCTACCCACCACGGTCAGGAGGGAATTAGTGCATAAAATGATCCTTCCTATATTTGACTACAGCGACGTGGTCTACAGCTCAGCACCTTCTTCAACCTTGGCCAGCTTGGACACCCTCTTTCACTCCTTCTGCCGTTTCATCCTTGAATGCCCCACCACCACCCATCATTGCGATCTTTACAGCACCTTAGATCTCCCTTCACTCGAGGCCCGTCGTCAGACACACTGTACAAACATCATAGCCAAATTCTGAACTAACTCCCTCCCCCCCATCTCAGCTCCGTCTTGACAGCACAAGCCTCCCCTATCTACTCACTCAGGAGCTCTGACTCCAGGCTACTCCAGATCCCCTTCATGCACACCTCGAAGGGCCAATCCACATTCAGATATCGCTTGCCCAAACTCTGGAACGACCTCCCTGCGGACATCAGGCTCTCCCCCACCCCAAGGCTCCTTAAACCGCTCCTCCATGACCATTTCTTAGACATATGCAACTGTCACCAACTACAGAGACCCGCTATCAAGGGGCACCTAACTGTACCTTGACAGTTACTACACTATCTGCAACTTACTATAACCTGCATGTTCTCTGCCTGTTTATACTCTGAGTTACTTAGGTCTTAACCTAGCAATAGCCAACTGTATACACTGGGGTCTTAGGACCTAACCATGTTTAGCAAAATTGTATCAAAATGTATGCTCTTGCATGTACCTATCCTGTGTATTCTCTATGTAACCCCCAGGTCGCATCTGGAAACGAGCGGCCCCCACTCAGTATACTTGCCTGGTTAATCTCTTAAATAAATAAATAAGGAACTGGGGGACCAATAACAACACAACCTAATGTTTCTTTTGTGGTTCCTCCTGGTTGCTCAGTGAAATGAGGAATCCGACGGTTCACCCCCACCCCGCTCCTCCTTCCAACTCAGGTTTCCCCTCCTTTAGGCTCACCTGCAGCAGTCGTTCCTCACTGCTGCCATCAGGGATCCCACCCAGCTGAGATAACATGCTTCCTCCATTCCAGCCACCACTGATCCAGATCTCATCAATGGTTGAGGGGGCTTGGGGAGCGTTTGCACCATTCACAAACTACCCTGGCTCCCCCATACATTCCATGGACTGCCATGCTGTCTCTGCCACCAGATAAGATAGCAGCTCTCTTGAAACTCACACCCGAAGTCTCGCAGCCACCAGGAAACTTGGCAACCTGCATGAGACTTGCACAGGTGGAACAAACATCTGCGAGTGAAGTGGGCACAGATGGCAGCCCCCCATGGTCCAGGACAGCAGGTGGGGAGCACAAAACTGGGCACAGAATGGACTAGGTCTGTAATTGACTGGACGGCAACTGGAGCAGGCCATCAAACGGAGCACTCACCTGAGGGGAAATCCTGCGAGAGTGAGTACTCCTGCGAGACTTCTGGAGCTGGCAGATCACCTCTCATGGGATCTCATGAGACTGACGGCCATCTTACGAGGGCCACATGGAGGACACTATCTTGAGGGCACCATATGCAGAGCCAGTATTAAATCCAAAATGACACCCAGACACAACCAGGTGGCCATGTTGTGAGTGGCTTGTTATATCCTAAAGGGGCATACTGCAGTATAGTTCCTGACATAGTACCACCCCCTACAACGAAGTTGCTGCTGCTTTGAATTCAGGAGGTACAGAACTATGTTCCTGATGATGCAGTTCTTTCTCTCCCCCCCCCCCCATAGATCAGTGGGCTCGATTCTGATCATGGCCATGCCTGCCTGTCTGAAATGTGGATCTGTGCTCCCAGCGACTCATGTGGGAGAAGCTCTGGACGACGCTCCTGTCCAGATTCAGCAAGATCTGCTTGTCCCCCTGGTCAGTTAAATGGTTTTCCTCTTACTTGATGGGTCGTAGTCAATTTGTGGAAGTGGGCTCCTATAAGTCTGGTGTACTGGAAATGAAAAATGGAGTACCGCAAGGTTCGATACTAGGGCCCCTGTTATTTAACATCTATATAAATGAATTTAAGATTGCATCAACGGATGCCCGGTGTCATATGTACGCAGATGACACCATACTGTATGTAGAGGGAGACACTTTAGATTCAATTAATATAAGGCTGCAACTAGCCTTTGATAAATTACAGGATTTTCTAAAGATGTATCATCTTAGTTTAAATGCTAATAAAACACAGTCACTTTTATTTAAAAATAAAAGCAATAAAAAACAGGATCTCCATTTGGAAATTAACACCTTGGATGGTATTGGTATTAAGCAAGTCGATTCATATAAATATCTTGGTGTTTGGTTATACTCTTGCTTGAGTTGGGATTCCCATATAGATTCCCTTGTGAAAGGCATGAACAGGAAGTTAGGTGCTTTATATAGATACAAAAGATTTATGACCAGAGAGGTGTGGCTGAGTGTGGTTAACTCCCTTTTATTTCCAGTAATTGACTTTGGTGACCTGTTCTATGGAGGGGTTATTGGATGGCATATTAATAAAGTAGATCTGGTATTCTGCAGATTGACTAGTTTTGTGTTGGATGCACCTTATAGAACTCATAGGTGTATGCTATTTAGGGAACTGGCTTGGCTTAAACATTCAGTAAGAAGAAATTTACATTTATTACAGTTTATGATTAAAGTCTGGAATAGGGAGGTCCCTAATTATATTATTGATTTTTTTAAAGTTAGGAAAGTAAAGGATAGTCTGAGGGCCTCTGCTGGAACCCAATTTGTCTTGACTAGATGTAATTTGAATATAGGAAGAACATCAGTTCCTTTTAGAGGAATTAATTTATGGAATAAATCCCCCACAGACTTGAGAAGCTACAGAACTAAACATAATAAAGCAGAATTAATAAAATGGTGCACATCTGGATTAAATAATATTACAACGTGCAATAACTGTTAGCACTTCAAAAATTCAGTTTTTGTCTTTAAATGATTGCTTTTTTTCTTAGTTTTACCTTTTACCTTTTTTTCTATTTCTATGTGTTGTTTAATGGTGTATAATGTGTGTCATTTAGTGTAATATTGTATATTGTGAAATTTTTTTTTACCTTTGAGGTAACATGGAACTTCATTGGAAATGAGCTTCGCTCAATTGAATGTATCCTTTACTCTTGAATGAATAAAAATGATTTACTACTACAACAGTATCAGAGAATGGGGCCCCGCAGAGTCAACAAATGGATGTGGAATCGGTCCAGAGGGAGGTAATTCCACTTATAGCACCACTAACAGTGAACGCTGCCCAAGCCAGCCTCCTTTTTCAATGGCTGGAAAGGATGCAGCAACAGTCACTGGAGCAACCATAGGACACAGCCTCAAAGCATCCGGGGTCAGCCCAGGCCCCCAATCAACCAAAGAAAAGGCGCAGGCAGGCAGAAGGTTCAGAGGACTCCTCAGAGGCAGAAGTGGAACAGGACTTGGGGAAGGCTTCAGGTTGGCTCTGCCCACAGGAGGACATAGCGGAACCGCTGAAATTGATTCAGGAGGTATTGCAGGTCCCGGACAAGCCAGAAATGCCCCATGCCTTGATGGACCCCCTTCTATCCTCCCAGACCAGGACCACAGAACTCTCAGTCCCTAAATGTACAGCCGTTGATGCTATCCTGGACAAGGAAATAGAGGCACCAGAATCCTCAAGGATCCTGGAGAAGAAGTCCATCCAGAGGCTACACCCACTGTCCCAATCACTCCTGTCCATTTGGCATGTGGTCCCCAAGATAGACACTCCAGTGTTGGCCCTTGCCAGGCACACAGTTACACCAGTTGAGAGCACTGCTGCTCTGAAAGACCAAATGGGCAAGAAAGCCGAAGAGTCACTTAAGAAAATCCACAAGGTGATGGGAATGGCTCTGTCAGTGGGGACTGCGGTTTGGTATACCAGCAGGGCCCTTCTGCGATGGGTTGAGGCCATTGTGGATGAACTCCCAGAGGAGTCACTGCTGACAGAAAAGGCAGACTGCACTGTGCAGGCCACCCATTACCTAGTGGATGCTTCATCAGATATCATGAAATTTGGCACCAGGACCACGGTCCTGACCAACCATGCCAGGTGAGCCCTCTGGCTCAAACTTTGGCAGGTTGATATCAAATCCAAGGTGACACTGATGAAGTTCCCATGTAAGTGAGGCCATCTCTTTGGTGACACCCTGACCCCTTTCCTCAGGGATAAGGCTAGGATGAAGAAGATGGCTGACAAGAAGGACATGTATCTTCCATCAGGGCAGCCCTTTCATCCCAAGTTCAGGGGCAACAAGGGCCAGGCAAAATTGACCCAGTCCAATTCCCAGAGAGGCAGAGCATCCAAGGCTCAGTTCCAGAGAAAATCCAAGTTCAAGGGTGGCTTTGGCAAGCGTGGAGGCTTCCATGGCAACAGAACCAGTGGCGGCATTGCGGGGAAAAGCCAGTGAAATAAGGTGGGCCCTGGGGACAGCCCCCCTGTGGGAGGACACCTTCAGTTGTTCACCGGTCAATGGGCCCAGACCACAAAGGACAAGTATGTACTCAAACTGGTGTCTCAGGGTTATGCCATAGAATTTACACTAAAGATAATTCCACACAAACCAATGATATCTCCAATGCCCAAAGAACCTCAATGGGTGGTGGCGATATGACAGGTCCTCCGTGACCTACTCACGAGTGGGGCCATAGTACTGGTGCCACCTCAGGAAAGAAACATAGGGAGTCATTCAATAGCTTCACTCCAAGGTCTGACTGTGCCTGTGTTTGGGTCTGCCCCAAACCAAGACATAAAATCAGTGTTTTTGTTGGCAGTACCAGGCTGATGCAGAACAGTAAATTTATACGGCTACAAGGCCAAATACCACTGCATGATTCAGGGGTTCTTATCTTTCATGACATTTAACCAGCATGGGGGGGGTTGTGGTCCATGATTACCTTGAATTCTGCACCCCATAGATAAAACTTGAGTGCTTCTATAGCCCATTTAATGAATAAACACTCTTTTTCTATGGCAGAATACCAAGTTTCAGATACATGTAGCTTCCTACTTATATAGGTAATGGGATGTTCTTCCCCATCAATGTTCTGTGACAACGCTGCCCCATGCCTGTATCTGAAGCATCCATCTGCACTAAAAAGGATGATGAAAAATCTGGGCTTCATAAGACTGGCAATGAACATAAACATGCCTTGATAGTGCAGAAGGCTTCCTCACATGCTGGCGTCCATTTCACTTTTGTCGGGTTGTTTTCTTCATGAGATCTGTAAGTGGTGTGGCTATGATAGAAAAATTGGGGACAAACCTCCAATAATACCCAGCTACTCCCAAAAATGACCTGACATGTTTCTTAGTGGTAGGTTGTGGCATTGGCCACCACATCCACTTTGCCTATCTCAGGTTTCACTTGCCTATTACCTATAACAAACCCCAGGTACTTTGTTTCACGCATAGCAACAGCACACTTTGCTGGATTTATAGCAAGACCAGCCTTAGCTAATGCTTGCAGTACAGTAGCTAGATGTTTTAAATGTGCCTCCCAGGTAGGACTAAACACAACTACGTCATCTATATATGTGGCACAATATGCCATATGCTGATGTATTGTGTGATCCATAAAATGCTGAAAGGTAGCAGAGGCTCCATGCAAGCCAAAAGGCATGGTTACAAACTGATAGAGGCCCACTGATGTGCTGAATGTCTTTTCCTTAGAGGGACAATCCAGAGGGATTTGTCAATATCCCTTTGTGAGATCAAACATAATGATATAGTGGGCATTACCAAGTCTGTCTATGATATCGTCTGTCCTTGGCATTGGATAGGCATCAAACTGAGAAATAGTATTAAGACTATGGAAGTCGAAGCAGATTCTGATACCTCCTTCATTTTTTGGAACAAACTACGATTGGGAATGCCCACTCACTACTTGATGGTTCAATGACTGCTAGCTTCTCCATTTTTCTTACCTCCTCTATAACCTCACCTGAACTTTTTCTGGTAGTCAATAAGGTTTCTGATGTATGGGTTGATTTTGTGTTACTTCCATGTGGTGTGTGATACCATCTACCATTGCTGGAATGGTAGTGAAGGTTTTCTGAAACTGTAACAACAATTTATCTAAAGCTTGCCTTTGAGTAGGTTCTAAAGTAGGGTTGATGTTAAGATCCTTTAATTCGCCTTGTTTTTTTAGCCTTTCGTAAGCAACCTCTAGCTCACTCTTTTCTTTCTCAGGATGTACATATAGGCTAGTTTTTGGCCTGTCATGCCATTTTTTTTAAATATTAGTGTGATAGATCCCTTTTTTATGGCATCTATCAGGCAAATCGATTTCATAATTGACAGGGCTTGTTTGACAGAGAATGGTGTAAGGACCCTGCCAGTTCATCATTGGCTTGTTTTCTGAAGAAGGCAACAACAAAAGAACCTGATCACCTGGCTGAAAGCTTTTACTACCTACCCCTATGTCATATTGGACTTTTTGGATTGTTTGTTTTCCAGCATTCTGCTGATGTGCCATTTTAACATACTTCATCAGCCTTTGTCCCAGTACGGACATATATTCCAGGGTGTTAGTTGGGCCTAGCTTTGTTCCATCCTCCCAGCTTTCTGTAATCACGTCCAGAGGTCCTCGAGTATTTCTCCCATAAAGTAATTCAAAAGGGGAAAAATCTGTTGAAGCCTGTGGTGCCTCTCTACATGCAAACATAAGGAGAGGTAAGTAGGTGTTCCAACTCCTACCTTCATCCTCCACAAACTTCTGTAGCATCTTCTTTAAAGTTTGATTAAAATGATCGACTTGAATGTCAGTTTGTGAGTGTTGAGGGGAGGTGTATATGCCCTCAGCTGCCAAGGTTTTGTACAGTTGCTTCAACAGTTGAGAGCAAAAGTTACTTCCCCGATCTGTTAAGATCTCTTTTGGTATTCCTACTCTGCTAAACAACTTAACCAATTCAGTAGCTATTTTCTCTGATGTAATAGTTCACAGAGGTATGGCTTCTGGATATTTTGTACAATAGTCGCATACGACCAGAATGAATCTGTTTCCTTTTGTAATGGACCAACTATATCCATAGATATTCTGTGGAAGGGATTATCAATAGAGGCAAAGGTTGAAAAGGGACTTTGTCCTTTTAGGTACATCGTTGCCACCCTTTGACACTCTGTACAACTCCTGCAGTAGTCTGCTACTTGGTCATGTATGCCCACCCAGTAAATCTACAGAGTAATCTACTTAGGGTGCGATCCCTCCCTAAATGTCCTGCTAGGGGGATATCATGAGCAAGATGCAACAATTCCATCCTATATTTGACAGGTAGCAGGAGCTGTTCTGTGACTCCCCCTGTTGTGGGGTTTACACATTCCCGGTATAGTAACCCTTCCCTTAAAACACATTTGGGCCTCTTTTTATCTTTTCACCCCACCAGCTGAAAAAAAGGTTTCAAGGTTACATCCTTTGTTTGTTCATTTCCAAATTCAGTATCTTTCACCACCTGTAACATCTTATCATTATTAAAAGACATACTTTTGAGTCCCTAATAATTTGTCCATTTTTCTCTCTCTATTTGTCTTCTGAGTTTTTCCTGGGACTCCATAAATGTCCTCATCAAAAAGAAACAATTATGCCCACTGTTATTCTTGTTTGGCCTGTGCTCAGGTGGTAACGGCACACAAGTCACTATCGGATGACATCAAGGAATGGAATTCTGGGTGGTCATGTCCTATGACCACAGGGACAAGGAGATGTGGGACCAAACCAATTGCAACACGTGTACTGTCCCATTATTTGCATGTCCACAGTTGTAAGGGGGTAGTGATGGACATCCCCATGAATACATATCACATCAGTCTTGGCACCTTTGTTTGGACTTTGGTGTACCAGATTGGCCTGTACTAAAGTTTGTCTACTTCCCAGAATCAATTAGTCCAGATAATGTCTTCCTCCCTACTGTAACAGGCACAATGAACTGTCCCCAGTTTGCCAAGGCCAAGTTATTATGCACAGTTTTCTTTTTGGGATAATATTTAGTAATGTGGCCCTTGGTTTGGCTTTTATGACATATAATGTCTGGGTTAACTAGCCTTCCAGTTCTAAATGTCTTATGACCCACAGTACCCACAGAAGAAGATGGGAAAGGTCTTACCATGGAAGGGGTGGCACCAGTCCCAGTTTGTCCTTTTTGGCAGTTTGGAAGGGCAGGAAGATAGTCCTCAGCAACACAAATGGCTTTCTCCGCTGCTTCTGGTCAATGTTTCCTTACCCACATTTGAACATCGGATTGTTAAACTTGCACAAATTGTTCCATAATGACCATCACTAGCATCTGATCAGGGGTTTTTGGTTCTTGGTTGCAACCATTTATGACACAGTTCCTCAAGTCTGACATAGGCTTCACGGGGAGTATTATTTGCATAGAATTTGTAAATCCACAATCTTTGACGGTAGGTTTCAGGGTTTATGCCGTAACTACGACTAATCTCTTGGAGCACAGTGTCATAATTCTCAGCCTGCTGACTGTCTGTATGGCTGTATGCTAACTAAACTTTTACAGTAAGATATGGAACCAATCTGATGATCCACTGTGCCCTAGGCAATCCACAAGCTTGAGCTACTCTTTCATAAGTAGTTGGGTAAGCTTCTATATCATCAGATTCACCCAACTTGGTTAGCTTAATGTCCTTCAGGTTGACAGAAGGGGGTGGGTTTTGGGTTCCCACAGCCTGTATAGCCCTCAGGGTTTCTATCCACCTGGCTTTGTTTCTCTGGCATTCAGTCTCATTTCTCTGGTGTTCAGCCTTGATCCTTTGGCGATCAAGCTCTCTTTCTCTGTCCATGGCTAGTTGCCTCAAGCACAACCAGCACAGCAACCCTTGCATATCCTCAGGGGGAACATCTGCACAGGATTCCTATGGGTTCCCTTCCTCCTCTCATTCAACCAATTCTGCCTCCTCCTTGGTCATCTTCCATCTGACATCTCCAAGGCCACATAGAGGCATCACTCCATGCTTCTCAGCCATAGTGCTAGTGAGGACACCACTTGGTATAGGGGGAACCTTGTCCTCTTGGGCTGGCTGCATCCGCTGTCTTCCTGGATATTGGTGAATATCCAAGCCAAAACACTATATCTCAACCAAATCCCACTACTGACACCAGTGTAGGAGATTGTGGAATTGGGAAGACACAGACACAGTACTTTTGGTGCAGCAAGGCTAAATTTTGCCAGGCCAAGTAAAACATTTTTATATATAGAAAATAATAGACAAGCGGACTGCATTTGACAAAATAATAAAACAAAAATAATGCATAGCTCACAAAGCAAAATCATAGTTAAAAATACTGTTCAGCTTCTGAAATAAGCTATACTGGTACAAGATAGGTAATTATCCCACCTGTCTATGGTAAGATCTGAAAAGGCTGCAGACCTCACTGGATCAGTAGTGATCTGATCCTGCACTCTACGAATCCTGAACCAGTCTAAATTGGACATCTGAGAACACCCCTTTTATACCTGGTGTTCATCAGATGACCACCTTAAACTCCATCCTCTTTCTTAATTGAACTGAAAACATGCTTTAAACAACATTTTCTATATTGATTCAATACTGTGGCATATACTGTGATACAAATGCATTTACAAACATTTAAAAGATCAAAATAACATTTATTTAGGAAGATTTTCAGAAAGTAGCTCACACAGGCTCCTCCCTCAGGCTGTCAGTACTTAAATATAGAGAAAAATGGCCGGCCAGCCCAAGTCAAACAGCTGAACAGCACTGGGGTAGGACCTTGAGATACGACACCAAGACCCTTGGTGAGTAAATGCAGATACAACATAAGAAACATGAAAAACAGCAGAGAAAACAGGAAAACTGTAAATATTCATTCATTTCATGCTTGCTGTGTTCTGTGTAAGGCAATATACATTGTGGCATTTGATTTTTTATTAAATAGCTGTTCCTTTCAGAAACTGCATACTATTTGATTACTACAGCATTTATATTGTAAGCCTTACATTGCACAGCATTGTAACAGCATTAATGATGCATAATGTAATAATGCTACAAAACCCTAAAAGGGAAATTATTTCTAAGCAGCTTTTATTTTATTCCAGACTGCTAGGCTTACCATCTGTCCTGATTTTCGCGGGCACTGGCAGTCCTGATTTGGGCAGCTATGTCCTGTAAAAAAACATGAAAAATACTATATGTCCTGACTTCATATAAGAAAAAATGTTTTCTAATTTTCCACTAAATGTGGCAGAAAACTAACACCTGAACTAAAATGCCTTAAAGTGATAAGAAACAACAGAAGAAACAAAGAAACTGCAATACTTAGCCTTAATTCTGATTATATAGTGAAAACAAGCCTGTTGCATTGGTCGAGGTTAGGTACTATTCTGTGAAAAATCATGTTTCAGTAAAAAATGTCCCACTTTGGGCTTCTGAAAAGGTGGTAACCCTACAGACTGCTTGTGTGGTTTAGAAGAGCAAGTGTTTCATTCAGGGGAGCGAAGGACAGAGCAGCGAGGAGTCGCGGTGAAGCACAAACAGCAAGTCGGAACTCGTAAGCTGTCTGTCTCCTTGCAGTAGAAGCGTAACTGCGTTACTTTACTTAAGGTTGTAATTTACTTGGGCAAGTCTCCCTGACTGAATTCTTATGCTTGTGCACACAAAAGGGGGATACAATATTTTTAGGAATTTGGGAGACAAAAGCAGGCTCCTCATTTTGCTTTCTGCCCAATAACAGCATTCAAATGGATTGGCTGGAGACATGCAGAGCACAGGTAGCTTGCAGAGAGTGTTTCGGTCCAGTCCGAGCTTTCTGAGACATTTCTTTCATTTTTAGAACAGCCAGCATATCGAGATAAGGAAAGGAGCAAAACCAGGTACAAAGACCTTTTATTTATTTATTTATGAGAGCTCCTGGCTTGCAAAACATTAACTGACAGGGAAAAATAGCTCTTGGTCAGATACAGCTTATCTACCTGCGTTCTGACTGGGCTATTTAAACATTTTAACTTCTGGGGTTGTGAGCTACAGCAAAAAAACAATGCCGACTTGCACTACCTTTCATTTTGACAACGCGGTTTTAACATACCGCTATACTGGGGCACATTTCTTTATTTACAAGCAAGACAGCGGGGGAGCGTAGTGGACGCAAAATCTCCTCCAGACCCAGACACATGATAAAAGGGACAGAAGGGGAGCTTTCTACAGGTGGCCTTCCTGTAGAAAGGGGAAAAGCAGAAAAAGGGGCAGAAAGAGTACAGGACACAGACTGATGCTACTGCAGTAGACTTTAGAGAGGAGAAACAGAAGGGTCAAAAAAGGGGGGGTTCACTAAGACAGGGTGTATTCTTTGTTCTTTATGGTCCCAAAAAAGATGGTGGGGTCTACGCCCAGTGCTGGACCTAAAGTTCCTGAACACATCTGTGGTATACAAGAAATTCAAAATGGAAACATTGCAGTCAACACTGATGTTGATTAAATCAGGGGGCTTCCTAACTTCCGTAGACTTAAAGGACGCTTACCTGCATGTTCCAATTTGCCCAGTCACCGCTGCTACCTCAGGTTTAAAATCAGTGGGGGACATTTCCAATGCACCTGCATACCCTTTGGCCTGGCCTCAGCCCCACGAGTCTTCACAAAACGCTAATTGTACTTGTAGCGTCCCTTCGGCAGCGGGGGATACATGTCATTCCATATCTGGACAATTTGCTCATAAGAGCCAGGTCACAGGTTCAGGCTCAGATGGACACGGAGACAGTGGTCAAGTATCTGCAATGGCACAGCTGGATTGTCAGCTGCGGAGAGCCAGTTGATCCCAGCACAGGAACTCACCCACCTGGGGGCCAAGATCAACACCAGTGTGGGCAGAGTCTTCCTGGTAGAGGAAAAGACAGATATCCTCCAACGACTCGTAGAGTCAGTTCAGATGCAGCCCCACGCTTGTACCTTCAACTACTGTGCCCAATGATTTCCTTGATAGCAATGGTGCCATGGGCTGGCTACACCTGTGTCTACTTCAAAGGTACATTCTAGATACGTGGGACCAATAATTCCAGGACTTCGAGTACATCCTCAATCTCAGTTGAGTTATACTTGGGAGCCTCAATTGGTGGTCACACAGGACCAACCTGTCCAAGGCCATCCTGTTGTCCTTGATCCCAGTGGTCACAACCACAGTGGATGCCAGCTTTCTGGGTTCGGGAGCCATGATGGGGCAACATGTAACCCAGGGAAAATGGTCCTCATTTGAGTCCCTCCTTCCCATCAATGTGCTGAAAATGTGAGCAGTGTACAGAGCAGTGGGGGATACATATCATTCCATATCTGGACAATTTGCTCATAAGAGCCAGGTCATAGGTTCAGACCCAGATGGACACAGAGGCAGTGGTCGAGTGTCTGCAATAGCACAGCTGGATTGTCAACTGGGGAGAGCCAGTTGATCCCAACACAGGAACTCACCCACCTGGGGGCCAAGATCAACACCAGTGTGGGCAGAGTCTTCCCAATGGAGGAAAAGATAGATATCCTCAAATGACTCATAGAGCCAGTTCAGACGCAGCCCCACAGACCGGTATGCTCGTACCTTCAACTGCTGCACCCGATGGCTTCCTTGATAGCAATGGTGCTGTGGACCTGGCTACATATGTGTCCACTTCAAAGGTACATTCTAGATATGTGGGACCAATCGTTCCAGGACTTCGAGTATATCCTTGAGCCCAGTCGAGTTATACTTGGGAGCCTCAATTGGTGGTTGCACAGGACCAACCTGTCCAAGGGTGTCCTGTTGTCCTTGATCCCAGTGGTGACAACCACAATGGATGCCAGCCTTCTGGGTTGGGGAGTCATGATGGGGCAACATGTAACCCAGGGGAAAATGGTCCTCATGGGAGTCCCTCCTTCCCATCAATGTACTGGAACATACCTCTCAACCTTTTGTCCCCCAAATGTGGAACATTGCCTCTCAAAATGTGGAAAGAATGGGCAAAATGTGGAACACTTAATCAAATCTTTACATTAGAAGCTCACAACACTGTGAAAATGTTTGCATTTATGTTCAGAAAGTCTGCTATTAATTAAAATTATATAGTTTGCATCATTTACTATGGAGGTTTGCTTTAAAATGTTAACACTGAATGTGGAACAAGTCCTCACAATGTGGAACAGGGAGCTTTTGTGAAGTAAAATGAGGAACGTTCCTCGTAATGTGGTACAGTTGAGAGGTATGTACTGGAAATGCAAGCAGTGTACAAGGCTCTGCTATTTTTTGCGTCAAAGCTGGTGGGCCTGATGGTGCTGATCTGTACAGACAATTAGGTCAAAATGGCTTACATAAACAAGAAAGGAGGGATGCGCAGCTGAGCCATGCTTAGGGAAGCGCTATGTATCTTGAGGTGGGTGGAGAGCCACCTCACGATGATTTCCACAACATATCTGGCTGGAAAACTGAACTCCCAGGCCAACTGGTTAAGTCGAGTGAACCTCAGCCGGGCGGAATGGCAGTTACACCCCAAGGTGTTTCAGACCCTAACTTGCAGATGGGGTCCTTTTCAGGTGGATCTGCTGGCCTCTCAGCACAATACCCAACTGCACCAATTTCACTCCTGCCTTCCCAACAGTCAGGCCGAAGAGGTGGACATGATGGCAGCTCCATGGACATTCCAAAGAGCATATGTTTTACCACCAATTCCAATGACAGCAAAAGTTCTTCTCAAGATCAGAACCATGAATGTGACTGTTCAGCTAATGGCTCCAGACTGGCTGAGGAGATCATGGTACTCACTAATCAGGGCACTGTTAATCGACTCTCCTTGGTGACTGCCAAACAGACCAGACTTGCTGCTTCAGGGTCCAGTTCATCACCACAACCCCCAGGCCCTTCAACTGATGGCTTGGATGTTGACAGGACAGGACTGTTGAATGAGGGATACCCCCCCCGGAGGTGGTGGACTGTCTCTTGCAATCCTGCAAGGGTTCCACAAACAGGATTTACCAGAGACATTGTCATGTTTTTTTGCAAGTGGTGTACTGCAAAAGGCTTGTCATCCTTGGTGGCAGGTCTTCCTCAAATTCTTGATTTTGTCAGTGATGGCACTGAAAAAAGGCTTAGCTTATTCTTCCCTATGAGTCCAGGTGTCAGCCATTACAGCTGTAAGAGGTCATCTCCCCAGGGTGGGGGACATAGGGTCACATCCTGATGCGGTTCATCTGCTCACAGCGGTACAGATCCTCTTGGACTCATCCACTCTGTGCTCCTTGGCAGCTTAATCTGGTGCTGGATGGCATGCACAAGCCCCCGTTTGAGGAGAACTCTCCTTATTTGGTTACCTTGAGAACCATGTTCCTTATGGCCATGTGCTCTGGTAGGCACGTGAGGGAACTGTAAGTGCTGTCTTACAGGGCGCCATTTTTGACCTTCCATAATGACAGGGTTTCCCTGATGGCAGTCCTGTCTTTCACTCCAAAAGTGGTCTCTCAATTTCATGTGGAGCAGGCCATTCATCTGCCAGCCATGAGGAGGCCACAAGGAGACCCAGACAGAGACCCTCATCCTTTGGACATGGTCTCTCTGCTGAAGACTTACCTATCAATGTCTGACTGTTTTCATCAGTCAGACTGATTGTGTTTCTTTCTTTTTTTTTTTTATTTCTGTGTAGGGCTTTACTTCTTGGATCCCAGGTCCGGTCCCAGCTAGCGGCTCCTGCATCCGGCGCTTTGCCTGAGATATACCTCCTCGCCTTTACCCTCTGTCAGGCCACATCGTGGCCCCTAGTCACGGAAAGACCAAGGGGTCAGGACAATGGGAGCTTCTAGGAGCGACAGATGCAATGCCGCGGCCCTGCCATCATGAGCCTAGGATTCAGCCAGTATTTAGGCTACAAGCCCCACTCACTGTACGGCATGCAATGACACCAATGATGCATGGTACATGCGCCCACGTACCGCCCAACTGATGTCTGCCGTGCCAGCCCCCATGGCTTACTCCGTGACTCACCCCAGTCACTGCTAGGAGCCAGCACATGCACGGGTAACCCTCCCCACCTTCCCCAGAGGAAGAGAGCAGTCCCTGGAATGGTCAATCCTCCTCCCCACCAGCCCACCCCCAACAGCCCAAGCTCATTCCCGAACCCTGGTCGCCGGTGTGGTGCAAGGTGTGGCGTCTAGCACCTCAACCCTCAGTGCCACCGGGCCGGCACAGTTTGTATTCTTTTCTGGCAGAAAAAGGGGGCAAGCAGCTTCTAAAGAGGCCATTGCCAGTTGGATTGGGGGGGAGCAATCCTTGCAGTTTACCAAGGAGCAGGGCAGGAGACACTAAAAGGTATCAGGGCACGTTCCACTAGGGCTTTGTCAGCCTTGTGGGCTGAAAGAGGTAGTGCCTCTATACAGGATATCTGTGTGGCAGCTACTTGGTCCTCTGTCCATACCTTTGTTCAGCACTACAGATTGGATGTTGCTTCGGTGGACAGGGCCACATTTGGTAGGGCAGTCACAGCTTTGGGCTAGGGCCAGGGTTCGTCTATTCTGTTACCCTCCCATAGTTTTCTGGGCACTGCTAAATAGTCCCATTTGTGAGGATTTAAAAGCACTGGAAAGATTGCAGGGGATAATGGTATTTACTCACTTGGTAAAGTTAATTATACCTGCATCTTTTACAGTACTCATGTCCCCTCCTGAGGCGGACAAACCTAGACCACTGCTGCAGCCAGAACTGCTGTTTCTAAGGCACAAACCTTCATGTTTGAGGGTACTGTTTCTGGGTTAACTTGGCTTGATGACAAGTTGTATGACTGTTTATGGTTCCAGCTGTGTATTGTATTACCCTTATCGGGGGGAAGGGACTGTTGAGCTAAGCATATGCACTGTATTTAGTTGGTTGCAAATGCATTTGTTTACTACATATGCATATTAACTGTACTTTATGAGTTTTACCAGTATATGTTTTATATATATGTGTATATATGTATATATATATATATATATCCATGCATCTTTTATGGATACATGTATGCAGCATAGTACAGCATCAGTATGCTATTCTCTGTTTATAGTGGTTTTCCACTGAGTAAATAACATTGCATTTCTCATAATAAAAGCTCTGGTTGGTCTGGCTCTTTGTTTTTTAGCTGCTTGTCATGTACCTGATGTATCTGTGGTTGGGGTGTTCTGTATTTTTTCTGTTTGTTCTTTCTGCTAGGAAAGTTTCATACTGGTTTCTCTGGCCGGAGCGGGGGGATTGGCCTCCAACAGACCAAAGGTTTATGATGGTGCATCAGCCAATGGGATGGTGGAGGATTACCTGTTTGTGGGGATTTATGAGCACTGGAAAGGTTGCAGGTATAATCACCTTTACCATGTGAGTAAATGCTATTACACTCAGACAGTGAAACCAGAGACACAAACATGAAAAGACAAACTGCGTTTCACTTTCACTGATCCCTGCAGCACTGATAAAGCTCTGCCTGCCACTTTAATCACAGAAAGATACAAGCATTTGTCAATGCCAAACGTTCACTTGCAGGTATTTGAATTGGTGTTTGGCACTAATGGCACTAAGTTCAAACCCCATTGGAAAACATTCTGCTGCATACCTGTTTCTTCAGTTTGCTATCCTGCTTTGAAGAGTGAAGATGTGTCTGCGGTCAGAGAGGATGACAGCGCTGGAGCTCCCCGTGGGTAAGTAAGGACTTGCGGGTGGAGGGTGCACTAAGCGGATGGGTTGGAGGGATGATGGCACAACAGACAATGATGGATGGTTTTTTTAATTTTAGGTAAAAAAAAAAGAGGATTTGGGCTTGTGGGGGGAAGGAGTGGATGGGTTGTGGAGATAACGGTGCAATAGGCAAAGATGGATGGCTTTCTTATTTGTGGGTCTGGCCCGGGAGAGGAAAAAGAAAAAAAAAACACTGTGTCAAATACTGTAGATCCAAGAACAGCAAGATAGAACATTGCCCTCATTCCCTTGCCATGAGGAGGTGATACATTACACTATTGAAAGCAATCTCAGTGCTATGTCAGGACCAAAAGCCAGACTGGAGAGATTCATAGATGGAAAAGGATTCAAGGTGACCTGTCACCTGCTCCACCACCACCTTCTCAACAACCTTCCCCAGAAAAGGGAGGTCAGAGACAGGTCTGTAATTTACAAGAACGTCAGGGTTCAGTGATGGTTTCCTTAGAAAGGGAGTTTAACCACTGCCTTCTTTAAGGCCATTGGGAAGACTCCATCCCTAAGAAACCCATGAACGATCTCAGCAAACAGTGGACCTAGGAACTCAACACAGCCAAGGATCAACCATGTAGGACCCGGGTCCAAAATACAGTTGGTACGGCATAAGGTGGACAGTACCCGGAGTACCTCTGCCTGTGAGACTAGCTGAAACTCATCCAGGGTGGGCAGATGTGCATCACAAAAGGGACAACTATTGCTGGCCTGCATTGGGCCACCCAGGGAGATGTTAAATCTAATGGCTAACAGCTTGTGAGTAAAAAAAAATGGCCAAACTCCTCACACTTCTCTGCAGATAACACCAAACCAAAGACATCGGCAAGACTGAAAATACCCAAACTGAACTATTTATTAAAACATGAACTATTAGAAATATTTCCAGCTCCTGTAGCTATTGCTTAAATCACATTAATGTCAAGATATTCAGTTGTGATTTAGAGAACATGGGTTAGTGCTATACTAACAGTGCCTTTCTGTATTTCACATTTTAGTGAGGTCCCTGCTGTCGGGGCACTAATCACTGTTAGCAAGGCTCTAACCCTGTTTTGCATTCTCTAAATAGAAACATAGACTGACAGCAAATAAAGACTCCTTGGCCCACCCAGTCTGTCCATTTCCCTACATAGAAACATAGAAACATAGAAGTTGATGGCAGAAAAGGACTGTAAGGCCTATCCAGTCTGCCTATTTTTTCTACCTTATGAATGTGATGTAGGCCTTTACTCTGTCAATGGCCTATCTATTCATACTCATCTGTATTCTCCCTTATGCCTATCCCATGCCTGTTTGAAGCCCTGCACTGTATTCATAGCCACCACTTCCTGATGTAGGCCATTCCATGCATCCACCACCCTTTCTGTGAAAAAGAACTTCCTCACATTACCCCTTAATTGGCCTCCCTCTAATCTCATGCTGTGTCCTCTTGTCCTGCTATTTTTCTTATATTGAAACATGTTAGACTCTTTCATGGTGTTAATGCCCTTCAGATGTTTGAATGTTACCTATTGGATAAATTGCAGATCCTAGTTAACGAACAGCCTACTTCTTCCTACCCCTCACCAGAATTGCCTTATGTCTGTCCCATGCATTCTTGAATTCCCATACTGTTTTTGATCACATGACCTCCTCAGGAAAGCCTTTCCATGCATCCACCATCCTCTCTGTGAAAAAATACTTTCTCACGTTGTCCCTGAGCCGTCCCCCCTCTGTCTTCAAATTGTGCCCCATAGAGACATAGACTTTAAATGGCACTGACTAGCTAGACATTAATGTGATTTGAGTAATAGCTACATGAGCTGGCAATATGAATAGTAGTTCACTGTTAGCAAAGCACTAACCCATTTGTGAATGGCATTGATATCAGTGCACCTGTGTAAATAAGCTGACTGTGCTTGCATACAGGCACACCGGCACATCCAAAGGTTTGTGGAGGTGTTACACTGCTGCACTATGTAATGCCTCCCCAAATATGGTGTTATGCCACTGCACCCCTACTCAGCAGCCCATCCATGTGTCAGACAACATTCCCTGACAGTCTAGAGGCCCCCACACACCTCCTTTCACTGGTCTATTTATGCACCAAGAGTCCTTAGCAGTCCAGTGGCCTCCATACACCCTGCTAACTGCCAGCTGTAAAATATGTGCCCCCTTGTAGCTGATATTGTTATACTTACTAGCCAAATGCTGGTAGACTTTGTGTCAGGACAGTAAGCTGTTCCTTTAACTAGCCCTGCTGGCTTGAACTGGAGAAGGTAACTTTTCAAATAATACACTAACTGGGCCAGTGGAAAAGTCAGTTGGTCCAGTGGATGTTCCCAGAAATTAGCCCTGCTGGCTAGTGGCTACGAAATTAAATTTTGACCACTGCCTCATCCTACCAGAATGTCCATCGTCCTGCCAGAATGTGTGTGTGTGTGTGTGTGTGGGGGGTTATTCGGCAGTTTGCAGGTCGTGCAATTATGCTGTTGTAAAACTTTATTCATAAGATATATATATATATGAAAAGGCTAGATAGTACAATACTCCATTGAGAGGTAGCTCATTTCCAAGGAGGTCCTATATAACATGAATTGATGTCACCTTTACAAATTTTAATACATACAAACAATTAACACTATAAACATTACAGAAGAGAACACGCATTTGTCAATGCCGAATGTTTGCTTGCTGGTATTAGCACTGGACATGCAGCAGTTAGACAGATGCAGAATAGGAATGGCAGTGAAGTATTGAAGTTCACGCCAACCCCACCTCCATCCTGTAGAGATGGACATTCATTGGGGGAAGTGTTTGGATCATCGGCCATGACGGACATTCCATGTCACGTCACCCTATTCTGCAGACAGCAACACGTGTTGAGGTGTGCCTTAGGGTGTTTGGCTTTACAGTCACCCCATTCCATAAGGACAGATGCTGGAATGGGTGCAGCATAGGAGAATGAGGGGAAGTCTGGGGCCGAAGAGTCCAAGGTACACCTCGATGCCTGTTAGTGGCTGGAGGTGGGGGTTGGATGACATGAGCAGTACAGTCGGCAGTGCAAAGGCACACTCTGATGCCTGTCAGTCTGTACAGGGTAGGACATTATGGTTACAAACCGTAACGCCTCAGGTGTTTGTTGGTATTTATGCTACAAATTTTCAACATGGCCTTTTTGTGAGCCTACCTATGAAGAGTGGCACTGTGATTATGTCTATGTGTCCCGAACATTGATTTCCACCAGCAACAGTGCCATTCTGCGCCACATGAACAAAAACACAGATTGAGCATGATGTGAAGAATGACAGCTGTACCATCCACAGGGAGGTGTGAAGATATGGCAATGCTGAACAGCTGTACTGGGAATATAAAAAGTGCTTGCACGTCCAAGTATACAGTATGTGGAAACTGTGCAACGCATGCGCATTACACAGTCATTTTACGGACGTTCATCACCAAAGTTTCAAAATAGCCATTGTCGGACCTCTGCTCATGAATAGTGTCACTGCGATATTCTTGATGTGTTCTGAACACTGACTTCCCACAGCAACCACGCTATTCTGCGTGAGAAGTGCAAAAACATATTTCAGCCAGGATGTGAAAAATGACAGCTGTACTGTTCATAAGGAGGTGCAGAAAAATGGCAGTGTTGAAAAGCTGGAGTGAACACATTACACATGTGTGAAGTTATGCGCCTGACTAGAAACTGTGCAATGCACGCTTGTAACACAGTCATTTATGGAGTTTCATCACTAAATTTTCAACATAGGCATTTTACGGCATCTGCTAATGAACAGTATCGCTGTGATTTTCTTAATGTGTCCCCAACACTGATTTCCCACAGCGACCACGTTGCTCTGCGCTGCAGGTGCAAAAATACATTTTGGCCAGGATGTGAAAAATGACAGCTCTACTGTTCATAAGGAGGGCTGGAAAAATGGCAATGTTGAAAATGCGGAGTGAACATTTTACAAATGTGCGAAGTTATGAGCATGCATGGAAACTGTGCAATGCAGGTTCATAACACAGTCATTTTATGGACTTTCATCACCAAATTTTCAACATTGGCATTTTAGGGTCTCTGCTAATGAACAGTGTCACTGTGAGTTTCATAATGTGTCCCGAACACTGATTTCCCACAGCAAACACACAACTGTGCGCCGGAAGTGCAAACACACATTTCAGCTAGGATGTGAAAAATGACAGCTGTATTGTTCATAAGGAGGTGCGGAAAAATGGCAATGTTGAAAATCTGGAGTGAAAATATTGTAAATGTGCGAGGTTACGAGCATGCGCGGACACTGCTCAACGTACGCTCATAACAGTCATTTTATAGACTTTTGTCACCAAATTTTCAATGTAGGCATTCTAAGACCTCTGCTAATGAACAATGTCACTGCCATTTTTGTAATGTGTCCCGAACACAGATTTCCCACAGCAACCGCACTATTCTGTGCCGCACGTGTAAAAACACATTTCACACAGGATGTGAAAAATGACAGCTGCACTGTTCATAAGTAGGTGCAGAAAAATGGCAATACTGAAAATCTGGACTGAAGATATTGCAAATTCGTGAACTTATGAGCGTGCGTAGCAACTGTGCAATGCACGCTCATAAAACACTCATTTTTTTGATTTTTCCACCAAATTTGCAACGTACACTTTTTGAGAGCCCACCTAATGAACACTGGCACTGTCATTTTGTTAATCGGTCCTGAAAGGTGATTCCGTGCAGTGACCACAAAATGACCTTTTGGGACCGATTAACACCACAACAGTGACAGAATTCATGAGGTGAGGTCCCAAAAACCCCATGTTGAAAATTTGGTGAAAAAATTCCAAAAAATGCCAGAGATATGCATCAAAGTTGAAAAAACCCTATTTATTGCATTATACAGCTTACCGGCATTTCCTCAGTTTGCAGTCGGCTTTGAAGATTGCAGACGTGTTCCCGTTCCACCAAAGATCATCACACCAGACTCCAGAGGTAAGTATGGGGTTGGGGTGTGTGGGGAGGCAGGGTGCGCAGTGGGTGGGCACGGGTTGTGGGTGGAGGAGCCAGGGAGACCACAAGGAACCGTTTTTGTTTTACAGGTTTTAAAACAAAACAAAAAAAACATCATGGGACAGTTTTTCCTTTGCAGGAACATTGGGCACATTGGGGTGGACTCCCAACGTGACACCTGAATATTTTCTTTGGGGGGGGTGTAGCCGACGGGGGATTGGGCACCCCCGTTGGTACAAAAGCGGGAGGGCGCAAGAGCCGAGGGGATGGGGCAACCCCTCAGACTCTCCCGTTACTCTTTCGGGGGGGCTGATACCGACGGGGAGTGGTCTCCCCCATTGGCACATCAAACAGGGAGGGGGAACACACTGCCAAAATGGGACTGGGCTCCCCCTTCAGCAAGTCAGCACCGGGGATGGATGCCGACAGAGATTGGGGCCCCCATCGGCAAAAACACACTTCTGTGGGGAGGGACGCATGCTGCCGAGGGGGATTGGGCACCCCCTCAGCACTGGGGCTGTTTGATATTGTTTGTGAACATGGTAGCAAGATGCCACTATGTTCACAAACAATACTACACTAGCAATGTTCCAACCAGCAATGATGGGTCACTCCCTCATTACAGGGAATCGCTGACGCTGCAATGATGAGGCAGCCCGTGATTGCTGCGGCAAAAACATTACAACTTGGTGCAACTTCTGGAAGCTAGTGTCATCAGCACACTGTGCTTCCATTGGTGCACCATGGCCAGGCCCCCAAATGCAATGCTTCTGTTGGATGCCGTACTGCCGTGCCTCCCCAACCCGCTTCTCCCCAAAGCTGTCACATAATGTTTCTTGCGCAAGCGCAAGCAAACATAAAAAATGAATTCTAACCCCATGTATTCTTCTATATTCCTAACTCTCTGCAGTCTGCCCCCTAAGTAGAACTGCCCAGACCAAATGGAACTTTATGCAAATGATGGAACTATCATTGGCTTGTGACACTTATTTAAACTGCCGCCTTCATCTGCTGCAATGATCCATCAACGTCTCAGATTTCTTACTCCACCTGACAAGTCAAGATGCCCAGAAGACTTTTCTTAGGTCATTTTTGGCTCATTGCAAAGTATAAGTGTCCTATATTTTATTATTCTTACTGCTGCCTTTGTTTATTGTTAAATTCTTTCATACGTTTAGTTTAGCTTTTAGAGTTAACTGTGTTATTTTTCTTGGTTCCTCATGGTTCGGGATAACCGCTAAGGAACCGGGGAGTTTCTTATATTTTTCAGAACTGCTTCCACTATTTAGAATATTATTTAGTTGTTAAAACTGTTTAAGTAATTATTTCTGAAACAGCTGAACCGATTTCTTTCAACCACTAACCCGGTTGCTGTGAAGTGTTTACTCAGTTCCGAGTTTAAAACTCTCAGTTCATTTTCGGAACCTCATCGGTTCCTGAACCGACTGCAAAAAAAAAAAATTGTTTGCGGTTGTGGTTTTTTCCTCCTGGAAATGGAGTTGTCTGAAAAACAAAGAAAAAGACTGGTCCCTCGGGTTTTAAAAATTGTCTGAAGTGTGGGCACATTTTTGCCAGAGCAGACAAGCATGAACGCTGTGTAGTCTGCCTGGGAGCTGAACATCTTTCTACAGACTGTGAAATTTGTAAGTATTTTCCACAAAAAACAGTGGAAACAAGATTGGAAAGGTTGAAAAAGAGACTTGATAAGGGTGCTTCAGGCTTTGACCAGCCAACACCCTCAAAATCTGTTGGTGAAACCGCTGTCTCTTATTTACATACCCCAGAAAAGGGTGATACCGGCACCTTAAAAAGGATGGGTGGTCTGGCTGACTCTCTGGTCCCCTCCAAGAAAACCAAAAAGACTAAGCATGTAGAACCCCAGGATAAACCTAAAGGGGTTTCTTCTGTGCCTCACAGCCTCCTAACTGTGGAGGAGATTGCCCAGGCCATGAAGGTTATTCAGGAAATACAGGGTTTTATACCTGCTCCTGCGCTCCCTCCTCCAAGGGTTCAAGAACCAATTCCTTCTTCTGAATTCCCCTCCCAGGAGATGGAATATGGGTATTATGATGAATCAGAAGTTGATGATGGTGAACCCATTGAACCGGAGATCTCACCAGAGCAAGAATTTGGCTCTCCTCCCAGACCGGAAGATTTTTCTTCTCATTTTTCCTTTGTAAGGAAAATAGTGGATGCTCTTGGCTTAGCTACTACAGAGACCATAGAAGATGTAGGGGAGGCTGAATACATGGAGATGATGGGGTTAACACCCACAAAGAAAATTCTCCTGCCAATAAATAAATTCTTTAAAGAATATTTATTTAATATATGGCAGAACCCAAATTCTGTCTTGCCTCTGGATAGAAAGGCAGATAAGAAATAACAACTGGACTTCCGGTGACGTCATTACAATGGTGGCTGCCTAATCTAGCTAGCTCCTAAACCAACTCGCTAATCTATTATAATCCCCCTTAAAAAACGATCATTTATACTCAGGAAGCCAGCCTACGTTTAGCCCAATGTCTGGGAAACCACCGCGGGCGAAAGATGAGAAAAAAATGGCTAAAAAATCTAATTTGAAGCAGTTACCGATAGATGCTGGTATTGAAGGGTTTGAGGCCTGCGCGAGGACCAGATCACCTTCCGAATCCTCCTGGGACCCTGACACTGAGGAGGAGGATCAGCCGAACAAAACAGAGAAAGCCTTGGCAGAAATCCTAAAAGTGGTTAACAAAATTGAATCTTCAATTGCAGATCTGAGAATGGGCATTAGAAACATCAATACTAAGGTCCAAATGAACGAGACCAAGATCACAGAGTTGAGCGAATCCCAGGAGAGTAATGACAGAATATTAGCCTACTTGTTGCAGCGGGACCGCTCAGTTCATGCCAGGCTTGAAGATGCCGAAAATAGAGTGAGGAGAAACAACTTCAGGATCCACGGTGTGCAGGAGGGGGCAGAGGAGGGCTACGCTCTACCAGCAGACTTTATACTTCATTTATTAAAAACCACTCTATCTCTTCCTTCGGATCTGCCTCTCACGATTGAGCGAGCACACCGGTCACTTGGCCCTCGTCCAACGGACCCGAAATCAAAACCAAGATCTTGGATTGTCCGTATGCTGCATTATCAAGCTAAAGAATCTATCATGCAGGAAGCTTGGCGACATAAAGAACTACAGTTTAACAACCAGAATATATACTTTGATCATGACTTTTCAGTGGAGCTGCAGGCGAAGCGTCTCCAAGTTAGGCAAATAATTAAAGAACTAAAGGAAAAAAGGAATATAAAAGCTCAACTTAATTTTCCAGCAAGGCTAAAAGTGTACCTAGAGGGCGGAACACGAGTCTTCAACTCCCTGGCAGAGGCAGCACCATTTCTAGCGGAACAGAAAATCACGCTCCCTAATAGGGAACTGGAGATGCTGGAGCATAAGCTGCTGTCGAGGGCCTGGGGAATTCAATCGAGAGGGCGTAAGAGGTCATTGACGTGGCTATTTCCATCTCGGGCTGTAACTGATGTGACGAAGTTATTAAAGAGGGCAGACCTGGAAACACGATCGGAAGTGGATGTAGGAGAAGGAAATCAGACATCTTGAGAACTGCCAAGAAGTTTGGTAACTGTATTCATGTGCCGTAGGCTATAATCGGCTATCTGTGGTGTCATTTCAGATTGAGGGAAAGGGGGAGAGGTTTGCCTTTTTACAACAGGGTGAATATTTCCACGAAGCGCTGAGAGACCTCCTTGCACCTCAATTAACTCTGTACACTGGGAACTTACTCTTGGTTATTCCAACACCACAGAGAAGAGACTTGGTCAAAATAATGCCCTTGTTTATTTCTTCTTTTTTATTTAGTAAATCTACATTTGTTTAAAATTAGGAGGGCTTATGAAGGGGAAACAAGAGGGGAAGGAAAGAGCAGGATGAGTGTGCATTGCCTAAGCCTTCCCAAGAGTTACTTCAAAGGAAAAGTTGGGGGGTGGCAGCCACAAAACCGGGTGGTTAATGATGCAGGGGAATTTTTGCATGCTACTCATGTTCCTCGGTTTATGCGGGAGAGGGAGTTTAACATGCTACACCAGGAGGTCACCACGGTCACCTCCAGGGTTACATCGGTGAGGTTGCATAAACTTAAAATCCCCTCACCTAGGAAGTCATTGCATGATCTTCAAAATCAGAGGTAATAGTTACTATGGCGAGCAACAATTCAGTTTGAGAACAGTAACTCAGTTTTGGCAGTTTATATTTTATTCAGTTTTATGGGTTACTGACATGTTGAAGGGGGAATTGTTTATCATAATAGTTAGTAATCATAGTTACCGTCTGTCTGCTATAGGGAACAAATTATATCTGCAGGTTCTGGATGGGTGCATGTTGATACTCCAATTGCTGGCTGTGGATGAAGGGAAATTGATAAGACCTAAAGATAATGCGAGTCAGGATGGCTAATCTCAATGTGATAACTTACAATGTGAAGGGTATCCATTCACCTGTAAAACGTTCTAGAATTTTAAATGAACTGAAAAAGCTTGAATGTAACATAGCCTTTTTGCAGGAAACCCACTTGAGAAAAGATGAACACCTTAAATTAAGGAGATTATGGGTAAACAGGGTGGAAGCTTCCCCCCTTCGCCCAATGGTAGGCAAGCAGGGGTCGCCATCTTGTTTAGGAGGGGTTGCCCATTTCAAATAATTGACATCGAGAGAGGGGAAGAGGGACGTTTTTTGGGAATATCTGGCATTTTACAGGGTCAATTGCTGCACTTGGTGAATTTATATGCACCCAACAGCCAAACACATTTTTTTTAAAACTTATCCTACATAAGGTGGCCTTACTGACAGAAGGTCAGGTATTAATAGCTGGAGATTTCAATGCTGTGGTCTCACCGGGCCTTGATAGATCCTCCAGGTCCCTGAATTATAATAGGGTGACAACTAGAACTCTGGCAGCTCTATTAGAAGAGCTGGGGCTAAGTGATGTCTGGCGGACCTAACATAAGGGGGAAAGGGATTACTCTTTTTTTTCAGCAGCCAATCAGTCATATTCTAGAATAGACCTGGTGGTGGTTCCCAAGGCGCAGTTACATAGAGTGGTTTCGTTGAAAATATATAATATCACTTTTTCGGATCACGCCCCGGTAGGTATAATATGGGCATTATCCAGAGAGCATAGAAGCTCCCAATGGCGATTAAATGTCTCGATATTAAATGACACGGTGTTAGTTAAGAAATTGGCTAGTTTAATAAAAGAAATATACGATATTAACATACAACAGCATTGCTCTCCAATTAGCACTTGGGAGGCCTTGAAAGCAGTGGTGAGGGGAGAACTTATTAGTGCAGCCTCAGCAAATAAGAAGTTAACCCAGTTATCTCGAAATAGAATCTTAAACATGATTAGCTCCCTGGAGGAGGAACATAAGAGAAATCCCACAAACACTAGAATTATGAAAGCATTAGGGGAGGGACGGGAGGAATTACGAAAACTGGATGACAGGGTGATAGACGGACAATTAAGATACCTGAATCAGAGATATCATGACTCGGGAGGGAAGACCTCCAGGCTTTTAGCAATTTGGCTATGTAAGGCCCAAGCAGATAGGACAGTACTGAAATTGAGAAATATGGCTGACCCCTCGGCCCCATGGACTAAACCTCAGGAAATAGCACAGCAATTTCAGCAGTTTTATCAAAACCTTTATAGGAGGGAGGAGCAGGGAATGGATATAATAATAACTACTGAGAACTTCCTGAAAGATTTACCAATTCCTAAATTACTGGACCTGGCCAAATTAGAATTGAACAGTAAAATTACAGTGAGGGAAGTTAAAGATACAATAGAAAAATTGCACACGAATAAGGCCCCAGGACCGGATGGCTACGGCCCAGAATTTTACAAAAAGTTTAAAGAGGTACTGGCCCCTATCCTAACTGCGGTATTTAACTCCTGTTTGGAGGATAACCGGATTCCTGACTTGTGGAGGGAAGCCTTTATTAGTGTCATTCATAAACCAGATAAACCAAAGGATAGATGTGATGCTTATAGACCGATATCCTTGCTGAATCAGGATATGAAGATACTTACTAAAATTCTGTCATCCAGATTACAGAAATATATAGAAATACTGATTCATCCAGATCAAACAGGTTTTATTCCAAACAGACACTTAGCAGATAACATTTGAAAGCTTTTGAATGTTATGACATCTAACACCCAGACAACATCTGCTCAGTTAGCCCTTTTTCTGGATGCAGAAAAGGCATTTGATCGCCTAAATTGGGAATACTTGTGGGTGGTGATGGGAAAGATGGGCTTAGGGGAGGCCTTTATACAATGAGTCTCACTATGTTATGGAAATCCCATGGCCAAGGTGAGAGTTAATGGAACTATCTCCTCAAGTATTAAGCTAGAGAGGGGATCTAGGCAGGGCTGTCCCCTTTCGCCCCTTCTATTCGCACTCAGTTTGGAGCCATTGGCAGTGGCTATTCAAGAATCAAAAGACATTAGAGGTGTTATGGTTGGTGGGCAGTGCTGCAAGATATCTATGTATGCAGATGACACGTTGGTTTTTGTGGACAATCCACATATTACGATTCCAAATTTATTACAACTATTGAGTAAATATGGAGCAATATCAGGATTTAAAATTAATATTGAAAAATCGGAGGCCCTAGTGCTGAGGGGGGAGGTAACGTCTGAGATTATGGAGAAAATTCCATTTAGATAGGTTAAGGAGAAGGTTAGGTATCTAGGAGTTTGGATTCCGAAACAGATTGATAACCTATACAACTTTAACTATAAACGATTGATGGACCAAATTATCAAGGACTTGAATAGATGGAAAGTACTGACCCTCACTTTTTCAATGAGGATTGACACAATTAAAATGAACGTCTTGCCAAGAATGTTGTTCTTGTTCCTCACTCTCCCAGTGTGGATACCTGTAAGAGATCTCCAAAATCTACAAAAAAAAATCACCAACTTCATATGGGCAGGCCGTAAACCCAGAATCCGATTAGTAAAATTACAAGAGGGCAAAAGACAGGGTGGCTAGGGCCTACCAAATTTAATTAGATATTATTGGGCAGCTCAGGTTATTCCAGTAGTTAAATTGTTAAATAAATCCCAACCGGTAGATTGGTGCAAGATGGAGCTAAATGCCTATCCAGGGGTGCCAGTCTGGGTGTTACCATGGATTATTCTTCCAAAGGTTCTTCACAAGATGGAAAATAGATGGACTAGGCACACCATGACAATATGGTTAAAGATTAGAGCAATATGGGAGAAATCTGATTGGGTATGGCGGTTTATTCCCCTACAGCACCTTCCAGAGTTACCAAGTATGAGAAGGGATAAAATTATTAAGAAATGGTCCGAACGGGGTCTAGTTACACTGGAACAATTCATTGAGGGTGATACTGTGAAGGAATTTGGTATGTTACAAAGGGAATTTGGTCTTCCTTACTCTAATTTTTATAAATACCTTCAGATACGGCACTACATCTTTTCGAGGGTGGGGAGCAATAACTTGGCAGGGCAGTTAGAAGAGGGAGTAGTTCTGACTAAACATAAGGCAGATCTGGGTGATACAATCCATTTAACTTCACAATTTTATAAATTGTTAGAGGATAGGACACACCTCCTGGTTACACAAAAGATCCAAAGAAAATGGGAGGAGGAATTAGGGAGGGAAATCCCGTGGGAACATTGGGATAAAATATGGGTCAACATTCAAAACACCACAAGCTCAATGATATGGAGAGAGTTTAAATGGAAGGTAGTGGTGAGATTTTTTATTACCCCTGTAGTTTTCCAGTACTATGCCAGACACTCATCTGACAGATGTTGGAGGGGATGTGGTGAGAGGGGTTCGCACTTCCATACGTTTTGGGCATGCCCGAAGATTAGAAAATTCTGGGACCAAATTAATAGTGAGATAAAGGGAATACTGGAGCTGGGTCAGGACCTGGATTTTGAGCACTTGATTCTGGGGGTAACCTCCTGAAATTAGAAAGAAAGGCAAGAGGTACCTATTTTTAATTCTCTCGGGCAGCGGTCAAGGTCTTAACACAAAATTGGCTAACACAGAAACAACCCACAATTACTCAATGGTGGAATAATATTAATAATATTCGACATATAGAGGCTGTTACAGCCAGGCTTAGAATCCAGGTCCCGAGATTCAACACCAACTGGCATCCAATCTTTAATTATTTGGAGGAACGGAAGGGAATTCCTATACTTGAGCAACAGCTACGGGCCTAAGGCAGAGGGATTTGGCTGGGGGAGAAATCTTAGGTGCACTGACTTACAGTAAATATTTGTTTTTTCAAGCATATAGTTTATAAAAGCAGACGGACGGTTATTAAGTTAGGGGTTACATAAGAAGAAAACGAAAATATGGGATACAAGATAAATTCCACAAGAAAATGCTGAAGGCTTTATAGACTGGTCTGTTGCAATAAGTCTAGAGTAGAAAGATAAAATCAAGTAGAAACAGAATGTCTTCAGTATGGAATTCAGTATAGACCATTTTTATATGATGTTTTATATAAATTGTGGTAAATGTCAAAGTTGTATAAACTGGATGATGGTATCCCAAATAAACTTGAACAAGTTAAAAAAAAAGAAATAACAGCTGGACAGGCAAGGGGATGAATTTCTTTACTCTCACCCTGATCATCAGGGTATAGTCCAGCAGGCAGCCTTTGAGAAGGCGAGGGTTCCTCTAGCCTCTCATCCACCTGAGAAGGATTCTAGGAAGAGAGACAGCATGTCTAAAAAGGGGTATTTCTAGGATCGTGGATATGTTGTTCATCCACACTTATTGGCATGTCCCCTTCCACTTTATATCTTGCCGGAAGTCTTCAAGCTGGCTCCTCCTACCCACCCGGGTGGTATATACCTCGGCTCCACCCCATGACACTAGATCTTCCTTTCCGCTGCAAGATACAGGTTCCCTCGTGCTCTCAGCATTTTGTAGGCCCTGGCTTTCAAATTGTCTGTTTTACCGAAAATCAAACTCGCTTGAGTTAGCAATCACGCTTTTGCCGTATCGACTATGGAGGAAAAATCTTCCCCTGGATTTTGCTGGTGCCCCTGCAGCCAGAAGATGTTGCGCACCGATCCCCAACTCACGTGCATCTACTGCCTAGGTGCTGGCCATGACACTTCGTCGTGCGTTTTTTTGTTTGGTCTTCCATCCCCACGTCTTGGAAGACCACAAGCCACGCCTGAAGCTGGGGAGACCAGAAAAAAGGAACCCTCCAGTGAAATCGAAGGAGGCTAGGTGGGCAGTTTCCGCAGCTATGGGCTCCACTGAACAGCTGGAACAGATGAAGGAGGAAGCCGCTAGTGCTTCAGCCAATCAAAGCCTTTTCATCCTGCTGAACCTAGGCTCCACATTCTCGTGCTCTTTCATGAAGTTGTGCTAGTCTCTCCCCACCCGGGGTGAGGTGCCCTCGGGCTCACATTCCTCCTGCCCTCAGAAGAGGGATAAAGACCAGTCATCTTCATCTCAATGGAGACGTTCTTGGGACCGGAAGAGGTCTGAGTCCCAAGAGCTCGCGAGCCTGACCTCGGCCGAGATCGCATCCTCGGCCACCGGCTTTACAGACCTTCTGTCTGGCCAGGCGACCAAGAAAGTGGCCAACGAGGTCGAAATTATCCTCTTCCAGATTGACCACTTGTCGCTGGCCATGGCTGATGACTCCTTGGAATGGACTCCGGTCCTGGTATTTCCTGATGAGGAGACCCAGCCCACTAGTGTCCCCATCAAGGACCCTGTTCCGGACCCTCAGGTTTCAACGATCCTGGTGACTCCTGATCAACTGAGTCAGCCTCTCTGACCTCGGTCAAGGTCCAGAACCCCCTCAGCTGAACGACTGAGGAAGAGCCATAAGCACTTAGAAAAGAGGCAACGCCACAGGTCCTCATCCTCCTCCTCGGATGAGGAGAGGCTCTGGCGGAAACTTCGTCGGCACTATGAAGACCTTATGTAACAGCAGCTGATCTTGACTGGACAGAAGCGGCTCTGCTGCCTACCCCGGCCATTACTTGGCTCTCGCCTCCTAGGCCGAGGCCAACCCCTCTGGAACTGAAGCCATTGGTTCCTCCGCCGTGGGGCCATCCTATCCCCTGGTTCTGCCTATTCCGGTCACTCCTATGATTCGGGTAGAACCACCGCCTAAACAGCCTGAGGGAAGGGCACCCTCAAAAGAGAAATGACAAGACACCAGGCTTCCCCGGCGTCTGATGATTACAGTCACACCAGACCACCCTCGGCGCATCAAGGGTAACTTAGGTGGTAGGCCGCTGTATCCCGACTCTTCGGACTCAGACGTCACCGGACTCCACTCTCATCCTGGAGATGACGAGTCATCCATTAGCATAGGGATTGAGGAAGGCCCTTCCTCTTTCCAGGGCATTCTCTGCCTCATTTCCGAGTCCACCGGAAAACCCCTAGAATCCATCCAGAAAAAGGCGGAGTACCCTCTCACTGACATTTTCAAAAGAGGAGATACCCTGACGGAGGCCTTTCCAGTGGCCAAGGCCATTGTTGCCCTGCCCTTGAACTTTGGCAGTGCCCTGACTCCTGCCCAGCAGCTTCTGTTCGCAAGTATGCGGTGCCTATGGGGTCCCTCGTGGAGTTCACAGAGCACCCTTCGGCCAAGAGCCTGGAGATCACCTCTGTGTTCAGGCATACTGGCAGTTCGGGTGACACTGATGGACCCCTGGACAAGGAGTCCAAAAATATGGACCACACTGCTCATAAGGTCTATGCAGCCTCTTCTCTGAGCCTTTGTCAGGCCAGCTCAGACGTCATTATGGCACACTTCTCCCATGCCCTTCTGGGGTCATTGGACGAGGTCCTCCCTCTTCTCCATGCAGACCACGGTCAAGCAGATCCGTGACCAGGGCCGTGCTGTTGCCAAACACCAGTTCCAGATGGCCTTGGACATCAGGGATTCTTGTGCCCGCTCAATGGCAGCCACAGTGGCCACTTGCCGCAGGGCTTGGCTGAGGCTTTCCTCCTTCCCGGCAGATACTCAGCATAAGCTTGCTGATGTGCCCTTCCTGGGGACCTACATTTTCGGTCCAGGAGTGGCTGGTCACCTTCAGCATATAGAACAGTCCAATGCCACCTTGGATGCCACTTCTGCCAAGGGTTCTTTGGGCAAGAACCAGCAGAAGAGAAAGAAGAAGCTATTTTGGCACTCTTCCCCTGCGGTTCGGCAGTCCTCCTATCAAGAAGGTGAGCAGCAGCAGGCCCAAGCTTGGCGCCCTCGGCCCAAGCAGGGTCTCCCACAGGCCCGAAAAGGAGGCCAAGGCTCAGGTTCTGGAGCCTCTTCCTCCTCCACTAAGCCTGCTGAGTGATGGGTTGGGGGTTGCCACCTCTATACCTGTCACGCCAGCTCTAGGTCCTCCCGTGGGGGGTCAGCTATGCCACTTCCTTTCCACCTGGTCTGCTAGCATGTCAAACAGGTGGATTCTTGAAGTGGTCAGTCAGGGACTGCCTCTAAAGTTCAAGCAGTACCCTCCCAGCCGAGCCCGCATCCCTTGGGAAGAACGGATTTCCGCTTGCACCCAGTCGGCTCTTCGAGATGATGTAGCTCAGCTCCTCCACAAGGAGGCAGTATCCCTAGTGCTGGATCCTCCAACAGACCAAGGTTTTGTCTCCAGGTACTTCCTGGTGCCCAAGCAAATGCAGGGTTGGCGCTCCATCCTAGATCTCCACGACCTGAATCAGTTTCTCAGGTCTCACACCTTTTGGATGGTCACTCTGAACCAGATCATACCATCCTTGGAGCAAAACATGTGGTTCTGTTTGCTGGATCTACAGGATGCGTTCTTTCAAGTCCAAATCCGTCTGTCCAATCAGCAGTTCCTCCACTTCAGGGTTGAGGGGACCCTGTATGAGTTCTGAGCCATGCCGTTCGACCTGTCATCAGCCTCACAGGTCTTCACAAAATGCATTGCAGTGGTGGCAGCCCATCTTCGGTGTCAAGGAGTCAGAATCTACCCTTACCTCGACAATTGGCTCCTGGCAGGTTCCACCTGACAGGAGGTGGAGAGGTCCAGGGATCTGACCCTTCAGACCTGCCACCAACTCGGCCTCCTGATCAACGAGGCCAAGTCAGAACTCGTGCCTTCTCAGGTGATGGGCTTCATCAGGGCAGAGCTCGACTCTTTTCGAGCCAGAGCTTGGCTCCCGGCGGACAGGGTGGAGGTTCTCTCCTCTTTTGCCTGATCATTTCTGCTTGGGCACTTGCGCCCTGCCTAGGACTTTCTGTGCCTTCTGGGTTACATGGCAGCGTGCACCTCAGCGATCCATTGGGCCCGGTTGCACATGCGCCCCCTTCAATGGGAGCTGGCCACCCAGTGGACTCAGCGATATGGTCATTTCAACCAGCTGACCACAGTAACCCAGAAGATGAGGGATGCTCTCCAATGGTGGACCTCCCCAGACCAGTTGCAGGAAGGGATGCTGTTTGTCCACCCCAAGCCGATGGTCATCCTTATGAGTGATGCCTCTCTCATGGGCTGGGGAGCCCACATGGAGACAACAGGGCCCATGGATTCTGGACCCCCGAGGAGTCCCAATGCCACATCAACCTGTTGGAGCGCAGAGCAGTCAGACTGGCACTGTCAGCTTTCACTCCTCAGCTCCGGGGTCAAGTGGTTCAAGTACAGATGGACAATACCAAGACCATGTACTACCTCAACAAACAGGGAGGCACACACTCCCGTCTGCTGTGCAAGGAGGCGCTCTGCATCTGGACCCTTGTAAGCTGGTTGGAGGTGGATCTCCTAGCCATCCATGTGGCAGGAGCCTCGAACCAGCTGGTGGATGCTGTCAGCTGCATAGGCCAGACATCCCACGAGTGGTCTCTCCATCCAGAGGTAGCTTACAGCCTGTTCTCCCATTGGGGCAAACCGATGGTGGACCTGTTTGCCTCCAGGGAAAACACCAAGCTGCGGCTGTATCATGTCCGCCCCCCTCAGCAGGGCTCGCTGCAAGGGAATGCCTTCTTGAAGCTGTGGACCCCAGGCCTCCTCTACACCTTCCCTCCATTTCCCTAGATCCACAAGATGTTACTCAAGGTGAGGAGGGACATGGCGAAGGTGATTCTGGTAGCCGCAGATTGGCCACGCCAGTTCTGGTGCCCAGATCTCCTCAGCCTCAGCTGCAGACCCCCGGAACAGCTTTACACACCCGGATCTGATATCTCTGAATCAGGGGAAGGTATTCCATCCAAACCTTCAATCCCTGCACCTTATAGCCTGGCACCTGAACGGCTAGAGTTCCAGGCTTTGGGTCTTTCCGAAGATGTCTACACCATGGTGGAGGCATCTAGAAAGGAATCAACCAGGAAATGTTATGCCTTCAAATGGAAAAGATTTTCCATTTGGTCCCAGGGTAAGGGTCTGGACCCCTTGTCCTGTCCTGTGACTAACATTCTCGACTACCTTTGGTCTCTCTCCAAAGGGGGTCTCAGGTCATCGACCCTTAGAGTGCACCTGGCAGCTATTTCTGCTTACCAGGCATGGGCCGGTCAGCTGACATTGGTGCAGAAGACAGTGGCCGGGTGCTTTTTCAAAGGTCTGGATCACATATCCCCTCTGGTGCATGAACCTCCACCTCTGTGGGATCTGCTGCTGGTTTTGGTAAAGCTCATAGGCAAGCTATTTGAACCCATGCACAAGTGCGAGCTCTCACACTTGTCATGGAAGATGGCCTTCCTGGTGGCTATCATGTCAGCCAGAAGGACAGGGGAGCTCCAGGTGCTTTCGATGGACTCCCCTTATCTGGTCTTTCACAGGGACAAAGTTGTCCTGCACCCCCACCCGAAATTCCTTTCGAAGGTGGTGTCAGAGTTTCACCTTAATCAGGTGATGCGTCTACCGGTATACTACCCTAATTATACCTCAGACGCCGAGCACAGGCTCCATACTTTGGACCTGAGATGTGCTCTCTCCTATTATAAGGAGAGGATGGTGGAAATTCATGGAGAGGTTCGCCAGCTGTTTGTCACCTACGCTGAAGCCGCACCTGGCAGATCTGCAGCCAAACAGACCATTGCAAAGTAGATCACATCATGCATAGGTCTGTGTTATGAGTTGGCGGGCAAGGAGCCTCCCAGAGGGATAAGAGCTCATTCTACCTGCCATACTGCTGCATCAGTGGCTGCTTCCGGGGACGTCCCTATCCAGAAAATCTGTCGGGCTGCTGCCTGGAAGTCTGCAAACACATTCATTACGCACTACCACATCGACCTTGAGTCACGCCGGGATGCTGGTTTTGGGACCTCAGTTCTTCAATCTCTGTTCCCTAAGTAGGGGGTGTGCACTTTGCTTCCCTCCTCCCGGAGAACTGCTAGGAGTCTGCCAGTAAATGTGGATGAACAACATAACCACGATCCTAGAAACACAGGTTACTCACCTGTAACAGTAGTTCTAGGAGTGATATACGTTGTTCATCAACACGGACCCACCCGACCTCCTTGGCTTCGGACACACACAACCTTGCTTCCAGCGGGCTAAGATCTGGCATCATGGGGTGGAGACGAGGTATATACCACCTGGGTGGGTGGGAGGAGCCAGCTTGAAGACTTCCGGCAAGATTTAAAGTGGAAGGGGACATGCCAATAAGTGTGGATGAACAACATATACCACTCCTAGAACTACTGTTACAGGTGAGTAACCGGTTTTTAGCTGCCTCCCTTGGGGGTAAGACAGGCTAATTACCAGGCATATGCTGCACAATATCAGAAAACACTGTGGCAGTCAGTTTTGGCAATGTCAGAGAAGGTTCCCTCCCCTTCCTCTGATTACCTAGCAGAAACAGCAAGATTTGGACTGGAAGCATCTAAATACCGGTTCCAAATGGCAGCAGATGCCAGTGACAATGCTGCTAGGTGGATGGCTCTAACTGTAGCCCTGAGAAGGCTTGCATGATTGATGGCTACTAATTTAACACAGGATACACAGACTAAGGCCATGGATTTTCCTGTCCAGGACCATTCTCTGTTCGGTAAACACACTGAAGAGTATATAAAGAAGGCGGATGAATACAAGGCCACCTACAAAAGTAACTCCTCCAAAGAAAGGCCTTCTCCTTCCTATAGGCCTTATGGGAGGGGAGGCAGAGAGGAAGGACATCCTATGATATGAAGAAGAAGAAGAAAAATCAGCATTTATATAGCGCTTTTCATACACAATGTATCCCAAAGCACTTTACGAGCAATGCTAGGCTGGTAGTGAAGTGACTGACTGTGTGGTGGCAGCCATATCGCACATCATCACCCACACACAGCCTGGATAATTGCATAAGGCAGGACATCCTGTGATCGGCTGTCCCACAGTTGCAGCCTTACCCACAGCAGACTGGGTACTATAGGGCCAGAGGTAGGAAGGGCTCCAGAAAAGGCCCCCACTCCACCCAGGCTCAGTCACAGCCAAAACAAAATCCCTGACTCAATTGTCAAGGCTGCCTCCCTAGTACCAGTAGGGGGCAGACTGACTCACTTTTCCCAGGCCTGGCAGGCCATCACCACAGACAAGTGGGTTTTGGAATCAGTGAGTCAAGGGTTGTCCCTGAGCTTCAAGTCTCTTCCTCCTCTGAAATCTAAACTGTTCAAGCCAGCTTCTCTTCAGAAAAGACAGCTTTTGGAAAAAGAGGTTCAAACCTTGCTCCAGATATAAGCACTGGAGCCTGTATCAAGGTATTTCCTCACCAAAAAGAAGAATGGGGAGTGGTGGCCTATTCTAGATCTCAGACATCTGAACAAGTATCTAGTAACACCAAGGTTCAGAATGGTCACCTTGTCCCTGATCTTGCCAGTCGTTCAAAAAGGAGATTGGCTGGCATCTCTGGATTTAAAGGATGCCTATTTCCACATCCCAATACGAGAGTCTCACAGGAAGTACCTCAGGTTCAGACTTCCTTCAGGTCACTACCAATTCTCAGCCCTTCCCTTCAGCCTCACCTTAGTGCCCAGGGTGTTGACAAAATGTCTGGTAGTGGTAGTGGCATACCTAAGAAGGTTGGAAATCTCAGTTTTTCCCTACCTCGACGACTGGCTAGTTGTGGGAAAGTCATCACAACAGGTGAAAGATCACCTGGCAATAACACAAAATCGGTTATAGTCTCTGGGGTTCCTGATAAACTAGGAAAAATTCATTTTCAATCCAGTACAGGTCCTGCACTTCATTGGAGCAGAACTGGACACTTTACAAGGAAGAGCCTTCCTTCCCAAGGACAGGGTCCAGAGCATCCTGCAACTGATTACCTCATTCAGGTTGGGCAAGCCATGTCCAGCAAGGCAATACTTGCAGATATTGGGACATATGGCTTCATCAACAGGAGTTGTCTTGGGAGCAAGATACCCAATGAGGGATATTCAGTTTCATCTCAGAGCACATTGGTGCCAAAGAAAAGACAAAATGTCAAAACTAATTTCAGTAACAAAAGCTGTGCTCCAGTCTCTACAGTGGTAGATGGATGCACGCAATCTAAGAGCAGGGGTTCCCTTTCAGAGGGAAATCCCATCTGTCATCCTTACAACAGATGCCTCTCTGTTAGGATGGGGTGCTCACTTAGGAGAGCACACTACCCACGGCACCTGGTCAGGTGCAGAGTCACTCCTCCACATAAACATGTTGGAGCTCCGAGCAGTATTTCTGGCTTTAAAAGTTTTCTCTTATCTGCTACAGGGCAACATGGTGCAGATCAGAACAGACAACACCACCACAATGTACTACATAAACAAACAAGGGGGAACAAGGTCAGCTCCTCTGTGTACAGAGGCCATGAAAATATGGGAGTTGGCCTACTTACTAAAGGCTTCCCTGCAGGCCATTCTTGTTCCAGGCAAATACAATACCCTGGCAGATGCTCTAAGCAGAATCAACCAAGCACATCACAAATGATCTATCAACAAACAGGTACTGTACTCAGTGTACAGAAGGTGGGGCACCCCAGAGATGGATCTCTTTGCCTCCCACGAGAACCACCTCCTGCCCTATTCTGTTGTAGACCACCAGCCAAGGGCACAATCCCACTGGATGCTCTGGCTCTAGACTGGTCAGGAAGATGCCTGTACACCTTCCCTCCTTTTCCTCTCATCTTCAGAGTGCTGATCAAGCTCAGGTCACAACATGCATCCATGATCCTAATAGCAGCAGACTGAGCCAGACAGCCATGGTACCCCCTACTACTATCCATGTCGGTGTCCAAACTGATGCATCTTCCCAGGAGGCACAATCTCTTGACCTCCCACCAGGGGAAAGTCTTGTACCCAAACCTCAAGTCTCTCAGGCTCAAGGCCTGGTTCTTGAGGACTTAACATTTTCAAATCTAAATCTCTCTCAAGCTGTCCTGGATATCCTGAGAGGATACAGGAAGCCTTCCACTAAGAAAACCTGTTCTGCAAAATGGAAAGGCTCTCTATTTGGCGTGATGCCAAGCAGATTTCTCCTTCTCTGGCAGAAATCCCAGTGTTACTGGAATACCTCACATATTTACATTCCCATGGGTTAAGATACACATCTTTAGAAGTTCATCTGGCATCAATTTCAGCTTACATTTCTGCTGGGAAAAATGTTTCCATAGCAGCTAATCCCATTTTCAAAAAGTTATTCAAAGGTTTGTGCCATGTGCACCCTCCTATTAAGGAACCAGTCCTGGTGTGAGATCTGAACATATGCATTGCTCGGTTCATGGCACCTCCTTTTGAGCATATGTCTTCTGCTCATATACAATATGTCACATGGAAAACTGTTTCTGGTTGCAATCACTTCTGCCAGAAGGATAAGTGAACTACAAGCACTATGCATAGAGGACTACCTCTCCTTTCATAATGACAAGGTAGTGCTTCGAACAAACTTGAGGTTTCTTCCTAAGGTGGTCTCTGATTTCCACTTAAATTATTCCATAACACTGCCAGTTTTTATTTATTGAACATGCCAGCTCAGGTAAGAACAGACTCCATAGTCTGGATGTAAAACGGACATTAAGTTACTATGTGATCCACACCAAGGATCATAGAAGTGATAAGCAACAGCTTTTTCTTACTTATGGGGATGCGGGGCTAGGTACCCCACCTTCAACAGCTCAAGCTGTCACTGAATAGTCCAATGCATTCAGTTTTGCTCTTCAAAATCTGGAAAACAGGCCCCAGCAGGCCTGAGGGCCCATTCAACTAGGGGTACAGCTGCTTCTATAGCAGCTTCAAGAGATATCCCCTTAGTGGAGATCTGTAAAGCAGTTACTTGGAGAAGAGTACACACTTTTACTAATTACAGTTTGGACATACAGTCCAGAAGTGATGCCAGGTTTGGCACAGCAGTCCTGCAGAGCCTCTTTCCTATATAGGTTCTCTACCCACCTTCAAAGGTACTACTTTGAAGTCTGCAGAGAGTTGGCAATATAGAAGAATACATGGGGTTAGAAGATAAAATTACTCAACTTAGTAATCTTGTTTATTCCAATGTATTCTTCTATATTCATAACTCTCCCTTCCTGCCTCCCCTTCCAGAACCAGAGCCTCTGCATTCCTACCAGAGTCTTTTTGGTTTACTAGTTCCAAACACAGGCATACATGTTTAATCCTGGTAGTAATTGATTTTCCTTTCTTTCTTCAGGCGATTCTGGCTCTTCAGAAAGGGGTCTTGTTAATCTAATTGTTATTATTATTTTGATGATTATTATTATCATTATTGTTACTGTTTTATAGATTATGCTGTCTTAGACAGCTTTAGTAGTTACACTATATAGGTGTAGTTAGATAAGTATAGTATGGGTTGCCTTGTAGGCACCTTAGAAATTTGAAACGTTGATGGAACGTTGCAGCAGAGGAGGGCAGCAGTTTGAATAAGTGTCACGAGCCAATGATAGTTCCATCATTTGCATAAAGTTCCATTTGCTCCAGGCAGTTCTACTTAGGAGGCAGACTGCAGAGAGTTATGAATATAGAAGACTACATTGGAAAAAACAAGTTTGCTAAGGTGAGTAATTTGTTCTTATAATACATACATGCAATCACACAATGAATTAGATCCATAGTGTGCAAATTCTAGCAAATTCGGATATTGTGCAAAGTTCTAATATATTTAATGGAGTACTGTGTCATCACCCCAACAGCACTGCAAAGGCATCATTGATTTATCATGAAAATAAACAAAAAAATCGAATGTATTTGATGGTGCGCCATACCATCACTCTCCGCAGCACTGCAAAGGCGTCATTTCATTTTCGTGAAGCCATCTTTTTATTGGTGCTATATATGTGGTGTAATTTGCATAGCACAGAGAGATAGGCATAGAGCTCAGGTCAGGTCATGCCAATAGGTTGGGTGGACTCTCCAATAGGTCGGATAACCATTCTAGTGGGTCCATGGGCACTCCAATTAGTTGGGATGGGTAACAGAAGGAGCTGATCACAAGCCGCAAGATGCACAGTAGGCTGTCCCACTGAGTTCTACAACCAAACAGTGTCTTGTGGCTTGTGAGCAGCTCTCTCTGTAAAAGGCTACACTGGACACAATAGTCTTCATCACAAGCTTTGTTTACTTGAAAATGAACATTTTGCATTCACAGTGCTTGGCATTTATAGATGTTAACCTAAGCCACACATAAGATCACACATTGCTTATCACTTACAGTGTTCAGTTTTATAGTTTTACTCTCACCTAGCTTCTCCACATATTATTTCTCTGAAAGAACTTCATTTTCAGAAAAAAAATACTTTTTTTCTTGGCTCTGTTGCCTAAATCCTGGTTATACTCTGCCTTGGGAGACATTTGCATGGTTCTATCTTTTGTTTGCATTCAGGTGCATGTGCCCAGAGAAGGAGACCCTTGTTTTGGCATTGCCCAGGATATCTGGAAAAAAAATGTTAACTGCAACCACAAGAACGGGGAAAAACGGAAAAGAAAAAACAAATGTCAAAGGAAGGGTCTCCTCTGAGCACATGAAGGTCTTCCCAGCTGCATAAAACCAGGATTTAGGCAATAGAGCCAAATTTTTTTTTTTTTTCTGATAACAAAGTTCTTTCAGAGAAACAATGTGTGAAGAATTCGGGTGAGAGTAAAACCTATACTAGTGTCTGATCACGGTTAGCAAGACATAGCCCAAACAGAACAGTACAAACAGTTGCAGAACATTGCATGGGTCCAAGGCAAACCCGAATAATTCAGCCACTTTCTGTACTAACCAGGACACCTTGGTGCTGCTGTCTGTTTATTGGCTGGCCCAGCACTCTGTACCGTGCAGCTGGTCGGCCCAAGCAATCGGCCTCCCCCAGGTACAAGTGACTTGGGCACAACTGTTGGAATGCAGTGGCATTTCAACAACCCCCAACAACCTACTTCCCACTTCCAAGTTCCAGCAATACGGGCCACACAGAATTTGAAAGAAAGTCCTTGGAATTCTGTGCCAGGCAGAGCGAGCCTGGAGCACAGCAGCAGACGGAGAGAAAGAGTAATCCACTTGCCCCCCCCCCCACCCCAAACAAGGATGTCAGCTACTGCCCCTGAATGGTGGTACAGAGTGGGTGAATGTTTCCATGAGGGGCACAGAGTGAGTCAGGGAAGTGAGAGCCATGGGAAACTTGGAACTGCGATTGGTTTCCCGGACCATGGTATGAACGTCAGTCACCAGCAACTCACTGTGCCCTGGGCTCCCAGTCATCATCACCGCTGTTTCTCCTGCCCCTGACTGTGGAGCATACTCTGTTTCTCTGTGTCATTCTTATTAAAAAAAAGAAAACAATGTAGGTTTTATGTAAGAAACCACATCAACTGCTCACCTTCACCCCCCCCCCAAACAAAGATGCCAGCTACTGTCCACACATGGTGGTAGGGAGCTGGTGAGTGCTCTTCTATGGAGGGACACAGAGCAAGGATGGGACAGCCATGGAAAAACATACAGAACTGTGATCGGTTAGTCACCGGCCGCCCACCCTGCCCTGGTCTCCCGATCACCATCTCAATACAGTATGCTTTTTGGTTTTGACTTCTGTTTACTTTTACTAGACTCCCTGAAGTAGAAGTGAAGAGGGAATCTGGCAGGTAGGCTTGCAAGACTACAGAGGCAGCACTCCAGGGACGGCAGTCAGCAACACTTGGGAAAACGGGAATGTTAGAGTGTGTCACTGGGAATCTAAATAAAGAAAAACATTCCACAGGCCAAAATCAATTACTCACTGATCTAGCTCCAGTTTAGCTGGGGTGCTAAAGACAAGCATTTGTCAATGCCGAACATTCAGATGAGCAAGGACCAGGGATCCAGTCACAGCAGCTGGCAGGAGCCTGAGCCGCACCATGAGCTATCTTGGAAGACTGTGTGGGGGGGGGGGGTCAGAGGAGCAAGGATCATCACAGGGGATCCACTTGCAGTAGCCAGCAGGAGAAAGCTGTATCTGTAACCCTGGTCATGTGCATTAGTGTGAACTGTAATGTGCATGGCAGGAGTTAGGTCTACAGAAAGAAATGAAGCACTCCCATTGGAACGGTTAAGTACAGAACGCACCACGGCAGCAAAGTTGAACTTGTGTCATGACCAGAGTGTCTGGTCATTGGTGTGCACTGGCAAGCCCATTGCAGTTTCAGCTGTAACTGGCTCTGGCAGTGACACATCTCTCAAATGCCATGTTGTCCCAATACGTTCCTTGCATAAGCACAAGTGAACGCAAAAAGATAAGCTGCATTTCACTCTGGTTTATTTTAGTAACTCTGATACAGTTCCGCCTGCCACTCTAATCTCAAAAGATGAATTACAAAAGCAGGATTTCACACAGTGTGTGGGAGGGGTCTCTATTCAGCTGGCCTTTTGTAACGGAGATCAGATTGTACCAAAAAAATAAAATAAAAATAAAAAGGCAAACCGCAGTTCGCTTTTACTTCTACCACAACAGTGACTCAGCTGTACTTGCCACTCTAGTCACAAAAAGGAATCTTTTAACACAGCATTTAATGGAATATATATATATATATACACACACACACACACAGTATATGTTTGGCTGTTAAGATCAATGTTTTTTCCTATTGCAGAGTCAATTGTTTAAAGAACAGATTTTATCTCTGACTGAGTAGGAGTTATACACGTCAAGATGGAACACAGTCCGAGCTAGACTTTCACACTGAACTGAAAGGCTGAGATGAAAGCCTGTCAGCACTAGGAGAAAAATGGACAGTGTTAACAGAAATTCTATGCTGCAACTACTTCTATTATTGTCACTGGGAACTACCAGAAAGAAACCCCACCAGACCATGTTTTGGAATTAAAGATTAAATTGAGATATATCCACTTCCTATCACCTTAAAAGGTGACAGGAAAGGCCCGGTGGCACTGAGGGTTGAGGCACTGAACGCCTTACCTTGTGCAACACCAGTGACCCAGGTTCGGGAATGGACTCAGGTCGCTCTGGGGTCAGCTGGGGTGAGGAAGGATTGAGCGTCCACTGACAGTTCTCCTTCCTCGGGGGCAGGGGCACAGCATCACGCTGAAGACTGTCACCCAGCAGAGCCTGGGGGTTAGCACAGGTGTGATGCTAGAAAGGGTGGACCCATGCACAAGGTGTAAGACTGCCTCCATGGAGGTGGAGACAGTTGCCCCGCGCACTGCACATGCATGGGTCCGGGGAGAAAATGGAAAAAGGATCGGAGCTGGTAGGCTCTATGATGGCAGGCTGTGCCTGTGCCTCCCCCCGGTAATCTAGATGTTGGCTTCCAGGGGTGGGGGGAGGCCAGTGCCCCTTGCCACCTGCCCTGTCATGGGGGAATGCATGGGGGATGGCTGGTTGGGGTGAGTGCACAGAAAGCCTCGCCAGAGAGATGAGTCCCCTCCAAGGGATGGTTTGGAGCTGTCCATCAGTGGCGAAGGAGGAGTAAAATGCAGCTAAAAAAAAAAAAGGTGATAGGAAATTATTTTTACTTATAAAATGGGCAAGAGAAATCCTGCCACCTGATTGGCTGGCACTGCCTGGCACCCATACATTTAAGGCAACCTAATGCCCAGGTACAAAACAGTTCTAGTGGGATTTGAAATTTGGGCAAATCACATATAAATTCATAACCTACTGTATTTCACTCAATCCTGACTGCCATCACAAACATGGCTGTCACCTTTACTCTTACTAAAACCCTTCAACAAGGCCCTTACAAGTAAAACTCCCTTTATTTTATATAAATAAATAAACATTATTTCTTTTTATGACCCTCTCCTTAAACACGTAACCGTTTTTTTGAATGAAGTGCTATTCATAGATTTAATTCCTGGTGTTTCTTTGGTGACCATGAAAAATTCCCCTCCTATCTTTGCAAGCTTGCCAAGGCAATCTCTGCCCTTTACTCTGCCACAGATAACACAGAGACCATGGCTCCATATAAGGCCTGTTACCTGTGAGAAGGTGAACATTCTGCTGCAGGAATTCTGCAGAAGTTTGAATTCTTGTATTCCATAACAAACACACATTCCATCTACTGAATGTGTAGAAAGACAGAAGATTGACAGGTGGGGAGGGATTACATTTTACAAATTACTTTTAACAAAAGAAAATACCTGTTTTTAGAAAAAAAGGTAGCTTTTTTTTGTTATTTAAATTTTTACTTGGTTTTCACATTTTACAAGCGCAATAAGATACTCCAAGGTGTGGGTTAGGCTGAGATAATTGCCGTTCCTGGGGCTGTAAGGTCACCGACAGTGGCAGGCCTCACTACACTTCTGTGCGGGTGGCTATCTCAGCCTAACCTACACCCTGTCACGTCTTATTGCTTGAATAGTTAACTACCCTCCCATTTTGCTTTCCATGCCAGTTAAGTATTCTGATATGCTTTGACCAAACTCTGATAATAAGTAGGGGATATGCTATGCATGCTGTTAGAATACAGCATTTAGCCAGATGAGTTGGATTCTGAACTTGGGGACCTCACGAGTGGCAGAGCATAGCGGAGCCGTGAGTGTGATCACAGAGTTCGGAGTCCAGTTTGTCTGGATAAATGCTGTATTCTCACAGTGTACATACCATTTTCGATGTATGCCATGGGAGTGTGTTTCTTACAAAGCCTTTTACATTTCATTATTTCACTATGTTTCAGAGAGGAACTACTTTTCAGGTGGGAATATTTTGTTACGTGGTCCTATATGTCTGCGTTCCTCATGCTGCCCTTATCTCAGGTATGTGACTGGTCCTTCAAACTCGTGTGTGTTGATGTCATACTGGACTGGCAAGTGTGGCTAGATTATCCATACACTGTCTCACTCTGTCTGCACATCACTATGAGGTCACCTGCACATGGTTAGTATGCCTCAGCTCGCCACCCAATTTCAGTGGTTGTACGTGTAGTGGTGAAGTCTTGTTGCCACTTGTAGATAATATTTTATCACAGTGGAATGTGGTGTGGAGTAGAGAGGTGTATCTGTGATGGATTTTGATGGATGTAGTGGTTCCTCACTTCTGAATATGCAGGATTTGAGTAAATGTTTTTTTCTGCTTTTTTTGTGTTTGTTTTTGCATTTGACACTCTGTAAAACAGACACATTTATATATTTGATGAAATATGTTTATCTTGGGCCTCCTATTCACCTACTGCAGCCTCAGCCTGGCTGTCAGAACAAGCAAAATTCAAAGCAGAGCCATCTAAAACCACAAGTCCCACATGCTTTTACATGTGAAAATTACAGCTTAAGAACATTTTGTACAGCGTTATTTCCTAAAGGAAGCTATTGAGACATGTTGCTTTATATTTTTTGGGAACCGATTTAGGCCTAAGGGCCCTTGAAAGTATATTACATGTCTGTGTGGGCAATGGTTGGGTAGGAGCCTGTTCTATGTTAAGATTTCGAAATAAGAGGATTTCCCCATTTTAAATATCAAAGGATGAGCTTGCCTGGTGAAGGAAAGTGTCATATTGTATTACAGTTGGAGGCTGGAACAAATACTTTGGTCTAAAAGGAATTTATTCTTATATGATACCCACAGGCACTTCAATCTAGACAAGATGTTTTTTTCAAACTATATCACCCAAGCCAAGGACATGTACTGTAAGTAATTTGCAATATCTGCTGACTAAAACTTGTTACGTTTGTGGTTTAAATTTATGAGTGGTATGTACAGTTTACTCATTGTTTATATTGCCTTAGTATGTTTAGGCAATCTCCTGAAGAATACAAGAGAACAAAAGCCGGCACTCTCAATTACAAAAGTGAGTATAAAGTTTAATTATATACCATCACAAAACGCCATGACACAGAGAACAAGTAACCCTGACTGGTTTCACACTGACGTGCATCCTCAGAGGCATCCCGGTTTTGTGGCATTTTGTAATGGTATATAATTAAATTTTTTACTCGCTCTTGCAGTTGAGAGTGCTGGCTTTTGTTCTTTTGCCTTGCTTGACTGGTTGTTTGAGCCCTGCACACTTGTGAGTGGTTGGAGTGGTATTTGCTGTCTCTACAATCTTCTGAACAAGCCTTAAATTAGGCGAAATGTAGAAGATGATATATTGTGCCTGATTCAAGCTATTCAGAATAAATTACATTTTGGAAGCATTCTACTGCATGTCTTTTAAAAAACAATTTGCACTCCCCCCTCCCCATTAAAATGTTCGTGTTTCTTTGCATTTAACACTATGTAAAACAGACATTTATATCCTTAATGAAATATATTTGTCCTGACAAAGAACCTCTGTGCGCAAACACTGAGGCAAGGGTTACCCCAAAGGGCATTTGGCTGGGAAGCCAAGTTTCAAGAAAATACAAGATCACACATGCCCACACAATGCAAAGCATCATGGGCTGCATATGCAAATCACCACAGAATGTTATGTTGGTCCAACTTTAAGCTGAATTGCATAGTACCGAAAGGCCTCTCACACAGTTTGCAAAGGGTGCTAACAGAAGACATAGACACGTGTTTCGTCCTACCAGGACTCATCAGTATGCCTCATCTGTTTGACACTCCAGTGGGGTTCTCCCATTCACCTACCACTGAGACACAGACACACACAGATGCGCCACACACACACACACACACACACACACACACACACACATATATGACCAGGGGCATGCAAGAAATGTGGTTGCAGTAGGGCCCATACTGTCAGAGGACCCACTGCCTCAGAGGTTAGCATTAAGAAAACCTTTTTTATCACAGAAAAACTTGCAACTTTCTTTTTGCACATTGTTTAACCATTTGAAATAGGGGCTGTCAGCAGTGGGGTCTGTCCTATAAATTCCAACTCAAGTTTCATGGGGTGGTAGGAGTATAGAACAAAGAAGAAATAGGGCCCATTACTCAAAACCTTTGGGCCTGATATTCAAAAGTTTGCCCAGGCACAAATCCGAGTTTGCCTGTGCAAAACCTGATGGGCAGTACTGAAAAGCCTAGTTAGCGCAGGAGAACAGGGTTTGCACCTGGACAATATTTGGGGGTGCGATGTAAATGAAGGGGCAGGGACCTGAATATTGGCATAGTCCAATATTCAAAGTATGTGTGCCACACAAGGCTGTTTTGCGCAGTGCCCTTGCATGGTGCAAATGCCGCCATCCAAAAAACATGACTTACTCCTACACAGCCCCAGCAGTTGGCGGAGGAAGTGCATCTGTGTCCCTGACCCCCAACGCTATAGTCCCTGGTACTTGTGCCCCCCCCCCCGCTGAATGCTGGCCTGTTGTGTAAATGTAAAATGTCCCTGTTGCTAGTGGCCCCCCCACTGATCTCTGGCCCACTATACATAAGAAGGTTTCCTGGTGTCTAGTGCTCCCCCCCCTCACTGATTGCTGGCTGGGTATACATGAGAAAGTTTTTCCTGTTGGCTAGTTGTCCACCTCCCACTGATCGCCAGTCTGATATACATAAGAAGGTTACCTTCATGTCAAGTGATAAACCCCCTCGCAGTTTGCCAGTCTGATATACATAAGCAGGTTTCCCTGGTGGCTAGTGGTTCCGTTCCCCCCCCCCTGCAGATCACCGTCTTAATGTGTAAAAGTACACATTTTCTGGTGCTAGTGGTCCTTCCCCCCACCCGCACCCACTCCCAATGACTACAGTATTTATGCCCAGAGGTTCCCCCCTCCCTATCCCTGATCCCTTGTCTGTTCCCTAAAAGCTCCCTGGTGGCTTCTGGTCCCTCCTCCCTAACCCTGGTCTGTCAGTGTACTAATAAGTAACCTTCCCTGGTGGTCTAGTGGACCCTCTTCCTGTCCACGATCTGCCAGGGTATTACTATGCAGTCGGTGGCTGGCCGTAGTGGTGAGCAGATGGCTATGCCAGTTACTGGCTCAGGGAGGGATGGGGGAGTGGGGTGGTGGGACAGTACCTGCCAGGGTGGGCGAGTCTACTAGACCACCAGGGAAAGATCTATTTAGTATATGAGCAAGTTGGGATAGGGAGGGGGAACTGATAGATTACTAGGACAGATTACACAGCAGATCAGGGAGAGGGAAGGGGGTCTGCTTGAACACCAGAGAAGGTTGCATATTAGTACACCGTCAGATCGGGGGTTAGGGAAGGGGGACTGCTAGCCACCAGGGAAAGTTACACATTAGCACACTGGCAGATCGGCATTAGGGAGGGGGGACTGCTAGCCACCAGGGAAGGTTACATATTAGTACACTGGCAGATCGGCACAGGGTCAAAACACCGAAAGTAATGACAGCGTAGTCAACTACCGCGCATAAAAATCAGCAAATGGAAAAATAATGTGGTCAAGGATAGTGCTTAGGAAGAGCAGCGAGCGCTATCACCACATTAAACATACAAAAGACAAACTACTTTTTATGGGGGGCTATGCCACCTGCACCACAGTTACCCAAACCCCCCCCAAATTAAAATAACTACCTCCAGGGAGGGCAACTCAGGGATGAAAAGAAACCTCGGGGGGGGGGGGAGAACTGTTCAGGAAGGGACAGGGAACCAAACGGTAAAACAAAAAAGAAAAATAAGTGTTGCAAGACCAAGAGCCAAACCCCGATCCACCGACACTCTGCCACCCTCCATTGCCTGTGACTCTCCCTGCTGAGCCATGGCGGCTGCTTGGCAGAGTGCATCCCAGCAGAGCCTTTATCCTCTGCTTCCCTGTGTCCCAACACCTTACAGCTCTTTTTGCACAGTTATAGCTATAGGGATAGCGCTAAACTGTACCTGCGTTATAGTATCCCTGTAGCCATTTTCTTATATGCTATTGATACAGCACGGTTTTTGCTGCGCTATTCTTCCTGCACCATATTGACCTGGTACCCAGCAGATTGTTGTTAGGGAGGGGGAACCGCTAGCCAACAGGGAGATTTTAGGAAACAGACAATGGCTTGGGAATGGGGGGTGGGAGACCACTGGACACAGATACTGTAGACATCAGGCATGGCTGTGGATGTGGGGAGGAACCGCTATTTATTTATTTATTTATTTAACTTTGTTTATGAGGTGAGTGCACTGGTAACAACTATCTTTTTCAGGCATGATCTGGATGCAGAAGCACAGACAAATAGGAAAACAAATTACAGTGAATACATATGAATTTATAGCAAGTTGTAGACAAATGTGAAACACAGAAACATAGACTTTGACAGCAGATAAGGAACGCTTGGCCTACCTAGTCTGCCCATTTCCCTATCTACTGGATAAGCTTCAGATCCTAGTTAACCAACAGCCTATTTCTTCCTACCCCCCCCCCCAGAATTGCCTTATGTCTGTCCCATGCATTCTTGAATTCCCCCACTGTTTTTGACTCCACGACCTCCTCAGGAAGGCCGTTCCATGCATCCACCACCCTTTCTGTGAAAAAGCACAAGAGCACATATGGTGCTAATACTTGTAAATATACAATGTAACATTTATTTATTTATTTAAAAGTTGGTGACCGGGAAAGGCACCATGAGCTGAAGCTCATTTCCAGGCATGACCCAGGGGGGGGACAACAGGAGTAAGATATATACAAATGAAAAATAACACAATAACAGGGTAAACAAGAAAGCAGAACAGGTAAAAAGTACAATCAAATACAAACTATATACAACTTAGACACAAGTAGATAGATACAAAATAACAACTATGTACAGTAAATATAAAGAAGCGTGAGGACTATTATTCAGTGGTTTAATCATATAAAATGGGATTTAAGAGATGTTGTGATCAGTGGCAGACTAGGAGGGGGAACCATTGCAGGAGGTGACAGGGGTTGGTCTGAGTAGGTGCTTAAGACGGGGAAAGGAGGGAAAGAGACGGGTTGGGGGGGAAAGGCTATTCCAAAGGGAAGGAAACTTGTAGGAGAAAGAGAGTTTGCTGGCTGAGGTGCAGATATGAGGGAGAGAGAGGGTGCGGGAACAGCTATATCACAAATTATAGGGAGAAGGAGAAGTGGGAGAGAGGAGGGTGGCAAAGTATGAGGGAAGAGACCTAAACCAATACAATGTGATATGCAATGTAGACACCAGGGAAAGTTTCATTCTTAAGATCGGGCCGGCAATCGGTGGGGGGAAGGACCACTGGACACCAGGGAATGAATGTTTAAGGATCGGGCATGGATGCAGGTAGGGGGAGGGACCACTAGCAGTAGGAAATGTGTACTTTTACACATTGGGCTGGCGATTGACAGGGGGGACCGTTAGCCAGCACAGAAACCTTCTTATGTATATTGGGCCAGTAATCAACAGGGGAGGGGGGACTACTAGACACCAGGAAAACCCTCTAATGTATTTCGGGCTGGTGATTGGCAGGGGGGGACCACTAGACTCCAGGGGGGCAGCTGCATCATGCTAAATTGCTGGGTAACCATGCAAATGAGCCCATAAGCATGCAGATGGCCCCTGGAAGCACCTTGCATGCCCAATGAGCTCATTTGTATGGGCCCATTTGATCGGAAATTTAGAGTGGGCGCAAGCCATTATGATGCTTATTTCGGGAGCCATGTCTGTCCAGCACTATGTGGCTTAGTGCTGGGCCACAATGGACTTATATTCAGTTGAATAATGCTGATGAATACAGCATTTTGACACCTGGGCAACCGCAAGGCGGAGTGCAAATATTTTGCTCCGCTTTGCCTAGTTTTGAGTATCAGGCCCCTGATCTTGGTGTTTGTGTCCTTAGGAGGAGTTGGGAAAAATTACATTGTTTGGGTCCTTGATCTTTGTGCCAGCAAGGGGGGGAGTGGGGACAGCATGGACCAAAAAAGATGCTCAGCAGGACTTATACAAAAGAATCTATGCCATAAATATTTTATATGCTCAAATGTTATTTATTTCTTTAATAACATTCGGAATTACAACCCTTTGAGTCATAGACTCCTTTACAAAGGCTCCATGTCAAACAACACTACAGACTGACATATAGTATTAAGCAGTATAGTGTTCAGGTAAGAGAAACAAGAGAAAAAATAAGGAATGGGGGTTATATATTTAATAGTTTTAGTTTATGTAAATACTGTTACATTACAGTTTTTTTTCTATTAAAGATTTTATTGATTTTGGTTTTGATTTTCATTTTTATACAATTTTTACATATGTTTGTTATCCAGGATAACTTAGATTCTAATACATTGGCCCTGTGCACAAACCCGCAGAGTGACTAGTGTGCTATATATTTTGCCAAGAGTTAATTCAAGACCCATTGTGCCCCTGCGCTGGGATTCACAAAATGGGGTGCACAGACCAACACACCGATCCCTCAGGCCCCAGGACCGCAACACACTGGAGGCAGGGGTGTGCCAGCACTATGTGCCATGCAGTAAGGCACGTGAAAGCTACGGGGTGGAGGGTGCAGGTACACGAGGGAGAACCCTGCCATATGCCCCCTATGCACCCCATGCACACATTCTGTCTCTGCCCAGACAGGGCAGATAGCCCACAGTACCCCTGGGACCACTGCGGCCAGACCCCCCTATAACCACCCAGTGCCACCCACTCCAGCACACATCGGTGCATGGCCCCTACCAGGCACCCCCACCCTACACTCACAACACAGGGGCACTGGCCCAAGGATGCTGCCCTCCCCAACCGGCATCACCGGCTGACACCTGCCACCGGTCCCGCTAGGCATATGGCAGGGTACCGTGCTCCCCAAGCACCACCAACAGACCACCTCACCTCCTCCCTGTGCCAGTCTCCAGTGCTGCATCACCGGATGGCTGGCAGCTTCACCCTCCTCTCACCTCCACAGCTGCTGGCCGATGGCCATCTGCAGGGTGCACTGCCAACGCGTGCCCCACTGTGTAGGGGATCCACTCAGTGACCCAGTCTTGGTATCCGATTGGACACCTGATTGGGTCCACAACTGCACCTGTGTCCCCCTCGCATGAACCTGCATGCCGGGGGGTGGCATCCCAGATAGGCGGCCGGCGGTTGTGAATGCCACCAGTGCGCACCTGTCTGCAGATGTGGAGCTCCGTGGGTGGGATACGCACCTTTGGCATGTAATTCCCGCCCCATATGCATAGGGGCCACGTGTAGTAAATTCATGCATAAATTCTATTTGTTAGAACATTTCAACATTACCTGAATAGCAAACATTTCATCAGTGAAATACCCGAAAGTAGCTTAAAACATAAAATAAAATAGATCAGATCAAACTAACTTAACATATTCCATACAATTTCCTATTTTCTCTGTCCTCTTTGCTTTCCTGAAACTCCATGAGATTAACTAGACATTAGTGAGCCTGGGCTATCCTTCAAACCATAGTTTGTTAGTCTAGTCAGACCACACCTGTTGTGCTTCCCCCTGTTTCTATTACTAATCTTTGTTCTTTTCCTGTAACGTGCCTAAGATAGGAGATAAAATAGAATCAAAAATATGGGTTTTGCTAGCTAGCGAGTGTGCGATTCACTCGTTGTTGATGGTTCCCTCAGTTTATTATAACACTCCTTAAGCATAGGGGTGAAGCCTTATTTCCAATTTGATAGTAAAACTCTTTTGACAATTAGGACTATAGCCAAGGTTCCTACTTTTTAGTGTTTATCAATAAATTCATCTCCTGGGTCAATCCCCAGAATGAGGAACCGTGGGTTGAAAGGGATTGCAATATTATAAGCTTTTTCACACAGCCCGTGAAATACCATCCACTATGATAAAATACATGGGCAGTCCCAGAGCATATGTAGAAAATTTGCCTGCTTTTGCTGACATTCCTAACATGACCCATCTGGCAAATGCCCCATTAACTGCAGTCTTGGGGTGAGTAATAATAGTAATGTAGTATTTTAATCTTGTTTGCCTTCTTACCCAGTTTTACCCAATACTTCTCATGCATTTTTCCAAGCTGAAGACCACGCTGTTTCAGAGATGTCTAGTCTTAATTTCCCCCTCCCATTTTTGTTTGGCTGCTAATGTTAACAATTTTTTATCTGAACTCTCATTTAGTTGTTTGTAGCCTAGACGAACCCCTTTTCTCAGGCTTATCACTTTTATTAGCAGGATCCATTGGGTGGTTCCTGTGTCCGTAAGAGTCAAACTGGGACCCAACATAGCATCCGACAGGGCTTTTCTGAGCTGCAAATAAATAGAGAAATGGGATCTCTGCAGTCAGAATTTATATCTCAGGGTTTCAAATGACAATCAAATACCTGCCTCATCCAAAGGTCCCCTAGAATTGCAACACCCAATTCCTCCCATCCAGGGTCTTTTAAAAAGCCACCCTTAATGCCCAAGTTAGGATTTTTCCAAACTGGCACTGGGTAAAGAGGAGGGTTCTCAACATTCAAGAGCTTTTGTATCTTCTGACTATTATGTATGGAATCAGAAATGCAGCTGTATGTGTTAACTTCTGAAAGAGTTCTCAGTGAATAGAAAATCTGACAATCTATAGGGAAGAACAGCTTGTTTCTCTACTTGAAACCACAGGGGGCACTTGGCCCCTTCATCAGGTGTAATGTATCAGACTGCTTGCTTAAACCTAAAGGCCAGTAGATATTTTTTCCAATGAGGTAATCCAACCCCCTCTTAAATTTATTGGCTCTTAGTTTATTCAAGGACAGTCTCAGAGGTGTCTCACCCCATGAGAACTTTCTTAACAGACCATTTAGTCTTTTAAAGAACTGACATGGTCTTATAAATGGGATGTTCTGGAAGAAGAAGATGAGTCTAGGAGCCACCATCATTTTAATGGAATTAATTTTCCCTCAGAGTGACAAGTTAAGCTTGGCTCATTTCTTAAAATCTTTATCTATATCTTCCAAGCGGGGAAGGAGATTTAACTCCAAAATCTTCCGGGGTTCCCTTGGGATCTTGATGGCTAAGTATGTGAGGGACTCCAAACGCCAAGTCTCCCTCACCATTTTACCAAGTGTTAAGTCAGGCTTCATGGACTTATTAAGTGATAAGACCTGTGTTTTTTCCCATTTATTTCTAGTCCTGCTAGTTTGGAGAAGTTTTCCAGGGTATCCTCTAGTCTAAGGGTTTAATGGCTGAATAAGGGTTGGAAACAATAAGCAAAATGTCATCTGCAAAAGCAAAAACCTTATTGACTAGAGTCCCTGCCTTTATCCCCTTAATGAGTTTATTGGCCGAGAGTTTCTGTAACAATAGTTCTAATTCCAAAATAAACAAACAAAGTGTCGGGGTGCAACCCTGTCTCGCACCACGATACCTAATATACATATTGATTAGCACTGTACAGTACTGAGGTTGCTACGACTCAGCATCTGAGCTTGACTGTCTGCTGTTCTCATTAATGTTACTGTTTCAGAACTCAGAGAATCCAACTACTGATGGGACAACTGGATTCCTGGTTTTAATGGCAGTTTGAGTAACACACTGTCAATAGAAACGAAAAAAGCATTGTGACAATCTTCTTTATTGTATTCAAAATACATTGCAACTGAACAGTATTATTATCTCTTACATCTAGTGTAAACCTACTGAAATGTTATTGCAGCGATAGAGGTTTTGTTAAAAGTTTTATGTTGTAAGTGAACATAAGTACTACTTTTATTTGCAAATATTCATGGATCTTTCGTGTTGTAAAATTGTGGAATGATTTGCCCAATGATATTTTAGCATGAAAGTCATTGTATACTTTTAAGAAATCCCTGAAGCAGTGTTGTCTTACTCTATCGACATGTTCTTGTCATTATTAATTTGTTTTGTTCAATGTATTGTATTGTACTGTATTGTTTCTGTTCTGGGTTACCCATGAAAATGGTCATTTCATGCCCTTGGGTTCTTACCCAGTGATCAAATATTAAATAAATACAATAAAATATTATGCAGCTCACAAATGAGAGTTAACATTCAAAACTGATTTTTTTATTGCACAAACTAGGGAGACAGGAAAAATGTTCTCTATGTTATGTTGATGATCTTGTGTTTTATTTTCTGTGTTTAAGTGCTTAGATGACACAACTGCTATTGATGTATATCCAGCTATACTGTTTTACACACAGCTGTAACAGAAAGAGAGAAAAACAAACTCTCAAGAAAGATAGAATTTAAATTGTCTTTTCTTTTTTAAATGACGATTGTTATTATAGTCCACTGATTTTCATTGGTTGCCTTTCAGCTTTACAAAAATAGTTGTTCTCTTACGTAGCATAATTTATTTATTTATTTATTTTCAAGTATTTATTTGAAACTTTGGATTGATTACCTTTGAGCTAAAAGCTCTTTCACAAAGGTTCCACGTCGAGTACAAGATATACATAATAAAGGTAGTTACACAGGAGCATGCAGAAACAGTGATTACTAGTACAGAAGAGTTATAATTAATCTGTCATTTAAGTAGCAGCTCACAGCCTTGTCTTGAGAAACAACTGACAGTACAGCAAAGTCTACGGTAGAAGAGGTGTATCCGGGCATTAGGTAAGGTCAGAGATAAGAGGGTGTGCAATTTGAGGTGGCTGATTAGGTGGAAAAGAGGAACATAATCAAGAGGGTTACAGGGTAAGGAGTAGTCTGTAGGTGAGGTGAGGGAGGAGAAGGGCAGCATGGGTGTTGCTATTGCACAGGCTAATCTAAACAGTTGCATTTTCCCACTTGTGAGAGGTAGCTTCTGAGCTCTGTTTTGAAATGGCCAATCTTAACATCATTCAGCAATGAGGCAGAGAGACCATTGAGCCAATTTGGGACCCTATAGGCAAGAGACCACTGTGCGAGGCTTGTCATTCTATGTGGTACACAGAGGATGTTGCTGGTAATGCTTCTAGTGCGATGTGGGGTGTGCACTGGCTGTAATAGTATCTGGAGTCCGGGAGAGGTTAGACTAAGAAGTCCCTTCTTACCTAGGAGGCATACTTGGCACATTATTCTTTCTTTGAGGGGGAGTCACCCAGTTTGAGTGTAAAGATTGTAGGTGTGGATGAGTTTATCAGTGCCTAGGACCAATCTGCAGGCTTTGTTCAGGACCATCTTGACTCTGTTTAGTGAGGTGCTGGAGGCAGCGCTGTAAACTCAGCCCATAGTCGATGACAGATAGGCTAGAGCTGTTGACAACAGTGCTTATGGCTTCAGGTATGACAGAGTTCTGGTGCCTATATAATATACCTAGTTTTGCACCAGTAATATTAATGATGTGGTCAATGTGCGAGTTGAAGGTAAGGGAGTCATTGAGTGTGACGCCGAGGTATCTAAAGGTTTTTACCTGTTCAAGGGTTTCACCCTTCCTGTTGTGTATTTCAAGCTGGCTTGCATTCCTTTTAGCCTGGTGGCTTGAGAACAGCATAACATTTGTTTTTTGTAGTTGAGGAGAAGCTTATTCTGGTGGAACCATTCTTCAGCTCACTGAAGCTGCTTTGATGTTCATTGGTAAGTGTACCTAGCTGATTGCTGCTTGCAAGTACTATGGTATCATCCACATTAAACAGAATATTTGATGAACATGAGTCAAGGAGTTGTTAAGAAACAGTCTAAAAAGAATGGGTCCCATGATAGATCCCTGGGGAACCCCGAGGGACACCTCATTGATTTCGGATAGGGAACCACTGATTTTTGCTTGCTGGGTTCTATCTGTGAGGTAGTTTTGGAACTAACTGATGATTTCAGGGGATAGACCTCGAGCAAGATGTTTTGCTAAGAGAATATGGTGGTTGACCAAATCAAATGCTTTCGTGAAGTCTATGTAAATGGATCCCTCCTGTTTGCCATGCCACTGTCTAGAGCTGTGTGAAGAAAGTTTGTGTATTCAATGAGTGCAGTAGAGGTGCTATGTGCTTTGTGGAAGTCATGCTGCTGGTGACATTGTGTGATCTATTTGTTTAGGTATTCCGTTAATTGATCAGACACGGCTCTCTCTAGGGCTTTAGATAGGGAGGAGAGGATGGAGATGGATCTATAATTTGAGTGCAAGGCATGGTCTCCATTTGTATGCACTGGGGTAACTTGGGCCATTTTCCAAAGCCTGAGAAACTGTTCAAGCATGAGGGTCTTGCTAAACAGTTTTGTGATGGGGGTTACAAATTTGTCCAGGGTAACAGTTACTATCTTCATATTGATAGAGTCACTGCTTACTCTAGTTTTGCCTAATACTCGTGTAATGTATTTTTTGGTGTACGAGGTGAATACCTATTTAAAGTAAAAAGTGGGTATGTCAGCTCTGGAGGGTGTTAGGATTGAGAGAGTCTAGCATAGCAACGGTTGCCCTTTCAGGAAGGAAGGAAGGCAGTCCAGGGGGAGGGTGCTACTGAGATCAGTGAAGGATGAATTGACTATGTCTGCTATTTCCAAGGGGCTTTGAGTGATTATTGTGTGATTACCCCATTGTGGGTTAACAAAGTGGGTTGCATTTGTTAGTTTTTATCAGTTATTTCCTTGAGTTTGGCCTAAAACAATTTCCCATTACCCAAGCGATTCCCAAATTGTTCCCTATAGTAATTCACTTTAACTGACATGATCTTGCGGGTACAACTGTTCCTGGCAGCCTTAAAAGTTTGAAGGTCAACTGGCCTTCCTGTTGCTTTGACTCTGTACTAGTGGTGATCCCTGGTACGCATATGTTATTATTATTTAGCTTTAGTTAACCAGGTAGGGACACTAGACTAAACATCTGACTATTTTCAGGTATGACTCGTGACAGAACAGGAATTGAAAGAACATACAGAGTACAACTTGAAGCAAGTAAGGCAGATACACTGAAAATCAAAAAAGCATAACATACATAAAAGATAACTCAAGTTTCAGCTGTGACTCAGTAAAATATAAAATCAAATACAGAGTCAAAATGACAATGTTCAAAGCAATGTACACAGATATATACAAAATTTACACACTAACACAGGACCACACCAAGGCGGGCAATCAACCACAGCAGGACCGGAGCCAAGGAACACTGCAGGTAATCAAGGTAATCAGGGGGGTTTAAGGCAGACACATACTGAGGTGAGCTTCAAGTGTGTCCACAGGGAGGTTCGTAGGCATGCCTGGGAGGAGGAGGAGGAGGACCGGACCTGAACCGGAAGGGAGTTCCATAATCTGGGTGCACATGACGCAAAATTCCTGTCCCCCATTTGGGTGTGACTCACAGGAACCTTAAGGATGGAGGGGCCCATAGACCTTAGGGAGTAAACAGTGGGGGCAGCAGGTACAAGAAGCTCTGCTAACCCAGGAGGGGTGCCTGAGCCCAGTACCTTACCGGTGAAGCAGCCCAAGACAAATTTCATGTTGTTGGACGGGGAGAGCCAGTTAAGCTTAGCATACAGATTGCAATGATGAGTAAGGTGAAGGGCTGCTAGTGCAAAGCGACAAATGTTATTGTAGGCAACAGTCCACCTAGTGAGGTGTACCATGGAAGTACGGGCAAAGAAAAGTAGCCCATAGCAAAGGGATGGTAGAAACACACCTCTGGCCAATGCTAGGCGAGCAACTGATGTAAGATTATTCTTTGCCCTATACGCCAGGCCCAACTTCTAGTTAACAGTACAAAATACATTACAGATGTGGTGACCAAGATCAAACTGAGGGTCAAGCGTCACCCCAAGGTATTTGACGAAGTCGGTGATGAGAACGGGAGCACCATCATTACCAAAGATACACAGAGGGACAGAGGAGGCCTTTAACTTAGCCAGGGAGCCAAACAGCATGGTCTGAGTCTTTTAAAGATTTAGGACCAGCTTATGAGACGATATCCAGGATTGGATACTCCTGAAATCCTCACTCAATTGGTGGTTAATGACCACAACATCTCGAGCATGAGTGAGAATAACGAGGTCGACAGCATATAGTATGTACCTGCAGGAGGCAGCAGAAGAGGGAAGATCATTGATGAATATAGAGAAGAGCAGGGGTCCAAGGACTGACCCCTGGGGAACCCCTGAGGACACTACGGTGATGTCCAAAGAGCACCTTACTATATTTGGTAAGTTATTGTCTGCCCTGAAGGTAATTGGAGAAACAACTGAGGAGGGGACAGGCCCAGAGATCTAAGTTGAGTGCAAAGTAGTACATGGTCAACTAGGTCAAAGACCTTAGAGAGAGCTCAATAAAGATAGCCCCAGAGAGTCTGCCCTGGTCCATAGCAGTCCTTATCCCCAAAGTGACAGTGATCAGGGCTGAAGTTGTACTGTGTCCTTTTTGAAAGCCATGCTGCAAGAGAGACAATAGTTCATGAGACTGAATGTAATCCTTGAGTTGCTCTGCTACAACTTTCTCAAGAAGCTTACTGATAGCAGACAAGATGGCAATTGGTTGATAGTTGTCAAGAATCCTAAGGTTGCCCTGTTTGAATACAGGGACAACCCTCGCCACCTTCCATAGGTCAGGGATAACCCCAGAGGTTAAGGGTAGGTTGACGATATGGGCCACAGGAGAGGCAATGAAGGCAGCATCAAGGCAGAGAAGCTTGGGTTCCATACCATCGTGGCCAGCACTAGAAAAGGGGGAGAGACCAGAGAGCAATCTCTGTATCTCTTGTGCTGTGACAGCCTTGAAGTAGAACAGAGGATGGGAGGTAGGTGCCAGTTGAGGAGGAGGAACCTGGTCAGGCCTGTCACAACCATTGGAGGAGAATAGAGAGGTGAAGGCGGACAGGTCAGAGAAATGTGAGTTAAATGCATTGGCGATGGTTAGCGGATTATTACAGCTAGCACCGTCAATAAGCATGTCAGGAGCCTCAGAGGTGGAGGAGCCACTCACTATATTTTTAATATTCCTCCAAAAATTCCTAGGGTCCTTAGCTGAAGTCTGTAAGGCAGTTTTGCAAAATTCACTTTTTGCAGCCCTGATCGCCTTTTTGCATTCATTCCTGAGCCTCCTGTAATGCTGAAATATGGCCTGGTCCATCGAGACCTTAAAATTGGCCCAGCACTTGTCTCTAGCCCTTATGAGAGCAAGGAGGCTCCCATGCAACCATTTTGTAGCAGCCCCCTTACCCTCCGTCTGACCAGGGGGACATGCTTATCCTGTAGTACCCCAAAGGTACTAAGGAAATGACTGACTGCGGAGGAGGCAGTTTGGGCATCCATCACTTCAGACCAGTCCGTGATCATAAGATCCTCCTGGAAAGACCCCATGTTCAAGTAGATGCTATGTTATCCAGCCATTACTGGGCCCTTTAGCTCTGCATTTCCATATCGGGGCAAAGATGTCACAGGCTCTAGTGAATGTGGCTATGACGTGGTACAGTGCCTGGTCCAGATCCTGGAGGGAGTCAAGGGGAGACCAGTCAAGTTGTGAAAGATCATTTTTAAGTTGGGTTAACTGGCCTTTGCGAAGTACTCTACTTTTGAGGGCAGCGGGACAAGGTTTCAGGGTTTTGTTGGACCATTTACACAATACAGAGGAATGTCACTAATTGTGTCTGGTAGTACCGTTACTTCAATGATTCTTTCCGTGTAGCTTGTGAACACCCAATCAGTCAATGTGCTGGTCCCAGTGTGATAGTTAATTCTTGTGGCTTCCTTCACCATCTGTGTTAGCTAAAGATTATTTATCAGGTCCTTCTGATTGGCAGTGTCTTGTGACAGCCAGTTAACGTTGAAATCTCTTAGCACAACATGTTCCCATTGCTTACTACTCCTAAAGATGTGTTCAGAGAATTTTGTTAGCCCTGGGTTCTGCTTACCAGGAGGTAGGTAGACTATGGTTACTACTAGGGATTTGCTGTTTTTCCCTAGTAAGAGCTTTGTGGAGAGTAGTTGTATGTCATTGGAATTGTCACCTGTGTTGAGCATATGTCCTTGAATGTGGCCCTTCAGATACACTGGGCAGCCACACAGCTCTTTTAGTTAGCCTATCCAGTCATAAAAAGGTATACCCATCCAGTGTAAGAGAAGAGTCTGGTATTTTGGAGCATTACTTTAAAACTCTCAAAGCAACTTCCTTCCCCCCACACTCCCACTATAAGTACCACAGAAGATGTAATTCACACTGTGTTAACACAGTGTTTATGAGTTGATTTCAGAACACAGTGGCCGCATGAGTGTGCACACTGGGTTCTTAAATCAACTTGTACAGATTAACGTAGGTTCAGTAGCGAGCCTAGATCATTAGGGGCAGCAGAGGGGAGGAGGATTAAGCATCCCAGAGGACACTCTCTTCCTCTGGGGAGGGAGGGCATTATGCTCTGCTATAACATTGCCACCGAGGTGACCATAGGTGAAGATGCAGCACAAGCCGTGGATTGAGGGAGATGCTCCCAACGGAAGATGCAAGCACCTATCAGGCTGTCAGCTCCACAGAGCATCTGAGGGTCAGAATGAAAAATGGGGGAAAGAAGCAGTGGTTGTGGCAGGATGACACTCGTGGTTCCCCACAGACCCCACACTGCCTACTGGAGCCAGGACCTGTCGAACAAAGTAAGGATGTCCAGAGGGGGCTTGGGATACCCCCAACAACCCCGCTACAAGGGGAAAGCTGTAGAGGAACGGACAGGTCCCACATGCAAGTCCCAGAGATAGTGGGGGATGGAGTTGGATGACACCTTAGAGCTGAAGGGGACCAGCCAGGTGCAGGGAAAAAAAGTATTTTTTGTTGTTGTTGGTGGTGGGGGGGGGGTTTGTTCTAGTACACGTATCAGGAGTTGTTGATTTCAGCATAGAGTGATCACACTTGTGGCTGTGCCATGCTATGCCACTTGTGCGGTTACTGTGTTCTGAAATCAGCTAGTATGGATACACAAGCATTTTTGGGTGGGGGTGGTGATATAGTGCACAACTGGATATGTAGCCACATGGTACAGTTGCAATTTTGTTAACTATGTCTAGATTGTATCACATGTGCATACCCATTAGTCGCTGTCAGAGCCACTACTAATGACTGGAATCTTTTTTATACTGTCAAAGAGCTTGGTTGCCTGCAAAAATAAACAAAAAAAAATCAGTACAATGTTACATTCCTGTGTGTGTCCTTGTCTGTGCTGTTTTTAACCTTGTATTATATTAAATGTCATATACGTAGCGTTAAAGGATGGCTGGTGGTATCATTACGGAAGACTGAAACCTGTTTGCTCGACACCCATAAGCCCGAGACCTAAATCCTGACACCAAAAATCCTGACAGTGGGATTTGGCCTGCGGCAGAGTTAGTTATAATAATTATGGAGGGTGTGGGGGGAAAAGCCCCCCAGAAACATGAAAAAACAGTCAGCTGCGGGAAAAATCCCACTGTCAGGATTTTTGGTGTTGGCATCTTGGTTTCGGGATTACGGGTGTTGGACAAATGAGTTTCAGTCTCCTGTAGTACATCCTGGCTAGTGGAAACAGGAGCCCAGGAATTTATCCATAATATTATTTGCTGTCTCCTCGTGACTCACTTTAACAGATATCAGACTGTTGGTCTGCATCGTTACAGTGTTGCTCAGAATATTTGATATTTCAAGCTGTTTTTTATCAGTAAATTTGGAGTAAACATTAATACTCTATCACACATGCCCACACAATGCAATGCATCATGGGCTGCATATGCAAATCACCACAGAATGTTATGCTGGTCCAACTTTAAGCAGAATTGTATAGTGCCGAAAGGCCTCTCACACAGTTTGCAAAGGGTGCTAACAGAAGACATAGACACGTGTTTCGTCCTACCAGGACTCATCAGTATGCCTCGTCTGTTTGACACCCCAGTGGAATGGACCAGCTACCCTTAAGACAGTGTGTCTTGGGTATGTTGTGGTGAACCAATTAAAATAAAAACTATTTAAAAGACAAAAGAACCTCTGTGCAAACACTGGGCAAGGGTTACCCAAAGGGCATTTGGCTGAGAAGCCAAGTTTCAAGAAAATACAAAATCACACATGCCCACACAATGCAAAGCATCATGGGCTGCATATGCAAATCACCACAGAATGTTATGCTGGTCCAACTTTAAGCAGAATTGCATGGTGCCGAAAGGCCTCTCACACAGTTTGCAAAGGGTGCTATCAGAAGACATAGACACGTGTTTTGTCCTGTTTCGTTTGTGCACAGAGGTTCTTTGATGAGTCCTGGTAGGACGAAACACATGTCTATGTCTTCTGTTAGCACCCTTAGCATAACATTCTGTGGTGATTTGCATATGCAGCCCATGATGCTTTGCATTGTGTGGGCATGTGTGATTTTGTATTTTCTTGAAACTTGGCTTCCCAGCCAAATGCCCTTTGGGGTAACCCTTGCCTCAGTGTTTGTGCGCAGAGGTTCTTTGTCTTTTAAATAGTTTTTTATTTTAATGGTTCACACAACATATCCAAGACACACTAGTCTTAAGGGTAGCTGGTCCATTCCACTGGGGTGTCAAACAGATGAGGCATACTGATGAGTCCTGGCAGGACGTAAACACGGTTCGATGTCTTCTGTTAAATCTTGCAAACTGTGTGAGAGGCCTTTCGGCACCATGCAATTCTGCTTAAAGTTGGACCAGCATAACATTCTGTGGTGATTTGCATATGCAGCCCATGATGCTTTGCATTGTGTGGGCATGTGTGATTTTGTATTTTCTTGAAACTTGGCTTTCCAGCCAAATGCCCTTTGGGGTAACCCTTGCCTCAGTGTTTGCGCACAGAGGTTCTTTGTCTTATTAATACTCTATACTTGTCTGTGCCCAGGTATCTGAATAATTTCATTCTTGGAAAAGCCTGAGTTAGACAGCTTTTGTATGAAAAGCTTATGGGCGTTGTGGTTAGTAAGGCATCATTCTAATGTTATATTGTCATTAGAATTCATATCTTTTACAATACCAGAAATTTTTTGATCCCTGTCAGTTGTTTCTTATATCACTAGGACACTTGTCCTTTCTTGCTTATGTTAAGGCTGGCAGTATAGCCCAGAGGTTAGAGTAATGAGTTGTGAAGGAGCTTGGTACATCCACAAGACTTGGGTTTGATTCCCATAACCTCCACTTAGGTACATTGAGACCACAGAACACAATGTCTTGGAACCATGTTCCAAGTTCCAAGACCACGTCTTCTGTGCCTGAAAACAGGCATTGGGCCTAGTGGGCCTTACTTCTTTATCAAAGAATAAAAAATAAAAACAATTTAAAAACAAAAGTGTTTACACATAGGAAAAAAGGTGAGTCCTCAGAATTTGTTTTAGCTGACCTTTGCTTCAAGTAAACCATGTATTTTGCCACAGGGCATCCCAGCAGACTGGAGGAAGTTGCATATGCCCTAGGCCTAATGCATGAAACGTCCTTGGGGTTGGTACCAGTCCTCTTCTTTGTTTGATGTTAATGGAATAATTCTAGATATTCAAGCCTGTTTTCATCACTTTTCCAGCATATGTTGTCCAGATGGGTGCTGCGTATCTTAGTATTGCTGCACACACCAAAATAGACACTCTCCATTAGCTACAAAGGGTTAATGAGTGACTGTGGGGATTGAGGACCTAATTGCCCTCTTTCATAAAGTTAATCTATTAGTTCATCTGTTAGGTCACCTGCTGCCCTGCTCCTGCCTCCTTTGCCTATGGTCTTCAATTGTTTTTGCTGTGAAAGTGATACCAGAGGGATATTCTCAAACTCATGTGCCTTTGTCAAAGATAATGGGTAGCCCATGCCATGGATCAAAGGGGGTGTTCAGTACTCTGGCACATTGACCTTAGCGTTAATGGCTCATACTTGAGGCCATCCTTTTTTAGCATTCATTATGAAATAACATCGATATTGGTTTAAATCAATGGCTGGGAGCAGATGTAGATCCCTATTTTCCGAGTTCTTTTAATACAATTGTTAAAAATCATGATGTCTATTTGCGTCTTCTTTGTGGTGCTTGTATTCTTTTGCTGGCATATAAAAAAAAAAGTCTTCGTTGTCAAACTTAACTGTGTTATGTAATTGCTTACTAGCGCTGTACTAGGTTAATTCGAAATGCTCCACGTTTGCTGACACCAACACAGTGAACTACATCCCTGTTGGCAAAATCAACACTTTGTCGACAGGTCGCTGTGTTGGTGTGCCCAAGACAGGGGCACACTGTCTCACAGTACTGCACCCAGGCACCGAATCAACTCCAACTGGAGTTGAAAATCCTATAGATGGGGGGGCGGGGGGAAGAGCCCCCACATGGGGGGGTTTGGGGGAAAAGCCCCCAATAGAAAAAAACGGACAAGGAGACACACTGGAATCATGTAAACTGCAACTTGCGGTCGACATGATACTAGTCGGTGAGATGCCGGTCGACAAAAGGGTTGTTGAACCAGCATCGTTAGAGCCGGTTCATTTGGTGCCAAGACATTGTGTTCTGTGGTCTCAATGTTTGCATTTGCTATTTCACTCGGCAATGCTTCTACACCTTCATTAGTATGCATCTGAGCAATAGAATAGTTTTCCTCTGATACATCTGCATTGATGTTCACAGTTTTAGGCAATATGTGTTCAGCGACAGTCTAACTAACAGTAATTTCCTGAATTGCAAGGAGAGAGAGGTCTTCTTCCATGAATATATCTGAATCATTTGTGTGCTATGTTATAATCTCATGCAGCTCTATTTCAGAGCTTGAGTTTCGGCGTGCCATTATTATTGGTTACTAGGTGGCTAGAACGGGGAGAGGTGGAGTTTCTTTACTGCCAGATAAATTAGCAAAAAAGGAAAGTTAATGACCATCTTGAAGGAAAGACTGGTGGAATTCCTGAAAGTAAACAACAGCCTTCAGGACACCAGGCAACATGGATTCATCCAGGGGAGATCTTGCCAAATTTATCTGGTCGAATTTTTTGACTGGGTGACAAGATCTCTAGATGGTAGTTGGCCGGTTGATGTCTTATATCTGGACTTCAGCAAGGCATTTGACTGTGCTGCATGGGAGACTACTGGGCAAGCTGAGGAACTTGGGGGTTGGGGATAAGATTGTCAAGTGGACTGGGAACTGGCTGAGTAGCAGACAGCAGAGGATGGTGGTAAGGGAGAGCTCTTGACACTTAAGAGGGTCACTAGTGGGGTCCTGCAGAGGATCAGTTCTAGGTTCACTGCTATTTGTTGCTTTCATTGCAGACATTGCGGAGGGAGTTACAAGTAAAATGAGCCTGTTCGGAGATTACTCCAAATTAGGAGCGATGGTGGACAGTGAGGAGGGGAAGGGAGGAGAATGCTCCAGGAAGATCTGAAAAGACTGGAACAGTGGTCAAAGACGTGGCAGTTGGGGTTCAATGCTAGGAAATGTAGTGTACTGCATTTAGGGGCTAGGAATCCAGGATAGAGCTATTAGTAGGGATGTAAGTTCATCATGGATGAGGTTTTAATGACTCATTGTTTGTTCATGAAATCATTAGTAAACAGCAGTAAATGTTGTGGTACTGTCATCATTGCTACATTCTGATGACACTAGTGAAAGTCATGGAAGTCCTGAATAAAGATAGAACGTCATAGAATCAATGACGTGTATGACTGCCATGACAAACTTACATCCCTAGCTATTAATACTTACTCTGCCACTAAGGCCTTCTGTTTTCCACGTTATTCCTTCCTACCCCTTACTCCATGCCTATTCTTTAACACACTTCCTTATCCCTACACCTTACCCACAATCCATTTCCCTATATTCATTGTCCTCTCTATTGTGCCACCCTCCTTATTAAATATGTCTAGTTACTTCCTTATCTCCTTCCCTGCTCACCCCCCATTGACCATTTGACTACCTGCTTACCTCTCCTCTCACTGCCTAGGCCATCTGTCCTACTGCCACTCCCTCCACCACCTGTCCCTTGTTAATCCTACTTGGCCTCCTTAGCCATGTCTTGCGTTCTTTCCCCCATACTCTACTCCTTCCCTCTCATATTTTCTTACTGTTTGCCCTACATACTACTCCTGTTGCACTTCTGTACACCGTGCTTCTTAGATCGCCTTCCTTATCCTCTCTTTTTACCCTTTCTCTTGCCTCCCTTTATTTTTTACTTACCTGCTGAATTACATATATAAAATGTTTAGAATTTAATTTTAGGTATTTTGCTATTGATATGTATTGTATTTTATGTCTATATTTTACTTGTTGTACCCTTTTGTAGAAATGTACTCTATTCCATGATTGTATTTGCACTGCTGTGCCTACTATGTACTATATTTTTTCCTTTTTCTTTCCTTTTTTGTTTTCTGTATGTATGAAGGTCATGTACTTTGCTCTCCCAGGGCCACCTTGAAAATTAGTTGTCTCAATGGTGATTTTCCTGGTTAAATAAAAATTGAATTGAATTTGGGGGGGGGACAGTTATTCACTTCTGAGGAGGAAATGGATCTGGGAGTGGTGATCACAGGTAAAATGAATTACTCAGAACTATGTAGGAAAGTTGTGTTCAAAGCAAACTGAACGCTGGGATGTATGGCTAGGGGGGTCACTTTGAGGAGGGAAGAGGTTATCCTGCCACTGTACAAATCCTTGGTGAGGCCTCACCTGGAGTACCATGTGCAGCTCTGGCGCACATAGCTAAAGAAGGATGTCATGCTCCTGGAGGGTGACAAAAATGAGCCGCGGAATGGGGGAGAAACTTTATGAGGAGAGACTGAGAGGGCTCAACATGTACTCCCTGGAGGAGAGGAGGGACAGAGGGAATATGACTGAAATCTTTAAGCACTTGAGGGGCATCAACAGAGTTAGCACTGAGGGTTTGTTTAGACTGAAGGGGAAGGGACCACGAGGGGACATAGGCTGAAACTGGTGGTGGGGAAGTACAGGAGAGAACTGAGGAGGCACTACTTCATGGAAAGGGTGGTAGAGCCGTAAAATGCACTACCTGAGGAGGACGAGGACGAGTAAGGACGAGCTCACTGGAATCGGTGGGGAGTTTTAAAATGGGTTGGATAGGTTCATGGGCAAGGTACTGTACAAGTAGGGAGGGAAGTGAACAGAGGGGGAACTCAGGGAGGGAACCTTTGGAGGAAGGGGGGATGGGGGGGCAGCAGCAGTGACTCAATTGTGAGCTGCGTTTTGAACAGATGCGCTAGACCTTATGGCCTAAATCTGCTGGCATTGTCATATGTTCATATGTTAAGTGGTTTAAGATGGTGCTATTTCTAATATTATTCCCTATTCTACCTCAGTTCACTCTCCCCCCCAATCGTGTCCCCCTAATTATATACTCCCCTGACTTCCCTTCCCCAGTACCCCCTCTACCACCCTAGCCCATCTCCTCTCTTGTTGTTCCCACTCACCTCGCCCTCCCACTCCTCTCCTTCCTCCCCTCCTAAGCCTCTGCTTCCCCTTCTCCTATAATCTTAAATCGCTTTACTTGGACCTTGCTTGCTCTCCTCACCCCCCCCCCACACCACTCCTAACACCTAACGCTTGCTGCTCTCTTTCTTTCTCACATGACAAAGTCTTCACTGACTGCATTGCTTCCCTATCTTATTTATGCCTACCTCTCTCTCCCTACATCCACCCCTTGCTTCTTTCCTTCTATCTCACCTGACAAAGTCATCTATGACAGCACTGCTCCTCCCCTACTTTTGCCAAAGCCCTAACCCTGACCAGGTGCTCTCCCCCCGCCCCCTTCCTTCTGTTACCTCCTCCCTCTGTACCCTTCCTTGTCAGTGCACAGTCTAACACGTTGTCATCATATTTGTTTTGGCTCTTACTTGTACAGCTTATGTAAACTTGTTCAATGCCTGCTATTTTATTTGCTCTATATTGTTTACTTCCCTAGGGTTCTAGTTGTATGACTCAGAACCTTTGTAAAATAACCCTTGGTTCAAAGGTATTTTAATCCTATCTATCAGTAAATAAAATATTGATAGGCACATACTGGCAGGTGATGTTTTCTTTTAATTTTTTACATCTGCAGGGCAGAGCTCTGTATGCCATCTTGCTGTCACAGAGAGGGAGATGGCACGTCACACTCCCAACAAAGTGAAAAAAATTTTGGAGTTGAAGCTCAATACGTCCGCTACTTGAAGCACTCCAGTGAGATGGAGAGAGACAGAGAGAGTGTTTGATTCATACATTTCCTACATGCAGCACAACTCATGTCAGCTCAAATTACAATCAGTGGATGCACTCAGTGTAAATGGTACATGGGGCAGCTTGTTAACTAAGCATCATTCACTGGTGAAATTCCTTCCTCCTGTCTTTTTAGTTCAGTCTTAAAGGAATGGGTTGATTGCTCCCTGGATTCCGGCACTCAACATTCCGTAACATAATATAAGGCTTCAAAGGATTTCTGTCATTGTGCTCAGTGTGTGTGTATGTGTGTGTGTTCTCGGTGGGGAACGGAAGATTCCCAAGAAAAGGTCTGTCCCCAATGCCACTGAAGTCTTTGTAACATACAGGGCATCACTCTTCCACAGTTTAGTAGGTTTAGTAGAACATATACAGTTGTCTTATATACCAGATCTACAGCAAAGGGAAATAAAAATTGCAATTTATCATTTCTCACATGATGCATTTGAATACTGAGTATGATAGTTCCCCCATGTGTCAATATTATTGTAAGCTGAGTGACTGAGTGAGCGAGTGAGTGAGTGAGTGAATGAGTGAATGAGTGAGTCAGGAGTGGATGGAAAGCTTAATGGTCAAATGTATGGCAGCTTAGAATCAATGCAAATAAGTGCAAAGTAATGCACATGGGAAACAAAAACCCAGGGGAAGAGTACACAATGAGGGGCACACCTCTCAACTGTACCACATTAGGAGGAACGTTCCTCATTTTACTTCACTAAAGCTCCCTGTTCCACATTGCAAGGACTTGTCTCACATTCAGTGTCAACATTTTAAAGCAGAAATCTTTAGTAAATGATGCAAAAAATATATTATTCAATTAATAACAGAATTTCTGAACATAAATGCAAACTTTTTAACAGTGTTTTGAGCTTCTTAGGTAAAGATTTGATTAAGTGTTCCACATTTTGCTCATTTGTTCCACATTTTGAGAGGCAATGTTCCACATTTGGGGGACAAAAGGTTGAGAGGTATGATGAAGGGTGACATACTAACGACTACAAAAATGGAAAGGGTCCTGGGGGTAGTCATATCAGATGACCTAAAGGTGAGCAAGCAATGTGAGAAGGCAGTAAGAAGGGCTGGCAAGATACTGGGATGCATAGGGAGAGGCATCACCAGTAGAAAACAAGAAGTTGATGAGACCTCATCTGGAGTACTGGATGCAGTTCTGGAGACCTTATCTACACAAGTACATAGACAAGATGGAGGTAGTCCAGAGGAGGGCAACTAAAATGGTGCAGGGTCTGCACCAGAAGACATACAAAGAGAGATTAAAGAATATTAATATGTATACCTTGAGGAAAGGAGGGAGAAGGGGGGCATGAGAGAAACTTTCAAGTACCTCAAGGGAATCAACAAAGTCCAAGAGGACAGTATCTTTCAGAAAAAAAGATGTGCAAGAACAAGGGGGCACAATTTGAAGATAGAGGGGGGATGGCTCAGAGGTAAAGTGAGGAAGTATTTTTTTCACAGAGAGGGTTGTGGATACATGGAACAGCCTTCATGAGGAGGTAATGGAGTCAAAAACAGTGGGGGAATTCAAGAATGCATGGGACAGACATAAGGCAATTCTAGTGGGGGGTAGGAGGAAGTAGGCTGTTGGTTAACTAGGATCTGCAGCTTATCCATTAGGTAGGGAAATGGGCAGACTAGGTGGGCCAAGCTGTCCTTCTCTGCCACCAAATTCTATGTTTCTATGTTAATGGTGAGAAGGTGACTCCTTTCTGGTTACTGAATTTTTTGGTAAGGCGGAGGGGATCGCTGTTTGACATTTCGGTGCCTGCAGTAGAACATGCAATATTTTATTATGTACCAGATCCATAGCAAAGGGAAATAATTGTGAGACACATGCCAACCATAATGAGAGAAGCCATCAGCAGCCTTATAGTATGATGACTGTGGAGTGTTCGAATGTAGGAACCAGTCAACATCAAAAGAATATTTCATTGCAGTAGGAGCGATTTGAGTTGGCTAGTCCATTGGCTCCATTAGTCAACCTGCAGCAATGTTTTTGCAACATGCAATGTTCGCAGAATTATGTTCTAGTCCACTGTCTGCAACTGACTTAAAAAGGTTAGCTGTCTTCCACACACTCACACTTTCTATCTGTTTTTACTGTGACAACTGTAAATTGTATTATCTTCTTCGGGGATATCTCTGTCGTCAGGTCACACCTGTGGAACTTAGCCGTCAGGCGCTAGGATCACACGGAAGCTTGTTCTGCAGCAGTCTATTAGGGGCCCCCGGCACCAACTTCAGGCTCTTACGTCACATGCCCAACATAACCGTGGGTGGCTCCGCTCCCTCCTCAGTTCTTTCCCGATGTCTACCATTCACACACAGACTCCTCGGAAGCTTCATCACTCAGTTTGACCACCAGAATTACTTACTGTTTTCTTTGATATCAATCTTTGAATCACTTTATTTTAAAGTGACTCATTTTGTCTTTGTATGTCAAGAACTACTCATCTGTTGGCTCTCTTCCATTGCTACAGCTGTGGAAAGAAGACTTCTTCTACTGATGACCATGAACTTTGTGTTTGCTGTCTCGGGCCTGGTCACAGCGCTCTTGCCTGTGAGCTTTACCTAACGTTCAACCTCACCACCCAGCTCCAATGTAAGAAAGCCCTGCAGAAGTGCCTCATGGAGCAACATGCAGCCAGCGGAGAGCAGGGGTCTTCCAGGGCCACCCTTCCCAGTCAGTAGCATCCTCTTTGGGCTCACAGGCCACCAAGGCCCGGAACAAGTCCTCGGTGAAACTTTTGTCAGGATAAGGACCGGCCTAAGGACTGCTACCCCCGAAGGAGATCCCAATCCCATTTTGCTGAAGTGGATCACAATGGGGTATCATTATATTTTTGAGGGCTTGAAAAAGTAAATAAACCTAAAAGAGGAGATAACTATAGAAATTCATTATTAAGTGCAGAAATGCACTAGATTTTTTTATATGAGAACCATAGATCACAGCATAAGAATGAATATAGAAACAAATTGGAATGCCTGCACCTAAAAACATCTGAGGGTTAGTGAAAGGGCATCAATGACAGACACTGCAGCAGTGAAATTTCATGAATAAATGATCATAACAAAAACACAGACAACAGCACAGATATCTAATTGGAAAAATTATGGACAGGATAACAGCAAAAACACATGGACACACACTACTAGACAAAAGAGTAAATGAGGAAAACAAATATTATAATATTTATAAACAAAGACTGCCTTATTGGATAAGGTCAAAGGTTTAAACACAAGGTATGAATGGTTAAAAGGTCAGAATGCTGGAATGACCTTGAAAGAATGAGAAACAGTTTTAAGATGTGATTTAATACATGCATGATAATAAACGGGCTAAGTGTTGTAATGGCCAGGATACAGTAATGACTAGTCATAATGTGGTACTCAATAAGAAAAACTGAAACATGTTTAATGCTGGATTTAATATATAAACTGATCAACAGGCAGTAGAAAAAATAGTTTAGAATACATGGGGCTAGATATTCAAAGGGCTCTGGTAATGCACCCTGGGGGAATATTCAAAAGGGTGACTTGCGCAGCACAAGTCCCAATGCACCGGGGTGCAATGTTAATGTATACGGCACATCTGAAGGGGACGTGCCCATGCATATGCGGCACATCCCGATATTCAGCCGGGGATGTGCAGCGCATATGCTGGCACAACCCCTCGATGTGCCGCACACCGGGGCTCAAAGTTGAGCCAGAAAAAAAAAAAGGCTCAAATGCTGGCCACCCACAGGCAGGCAGCTGTATTACAGGGTGCAACACAGCAACCACCAGCCGTAGGTGGCCACCCGCCCACCCAGAACACCGTCCACAAGCACCTGAATGGTCCCTGGTAATCTAATGCACCCCCCCTTCCTCCGGTAACCCCGATCGCCTGTATAATGTAATAAAGAATCATCCCTGGTAGTCTAGTGGCACCCCCCACCCCACCTGTACCCTGATCACAGGTCAACCCTCCACACCATACTCCCTAGTTGTCCAGTATCACCCCCACCCACACAGGGTCCCCTTTCCACACAACTCCTCCCTATCATTGACAGCAGCTGCAACCCACCTGCATATCGCCTGGTCAGTCACGAATGACAGCTATAGTATGAGCTGTAAGCCCGTTGGTTCATCAGGGACCAATGGGCTTGCAAGGCATACTGTACTATATAGTCACAAATATGTGAATGCACTTCATTCACATATTTGCGATTGTCTAGTACAGAGTATGCCCTGCAAGCCCATTGGTCCACAGTGTGCACTCAATGGGCTTACAGCTCATACTGTGCCGCTGTCATTTGGCAGGCAGCTGGGTGGCATGCGGGTCGGGTTGCAGCTGCCTGCCAATGATGGGGGGGGAGCTGGGTGGACAGAGGGTTCTGTATGGGTGGGGGTGTGGGGGTGTCACTGGATCACCAGGGAGTATGGCATGGAGGGTTTACCTGCAATCGGGGTATGGGTGGGGTGGGGGTGCCACCAGACTACAAGGGATGATTCTTTATTACATGTATGGTGTATGTCCACCATAAAGAAGATGGCCACCTGGCTGGGCGTGCTATTGCTTGCTGTCTGAGATTTGTTGCAGTAAACGGTTTTAACCTGTTCAAAAGCTCCATTATATTTTTCTTTGATAGCGGCATTTCAATCGCTTCATTTTAAATCTGCTTGTGTTTGTGGGCGCTAGTCCGACGGCTTTTTATTCCTGGATTGGGGCTTTCTGAGGCAGATTCCTGGATTGTTGTGAAGTGGGCTGCCACTCTCTGTTCCCTGACTGTGGCTGAGTATCGATGCCGCAACAATGCCACAACAATCTTTTCTGGAGTTTGGTCGAATGATCCACATTTTGCCTGGCACGAGTGTTGCACTTGGCGCGACTGTTGGACTTATTCACTCCTAGAATATATACCGAACGGTTTATTTCACTCTCTGTTCGCTGGATATCGGTGGGCCCAGTGATCTCTGACTTTATTTGGGAAGAATTTGTGTAAGCTGTGAATGTTGGACTTGCCAAACTGTTTGGATTATCTTCCTACCCTATCCTGGACTTTGTTTTATTCTGTATCATAAATACTGTGGGTCAGGGTTTACAATTTGTTCTGGCCTTATCTTTGGCTTTTATGGTTTGAGCTTATGTTACTTTTGGAAGGACTGCAGATTTCGATGAAGGTGGATTACTTCTAAACTGGACTCCAAGTGGTGGTCTTTTGGACTATTTCATGGATTTTATCTGGATGTGAGGACTTTGGACCTTAATTCCCCTACTATTATTACCCTAATTGGTGAAGCCCAGCCCCTGCAGACTAAAGTGGTGCAGAGGTTGGGCCTCCATCGCTGGGGAGTCAGTGGGTGGCGGCCTTTGCCTCTAGGGAACCTCTGGGAACCTAATTCATTGGGCTCCATTGGGGTCTCATGGCAATCGCTGTAGTACCGTGATAGGCTAGGGTTCTACCTTCAGGTTTTAGTTTGGGAAGGAAGCTAGTCCTGAAAATGTTCTAGTGCTTGCTTTGGTGGTAAGACTGTTCTACGATATAAAATCCCATATGAATCAGTGAGAGAGTTTCTGGGGTCTTATCTACAGGTTATGTCTCTAGTTCCTGGTTCTGTGCCTTTCCATTATTAACATATTTTCATATGGAGTATCCCTCTGCCTTTGGAAGTTCTGGCAGTGAGAGTGCCTAGGATTGGGGATGTTTATTCTGTGACTTTGCCTTAAACACTTTTTTGTAAATTTTGTGTTTTGAGGTTTTGTTATTTCATTTCTGTATTATTTCTCATAAGTATATATGGTAGTGAGAGTACCATTCAGTCTCCCTTGGCTTCCATAGTGAGATTATTGTGTAGCCCAGGGGTTTATTTTATTCGGTCTTTAGTTTATTAGTTTTATTTAGTAAAATTTAGATAAGGGTTGTTTTTGGGGTATCAGTTAGTGAGAGTTCCTGGTTCCCGGGGATTTTATTTTATGCTATTATTTTTTTTTTTGTTTTAGCTTTCACTTTTGTTTTGTGGGTTTTGGGATTTTGCAGTGTTTTATGTTTTTAATGTTTTAGGAGCTTTTAAGTTTAGACTGCAACTTTATCTTATTTATTTATTTATTTATTTGTTTTTGTTAACCGGGTAAGCACACTAGACAGCCAAGTGCTTATTTTCAGGTGTGACCCTTAATCTTTGACTGTGTTAGGAAATTAGGATTCTTTGTGTTGTTTTGCCACAGTTTTGTGGCATTTTGGGGAATGTGCCTGCTTGCTCCCCCAGTACTGTGCTTTTCGGCCTCCTCTCTCCATGCCCTCCACCCGTTCTTGCCCTCCCCACCTGCCTCCATCTACCAGCACTGTAGGGTGCTGGGGATTGCTCACAGGGGTGTTGGGCAGGGTCAGGCAGGGGGGCATGGATATTGCAGCTCAAATGAGTGGTTCTGTCCCATAGGGGTTGTTGGGACTAGAAGATGCCCTGGGGTGAAATGGTGTCTGGAATGTGGTGATCCATGTCTAGTCCCCATACCCAAGGGCTCCTCCTTTTTGGGTGGGCAAGTAGCTGGGACAGCTCATGAACATCGTTCAACCCAGGCATTGTTATGCAATGCCAGGTCCATTATGAACAAAACTGCACTTAACTGTGGTTCAGAGCTCAGTGCTTATGTTACATACTGTAGCTGGATGCTGAAGGTTGTGCTTGGATACAGAGGCCAGACCAGTAAGTAGGATAATGCTTGCAAGGTTTTAGTAGTACAAAATAATTTGTGCTTAGGTACTTTAGCGTAGACATGAGCAAGTCAGTGATTATAGTACATATGAACTGGATAGTATGCAAGGTGCTTAGATGCTTGAACTGATGAGTCACTTGTTATGATTTGATAGTTTTGGCCTTTCCCTGTATCCCACCGTAGGAAGGATGCTTAGTTCAGTATTATGAGACCCCCCAAAAATAATGATATCAACGATTGTTCTGTATCTAACTGTTGAAGGAGTCGAGTAGGAAGACAACCACAAGAAAATGAGTAGTAGTATGATCACCTCCTCCAACTCCGGAGAGTGTGACCAGTAGCACGCAGGAGAGGAAAAACCTCCTTGGGTAAAAACTCTAAGGACCTATGGCTACTGACCCGCCCGTCCTTCTGGGCATACTAAAGGAGAGTAATTATGTTTCAATTAATCAGCTAATCCCAATCCCAAAGTGGTAGAACCAGATCCAGAGAAATGGAGAACTGAAGACGTATTGAATCGAGACATGAAGGTGAACAGAGCAAGCATCTATCAGGTAAACTCCAAGTTTGAAAATCCATGAGCGGCCGGAATGGTAGGAGAGTGGAATCCATGTTGAAATAAATTTGAAATGATGAGTTGCAGTGGTAATAGTCCAGAAATTCCATGATGAGCATAATGAACTCAAACAATGAGTAGTATAAATTGAGGAAGCCAAAGCAAGAAAGCCTTCCCCGAGACAAAACCACAGTTAAGTCAATAGCACTAAAGAGGGTAGATTGTATGCTTAAGTCATGATATAGAAAGGCCGAAGGCAGTAGAGCTATGCTGAGAATCCAGGCAGGAATTGAAGGCAGTAGATCCGAATCAATGCAGCATGTCAGTAGGAAGCATCCAAGGGAGTATAAGAGCGAGCCCAATAGGTGAGGATATGCAGCTGAACTATGTAGGTTAGATGAGGTAGGAAGTAGCAGAAGTAGTGTTGACCACACGTAGGTCAGCTAGTAAGTAAGTGGAGACCGGGAGCGAGCCCCATATAGACTAGCATGCACAACTGGACCCCTCATAGGTCATCTGGTAAGGGAAGTAGAGTGGCAGCTAGCCCCATGTAAGCTAGTATGCACAGTTGGACCCCTCATAGGCCAACTAGTAAGGGAAGTAGAGTGGCAGCTAACCCCATGTAAGGTAGCATGCGCAGCTGGACCCCTTGTAGGTCAACTGGTGAGGGAAGTAAAGTGGCAGCTAGCCCCACATAAACTAGTATGCACAGCTGGACCCCTCGTAGGTAACTGGTAAGGGAAGTAGAGTGGCAGCTAGCCCCATGTAAAGTAGCATGCACAGCTGGGCCCCTTGTAGGTCAGCTGGTAAGGGAAGTAGAGTGGCAGCTAGCCCCACGTAAGGTAGCATGCACAGCTGGACCCCTTTAGGTCAGCTGGTAAGGGAAGTAGAGTGGCAGCTAGCCCAAATGAGTAGCATGCCAGCTGGACCCCTTGTAGGTCAGCTGGTAAGGGAAGTAGAGTGGCAGCTAGCCCCACGTAAGGTAGCATGCACAGCTGGACCCCTTGTAGGTCAACTGGTAAGGTAAGTAAGTAGTGGCAGCTAAACCCCATAAAGGAGAGCCAGTATGGCTGGACCACACGTATGTCAGCCGGTAACAACAGGTAGTATGTCACAGCTAAACCCCACGAAGGTTAGCAGGCGTGGCCGAACCACGTAGGACAGCTGGCAATGAGTAGGCAGCTAGGCACCACGAAGATAGCTATAAGGAAGCACCATATAGTGCCAGATATATTGTTGTCTCATGCGAACTGGGCATACCGAAGCTTGGATACTAATATAGGTGATGCCAGCATTCACTCCTAGTGAGGGTGCAGTTACTGTACAGTGTAGGGAGCGAATGTCCATTGTCTGCGGTACAGGTATATAGTGTAAGGACTGGGTCATCTCGAAGCCAACAGTAGGAAGCAGAATGGGGAGCAATAATGGAGAATGAAGCAATGTGGACTGTTGCAGCAGGTGTCATCTGGAGGCTGGAAGCAGGCCATCCAGTTCCCAGAATGAGGAACAATATGCAGTACCAGAACGCAGCCAAGATGTTGCATATTATGCCAGAGTGTGCCAGAATACGAAGGTAAAGTAGGCTTAGGGAAAGAGGTGTAGGACTACTAAAGAGCCCACTATCAGTAGCTACGCAAGTGTGGCAAGCTGTAATGACATCTTTGAGTTGGATAGTCCTGAAGTCCATGAATGCTCTTGCCACGTACACCAAGTCGATGTCTCTGATCAGAAAAACATGCTGTGTAAGACACATCTGCACCTGGATTGTTCAGAAGGATAAGCAGGCAAAGGGGAAGCAGATGCGAGTGTAAGAGGGTCCGCAGGTGGCGCTGAAAGTGCTGAGAAGGGGGATTCAGAAGCAGCGAGTACTGCAGCAAGCAGGATTCCAGCTTGGTGGTAGCTGGAAAGCTCTGAAAACATAGCAAATTAGCTAACCATGACCGTGGAGATGCAGGAGGCAGTAGGGAATTCAGGGTCCATAGCGATCCCATTACACGTCAAGCAGGTAAGCGAAAGTCCTGATCTGGTAGCAGGCTAAAGCAATAAAGAAAGTTCGGTAAAAGTCAACAGCTGCAGAATAGGGAGTGCTTTACATACTGGCCCCCACCATGCTGCCCACTCCGGAGCAGAAAGCATAAGGTAGTATTGTGATGCGGCTCGTAAGGCAGGCAAGGAAAGGTACAGGCCACAAATACACCAGCGGCAGCTGTAGCACAGCACTCGGGGAATGGTGTTCGGAAGGCAAAGGCTCCGAGTGGCATAACGGTGTTCCATTGTTTCTAAGGCAGCACAATCCGAGGTAAATAGCAAATAGGCAGGATGCAACTGAACAATGTAGATGATCCGAAAGAGGCTGGAGCAGAAAGCGGAGCACAGCCGTAGCCAAGGTATGGAAATAATAAATGACAGGCCCCAGGCAGTAGCAAGGATAGAACGCTGGCCAACAAACTGAGCGATGCTGTGATGCGAGGTTGGAGAACCCTCTCCAAAAGAAAAAAACAAACAAAAGGCAGGAACGGGGAAAAGGAGTGGAGGAGGGAAACATGAAGGGGCAGAGCAGAAAGGGGTAAAGGGGGGAATCCAGCCGCAGTGCACAGCATGGAGAGAGCACAGCGAGTGCAACTTGCCATAAGCAGGGCGGTGCGCTGCCTGCTTGTATAAACAGGATGTGGGGAGAAGCTCTTCCCCCATTAAACTATGGGCATAGCCCTACATTTTTTGTAGATTTTGTTGGAACAGCGGATCTGGCTTGCATCACCGAGACCTGGTTGGATGGAAATGCTGCCCCAATTTTGGAGGCAGCTATTCCTTCTGGGTATTCGGTGATACATCACCCAAGATTGGATCGCGGGGGGGGGTTGGGGTTGTAGTCTGTTTCAAAACTGAATTGGGCCTCACTGGTGTACTGGTTGAGGAGGCTGAATCATTTGAGTGCACTGTGGTAACTGGAGTGGGGTGCAGGATAGCTCTCATCTACCGTCCAGCAGGGGATGAAAAGCTGTTCCTGCAGGAAGTAGCAGACTCTGTCGCCTATATGGCATTGGAGTCACCCAGACTGATGGTTCTGGATGACTTCAATGCCTGGGTCAATGACGAATCCTCATTTTTTGGACAACACTTCCTCCAGTTGATGACATTACTGGGCTTCACTCAGGTTGTTTCCTCAGCTACTCACAATAGTGGTCACTTTCTTGATCTGGTCTTTCTCCTGGGGATCGAGGCCTACGATTTGGGGGTGGAACTTGTCAGTTGGTCCGATCACTACATTGTCAGGTAAAATTTTTCAGCCCCCCTGGGAAGGTCTGCCCCGCGGAGATGGTCAGTTACCGTCCTTTGCAGGACGTGGTCCCTGAAGACCTGGTGGCGGTGATTGATCTCTTGGTGTTCGGTGTGACCAGCACAGATCCAGAGCTGTTAGTTGTGGCCTATAACAGGGCTATTTCTTCAGCTCTTGACCTGATTTCTCCTGTCTGTGTTCGCCCCTTCCGCTTCACCCTCAGGCCCCATGGTTTGATGGGTCTCTGAAGGAGTTGTGGAGGATGGGACACAGGTTAGAACATCGCTGGCAGAGATCCACCTTGGATGCCGACCATCTTATTTTGTTAGAGCATTATAAACTCTATCAATCAACAATTTCTCGTAAGAAGGCAGAATTCCTGTTCAGGGAAATTGCTGTTGCGAGGAATCAACCAGCTCAGCTCTTCCGAACTGTGGACAGGCTGCGCAACCCAGCTTGTCTGCAACTCCGTCGAGTTTTTTCACAAATGGAGTGTGATGAGATCACTCAATTCTTTGAGAATAAGGTGGCCGACATCAGGCAGGAGATCCATCAGTCTCGTTCTATGGGGGATGCTGTTGGTCGGTGCTTGGTCATTATGTCCGGTGTTTCCTGGAGTACCTTTGACCTGCCGGAGTTCGTTGACATTATGAGGATTGTCCAGGGGATGCACCCCATGTGCTGTAGTTTAGATCCAGGCCCTACTTCCCTGATTTTGGGTTGTAGTGATATCATAGGCCCGGTCTTAGCTCAGATCGTCCGGTGCTCTTTGGAATCGGGTGAGTTTCCAAGCTCCCTGAAGGAGGCGGTGGAGACACCTCTTCTGAAGAAAGCTTCTTTGGACCTGGAGACTCTGGCAAACTACAGACCTATCTCGAACCTTCCTTTTGTGGGAAAGGTTATCGAGAAAGTTGTGACAACTCAACTGGAGAACCATTTAACCATCCATAATTTATACAAACCTCTCCAATCGGGTTTTCATAAGAGGCATAGTACTGAAACTGCTCTGGTTCAGGTGCTCAATGATCTCCTGATGGCAAGAGATAGGACAAACTGTTCCATCTTGGTACTCCTTGATCTCTCTTCAGCTTTTGACACTGAGGACCATAGGGTCTTGCTCGAGCACCTGAGGTCCATCTGTGGGCTGTCTGGTACAGTGCTCAGATGGTTTTCATCTTTCCTCACTGGTAGAACTCAGAGTCTTCTTGGGAATATATTCCTCCGAGTCTTTCTCTCTGCCTTGTGGGGTGCCCCAGGGCTCGGTGCTGTCTCCCATATTGTTTGCAGTATATATGCTGCCCCTCAGAGACATTGTAAGATGGTATGCGCTGAGGTTTCACTGCTGTGCTAATGAAACCCAGCTCTACCTGTCTTTTGCCCCAACCAGGTTAGTGCTATCTCAATATTTAACAGCTGCCTTGTTGAAATCCAGGATTAGATGAGTTCCAGCAGGTTAAATTTGAATGCAGGAAAGACTGAGGTTTTGGTGGTGGACCTGGGTCGCAGGACAGAGGGGCTGAAGACTGACCTGTCCTATGGTTTATTTCTGGGGGGCGCTCAGATCCTTACCTCTGAACAGGTGCATGACCTGTGAGTGGTACTTGACAATGGGCTGACCCTTCATCATCAGGTGTCGGCTGTCATCAAGTTAGCCTTCTATCATCTTTGGAACATTGCCAGGATCAAGCATCTCGTTCCATCCAGCGACTTGCCTGTTTTTGGTCCACGCCTTTGTGACCTCACGCCTTGACTACTGTAACTCCCTTTACTTAGGGCTTCCTGGGATTGTTATCCGCTGCTAGCAGCTAGTGCAGAGCGCTGCTGCACGTTTATTGACTGGGGTATCAAGGAAATCCCATATTACCCCAGTGCTGCGCAAACTGCACTGGCTGCCGGTTCAGTGGCGGATCACCTTTAAGGTAGGTTTGTTAACCTACAAAGCCCTACACAGACTTGGTCCTGACTACTTGAAAGAGCTTCTGATTCCCTACACCCCTGTGCAACAGCTGCACTCGGCTGACGAGGGGTTGCTGAAGATTCTGAGGGTTAGTTTAAAGTCATCAGGGGCTCGTGCTTTTGTGTTTGCTGCCCCAACCCTCTGGAATACTCTGCCATGTCAGCTATCGGAGTGAAGGACAGTGGGGAGCTTTACGCAGGCACTGAAGGCCTTTTTGTGGAGCAAAGCCTTTCTGATTTTCTGTGATTTTATTGATATTTATTGAATTTACTGAATATGTTTGTATTTGTGCAGTGCCTTGGTATTATGAAAGGCACTATATTAAATAAAGTTATTATTATTATTAATACATTATACAGGCGATTGGGGTTACGGGAGGGAGGGGGCTGCCGCTAGACTGCCAGGGTTATAACTACTTTTGTGTCATGGCGATCACCACTATGGGGCTGGGGGTGCCCCAGGACCCCCTCTGTCCACACCACTTTCTGTGCAGGGTACCAGATGCATTTCACTGGCCTGCCCTGTGCAACACATGCAAATGGGGCCATAATGGCATGCAAATGGCCCCATTTGCACCTTTCCTACATTATATTTGTTGCGTGTCCGGGTCTGAATATCTGGAATACGCCCAGTGCAGCTACAGTGCACTGGAGTATTCCCAATCCTACCTGTCTGAGGGATGCACCGCACATTGTGTATGCGCCCTGCACATACTTTGCTATATTCAAAGGAGATGCCCCATGGCACATCTCCTTCGAATATCCTCCCTGTCTTGCTCCGGCACACCTCAGTTGCGCTGCGCCTCCACTTGCGCCATTGCCGGGTGCAGTCTGAATATCTAGCCCATGATGTATAAAGAAAACACTACCTGTTGGATCGCAGTGAAATATGAAAGTGCAGAGCAGGGAGGTCATATTCATTTGACCTCTGGTTTAAAGAACAACGAGCATACATTTTGAAACAAGAAAAAATGTGAATAATGCCAAAGGGACTTACATAAAGATTGGCAAAATGAAACAATGTATAGCTTTCTCCTATCCATAATTTGAAAAGCAAAATAGGCTCAGCATGAAGTACATTTAGCCTTGCATATCTGAAACCTGCTCCATCACCTCGTCACCCCGACCATGGTGAGTGAAAGCGATGGGTTAAAATAGCACTCTTTTGTTATACCTCATGAATAAAATGTAAGAATAGCAAAAAAGAAGAGGAGTGACAGAGCTTGAACAATATAAAGGAACTAAAGCCTGTTTAGTGAACTCTGATCTCGCCTAGAATGTGATAGTGTATGGTTGCTAACCAACTGAATCGCGCATGTGCGATATACACTCGGCCCTATGACACAGCACAGCAGGCTGCGGGATCTCACAAAACAGGTGAGAGGATAGCTTTGAACAGTTCCAAGGAAGAAGCACTTGGCACTGTTACTGCTACGCAGTTACTAAACACACCTGCAAGACTAAACGAGCATTTGTGGAGGTAAGATGAACACATTTAAAAATTTAAACAGAACGCTTAAAGCTACATAACAAAACAAACCAGGAATAAGGAATTTAATTGGAAAAAACATTCACATTGTGTGTCTCCACAGGACAAGAGACAACAGATTTAAAAGTGTAACCCCCCCGCAAATGGGGGTTCCCAAAAAGTCTTCCAGGAGCTTGCTTGAATACTCCAAGCCTGAATAGTGTTTGGCGTTTAAACCGTTTATCTGTGAGTGCTTTTAGAGCCTCTGGTACTGTCTCTTTAAGAGCTGTCTGCTTGCAGACATAATTAGTTTCTATGGGGGGACTGTGTGTTTCCCTGCTTGAGTCCCACTCAAGCTGCTGCCAAATCGCTCCGTTTCTGCCGTCGCTAAGTGGGCAGAGTGAGCACTTTTCAAAGATGTAACTGTTTGCAAGAAATCATTCAGAGTAATAACGAAAACACAGTTTGTCTAACCTGCTTTTCTTTGCAGTCAGAACTGTGTTTGCCTAGCCCTCCATTCTGGTTTTGAGCTGCTGAACTGGACCAATCAGTGTGGGGGGACCTTTGAAATGGAGCCTGCTGCTGGCAAATCAGAACTTGGACTCTCATTGTGGAGCCAGCCACCTATGTACTGTATGGCCAATGCTTCTGGGAACTGTAGTTTGGACTTCGGCACCTTTTTGCACCAACAGGGGAAGTCTGATTGTGAGTGACAGCAAAACCAGCCAACTGAACTGGGAGGAACTCAAAGGAAATGCCCAGCTCTGTCTACTGGAAAGATCAGATGAGGTGAGACAGTGAAGACAAAAGGAGCTACGTGCTTCTGTGGTGTATAGTTTTAGCACAGTAAGCGCATGTAAGGCCCTGAGTTTCAGTCTGCAGCCTGTGCAAGCGCCTGTTTGGACTGAATCCGACCTGTGAAGAGAATCAAGGAGATCTGAAGAGCAGAAACCAGGCTCACCCTGTAGAAGATTGGAGAAATTGCTGAATCACGCTCGGTCTGTCAGGAACTGAATCTGCTGTGTGTTCTCCCGGGTATCGTGCAGTAATTGCGGTCGGGATCGAGGAGAAGCAGCCTGCCTGGTATAGTACTTTCCTTTTACATATAAATGTGTGTAGTGCTTGTGGGGAATCGCGTTTCAAATCCCCTGTACAGTGAATTGAATGCATGAAGCTGGAAGTAAACCCCAGCTTAGTCCAGACTACATCCATTTGCTCTGAACGGCCGTGGGGTCCAGTCACAAGGACCTTGTCCACATGGTCTGCTCCTCCTGGCAATCCAAGACAATCTGCCTTCCATCCAGTTCCCAGCATGGAGTTTGTGAGTACAAAGCAGGGTAGCTCCCTGCTATCTGTTTATCGAATTGCAAGTGTGTCATCTAATTGTTGCTTTTTTCATTTCTTCACGAACTGAACCCTCCGGCTCCGGATTACAGTTGGGTTTTGTGCAAGTGTTTTTTCCATCACAGGGGCCCAACCAGCTGCACTGATCCTGGCTAGCCCCCCCCCCCATCCTGGGTACCCAGTGAAAGTGACAATATGGGACTCTGAATATGCGCACAGTACTGTGATTATTAATGTGTCAACTTAATTAACCTGATTTCCCCCTTCCTTGTTACAGCTTCTTAAATAAATCAGATCTGTTGGTTTTCAGCAAAGTTACACTAACTGAGGTATTTGTTTATGTTAAAGTATTGTACTGTGTATGGCTTTTGCACTGTATCATCTTGTTTTACAGGGGGTCCCCAGAGTCCAATCGACAGAGCCAGTCCTGCGGGTAAGTGTACATTGTGAAGATATTCCTGATGCATTGTGTGGGCCACTAGTGGGAAGAAAGGGGGATTACAGTGTCCCAGAGGGCTGTGACCAAGTTAGTTTAACTACTGCAAACCCTGATCTCTGGGTGGAGGCATCCTCCATTGGACCTAGGCCCCTCAACCTGTTAGTAGTTAAGCAGGCAGGGGTAGTAGCCCTTGAGATAGCACCACCGAGTGGTTACAAAAGCACCACAAAAAAGCAGCCCAACCTATTAAGGTACAGTATACTGTTTCAAGATAAATGGGAGGTAAAGCCAAAAATGGCTGCAGAAATAAGATTATTTTATTGTAAAAGCACTGTGGCAAAAATAAATAAATAATACACATTCATGTGATTACAGGATGTGTAAAAGCGATTAAAGATTGAAGTATATAAACCTATAAAGAAATGTGAACAGAAAGGTTTATGACAGACACTTTAGGAGGCAGTATAGTACAGTGGTTTAAGGCTCTGAGCTGCAAATCTGGAGACCTGGGTTTGAATCCCACAGCCTCCACTTGCATACTGTGTGACCCTGAGCAAGTCACAACTTCCTTGTGCTCCCAGGTCGCACCTATAAACAAGCTTTCAGCTTGATGTATCTCTCCTGGTAAAACAAAACAAAAAAACTTCATGGACGGTATGTGCATATGCTGAAATGGTATAAAGTGTCTTTTATCAAAGAAAAATTTAAAAGAAAAAAGTAAAAAACAAAGTTGAATAACATGTAACTATATATTAATAGAGAAAGGCAAAGAAACCCCCGTGATCAAGCTCTACTCTAGAGCGAAACGCAGGAGATATAAAATAAAGGAAGTTTGGAAATCAGAATTGGTTAGTTTAACTACTGCAAACCCTGACCTCTGGGTGGAGGCACCCTCCATTGGACCTAGGCCCCTCAACCTGTTAGTAGTTAAGCAGGTTAACTGCTTAACTACTAACAGGTGAGGGGCCTAGGTCCTAGATCAGAATCACATTACTGTTAGAAGATATACAAAACATGACAGCTAAAGGGGAGGTTCTGATAATGGGAGACTTCAACATGCCAGATACAGATTGGTCAATACCAGCAGGAACATCTGCCAGAACTAGACTCATAGTGGATTCCCTGCAGGGGGAGGGCCTCAAACAACTGGTACAGCAACCCACAAGAGACAGGGCTATCCTAGATCTAGTACTGACTAACAAAGAAGGGATCACAGATCTCCAGGTAGAAGGTCACCTGGGGCCAGTGACCATCACATGGTATGGTTCAATTTGGCTACTACATCTAAATCATCCCATTCCAAGGCAAAAATATGGGACTTCAGAGGAGCTGACTTTGATAAGATGGCCAACAGAGTTAAGCTAGCCCTGGCAAAAAGAAACACAGGTGAGGAGGTACAGGCAAAGTGGGCAAGCATTAAGGATACAATACTTGAAAGCAACATCCCATTGTGTTAGACAGAAAAGGAAGTGCAAAGAAGAAGGAAACCACTTTGGTTCTCAAATACAGTAGCAGAAAAGGTCAGAGCCAAAAGGCTGGCCTTCAGGAAATATAAGGGAACACAGCGGATGAAGATAGGGAGGCATACCAAACTGCCCTAAGGGAAGCAGGTAAGGCAGTAAGGCAGGCAAAGTCCCAAACTGAGGAAACACTAGCACGAACAGTAAAAGAAGGTGACAAGACTTTCTATAGATACATTAGTGAAAGGAGAAAGTCCAGAGGGGTATTCTAAGCTTAATGGAGAAAAGGGAGCATGTGAGGAGGAGGAGGCCCTGTAAAGGCATCTATCCTAAATAGATACTTTTGCTCAGTATTTACTGAAGAGAAGGTAGAGGCAGGGCCCACAGCTCAGCATCATGGACACAGGGGAGGGAGGTGAGCACTACTCCTTCACAAAGAAAGGGTCCTACAAGAGCTTGCTAAGCTCAGGGTGGATAAGGCAATGGGACCTGATGGCATACATCCCAGGGTACTTAAGGAGCTAAAGGAGGAACTAGCAGAGCCATTAGCAGAATTGTTTAGTGAGTCTCTGAGCACAGGAGAGTCCCAGAAGACTGGAGAAGGCTCATGTGATCCGCTCCACAAGAGTGGTAGCAGGGAGGAGGCGGGAACTACAGACCAGTCAGTCTTACCTCAGTAGTGGGCAAGATTATGGAGGCACTCCTTAAGGAAAGGATAGTGCAACACCTGGAATCCATAGGGCACAGGATCCAAGACAGCATGGGTTTACAAAGGAAGGTCCTGTCAAACTAATCTCATAGATTTCTTTGACTGGGTAACCAGAGTGGTGGACCAGGGGACAGTTGATGTCGCCTACCTTGACTTCAGCAAAGCTTTGACACTGTTCCACATAGAAGATTGATAAATAAGCTAGGTAGGCTGGGTGGGTCAGAAGTTGGTCAACTGGGTGGCAAACTGGTTGACTGGCAGAAAACAGAGAGTGGTGGTAAATGGTATACAGTCAGAAGAGATGCAAGTCACAAGTGGGGTATCTCAGGGATCAGTCCTGGGGCCAGTCCTATTCAACATCTTCATTAGTGACCTCTAGATGGACTAGAGGGTAAGGCTTGTCTGTTTGCAGATGACACCAAGATCTGCAACAGAGTAGATGATCCAGATGGGGTGGGCAGAATGAGAAGAGATCTGGATAAACTAGCAAAATGGTCAGAAGAGTGGCAACTGGGATTTAATGCAAAAAGTGCAAAATCATGCACATAGGGAAGAAAACCTGAAGCCACTTATAGGCTGGGAGGAGTTGCTAGCAGTCACAAAGGAAGAAAGAGACTTGGGCATCATCATCACTGATGACCTAAAATCATCCAAGCAGACCTCTAAAGCAGTAGGTAAGGCTAGGGGTGTTAGGGTGTATTAGTAGGGGTATCACAAGTCGTAAGAGGAGGTAATAATCCTCTGTACAAGACATTGGTTAGGCCCCATCTGGAGTACTGCGTGCAGTATTGGAGGCCACACCTTCACAAGGACATTAACCAAATTGAGGCAGTCCAGAAGGCAACAAAATGGTGCAGGGACTGCATCAGAAGACATATGAGGACAGATTAACAGGCTCAATATGTATACCCTTGAGCAAAGGAGGGAGAGAGGTGATATGATCGAGACATTTAAACACCTTAAGGGCATAAACAAGGTGAAAGAGTCTAACATGTTTAAATATAAGAAAATAGCAGGACAAGAGGACACAGCATGAGATTAGAGGGAGGCCGATTAAGGGGAATGTGAGGAAATTCTTTTTCACAGAAAGGGTGGTAGATGCATGGAATAGCTTACCACAAGAAGTGGTGGCTATGAATACAGTGCAGGGCTTCAAACAGGCATGGGATAGGCATAAGGGAGCAATACAAATGACTACGAATAGATAGGTCACTGACAGAGCAAAGGCCGATGGCACATTTATAAGGTAGAAAAAGAAATGGGCAGACTGGATGGCCTTGCGGTCCTTATCTGCCGTCAACTTCTATGTTTCTATGTTTCTATGTTTCTATGACTCTAAGTGCATAACTTTAAAGGGCCCCCACAAATCTCTCTATTATTTTCAGTGGTAAATAAGGTCACTCATGACAGAACTATGGCGCCCAAGCACCTTTGTTCCCTCACCCCTAACCGGGAATCCAGGAGGCTTAACCTCTGGGGCAAGAGGACTTTTGTTTCTGCTACTTTGGGCCTTAGAGTTGCCAACTAGTTGACTCATTTGATTAAGCACCAGAACACCCTCTGGAAGAAAGGCAAGGCTGCTGCTCAGGCCCTTCCTCAGGGTTCCCAGAGACAAGAGCTTCTTAAAATTCTACTAGTCGTGGATAATGTCAGTAAGCATCTCCTCAGAGCCACCTATGATATTGCTGATACTACAGCCTGGGCGGCTGCCTTGGGCTTTTTTGCCTTAGATGGCACTCCTGGCTTAGAGTCTCTGGCTTTGCAACTGACATTCCGCAATAGGTGTTGGATGCCCCTTTTGTGGGTCACAAATGTTTTGGTTCTGATGTGCAGGATATTTATTAATGACCTGCAGGCCTCTTGCAGGGTAGTTAGGTCTGTTTATTTATTTAGTTTTTGTTGACCGGGTAAGTGCACTAGATAAATCCTGCTTATTTTCAGGCACGACCTGGGGGAGGGGGATACTGATGAATGCCAACTGACCTTGAACCAGATTAAGCTGTTAGTGGTATTTTTTAGTTACTATGGAGACATTTTGGCCAGGACACCGGGTAAATTCCCCTACTCTTGGTAGGGTGAGCTGCTGTACCCATGGCCTCTGTTTCAGATGGTGGTCAGTCTGCTGGAGTCCCTGCAGGTGAGCTGATCTCCCTCCCTGCTGGTCCAGACATGTAGATCGAAAATCCTGCTTCTATGGCTGTGGAACGTGTTCTATCTACTGCTATTTCTGTGTCTTTGATTGAAGTGCCAGAAGGGAACACTTCATCTCTACAGCGTGGTATGTCTGTGGAAACGGTGTGGTTGAGATGTGTTTGTCGAGTCGATCCTGAGTTTGTTTTGTCCTTGCTGAACACTGGGTCTGAAGTGGATTCAGTACAGAACTGTTTACCTCGTTCTGTGGTGGAACGTTTGTCCCCTCAATCTGACTCTTTTGCCACGCTTCCTGAGAGTTCTCCTGTAGCTGACGTTAGCGTGGATTCTCGTCCGGAGGAGATCTCTCCTCTGCATAGTGATGTTGTTTTTTGTGTTTTGCACCTGCAGTTTCGGACGCTGATTTACGAACAGATTGTGTGAGTACTATCTCTGCTAATGTTGTGACTCCTAGTGCAGAGGGAGATTTTCTGGGTTTACGTCCCGGAAGGGTTGATTCTCAGTCTCTGCCTGCCCCTTCCCTCGTGAAGCTGCCTAAGACTCTTGAACTTTCCTTAATTCAAGCTGGCTAGTCTAAAATGCCACAGGGTCGGTGGCTTCCTGATAGCTCTCACAGCCCTATACCTGGTTCTCCTGAGAGGGAAGCACAACGACAACATGGTTTGGCAGTTACACGGAGTATTGCTCTTCCTGTCCCCTTTTCTAATGAGTCTGACTTAGATCTGCATGAGAATGATGTGCAGCATCCTATACCCTCTGGCCCTCCTTTGCCTACCTCTGCTGTTCCTTCTAACCTTGACTTGGGAGATGAGGGGCCCAGTAAGAGGCCTATTGAGTGGGGGGATCGACTGGACTCTGAGTTGCCTCTGACTACAACCAGGGCACAGGACATTGCTAAGTCTACCTGGGCTTCTTTTCAGAAGAAAAATCCTTTCTTACAACAACCCCTGCCTACACAAAGTCATAATGCTGTGAGGTTGCAATATTTGGGTGGTTCGAACATTCCACCTGATAGACTGTATGTGGGTAGAATGTTAATTAAAGCATCCATGTTTTTCTTTTTCTAATGAGGTGTATGCTTTGATTCATGCTTCTGGTGATAACTTGTATGATGTTAACTTTAAATCTCCTCAGGGGTTGGGCAGATTTGGGGCTAAATATGAGAAGCTGAAACACTCTGCTCTCTGGTTGCCCTTTCGTGCTATACCCCTTACTAAGCCTGTTATTATTAAGTTTGTTACCACTGCCCATAATGGATGAGGAGCATATTTGGACTAGAGGGTGGAAATATAAGGTTAAACTTAAGTTTAAAATATGGGTCCTCTACATCTACCTAGTAGTTTTTCTTAGGTAGGGATAGGGGTCATTGTTTGATCTGGGCCAAGCCAAGACCTGTTTCAAATGTGGTTCCTCCCTTCATTTAAGTTCCACTTGTGATAAACTTCGTTGTAATTTATGTTTAGAATTTGGCCATTCTAGTTCCTCATGTGAGAATGAAATAATGTGTAATTTTTGTGAGGCACGGGGGCATACTTATAGGTCTTGTCCTTGGGCGTCTCATAATAGGACAGACCAATCTTGTCAAGATTCAATTATTATTGCTGCACAAAAGAAAAGTATGGTGTCTAGCAGGGTTCTGCTGTCTTCTCCTCCTGTCACTGACCATATCTCTCAGCCCCCTGAGATTTCAGTTTCTTCCAACATCTTGGACTCTACTCCCTGGCCCTGCCCCTCTATCTCTTGTCTCTGAAACACCGGTTTTGGCCCCAGTTTCTCCTTCCCCAGTCACTTTGGATATGACTACTGTTTCCCCCTCAGTTTCTCCTTCGCTCACCCTTGAGTCTTCCCCTTCCCCTGTGGATTCACCTGCTCTGATGCCTCCTCCCCCCCTTCTACTCCTGTAGTCCTTGCTCGCAAGAGAACTCTTAAACAGAATAGGCCCAAATCGAAGATTGCTAAATCTGCCACTTCACCTACTGGTCTCTCTACTCAGAATAAGTATGAGCCTCTTTCTATCTTATTATCTGACTCTGACTTTTGGGATGATTCTGGATCATCTTCCACTATCTCCTTTCGACAGATTCATTTCTCTGACTCTGATGGAGAACAATCCCTGCTAAAACTGCCTCCTAGACAAATAGTTACGAGGGGCAAGTCTACTCATAAGAGTGCTTGACAGGGTATGGTGTCTTGAGTTTCATGTTTCTCTTTCTATTATTTTCTCCTGTCTTCTCCTTCTCTGCATATTGCCACTGTTAATGTGAACAGTGCCAGGAATGCAAAAAGGCGTCTCCTTTCCTTTTCCATTCTGTATGATTTAGGTTTTGACATTATTTTTTTACAGGATACCAGACTAAATACTTCTTCTATTATTCAAGCTGCATGTAGGTTGTGGTGTTGGGGTCCCTCTTATTTTTCTTATGGCACTGATGTTAGTGATGGGGTTGGCCTTTTATTTCGAGGGGATAAGTTTAGTGTTACCAGAATAATGGATATTTCTCCTGGTAGGGCTTTATTGCGGGATGTTTCATTTGATAATGCTTGCTGGAGATTGATAGTGGTCTATGCACCCCAAAAGAAGAAAGATAGGGTTGAGCTGTTCACTGCTGTGCAACCTTGTCTATTTACCACAAAACATATTATTTGGGCTGGGAGTTTTAACTGTGTTTTGGACACTCAGGATAGAGGAGCTGGGACACAGAAGGAATTTTGTGATGCAAACTGCCTTACGTCTGTAGTCCTTAAAGCAGGTCTTTCTGATGCTTATCGCTCACTGCATCCCTCTGGAGGATGCACCTGTTATAAAGATGCCCTCTTCTCCCGTACTGATTTTGTATTTTTATCTAAATGTATCAAAATTTCCTCTGCACAGACTATACCAGTGGAGACTACTGATCATCAGATAGTCTTCACTCATCTTGGTCTGGAGCACCCTGTTCCAGTTGGTCGAAGTTACTGGAAGTTGAATAATAATTTACTGAATTTTCCTTCTATTTGGGATGCTTTACATGAATTATTGAGAGCTAGAATGTCCATGGCATGTTTGCAACCTGACTTAGGTCTATGGTGGGTGGAGACCAAGTCCCAGGTTAAAACATTTTTTCAAACACGAGCTCATTCTATTAAAGTCTCTCATTATCATAGATAATTAACCCTTCGGAATCACTTGGCTAAATTGTGTTCCCTTATTAATGAAGGTCAGTTTGTAAATCCTAGTCAGTTGTCTAATTTGAAAACAGAAATGAGTGGGCTTCAATATTCGAGGGCTTCCTCTATGCTTTATGAACACAGGGCTTGTACCCCAGGGAAATCTTCCTGTCAAGATGTTTTTTCTAGTTGTAGGACCAGAGTTATGAACAGAGTCATGACGATATTGTTAGCCCCTGATGGCACTGAAATCACTGGCTCTGAGAAAATTCTTGGCCTGGAACAAAACCATTCCATGCTTTTCATGCTGCCTCAGACTTCTCACCTTTGGATGTACAGACTTATTTGGATTCCATACCCTTCCCTGTATGCCCTTCTGCTAAATTGAACTCTTTGGTTGCCCCTGTTTCGAAATTGGAAATTGATTTGGCTATTAAATATTTAAAGAATAATACTACTCTTGGGTTGGATGGCCTTACTACTGAGTTCTTTACAAAATTCTCAGTTTTTATGGTGGATATTCTTTTTGTAGTTTTTAATTGGATGTTATCTGCTGAGACATTTAATTTTCATTTCTGTGCTGCTTTACAGATTTTTTTTTTGTATTTTGTATTTAAGAAAGGTGAGAAATGTAATATTGCTAAGCTCCCCTTAACCTTCTTAATGTTGATTTTAAGATTCTTATGAAGGTTTTTTGTCAAGATTGGCTCCTATATCCCCTTAGCTGGCAACATCGATGCAAACGTGCTCAGTTCCTCGTTGTCATATCTCTGACAATTTATTGCTAATTAGAGAGCTGGTTGAACAAGGGAAGGAGGATAAGCTACATGTTTATCTTCTTTCCCTTGGTCAGGAAAAAGTGTTCGATAAGGTGTCTCATGTTTGTCTGTTTCAAGTGTTACGCCATTTTGGCATTCCTGACGCATTCTGTACAATGTTGTCTTTGATTTATAAGACGGCTTCTGTGATTCCCTTAATTAATGGACATTTGGGTTCTTACATTGATTTTAAAAGAGGAGTGCGACAGCGTTGTCTACTAAGTCCTCTCCTTTATGTTTTTTTCTTGACCCTTTCCTTAGAAGTTTCCAGATTTCACCTCTTTTCAAAGGCATTTGTCCGATTCATACTGACATAGAAATCAAGGTTGTTGCATAATGCAGATGATACCTGTCTTGTGGTGCGTGATTATTCTTCTGCTTTACTTGCTTTTGCTTTATTGCATGTTTATACTACATTTGCAGGAGTCTCTTTGAATAAATCTAAGAGTAGAGGATATATGCTTAGTCCTTCTACAGCTTTATTACATGATACTTTGGGAATAACTGTTACCTTGGAAGATTTAACTATTTTGAGGGTTACTTTTGATAGAGGTGGTAATTCTTTTTTGAATTGGCCTGCTAAATTGGAAATTGGCAAACGTAAGGTATTGGTATGGAAGACGTGGCACAATCAAAGGAAAAAAGGTGATGTTGTTGAAAATGTTTTTTTTTTCCTTTGTTTTTATCTATTAGCATGATATATCCTATTCCAGCATCTTTGAAAGTTGTATTATTGAGCTTAGTGTTCCAAACTATTTAGGGTAGTCGTTCGAACCCCGTTAAGAGTGATATATTGCATTTGCTGCTTTGGAAGGGTGGCTTGCCTCTTCTGAATCCTAGTGCACATTTTTTTAGTATGCCTTTTTCTTATAATGTTTGGGATTTATCTGTTTCAACTACTAAAATGTGGTCCTTATTGTCAGTTAGCTGGTATAGCCCTTTTTTCACCTGTTGGACTGCTAAGACTGTGACACCTACTTCATTTCATACGGTTCCCCATTTTTTCAAACTTGTTCTTACTAAGCTTAAGAAATGGAAACTAACAACATTACAGGTTGTAGGTAAACCACATAAGCTTATTTATAAATTGTTTCAGGAGATGCATTTTGATATTTCCCCTTCCTTTGTTGGGCTGGATGCTCAATAACACCCTGTCATTCTTTGTACTTTACTTGATGTCAGGATCCCCCCTAGAATGTAGGATATGTTACGGTTATGTTGTCATGGTAAGCTTTCTGTTCGGGGTAATGCGAAACATAAGAGTATTCAAGAGAGAACATGCCTTAGGGATACGTGTCCTGAGGTGCTGGAAACTTTGGAACATTTTTTTTATTTCATGCCCCTTTGCTTCTAATTTTTGGTGCTTGTTATCTCAATTATTGGATGATACCCGCTGGTCATGGGTTACTTATCTTGAATTAACGGGAGGCTTTTCGTTTCCATTTCTTGAATGTGACAAGGGTACTGTTCGGCTCATTTTTTCCTGTATTAAATTTGTTTTTGGCAATGCAGATGTAAATTTCTTTTTCAGCAATTGGACATTACTTCATTTCAGATGATTCAGAACATTGAACATGAGTTGTATATACAGTGCCAGCGTGATAAACATCTGTATTCTGCTTCAGTTTGGACACTTCATTGGAATGTGATTCCTTTTCTGAAGGACAAAATTGGATGGACTGCATTTCTTTTTTTTCCAGCACTGAGTTTATTATTTTTGCTTGTTTCTTTGTATGTATTACTTTGTTATTGATCTTTCATTAAAAAATTCCCCTACTCTGAGGTACGGTAGCTGTTGTCCTGTTGTGAGTTGTTCAGTTGGACTTATGGAACTGGTGAAAGAGGTCACAATGGAGCTACCTGCGGCAGATGAAGCCGATGCCTCAACATTTCGGATGTTGGAGGAGGAAAAGCAGTATAAATCAGCTCCCATGTCTGATGCAACAGAGAGCAAAGCATCAGAGGGAAAAGGAGTAAGCTTGGATGCCTGACTGGTAGTTGGAGAAGAGTTGCAAGTGGCCTCAGAACAAGACATTGGCACGGCAGTGGAACATTTTGAAAAAAATCATTGAGGAAAAAAGACTTACTGTTCAGAAGATCCTGGGGGAGGATGATGAGCAAAGACTTGAGGAATGACAGAAAGAGGCACTGAAACATGTGGAACCCTATGCTAGAGGCAGTGGGACCAGTCAGGAGAGAAGTGGAACCGCATCAGAGGGAGGAAGCAGAATGACCCAGGTGGAGGAGACACCAGGGTGTTTGTCGCACCAAGTAATGATATGGGCATTTGGTCTACCAGAAAAAGAAAATTTATCAGGCAAATGGATGCCTGGGTTTGCCCTGAAAGGAGCTGGATGGAAACAGGGAACAGAAGGAGATGGCAAGCAACTGGAAAGTGACTGGATTGATTTCTCACAGGCTATCAATGGAAACTCCCAAGCCAACACTGCCTGAGAGGAAGGCCAGGTACAGGTAACCCAGGCAGAAGTGGTAAACAACTTAGAGGTGGATCAGCCTTCAGTGGGGAAATCTGGGGAAGGCCAAATATGAGCTAGAAATTCCAGTGAGGAAAACACAAATATGCCTGTGGCTTAGAGTGTTTTTGAGGGTGGAGGAAAGTCTGGGTTTCCCGAAAAGAGTGCAGGTGGTAGTACAACAGGGGGGCAAAATTCCCCGAATGGAGCAGGTCCTAAGGGGGTCAGAGAAAATGTTAAACAACCCCAAAGGTTAGACAACAGCAGAAGGAATGAAGGAAGACTGTATTTCTCAGTTCTTAGAGAGTAAAATAGTAGAAGGAATGATCAGGAATCAGCAGGTTCATCAAGCCTCCCCACCTGGAGGAAGGGCTAGGCCTTCTAGTTCAGCAGGTTACATTGACCCCACACCCAGCAGGTTTGTGGTAAGGCTGAGGTACAAAGGGGGCCTGGAGGTTTTCCGGATAGGGTGTATGTGGGAAAAACACTCCTAAAAGTTTCAATGAGATTTATGGCCTCTGAAATATACACCCTTATACACATATCTGGTGAGGATGTGTTTGACATAAGCTTTAGGTCAATGAGAGGGCTTGAGAGATTTTGGCTCAAATATAACCAGATAAAATCATCCCCTATTCGGTCCCCCTTCATAGCTATCCCCCTAGCAAGACCCACCATAAAAATAATAATAGTGATGTTCAGAAATGAATGCATACATGTGGGAGACAAAATGCACTGGCTAAATCAGAAATGTGAGGTCCTGAGCCCCCCAGAAGCTATTATAGACTCTGAATACCTACGAACTGGAGGTTGGTGGTTCAAAGTCAAACTTCAACAATCAGAAAAAGTTATCGCCCACATACCAAAGAGTTTTTCTTGGGGAGGGACAGGGGAGTAGTCTTCTAACCTGGACAGCCCAAGGCATGCTATAGGTGCAGTTCTCGAGGCCACCTTTCAAATGTATGTGACATGATAAGATGTAGATTATGTAGGGAATGTGGGCACAGTAACTCCCAATTCAGGAATTATATACTATGTAATCTGTGTGAAGAAAAAGGGCACTTGTACCAAAACTATCCTTGGGCCACTATTAATAACACAAGAAGTGTTAACACAGAGGAATTAATCAGAAAAGTACAACAGGCGGTATCTGCTAGAGAGCCAACAGCCCCACCAGAAGACAGGGAGGAAAAGGCACCTCAGAGCCCTCAATGCAGGAAACCCCGACTCAGGAGAGAGAGGTTACCCCAGTAATGGAAACAGAAGTAGAACCAGTGAGAGAGGAGCCCTTGGTTGGGATAATGGCTGAGGCAGAAAGCAGCACAGAGTATGTTTAGGATAAAGCAGAAGAAATGGAGGTGTCAGAGGCTAATGAGCAAATGGTGATGGAAAAAATGCCCCCCCCAACAGTCAGGAAAATAACCCTAGGGCTGAATGGAGAAAGAGCTTGAGGAATAAAAAAGGGAGTACGTCTGAACTACCCCTGTCCAACACTTTGGAGGTGTTAGGGGCCCAAAGAGAAGAAGAAAAAACAAATATGGGGGATAATGATTCCGAGACACCATCTGTACATTCCTCACAACAGAGCTCCGCAAATGGAGAGGGAATGGCAGGGATGGGAAGTAAAAAGAAGAAAAGTAATTTGATGTAATTAAGGGTGGATGGTCTACTTAATGCATGGTGTTCTTTTCAATAGGCTCTGCAAATATTTGCAGTATTCTAAATAGTAAAAAGACAGAAGCTGTGTGGGTAGACCTCAAAAGCCTAGCCTGTGAGGTTATTTTTCTGCAAGAAGCGTGGTTAAATTCAATCAACTCTACCTCCCAGGCACAAAGAGGGTGGATTTGGGGACCATCATACTGGTCCTTCAGGCCAGGTAGGGCTGATGGGGCAGAAATATTGTTTTCTGGTGCCGGATTGAAATTTCAAAAGCTGGTTGATATTCAGCCGGAGAGGGCTCTACTGGTAGATGGCTTATGGTATAACCAACCGTCCAGATTCGTTGTGGTATATGGGTCTCAGGAGAAAGCAGAAAGAGGGAAATTATTGGAAAAAAATTCAACCCTATTTATGTACAGGTTGAAGTGTTTTTTTTTAGGGAGGGGGATTATAATTGTACCTTGGACATTAAGGACCAAAAAAATCTAGGGAACAAAGTTTATTGTGATTCCTATGCCTTTCAGAAATGTTTGGAAACTGCAGAATTAACTGATTGCCTAACCAAAGCAGTGCCTACTGTGAAATTTACTTATACTAAAGGAAAACTATTTCCTAAAATTGATTACATGTTCGTATCAAAAATAATTGATATGCCGGCCCGGTGGCGCTGAGGTTTGAGGCGCTGGACGCCACACCTTGTGCCATGCCGGCAACCCGAGTTCAGGAACGGACTCGGGATGCTGGGGGCTGGCAGGGGAGGGAGAGGATTGAGCATCCATAGGAACTGCTCTCCTCTCCTGGGGTGGGTTGTGGGTTGGTGTCACTCTGCAGTGGCCCCTGGTGGAGACCGGGAGCTCTGCAGCGAGTGACACTTGGGGAACAGTGCAGAAAAGCGGAAACTCACCTGGCGACCGACCGGATGATGGCTACTGGTCTTCCATCGCTGCCGATGCCCTGAACAAGCCTCTGAGCTGCAGCAGCACCCTGGGGCCAAGTATGTGCTGGCTGCCCCCTCTGATACCTTCCCCCTCAGAGGAGGGGGACCCGCCTGGTGAAGGGTTATGTCTGGGTTACTCCAGGGATGGCTGCAATATGCGGCTGGAGAGGACTCAGGATGGGACAGGCAGCAATGGAAGTCGGACCTAGGTAAGCCCGAAGAAGTGGTGGGGTGCAAGGCCCGAAGGGGAGATAAAGAAATAATACAAAAAAAAAAATAATTGATATAGTGAAAGTAAGGGTTGTACCCTTAGGGTTTTCAGACCATTTAGTGATAAAAATAGTAGTTAGTACAGAGATGGGTATAGAACAGCCTAGTACACAATGGAAAATGAATACTTCCAGTTAAGGGGAACCAGATGTTAAGTTGGGATCAACATCCTTATTTGTGGCTAGGGCTTCAGTACTAGGGCTGTATGATGATTTTTGTCAGTGGTGTCTGGATACAAAAAAGTAAATTTGTAAATGGATGCAGGATTATGGAAAGGCAAAGGCGAGAAAGAACCTGTTGCAGTATTTGGGGTTAAGGAACCAGTTGTTTAGACTACTGGAGGCTTCTTACACAGGAAAACAAGATTTATCTGCACAAATTGAGAATATAAAATCAAAAATGCAGAAAGTTCAATACGACAGGTCAGCTTCCCTAATGTCCAGATTAATTAGTTGTCCTCCACCCACCCATCCTAAGCCAGTTCTACTTTTATAGCCACTGGATTTGACAAACAACAGGAACTTTCTGCTTGGCAGTAGGAAGGGAAGGATCATAGAGAAACATTGGTTTTGTCAACCCTAAACGAAAAAGTAGCTCACTCTCCCCCCCACCCAGCTGCTGGTGGTCTGACACTGAGCAAGGAAGAAGGAGGCTACTGAAGAACATAGGAAGTTGCTGTCCCAGAACAGGAAGGGTGAGAGTTGTAAGGAGAGGAGAGAGTAAGCATACAGAGAAGCATGAGAGGGGACCCAAAATAAGACATGATAGGAGTGGTGCAGTGCAATGGCTGTGGGGCTGCAGTGTTCCGGGAGACATTCTGGAGGTTGTGATGCTGCTCTATTTGCAGGCACCTCTCTGGTCTGAGGGAGGAGGTTGCCCGTCTCCAGACTGACCTGGCTAGGATTCATGAAACCTCCTCCACCCAGGGACCACAGGCCAATGCCACTACCTCAGAGGTTGCCAAGAAAGAGGACAGGCTGGACCAGGGTGGGCTCAGGGAGAGAGGGTGGTGGAACAGAGTTGCATCCTCCAACTGTACCTCTCCACAATTCATCTTCTTCTGGTGGATAGTGGTTCCTCTATGGAGGCACCTGCAGTGGAGACCAAGGAGGATGCTGGGAACCTTCACAAAAGAGACCCACAGGAGGGTGGCATGGGACCCCACAGGGGAAGGAAACAACTCCTGGTGGGGGACTTAATCATTAGTGGGGTAGAAATGGAGGAGGAAAGGGGGAGGGAGGCAAGGTGCCTGCCTGGCGCCACGGCTTGGAGGGACAGGAAGTGATTCCTCAGGATCGTGGGAGCAGCTGCATGAGGGAGGGAGTTGTATGTCATTGTCCACCTAGGGACAAATGACCGGGCTAAGAATGGGATCAGAGCAGTGCAAAAGGAGTTTGTAGAGTTGGGGAGGGACCTTAGACAAGTAGCGCATATGGTAACCTTCTCGGAGGTGCTGCCTGTCTATGGCAAGGGTGAAGTTAGGGTGCTCCTCACCAGAGAATTCAATGAATGGTTGAAAAACTGGTGTGGAGCTCAGGATTTTGGCTTCATTGGGGACTGGGGAGCCACCTGGAGGGATGCAGACCTATACTTTGTGCGATGGTCTGCATCTGTCCAGGGGGGAAACCAGAATCCTAGGTGAAAGGTTTAAATGCTTCATTGGCAAGCATTTAAACTAGCCAAGGGGGAGGCATTGAAAAGGAGCAGGGAAATCCCAGCCTCCCCCCACAAAAACACAGTAATTAGTGAGGTAAACACCAAGGTAGAGAAATCATTACGGAGCAGGACAGAGGTAAATGTAAAAAAAGGCAAAGGCAGTAAGGACAGGAATGGGGCTAAAAGGGGTAAGGCCATCAAAAAGTAGAGGGTGATGAGTACCAAAGCCCATAGTCTGTGTAACAAGCTCCCTGAACTAGTGGCCTTGATGGAAGAGGGTTGCCTGGATATTGTGGCAGTCACAGAAACATGGTATACAGAGAACCATGACTGAGATGTCAACATACCAGGATACACAATCTACAGGAGGGACAGGGAGGGTAAAAGAGGAGGAAGAGTAGCTCTTTATGTAAAAGAAGGGATCAAAGCAACAGAACTAAAGAGTAAACAGGGAGCAGATGAGGCACTCTGGGTCACCCTGGAGACAGGAAATGGCACCACAATCTGCATGGGGGTTTGTATACATAACCCCATCTCAGGGGGAGAGAATGGACAAGGAAATGATAGAAGGCTTCCTTAGAATGGCAGAAAAAGGGGAGATATTGTTGATGGGGGACCTGAATATGCCAGATGTTAACTGGAGCACCTTTGCTGCAGGCACATCCAAGAGCAGGGTCATTCTTGATGCCCTACAAGAGGCATGCCTCAGACAGCTAGTATTGGAACCCACTTGGGAGAGAGCAATCTTAGACCTGGTACTCTCAAATGGGGACGGAGAAAGAATCTCAGATTTAGAAGTGGGTAGCCATCTGAGAACAAGCAACCACCAAACAGTGTGGTTCATGATAAACACAGCCATACAATCAAGCCATCCAGAAACAAGAGTATTGGACTTTAGGAGGGCTGACTTTGGGAAAATGAGAGAGTGCCTCAGAAAAGCACTAGCAAACAGGCAAGAAGGAGGGATGGAGGAACAATGGGGAGTAATCAAAACAGCCATCACAGAGGCAACAAGCCTTTGTGTAAAGCAAATCAACAAAAGACAACGAAGAAAAACACCGCTATGGTTCTCAATAGAGGTGGCAGGGAAGGTTAAGGAGAAAAGGATAGCATTCAGGAAATATAAGGAAACACAGCAGGAGTAGGACAGAGAACTTTATCAGTTAAAGCAGAAAGAGGCTGGGAAGGTAGTCAGAATAGCAAAGGCCCAAACCGAGGAAAGGATAGCCATCTCTGTTAAGAAGGGGGATAAGACCTTTTATATGTACATTAGGGAGCGAAGAAACACCAAATGAGGGATACTGAGGCTTAATAAAGGGGAGGGAATGTGGGTAGAGGGTGACAGTGAAAAAGCAGGGATATGGAATGAATATTTCTGCTTAGTATTCACAGAGGAAGAGGGGGGGAGGTACCTAAACCAAACAAGAGAAACACTCTGAAGACAGGGGTCGATACCAGTCCATTTACAGAAGAAAGGGTTCTGAAAGAACTAATAAAATTGAAGGTGGACAAAGCAATGGGGCCTGATGGGATTCACCCAAGAATTCTAAAAGAACTAAGGGTAGAACTAATGACACTGCTGACTACTCTCTTTAACATATCATGGGAGGATGGAGTGGTACCTGAGGACTGGAGGAGGGTGAATGTGATTCCTCTTCACAAAAGTGGGAGTAGGATAGAGGCAGGAAACTACAGACCAGTTAGTTTGACCTCAGTGGTAGGGAAAATGATGGAATCACTTTTGAAGGAAAGAACTGTTGAGTACCTAGAGGCCAGTGGTGCACAGGACCCAAGGCAGCATGGATTCACGATGGGAAGGTTGTGTCAGATGAATCTAATAGATTTCTTAGACTGGGTGACCAAAGTAGTAGACCAGGGAGGGGCTGTGGACATGTTCTACCTAGATTTTAGCAAGGCATTTGATACAGTCCCACACAAAAGATTAATACACAAGTTAGCCAGCCTTGGAGTGGGTCCCAAGGTGGTAGCCTGGATAAAAAATTGGCTAGACAACAGGACACAAAGTGTAGTAGTAAATGGAGTCCACAGTGAAGAAAGGAGGGTTACTAGTGGGGTACCGCTGGGTTCAGTACTGGGACTGGTCCTTTTTAATGTCTTTATAAGTGGCAATGCAGAGGAACTGGAAGGAAAACTATGTCTCTTTGCAGAGGACACAAAGATCTGCAACAGGGTTGATATACAAGATGGAGTGGAAAGGATCAGAAAGGACTTGGCAAGGTTGGAGGAATGGTCAAATGTATGGCAGCTCAGATTCATTGCAAAGAAGTGCAAGGTAATGCACCTGGGAAACAAAAACCAAGGGGAAGAGTACACAATGGGGGGTGAGATACTGACAACAGTGAAAATGGAAAAGGACAGGGGATAATTATATCGGATGACCTAAAGGTGGGCAAGCAACATGAGAAGGCATTAAGGAAGGCTGGGGGGATACTGGGATGCATAGGGAGAGGCATCAATAGTAGAAAACAGGAAGTTGTTATCCCTCTGTACAGACAGTTGGTGAGACCCCATCTGGAGTACTGTGTGCCGTTCTGGAGACCCCATCTCCGCAAAGACATAGACAGAGTGGAGGCTGTCCAGAGGAGGGCAACCAAAATGGTGCAGGGTCTTCACCAGAGACATATGAAGAAAGACTAAAGGAGCTTAATATGTATACCCTTGAGGAAAGAAGTGAGAGAGGGGACATGATAGAAACTTTCAAGTACCTCAAGGGAATCAACAAAGTCCAAGAGGGTCGCATCTTTCAGAAAAAGAGATGTGCAAGAACAAGGGGGCACAATTTGAAGATGGGGGATGGCTCAGAGGTAATGTGAAGAAGTATTTTTTCACAGAGAGGGTTGTGGATGCATGGAACAGCCTCCTTGAGGAGGTCGTAGAGTCAAGAACAGTGGGGGAATTCAAGAATGCATGGGACAGACATAAGGCAGTCCTAGTGGGGGGTAGGAGGAAGTAAGCTGTTGGTCAACTAGGATCTGCAGCTTATCTGTTAAGTAGGAAAATGGGCAGACTAGGTGGGCTAAGCGGTCCTTATCTGCCGTCAAATTCTATGTTTCTATGTTAAGCTTTCGGACACAGAGAACCCTGTTTTCGGAGCCCTGTGAGGCCTGTAAAGAAAAGAAAAATAGATCAAGAGTCACAAGCCTTAAAAGTAAGAATGATGAGGTAATCAGTGATACAGAGAGACTAAGAAAAATAGTAGAAGAACATGTAAAAAAAGTTATGAAAGGGCCAGATATCCAAGAAGAAGACTTAGGAGAACTTTTGAGAAAAATTTAGATCCCAAAGCCACAAAAATAAAAAGTACAGAGCTACAAAAAGAAATTACAGTAGCGGAGGTATGGGTGGTTATAAAATAATTTAAACAAGGAGTAGTCCCTAGGGTGGATGGCATACCAAATGAGTTTTATAAAACTTTTTTAGGGTTTTTGGCAGCCTTTTTGGTTAGAGTATTCAATTTTTTATGTAAATTTGATCCCATAGCTTCAGAAATAACAAGGGGACTGGTAATTTTTCTATATAAAAAAAGGTGATAAAATGGACAGAGGTAACTGGAGACCCATAAGTGTACTAAATTCAGACTACAAAATCTTGATCCAGATGTTGCAGAAAGGGATCAAAAGGTTTGCATCTGAGGTAATACACCCAGTTCAGACATATGCCATCCTTGATAGGAATGCTCAGGAAAACCTAGCCATCATAAGAGATGTAGTGGAGTAGAGTAGCATAGAAGGTAAAAAAGGATGTTTGATTTCCCTTGATCAAAGTAAAACTTTCGATCGAGTAAACCAAAAGCACTTATTCCAGGTGTTAAACATTATGGAATTCCTGAAAGTATTATGGAGGTGGGGAAAGGGGGAGGAAAGCCTATTTTAATTAGGACAGGGGTAAGACAAAGGTGCCCCCCTGAGTCCTTTATTATATGTTTTTAACATAGACCCTCTTATTAGGCTCATTAGTCAAACAAGGGGCATAAGATGAATTAGAGGGGACCAGAAAGAGGATGTAATAAAAATATCAGTGTATGCAGATGACTTATGTATTTTTTGTCATCAACAAGAGAAATACCAGCTTGATGGAAGCCATGGGGAAGTTTTCTAAAGTATCTGGGGCAAAATTAAATATAGAAAAAAGTAGAGGAATGTGGTTAGGTACTTAGGTACCAGAAGAAGACATAAATGCACAAACAATTAAGATTTCAGAAGATTCCATAAAATATTGGGTATTTTGTATGGAAAAGGAGAAATGGGTAGGGCAAACTGGGAACAAGCAATGATAGAAGGGGAACAGAAAGCGGCACAGTGGAAAGGATGGAAAATGTCAAAACTGAAAAGAGTGTTTGTGGTTAAGCAGTTTCTCCTGCCGTGCTTTCTCTATATAGCTGCTGTCTTTCCCTTACCTATAAATTTGAAGACCAGAATATTGGGATTATTTTTCCAAATGATCTGGGGAAGCAGCATGAACCCCATAAAAAGAGAAGTTATTTGGCAGAGAGAAAAGGAGAGCTAGGGATGGCAAACCTAGTTGTGTTTATTCACATCCTATTCTGGTGCAAAAATATAGGTAAAGTATCAGGCCCACAGAGAAATATTAGGGGTAAATAGGGCTGGAACGTGATGGGGACATTTTTCGAGAACTGGAGAGAGGAAATTCCAAAAGGGTTCAGGAAGTTAGAGGTTTCCAGGGTACTATAAAGATACAATAATAAAATTAAAAAAATGGCAAATTGCAAAGACTCAGTTGATACAAACTACTAGGAAAAACATGTTTAACAAAATTTTAGGGGAGATAGGGATGAGAGACATAGATTTTATAGGAAGGACACCAAATGAAAATGAATTTGTAAACAAAATGCTTAATAACCAGAGTTCCAAGAAAAATGTAAGATACTCAGTGGTTGATGGCACATGGAAGTATAGGTGTGTGAGGTAACCTCAAGCATAAGGCTGTAGAAGAGAGAAACTACTTGTATCCAGGATATGGAGAGGCAGTAGAGACTCGGGGACATTTTCTATTAAAATGTGATTATGCCAGACAATTGTGGGTGTTTCTGGTTGATAAGTGGCAGATGCCTTGACTAGTGAATATAAGCTATAAAAACTTAGTGCTAAGAATTTTTCCCACACTATTAAGCCAGTCCCATAACAGCACTTTACATGTGTTGTTTGCTTGTTTACTATACTATCTATGGCAAAGTCGTTGCCAGTTCCTACTGCAACAAGAGATGACGTATGAAGGGATTAGTATCCTATGTGAGCAAACAATGATGACTGTTTATAACAAACATTTGTCAATGCTGAATGTTGTCTTGCTGGCATTGGCATTGGTACTCCAGGAGTTAGAGAGATACATAATAGGACTGACAGTGAAGTATGGAACTGATGACAACCCCACCCACCCTGCAGAGGCTCACAAGCATTGAGGTGTGCTTTGGATCGTTGGCCATAGCGCTCATGCCATTTCACCTCACCCTACCCTGTAGACTCTGACAAGTGTCGCATTGTGCCTTGGGGTTATCAGGCCTTAAGGTCACCCCATTCCATAAGGAAATATGTTGAGATGGGCGCAGTATAGGAGAATGGGATGAACTTTGGGGCTGAAGAGTTCAAAGCCCACCTTGATGACTGCCACTGGCTGCAGGGTGGGGGTTGGGGTGGAATGGCATGAGCATTTACAGCCAACAATCCAAAGTTACACCCCTGATGCCTGTCAGTTTCTACAGGGTGGGACGTTATGGTTAGAAACCATAATGCCCCGGGCATTTGTTGGTATTTGCACTCCAAATTTTCAACATGGTCTTTTTGTGACCCCACCTCATGAAAGCATTTGGGACCTTTGCTAATGAACAGTGGCACTGTGATTTTGTTAATCGGTCCCGAACGTAGATTTCCCACAGTGACAGTGCCATTCTGCACCAGATGTGCGAAAACACATTTCAGGCAGGATGTGAAAAATTACAGCTGTAACATTCATAAGGAGGTGTGAAGAAATGGAAATGTTGAAAATCTGGAGTGAAAATATTAAAAATTCTTGAAGTTATGAGTGTGTGTGGAAACTCTGTAACGCACGCTCATAACAGTCATTTTTTGGAATTTTTTTCACCAAATTTGCAACATAGCCTTTTTGGGAACCCACCTCATGAACAGTGACACTGTGGTTTTGTTAATTAGTCCCAAAAGGTGATTCCACGCAGTGACCACAAAATCACCTTTCGGGACCGAATAATAAAATGACAGTGACTGAGTTCATGCGGTGGGGTCCCAAGAACCCCATGTTGGAAATTTGGAGCCAAAAGTCACAAAAATGGCCGAGATATTCACCCAAGTTGAAACCATTATACAGCTTACCTTGATTTTCTTCAGTTTGTGGTTGGCTTTTGAAGAGTTCAGACGTGTCCCACTCCACCGAAGATCATCGCGCCGTGCTCCGGAAGGAAATATGGAGTGGGGGGTGTGGGGGTGTGGAGCGGTGGGGTGCACAGAGGGTGGGTGCAGGTTGGGGAGGGAGCGCTCCAACTCAACGACGGACTGTTTTCTTATTTTCAGGAATGGACATCGCGGGAAGGTTTTCTTTATTTACGGGTGAAAATAAACAACTGTTGGGCACACTGGGGTGGGCTCCCAGTGTGCCCCATGACTTTGGGGGGGTTATGCTGGCCACACTGGAGTGGGCTCCCAGTGTGGCACACAGTAGGGGTGGGGTGGATCAGGAACATGCCGATGCAGTCAGCTTCGGAGCACAGGAAGCACACTGGGGTGGGCTCCCAGTGTGCCACACAATCTTGGGGGGATTATAAACATGCCGAGATGGGGACTGAGCTTCCCCATAGTCGGCTTTGTAAGGATTGTGAGAGGTGGACGGCAACAGCTGCCACCATGTTTATTGAAATGTTTCAGCAGGCAAGGCATGCCCTGCAATGACAGGGTGCTCCCTCATTGCAGTGATGAAATTCTTTCAAGTTGGTGGCACCCTTCTCAAGGGCTGTCATAGACAGTGTGCTCATTCATTGGTGTCACAGAGACCAGTCCAAAAAAGCAGTGGCACCATTGGCCACAACAGGGCTGCACCTCCACAACCTGCTACTCCAGCAAGCTGTCACAAAATGTTGCTTGTGCTGCATGTGCAAGACAACATAAAAGAGATAATAGTGCCCACCCTAGAAATAAAGTAACGATGTGGTGAGAGGTTTTGCCTACTTTAAGAAATTTGCATAGGAGTAAAATTTAGGGGAAAGGGTTGTTAAAGAGTAAATCTTAAAAGGGAAAAGTAAAGGTTAGGTAAAGAATGAAAGAAGTGAAGGGTGGCAGAGATTGGTCCGAATAACATATTATGTTCCAGAAGGGTGTAAATATATTTAATTGTATATAAAGAGCAGGTGGAACGGGGTCTGTTAAAGCACCCCCCCATCACCAGGCATGCTTTGTCTTTTGAGTTTATTTGTCTTGGAGAAGGGATTCAGGGATTTAGTAATTGTAAGTAATGTGAAATGTAAAGAAATGTATCCTTTCTACTGTGTTTGTGTGAATGTGTTTTATTTTAATAAAAATTCCCCTACTGTTTTCGAGAAGTGCCATGGGATCTTTAACATCCACCTGAACTACCACCAGAACAGGTAGATGGGACTTCGGTTTAACATCTCATCTGAAACACAGCACCTTAAGAGTGTAGCACCCGTCTCATGCTGCACTACAATGTCAGTACTGGGGATTCAATCCAAGTGCCTGGTATGGTGATAGGACCCACAGCCTTTTGATTTCCCAGCCTCAGAGGCGAGTATGCTACCTGCTGAACCACTGAAACTCACTCCCTATATCATACCCAACCCAGGAGCACACCCAGGCCCTCTTTAGTAAGGTATCTCACAAGTCTGGATCCAGATCCAGGCTCCAGGGCAAGTGTAAGGCTAGCTCTGCCTTGCCTGCCCCTTTCTCCACCACTGGGTTCTCTGCCAAGCATTCCAGAGGAGGAGGAGGAGCAGCCCTGGCCACTGGTTCTGCCTCTGCTTGACTCCTTGCAAGACTCCCCTCCTCTTCTTCCAAGCCCAGAGGTGGTGTTGGAGGATGGTTCTCCCTGCATCTCTGTCTCAGTGGAGAACCATACTACAGATGATTGGATCCTGCAGATAATTGAACAGGGCCATGCTCTAGAACTTCTAGAACAGCCTCCAGATGTTCCTCTGGTCTCCACCTCTTATCCTCCAGACCACGCAGAGGTGCTCAAGGAGGAGATGCTCACCTTGCTGCACAAAAGGGCAATATAACCAGTGCCCGGGCATCAAAGGAACAAAGGGTTCTACTCCCGGTTCTTCCTGGTCCTCAAAAGAACAGGGGATTTGAGGTCATTCTAGACCTCAAGGAACTGAATCTTTTTATCCAATACAAAACATTCCAGATGGTAAATCTGCATGCCTTTCTACCTCTGCTCAAGTAGGGCAACTGGCTGTGCTCCCTTGATATGCTGGATGCCTATCTGCATATTATGGTTTGCCTCCCTCACAGGCAGTACCTACGGTTCTGTTCCAGGGGGTGCATTACCAGTTCAGGGTATTGCCCTTTGGTTAATCGTCTGTGCCACAGGTATTTACCAAGTGCTTAGCAGCTGTAGCAACAACCCTTTGGCACAAAGGTCTCTGTGTGTTCCCAAACTTGGACAACTGGCTACTGAAAGCCCAGTCCAGGGAGCTTCTGTTGTTGACTGCAGAACACATCCTGCAGTTGTTCCAGTCCTTGGGCATCACTGTCAGTTTGCCCAAGTCTGTGCTGACCCCATCCCAGCGGTCGCAGTACTTAGGAGCAGTTCTGGATTCTACTCAGGGCAAGGCCTTCCTCCCTCAAGACAGGGTGGACCACCTCATAGCCTTGCCCCAGGAGGTGGCTCAGGGCTTGTATGTCCCAGCCAGGACATTCTTGAAGCTTCTAGGCCTAATTGTCATGGCCATCATTACAGTCCTTTGCCCAGGTTGCACAAGAGGATCCCGCAGTAGATGACCAGATCAGCTGTTCCTTGTTTCCTCCCCAGTATGTAAGGTGCTTCACTGGTGAATGGAGTTGGCCAATCTCTTAAAAGGGGTCCCCTTTCTTATCCCCACTCCTCACCAAATCCTCACCACAGATACTTTGGGTCTGGGTTGGGGAGCCCACCTAGGTCTTTATCAGACCTAGGGCCTCTGGTCCCAGTGGGAGGCTTGCCTCCACATGAATGTCCTAGAAATGAGGGCAGTTCTGTATGCCTTGCAGGCCTTCCAGAACCATATCTTCTTGAGCTCTCTGCTGGTGCAGTCGGACAATGTCAGTGTGGTCTATTACATCAACAAGCAAGGGGAGATTCATTCCTACCCCCTGTGCTGGGAAGCAATATGAGTCTGATACTAGGCTCTGGATCACAGTCTAGAGCTGTCAGCCATCCATATGCCAGGCATCCAAAATGCCATTGCAGACAGCCTCAGCAGGTCACAGTCAAGAATGCATGCATGGGAACTGCTGACCTTGGTTGTAGAAAACCTGTTTGACAGGTAGGGTCATCCACAGTTGGACCTTTTTGTGTCCCCAACAATGCAAAACTTCAATGTTTCTGCATGCTAGATCCAGGACCTAGACTTTTCTGGTGAGACGTGTTGTTCCTCTCTTGGAAAGGGAGGTTTCTTTACACCTTCCCACCCTTTCCTCTGATTTAGAGGGTGCTCATCAAGCTTTAGATAGAGAATGCCACCTTAATTTTGGTGGCTCCATTCTGGCCTCATCAGATATGGTTTCTGTTACTGCAACATGTGGAAGTGGAACCCCCAGTTCCCCTGCCCCTCTGCTGGAACCTGTTGACACATGCACAGGGGACCCTAGTCCATCCAGACCTCAAGTCCCTCCATCTGCATGCATGGCTCCTGATTACATAGCCATTGCTCAGTTTGGGGTGTCTCAGAAAGTGGCTGTTGTCTTGGTGGCTGCCAGGAAACCTTCCACCAGGGTCACTTGCTCAATGAAGTGGAAGTGTTCTCCTATCTGAGCCGCTTCCCATCACCTGGACCCATTCACTTGTCCGGTGAACAAAGTTCTAGAGTATCTCCTGTCCCTATCTGATGTAGGACTACAATACTCCTCTATTAAGGTGCACCTGTCCACTATATCACCCTTCCATGTGCCCACTGATGGCTGTACTGTGGCCCAAATGGATGTGGCCCATACTTTTCTGTGAGGCATTCTTCATTTGAAGCCTCCTATCCATAATTCAGTTCTGGCTTGTGACATGAATTTCACTCTGGAGAAGCTGACCCTGCCTCCTTTTGAGGCGGCTGCATCTTGCGAGCTTAGCTTTCTGTCATGGAAAGTGTTATTTTTAGTTACTTTTACTTCTGATTGAAGAATTTCAGAGCTACAAGCTTTCATGTGTGAGCAGTCTTATCTGATTTTTCACAAAGACTGGGTCTCTTTGAGTAATAACCTGAAGTTTCTTCCTAAGGAGGTGTCTGACTTTACTTTAAATCAATCCATCCGCCTGCCTGTTTATTTTCCTGAGCATGCCAATCCAGGGGAAGCATTGCTCTACACTTATTGGTTGTGAATAGAATTCTCAGGTACTATACATACGATACTAAGGACTGCGGAAAGTCCTCTCAGTTGTTTGTTTTTTTGCCTCTAGAAAAGAGAGCGCTCCAGTTTCTAAACAGTGCTTGTCCAAAGGGCTGGCCAACTGTATTGTTTTTGTTACAGGAAGTACTGTAAGAAACTTCCTGGCGTTATTAAGGGCCATTCCGCTAGAGGTAGGGCCACTTCAGTTGCCTGTTTCAGAGGTGTGTCAGCAGCAGAGATTTGTGCTGCTGTGACCTGGAGTACTGTCCATACTTACACCAAACACTACAGTCTGGACATTGCCTCCAGGAAAAAGGGCAGGCTTTGGCCTAGTTGTGCTTCTGAAAGAAAGAATTGTTGAATACCTAGAGGTCAGTGGGGCACGGGACCCAAGGCAGCATAGATTCATAGAGGGAAGGTCATGTCAGATGAATTCAATAGATTTCTTTGACTGGGTGACCAAAGTAGTAGACCAGGGAAGGGCTGTGGACATGGCCTACCTAGACTTTAGCAAGGCATTTGACCCAGTCCCACACAAAAGATTAATAAACAAGTTAGCCAGCCTGTGAGTGGGTCCCAGGGTGGTAGCCTGGGTAAAAATTGGCTGGACAACAAGACACAGAGGGTAACAGTAAAAGGAGTCCACTCCGAAGAAAGAGGGGTTACTAATGGGGTACCACAGGGTTCAGTACTAGGACTGGTCCTTTTTAATGTCTTTATAAGTGACATTGCAGAGGGACTGGAAGGGAAAGTATGCCTCTTTGCAGATGACACAAAGATCTGCAACAGGGTTGATACACAAGGAGGAGTGGAAAGGATAAGAAGGGACTTGGCAAGGTTAGAGGAATGGTCAAAAGTATGACAGCTAAGATTTAATGCAAATAAGTGCAAAGTAATGCACCTGGAAAGCAAAAACCCAGGGGAAGAGTAAACAGTGGGGAGGGGGGTACTAACAGCAACAAAAATGGAAAGGGACCTGGGGGTAGTCATATCAGATGACCTAAAGGTAAGCAAGCAACGTGAGAAGGCAGTAAGGAGGGCTGGGGGGATACTGGGGTGTATAGGTAGAGGCATCACCAGTAGAAAATGGGAAGTTGTTATTCCTCTGCACAGACAGTTGGTGAGACCCCATCTGGAGTACTGTGTCCAGTTCTGGAGAACCCATCTCTGCAATGACATAGACAGGATGGTGGCAGTCCAGAAGAGGGCAACTAAAATGGTGCAGGGTCTGCATCAGAAGCCATATGAAGAGAGACTAAAGGCACTTAATATGTATACTCTCGAGGAAAGGAGGGAGAGGGGGGGACATGATGGAAACTTTCAAATACCTTGAGAGAATCAACAAAGTCCAAGAGGGTGGCATCTTTCAGAAAAAGAGATGTGCAAGAAAAAGGGGGCACAATTTGAAGACAGAGGGGAGACATCTCAGGGGCAACGTGAGGAAGTATTTTTTCATGGAGAGCATGGTGGATGCATGGAATGGCCTTCCTGAGGAGGTCATGGGGTCAAAAACAGTGTGGGAATTCAAGAATGCATAGGATATAAGGCAGTTCTGGTGGAGGTTAGGAAGAAGCAGTCTGTTGATTAACTAGGATCTGCAGCTTATCCAGTAGCTAGGGAAATGGGCAGACTGGGTGGGCTAAGCAGTCCTTATCTGCCACCAAAGTCTATGTTTCTGTGTTTCTATGTCAGGGCCTTCTTTCTTAGGCCTCTGGCCTCCTTCCACCCAGACTGTCTTGCGCTTAGCACTGCTTGGGACTCATTCCATAGGTGTGCCCTGATGACAGAGATATCCCTGAAGAAGATAGAAAGGTTACATAAGAACTTACTGCAACAGTAGACCTTTGAGGGAATCACTGTCATCAGGTCATGCTGTCCCTCCCTCATCCCCCTTTTCTCTCTCTTTATCTATCTACATCTCGGCTGTCCTGTTGCTCCAGCCTTTTTGCTAGCTGTGCATCTCTCTCTCTCTCTCCTTGGTTCCCTGGTGGGACTCCTGTCTCCTATGGCCTCTGGTTAGGGAAAGAACTGAGGGTGGAGCAGGGCCACCCATGCTTATGTAGGGCATGTGATGTCGGACCCTGAAATTGACATGGGTGGCCCCTAATAGACTGCTGCAGAAAAAGCCTGATGACTAAGTTCCATAGGTGTGACCTGATGACAGAGATACCCTTGAAGATCAACTGTTATGGTAAGTTCTTACATAACTGTTCTTTAGTATTAGTAAGGTCAAATGTGTCTGTAATGAGACAGCTGCGAAAGAAACTACAATTAGAGACTTTTAAAATTGCAAGACAGTATAGGTACTAAATCTTGCAAATGTGGGTTTGTTAGGCATGCAAGGTAGGTAGGAAACAGTCACTGGAAGTTTAAGGGCAGAATTAGTGAGCAGCTGTGTTTGTGCCTTGAAGCATATGCAACTGGAAAATTCCTTCAGTAAGCACCTTATGGAACCACTGTAGCTGTAACTGACTCCACTTGGTGGCGCAGTTGTTATGAGGTGCTCCGTTGAAGAAGAGAAGGGGTCAGGGTCTAACACAATCAAATGTCCGGGGAAACACAGGCACAGAGGCTTGATGTAGGGGCACCATTGAACAGAGAAACACAGTGAGTCCATTGTGCATACTTTGTACATGAAGCCCACAACCAGTGTCATATTTGTCTGAGAGCAGCTTCAGCATTTTAGCACTGTATGTAGCTACAGAAGAATACAGCTTCAGGAGCCTCCCCTATGTCATATACTCCTTCTTTTTTGTAAGTATCTTTCTTTCCTCTGTGACTCGTGGGTATACTCTTATCAGTTTCCTCACAGGGGTCACCTCAGGCCCGTCACACCCTAGCCCCGGGGACATGTCCGCTACTGTTGTTTAAATTCTGTGACTTTCCACCATTACAGCCTTCAGAGACTAGCCCCAGATCCCAAAGGGACAGGAGAGGAAGGTGGCGAGAAGTGTCCTTGGCTTGGCGGGGGGGGGGGCAGGTATGTAAGCGGTCCCTGGTAATTATTGTGCATAGAGGAAGGATTTTTCCTTTCATCACAGCCTGACCCCTGAGGATGCCACCATTTTGTAAGACAGCATCACATGTATCCCTTGCTGGAAGTGAATGTAGAAGAAGCACTTTCTAAAGGGGCAAAAAAATACAACTTCAGGGCATTGCAGTGTAGTTTACTTCCTGTGTGTTTTTTCTTTTTTTTGTTACTTTCTGTACCCTCATCTCAGGCTATGGGGATATTCTGTATGAGTTCCTTCACAGTAACTGCTGAAGCCCAGTCACACACACATGCCCCCCCCATCCCGGGAAATACCTTTTACTCTCCTTTATAGTCTGAAGCTTCCCCCCATGGCCGGGCCTCCAGCGACTGGCCCTAGATCCCAAAGCGACACAAGAGGAAGTTGTAGAGGGCTGGCCCTTGGTTGGCAGGTGCAGGGTCTACAAGTGGCCCCTTGTCATCATTCCACATGGAGAAAGGGTTTTCCCCTTTGGTACAACCTGTCTCCTGAGGATGCCACCATTTTGTGATACCACCGCATTTATCCCTTTGGTGGAATTGAACATGGGACCCTGAGTCCACTATTGTCACATTAACAAGAACAAACTTCTGAGTCCCTGGACTGGAGAAATGTCTTGCTGCTGCCTTCTTAATTCACTTTCAAAGTAAAGGAGTTGATGATTTTTTTTTTTTGCTTGTACCTTTGGAAACTAAAAATTCCCATTTTAAAAACAAGATGACAGCAGGGATATTTGAGTTTTCTTCTCCAGTGGTGCAGCTGGTACATTGCAGATTGAAATGTATTATTATGGGCATTGGCATGAAGTTAGGATCCTGCTTTGAAATCTGGACATCTGTAATTGCAGTACATTTGCATGTATTCAGGATTCTATTATACGGCTCTCCAGAAGATCCAGGATACACAGATACATATCAGGACAAGCTAATGAGCAGAATTGTAAAATGAAATTAGTAGTACCAAGGAGTGCATAAGGAACCCATACTGAAATGTTGATAAACAGGTGTCTCAAAAAGTTTCATCTGATCAGAAACCCTATAAATATCCCAATGTTCAAAATATAATTCTAAAGTTATGCAAATGTACCACAGTTATACATGGCCAGATTTCAAAGCAGGATGGATCCTAAATTCATACACATATCCATAATAATATTAATTTAAATGTCCTAAATACTTGCAAATATCCAGCAACTGCAAGATTTGTCCAAAATGAACAGCAGGATGCATAATACATGCAAATGTCCATGATAACAGGTATCACGTATTACTCTCAGTAAAATTCTATCCTCCCCCCTCACACCCATCATCTTTGATTTCCCTCCACTCTGCTACTGAACTGCACTTAATTGAAATGCTAGTTTAAACTAATTATGTCTTAATAATGTCCCATTAAAAAGTAAAGTGCTTATCATCTGAGGAATATCGCCAGGATCAAGCCCTTAGTTCCGCCTCTGGACCTCCCCACTTTGGTGCATGTCTTTGTGATGTCCAGGCTTGACTATTGTAATGCACTCTATCTCGGGGTCTCTGGGGGTACCCTGCACCAACTACAGCTGGTGGAGAATCTGTGGCGGGGTTGTTGACAGGACAATCTAAATACTGTCATATTACCTGCAAGGCCATTCTGCGCTTGGCTGCCAGTTAGGTGGAGGTCCTCTTACGTGGTTTGCTCACCTTAAGGCCCCACGGCCTGGGCCCTGGCTACCTGAGTGACCTTCTTACACCTGCTGTCTCGGTCCGTTCCCTACGCTCCTCTTCTAGGGGCCTCCTTGCAATTCCCAGGATGAGGCTAAGAACTGCTGGCGGCAGAGCATTTAGTGTCGACGCCCCCATTCTGTGGTATTCGCTTCCTTTAGTTGTTAGGGAGGCCCCATCTGTTGAGGTTTTTAAGGCCCGATTCAAGGCATTTTTGTACCATCAAGCATTCCTAGACTGTTTTATAGTTTATATTGTTTAATTTTTTAAGGTTTATTTTAGTTTTAGAGAATGAAACAAATTGTGTAGCAAATTATGTTTTAACTTGTTTGGGGTAGTATATTTTATTGATTGTTATTGTGCTGTGTTGTTTTTATTTGATTGATGTACGGCACCCAGAGCCTCCGGGATGGGCGTCTTCTTAAATAAAATTTGCCTTGCCTTGCCTTGGTGTTAGTTACATATTGGTCCCATTATGATTATTCTTAATCTATGAAGCATTATATATGATAGTTCTGCAGCATTTAAGATAAAAGTATAAATCAAATTTATGGTAGTAAAACTTTCTTTTCTACAAACCACTGTAAATGGCACAATATATTTATTTACTACAAAATGTTAATCAGAAAACTTGTATGGGATGAAAATAACTAACATTTCCGCAAGTATATGGGATACCCCTTACAATGTAATCTTGTAATTTACATATTACTCAATGTACTGCTAATCAGTCTGTCTGTCTGTCTGCCTGTCTCGCTCTCTCTACACAGATACATATTAGGACAGGGTAATGAGCAGAACTGTAAAATGGCATAAGTAGTAGCAAGGAGTACAAAAAGAACCCATAGTAAAATGTTGATAAAGTTGTGTCCGAAAAAAGTCATATTCGATCAGAAAGCCCATAAATATCCCCATGTTCAAAACAGAATTATGAAGACATAGCTGTTGCCAGCTATGGTTCGAAAGAACCCCCCTTTTGAAATCCCCCCTTTTTTCATTATTTGTAACATTTTTTTCATAATTTCTGTTTGTTTGCGACTGTCACAGACTGGTTATGCACACATGATGAACCCCAGCACTTTCTCTCTGCATGCACCCCCCTCCCATCTGCTGTTAATCAGCTCCCTCAGTGCCAGTAAGATGACTGGAGCTGCTTTGTGAGTCTTTCTCCGCAGCGTCCCCTATAACTGACTGGCCAATTGCAGCTCATGTCAGCATCGTGAATGTGACCAGAATACAGCACGGCCGCTGCCCACAATTCACACTGTCAGCTAGCACTCGAGGAAGATGGAGCATGGCGGCAGGCTGAGACACGACGTCTCCAAGAGAGCAAAAAAAGAAGTAGAGGACCTCGACTTATAATATTATCAGTCACCAGCAGATACATTTTGCTGACAAAAATTGCCAAAGATGTGTCCCTTATTAACTGTATATCAAGGGATAGGCTGTGCAGAACTGGGCAAAGGAACTTTTCAGGTGGGTGGGCTGAAGATTTAGAAATACGTTACTTAAATCCTCCTCTATACAAAATGAAAAGTTGTCATGTTTCATATGCCTGTTTTAACTTTTTATAAATTAAGCAAAAGAAGTACCACAGTGGAAAGGCAATGCAAGTGTTTGGAAGGGTCTGGATGGGATCTACACTGCCACCTCACTAACTGTGCTGTTCAGAGAAGTCTTCACTGTGGTCCCATTTTTCTTGACATTCAGGTCCACTTTTGTCTGTGCTATCTGTGCCAGATGCAGTTAAAACAAATACGTTGTGATAAGCGTTTTCTCCAGATGACCACACGTGTCAGTAGAATGACATTTCTTGCTACAGTTCAGTGTTATGAACATACCCACTATACTTTTGGAAGTATGGTGGGTCTGGTGATGGGGGATAGGCATTTAGGAGATGGTAACTTTGCAATGGGAATCCCCACCACTGTCAAATTACCTTTCCCCTCACTCCCTTTGTGATGCCTACCACATTGGAGAATGGAGTGGGGGCAACAAGTGTAGTACCCAATACTGAACTAAGAATTATGTTACAGATTTTTTTCCAAGCAGGGTGCCTGGTATAGAAACATAGACAATGACGGCAGAAAAAGACAGAGGTTGATCCAGTCTGCCCAAGTTCCCTACAATCCCTGGAACCTACTGTTCCTCCAGGGTACTAACCCTCCCCATCCTCTCTCTCTATTCTCCTCCCTGGTCCTGTTGCCCCCGGTAACCACTGTTCCCTTCATTATGTCCCAGCCCTGCTTGAATCCTCCAATTGTTTTCGCACCCACCAATTCAGCTGACAGACTGTTCCAAAGTTCCACCACCCTTTGAGTAAAGCAATACTTCCTCACATCTCTCCAGAACCTACCTCTTGTTAATTTCCATTCGTGTCCATGTGACCATGAACTGGTACGCAGGCTCTGTAAATAATACTCCACAGTTCACTTTAATTCCTTTAAGGAACTTGAAGATCCCTATCACATCTCCCCTCTCCCTTCTGGTCTCCGGTGAGTACATATTTAGTGCCTTGAGGCGCTCCTCGTGGGATCTGCCCTGCTGTCCCTGAATCATTTTAGTTACTCTGCACTGCATTATCTCCAATTTATCCTTATACTTTCTGAGGTGAGGACTCCAGAACTGGCACAGTACTCTAGGTGAGGCCTCATCAGGGATCTGTAGAGAGGGAGTGTTATCTCCTTTCTTCTGCTATCAATACTCATACCGATACATCCCAGCATCCTGCTAGCCTTGCTATAGGCCATGTTGCACTGACTCTATTGCTTAAATGGTATACTGAGTTGGGGAGGGTGGGGGTTACAGCAGGGGGTAGAAGGAGCTCAGATATGAGTCATATGGCCTCAAAGTAAGCCACAAAAGTGCACCACAGAGCATACCGTAGCCCTTAGTTTCTGGGGGACATACTATATCTGAGACAATGCCTTAGGTATATTACAGTAGCAGTATCTTGCTGCCCTCTGGTACTGAACACATATATGTATTCACCGCAGCCAGCCAGATAATAATATTGCTTAGAGCAAGAGGTGTAGGAGATCTCAGGTATGACTTCTTTAGCTTCAAAATAAGCCCTAAATTCACCGCATGGCTTCTGGGGTCCTCGCGACCCTAAGACCCACAGCTTTTTTTTAAAGGTTGCATACTGCATACAAAGAACCCCCCTTGTGAAAATCCTGGTAACAGCCCTGAAAGATATGCAAATGTACACAATTATAAATGCCCAAATTTCAAAGCAGGATAGCAAAGTCATGCAAATGTCCATAATAATAGCTTAAATGTCCTAAATACATGCAAATATTCAACAACTGTAATGAATTACCAAAATGATTAGGAGGATGCAAAATACATGCAATGTCCATGATAACAGGTAGAAGTCAATGGGCTGGATATTCAAAAGGGTTGCGCCATGCGCAACGGGGTTGTGCCTGCACAAGTCCGAAATTGCGCCATTCTGCCATATTCAGCAGGAGGCAGTTGCGCCCCCAAGGCAAGCTGAGCAACAGTGCAATGCAAATGAATGCATGCTGAACTGGAGGGGGAGGAACCATGCATAAACTGCACAGCCGATATTCAGCAGGCTGTGCAGAGTTATGCAGGCAACCCAACCTGCGCCTGCACAACTCTGAGCCAAAAAAAGGAGGTAAGTCGAGGGCCACCCACAGGTGAGCTGCCACATTGCAGGGGCGCAACACAGCAGCTGCCACCTGTGACTGGCCCAACCTACTCCTGTGCCCCTGCAGCCCAATCGCGGGCATATAGTAACCTCCTCCCCACCGACTGGCCAGTCGCAGGCAAAGTGTAAATCCCCCTCCCCGACTGGCCCAATCACAGGCACAGGTTAAATAACCCCTTCTTGATCGCTGGGCATAAGCTAAATAACCCCCACTAGCCCGATCCACGGGCATTATTATAAAATACCCCCCCACCAGCCCGATCGCTGGCAGCACAGAGTCCAACCCCCAAGGACATATCCTGGTGGTCCAGTGGACCGCTAAGCCCTGATCGCTGGCTGCAAAATGTTGCAACACTTCCCCAAGATCCATCCCTGATGATCTAGTCCCTCCACCCACCCACCATGAAGCCCCACCACCCGCTCCCCATCAGCGGTGGGCGGCAGCATCCCCGACCTGCACACGCCCGCCGCCCGCCCGACTGACTGCCTGGTAGGGCTACTGCGCCAATGGTACAGGCAGAGCCAATGGGCATGCAGTCCCTATACTAGCTAAGGCAGTCAGATATAATGAATGAATTTACAAAGCGGTCAGATCGTGAATGAAAATTCATTCCACATCTGGACTACCTGTAACAGCAATCAAGCTGCATGCCCGTGGCTCTTGTAATCAGGCGTGCAACCCGAGCAGTCAGTTGGTGGTAGGCGAGAGGCAGGCGGATGGATGCTGCGCCTGCCGGCTGATGGGGGAGGCGGGGTGGGTGGGGCATGGAGTGGTGAAGATGGAGAACATGAATGACCAGGGATGTGATCTTGAGGGTAATGTTGCAACATTTTGCGACCAGCGACCGGGCTTAGCAGATCACTGGACCACCAGAGATATCGCCTTGGGAGTTGGACTCTGTGCCTGCTGACTCGGGCTAAGTTGGGGGTATTACAGGTTATGCCCGTGATCGGACTAGTGGGGCTTATTTAAACTTGCGTTCGCCGATCGGCTAGTGGGGGGTATTTTACAATTATGCCCGCGGATCGGGCTAGTGGGGAGGGGGATTTTACACTTTTGCCCACGATCGACCAGTCGAAGGGGTGGGGTATTTTCTACACTTTGCCCCGATCGGGCTGGTAGCTATTGGTCCCCGATGGCTGCTGCCCGGCAGGGTGCCAGGTGCAAATCCTCGGGATCGGCGCCTGCATGCTAATGGCATGCAAATGGGGCCATAAATAGATGCAAATGGCCCCCCGCGCTACATGAATTATGGCCCCATTTGCATGTCACCTTTTGAATATGGGAAATTTGCGCATGGCACAATGGTACTTGCACCACCGCAACTTGAATGCTCCACTCTGACCACTTGCAGTGGCACAAGTTCCACTGCGCCATACACAGTGGCTGTGGCCGGGGGGTGATATTCAAAGGAGTTGCTCAATAGCGCAACTCCTTTGAATATCGCCCGGCCACACCCCTGCACAACTATTTTGTGCAGCGAAAGGACTTGCGCCACAAAATAGCGCAGTTTGAATATCCAGCCCAATGTGTATTACTCTCAGTATGATTATATCCCTCTGCCTCCTGCACCCACTGTCTTTTTTTCTCCCCTCTGTCACTCAACTGCACTTAACTGAAATTACAGTTTAAACTACTTCTGTATTAATACTGATAGTGCTTACATTGTAAACCTTGGGGAGCCATTACTTATGTTATTCCCCAAATGGAAACATTATTTCTTACATAATTTAGCAGTGATCTCTCAGTCACTGCTGTCACACAGTGCATTATTATGGACATTTGCATGAATTTAGGATCCTGCTGACTTATTTTGGGGCTGACAGCTTTCAGAGCACAAACCACCAGGTCTGTTTTGGGGCTGGGGAGGTTTACCTGTGTCTGACTTGGATTTGTGAATTTTTCTCTGTTTGATTAGCAGGGTATTTTCGCTGTCAAATTGTTGGGTATGGCATCTTGCTGACAGGAAGGCACTCATGGCAGCGGTGGGTCAGAGCTTTTAGCTGATTGTTTTATGAGGGCACAGTTTAGGCCCAACCCCTTCCCACCCCTCCCCCACCCATCCCTGGAAATAGTTCCTTTATACCTAGGGTTCTGACATCATTTCCTCAAGAGTGCAAGGTGCATATCACTGTCATATCCTCTCTAGCACACTGCACTGACAATATAAGCATACACATTGTATAATATATATATTTCTATATAACAAACCAATCACACACACACAAAAAAGAACCAGGTCTAAGCTCCTGGGGAGCCTGGGGCACTTGGACCTCTGGGGCCCATGTGTGCAGTGTTTATGACATGTGAAAATCCCAACCCATCTAGGGGTCTGGGGCATGCCCCCAGAAAATTTTGAAAAAAAATGGTTGAAAATGGTGCACTTTATGGGGTTTCCTTATCGTTTTCTGAATTTTTTCCTACTGTAAAAGTGACACTTTATGCTGGAAAAATACTGTACATGCCACTGCCTCAAATCATATATTGTACGTTTCCATGTTCACATATATGGATAGTACAAATTTGTATGTGCTTTCAGAATATGAATATATAAACATATGGTGGATATTACTACAAATACATATAATATTTGCAAAGTGAGACAGCATAGGATAAGGGCAGTGTTCAAACTTTGGGGAGGTCTGGTGGGGGCGGGGGCTTGAGTCTGGAAGGTGTTTACTACTCCATTCGCAAAAGAAAGGGTGCTACATACAACAGCTCGCTAAGTTCAGGGTGGACAAGGCAGTGGGACCTGATGGCATACATCCCAGGGTACTAAAGGAGCTAAGGTTGGAGCTAGGATAGCCATTAGCCATTATCAGAACAGTTTATTGAGTCTCTGAGCACAGGAGAGGTCCATTTTTTTTCTTTTTTTTTTGAGAGTGACATCTTGGAGTGCCTAAAGAATGCTAGTACAGAGGTACTCAGCAGCCAAAGACAAGTGTAAAGATGATTCACTGGCCACTGAGGTGGGCTGGCCCGATAGGGATAAGGCACTGACTCCAGGGTCTGTTGGTGTCAAAAGCCTCACATCACTTCTGCTGGTGCCAAGAAAGAGGCAGAACTTGGCCGCGTCAGAGTCCCTATGGAAGATATCTAGGGCAACAAAAAATCTCTGTATTTCTCCTATATTATAGGCCCATCCGGCCTGAATGTGGACAAACTCTGTAAAAAGTGGTGAGGCCCCAGAAGAAGACAAGACTCAGTGTGTACATCAAGGAGAACTTAGAAGAAAGGTGAACCTAGATGAATATGGATTTGCAGGACTGGACTACACAGTCAAAGGTAGTAGAGATGTGTTCATCTACCCCAGCATCCTTACAGGTAGTGTGCAAACAGCCCAGTTACAAAGAATGAAAGGGCATACCAATCAAGACAGTCTGACATAGTCAATAAGAAACAATTTCATCAAGAAAATGGGCTAGCTTCTCCATCAACCATAGGGATGTACCCTGTGTAAGAGGTAGTGTAGTCAATCCAAAAGGTGCATAGGATGTCCCATGAACAACTTCCAAGCACAGTTACACTGAATAGTGCACAGGGGCATGTGCTGCATTTAGTAACTATCAGGAATATACCCCAGGCAGGGGAGGAGCAGGACAAGAAAGAAAAGGTAGAAATAAGTTGCGTTCCAGAAAGAAAATCCCTTGTTTTGGTTGGTGGAAGGGCCCATGGATCCCTACCCCTGACACTTGGTCGCTTGTCACCCATTCTCTATTCATCATAATTTCCCAAAACAAAATCAATTTATGCTACTAGAACATGGCATTTAGTGACTTAGCAGTTGCAAATGTATCAATAATGTCATCAAAGCTGATTTGTCAGTAGATCACTTTCAATACTTAGAAGAGTGAGTGCACTGAGACGGTCATCTCGCATTGTAGATCGTAGTTTGTTTTAATGAGGGCCATTTTGCTGAATGAGCGCTCACTCAGAGCAGTTAGTCACCATCAGTGACAGGTACATGAAGAGCGACAGAAACATTTGAAAGGTCTCTTGCAGTTCTTCAGTATGAAGTAGTGATGCTCGAGATAGTGGTGAATCATAACCTCTTGCCTTTGCAAAGCTGATGAACTGAGACATTTCACCAGGGAAGACCTCAACAGACAAGTCTGATGGGTATTCTTGAGCTGATTTCTGAGTCTCAAGATGTATTGCCTCATCAGTTAAGACGTCAGAGTCCACTATAACTTTGAAGCGATCATAGACACTTTGGTAAGCTGAAATCCTGTAATTCAAAGCCATAATGAGGCAATCTATTATAACCAAGTAGGTCTCAGTCCGGAATTTCTCTCTGCCAGTTAGAACAACTCCTTCAGATTGCACATCGTCATACTGCATGTTTCTTTTCCTTTTCCTTGACTGATCAGTTCTGTAAGTAGAGGAGCCAGATAATTCTTGTGCTCGCATTTCAAATGTATCGAAACTATCACGTAATGTGTTGACAAAGGTTTTGAGAGATGTCAGTAATTCAACAGCTGATTTAAGATCAATTTGCTATGTTGCAAAGATTTGCTTCGCGACTAAATCTGACAAGAATGGTATTCCACAGATCACAAAGAAATGCTGTTTCGACAACTCCATTGTTTGGGACAACGAGTCTGCCTCATGTCTTGAGGTGCCATTCTGATGTTCATCATCAGCCATTTCTCTAGAGCAGCTTGATGTTGGCATAGCTGTCAAAGAGTGCCTTCGTGGCATCAGCCCCTGCAGACCACCGTGTGTCAGACAGTGACTTCAGTGTCAATCCACCACCTTTCTTTTAAGTGTTTCATCAACACTGACCAACGTGTGTAGCGACGAGAAGAAAGTGTATACTTTCTGCAGAAAGCCAAAAGAGCTGACTGCCTCGACACAGCAATCAACAGAATTAGAAACAACTAGGTTCAGAGAATGGGCAGCGCAAGGTACAAATATTGCTAGAGGGTTCACTTGTCTGAGTCGTGCTTGCATGCCAGAGTATCGTCCAGCCATGTTGTTTGCATTGTCGTAAGACTGGCCACGCAATCCATAAAGTCAATGGCTTCAGTCTTCAGGTAGTCTAGCAGAGTATTTGCTAGGTCTTCAGCCATATGACTGCTGATGTGCAGGAAAGTCAAGAAGCACTCAACTGGAACACCATTTAAAACATATCGAGCAATCACAGTTAGCTGATCAACGTGAGGTTAAATCAGGCGTTGAATCAACAGATACTGAGAAATACTTGGCCATTGCGATTTCTCTAACAATAGTCGCCTCTAACATGGTTGCCATGATTTGAATGAATTCTTCAAATATAGTTGAGGACAGGTAAGCAGGCGTTCCTGACCAGCATTACCAAAGTTTTCTATATGTGTTGCCAGAAAGGGATCAAACTTCGCTATCAATTCTATGCAACCAAGGAAGTTGCCATTATGTTTTGATCCAATTATTTCATCATCTCCTCGAAGGGCAGGCCTCTCTCAGCCAGATGAGTAACAACAGCCACTACCCGACATAATACATCACGCCAATACTGCTTTCTCTCCTGACACTGCTTCTCCAAACTGCGGTCAACATAGCAATATTCTTTGCGGCGGTTGCAAATGCTGAGAATGCAATCTCTGTCACGCTCACTTTCTTCATGTGTGCGGATTCTCTCGGCCCGCTTTTCTCAGTCATTAAAACCCGTCAACTTTATGAAACTGATCCTTCTGACTTGTCATCGCGCAGAAGAAACAGTATACAGATCCTTTGAAGGACTATATAGCATCCATTTCTCAGATGCATCTCACCATTCATCCGCCTGGTGTAGAACATATGATTTTTCATGAAACCGAAATGCCCCCTTTGGCTGTCTCTGTGTTGGGTTGTAATAACGCTTTGACTTCATGTAACTGTCAGAGTCAGTCTTATTCTGGCAACTGTCTGGTCCTTTCTCAATCCAGAAGTCCACTGTATGGAACGATGGGGAACCACCTCAGGATCAGTTGATCGACATTCATATTCATCATGTACTGAGTGTGATGAATCGCTGATAGGCTCCTTCTGTCCCAAAATATGTCATCATTTTCATTTGTGGAACTGGCAGTCAAAGGACAGTGGTGGACAACCAACAGTATTGTCTTCAAAATGTTCTAAATCAGATTCCGCGATTAAGATCATGTGCCTGTGAAACTTCAGAGTTGACAGTAGCATTCACACTTGCTGAGGGATAACTAGTTGGGGTGACAAGGACATCAGCTGACACAGAAGCTATCAATCGTGAAAATTGACTGAGTCGAGGGGTCTTTGCCAACACGAATTCAGCTTATCTTTGCTTCTCTTCGCAATGCGACGCTTCAGAGCACCTGATTGCAAAACCCTTCAGTGGCATTTTCTTTAATCTTATACGCACACTGTCTCGCAACGTCCCAGTCAGACCTGGAAAACAAAATGAGGGATTGGAAAAGAACTGCATACAGTAGTAATTGTTAGTATCACACAGTTAACTGTCAACATAGTTGGAAACCACAATAATGTTAGTCTCTATCAAAAATTTTAAGACAGCACATTTTTTCTTTTCATTCCTGAACCAAAATGTGGAAAATGGGTACCATACAAGTCAGAAGGTAAGTGGCAATCTAAAATAGCATAAAAAGTATAGGTCAACATTTTCACCAGATTCATGCACAGCTGCTTTAGCCAAAATTATCAGAAACATGTGGACACCATTATTCATCCTCTCAAGCTGCCACTAGAAAATGGTTAAAAGTATTCCAGGCTTCTGATTGGCTGAGGGACTTCTCTAACTGGGCATCTATCACACAACTGATGGCGTCTATTAAAAGTATCAGCCCAGCCAACCCCATGACCATCACCCTCATTTCATTTTCAAATCTCCGCCATTGTATTTGTCTTAACGAGAGCTGAAACCACACACGAGTCCACAACATGTTCTCCCAATAAAATTATGAACCTAATGCGTATCCCTGCTGAAATAAGCAGAGCATAGCCAGTAGAAAAGAAATAAATAAGTTACTTTTTCTTCTTTATCTCCCGTCCACACCTGGCTGTCACGCATTTGACAGTACAATGGACAACGTGGGCATTTTTTGCCCTATCCACCGAAACTTGGTCACACTTTTAAAATCAAAACTGAAAACCACCATTTTTTTTTCTCTGAGTCACCAAGACAGCCACTGAGCTGGCAAAGCTCCAACCCCTCATACACACATCAGCATAGACACCACCAAAATGACAATCTAAATAAAGATTTCCAAAAAACAACAACAGTTTTCATTTTCAGACTATGACCGCTACCATGCCATCTGCTCACCACTCCACCCGATGCTCACCTGTTCTCTTAACCCAAAGACAAGCAACTCTATTTTTTCAATCCACATATAACCTAATTTTCTAAAGCACAATATCACCCTCCAGGGTGGGTGGTATGGGTTATATCCACCTTCCAGGGGCTATAGACCCGCCCTCGGCTGTGGCATCAAGCATCATTACCCTGGTCGGTGAATTTTGCCAATAGACACGCCCACCCTGTTGGGTATTATTGTTGCACACAGCATGTATCAAGCATGCTTTTATTTGAAATTGCAAAGCCATGATGTTATGTCATACAGATATGTACTGTACACTATTCCCATAAATTTTAGTACAAATGATGATGTACGAACAACTAAAATTCAGTCTTACTACCTCAGATAAACTCTCCTAGTCTCCCTCTGCCTGAAAATGAATGAACTACAACAACTCAAGTTGGCCAGGCGCCGTCTTCTCTTTTTACTATTCAGACTCGATAGCAAAAATAGCTCTGAAAATGAAACAGAAAATACTGTATCTTGAAGCCAAATAAAAGCCCTCTGAACTGTAAATGACATCACTGATGACCTGAAATCATCCAAGAAGACCTCTAAAGCAGTAGGTAAGGCTGGGGGTTAGGTGTATTAGTAGGGGTATCTAAAGTCAGAAGAGGAGGTAATAATCCCCTGTACAAGACACTGGTTAGGCCCCATCTGAGTACTTCATGTAGCAGTATTGGAGGCCACACCTTCACAAGGACGGTAACCAAATTGAGGCAGTCCACAGAAGGGCAGCAAAGTCCAAAATGGTTGCAGGGACTGCATCAGAAGACATATGAGGACCAGATTACCAAAGACCTCAGTATGTATACCCTTGAGTAAGAAGGGACTACCTTAAAGGGCATTAACAAGGTGAAAGAGTCTAACATGTTTTAAATAAAAGAAAATAGCAGGACAACAGGACACAGCATGAGAGATTAAGGGGGCCAATTAGGGTAGCGTGAGGAAATTCTTTTCACAGAAAGGGTGGTGGATGCATGGAATAGACCTACTAGGAAGTGGTGGCTGTGAATACAGTTACAGTGCTTCAAACAGCAGGCATGGGATGACAAAGGGAGCAATACAAATGAGTATGGTCAATAAAACGCCACTTGACAGAGCAAAGGACAATGGCACATTTATCAGGTAGAAAAGAAATGGGCAGACTGCGCATGAGCCTCCTGGACTGGTCCTTATCTGCCGTCAACTTCTACGTTTCTATGTTTCTATGGAGAGAGCCTCCCTCACCACAGAGGGCTCCAACGGTATGAGTAACTGCATTGTGGTTAGACAGGGAAACAGCAGTATTATGGCAAGGTCCAAGGAACATGTTTGCTTTGGGAGACAGTAACACGACACAGTTGTCAAGTTAAGCAGGTAGGTCACTAACCCTTTAACTCAACATTCTCCATCACAAAGAAATGCCTAATGCAGTAATTCCTCCTCCTGCCCTGGTAGTAAGGGGGGTACCATGATCAGCCACATATGATATCTTGGTATAGGGGATATGTAAACTGTGAATAACTCCTTCCTTCTCTATGACAGGACTAGCAAGTTCGACTTAGCCTTCTAGTCCTGTCATAAGGAAGAAGATTATTACAGATTACATAGCTCAAGGTGAACACTAATCTGTAATTTGTTGTTGAAGTTAATAAAGGTACAATTTCCATTTTAATACATTTAAACAACTTAAAATCAAGTAGTTGAATGAATTTGAAATCATGTGAATTCACTCTCAAAAGGAAGGAAGGGCATTTCTATTAGTATTACATCAACAACAAAGGAAATTACACAGTGCACAGTGGTTGGTGTGTGGTGGTAGTCATGGTTCTGCTTCTGCTACAGTACTTCTGTACTTGTGCATATTTTTTGGTTCAACTGCCTGCCATCAGATCCTCGGAGCAACTGGAGTCAGATCAAGAGCAAGCAGCAACAGAGAATTAGTACTAGGGGACTCTGGAGGCTAGGGAGGGCACTCAGACAAGAGAGAGAGTGCTAGTGTCCACGACTTGACCGTCATCTCAGAGAAGTAAAGAGAGGAGAGGTGGTGCCTGAAGGAACTAGAGGTCAGACACAGAGTGTGGAAGTATTAGGAGGACATACTAACCAGGTCAGGAAATTAATTCACAACTTGAACTTCCAAAATAATTTAACATGAAAGAAAAAACATCACATACAGGCTGGCAGCAGACAAGCCAGACCAGTTCATGCTAACTTTCTATGGTACCTACGACGCCTGGCTGGCTACCCCCCCCCCCCCCACCCCCAGGTAAGAATTCATTTCAGGATGGTGGTCCATGCCTTTCAAGTGTCCCTGATTTTCAGGGATGTCCCTGATTTCACCTCAAAATTTTACTCTGTCCAGGACAGACTGGGCCTTCCTCCTAAAATCTGTGCACCTGACTAAACAGTGATGATTGTAAGAATAAAATTATCAAAAAACTAATAACAGGGTTTTAAATAATTGATTAGCAGTTTTTTTTTTAGAGACCAATATTAACTTGTATAAAGCATTTATATAGGTTTTCTAGAAGTGCTGTGTTTCTAAATACAATGAGGGCAAAGCTATGCAATTTCACAAATGTTTTAGAACTTTTATGGAGCAAACGCCTAATCAATTTTTAGAGTTAAATAAAACCCTGAATAATGCTGCAGACTTCTTATATTCTTCAGAAATGTATTATACACCGAGTCCCTATATTCTGCCAGCATTAATCTGACTGGATACTAGATTACTGGTTACTGGATAGCACCAATTTTAAAACTTTTAAAGTGTGTCCCTGATTTTTGAACTTTATTGCTTTGTCCATGATTCCGCAAGCCTTGTTTTTTTTTGTCCCTGACTGCAGGAGGGCTTTACGTGTGATCCTGCAGTAACAACTCTCAGATTTCTTGGACATTTATTGTTGTGTAGAGGCCATACATACATTAACTTTTTTTTTAATAAACACAACCGACCCACCCACTATAACGTAATTTTGTTATCCCAGAGACGACTAAGTAGTGTGCTCTCTCTACTAGTCTCCTGTCTCAGACCCAGTCCCTCCTGCTCCTGACAGACTCGGTACTTTAAAATAATATGTCGTTTTTTTTTAATTTCCTCCAATATATACCCTTGAGTAAGAGGGACACCATAAGACGTGCCAGGTGAAAGAGTCTAACATGTTTAAATAAAAAAAAAATAGCGGACAACAGGACACAGCATGAGTTAGAGGAGAACAAGAAAGGTAGAGATTACTTACAGAAAGGGTGGTGGATGTAGGGCCTACCTCCAGGAAGTGGTGGCTGTGAATACAGTGCAGTGCTTCAAACAGGCATGGGATAGGCATAAGGAGCAATACAAATGAGTATGAATAGATAGGCCACTGACAGAGCAAAGAGACAATGGCACATTTATCAGGTAGAAAAAGAAATACGGCAGACTGCGCTGGAGCTTCTGGCGGTCCTTATCTGCAAATCAACTTCTCGTTTCTATGTTTCTATGGAAGAGCCTCCTCACCACAGAGGCTCAACAGTATGAAATAACTATTGTAGTTAGACGGAAAAGGCAGCATTATTATGGCAGGTCAAAGACATGTTTGCTTTTTGGGAGACAGTAACCGCGACACCGGTTGTGGATTAAGCAGGTGGGTCACTAACCCTTTAACTCAACATTCTCCATCTGAAAAGAAATGCCTAGTACATTAATTCCTCCTCCCTGCCTGGTAGCGTGAAAGGTACCATGATCAGCCACATATGGTATCTTGGTATGGGGATATATAAACTGAATAACTTCCTTCCTTCCTTATGACAGGACTAGCAAGTTCGACAGCCTTCTAGTCCTGTCATAAGAAATTCTTACAATTACATAACCTCAAGTGAACACTATCTGTAATTTGTTGTTGAGGTAATAAAATTACGTTCCATTTAATACATTTAAACAACTTAAAATCAGAAGTAGTTGAATGAATTTGAAATCGTATAGATTCACTCTCAAAAGGAAGGAAGGGCATTTCTATTAGTATTACATCAACAACAAGAAATTACAGTGCACAGTGGTTCGGTGTGTGTGTGTAAGTTTTCTGCTTCTGCTACAGTACTTCTGTACTTGTGCATATTTTTGGTTCAACTGCCTGCCATCAGATCCTCCGGGCAGCGGGAGTCAGATCAAACAACAGCAACAGGAGTTAGTACTAGGGGACTCTGGGCGCGGGAGGGCACTCAGACAAAGAGAGGGAGTACTAGTGCCACTCGACTTGACCGTCATCTCAGAAGAAATGAGAGAGAGAGGGAGGTGGTGGCAGAGGAACTGGAGGTCAGACACAGAGTGTGGAAGTATTCGGAGGACATACTAGCAGGTCAGGAAATTAATTCACAGCAAGACTTCCAAATAGTTTTAACATGAAAGAAAAAACATCACATACAGGCTGTAGCAGACAGCAGACCAGTTCATCTAACTTCTTTCTATGGTACCTACACCGGAGCCTGGCTGGCTACCCCTCCCGCCCCCCACCCCAGAGGAGAATTCATTCAGGATGGTGGTCCATGCCTTTCAAGTGTCCCTGATTTTCAGGGATGTCCCTAATTCACCTCAAATTTTACTCTGTCGGGACAGACTGTCCCTCCTAAAATCTGTGTTTCCTACCTAAACAGTGATGATTGTAAGAATAAAATTATGTCAAAAACAACAGGGTTTAAATAATTGATTAGCAGTTTTTCTCGGGACAATAATAACTGTATAAAGAAAGCATTTATAGGTTTTCTAAGTGCCAATATTTCTTAAATACAATGAGGCAACGAAACTGCAATTTCACAATGCTTTTAGAACTTTTATGACAACTTCAATCAATTTTAGAAGTTAAATAAAACCCTGAATAATGCTGCAGACTTCTTATATTCTTCAGAAAATGTATTATACACGAGTCCCTTTATTCTGCCAACATTAATCTGACTGGATACTGGATTACTGGTTACTGGATAGCACCAATTTTAAAACTTTTAAGTGTGTCCCTGATTTTGGGCCTTTTGTGCTTTGTCCATGATTTTTTAAGCCTTGTTTTTTTGTCCTGACTGCAGGGGCTTTTACGTATGATCCTGCAGTAACAACTCTCAATTTCTTGGACATTTATTGTTTATTGTGGGAGTCATACATATACATTAACTTTTTTAATAAACACGCCCGCCCCACTATAACGTAATTGTTATCCCCAGGACGACTTAATTATGTGCTCTCTCTACTAGTCTCCTGTCTCAGACCCAGTCCCTCCTGCTCCTGACAGACTCGGTACTTTTAAAAATAATATGTGGTTTTTTTAATTTAACTTTTTTAGGCAGAGAGGCCGTACCAACTTCCTTCAGAAGTACTGTAAAACAAACAGCACTGCAAGATTCAAGACTGGAAATTTAATAACTTTGAGCTGTGTTAGCCCCATATGTGTATCTGCCAACAGAGATACTTGAAGTACATTTAGGCAGCCCCCGCCCCCCATTACAGGAGTATTACAAGTACATTTAGAGCAGTCAATCCTATCACATTTCTCCATGAGGTATCTGCAGCCCGTTCCTACCTCTCCTCATAATAGTGCTGTTTTGGGTGCTGGACTGCAACTCTCAGCAGCGAGCAGCCACTTGACCTGACACAGAAATTACAAGCCTGGCTTTATGGAGTAATAACTCTATAAGTAACAAAAACATTTGGTATATAGCTCAAATAGCTCCTAGGCAGGCAAACTCAGTTATAACGGTTGGCGACCTGGAGTCCACATTAGTGACAGTTGCTCTTTAAAAGCCTTATAGAATTAAGTCTGTACCTGTCAATTTACCTGCCTTCATATCTTGAATGACTTTGAAAATTTCTTGCGCAGTAATCTGGTTAATCCAGTATTACACAGAAACATAGATTTTGACAGCAGATAAGGACAGCTAGGCCCACCTAGTCTGCCCATTTCCCTACCTAATGGATAACTGCAGATCCTAGTTAACCAACAGCCTACTTCTTCCTACCCCCATATAGAATTGCCTTATGACTGTCCATGCATGCTTGAATTCCACCACTGTTTTGACTCCACAACCTCCTCTGGAAGGCGTTCCAGCCATCCACAACCCTCTCTGTGAAAAAATACTTCCTAAATTACCTCTGAGCCGCCCCTCTATCTTCAAATTGTACCTGCTGTTCTTGCACACCTCTTTTTTGAAAGATGCTACCCTCTTGGACTTTGTTGATTCCCTTGATTACTTTTTTTTATTTGTTGTTGTTCCTCACTAAGTTTGATTCATGGCGTCCACCCATTACAAGCCCTTAAATTTTATTTCCCTATTTGGTGCATTCCTTACATCCTAGTACAGTGAACTGTAGTATTTTCTGTATCTATGTCCTTGGGTGAATAAGATAGCCTGTCCCTGTCATGTTGTGGATGGATCTTTACATACCGCTTTCTGCCTGGGCCTTCCTTAACTTTAATGCCAGCAGACTGTTTTGTAATATTTTTGGTTTATGTTCTGCAGCTTCCCTTCTGTTTGGGTGTCTTATATAAAGCTTCAGCTTTTCTGAATTATCATTTGAGTTTCCTATTGCTGGTACTGGCTGTTCTTGTGTTGGGCCTTCAATTCTTTGGGTGGCTTCTAGAAGCCACTCCAAAAGATGAAAACTAACTGAGAAACAGGCACATGGAGAGACAGAGATGCATGGTAGCGCTATTTGAGTCTGGTCTGCCTGAGGGTGGTGTTACACAGATGCAAGGCACTTTAACTTTTTGTGCCAGTTGGCGTGCACACTTCAGGATAGTTCTCGCGGGTCAGAAAAGGCTATCACTTACTGTGACAGTGGGACTGGGAGAAGCAGGTGCAACCATGATACTGGGGTTTAAAGCTAAAATTACTGTTTATGTCACAGAGGTTTAAATTACAGTATAGCCCACTTAAATGCATGCTGCTTCAACACAGCCCAATTAAACATATAGGCCTTTGATATCCCAATTTCTTCTCTGTGCTGCCTGTATTTAAAAAGCCCTTTTTAATGCATTACAATGCCCAGTTAAGCAACACAAAATATTAGCATTTCCGATTCTTATTTAGCATGTTCACACATTTCAGTGGCTGCTGAATACAGTAAAAGTATCTGAATAGCTGATTTCTCAACTCCTTGGCACAAAAGAAACAACATATGCACTGACATGATAAAAAATATAAAGGGCATGTGTGGATGGAGGATACGAAACTGATCTTAAAATGAAGATCACAGCCCAAGTAGGAGACAGTAACAAGCACAACTGATCATAAAAAAAACCATTGATAATGGTTTGTGAAACCATGGTGGCAGTCTACATTTGGATAAATGAAGAATAAAAAAGAAAAAAAGTCAAAAATAAAGATTACCGAGTGAAGTAGCCTTACACTACAGCATCTATCTCTGCATCACTCCCAGTTACCTCTCCTGGCCTGCTTCACTGTATTTATAGAGGACCACGTGGCAGCATAGCCTGCTTAAAGAGATTCCCATATATTGAATATTGCCCCTGCACCTGATATAGGTGCCTTACCTCATGGACAGATGTAATCTGTTTATTTTGCTACCAGTTTACTCGTAAAAATAGTTTACTGGGTCCCAAGGACTTCCTGGTCTAGTATGGCCTTATATCAAGCCGGTGCCAACATTTATCACCAACTGAGCAATACCATGTAAAAAAAAAAAATTAGAAAAACCGCTGCCCATACACTATAATGCCGCTCATCCCAGTGCTCTCCCTGGCATCGTGTCACAACTTAGCAAGCCTTGAGGGGCTGTACTTCCAGACCGGGAAGTTCTTGGGACCCGGCAAAATTATTTTCACGGTAAAACTGCAGTGAAAAAATTGATTATTTTGTGGCATCTGAATCTTAATGTGCTGTCCATAGAGAGGCAGCTATATATCAGGTGCAAGGCCCAAGACAGTGAATCTCTTTAAGCGCATGCTGCGGTGGACCTGAGGTTATGTATTTAAAGAAACTCCAATTTGTAAAGTCCCCTCCCCAAGCCTTACCTCCTGGGTGGGCTTTTCACTAAAAAGAAATTAAGTGCTTGCAGTTGCTATATTATATTCATAAACTCAGTCATCGGGTAACATGGCTGGGGCAGCGCCCGGTAGCATCATGTTGGTAACATGTACAGTATGGCATTCTCAATACAAGCAAGCCTGTGTGATACGTGCTCAACCGATATGACACCACATTGCACCCGCCATGTTATCTGATGGCAGAGTTTATGAATATAATATAAAATAGTCTAGACTCCCACAATTTGTGAAAATCTAACCAGGGGTGATACTTGGGTGTGTGTGGGCTGTATAAATTGGGTGTCTCTAAGAGACCTTGCTTCTAACTTGTCTTTTCTTTCTTTTGTTTATTTAGTTGAGTCAAATAAGAAAGTCATGACACCACCCCTTTTGCTTTTAGGCCCAGGGCATCCCATAACTATTTAACTTTTAGGCAGAGGAGGCCGTACAAGGCAACTTCCTGAAGTACTGTAAAACAAGCAGCACTGCAGCAACTTCCAGCAAGATTCAAGATTGAAATTTTATTTAATAATCAACTCTGTCGACTCTCAGTCTGTTTGAACAGCGGTTAGCCCAGGGCGAAGGCGGGGAACCCGATCGCGAGATGAGTCACCCCAGCAGCAGCGCTAATACCACCTAGTCGATCGGTCCTTGTCCCTCCCAACACAACAACACACATCTGCTCTAGTCAGCCTCTCTCCTACATCTGCATCGTGGTGCATTATACTGGAGTTTTTACTTACGTCGTTCAGGCTCTGATGGTGTTGTGATGCCGTGGGCGCCAGTCGGTCAGGGGAGGTCAGATGGCGAAGACTACCGGCGAGAGAGCAGCATGGCGGCGATGAGGAAGGAGGGAGGCACGCGTGAGTGCCAGCTGGCGCCGCGCGACCTCGGACCACCACATGACCACCACTTCTCAACTTTCTGCAGATCATGTGACAGGATCCCAACGATCCCCAGCCGTTCCTATTAGCATTAGCCAACCCATGCAGTGAATTAGAGGCAACAGCGGCGACACTGGCAAAAAGCAGGAACTGCAGGAGCTGCCAGCAACAAAACAGCAAGGATTTAAAGCACGGCCGGTCCGCAGCGAGGCAGCGGCGGCGAGCCACGACCCACGAAACTGGAAATGTGTTTTTCCGGGCCCAGCGAGGTACCCCTCATGGTGGGGGGCCTGGGGCATTGCCACATTGCCCCTCTTAATCCGGCCCTGCAAAACAAAAACAAACAAAAAAAATGTGGGGAGTAGTCAATGTTGTAGCTGTGGGGCAGCAGTCTTCCGGGAGTCTTTCTGGAGGCTGAGATGCTGCCCTATTTGCAGACAACTCTCTGCCCTGAGGGAGGAAGTTGCCCGTCTTGAGCCACACTGGACAGTAAGTGAGGAACCTTCTCCCAGGCCACAATGGACGGTAGGAAGGAACCTCCCCATCCAGGGAGCACCTGAGCCGCCACCACTACCTCAGAGGTTGCAAAAGCACAGCAGTTGGACCACAGTGGGCTCAGGGAGGGTGAGGATGGTGGAACAGAGGCACACCCAGTCAGTTGTTCCACACCACAATCCATACACCATTCTGAGAACATAGCTCCCATATGGATGCACCTCGCAGAGGAGACTAAGGAGGCTGAGGACAACTGTCATGGGAGGCCCACAGGAAGGAGGCAGAGGACACCACAGGGAAAGGAAGCAGCTCCTGGTGGGGACTCAATTATTAGGGGATAGAACTGGGGGAGCAGGGAAAACTGAAGTAAGGTGCCTGCCTGGTGCCATGGCTTGGAGAGACAGGACCATCCTCAGGATCACTAGAACAGCTGCACGGGAGTCTGAGCTGGGCGTCATTATCCACCTAGGGGACAAATGACTTGGCTCATCATGAGATTAGAGCAGTGCAGAAGGACTTTGTAGAATTGGGGAGGGCCTCGACAAGTAGCACACATAATATCCTTCTCTGAGGTGCTGCCTGTCAATGGCATGAGTGAGGCAAGGGTACTTTGCACCATGCAGTTTAATGAATGGTTGAAAAAATGGTGTGGAGCACAGGGGTTTGGCTTCATTGGGGACTGAGGTTCCACCTGAAGGATACCAGCCTATACTGGCAGGATGGTCTGCATCTGTCCAGGAAGGGAACAAGTCTTTTGAACAATCGGTTTAAATGCTTCATTGGCAAGCTTTTAAACTAGTCAAGGGGGGGAGGCACTGATAAGCAGCAGGAAAATCCCAGCCTCTCCCTACAAAACAGGGTACTAAATGAGAAAAAGACTGAGGTAGAAAAGTCAGTGGGGGATGCTGCAAAAGAAGGTAAAGCCATCAACAAATGGACAGCAATGAGTACCAATGCTCATAGTCTGAGTAACAAGCTTCCTGAATTAGTGGCCTTGATGGAGGAGGAACATCTGGATATCGTGGCAGTCACAGAAACATGGTACACACAAAACCATGACTGGGATGTAAACATACTAGGATACACTATCTACAGGAGGGACAGGGAGGGTAAAGAGGAGGAGGTAGCTCTTTACATAAGGGAAGGAATCAAAGCAACAGAACAAAAGGGTAAACAGGGAGAGAAGAAGCTCTGTGGGTAAATTTGGAGACGGCAATGGCACACAATCTGCACAGGGTTGTATACAGACCCCCTTCTCAGGGAGGAAATGGACAAGGAAATGATAGAAAGTATACTTAGAATGGCAGAAAAAGGGAGATATTGCTGATGGGTGATCTGAATATGCCAGATGTTAACTGGAGTGCAGCTGCAGCAGCCACTTCGAAGAGTGGGGTTATTCTAGATGCCCTACAGGGGCATACCTAGACAACTAGTATTGGAGCCCACTCCGAGAGGACAATCTTAGACCTGGTTCTCTCAAATGGAGATGAAGAGGATCACAGATGTAGAAGTGGGTAGCCATCTGAGAACTAGCGACCATCAGACAGTATGGTTCACAATAAACACAGCAATAGAGAGTCAAGCCATACAAAGGCAAAAGTACTGGACTTTAGGAGGCTGACTTTGCTAAAATGGGTGAGAGCCTAAGAATGCACTAGCAAATGGGCAGGGAAGGAGGGTGGAAGAACAATGGGAAATAATAAAAACTGCCATCACAGAGGTAACAAGCCTTTGTGTGAAGCAAATAAACAAAACAAAACGATGTAAGAAACCACTGTGGTTCTCAAAGGAAGTGGCAGTGAAGGTTCAAGAGAAAAAGAAAGCATTCAGGAAGTACAAGGAATCACAGAAGGAGCAGGACAGAGAACTGTATCAGTTAAAGCAAAAGGATGCTGGGAAGGCAGTCAGAACAGCAAAGGCTGAGGAAAAGATAGCCAACTCAGTTAAGAAGTGGGATAAAACCTTTTATAGGTACATCAGGGAGCGAAGGAAGACCAAGGGATGGTTAGTGAGGCTTAATAAAGGAGAGGGAGGGTGGGCAGAGGGTGACTGTGAAAAGGCAGAGATACTAAACAAATATTTTTGCTCAGTATTTACAAAGGAAGAGGGAGGTACCTAAAACAAACAGCAGAAACACTCTGGATACAGAAGTTGATACCAGCCCATTTACAGGAAAAGGTTCTGAAAGAACTCTTAAAACTGAAGGTGGACAAAGCAATGGGGCCTGATGGGATTCATCCCAAATTCTAAAAGAACTTGAGGTGAAGAACTAGTGACACCACTGACTACCCTCTTTAACAAATCATGGGAGGATGGGTGGTACCCGAGGACTGGAGGAGGGCAGATGTGATTCCCCTTCACAAAAATGGGAGCAAGGCAGAAGCAGAAACTACAGACCTGTTAGTTTAACCTCAGTGGTAGGAAAATGATGGACTCACTTCTGAAGGAAAGAATTGTTGAGTATCTAGAGGCCAGAGGAGCACAGGACACAAGGCAGCATGGATTCACAGCGGGAAGAGTCATGCCAGACAAATCTGATAGATTTCTCTTTGACTGGGTGACCAAAGTAGTAGATCAAGGAGGGCTGTGGACATGGCCTACCTAGACTTTAGCAAGGCATTTCACACAGTCCACACAAAAGATTAATATACAAGTTAGCCAGCCTGGGAGTGGGTCCCAAGATGACAGCCTGGGTAAGAACTGGCTGGAGAATAGGACACAGAGAGCAATAGTAAATGGAGTCACTCTGAAGAGCAGGGGGTTACTAGTGGGGTACACTTGAGGTTCAGTATGGGACCAGTCCTCTTCAATGTCTTTATAAGCGACATTGCAGAGGGACTGGAAGGAAAATATGTCTCTTTGCAGATGACACAAAGATCTGCAACAGAGTTGATACACAAGGTGGGGTGGAAAGGATGAGAAGGGACTTGGCAAGGTTAGAGGAATGGTCAAATATATGGCAGCTTAGATTCAATGCTAAGAAGTGCAAGGTAATGCACTTGGGAAACAAAACCTCTGGCAAGAGTACACAATGGGGTGAGATACTAACAACAACAAAAATGGAAAGGGACCTGGGGGTAGTCATATCAGATGACCTAAAGGTGGGCAAGCAATGTGAGAGGGCAGCAAGGAGGGCTGGGGGGATACTGGGATGCATAGGGAGAGGCATCACCAGTAGAAAACAGGAAGTTATTATCCCACTGTACAGACAGTTGGTGAGACCCCATCTGGAGTACTGCGTGCAGTTCTGGAGACCCAATCTCCGCAAAGACATAGACAGGATGGAAGCTGTCCAGAGGAGGGCAACTAAAATGGTGCAGGGTCTGCACTGGAAGACTTATGAAGAGACTTAAGGGAGCTAAATGTATAGCCTCAAGGAAAGGAGGGAGAGGGGACATGATAGAAACTTTCAAGTACCTCAAGGGAATAAACAAAGTCCAAGAGGGTAACATCTTTCAAAAAAGAGTGTGCAAGAACAAGGGGCACAATTTGAAGATAGAAGGGGCGTCAGAGGTAACTAAGGAGTATTTTTTCACAGAGAGGGTTGTGGATGCATGGAGCGGCCTTCGGAGGAAGGATGTGAGTCAAAAACAGTGGTGGAATTCAAGCATGCATGGGACAGTCATAAGGCAATTCTAGGGGTGGGGTAGAAGAAGTAGGCTGCTGGTTAACTAGGATCTGCAGCTTATCCATTAGGTAGGGAAATGGGCAAACTGGGTGGGCCAAGCGGTCCTTATCTGCCGTCAAAATCTATGTTTCTATGCATCGAAACATGGACATTTATAATTGCAGGATATTTCCACATACTTAGGATCCTATTATAAGCATCTCCACAAGATACAATATAACTTCAGTAAACCACAACAACCCTTAACTGATTCAGCCATCATTCCTCTACATCTTCTCTACACACTTCTCACCACCAACATTAAAATGATTTTGCAGCTGTACTGGCTCTGTCCAGAGTTTGTTTTTTAGTGCCACTAATAGAATTGTCCTCCAGTACAAGTTGTCTCCCACTGTGTAGTTTTCCTGGTACTGTGTCAGCACTGGTAGGTAGCTTAACTGTTACACGTATGTCATTTACGGTGTGCTCAGTTAAAAAAAATGTTTTCAAACTTTGAGAAGCTCTACTTATTACTTCATATTGGCTTCTTCTACAGTAAGTTTCAGAATTATTGGAAACAAGCCAAGCCTCAGATTGAAAGAAAATGGTACTTCAGTAATTTCCTGCTCATTTTACTTCAGCTCTGACCTTGTTATGTTGTGGCTGAGGTTTTTTTTGTGGAGAAAGTATTTTTTTTACAGGACCTGTCAGCGCTATTAATCCTGCCGTTGCAGTATATCTCAGCCGAGCGTCAGTTTATGACACGCTCAGCTTGAGGCAAAAACCACATGGTTTTTGCTTTCACTGATGCCAAAAGTATAGCATCAGCAGTAAGTGATGACTGCAATACTCAAAATGAGAATAAATATAGAACAGTGAGAAAATAGAGACTACTGGATGGGCAACTATGCACAACTAGTGTGTTCTGCCACAAAGGGATTCTGATTCCCTCTGGCTTCAAGAGCAAAGCTGGAGAGGTCCGTGGGAGTCAGAACCCCTCTGTGGCAGAACACACTGGTTGCGCATAGTTTCCCATCCTGTATTTTCTATAGTGTACAGTATTATGTGAAATGTGCAAGCAGCAGTTCATTCACTTTCAGAAGGAAACTGACATCTGCAGTCTCTATAGGTTTCAGAATGCTGTTGTACCACAGAAGGGTACAATCACATTCCATGACCTTTGAACTGTGGCATAACAGCATTTTGAAAGGGATGGAATTCTATACAGAACAATGGTCTGTTGTACTCTATGACATGTTTATTCTCATTTCAGGTGTTTTTATTATTTATTTATTTATTTATTGAAATGTTTCACCAGGAAGGCACACTGAGCAATAAGCTTCTCATGTCCCAGCATGACCTGGGGGAAGGGGTACAATGAGGATGGATCAGTAATAAATACATGCATACATACATGTTGCATAAGTCATTATTAACATTCATGTGAATCAGACAGGTGTTACATACAGTGGCCCATTGCAATATGGGACAGTTGAGAGAACATACAGTTAAGAAGGACAGGTGTTACAAAATATACATTTGCATTAGTGGTGGGTGAAGTGGGCTCAATCCGCTCCGAAAAGCGATTCACGGAGCAAAGGCGGATGTGGTGCTCACAGCAGCGAGCGGAATACTTCGATGTTATAATGAGAATCACGAAGTCCATTAGAAACAATGACTTGCGATACTCTGCCTCCCCAGGCCACTACCGTGCCAATTTTAAGGCGAAGTGCATTGCAGGCAGTGCACTTCACCTTGTTTTTGAGCTCCAAAGGTAAATTTTGTAGTGATTCGTGGGATTTCAGGTAACATGGGCTCTATTTTGATCTGCACAGCCTCAGTTCAGGGCAGTATGAGTAGGAAGGAATAGGAGACAGTGTTCTCTGATAGCCGTCTGTGATAGGAATCTTGTAAAAGCTGTTCAAAAAGCATTTTTGATTTTTTTGGGATCCAACTTTAGTTCATCGATTGTAGGAAACCCTCCTGTGCTCATATCATCGATCGTTTTTGTTTTTATGTGGATTTTGAATGTTAATTTACATCATTGAGTGTGTGTGGTGAAAGACAGTGAAAGTGTGCTTTGGGGGAAGGGCGTATCTGTGGTGTAGGTAGATTTAAGTTGGAGAAATAGTGATTTCTTTGTTTTTTGGTTATATTTTTGTTATATAACTGACTGTGTTAATGTACACATAGTAATATTGTCAGGAATAGAAATTTTCTTGCTGTTTGTTGTGTGGATGTGGTGCAGCAGTTCATAAGTTCAGGTTGTTTAAATTACAAATTTACAATACGTAACGTGGCATAGTACTGAACTTTTGCATTTGCAGCGCATTCTTCGTTCAGCATTGTACACAAACTGTTCTGTGTGTCAGTGTGTGTTAGTGTGTGTGCAGTGTTGTGTGCATCAAATAATACACCTTTTATTGTGCCACAGACTAGTGTAATTGCAAGTGCAGCAGTGTGAACCTGCTATCCACTGCAGCTGCCTGATTTTGTACTGCGATCGTAGTATCTGTTCTTAGTTTTGCTGCTTGTAGTTCCATAAAAATCAGCACTGTCTATAATCAGTGCTCCCCCCAACCCCACGTTCAAAAGGTGTTTTTTACCAGCTTGGATTGTTTTTGTGACCTCATCGGTACCACTGGTTACTGAAGTTGTTTTAATTCCGTGACAGTCTAGGAGTAGTCTTTCATCTGTTGCTGAAGCCACAGTTGTTTATTTGGCTTCACATCTAGCCAGCGTCCCTCCAATCAGAGAGTGAACGTATCAAAATCTGAATTTGGTTATAATATTTGTGGTTGATCCCCTAAAATGCCTGCAAAGAGACGTGCAAGCAAAGCTGTTTCTCGCCATGGCAATGTTGGCAGTAAGATGGTCTGTGGGCAAGGTAGTAGAACACAGGCGCAGAAGTGCATTGCTGATGTGAGGAAAGGTATTTCTCCTGCAGTGTTTTTTACAGCCCAATCAGTAGCTTCACTCATAGTTGGAGGAGATGATGTTTTCCCAGCCGGTGGTGTTAGTGTTACTGGTGTTAGTGGTGGTAGAGGTAGTATTAGTATTGTTGTGTCAAGTTCTAATTCCGACCAGTGTACCGTTTCCAAAAATATTAAGTGTGAAGCAGTGCAAGTGAGTGGCAGCATAGATGATGTCATACTTCCCAGTAACATCCCAGTAACTGAACCTGAGGATTCTGATAATCATGTCAATGATAGCATACAATGTGATATTCTGTCCACCGTGGTACTTAACGTCATGCATTTTCTATGCAGTGATTCACAGTACGGTGAAAAAATATCAGGTGATGGTGGTGTAGATGCTGATGATGAATGTGATGATGATGATGTGATGATGTTGCTGTTGCTGCAACATGCAATCCACATGCTAGCATACAAGCAGAGGATGTGGATGTATGTGACGTTGATGAATATGATGAAGATGTAATTGACCCCAGTTGGGAACCGGAGAAAAGGAAATTAAAAGTGGCTATGTCTGAGTCTGTTTGCAGGAATCCCCCCTCCCCCATAAAAACTTGTGATCTACCGGTTTTAGTTGATGATGATGATGACCCAGTAATCAATATGATAGGTAGTCGTGGTGGTCAGTTGCAGTCCAGGTGTGCAGTGCCCGAAACATCACGTGCCCCCACCACTTCAGTGCTTAAAATAACGGACTTAAATAAGCCACATCATCATGGACATGTTAAAAGCAAAGCATCACATTCCCTCATTTGGGATTTTTTTGTTCAAGATGCAAATGATGATTCAGTTGCAATCTGCCAGGTTTGCCATGTGCGTGTGAGTCGAGGTAAAAAGGGGAGCCATCTGGGCACAGGAGGACAGCATACGCATCTTAAGAATAGGCATTTGGCACTGTGGACCCAGCACAAGCTGGCAGCTAATACCACAGTGGGACATTCACCCGCGCCACCAGCAACTATAGTCAGCATTTTATCCCCTCCCATGACTGTTAAGCCCAGTAGGAAATTAAATGTGTAAAGTAGTGTGGTAATGAGAGCAGAGGATTACTACAAGCATGATGAGGTGGAGGACCATAATGACTTTGAAATGTTGTCCAGTGCTGGTGAGAGTAGCAGTTTTTGTGGTGGTGGTGGTGGTGGTGTTGGTGGTGAATGCAGTATGTCTAGTGCAAATTGTACATCAACCCCGGTTGGAAAATCTGGCAAAATAACATCATTTCTTGGTTTGTCATCATCACCTGTGCAACTGTCTTCATCAAATGTCCACACTGCACAGCCTGCCAATGCCATTCATCACAGAGCACAACCATTTGTGATCAACACACCTTGTGTAAAACATTTAAGTCAGCCCACGTTACAGAGTGGTTTTGTGCATAAGCTGAAGTACTCCCCAAATCATACAGTGTTATGTGAACTCAATGTTGCTGTAGCGGAAATGCTGGCAATTGATCTTTTGACCTTCTCCTTTGTGGAGAATTCTGGGTTCCAGCGGTTTGCTGCACATGCCTGTCCAAAATGGAAAGTCCCATCCTGGACATACTTTTCTACCCGTGCTGTCCCCAAGTTGTTCCGCACTATGTCCGACTCAGTAAGACATGCCCTTCAACATTCCTCCTCTCCATTCATCCATTTAGGTATGGATATGTGGACAAGTGGCAAAACAGCAGGGAGTTCATATCTGTGTATAACTGCACACTGGGCGCAGGTGCCGGGGGTTGTTTGTGATGTTGGTAGTGTGAATAATCAGTGCAGTAAGGTAGATTGTTGCGGTAGCAATCTTCCTGGAATTCAACAGCATACAACAATTGCTATGTGCAGTGTGACCTGTTCACACACTGGTGAGAACATGTTGGATATGGTACTGACTGAAACTGACAGATGGCTAAACCCTCTGTCCCTGACAGCTGGGTTCACAGCAAGTGACAATGGGTCAAATGTGGTGAAACGCATCATGAATGGTGTTTTTTTCATGTTCCATATATGGCCCACTGTTTAAATCTTGTGGTTCAGGAGTTTCTGCAGCTACCTGATATAAAGGAAATGCTGACCATTGCATGACATATCTGCTCTCACTTTTCAAGATCTGGAAAGGTCCGTGACCAACTGCGGCAGTTGCAGACACAAAACAGCCTGCCTCAGCACCACTTGAAACTGGAAGTTGTCATCTGATGGAACTCCACGTTATACAAGGCAGAGAGGTTGTATGAACAATACAAAGACATCTCAGAATATCTTGTTATGCACACTTGCTGTGACAGTTTTGGGGCCTCCATGTCTATGACCACTGAACAGTGGCACCTCATGGACTCTGTAATAACAATTTTGCAGCCTTTTGAACATGTCACACAGGCAGTGAGTGGTGAGTCTGCCTCCATTAGCCAATCAATTCCACTGCTGCATGTGCTGAGGCAGACATTGGTGAATGTACAGCATGGCCTTGATGTTGCCGGAGACAGTGGTAGCAGTATGTTGCTGCAACACATGCTGACAGTATTCGACCAGAATCATCACGTTGTGAGTATTCAGAGTAGTGACAACTTTGCCATAGCAACAATGCTGGACCCACGATACAAATGTGGAATTGCATCAGTACTGGAGGGAGGGCCTGAACAGGTGAAAAATATCAGTGGTCAACTGGTGCGCTTGCTTCATGGGGCACAGAAGTCACGTGCCAAGGTCAGCAAACCTCAGCAGCATAATCCAGCTGAAGGTGTACCTGGAGGACCATCAAGCATATCCTGCAAGGGAAAGGGGTCTGCAGTTCCAGGTGGTCTGTCATCCAAAGTGGCTGGTGTCAACCTGCTTTGGGAGCTTTGTCCCAAGTGGGTATTTGTGAAATAAATGATTCGGGAGAACAGGGTGATGCATCAACAATTGGACTTAGTGCTGCACAGAGAATGGTTGAGTCATATTTGTCTGAAAACAGGCATCTGACAATAATTGAAGATCATCTTTTGTACTGGAGTGGAAAGGTCAGTGAATGGCCAGAGCAGACTGCAGTGACACTGAAGTACCTCACATGCCCACCCTCCAGTGTAAGTGTTGAGAGGGTATTCAGCTCAGCAGGTGCAATAGTCATGGATCGTCGGACAAACCTGTCTCCTGCAAATGTTAGTTTGCTAACATTCATTAAAATGAATGAGAAGCACATACCAGCACAGACTGCAACATCAGTATTCATACCCCAGCCTAGTCATGGTGGTCTTGCTGATGTGGAAATGGAGCATCCTGGTGACACTGGCAGTCTGTCTGAAATGGCCCATCACTGACGTAGATGATGACACAATGGAGGAAGAATTTTCCAGTGGTCAGACTTCAAACATCGATGACTGTGAGGGCAGCTTTCTTTATGAGGATGATGATGTGGTTAATGTTGGCAGGTTTTAACTGAAGTTTTTAAAAAGTGGTGTGCCCCCCCAGACCACCACCACTGGGACTGATGTTATCCACTGCCACCATGAGTCTGTCTGCCCCCCCCGGACCACGACCACTGGGACTGATGTTATCCACTGCCACCATGAGTCTGTCTGCCCCCGGACCACGACCACTGGGACTGATGTTATCCACTGCCACCATGAGTCTGTCTGCCCCCCGGATCACCACCACCATGAGTCTGTCTGCCCCCCTTGACCACCACCACTGGGACTGATGTTATCCACTGCCACCATGAGTCTGTCTGGACCACCACATCCATCAGCCAGAGACACAAAGCTTCTTAATATTTAACCTATAAAGTGAGTATGTGTACTCATGTTTGTTATGCTGCTTCACTTCCTTTAGTTGTATGTTTTGTTTTCTGTGGCTTTTCAGAGCCGCAATAGTAAAACACATACGGTACACTTATTGTGTTTCTTTTACAGGTTAACAAAAAAAGTCTCCATCGCTAAAACTCATTGGGAATGGTACTGTAGCTGTACCGTACAGAGAGGAAGTGATGTAATATCCATGTGAAATCCATTCTGGTAAGTATGAAGATTTTATTTCATTCGTTTCATTGTTTTGGAAAGACTGCAGCAAATATTGCACACAGGTTGTGTTAGTTGACAAGATGTGGCTTTGAAATGTAACTTGACTTTAGGGATTGAGATTTGAAAAACCAGGGCGGGACACATAACAATTAAGTTGTATGAAGTCATTCATTTCTTTTTTTAGGAAACTTCCAGATGCTCTGTTGTTCTGACAAAGTGGCCTTATCCAAATAAGTTCTTCAACATCAGCCCTCCCCCCCCCCCGGGCTGGGGCACACATGCAACACGCAGAAGTCGTTTCATTAGATGACCATGACCATCATTAACAACCAGATTCAAGAAGGATGCAGATGAAATCGGTGAAGAAGTAAAAAAATAAGAAACCATTACAGACAAACCTACAAATATGCTTCCCCCACCCAAAAAAAAAAAAATACTTACCTTCATGTGCTTGACAGTTATCCATTGCAAATTTCTATGCAAGAAGTTCTAATCGAGCACTGGAATGTGCACACCGACAGTATCTGTGACCTGCGATACAGAACAATACCATGAGTACATGTCCATGTCAACCCCCTCACCTACAAAATACAAAAATATAAATCTATATATATCAACTCAACAAGGCTACTATTAGTGTACAGACAAAGGGCACCCTTCCATCCAGTTGAGATGATCACATTGCATTTGCTCGAATCGCAGCACACATTGGACCAGCAACAGTTCGCTCATGGACATCTTTTTATTCTGGGGCACTGCGCGCATGAGTGACTGTGCCATAAATTATGGGGTACTTTACATGTGCTGAAACAATCCCATTTCACTTCGTTACCACTTGTCAATTTTCTGGACACAAGGCGGATGCATTTTGAGCATGCAGAAAAAATCTAGGGACTCTGTGCCACTTTTGTGTGCATGACTGAGTGCGCCATTAATTATGGACTTTGAATGTGCTGAAATAGTCTCATTTCACTGTGTAACCACTTGTCAATTTTCTGCACACAAGGAGGATGCATTTGGGGCTGGCAGAAAAAATCTAGGAACTCTGTGCCACCACTGCGCGCATGACTGAGTGCACCATTAATTCTGGGGGACTTTGTATGTGCTGAAACAATCCCATTTCACTTCATAACCACTTGTCAATTTTCTGCACACAAGGAGGATGCATTTTGGGCATGCAGAAAAAGTCTGGGGACTCTGTGCCACTTTTGTGAGCATGACTGAGTGTGCCATTAATTCTGGGGGACTTTGTATGTGCTGAAACAATCTCATTTCACTGTGTAACCACTTGTCAATTTTCTGCACACAAGGAGGATGCATTTGGGGCTGACAGAAAAAATCTGGGGACTCTGTGCCACCACTGCCCGTATGATTGAGTGTGCCATTAATTCTGGGGGACTTTGTATGTGCTGAAACAATCCCATTTCACTTCATTACCACTTGTCAATTTTCTGCACACAAGCAGGATGCATTTTGGACTGGCAGGAATAATCTGGGAATTCTGTGCCACTTTTGTTTGTTCTGTGATTGTTGCTGTGAGCTCATGATGTCATACTGACATGTTTACAATTAAAGCAGCATTGCAAGAATGTCCTCACAGTTCTGAACTGTACTTTTTTATGCTACTTTACATTGCCACAGTCACCACTACTTGCCTCCGAGTCGTGACTTGAATGATACGATTCTTTTCACAATTTATGTCTGCTTTACTTACTTGACTACTTTTTTTCATGTATGAAAAAAAAATTAGCACGTCTTCCAATATTGTTCGGACCAGGTTTGTATTTAGTTGCAGCTGCTTTTCAATAACTATTGTTCCGTGGTGTCATAAAACACTGCCTGATGCATAACTGTTAATTAACAACAGAAGTGACATATAACAACTACTTGATGTGATGGAGAAAAGCAGAAGAAAACAATGACAAAGACCTGGTCAGCACCAATTTAAAAGGAATGATTCTTTCATTATTTCATACATGAAAAAAGGTACTACAGCAGACTCAACTACTGTAAATTCTTGTATCATTCTAGTCAGTCAGGATGTAAGTAAAGGAAGTTGTGACATAGCATTAAAAAATATAGGTCAGAGTTATCAACAGATTGTTGTGCTGCTGCTTTACAGACATTCACCACATTACATAGTTATGGTGACGCACATAAACTAATACGTGGGGGCATTACTACCACTGGAATATTTCTTGCTCCACAGAGTGCAATCTATTTCTGTGAAAAACCACCCAAAATTTCATTACAGTGAGTCATGTGACAGAGGAATTACCGATCAGAAAAGCCACCCACATTCTGCCACCCTTTCTAAGCAACGTTAGGACGTGATGCCAGGGGGTGCGCAGGTGCATACTCCTCTATAGTGAATGTCCTGCAGCTATCCCAGTGTTTCCTTATGTTATAAGGTTCACTTTGTGGTGAAATGTGGGATGTTTCCACTAACAAGGCTCTTCTGACCATTATAACATAAAGAAACATTCAGAAACCTGCCGGACAATCGGATATTCACTGTAAGGAGCACGCACACACGCTGTCCCTGCCATCACATCCTAACATTGCTGAGAAGGGAGGCAGAATGTGGGCAGATTTTCAGAACAGGTGTTCCTCCATCACACGACACACTGTAATGAAATTATGGGTGGTTTTCACAAAAATGTATTGCACTATGTGGTGCAAGAAAGATTTCTCTGGAAGGGAAAATGTGTATGATTAAACAATAACAAAAAAACATGCATAAAAAAAGTACAGCACAGTAGTGGGGTGGGGTTAGGGATGGGGGGCAGAAAACAATCCACTCACTTACTATGGCCGTGGGATGCCGTGGTGGTCCAGCAGCAGGTGCAGCATTGAAAGTATTTGCTGCTGCTGTGCTTCTGCTCTGTTCACCTGCTGCTCCAAAGCACTGTACCACTCATTATTTTCCTCGTGCGCTGCCCACACCAGGCCGATGTCAGACTGGGTTGCAGGGACTGTGGCGGGGTCCACTGCAGTGGGGAATCCAGGTAGTGGGGCTGGTGGCGGACAGGGTGGTGATGGTGGCTGTGGTGGCTGTGGTGGTGGTGGTGGTGGTAGTGGAGCAGCTGCTGTAGTAGCCCTCCTCCTGCTGCAGAAGTGACTGCGAGGCACATCTCCCACCCCAGCAGCACTCTTGACCACTGCCACGGAAGAGTCAGCAGGTGGATGCCTGGCCCCTTCCGTGGTAGCCTGCCACTCTGCCCTGTGGTGGTTCAGCATGTGGGTGCGCTGGCCACTGGTCCCCAAATGTGTTCTGGGGGGCCATGGCACAGCAGCACACCACACACATGGCATTCCACCACTGTGCTGTCTCCCCCCCACACAGTTAAAAAACTCCCACACTGGGGAGCTGTAGGGGGGACCAGACAGTCCTCACACATCGGACACGAGTCCCAACACCACCTACAATTTCTGGGGCCACCTCCTGCGGCTGTGGAGGTGGTGGAGGGGATGCTGCTGGAGCCCCATCAGCTGCTGCTGGTGGTGGTAGTGGTGGTGGTAGTGACGGAGAAGGTGGATGAACAGCAGCCACCGGTGGCACTGGTGCTGCTGCTGCTGCTCCTGTTGCTTCAGTGGGGGAAGCAACACCGACCAGGAGTCAGGAGCAGTCCAACATCACACAACTGCCCCGCCCCCTCGGGTCTGCACTCCTCCCCTCCTACTGTGCCCATAGGCCAGCAACTTGCCTTCTCCTACGTGACCGTCCATCCTCCTGAAGTCCACGGGCTGACACACACACACACAGACAGTGGACACACACACACACACAGAGTCAGTCACACACACAAAACAAAACTTATACAAAAAAAATTCACTAACAAAAAAAAACATAAATACAATATAAAAACTAAATAAAGAAATAGCTTTTTAAAAAGCTGTTTGTTTTGTTCGGGCACTGAAAAGCAACGAAAGGCAAGCAGTAACTCCTCTCCTCTCACAAATGCTTTCTCCCTCTACAAATTCAAAGGAGAAAGTGAAACTGCTTCTGTAACTCGCTTCCTTCCTTCCTGGCTAAAGCATGTGACTTAAAGTACTGCAAGCCATGTGATGTGCCTATTTTCTTCTCACTTCACCTTACTTCGTGTTAAGGCATAATGGCAATGCGAAGTGGTAACAATAATAACACGAAGTGAGCACTTTGCAGGGTCCACTTCACGTTGTGTTTTGCGGATGCGAAGTGCCCACTTCGCGTCCATTTTGCGTGCGGATTAAAAATTCACTGCATCTCTAATTTGCATAAGCCGAGCTAATGAAAAATAAGTGCAAGGGGAGGAGGGGTAGGGGGACAACACAGGTCAGGGCAGACATAGAAAATAAGCAGTGTGGAAATAGCAGTGCTAATAAGTAGAGAAAGAGGAGGCTGAGCAGAGGGAGACAATAATTTAAAAACAAACGGAAACAAAAAAGGTAAAACAAGTGCTAGAGGAATTGGTGGGTCATGGCGTGAGTGTGCAAACAATAGGTCATTGGGCAAGTGGTGAGATAGAAGCATGTGCGAGTGAGAAGAGGAGTAAACAAGTGGAAACATGAGGAGGTGAGGAGAAGGGGGAAGGCCAGTAGAGGGTGGGTAAAGGTAAGGAAAAGGATAAGTCGAGTCCTAGGAGGATCCCATTCAGGATGCAGAGAAGCCTGCAAGGGGACTAGGAAGGCAGGGGGAAAAAAGCAGGGAGATAGGGAGGAGGAATTTATGTCTAAGAGGGGAATAGGACCTAACCCAAAGGAATCCTTCAGGATGCTGAGAACCCTGCAAGAGGTCGGGGAAGACCAGTAGAGAGTGGGTAAAGTGAGAGAGAAAGAATAAGCCGAGTCCCAGAAGAACCCCTTCAGGATGCAAGGAGTCCTGCAAGGGGACTGAGAAGGCAGGAGAGGTGGGGGAGAGAGGGAGGAGAATAACATAAAGGAGAGGAAACAGGACCTAATCCAAAGGAACCCTTCAGGATCCTGAGAACCATGCAAGGGGCCAGGGAAGACCAGAAGAGAGGGTGAAGGTGAGAGAGAAGAGAGGTTGAATCCCAGAAGGTCCCCTTCAGGATGCAGAGAACCCTGCAAGGAGACTGAGATGGCAAGAGAGTAGGAGGGGAGAGCTAGATTCTGGGAGAAGGGAGAGAGTAAGGACAAGCCCATGGTACAACTCTGGATGTTGAGAATCACAGTAAGAATGCAGTGGAAGGCCAGTAGGGGAGGAAAAAGCGGGAAGAAAAGGAGTGCTGGTTCTTTGGGGAGAGGGAGGTGCAAGGGAAGGCCAGTAGGGGAGGGAAAAGGGGGAAGAGAAGGCGTGCTGATTCTTTGGGGAAGGTGGAGATGCATCAGGGTGGGGCAATGTGTGGGTGCTGAAGGGGGGTAGGATTTGCCAGGGGCTTAAGGAGGGAATTAGGAAGGGTCGTAGCAGGAACAGCTAGGTGCTAGGTAGTTACTGAGGGCAGTACTGATGGAGTAGTAGGAGGATGAGTTATGAATTGGGGGGGGAATTCCACTTTAGGGAGGCAGTGAGAATAGCCAGATTGGCTGATGAGGGTGGATCTGTGGGGGACAGCCAGAGAGAGAGAGGGAGTCAGTAGATCTAAGGGAGAGGGAGGTGGGGGGAGTGCTATAAATGAGGAGGAGAGGTAGGAAGGGAGTTCACCCAGCCAGTGCTTGGAGGTGAATTTAGCACAGTGAGAGAGTCAAGTATTTGTAACAGAGGGGAAGGATAGGGCATGATAAAGATTGCAGTAGTGGGTGCAAGAGGGAGCATCAAGGGCAAAGTGGCGGAAGGAGTTGAGGAGGGTGTCCAATCTGGTCATGGAGGACTTGGGAGCAGCATCATAAACTATGTCACAGTAGTCAAAAATGGGGAGTATCATCTTCTGAACACATTCATGCCTAGCCATAGGAGGGATGCAACTATGGTTCCTAAAGAGGGCACCAAGCTTGGGGTGCAGTTTTTTCTGGATGGCGTCAATATGTCCAGCCAAACACCTAGATACCTGAAGGAGGATGTGTTCTCTAGTAAAGTCTCTACGAGGATGTGGAAAGTGGATAGTGAGGGAAGGCTAGAGAGTCTCTACCTTGTGCCAAAGTTCATGGCGACAGTCTTCTTGGCATTGAGGAAAGGTTGGTGGTTAGCAAATCAGAGCTGAACCTTGTTGAAGTCTTGCTGCAAGCTGGATGTAACCTTAGCTGGTCATGAGCCAGATGCGTACAGGACCGTATCACTGGCATACATGTGTATGGCGGAGGAGGGGGAGCAGACAGAGGGAAGGTCATTTAGGAAGATGGAGAATAATAGGAGCCCTAGGACAGAGCCCTGAGGATACCTATACTAATCGGGAGGGGAGGAGAAATGACGTCCAAGATCTTAACTGATTGGGTTCTACTGGTAAGGTAGGCCTTGAGCCAGCTAGTGGCAGAGGGAGACAGACCTGCTGCCGGAAGGGAGTCAAGGAGAAGGGAGTGGGAGACAGTGTCGAAGGCCTTGGCAAGATCGACAGAGATGGCTGAGATGATTTGGCCATTGTCCCTCCCAGTAAGGATGGAGTCAGTAGGCCGTAGTAGAGAGGTGGTGGTGGAGTGTTTTTTCCTGAACCCAGACTGGCAAGGGGTGAAGAAGGAGGTGTCAGATAGAAATGCAGTAATCTGGGAGAGGACAATGTGTTCTTGTAGTTTAGCTAGGGCAGGGAGGACAGAGATGGGGCAGTAGTCACCAGGGGATGAGGGGTAACCCCCTTTAAGTAGAGGGAGGACCACAGCATGTTTCCATGAGGAGGGGACTGAGGTGGTTGAGAATGAGAGATTTAGAATTAAAGAGAGGGGACAAGCAATGGGTAGGGCTGAGAGATAGAGGAGTTTAGGGTCAAGGCCATCAGGGGAGGACCCTTTTGAGGGGGTGATGGTGAGGAGGGCTCTTAGAGCATCATTTGGGGTTACTGTAGTGAAGAAGAAGGGGGTGGAAGGATGGCAGCTCCGTTAGAGGGTGGGGAGGTGGGGGTATAGGTAGGGAGGGACTTCAGTAGCTCAGTGGCACAGGAGGTATAATAGGAGTTAAGTTCCACAGCTACAGCAGGCAGATCAGCCACCATTGAGCCATTTATTTTAAGCACCTGGGAGGGTGGCCAGGACGGGGGGCTAAGAAGGCATAGACCACCTTCCAGAACTTGGAAGGGGAATTTATGTTTGTGATGAAGACTGCTTTAAAGTATTTGGACTTGGCTAGCCTTGTTGCCCTGGTGTAAGCATTTTGAAGCTTGCAGTAGATTGTGACGTCGCTAGGAAGCTGGGTTGCTTTATGACACTTCCAGACTCGATCTCTAGCTCTGAGGCAGGCTAAAGGTTCTAGGGTAATATGAACATATTAAATTTGCCAGCAGATAAAGGCCTAGAGGTCTATCAAGTCTGCACGAATAAGCAGCTAACACCCCTTATTTTTTTATTTTTAGTCTTTGGTAATCGGGTAAGGCCCACTAGGCACAAGTGCCTGTTTTCAGGGGCGACCTGGGAGCACTGGGTGGTTAAGTGACTTGCTCAGAGTCACACAGTATGTAAGTGGAGGTTGTGAGAATCAAACTCAGGTCTGGTCTGCTGGATGTATCAAGCTTGTTCACACCTCGTTCCTCTAACCTCTAGGCTATACTGCCATCCCATTCTGCAGCTGCCCCATGGTAGGTGGTTACCCCAACTCTGGACTGTTTGAGTGGGGCAAATGTGTTCCAATTTACAGTAAATATTTCTTTAAAGTAAGCAAGGACCTTATCAACTGAGGGGTAGGAAGTTAGGGGGGACCAGTCAGAAAGGGCAAGTTTGCTCAGGAGAGGTTCAAGATCATGGGATTTGAAAGAGCATAGTTGCAAGGTTTTATGCAGTGATTTAGGTCTGTGGACTTTCCTTACTATGAATATTGGGTTGTGGTCACTGAGAGCATCAGGGAGTATGCCAGAGTTAATGACTCAGTGGGGGTGAAAGGTAAGAGCCCAGTCGAGTAGGGAGTGTTGTTGTGTCTTATGGTTTGGTCAGGTAGGTTCCGAGATCAGTTGGGAGAGGTTTAAGGCTCCAATTTTGTTTCTTGTTTTGATAGTTTTAGGTGACAACCAATTTAAATTGAAGTCACCTAGGATGAATAGTTCCCCAGAGTGAGAAAGGGCAGTGATGGAGGTTAAGAGGTCAAGCATGACTGAAGGTTGGATGTTTGGGCGGCAGTAAATGCTGGCTATAAAGATAGGGAGAGTGAAGGGCAGGGTCACATAAATAGCTAGAGTGTCATGAGTCACTGGATTGGAGAATGAGTAGATAATGGAATATTGGACAGAGGTTAGGATGTATATGCCACACCTCCACCCCTGCCGGCACAGTCTTGCCTTAGGAGGGAGTAACCAGGAATGGAGATCGAGTGGTCAGAGATTGTGCTCTTTAGCCATGTTTCTGTAGTGATTAGAATGTTTGGATTTACAGTGTTTGCCATGGTTTGAAGGTGGTCTATTCTTTGCAGCAAGGTATGGATGTTTAGATGTAGGATCTTGAAGCCCTTAGGGAGGGCTGAGGAAGGAGAGGAGAGGGTGCAGTAGAGGAGGAAACACCAGAAGAGCAGGGAGCAGTCAGACCAGGGTTGGGTTGGATGTCCCCAGTGGGGAGCAAGAGTAGAGTGAGGATGAGGAAGCAGAGCTTAGGGGATTTGGGAGGAGCTGGCGAGGAACACAGGAGTTTGGAGGAGAAGGGAGCGGAGGAGTGTGGGAGCAGAAGATAGAGAACTGCAAAGAAAGTAGCCACTGGTTGCAAAGCTGCATGAGGAATGGTAGTAGAGTGAGACAATAGTTTGGGGGGGGAGGGAGTAATAGTAAGGATGTAAGTAGAGGATTGGAGATAGTAGTTGGGGGTTGGGAAGAGTTATTTGGTATTGGCAAGTAATGAGCAAGTGGTGGAGGTAGTAGAGAGGGATATGAGTAGAAAAGAAGTAGAGAGGAGAGAAGTAGTTATACTGTACAGGGAGGCAGGAGATTTAAAAGCGATAGAACTGGGAAATTTAAAAACTATAAAATTAGGAATGTAAGAGATGGGGGTAGTTTTGGAGGCACCAAGGGCGTAGGAAAGCTGGTATCAGGAGACAGGTAGGAAAGCACTGAAGATCTTCTGAGAGGGTAGCAAGGACAGAAAAAAAGCTAAACTTGGACTTTTAAAGAGTTTATTTTAGTATTGTCTCAATTTTAGAGCTTTTGAGACTTGGGAGATAATTATTTTTGCTTGGCCCATCAAGTAGAGTGTTCTGAATACCTATGAAGGGCTGGAAGATCAGTGGGGTGGAGTCGACTGAGCATTTAAAGAGTGTCGAGAGCGGGGGTTCGTGGCTGGGCCAAAAAACAAGCAAGCTGATGGGAAGCAGCCAGGAGCAGCTCCGAATCAAACAACTACATGTTTCAGGCTGCAGTCTTAATTAAAGAGTGGCACTGAGAGATCCTTTCCTCTGGCGCACTTGTGAATTTAAAAAATGGCGCCACACATCTGGATAGGATTAGCTGTCTACCTTGTAGCAGACGCGCTACTGGGGTCTGTGGGAGGGGGACTCCCTGTCTGATGTGGATGCTAAAAAGGAGCAGAGGGAGAGGCTTAATTATGCTTCGGGGAAGGGGTAGTTAAGATGTTGTGTCTGTGAGACTATTGCATTTACTTAGTCATGTAACACACTCCCATGGCATACAAAATCTAGCTTTGTGTTGCCCTCAGAGCTACCTAGAGTTCTACTGTCCTCACTAGCAGCTGCTCTTTCTTTTCATATTTCTAAGACATTTTATGACATCAATAACTCCCATTCCATGATATTTATCTGAATGGTCTGGAATGGCATTACTGATACAGAATGTTCAGACAATATTAAAAAGACAGCAGCAACTGCTGAGGACAAGGGGATTTATTTATTTATTTTGCTTTATTTATTTATATTTCAGATGACACCTTTGAACCGAAGGGCTCTTTTATAAAAGTTCCACGTCAAGGCAATAAGGATAATAAGGTACAAAACATAACACGTTCATTACAATGGAACTTACAAAAGAAAAGACAAGTAAGGTTGCAATAATAGCAGCCAAAGGCATTGTCAAGGCATTGTGTTGTGAGTTAATTATACAGTACAAGTCATAGGCAGCTCAGTGAAGCTTTGTTAGGAGTGGGTTAGTGGGAAAAGAGATAGAAGAGTGGTGGTGAGGGGGTGGTATGGAAGAGAGAGAGGGGAGGGGAGAAATAGGGAGGGCATTGCGTTGGGTATGTGGTAGATGGGAAATAGCAAGGGAGGAGGAATGGGGGGATGAAAAGGAAAAGGAGACAGATTTATCCTATACCCAGTAATGGGGGTAGGAGAGGAGGAAGAGCTGAGGCAGTGATGAGGGATGCTTGAGGGTAGTATGCCTGGAGGGGATTATAAGAAACAATCGCAGAAGGCACTAGCCATGAGGCGTTGATGTAGTTTACACTTAAAAGCACCAATCATGGCAATGTTGGAGACTTGGTGGCACCCAGGGGAGAGAACAGGAAGAAGGCAGCAAGGAGTATTCTAGTAGTAGGTAACTCTATGATTAGAGGGGTGGAGGATCCTGGGTAGTTAACAAGGCAAAGAAATTAGATCATTAATTTAACAAAAAGAAAAGTTGAAACATCAGAATATTGTATAGATACTTTAATGGAAAATAGGAGGACAGCTAGGGGTATAAAAAACTGCTTCCTATCACCGTTAATGGTTGGATGATACAAGAGAAACAGGCATATATATATTTTTGTATATTTATGTATATGTAACTGGTTTTTAGCATTTGGATTAACTAAGGGTAAAGGAGATCAAAATGAACAAGGGCATTGGAGAACACCCTATCTAGGATAGGGTGTTAAAGGGAGCAGTTGAAAGGATTAAGGTAGGTAGAGATTAGTGCAGGGCAGGGCGTGTTACATTAAAGGACAGGATGGAGGTATTACAAATGGAAGGAAAGGTAACAACAGGCAGTATGGCGTACAGGAGCACAGGGGAAATAGTCACAAGATTCATGGTGTTACAGACACAGTTGGTAACAGCATGGGAAGAGATGTCTATGCTGCGTCTCCAGCTGGGTTGGTACCCACAAGCACACCCCACACCTCAACTACCCCCCTGAAGACCACTGGCCCAGGGTATGCAGTGTGGTGAGGAGAGGGAGGGGTGATGGGGTAGTCACAAGAAAGTTACCCAAACTCAACAAATCCTGACCGCAAATCACTTGGCACCACTGTAGGAGGCACAGGTATCTGACTCCTACGGGGGGATCTGAACCAGTTGTTAAGGGTGAACAGGTTGACTGGGAGAGAACAGGAAGAAGGCAGCAAGGAGTATTCTAGCAGTAGGCAACTCTATGATTAGAGGGGTGGAGAAGGTGATGAGGGGAAAGCGGAAGAAGATGCCTTCCAGGAGCATCAGCCATCCAGGATATGGATAGGATAGGCAGGATGACAGAGGAAGAGAAAGGGGAACTTTGGGTGCTGCTACACTTAGGTACCAATGATCTGACAAACCAGCTGACTGAGACAGTGAAGCATAACTTTCAATGGTGGGGGGACAGACAGAAGGCATACTCAATTTTCCTGGCATTTTCTGAGGTCTTCCCGGTGTGGGGTAGGGGGAGGGGAAGGATAGGCTAAGGAAGGAGGACACTGAGGAATTTAATGGGTTGTTGAATGGATGCTGTCTGGAGAAGGGGTACCATTTTATGGGAAATGGGGGGGGCTTCTGGGATAGGAGGCTCATCAAAGGTGAAGGACTGCACCTAACAAGAGAAGGGACCAGTGTACTTGGGCAGGCATTGGATGTCTATATAGGTGGACATTTTAACTGAGAGGGGGAAGATTGAGACTGGGAACCACGGAGGAAGAACAGCAAACGGTGAACCTAGCTAGGCCACACACCCCAGAAATGGGGTCTCGGAGCAGTGGTGATGAAAGCAGCAAAGCAGGGGTATACCATTAGCACGTCGACAGAAATTTGCCACCACAATTAGGGTGCCACAACAATGGCAACAGTGACAGGGGCAATCTTGATTGTAGATTGCATGGGTGAACCCAAAGCAGGAGTCCATAATAAGTTAAGTTAGGGTGCCAGGGAGGGGCTCATAAGGCCAGCAGAGAGCAGGGAAACCAGGATGTTAAGGAGGGAGGGAAGGGAAGGACAAAGGGAGAGGTGCTCACAAGAGATAGAATGGTATAGACACAAGCTGGAAAGTGGCCTGCCTAAATACCAGAAGTATTGGAAAAAAAAATGAGTGCACTGTAGGCGATGGTGGTGGATGCAGGATTAGACCTCATAGCCATTACAGAAAAATTGGCCTCCCGGAATAATGTCTGGAACCTGAAAGTACCAAGGTATGCCATACACAGGAGAGATAGAGGTAAGGGAAAAAGAGGTGGGTAGCCCTCTATGTCAAAGAAGCCATAGAGGTAGTAGAGGATGGGCCTGTTGGAAAGAAATGGGGAAATAGAATTGCTGTGGGTACAGCTCACGACAGCATCAGGGAAAGAAGCTATGCATGGGGGGTGGTCTGTAGACAACCAGGATAGGGAACGAGAGGAATAGGGAGCTAGGAAAAGAAACTGAATGACCACAAAGGGGTAGGTAGTGACTGTGGGGGATCTCAATCTACCAGTCATTTTTATATTTATTTATTACTAGGATTACAATACCTTTGAACCGGAGGTTCTTTTACAAAGGTTCCGCGTCAAGTACAAATAGAGTTTGGGAGTAAAATACAGAAACAGGTAACATAGATGAACATAGAAAATAACATGAGTTAAACAATACATTAAAAGTGCAATTATAGCAACTATTTACAGTTCATAATTAGGAATACATATGTTCAGGGTATTTACAAACTGATAAAAGGCATAAATACATAAGAGTATGCATAAATACATATACGGTACAAGCAGAAGAGGGAAGATGAGAGTGAGAGAAAAGAATGGTTGAAGTCAAGGATATGTGGGAGGCACAGCAAGAATATAGAAGGGTAGGGCGGGCAGCAGGGCTACAGTGTAAGGCAGGGATGAAGGGAAAGGGAGACTGGAAAAGAGGGAGTAGGATTGGTAGGAGAGGAGATGGAGGTGTGTAGGAAAAGGAATGGTCTGGAGTGGAGGGAAAGATGGGGAGAAGAGTGAGAGGAGGGTTGATGCAGGCTAAGGTGACGTAGCCAATATAGAGTAGGGGTTGAGGGGGTGCATGCTGAGATCAGAGAAAAGATGGGGAGCATGCTCAGGACAGAGGCTCAGGTCTAGGACAAAAGGAGCTATGCTTGGGGGTTACAAGAGGGCACAGAGGGGTTGATTTGTTACAGATGGCAGTCGCAACTATTGAGAGAATTCAGGTGCTGATGAAGGCTACATCATAGATTAGGATATTCTAGCAGCTAAGAGCACTAGAAGTCAGGCCCTGCTAGATATGTTGCAGGACTTCCTCCTGGTTACAGCTGGTCAGAGAACCTACAAGATTGGCTGCCATTCTTGACATGGTACTTACCAACTCAGAAATGGCAGGTGGAATGCGGGTTGGGAAACCACTGGGGGTTCAGTGACCATAAAACACCATATGGTTTGAACTGGCCATGGGTATCAGTTTTTTTCTAATTTTCTATTTTTCCCCCCAATCTTTTTGCCTCACCTGCTGCCAGGATCTCCTTCCACCTACCCAAGCCCTTATGCCTGCTGCAGGAATCCTTCAGTGATCCTACCCACCACAAGCCTTTGCTCTACAACCTCCTCAGACATCCCAACCATAACTTACAGCTTGTCCTCCATGAGTGGGACCCCTTGGTTCCCCAAGCCAGTATGACATACTTCACTCAACAGTTGGGGCCTGTGAAGAGGAGCCAGCAAGGCATGGGAGGAGTCGGAGTGACTCTACTATGGCATGGGGGAGGCCATCTGCCTGTGCTGCTGGGAGTATTTTGGCCCTTCCCTTATCCCACCCCAAGAAGTGGTCCTGAGAGGTGACCTGGCAATCAGCCTATCAGGTCCATCAGAAAGGTGGGTAAGCCCCACCCCTCCTTCAGTGCTCACCTGTTGGCTACTACTTTGGGAGGGTGAACCTCCATGTCACCTGCCAGGCAAGTGGGTACATGCTGACGTGAGGTCACCCCAGAGGGACCACTTATTCCTTCCCGCACGACCCCCCCAGATCACCAGGGGGTGGTTGTGCATTGGAAGGAGGTGTCCTCCCTCCCCGAGGTAGAAGGCATCCAAAAGATGCCTACCCTGCCTTACCAGTCATCACCAGATGTCCTGGACTCGGGGCATGAACCGGGTCATCTGGATGGCAAGCAGTAGCTCTACCACTGTGCTAGCCAGACAGCTTGCCATGACTATCAGTATGCCCTTGACAAAAGTTGTGGGTCTGGATTTCAACTGAGCAGACTTTGATCAGATGGGGGAATTAGTCAAGGGCAAGTTGGTTGGAATGGATGAAATAAGGGGGGAAATGGAGGAAAGGTGGCGAAAAATTAAGGGACCATTCTCAAAGCAACCAAAAAATGCTTGAGAGTGGTTACCAAGTGTAATAGGCACAGAAAGCCAATCTGGTTCTCAAAGGAGATCAGGGAGACACAAGGCCCCGAAAAAAGTGCCTTCATTGGCTACAAGGAGAAGCAGGGGGATGAGGAATGGAGCAAACATAAAGATGAAGGAGGCCAAGAAGGTAGTCAAGAATGCAAAAGTAGACACACAGCTGCTTATTGCAGAGGGGATCAAGGGAGGGGAAGAACAGTTCTTTAGGAATATAAGGGAAAAAGAAAGGGGAGGGGGAATTGTTAGGCTGACAGTGGGTGGCAGGGTTGTAGGGGAGGACAAGCAGAAGGCATCTTTTCTAAATGACTATTTCTGCTCAGTATTCACAGAGGAGGATAGCGGGCCTCTGCCAGAAAGCAGCATAAAGGCAGCTTCAAGGGGGATCCCAGAAATGGGACACATGAGGTGGTAATTACAGGAAAAAGGGTTAGAAAATGGCTTACAGTCCTGGACTGCTTCCACTCTGTCTATGTCCTCCTGTAGATCACATCTCCAGAAGGATAGAGACAGAGTGGAGGCAATCCAGAAGAAGGCAACTAAAATGGTACAGTGTCTGCATAAAAAGCCCTATGAGGAGAGACTGAAGAAACTCTATATGTACCCCCTGGAACAAAGGAGGGAGTGGAAGGATATGATAGAGATCTTTAAATACCTCATGAGGGTAAATAATGCACAGGAAGAAAGTGTTTTTCGTAGAAAAAGGAGCTTAACAACAAGGGGACATGCTATGAAGCTGGAGATGGGTAGGTTCAGGAGAGATGTGAGGAAATACTTCTTCACAGAAAGAGTGGTGGATTCCTGGAACATCCTACCAGTAGAAGTGGTGGGGTTCAAGAATGAATGGGATAGGCATAAGGCAATCTTAGTGGAAAGGAAGAGGGGAAGGAGAATGAGTCAGAGATCAAGTAGGGCCTGCGGTAATACTATAGGTAGGGAAAAATGGACAGATTTGGTGGGCTAAGCGGTTGATCTGCCAACAAATTATATGTTTCTGTGTTTATATGCATATGTTCTAAATGTATATGTATATAAATCCATATGTATATAAACCTCCTAAGGAACCTGAAACCGAAAGGGTCAGGGGGGACCTGACGGTATCAACCCTCGGCTACTCAAGGCAGGAGCTACCTCCTTAGCCTGGCCTACAACCATGCTCCTCAATCGATCACTGAGGGAAGGAGCAGTCCCTGACCCATGGAAACATGCCAATGTTGTCCCTATTCACAAAGAGGGCCTCAGGGAAAAACTCAACAACTACAGGCCCATCTCCCTCCTCTGCTCACTTGCTAAGGTGCAAGAAAGAGTCATCTACAAGCAACTCAGGGACTACCTGGAAGCTCATCAGCTCTTTGCCTCTTCCCAACATGGATTTAGAACAAACCATGATACTGACACTGCCCTCATTAACTTTACGGATGAAGTTCTCAGGGCAATGGACAAAGGGATACCCCACTGGTGCAGTCTTTATAGACTTATCCAAGGCGTTTGACCTCGTCGACCACAACTTGCTGCTACAGAAGCTGCAAAATATAGGCCTAGACAATCATGCCCTGAAGTGGTTTGGGAGCTACTTATCAGGCAGGGCACAGAGGGTCTCATAGAAAGGGACCATGTCTGACCCACTACCCCTAAACCAGGGTGTAAGTCAGGACTCAATTCTAGGCCCCCTCCTGTTTTCCTTGTTTACCAACGACCTGAGTACCCACTGCAGGGAGAGCTCGGTTGTGCAGTACGCTGATGATACTGTCATCTTCCGACCCCTGCGTGACGTGGCTGCCCTAGGCCCTCTACTCCAAAAGGATCTCACTTCACTAGAGACTTGGCTATGTAAGAACAGAATGGTACTAAATGCCGACAAGACCAAGGCAATGCTATTTGGGCCAAGATCCCTGGAATTTGACAGGTCCTCATCCCTCTCCTTAACCTCACTCTCTGGTAAAGCCATTAACGTAGTCCCCTCCCTTAAATACTTAGACCTCACGTTGGATCAGAATATCACATACAAGGAACATGTGGACCAGGTCACCAGGACCCTACATTGGAAACTTGGCACCCTGTACCGACTCAGGGACCAACTCATCCCTGAAGCCGGGCTCTGCATAGCTACCAGCGTCCTTCTACCCAACCTGACCTTTGCGGCCCCTATTATACAGGGCATGGCTAAACAAGGGATTACCAGGATGCAAACCCTATATAATAAAATAGCTCATTTCGCAACCTTAGACCACCTGAGACGTCACCACTGTGACACTTTGGCCAATCTTCGTTGGCCCACATTGGTCGCCCGCCTCCAACACCCCTTGCTTGTCCAGGCCTACAAGCTTCTCAAACCCCACGCTCCGCCAAGCATTGCCAGGACCATAACCCTCAAACACAACCCAAGGAACCTAAGGACCTCAGATAGAACGCTATTAGAAGTCCCTAGGGTAAGGACAAATGCTTGCGGAAGATCCTTTTCCTCCCAAGCAGCCTGCCAATGGAACAAGCTCCCTCCCCAGTTCCAGGCCTCTGTCTCACTCATGAACTTCCGCACCAGGCTTAAGTCCCATCTGCTGACCTCAAGCGCATGTCACTGTCATGGCACTTAAAGCTCCTAAGGTACTCCCCTCCTCTCCAACTCCCGTCTCCTAGCTTAACCTTCCTACTACCTGCCTTATACAGACTGCTCACCAGAGGCCACGTGTAACCCCTGAATAAACTATATGCAAAGTACTACCAATTGCTTACATGTCATGATGATAACCATGCCTGTACCCATGCCTGCATCCACTTTTCTTTTACCGTGCCTGTAAGCTCGCGCCTGTATCCACTGCTTTTCCTTTACCATGCTCAACCATGCCTGTATCCACTATTTTTCTTTACTGTAACCACCTCATGATGTAACTCACAATGCCTCAAATGTTCCTTATGTCCTTGTTATAACTTGTATTGTTATCCCGGGTCGCCCCTGAAAAAGGGACCTTCGGGGCTCAGTGGGCCTACCCAGTCACCAAAATTTAATAAATAAATAAACATGCAGTCTTGAAAATAGGCAAGGCTACAGGGCTTGGTGGGAGGCACCCGAGGCTGCTCAAAGAATTGGCATTAGAACTGGCTGAATCCTGGCAGGGCTATTCTAAAGCTCACTGCAGTCAGGGGTGGTTCCGAAAGATTGGAAGATAGTGGATGTGGTGCTGCTCCATGAGGGAGAGGTCAGGGACGAACCTGGGAATTACAGGCTCATCAGTCTTGCCTCCATTGTAGGTGCACTGATGGAGACACTAGTCAAAGAGGACCTAGTGACGTACCTGGAGAGAAATGGGCTCTGGGATAGTAAGCAACATGGGTTGATGGCAAGGACATCTTGTCAAGCCAACCTCATAGTATTCTTTGACTAGTTAACAAGGGCGGTGGATAAGGGCCAACCAGTAGATTTACAGTGAAGCCCACACCAGGATGAAGCCCAGCTCTGCAGAATTCTGCAGTAGAGTTACTGCAGCAAACAGTGCAGTTTCAATGGAAGTTAATCCCTTTTGTCATGCAGGAAACCTGTGATGCTGCATTTCATCCTGATGGGTTTCACTGTACTCTATGTTGGTATACAACCCCATCCGTGAAACTCCGATAGTGACCGACACTACAGCGACTACAGCGCCATGTCACTGTAGTGTTGGCGCTGGAAACCGCCACTGTCTTCACATGGTCTCACCCCCCACCCACAATCAGCTCCGGCTCGAGTTGGGGGAAATCTATAATTAGGCGGTGTGGAAATTTACGAACAACCCCCAAAAACATATCCTCATAAATGGAACTGCATGCCAAATGTAAATTGCAGTCAACATGCTCGGTTTCGTCTGGTCGCTCAACAAGATTTTTGTCAACGACCAGTCTTAGATCTCTCTATGTTAATATCAGGAAGGCATTTGATTCTGTGCCACACAAAAAGTTGTTGACAAAATTAGAAGATTTGAGAGCAACAAAGGACCTAGTTAAATGCGTGTGAAGTTGGTTGGGTAGAGACAGCTGAGGCCGGTGGTAAAGGGGGTCAGATCAGGAGAAAAGGAAGTCACGAGTGGGGTACTGCAGGGGTTAGTCCTGAGACCAGTGCTTTTAAATATGTTCGTCAGCAAAGTAGGAGAAGGAATACAGGGCAAGATGCATCTCTTTGCAGATATCACTAAGCTGTGGAAGGGAAGACAGTGAGGAGGTGGCAAGGGAATTGCAGAGGGGCATGCAAACACTAGAAAGGTGATCTGAGGTCTGGCTGTTGAAATTCTGTGCCAAAAAGTGCATGGTAATGCTCATAAGGAACAAGAAGAACCCCATGAAGGAATACTGGATGGATGGGGTTAAGCTGACCACTACTTCAGAGCAAAGGTATTTGGGGGTCATCATAAGTGACTCCCTGAAACAAACTAGCTGAAGAAACAAGGCTTACAACAAAGCAGCCAGAATGTTGGGGTGTACTGGAAAGGGTTTCAACAGCAGGAGGAAAGGGGTACTACTCCTTCTCTATAGATCACTGGTGAAACCCCATCTGGAGTGCTGTGCCCAGTTCTGGAATGTCACCTGAAGAAAGGCAGAAACAGACTGGAGATGGTGCAGCATACAGTAACCAAAATGATTCAGGGCCAACAGGGCAGATCCTTTGAGAATCGGCTTAGGGCACTGAACTTGTACTCACTAGAGGCCAGAAGGGAGAGGGGGGAGGACATGATAGAGACCTTCAAGTTTCTGAATATAATAAACAAGGTAAACTGTGAGAAACTATTCAGCAGGATGGTGGGTCAAAACCAAGGGAACATGACTGTAAGATGGAGAATTCTGGTGACAGCATGCCAGTGATGGCAGCTTCGCCTTGCATCTCTGCTCAGTTGCCAACATAATCTCTATTAATCCTCACATCACACTGTAATAGGACTATGGGTAAGGATAACACGGGACATATCAGGTACACCACACCTTGGTGTGGTTTAGTTTATATAAAAGTATAAAAATAATAAATAAACGTAATAATATTTACAAAACAAATAAAGAAAAATAACAGCATAATGCCATTTCCTCTAAGTAGATTCACCTTCCTTCAGGTTTCAAAGACAGTTCAAACAGTCAATTCAGCTTTTCCCGCTGTGTTGCTATCAGTACCTATCCAGGTACAGGTCCTTCCTCTTGTCCTACTTCAGACAAATGAGACCAGCTTCTCAGCACATCTGTCTATGCGTGGGTTTGGGGGGTTTATATAGCCCTCCCACTTAATTTTAGGCCTGCACTCAAAAGGCAATTAAACAGTTTGTCTCTCTAGAGGCTCACAACTAGGCCTATACAAAAATAAATAGTTGTTTCTAAGCCTGGATTATAGAGAGCTTTCCAACAATATAAACTAATACAAATAACCATTTCTCTGGCCAGTGTTATTACCATTTTAAACACAAGGGTCCATTATGCAAGTAAACTCCTCCCACTGGTCAGCATGGTTATGCAACAATTCATTATAGATATAGGCCAGTAGTGGTTGCTGTCTTCCTATCAACATGTCTGGACATGCTGTTTCATGTCTGAACATGTTGTTTCAGGGGACTTCCTGGTTCAGTCATTATGTTATCAGTTTTAGCCTTTTTATTTTATACAGGGCTAACCCAAGTTTATACAGTACTGTATAAAATAGGAACGTTCCTGTCCCCTTAATTTGTTTCATTGTGCAGCAGAGCAGCAGTGTTCAAAAGTTCATTATCTGCTGCTTCTGCTGTGGGATCTTGACAGGCTTCTGGAAAGCGTTTCTTATAAAGGCTGTCACACTGAATTGTGCAACACAATAATTTTTTTAATAAGAAGTGCATCAAAGTGTTTAAGGTAATATCCCCTCATTCATTTATTTGTGTATTTCAATTTATTCATCTCAGCACTATAGCACTTCTTAATTCTGTGCACCTAATGCACTACATGAATTTTATTTATTTAACCCAAGAACATTTTAAATGCACTTATGTACTTTATATTGTTCCAAATGCACTATTATTCATTCATAGGCAGTTCATGCCCTACAAGCACCTTAATAATTGTGTTGCCAGTTGGCATGCTGGACTTGGACCTGGTGCTGCATGGGAATGGTGGTAAGGGACGGACAAATTGAATAGGAAAAATAAGGTAGTAGGAAAAAGGTATAGAGAGAAAGAAAAAGAGTGACGTAGATGGCCAACCTACGTTAGGGCTGGAAAATGGCAAAGGATAGGATAAAGAAGTACTGTTCCACAACAGATTTATAGTAGAAAGGAAAAATGATAGGCTAGACATCCCTCCACTGGGGCACAAGGCCTAGCAGAATGCAGTTCTGCCACACACAAACCACTGTCTGTCCCAAAAAAAACATTATCAATGATTTCTGGATGGCTACCAGAAAACAACTGAACAATATCTCATCTAAATCACTTCCTAGGGCTGACACGGACAGAGAACAGTGTTGCAGCAGACTGCCTTCTAGGGCCATCATGCTCTCCCCACCCAACAGCGATCACAAGGAGGGGGAATAATCCTGCGCCATCACATCCAAACCATTATGCCTGGAACTAAAATCTATCAGTTCAGCCCTGTTTTAATGGAATCTATAGTGGCGGATAAATGAAGAGACCTCCAGATTTTAGAGAAACAAATGCCAGCTTTATAGGCATGTGTGACTGACTATACCTCCACAATAGACCTCCATACTGAGGCTATTTTAAGTTTATAAGCTTATATGGTAGAGGCCTTGAGTATGAGTGCAAAATGTAGGACCTAGGCAATCTGCACTGTCAAAATAATACCCGCATACATGGGGTCCCTGAGAAGGCGGAATCAGGAGACACAGTGCCATTCATCGAAGTTCTCATTTAAGAACTGATGGGCCTTGCAACGGATCTGGTGCTCAAAGGGCAGCTGTCATCAGTAGGGTTTCTTAATATCTGAAAGACCATAAACAGCTAATTTGAGTGAGCCATTGTGTTTATCTGTGAGTCTTTGCAGTCCAGAGTTATTCATATGTAAATCAGCCTGTAAGTAAGGGCTGGGGCAGCCATATGTTTTAGGTTCCTGATAGGATTGATGTCACCGAGGATTTTGGCCTGCCATTGACTGTAGATTAAATAGGAAATTGTCTGTTTTATTAAGTATGTTTTAAGGTGATATTACAACACTTTCTACATTTATAATACTTGCTTTGTATGTGCATTGAAATGGCTCTACCATGCCAGTTCTACATCCTTTATGTCGACCGGCATCTCGCTGACAGGAATCATGTCGACCGCAAGTTGCAGTCTACATGATTCCTGTGTGTCTCCTGGTCCTGTTTTTTTATCGGGGGGCTTCACCCCTGCCCTCCCATCTTTATGATTCTCAACTCCAGTTGGAGTTGATTCGGGGTTGGGGACACAGCATGCCTCTGTCTCGGGCACACCTACACAGTGATCTGTCGGCAAAGTGTTAATTTTGCCAACACTTATGTATTTTGCTGTGATGTTGTCTCCATAAGGGTGGCATACCCATTGAAACTAGTGAGTTATCATCTTTACATTTCAAACTGTTAGTAAAAATAATCCATCTTTAGGGTGCTTTAACCTCTAGGCTATACTGCAAGCTGATCATCGGAAACTACACATCTCAAGGCTGGCTCTGTGGTGCCAATAGGTATTGGGGCCCTATAGTCAGGATTTCTAAACTCTGTCTGTGTTCATGTCAGTACAGATTTCTGGGGATGCCACAGCACCAACTGCAACATGATAAACCCTGTAATATTATTAGTGTATAATATTTGTATTATAAATAAATGGTATGTGTATGTGATTGTCTCACACAAGTCAGCAGTGTGTGAGACTTTACCTTTGACCTCCAAGGTTTCAGTGGTGCTGAAAACAGCAAAGATGTTAAATTGACCAGTGAAGAGAACCCCTAATTAAAAGTTTCCTTTTTTGTCTTAATTAAAGCCTTCTGGCCATCTGCCAAAAGATAGGACCTCATAAAATTTTATGATTCCTGCAGGAAGAGACCATTTGGTGGCAGAACCTTGTCATCAGTCGTAAAACCTGAGATCACTCTAGCAAAACAGGAAATTAGCAGGGAGACATCAAAGGGGATGTTTTGATGAAAGGCTCATATTTTAAAAATTGCTGACTGTTGATTCCCACAATAGAAATTAAATCTATGGGAGGTTCTAACAGTGACCTCATGGGTGGCATCACCAGGAGGTGGGGAAAACTGACTTTTAAATTGGGCTGCACTCTGACAAGTTTGTGCAGAAGGACTCCCTGAACAGAAAAGACACACAGTCTGTGGACTGGGAACTAAGCACTTTTAGATAAATAATTCAACTGGAACTTAAGTATTTGTGGTAGGAGTTTGTGTTCTGTAACTTCCCATTTGTTTTATGTGACTGTAAGTTATTGATATAGTTGTTCTGTATTTGATTTTACCTGTTTTACAATTTTTAGTAAACAATATTTTCTTTAAAATACTGCCTGTGCTTTTCCTCAGTCCTTTTGCATGTGAGTGCTGAACTTGTGTTTGTCTGACAGCTGTTATGGGCTTGAATGTGTTACTAAGCTTGCTAAAAGGTAAGAATATACCTAGGTCTCATATTGAGTCATAAGGTTACATTTTGGAAACCTGGCTGGGTGCCACTGGGCGAAAGATTGCACTGCATTCCCTAAGAGGGTACGTATCTGAGTGTGTTAACTGGGTATGATAGCATAAGGTTCACATTTTGACCCCCAGGACTCGAAGCTAGTAGGTGATTCAGACCCAAAACAGACAGGAAGGTTACTCTGTCTATTCCCTGTTCACACTATCGCATTTCGAGGCTGGCACCATGGGAGCAGAGGACTTGACCTGCGGAGTGCATTTAGTGACACCAACTTCTGTCTTTTTCCATTCTCTCTCTTACAGCCTTTTCTCTTACAATTTTGGGTGTGAACTCAAGCCTACAAGATGCAAATGTGGCTATGTACCTACTGGCCTGGCATCATGCAGCCAGCCTTGAAATGTGAAGTTTTTGATTATCAGCTGGCAGTACAGCCTAGAGGTTAAAGCAAAGAGCTGTGAACAAGCTTTGTTTATCCTGCAGAATGGGTTTTGATTCCATTATGCTGTACCTGTATAATGTGTGACCAGAGCAAGTCACTTTACCTCCCTGTGCTCCCAAAATACACCCAGGAACAAGTTGTAACTGTGTGCCTTTCCTGGACAAAGACAGTAAAAACAATCTGAGTATGGGTCATGATTCTGAAAATAGTATACTCTTTCTATCCAGATTTGACTTGAAAAGAAAAAAATAGGACACCACTGCTTGTTTATTAATTGCAGAAATTCAAAGATGGACAACACAGTTAAAACATGCAAAACCTGAAATGAATTATTAAAAAGAGTAGTTTACTTCTTTTGATGAAATTAAAAGTATAACAGTTTCTTACTGAAATACTTTTGGATGAAATGAGATTTTCGGGGATGTTGGCACAGCACATGTCGACTCATGATAGGTTAACCTTTTCGGTATGCTGACCGCACGTCGAGACTGCCACAGCGAAGACCATCACAGTGACAGAATTCGCCCAAAAGCGTTGGGTCACTGTGATAGTCCAAGCTGACACTGGCAGTTCATCTCCTGGTGTTTCGCCCCTTCCCCAAGACCACTCCAACTTGGAGTTGTATATTTAGAGACCGGGAAATGTGAGGGATTGAGGGGGCACAGCCCCCGCGGAAGAAAACATTCTGACATCCCTGACAGTACAATGCCGGCACTCAGAATTATGTCTGCTGCTGTTGGGGATGTCAGCACAATACATGTTGACCCATGATAGGTAAACTGTGATTTTTTACCGTACAAAAAAAAAATCAATCTGATTGATCCTGCTGCTCATACCCTTCAAGAGTGTCTTACGCTCCGCAGCAATGCCGACGGAAGGCAACTTTCCAGAATGCCATTACCACTGTAATGTAAAAAAAAAAAAAAAGGGGGAGAGATAGGGTGTGTGTGTGAGGAGGGTGTGTAGTGTGGGGGTGGGATGTGTGTTTGTTGTGGTGTGTGTGTGTGTGTGTGTGTGTGTGTGTGTGTGTGTGTGTGTCTCACAGAAGTGCTGCACTAACTGAACTGTGCTGAAAGGGAAAAGAATTATCACCATTAATCAAATTAAACAATATATGGGTGGGTATAAAAACCAGAACCTTGCACACACCCTTGGTGTGGGATGCTTTCATAAACCACTTGGATTTTGCCATCGGGGTTAATGTAGCATCCCACACCTTGTGTGTGTGCAAAATTTTGGTTACACACACATACATATATTATTCTATATTTTAATAATGCAGTTCAGATTATGCTTTTTTTTAAACAATGTTGTCCATCCATGTTTTTTTGCAATTAATAAACAACTAATGCTGTCCTATTTTGTTTTTTTCGAGTCAAATCGGATAGAAATAGCATAATATTTTCAGAATCACAACACATGCTCAGATTGTTTTTACTGCCTTTGTCCAGGAAAGGCACACAGCTACACATGTCAAGGTTGGCCCCATGATGCCAGGCCAGTAGGTATGTAGCCACACTTGCATCTTGTAAACCTGATTTCACACCCGAAATTGTAAGAGAAAAGGCTGTAAGAGAGGGAATAGAATAAGACAGAAGTTGGTGCTGTGGCAGCCCCAGAAATCTGCACTGACATGAACACAAACAGGGATTAGAAATCCTGATACAGTATGGGGCCCCAATACCTGTTGGCACGACAGAACCAGCCTTGAGATGTGTAGCTTTTGATGATCAACTAGCAGTATAGCCTAGAGGTTAAAGCAATCCTAAAGATGGATTATTTTTTACTAACATTTGAAATGTAAGAGTGATAACTTACTAGTTAAATTTCAATGCACATACAAAACAATTATTATAAATGTAGAAAGTGTTGTAATAACACCTTAAAACACACTTAATAAAACAGATGACTTCCTATTTAACCTACAGTCAATGGAGGGCCAACATCCTCTGTGACATCATTTCCTATCAGGAGCCTAAAACATATGGCTGCCCCCAGTCCTTAATTAAAGGCTGATCTACATATGAATAACTCTGGACTGCAAAGACTCACAGATAAGCACAATGGCTCACTCAGATTAGCTTGTTATGGTCTTTTGGACATTAAGAAACCCTGTTGACGGCAGTTCCCCTTTATCATAGCCTAAGCACACTGGCACTTGCAACAACACTAAATGACTCATCAGTCTGGCCCAGATCCTTCATACTAGCCTTCTTAGACTATCCCACCAAAATAGATATCTTGCACTGGACCTGGGCCACATCATTATGACTAAAAGACGATGGGTCCTAAAGGTACGACAAGAATTAAAAGGCAAAGAAATTCTACCCACTTAGAATAACCCACTCAACATAAGTGATGCTGCATCCTTTTTGCTCAAGCAAGGCATTCGAGTGGAAGAAATGATTCAGCACTTACAGCTACAGTAAGTTGAGCGTCAACGATAGCAACAGACCGGCGCAACCTCAGATGTGCTCTCCCCAAACTTCAAAACACCATGGGCCCAAATGAAAGCCTCCCATAAAGCCAGAGCCTCCTCTCCAGCAATACGTAAAAATTATACCACCCCGGAGACTTCTCCTCCTGTACCCACCTGAGGACATTGGACAGAAACTTTCCCAGGTTCAGTATATTTATAATCCCAGAGGTGTAATACTTTGATATTTGGGGTTAAAAATGTGTTAGTAAACTTTTTATTACTGATGAGGCAGGGATTGGGGGTCAAAATGCCAAGAAGGCAGATGTTGTGGGAGACACAGAAGCTGGAGGCTTTGTGTTGAAATGAATGAAGTAAGAAATATATAAGTTGTGGAAATAAATATGTGCTATTAGCAAAGGTCCCAGATTGGATAAAACGAAGTCGCAGCAAGAAATCCTGTGGAAGTGCTGGGTTCACCATGAAACTTAAATTGTTTAGTGTTTCATTTATTTATTTATTTATTGAAATGATTCACCAGGAAAGCACGCTGAACAACAAGTTGCTCTTGCTCGTCTCCTGGTGCGACCTGGGGTGGGGTACAACTGGATGAAGAATTAGACATACAGTTTACCATTTAACATAGCCGAGAAATTAAGCATTCAATTACATTTGTGACAAGACATACAGTTAAACAATATCATAAATAATCATACAATCACATTTGTGACATAACATACAGTTAGATATATCATACCTGTGGAACATGCATTTGATTACAAGTGGCATATCTGAAGAACATAGTACAGAAATTTAATGTAGCCTTGGAGCCAAATCTCTACAGGAATGGATCACAGTTAAGAGGCAGATAATTTAGCAATTATTGATGAATGAGGTGCAGTGAGGAGACATCAAGGAGGGTAGAGGGGTAGACAGGGGAAATCAGCTGGGGGAAGGAGAGGATAACGATGGGGGGAGCATTACCAGAGCAAAGGGAGCAAAAAATCAGTTGTGAGGGGCAAGTTAACGAAGGGCTAGTGCAATCTGGGAGCACCTCAGACAGAACAAAATGTGCATTATTAGCTCAAGTGAACTAATTCCTTTGTTTAAGTGCAGGGGATACAGAAGGGGGCAGGAGGGAGGTGGGGGTAAGGGTTAGGATAGGGAAGGATGAGTCATACCTGTAACTGGCCCCTTCAGAGTGCAGAGATCGCTGCCAGTAATGGAATGAGGCAAGGACTTAGAATAAGGGGCAGGAGTAGGCAAGGACAAGTTAGGTAGAAATAGTAGAGGGGATGGTAAAGGGAAGGAGGAGGATGGGTGGGAGAAACTTGCCTAAGACTAGGACTCTTCAGGATGCCGAGAACCTGCCATAGAGCAGAGTCAGGTGAAGACGAGTTAGGTAGAAAGGATGGAGGGGAAAGGGGAGGGAAGTAAGAGTCATTTCTCAGTGCTGGAACCCCTCCAGGATGCTGAGAACCCTACCAGGGGGCAGAATTAGGTGAGGACATGTTGGGAAGAGAGAAAAGAAAGGATGAAGGGAAAGGAGGGAAGAGAAGGGAAAGAAGAAGCTTGCCTAAGACTAGGCCACTCCAGGATGCTGAGAACCCTGCCAGAGCGCATAATCAGTCGAGGACTAGTTGGGTAGAAAGGACAGAGGGGGAGGGGGGAGTGAAGGAAGAGTAATTGCCCAGTGCCGGGCCCCTCCAGAATGCAGAGAACCCTGCCAGGGGATAGAATTAGGAGGACAAGTTGGGCAAAGGGAAATAGAGGGGATAGAAGAGGGAAGGAAAAAAAGGAGGGAGGGAGGAAAGAAACTTACCTGAGAGTAGACATCGCCAGGGTGCTAAGAATCCTGACAGAGGGTAGATTTAGGTGAGGACAATTTGAGTAGAAAGGAGAGATGGGGAGGGGAGGGGAAGTGGGAAGAGGAGGCTTGCCCAGTGCTAGTCCCCTCCAGGATGCTGAGAACTCTGCCAGAGGTCAAAACTAAGCAGGGGCAAGTTGGTAATGGAAGAAGGTTTGGACTAGGAGTGAGGGGGTTAGTGGTGACGGAAGAGGAGAGTGTGCTGAGAAGCAGGCTCGTGGGGGGAGGAAGGTTTAATAGGGGATGTGAGTCATGGAGAGGAGCAGAGGTACTGTATAGGAGGACAGTTAAGGAGGGTTAAAGCAGGAGCAGTTAGATAAGAGAAAGTTCTGTAAGTTGTGTGAATTTAGTTTATTGTCATTGGTTAATAAAACCTTACGGTTAGGAGACACATCTCCATTCTTATCTTTATCTGAGTATAAACCAGAGGTTAGATCCTTAAGATCTTCAAATAATCTTTCTTTGGTCATCCCTAAGGTTAGGACATCTACCGGGGGCCGTGCCTTAAGTGTTTGTGCAGCTAGGAGTTGGAACATCTCCCAAAAGGGTTACGTGAACTACTTAGTCATGCTACTTTCAAAACTGGTTTAAAACAACTTTATCGAGGACAAATGTGTTGTATTTGTTATGATTGATTTTTATGTTTTATAAGTCTATAATAATGTTTTGTATTTATGGCTTTGTTATGTAATACTGTTAACATCTTTGGCTATGCCCCGGGTCATATATAAAAAAGGGCTTCGGCTCATATACCTACCTGGAAAACAAAAGTTTAAATAAATAAAATAAAAATAAAGTAAGGCAGAGGCAAGGAAGAAGGAGGAGGAGGAGTGCCATATTTGGGGGGGGTTCCAGATTTGTGGAAAACGATGGGTGAAGCCTGACTGACTGATGAGAGTGGTTTGACGGGGGACCAACAAAGTGCGAGGGTCAGAGGATCTGAGGAAGTGGAAGGGGGAAGGGGGGAGAGAACGAACATGAGAGATAGGAGGGAAGTTCTCCTAACCAAAATTTAGAAGTGAGTTTGGAACAATGAGTGAGGTGCCTGTTGGCAAGCGGGGGAAGGGACAGGGTGTGGTAGAGGTCACAGTGATGTGTGCGTGATGGAGCATCAAGGGCAAAATGACAGAAGGAGTTAAAGAGAATGTCCAGTCTGGTTAGGGAGGATTTGGGAGCGGCACCATAGACTATATAACAGTAGTCAAAAATGGGGAGGGTCATCTTCTGGACTAGTTCACGTAGCGCCATAGGAAGGATGCAACTGCAGTTCCTGAATAAGACACCAAGCTTGGGGCACAGTTTTTTCAGGATGGCGTCAGTGTGGCCAGAGAAGCTGAGGCATTGGTCCAACCACATCCCAAGGTATCTGAATGAGGAGGTGTCCTCTAGGATTATCCCATCAAGGGTATGGAAAGAAGGTAAAGGGTGGAGCCTAGAGAGTGTCTCTGCCTAGTGCCAAAGGTCATGGAGACAGTCTTTTTGGCATTTAAGAGTAGCTGATGTGAGGCAAACCATAGCTGAACATGGTGGAAGTCATGCTGAAGGGTGGTTGCTATACTGGCAGGGCATTTGCCAGAGGAGAACAGGAAAGTGTCATCAGCATACGTGTGGATAGAGGAAGAGGGGGAGCATACTGAGAAAAAGTCAATTAGGAAAATGGAGAAGAGAATGGGTCCAAGCACCGAGCTCTGTGGGACTCCTGTGGAAATGGGGGGGGAGATTGTATCCTGGATCTTGATTGATTGTGTTCTGCCTGAGAGGTAAGCTCTAAACCAGTTTTGGGCAGAAGTAGACAACCCAGCAACCGTAAGGAAGTCAAGAAGTAGGGCATGGGAGACTGTGTCGAAAGCCTTGATGAGGTTGACAAAGATGGCAGAGGTAATGAGGCCATTATCCATTCCAGTGAGGATGGAGTCAGTGAGCCTGAGTAGGGAGGTGATAGTGGAGTGGTTCTTCCAAAAGCCAGATTGGAATGGTGTGAAAAAGAAAGAGTCATCGAGGAAGGAGGTTAGTTGAGAGAAGACCAGGTGTTTTTGAGGCTTAGCAAGGGCAGGGAGGAGGGAGATTAGGCAAAAATTTGCAGGAGAGGAGGGGTCACCACCCTTTGGGAGAGGGAGGACCACCACATGTTTCCAGGATGAAGGGACAGATGAGGATGAGAAGGAGAGATTTAGGATTAAGGAGATAGGGTAGGCTATAGCAGAAGTTGAAAGGTAGAGGAGTTTAGGGTCAAGGTCGTCCAGTGATGAACCTTTAGAAGGATTAAGAGAGAGAGAAGGTCACCAGCCCAGTGGTGCTGAGGGCTGAAGCGCTGGACGCTCTTACTGCTTACGTTGCCAAATCCATCTGTGTTCGGGAGTGAGCGTGGGTCGACGGAGGTTGGCAGGGGTGGAGAAGGATGGAGCATCTGTGGACAGCTCTACTTCTCCTGGGTGGGGGGTATCCCAGTAGTCAGTGCTTGCCTGGCCCCTAGCAGTGACTGGGGGCTGGCACACCAATGCTGTGTGTACATGGGTGTGCAGAGGAGCAGCTGTCGGATGTGCTGCAGGTGGACGCGCATGCAGTATGTCCCCTGATGGCATTACATGCTTCTTGGCCCAGAGGGAGAAAACCAATGAAAACAGTAGGCATCCTGGCAGAGCGGCTTGATGGCCGTCCAATGGAACACCGGCTCTGGGACATCATCTGAACTGAATCTGGACAAGGTGGGTGAGTAGAGGGCTCCCCACCACCCACTGTGGGGGTTAGCCACAGGAGAAGAGGGCAAGGACCCAAGGGGGTGCGGCGGCCGGAATCCCATAGGATGCCAGGTAAGGGAGCAGTCCAGGGGTGCCAAAGAAACAGTAAAAAAAAAAAAAGAGAGCAAAGGGCCATTAGTGTTTCCTCTGGGGAGACAGCAGAAAAGGACATGCAAACATACGAATCTGCCAGCAGAAACAGACCACCCGGTCTATCAATGTCTGCCCGAATGTGCAGCTAGCACCCTGGATTGCAGCTGCCCCGACCCTCTCCCCATCTGTCATTCCCATGACGGCCTCAGCCCCCTCCACCCAGACCCTCCCTCTTGCTTCATCCCACTCCCTTTTAAAACTTCCTATTGTCTTGCATGATACCACCCCTTCTGGTAGAGTGTTCCATTTAGACACCACCCTCTCCATGAAGTACTGCCTCCTCATCCCTCTCTCCTACATCTTCTGCCCTCCAATCTTAGCCCATGCCTCCTCGTGTCCCTACCCCTTCTCAGTTTAAACACACCTTCTGTGCTAGCTTTGTTTATTCCCCTCAAATACTTGAACATTTTGATCATATCCCCCATCCCTCCTCTCCTCCACTATGTACATATTCAGCTCATTCAGCCTGTCTTCGTAGGCCTTGCCCTCCATCCCCTGTGACAATTTTGTTGCCCTCCGTTGCACACCTTCCAGTAAATTAATATCCATCTTCAGATATGGCCGCCAGTACTGCACACAGTACTCCCAAGTGCAGCCTGATGAAAGATCTGTAGAGGGGCAGGATCACCTCCCTATACCTGGACGAGAAACCCCTTGAGATACAGCCCAGCATCCTGTTCTCCTTAGCTGCTGCTTTCCTGCATTAGGCAATCATGCTCCCTGTTACCAACACCCCAGGTCCTCTTCCTCACTGATCCCCAGCCTCACCCCTCCCAACCAATAGTCCATCCTTGGGTTCTTTGCCCTGAAGTGCATAACCTTGCACTTTTTCGCATTGAATCCCAGCTGCCACTTCTCTGACCATACCTCCGGTTTGGTGAGGTCCCCTTGTAGTTGTTTCCATCCATCCTCTTCATCCACCACTACCCCCACTTTGGTATCATCTGCAAACAGACTAACCCTGCTCCCAACTCCATGTGCAATATCTGAGATAAAGAGCCCAAATAGCACCGGGCCCAGCACCGATCCCTGCAGCACACCGTTCTTTATCAGTCCAGGTGTTGAGCGCTCCCCCTCACTACCATACATTGCAGCCTCCCCTGCAGCCAGTTCCTTATCCAGCTTGTCAGCTTTGTCCCCACCCCTGCAGCAGTCAGCTTCCCCCCAGCCTCCCATGAGGCACTGAATCGAAGGCCCTGCTGAAGTCCAAGTACAGGACATCTACAGCATGATCCATATCCAGCTCTCTTGTTACCCAGTCATAATATTCTATTAGATTGGTCTGACAAGACCTCCCGAGAGGAACCCATGCTGCCGCCCATCCTGGAGGTCATTACCCTCGAGGAACGACACCAGCCTCTCCTTCAGTATCGTCTCCATAAGTTTACCCACTATGGAAGTGAGACTGATAGGTTGATAATTTCCTGACTTGTCCCTAGGACTACTCTTGTGTATGGGCACCACATGGGCCACCCTCCAGTCCTGAGGCACCCATCCCGTGTCCAGGAAGATGTTGAACAGGTCTGCCAGTGGCTCGGCCAACACCTCCGCCATCTTCCTCAGCACCCTGGGATGGATGCCATCAGGACCTGGTGCCTTGTTCACCCTTACTGCCCTCAGACACTCTAGTACTCTACTCCCTTCAATCATTCCGTCCGTCATTTCCCCCCCCCCACCCTCACCCTCCCAGTCCATGGTGGTAGTGGACCATCCTTCTTCTTTGTGAAAACAGAGCAAAAGTATTTATTCAGTACTTCTGCTTGTTCCTCTCCCTTTTCACCCTCCCCTCCCACTTTATCTTCACTATATGATCTCTACACTTCCTCTTTTCCCTGACATATCTTAAAAAGTCCTTCTCCCCTTCCTTGATGCCCTGCACTAACTTTAGCTCCCTGGAGGCCTTGGCTGCTCTTACACGTTTGGTCACCTCCTTGGACCAACTCACATAAGCCTCCCTGTCCTCTTCCTTCCTCATTCTCCTGAACCTCTCGTATACAACTCTCTGTGTCCTCACCCCCTCCAGCACTTTTCTGTTCAGCCAGCGTGGTTTCCTGGCTCTGCACGTCTTGCTCCTAGTCCTAGTGCAAGCTTCTGTAGCCTCTGTTAGCCAAGTTTTAATAATTTCCCACGTTTGCTGTGTATTCATCTCTGGCCTAATATCCTCAAGTCTCCCTTGCAGTATTTCTCTCATCCTCCCAAAGTCTTCCCTCCTAAAATCCACCACCTTTGTTACTGTGCCTTCAGACTCCCTACCCAACTTGAGAGTGAACCACACTGTTTGGTGGTCACTACCAGCTAGTGGGTCTTCCACCCTTATTTCCCTCACTGCCATCTCATTTGACAGCACCAAGTCCAGCATGTTACCTAGTCGTGTTGGCCCACTGACCAGCTGTATCAGCAGACCATCCTGGATCGCGTCCAGGAGCACCTGCTCCCTGGCACTGGAGGTGGTAGGAGTGCTCCAATCTACCCCCAGCAGATTGAAATCCCCCACAATCACCACACTCCCCTTTCTACACACCCTCCTTATTTGCTCCGCTAACTCCCTGTCCAGTTCCACTGATTGGACTGGGGGTCTGTACACCACCCCAGCCTCAGCTTTCCACCCTTGGAGTCCAGAAGCTGCATCCATAGTGCCTCTATCCTCTCTTCCTTCCCCTCATCCCTTGTACATCTGATCCCTTCCCTCACATAGGGTGCTACCCCACCCCCCTACCATCCCCCCAGTCTTTCCTGTAAATTTTATACCCCGGGATTGCCAGATCCCAGTCATGGTTTTGGGTGGCCCAAGTCTCAGGCACTGCAGTGAAGTCCACACTCCCCTCTGAAAGGAGCACCTGAAGCTCTGCTGTTTTAATACCCAGGCTCCTCGCATTTAGGGAGACCACCTTCAAACCGTTCTCATCTGTCCATCCCCCCCATCGGCTCCTTGGTCTGCCCCCTCCTCTCGGTGGCCCCCTTCCCTTACCCTCAGTGTTATCACAGGGGGACAGCGCATTTTGTACTCCAACCTGGTGACCCTGCATGCTCCCTCCCTGTGCTGCTTCACCACTGCCTTTACCCATAATGGTATACCGACGGCACAGCAATGAGAATACCATGAAGACCATCATAACGACATTTTCGGCAGTTCGCTGTCTTCATTTTTTCCGACACTGTTGCTGCCGGAGGGGTTTTACCCTCCAGACTAACTCCAACTGGAGTTAGTAATCCTTAGTCTTGAGGCAAAGCCCCCACCCAAACATTTGTTCCCCCAGTGACGGCACAACACCAATTGGCTGTGTTGTGCTGTCGCTGTGCCGACAGTCGACAAATTTCTTGTCGCCGCGGCATAGTGGACCTACCCATAACTAGGGGGGTAAGCTCACTAAGCTCCCCTTTCCAGATGCTTTTCCTATCAGCAGTCCCCTCGCCACCCCCCCATCTAGTATAAATCCACCTTTGTTGATACATACCCCTCTATTCCACTTTTCAGTACTCCCTTCCCCTCCCTGCTCAAATGTAACCTGTCCCCTGCATCTAGGTCACTATTGCCCCAGGTCCTGCCCCAGTCTGACACTAATCCATTTTCCCTGATGTGACACCAATCTCTCAGCCACTCATTAAACTCCTCTATCTTTTCTTTCCTCACTGTACTCACATATGGTACCGGGAGTACCTCAGAGAACACCACCAATCCCCCCACCTCCTCACACTGCCTACCCAAATCCTTGAACCTCCCCTTTACCACTTCTACAGTCTCCCCTGCCAAGTTGTTTGTACCCACATGCATCATTATGTGAGGATTCATCCTCCCTTCTGTGCACACTTGAGAAGTTCCTACCCCGCCCTTCCTGCAGTCAACCCGGGAATAGCCTCAACCCAGATACAACTGTACCTTTCTTCCATTCCACCCCATCTGACCTCTTTCAGTATAGAATCCCCCAGGACTAGTACTCCCCCTTCTTCTTGTCCCATACCCCCTCCTCCTGTTTTCCCTGTCCACATTTCCAGAGTCCACACTGCCTACCGCCCCTTATTACCTCTATCTGCATCATTTGGACTCCTACAACATCCTCCCCTGTTTCCGCCTCTCCCTCTGCCTCTACCCTGCTCTTCTCCTCGCTCCCTCCTTGTTTCATTACCAGCCTGACTTCTGACTCCTGGGCCTTCACCACCCTTCTCCTCCCCCCCCCCAACGATCTCTGACACCTCCACTACCACCTCCCATGCCAACACTGAACACCTACTACTTGCTATCCCTGCAGTGGTGCCCATTTACTCCTTCTCCCTACTCTGAGCCTTCCCTCCACTTACTGCCCCTCTACTCCCCTTACCCCCATCCCCCCTCCCTACATCCTCACGGGATTTAGCCCTGCTGTTCCTCCTCTGCTTCTCCCAGCTACTCTTCTCCGAGGTCCCTCCTGCCCCAGCCTCCCCGCACCCTCTCCAGCTCCCGCCAGAGCCCCTGTACCTCCTCTTCTAGTCTGCTCAGCCTGTAACAAATTGGACAACCCCCCAGTTTCCACAGTATATTTATCCAAACAGCTGCACCACAACCATTGCACCCCACTATCCTCCATGTGCCTGCCACCCTCACTCCATGGTGCCCCCATTCCATCCACTGTTCTGATGTCTCCAGCCACCTTGAAACCCCTCCACCCCCAAGTGTGACCCCCCATAATTCCCCATTTTCCTTCTCTCCGTTATTCACACTTAATTTACCACAGTATGTACAGCAATAGCTGGATACCATATGTGACCCTACTAGCTTGCTTCAGAGCCCTTCTTTACCCCATTGGTCCCTAACTTGCTAGCTCAGTATCTCTGGCTGACACATTTATACATGACCTTGACAGTTTGAACTTTAAACTTTCAACTTTAAATATGCAGTTACCCCTCCTAAACCCAAACCTGTCAGTATGACTTTCAAACTTGCAACTCTGAAACATTTAAACCATAAAATCTAACTAGTAAAAGTTTAAATGTCTGAACTTTTCCCCACCTGACTATTAACTCTGAGAGTTAGCTCATATGGGAAGTTTGCAACTCCCTCAGCTCCTCCCTCACAGCCTTCAAACCCAGCCTCCAGTGGCTTTTCAGTATTTAAAGGGGCACTGTCAGCTTTACTCCTTCGTTTTTTGCCTGATACAAAAAATGCACCACTTTGCACACACTGATTAAATATTTACTGCCGAAAACCCCCATGTGGTTGAAATAAATGAATATTTACCATGTTTTTCATTTTCTGCCTTCATTTCTTTTGGCGGCCGTCCGACCGAAGTGTCCCAGCGTCCGGAAACTGGCAAGTTGGGAAACTTGAGGCTGACTGGACGCCGCTTCATGCACTGCAAGTTTTAACATTGTGTCCCTAAAAGAATCATAATCCAGCACCTTGTGTTGTATATAAATGCTGCTGCCATCTCCCACGACAAACCGAGCACTGCAAATACTAAAAGTTCCTATTTTAAATCCGAGCTGAAACCCCAGGCATGCTCTCGAGAGTCATGGACAAAGATCCAGTGCAAGTGCAAGAGTGTGCAATTGGCGCGCATGCCCAGAATTTCAACTCGGATTTAAAATAAGAACGGCTGAAAAGAAATGAAGGAGAAAATGAAAAACATGGTAAATATTCGTTTATTTCAACCACATGGGGGGTTTCTGCAGTAAATATTTAATCAGTGTGTGCAAAGTGGTGCATTTTTTGTATCAGGCAAAAAACGAAAGAGTAAAGCTGACAGTGCCCCTTTAAGAAAGGCTGGCACAGGGGGTTGGTGCGAAGACTTTTTCAATCCCTCCAGCAACAGAAAGATTTAAGAATTTTTTAAGCTACATTTAAAACACACCAGCAAAACTTACAAAAAAACTTAAAAGAAAAAATCTCAGAGATAAATAAACTCTCAAAAACAACTCGGCACATATTCAAACTCTAGCTACAGCAAGAAGATTTAAAATGCCTCAGTGAGCATTTAAACAGAGATTAACTGACATGCAAACAACCTTGATTGGCTGGCTCTGTTACTGGCCAAAGAACTCTTCTCCCAGCAAAAGTCTCCAGCCACAGAAAGATTTAAGGATTTAAGCTACATTTAAAACACACCAAAAAAACTTACAAAAAACTTAAAAGAAAAAAGGGTGGGCACGGAGGGGTTGAGTGCTGGGTGTCGGAGGATGAGGAGGGGGGGTTATAGGGGAAGGACTTTAGAAGTGCTGTGGCACAGGAGATGTAATAAGAGTTAAACTCTTGAGCCACTGTGCACCGTTCGGAGACCAATGAGTTGTTTGTTTTAAGTACTGGGGAGGTGGATGAGAAGGGGGGAGAATAAGGCATGGACTACTTTCCAGAATTTGGAGGGGGAATTAATGTTTTTGAGAAAAGATGATTTAAAATATTCAGACTTGGCGATACCTGGCATAGTCTGGGGGAAGCTGGGAGGTCTTATGTTTCCTCCATGCTTTGTCTCTCTCCCTGAGACAGGTCAGTAACTTGGGGGAGACCCAGGGATGATGGTTGCTATGAACTCTAGTGCATTTGAATGGAGCATAGGAGTTCCATGTAGTTAGAAATTTATCTTTAAAATAAGCGAGGGCTTGGCCAATGGAAGGGGCAAAGACAATAGGGGACCAATCGGAGTTGGCCAGTTCATTAAGAAGGGGATTAAGGTTTAAAGAGCTGAAGGAGTGGAGTTACAGAATTTTGTGTGGCGGTTTTGGTCTGTGGACTTTCCCGACTATGAAGATTGGGTGATGATCACTGAGGGCATCTGGGAGGATGTCTGATTTAGTGACTCGGTGGGGGTGAGAGGTGAGTGTTTGTGATAGCTAGTGTGTGTTTACATCACCCAGGATGTGTAGCTCACCTTTATGTGAGAGAGAGGTTATAGAGGTAATGAGATCCAAAGTATCAGATGGCATGGAACCAGGTCAACAGTAGATGCCAGCTATGAAGACAGGGGAGGAAAAAGGCAAGGTAATGTTTACTACAAGTGCTTCGTAGGTGGAGGGTAATGAGGATGATAGAATGGTTGCGAGCTGAAGTAAGGACAAGACATACATGGCTACTCTGCCACCCCTGCCAGTCCTATCCTGCCTGATTATGGAATAACTTGGGATATTAATGGCGAGATCAGGTATTTTAGCGTTTAACCAAGTTTCCATTAAAATTAGAATATCAGGTGTGAGGAAGATTATCATAGGATGTAAAAGGTCAATTTTTGAGACGAGACTGCAGATGTTTAAGTGGAGGATTTTCAGGCCCTTGGGGAGTGTAGAAGGGGTTGGGGAAGTTGGTACGTTAGTGGAAGGATTGCAACTGGCAGAGGTGGGTGTAGTGGGGCCAGGATTGGGATGAACATTTCCTGATGCGAGTAAGAGGAGTGCTATTATGAGGGAGTGGAGTTTAGGGCATTTGTGGTGGGCCGAGGATTTTGGAAGTATTTGGAAGGGGGCTAGGTGAGGTGAAGATAAGGCAGTGAAGGAAATCTAGGTGGCTAGGGGCTGAGAACAGAGTAACAGGAGTGAGGTGAGGGAAGTGAGACCAGAGTATTTGAGGGGGTGTAGGAGTTATGGCAAGGATAAAGGTAGGTGCTGGGAGAGTGGAGGGGAAAGTTGAGAAAGGTTTATTGGACTGAGGAGAGTGCGGAGCTGAGGTAGATAAAACTCACAGAAGAATTAGAAGGAGGGGAAGTGGTGAAGGAAGGGTGGGCATATTGTATGGATCGGAGAGCAAGAATGGATCAGGGTATACTAATCAGCAGTAGGGAGTAGATCAGTGGCACTGGCAGAAGTAAAGTGACTGAGAGTAGCGGTGGACAGTAACAACTGCCAGCAGCAGCGAGTTAATTGAGTTGTTGCCCTCCAGTGGCTTTGCAGTATAATTTGCAAATGGGAAATAAAAAAAAAAAAAACAGTGATCCCATACTTTGGGAATAAAAATGCATAATGAGACAACTGGTGAGTGAGTCACTTGGTTTCCTTTTGTGATTGGTATTTGGTTTGAGGGCATGTTGGAACAGATCTGTCCCAGTAGTGTGTTTATTGTTGCAGGCGCAAAGAGGGCCACACTGCCATTTGTGTGTTTTCCGTTAAAACAGCAGTGCATCATTTTTTTTTCAACTCTGTTTATTCTCCTTCCTTCTCTGACCCCCAGAGTCTCTCCATTGTGGACGTTCGGTGCTACCTTGTCCCACCCTGCCTGAAGCTCCAGCCTTACCTTCCAGGGGGGAACTCCCCCTCACTCTTCTGGCTGCTCTGACCACCCGGATATAAGCCCCCCAGGGTGGGATAGCCAACTCCTCTGGCAGCCTTTCTGAAATCTAGACTGAGGATCAGGGAGTGAGGAAGCACTGGAGGCAGGCTGGAAGACCTAGCGTTGGGTGTAGAGGTCGACCACTGGACCCACCTTCCCCTACTAGGGGACCGGGTACTTTTTCTGTATTTTCTAATTCCCGAGAGTTCAACGTGCACTAACTACCAGTGTAGCATGGGCGTGCTCCTGTACTCACTAACAGGACGTCTGCCACAGCTCTCATACCCCTTTTCACGATCCCTGTGAGCCACTACACCCAGTCACCACCAGGAACTGCCAAAGCTGCGTGAGGCCTTCAGCCCTCCCTGGAAAGGAGGCTACTTGATCGGCAACTCAATCAAGTCTGTGCCCTCCCCCCAGCTGACCCCTGGTGGCCCAAGCTCGTTCCCGAACCCGGGTCACCGGCATGGTGCGTGGTGTGGCGTCCAGCGCCCCAACTCTCAGCACCACTGGGCTGGCTGCAGCGGTGCATCATAGCAATGAAAATTTTGAACTATATATTTTTTTTTATTTTGGATTGCCACCTATCTCCTGACTTGCATGATACCTTTTTTCACATTTTGAGTCTGTTTTACCTTTTTTTTTTTTTACAGTTGAAATAATAAAAAATAGCTCTCCTTTCAATAAGGCCCAGACCAGGTTTCCATCAGTATTTTCTGTTATTTTTGAACAACTATTGTTTAAGATCACTTTTCTTTCCTCTAAATGTAGATGGGAAAAAAGCTTAGGCCGTTCAATTTCTCCTCTTTCTTGGGAGTCAGTCTGGCACAATGCATACAAATCCAGTATGGACTTTCAGGGACGGCTAATCCAATTTAAATTAATTCATAACTGGTATTATACTTCAGAGAAAATGTTTAGATTAGGTATTTCATCAGATAGCAAATGCTGGAGATGTAGCGCTCAAGATGCCAACTTATTACACATGATGTGGTATTGTCCAATTCTAAGACAGGCCTGGCTTGTTATCTGGGATGCTTGTCAGCAGATCCTACGAGAGAACTTCCCCTGTGATCCAGGAATACTTATACTGGGGGATTACACTTTGTCACTAACCTTGTCTCTGAGGGGAAAACAATGGATTTCTATAGCCTCTATATGCTTTAAAAGATTGATACTTAATCACTGGAAAGATAAATGTGCCCCTACGTTAGAGGAATGGGTTAAGGCTCTAGCTAAAGTAGCTGTAAATGATTATGTTAGCCATTGTAATGTTAGAACTATTGATAAATATAACGTAATTTGGGGTCCCTTTTTTTCTTGGCTAGATTATCCTTAGAAGTACAGTATATTAACTATTTTCATTAGACATTGCCTGATTAGTCCATAAGTATCTATTATAAGCTATGTTTGCTTGTTGGGCACTTGTGATTATCTTAGTTGTGAGATATCTCAGTTTGCTTATAGGGGCTTATGATGAAAACTGTTATGTATTTATGTATTTATTTCCCCCTCGATCTCATTTTTGAGGGCAGATGTATTTTTGTGTATCCTTCTCTTTGTACATGATTGATTTCAATAGTAATATAGGTTTGGTGTAGTTTACTCCCGTCGCTGAGATGATTATGCTGTATTTATTGTGGAAAATATAATAAAGATTGTTTGAAAAAAAAGATCACTGTTCTTGTCACGGTAATTTACTAGCACTGCAGAAGACACTGCTTCCAGACTTTATGGGACAACAGCTGTACAGAAACAGTAGAGAATACCAATGTAAACCGGGACTGAGCCATATTAAAAGGAGAGCTCCTTTTATTATTTGAAATGTAAAAAAAGTGCTAAAGTGGACTAAAATTGGGTAAAGATGGACATCACACAAGTCTGGAGATCAGGGACAATCTAAAATAGAATGAAAAAGTGTAGGTCAAAACTTGCAGAAGCACCTTTTGGAACCTACCTCCACAGACTGTAACCTTTCAGTCACCATGACTTTAGCTTTATCTCCTCTTTAACACTAAGACATATATTATCTGTAACCCATGGAATGGCGTTTATCGATAGACATTGATCCCTGGATAAAATTCTGTTTTGCTGAACCTTCACTTGAAAGTATGGACTACAACACATCTGGACACTCTCAGGGTAATCCCTCTAGAGAGCCAAAAAAGCAGCCCCATGGCTGCGTGTGCTACAGGAAATGACAATAGTCAAGGTAGAAAATCCAGCAGTACCCACCACACAAAAGACCACAAACAAGAAATAGTAGTGTCAAAGCAGTTTAATAAGGCAATGTGCTAACCTCAACTGTCCACGTGCACAAACCGAGAGACTGCAGGCAAGGCCCCAAGAAACTTCTACCGATTTTGCCAAAGCGTCCCCAGGAAGAGTGGTCTTTTATGTGGTGGGTAGTGCTGGGTTATCTATTTTAATATATCCCTCTACCTAACTAAGTATTATGTTTGCCAACTGACAGTGGATATATACTGCTGTATTGTTTTGTTTTAAAGTTGGCTGGGACATGTTGGCTCATAGGTTTTATTCTTATTCCTGATCAGTCATTGTCGTATACCGAATGTCTTCTTTGCTTATGATTAGTACAATTAAGTTATTAAAGAAAATGCATGTAAGCTGGTGGAGGAATTTAGGTGAGATGCTATAAAGTTTTACTTTACCAAGAGAGTGGTTGAGCCATTAAACAGCCTACAGGCAGAGGTGGTGGGTGCAAAGATGGTTAGGGTATTCAAACTATCTTGGGCTAGGCATTGTAGGATATTGAAACAAGGAAGTAAATCCTAGTGGGGCAGTCACACAAACACGTGGGCAGACTAGATGGATCAAACGATCCCCATCTGCTGCCACATTCTTATGTTCTTAAAACCATTAATGGGTTCAAGCCCAGCAGGGACAGAGTAAAGGACTTTATAGTTACTCAGGGGTTAGCAATAAGACAGGAAGTGAGGGGGGGCGAGAGGAAGGTGAGAGCTCCATCTAAACAACAGGTTGTAGGGTAGGGTAGTAAAGCAGGAGCCAGTTGCATTTATCTATGGCCATGTCCACACTACACTGCTCAGACCCCGTAACGGACAGAAACCATTACAGCCGGGGAGCGGTACAGTGTATCCACACTGCAGCGGTGACTGGTACGAGACCAGTACCACCAGTCCACACCTTGGGAACTGGGTGACCGTTACCGCAGTGCCCAATCCCACAATGCAGCTCGCGCTGCACTATGGGCCCTGCAGGGGACCATTACCGCCCGTCCACACTACCGCCGGTAACGTTATCGAGGCGGGACCAGTTTCATAACCGTTGTTGAAACCACCTCATATGTGGTTTCAACGACGATTACCAATATGCCTTCTGTAATGTTACAGGTGTAAACACAAACCATTGCGGTAACGGTTTGGGCACTCTGTAACATTACAGAGGCGTAGTGTGGACAGGGCCTATGTGTCTGGGTCCGAAAGGTTTGATGACTGCTTCTCATGTAAAAAAGTGTGTAGAATTCAGATTTACGACTCTTATTCATCCATAGTTATACATTTTCTTGGAAAATGCACTTTCTCAAGAGTAACTAAAAGTTTTACATTTATGTAACAGACTTGACTTATTTATTTAATTTATTTACTAGACTCTGTTTACTTAGTTATTAATGTCATTTATTTAATGTTTCATATATGGCTAGCAAGACTTCTCACAAACTGCAGATGCGGTGCATCCTGCACACTGATCCAGGCATTAGCACAGACCATGGAGATCCGCTACCTTTTGATGATGCTCATTGGGAGAAAGTAGTTGATGCAAAGGAAAGGTGTTCTAGTCAAACACTGTCAAAGTACAACATGAATTGAATTGAATTGCTTGAACGTTACTCCATCAGTCATGGGTATCATTATATCTGCTATAAGAACTTCACTGCATTTAAGAGTTCCGGTAAACTTGCAGCTGATGAAACCTTAAAAAAAGACATTGTAAAGAGTTATCCAACAAAACTGTTTTGCTCCCAAGTTCATAGTGCTCTGTCTGAACCTGCAGCATCTAGACCAGGCATATTCTCAAATGAATGTATATTTTGCAAATCATATAAGAAAAGGAATCCTAAGGGGTCAAAGGAGACTTTTGAATATCCTACAACATGTGTAACTTATGGAGCAGCAGACAGTACAAAAAGCTCAACAAAAGAAATGGACAATTGACAAATGGATATGATGGTAGGTAGTATTGATCCCATAGCCAAGTGAACTACCACAACAGCTGTAAGAACAAATATGTAAAAAAAGGCAGAACGAATAAAGAGCACAGGTGCAAAATGTGAATACAGTCAGTTGAGGGACATTCACCAGGTTGCCTTTTCCAGACTTGTTAAGTATGTGCAGTGCATCATTGTTAATGGAATGCAAGAAGAATCATTGCTATCTCTACACAAAAGATACATGGACATTCTTATGGAGTGTAGTGGGCGTGAAACAAATTACGACCCATACAGCTTGCAGTCAAAACTGGCGGATCACTTCAAAGATGGTATCATATTTGATACCACAAGTAGAAAAGCGGGTACAGTCATCAGGTCTGCTAAGAAACAGGCTGACTGGAGGGAAACACAAGCAGCTCAATACATAAGAGAACAGTTGTTGGAATTCCTAAAGGTACAGCCTCATAATAAAACCAAAGTTAAAGTTGAAGACTTAATAGAAGAAAATGTAAGACTGCCACCTGTTCTTCAGACATTCCTATGTACTGTACTCATGGGTTCATCAGAAGTGGGCAGTGAACGACAGGAGAGGGTAGTTCAATCTATTGCAGATGACACAGTGTTTGCAGTGTCAAGGGGAATAATCAAACCACAAAAACATCTCTTGCTGGGCATGGGTATTAAATCCATGATAGGCAGTAAGAAAGTTTTAACTATTTTGAACAGATTTGGTCATTGTGTCAGCTACCATGTTGTTGAGGAATTCAAAACTGCAGTTGCAACCAATATAACGGAGAAGAATATGGCTACCCCAGATGGATTGCTCATACAGCCAGGTTTAACCACTGATTTGGTTTTCGACAATTATGATGAGGTGACAGAGACACTTGATGGTCATGACACTTTACATGACACTGTGGGTATAGCATACCAAAACATACCATCCAGTTTTGAGGAGACAGCTATACCCAAAGAAAGGTCTGAAGAAGCTATGACAAGAACACACATGGATGACCAAGCGCTAGCATGAAATGAAACACACACATAATAGAAACAAACACAGATAAGCAAAGATCAGAATTTGATGCCCATGACCAGGCAGGGCCATCTTTAACATCAACGAGCAAACGATGCAGAACATGAAAGACAAAGGCTGAAGATGTTGATGAAGACTATTTACCAAGTGTAAAGAAGCAGATATTGCAGCCAATGGCATGACAGGAACAAGACACTGTACCCAGGTGCATTCAAATGTCTCAGAGGAAAAGAGCTCTAGATATTGGCGAGAAAAGATATTCGACCATATACATCTGGAAAACCAAAAATAAGACAGTATCAATATAAGGTGACTGAAAGCTCTGAACCAAAAAACCTCATGCAAGCTAAGAGAAGAAGAGACGTTTCCTGGATGATATCTTGTGCAAGTGTAGATGCTACTTCAATGTGACACGGATGGAATGCTCTTGTTTCTGTAGATGACCTGCCACAACAGATCATATCATACATGGACCCTATAGGAAAGCCTCCTACAAGACTTGATGTAGTGCAAGACACCACTAATACTGATATCAAGGTTATGGATGAATGCCTAGAGGACTATATGCCTATTACTTATGACTTGGCCATAGCAAAACCTGCACTACAAATTCAGTCCACAGAGTCCCCGGAATATGACAGACTTTTCATATGTTTTGGACCATTCCATATAAAATTAGCATGTTTCAAAGGTCTTGGATACCTCCTGAATGGTTCTGGTGGAGACCACATTCTTGCTGAAGTGGTGTATTGGCATTGGGATCCCTGAATGGACTTCTTCAAGGAACATTTTTCAATTGGGCCAAGAGGCTTCACCCGATGCTACCAGTGGCATTCAGAATTAAACATTTGTAGTGCTTTATACAATATAAAGTTTTGTCAGACTTTCCAGTCTCAGAGCATCTGCAGCAGCTACTTAATGACCCATCGCCTTCTTCAATGGTGGACCTAGAGAATATAGCTGAGTTCAAGACATTCATGGAATCATGTGAAACGTTCTCAGATTTTACGCACCATGGTGAGCATGGCTCAACCGCCCAATTTTGGCTGCAGTACTACAGTTTGGTAGAGTTGTACCAACTCTTCTGCAGTTCCATCAGAACAAATACTTGCCATTCTTTGTATAGAGTTTGGAGAAGATAATACCACTTTACTTCACAGCTGGGCACTACAGCTATGCCAAGTGGATGACCCTGTACCTTATGAATTTGCTAAACATGGATGAGACCCACCCTGGACTAAGAAAAAAATCTGAGACTAGATCATTAACCATTGCACGATCAAAGAGAGGGTTTAGCAGAAATAACGTAGACTTGACCTTGGAACAGACCATTAATGCTGATGCTGCATCAAGACTAACCAGGATTTCTTCTTTGACACAGAACATCAACGCAAGGAGGAGGTGGAACATTCTGTGGTCAGCTCGAAGTAAAATTGTTGGAAGTCTTATGGAAAAAGTTGGTCTTGTCAGCCATGAGCTGAAGAGTTTTAGCGTTAAATGAGATTCGAAGGATGTAAACAAGTTGTTGAACACATTAGACTCCTCCATGAATCCATTCTGGGATGCATTTGAGGACAGCAATTTTTATTCAATAGGTAGTGGAAAAGCAGTATCACAAGAGGCAGCAAATGAAGTGTTACAGGTTACTGAGATAGGTACGCGGATGTATCATGTGTTTAGAGATGAATGCTTTACCAAAGGCAGTAGGTTCGAGGAACCCATCAAAAGATACAGTTAAATAACTTTGCACATGATGCAATGAATTAAGGCAAGGCAAGACAATTTTATTTGTAGGGCACCCAATCCTGGAGGCTCTGGGTGCCTAACAAGAGTTAAAAACAAGACATAATGAGAAACAGCATAAATAAATAATACAATAACAATGCTTAAATACAGAATATGATAAATTAAAATAAGTTAAAAAAGGTTTCAGAATATCACAGCAGGGACTAGCACATAATGTACCCAAAAAACTGGAAAAGCCAGGGCAAAGAGGTGGGCCTTCAGCCTCTGCTTGAACACCTCAACTGAGGGAGCCTCCCGGACAGAAAGTGGTAATGAATTCCACAGGGTTAGCCCTGAAACACTAAATGCCCAGTCTCCTGAGGTCTTGAGCCAAACCATGGGAACGTCCAGGAGTCCCCTCGAAGAGGAGCGGAGGGAGCGAGCAAAGGTTAGTGGTTTCAGGAGTTCTAACAGGTAACCAGGACCGTCCATATTGGGCCTTGAAGGTGAGAAGACCCACCTTGAAAAGGACCCTCCATCTGACCGTCAGCCAGTGCTGACCCCACAGGATGGGAGTCACATGACTGGACCTGGAGAGGCCCGTCAGCAACTGGGTCACCACATTCTGCACTAGCTGAAGTCTGCAGAGGGTCCCTTCCATAACTTCAAAGTATAAGAGAGTTGCAGTAGTCAAGTCTGGAGGTCACAAAAGCATGCACTAGCATTGGCAGGTCCTCAGATGGAATGAGGGGCTTAATCTGGGCAATGTTCCGCAGATGATAGAAACCGCTACTGACAACAGATGACACCTGATCTTCAAAATTCAATCTGTTGTCAAGGATCATGCCCAGATTTTGCATCCTCAGGGCAGCCACCAATGGAGCAGAATCCAGGAAAAGCCCTGAGTCAGCCCCAGGTGGAAATCCATCACATCCATGACCAGGCTTGATCACCAGTACCTCCGTCTTGGCCGGGTTAAGTCTCAGCCAGCTGGAAGCCATCCAGTTATTGATTTTAGCCAGACAGTAGTTAAGCACATCAACCACTCCTGATGTTCCGGGGGCAAAAGACAAGTACAGCTGGGTACCGTCTGCATAACAGTGAAACTCCACACCGTACTGTCAAATGATCTCACCCTGGGGCAGCATGTACACTGCGAACAGCATCGGCAACAAGATTGAGCCCTCCGGCACTCCACAAGATAGGGGCATTGGGGAGGAGGAGGAGAAATTCTCCATCACTACCCACTGCACCCTGTTTGAGAGATAGGACTCAAACCAACTGATGACAGTGCCGGCGAGTCCACAAAACTCACAGAGCCAATCTAGAAGCACAGTGTGGTCCACAGTGTCAAATGCTGAGGCAAGATCAAGGAAAACAAAAATTGACTTGTCGCCTCTATCTCTAGCCCTGAGCAGATCATTATGCACCCTCACTAGAGCTGTTTCTGTGCTGTGTCTAGCCTGAAAACCTAACTGAAATGGCTCATAGATGTCTGAGGACACCAGGTGATCCTTGAGCTGATGTGCCACTAACTTCTCAACAACCTTAGCCAGAAAGGGCAGGTTAGAGATAGGATGGTAATTCACCAGGATGTCAGGGTCAAGGGAAGATTTTTTAAGGAAAGGCCTCACCAGCACTTCTTTCAAAGCCACAGGGAGGACTCCCTCCACCATACAGCACCTGGCAATCCTGGTGAACAGTGAGCCAACAGCCTCAACATATCCCATTAAAAAATGCACCGGGGCTGGGTCCAGTTCACAAGAAGTGTGCTTCAGCTCTAAGATCACCCTAGTCACTTCAGACACCTCCACTGGCCTAAACTCTTCCCAGATAGGCAGAGTGCCTCCGAGACCCTCAGTCTGACCACTGCAAGGCAAGTGCCTCCCTGGCAGAATCTCCGACTGGATGGCCAACACTCTGTCGGAGAAAAACAGAGCAAACTCCTCACACAAAGTGGATGACAATGCTTTTCCCGGTTGCAGACAAGCAGGGTGAAGAAGTCTGCCTTCATTCCAAAATAGCTGAGATGGTCTGTTTTTTCCTGCAGCAATTTCTCTGGACAATTCTGCCTTCTTATGGAAAATTGCCTCCTGGTACTCCACGTATTCCAGACGGGTCTTCTGCCAGTAACGGTCCAACCTCCAACTCTTGATCTTCATAGCCTTGAGGTCCCCATCAAACCAGGGGGATCTCAAGTGAGAAGATCTGGGTCATATACGAACTAGTGCAAGAGCATTCAGAGTTTCAGAGACCACCCTATTATAAGTGGTCACTTCCTCTCCGGAACCCATCACACATACCGCGTCAATCTGAGATAGGTCAGCTAGTACTAACAGTCCCTCAGGGTGCATGCCCCTTAAGGGGTGGAAGCTGACCATCTCCACAGTGGGGAGGGACCCAAACATGAACTTCATGGTGCAGTGGTCAGACCAAGCGACCGGATCAGTATTGAGGTTATCGACCTCAAGACCCAGCTGGAACACCAGATTGAGTGTGTGGCCTTGCTGGTGGGTCACAGATGTAACCAATTGTGACAGGCCCAGTGACTGCATCAACTAGAGGAGGTCGTAACTGAAGCATGAGGATTCATCGTCAATCCAGGCATTGAAGTCCCCCAGGATTAAACAGATGGGGGATTCCAACACCTGGTTCACAATGAAGTCTGCCACCTCCTGCAGGAAGTCTCCCCCCTCCCCAGAAGGGTGGTAAATGAGGAGAATCCTGCAACCTGCACCTGCGTCCCCACGCACAGCAATGCACTCAGAAGATCAGGTGTCACTAACTGGGTGCACCGTGAAGCCCAGGCTGGCTTGAAAAACAATGGCCATGCTCCCACCCCTGCGATCATTCCTCAGGCAGTGCACTATGGAGTTGCCAGTAGGGATGGTGGCTGCAAGAACTGGGTCAGCATTAAAAACCAGGACAAGAAAATCATTGAGTTGAAAGGAACTCAAGACCTCTTTGGACACTTGCTATATCTATCTGCGACTTCAACAGTTGAACTTATGATGGTGTTTGCCTACCCTCTAAACCCGGTACTCCTCTCCTTAGGAAACATTGATGGATCAATGAACAAAACAATGAAGTCAACACTGCTGAAGAAACTTGAGGCCAGAGTCCAAAATAGCCACCCAGATGCTGTAAATGCCATTGTGGTTGGTGCCATGTTCTTGATCAGAAGTCTTACAAGGGCCGGCCCGGTGGCGCTGAGGGTTGGAGCGCTGGACACCACACCTCGCGCCACGCCGGCGACCTGTGTTCGAGACGGGCATGGATTGCGGGGTCGGGGGGTGGAGATGGATTGAGCATCTGGAGGACTGCTCTCCATCTCCGGGTGGGGGATTGGGTCGGCTGGTGCTTGTCTGACTAGCGGAGGCTGGGGGACTGACAGCACGTAGTCGCAAGACCACGGGAGGCGGACGCGGGCTGGACGCTTGACTATGCGCGCGACGTGGAGCATGCGCCAAGACTCCAGTCGATGGCGCCATTGCATCGCCATGGTCGTCGGGGAACAAGAGGGAAGGCCCGCAGCATCGACGTCGCTCCTGGTGCCATTTCTGGAGTGACACCTCCCTGGCATGGATCCGCTGTGGTGGGTCGAATACTCTCACCACCCTGCTGCGAAGGGTAAGTCACAGGTGCGGAAGGGAGGGGTCTCATGTCCGGGAATGGCACCGGGAGACGGCGGAGTCTGCGGGTAGCCGGAGCTCCGAAAAATAACACCCTAAAAAAAAAAAAAAAAAAGAAGTCTTACAAACCTGCCACCAACATTCCACGGTTTGGAAAAGTGAATAAACTTATACTCTTTACTTTCTGCCAAAAAAGAGCTATAATTACTTTTCTCCTTGACTGTTAAGACCCTTATCCTTCTGTTTAGAGTGTTACATTTAGGGATACTGTATGATTACACTACTTTTGAAATTCTGTGCTTGCTTCAGCTCCCTACACGAGAGGCCGGTCACTTCTCCCTACTGAAGTTCCTACTAAGCCTCATCTTATCTCCTCCTTAAATATTACTGAAGCACTCTGAACTGATATGACTGATGCAGCATTGAGTACTTACTTGCATTAATTGTTTTTTACTTGTGTTATTTGGCTCTGTTGTAAATATCTCAGTATGCATTGTACCATTTGACCTGGAGCTAACCAGGTTCATCCTGTAAATGAGTTTGCTCAACCATGTTCACCTGGATAAACAAAGATATTGATTGATTGATTGATTGACAAGGTAATATTCTCAACACAGTCACTTATAGCACAAGTATACTCAGCAAAATATTGTAGGTAAGCTGATACTGGTTTATTCAACAGTGTAGAGATGATACAGTTTTAGAACGTACTGATAGGAGATCCTTGGCATGCACATATCTGCATACTTTGAAAATCTGGTGTTGGGACTTCTTCCACAAGGGGCGCATGCCCTTCAAAATAAGTGCTCATACCCAATTTTAGAGGTGGTGGCATTTAAAACTATAATCAGGCACTGGTTGTCACCAGAGGTCCCAGCTATGGGAGACAGGATTGATCCCGTTAAGGAATTTAGGATAATGGAGGATATGTATGTTAGAATAAATATTGCATATGTTTGTGAGAATTTGAATATATTAACTAGATGACTAAAACAAGATGAATATACTGAGTAGATGTGGCCAATATCTCTGATTCAGCTCATGTCATTAATACAGAATATACTTGTTTGTTTCAATGCCACTGCCTCATCTATACGATTAATTACAGTTTGTGATTATATGCCTACTAACTAAGGGAGCTGCATGAGTATAAATGCACTTTATGCCACAGACCTACTATCTTGTGTACTGAAGAACAATGCTTTGCTACCTGCATTGTTTTTCTTGTTTTTTCTTACTGAAAATGTTCAATAAAATATATGTTAAAAAAAGAATGTACTGTTAAAACAGATGTGGACATTTGTCAAGTGATGTCTGTCTGTGTTGGTTTGCTAATGAACTGTCTTTGCAAAAAAAAAAAAATTGGGTGGGCGTGGTGGGTGCTGTGAAGCCTGAGCAAAATGGCTGCCTGGTTTAGAGCACAGGCGCCTGATGGGAGATAAACTTTATAAAATAGAACTTCCAGCTTGCACCTGCACATGAAAAAGAGTCTACTTATTTCAGATTTCCCCACGACAACAATAAGAAATCCTCAGAAGGAGAAGCCGGTCCCAGAGGGCTCAAAAAGTAAGAGTAATGCGGGAGCTCCCACCCTGAGGTCGGCACAAGACCATTCAGCAGAAACAATGTAAGAGCCTGCTGATGAGATATTACAGACTTTGGGCATTTCACTAAAAATACCACCAACAGCTTAATCTGGTTCAAGGTCAGTTGGCATTCATCTGTATTCCCCCCCCCCAGGTCGTGCCTGAAAATTGACAGAATTCATCTAGTGCACTTACCCGGTCAACAAAAACTAAATAAATAAATGAAAATAAATAGACCAATTCAAACTGTATCAGGACTTGTTGACCATTTTGATTCACTAACTAATCAAGTGGTAACCCTAGAAACAATGGTGAACACAGTGAAAACATCTATCGTTGAAGCCACAAAATGTACTGATGCAGCCTTAGGAACCGCCGCCACCTTGGTGAAGGAAAATGCCCATCTACAGACCAGAATGCAGACTCTTGAAAATCAAATCAGATCGGCTGATCTCAGAGTAGTTGGCATGCCGGAGGGATGCGAGGGAAATCACCTCTTGATATTTATGCTGGACTGGCTGAGTCAACAGCTTGGAGACACAGTTGCTAGTTGCCTGGTACAGATTCAGAAGGCGTACCAGGTGACACTGCATGGAAAACCCAACAGTCCTGAGGCACCTTGCACCATTGTACTGATAACTGATGGTGTAGGAAGCAAAGTTTTCATTTGGACTTTTGCTCAGCAGAAGGGGACTCTGCTGCAAGAGGGCCAGCCCATAAGAATTTATCCTGGCCTAAGTTATGCAACCAGACAGAAAAAGAAGAACTTTACTGGAGACTGAGCCATGATGCAAGACACGGAGACCGACCACACCATCATGTTTCCAGCACAACTTCGCATTGTACAGCAGGGTAAAATTTATATTTTTTCTGAACCTGGCGATGCTCTTAAATGGGCACAGAAACATGCCATGTTAAAATGCCATCATGAGGACCGGGAAAATTCGTCATCCAAGGCAGAGGACACTTAGGCTGGGCACCATGGGACTGCTAGATCCAGCAGTGTAGCTTACAGAGTGGGTCGCCAGCATACTATAGGTAAAAGACTAGTAGGCATTTGATTGTTTTTCTCATATTTACTGAATTTTGGAATTACTGTATCTTGAAGTGGTCTGCCACTGCCTAATTCCTCTTACTGTAGCATGATGTTCTACACTCCTGGTTCCTCCACATTATGTGAGAGGCATTAGTCTGCTGTTGTGCTATTTAGCATTTGTTTTATTAATATTCAATGAAGATCAGGCCACTGAGGGCCACCAAACAGGAAAGGGACCTGGGGGTAATCATATCTGATGATCTAAAGGCTATCAAACAATATGAGACTGCTGTGAGGAGAGCCAGTGGAATGCTAGAGTGAATAGGGAGTGGTATTTCCAGCAGAATGAAGGCGGTGGTGATGCCACTGTATAGAACATTGGTGAGATCACATCTAGAGTACTGTGTCCAGTTCTGGAAGCTGCATCTCTGGAAGGACATAGACAGAGTAGAAGTGGTTCAGAGAAGGGCGACAAAAATGGAGCAGGGGCTGCACCAAAAGTCATATGAAGGGAGACTGGAGGATCTCAATATGTATTCCCTGGAGGAGAGGAGAGAGGAGAGAGAGGGGGGATATGATAGAGACTTTCAAATACTTCAAGGGTGTAAATAAGAAGAGGGTAGCATCTTTCAAAAAAAAAAAAGATGTTCACGAATAAGGGGCCATGATATGAAGATAAAGGGGGGTAGATTTAGAGGTAACCTGAGAAAGTATTTCTTTACGGAAAGGGTGGTGGCTCCGTGGAGCAGCCTCCCAGAAGAGGTTGTAGGGGCAAAAACAGCAGGGGAATTCAAAAATGCATGGGACTCACTGACATAAAAGAACTCTAGTGATAGGAAAGAGAGGGTAGGCCGTAGATCATTTAGGATCTGTGGTATATGAAACAGGTAGGGAAAATGGGCAGACTAGGTGGGCCAAGCGGTCCTTATCTGCTGTCAAAATCTGTATTTCTATGTTTCAATGCCTATGCTGTTTCGTTTTTTTCAGTTGCTCTACCCGTACTGTGAAATGATGTACTTTTATAGTACACATAACAATGGGAAAGCATGGGGTAATTCTCCTTCCCTCTCATTTGGAGGGGGAGAAGTAATAAACTGCCAGTGTTGGACACTGGCCAGGAATATCACATGTAGCTCATAGATTGTATTACCAGCACACTATGGGCAGGATTTTCAAAAGGGAGGTGCAGGGCTTATGTCCAGCCCTGCGCCACCATACTTGGGTTCTGGCGGTGCACCAAAACCATTTCACTGCTACACCCAATTTTACAATATCGGGTGCAGTTGTGGCAGTTTCAATACTTTATGGCAGCTTGCGCCAGATATCTGGCACGATATCTGGTGCAAGTTCCATAAAACAACCCCCAGGACTGCCGCACGTTAGACCAGAAAAAGTCGGTCTAACTTGAGGCAATTGCCAGCATGGGACAGAAAATCCTGTTAGATCGCTGCAAGCCCCATGCGCCGTATCGTCAGCGTACCAGGGCTCGTGGTGATCTAAGTGTGTTGAAAATCCCACCCCAATGAGTTTGAAGAGTCTATTTGTTTACCGCTTATTGTCATATCTGTTTAACGCTAGGCACATAGTTTTCTAGATATTAAGAGAAGTAGTGCCCTCAATGTGCTGTACATGTTTGTAAGTTTGGTGTTCGACTAAGAATTCTATATGAATTTTTTTTTTACAAAGTAATAAATATAAAGTTTGAAAAAAAGAAAAAGAAAAAAAATCAGCCGATTCATTGGCTCAGTGGTAGCTCTACTGCATGTAACCTCAGTGACTCAGGTTCGGGCACAAGCTTGGGTTGTCAGGGAGGCAGTTGGGGGGAGTTGGTTCGAGCATCCCAGAGGAAGCTCTCCTTCTCCAGGAGCTAGGGCAAGTGAGCTCCTTTGCACTTTCGCCACCAGGCTGACAACAGATGGCAGTATAGGTGGGGAGCCACAAATGTAGAAACACAGAATTTGTCAACAGAAAAGGATCACTTGGTCCACCCAGTCTCCCCAGATGTTCCCTGCCTAGTCCGTTTCTGCAGAACCTGATTTCCGGTGACCCTCCTCCTCCCTGCACATTTATTAATATTGCCCTACATTTATCTCAAGCATGCTTGAAGCCCCCCCCCCCACAATGATTTTCCCTCCATCACTTTTGCTGTCAATCTGTTCCAGGCATCTATGACCCTTTCAGTGAAGTAGTACTTCCTCGTGTCCCTCTGAAACTCCCTGCTCTAGTTTTTCCACATGCCCCTGGTCCATGTGCTTTTTCTTATTTAAAAGAGAGACTCCTCTCCTGCATCCTATCTACCCTTTGAGGTACCTGTAGGTCTCTATCATGTCCCCTCTCTTCCGGGGTGTACATGTTGAGATCCCTCAGTCTGTCCTAGTAAGGCTTCTGGTGCAATCCGTGCACCATTTCAGTTGCCCTCCTTTGGACTGCCTCCTCCCTGTCTATGTCCTTTCTGAGATACGGCCTCCAGAAGTGGATAAAGTACTACAGGTAAGGCCTCATCAGCGAGTGATAGAGTCGCAACACCACCTCCACCCTCCAGCTGGAGATACCCCTACCTATGCACCCCACCCAGCATCCCATTAGCCCTACCCACTGCTTTGTCAGACTGCCCTTCCACTTTAAGGTTATCAGTTATGATAACCATAAGGTCCCTTTCCTGTTTAGTGATGGTCGGTACCACCACCTCCATCCTATACTTTGCTCCTCTTTGGTTCCTATGTCCTAGGTGCATAATCTTACACGTTTTGGCACTGAAACATATCTGCCATGCTCTTGATCACTTCTTGAAATTCCCAAAATCCCTGCACATTCTTTCCACCCCCTCCTGAGTGTCCATCCTATTACAGATTTCAGTAACATCTGCAAAAAGGCAAACCTTTCCTTCCAGTTCTTCTGCAGTGTCACTTACACTGACATTGAAGAGGACCAGTCACAGTACTGAGCCCTGTGGCACCCTGCTGGTCACGCTCCAATCATTAGAGTGAGTGTCATTAACTACCATCTTCTGACACCTATCCTTTAACCAGTCTGTAACCCAATTCACCATTTTGGATCCCACCCTAGGCTGCTCAATTTTTTTATCAGTTTCCTGTGCCATACAGTGTCCTCGCTAAGGTCCAGATAAACCATATCCACTGCCCTCCCTTGATCTAGTTCCCTGTCACCCAGTTGAAGAAATCAGTCAGATTTGTCTGGCATGATCTCCACCATGAATCTATGCTGTCTGTGGTCTTGTAGCCCACTGGATTCAAGGTACTCTACAAGCCTTTTCTTTAGCAGGGTTTCCATAAATTTCCCCACCACTGAAGTAAGTCTGACCAGCCTATAGGTGCTAGCCTCTTCCCCACTGCTGCTCTTATAGAGAGGGACCATGTCTGCTTTCCTCCAGTCCTCTGGAACCAGGCCTGTTTCCAGTGAACTGTTGAATAAGGCCATCAGCAGGGCAACTAGTACCTCCCTAAATTCCTTTAGTACCCTTGGGTGTGTCCTGACCGGTCTCATAGCCTTGTCCACTTTCAGAGCTGCAAGTCCCTTCAGGAATTTTTCCTCTGAAAATGGGCTTGTGTCCATCTCCCCCACCACCATTGTTGCTGCTCACTGGTTGTCCATCCCCCCTTCCACTGAGCAGAAGTACCTGTTCAGGATGTCAGCTTTTTCTTGGTCCTCTTCTGCGGAGTTTCCTCATACTGCTCTTATTATCCTCTCTATCCCTCCCCTTGGTTTCCTCTTCTGACTTGTGTACCTGAAGAAACTCTTATCCCTTCCTCTGTCTGCACCTTTGCTCCCCCTCATTGCCTTACCTACTTCCCTCTGTTTTACTTCGTACTCCGTCATCTTCTCTCTGTGTTTCCTTATATCTCTTGAATGCCACCCTTTTTTCCTTCACCACCTTGGCCACTTCGCTACAGAACTGTAATGGTCTATTTTTCCTTCTGCTTTTACTCACTTCCTTCATGCAGAGGCTGGTTGCCCTCATTATGCCCTTTGTTATTCTGCCCTGCTATGCCTCTGCCCTCTCTTAAAAAACAAGTAGCTACCCTTGAGCTTGAGGGGGTGTCCCTATATCCTACTGCAGGACACCAGATCAAACATCTGTGTCGAGCTTCATCCCCTCGACTATACAAACAGGGAGATCATCTCCTTCCTCAGCTTTCTTTTCTCCAGGATTAACATGCTAAGGGCCTTTCTCGGAACTTTTGTTTCCCCCCTACTGCTCGCCATTTTGGTGGTCCAGTGTTGTACTCTCTTGATTGCCTTAAAGCAGCAATGCAACAAAACTGGGCAAAAAATATGACACTACCTTTTTTTTCTATAAAAGATTCCACTCATCTTCCAATTTTATTTGGTGGTACAATTTTCTAATCCCACCAAAAATGTGAATATTTTGTAAATATTTTATAAATGTTTTAATAGAGTTTTTCTCAAGAAAAAAGATGGCTACCACTTTTGGCTTAGCGATAGCATAGTTGACCTAGCAAGGTTTAGGATCCATAAAAAACCTCACTATGAAGCACCTATAAATGCAGATTTCACAGATATGCTCCATGTTTTTAATAATTGCACCTTTTTGGAAAAACATTTTGCATTGCACTTTTGCTTTAATTTCCTTAAGCAGATCAAAACTATATGCAGTACTCCAGGTGCGGTTGACTAAAGCTTTGTAAAGTGGTAGGCTTACTACCATTACCAATGGCGTAGCAAATTCCCAGAGGTCCTGGGTGCAAAGGTATGTTATAGGGCAACCACTCTCAGCTTGGAAATTGTCCTCCCTCCCTCATTTGAAATAGGCTCTTTCATTCTCTATTGAAAGAATCGCAAAGCCAGATTGTCAATCCTGCCTCATTGTAGTACAAAGATAATTTTTGATAAGTTTTTCTATTACAAGTCAAGACAACCTGATTCAAATAGGTCAACACCAGGATATAAAGTCAGCTTTACAAAGTTTTAAAATATTGACTTGTGCTTTTAACTGATTTGCAACAAAAGGCTCTTTGGTTAGTAAATCCTACAGATAGCACCCACCCAGCCCAAGAAACACACATCACATCAAATGCCAAGTGTAGTCCTCTGCTACAGTATATACAGCTGTAGGCTGGCAACTGTGTTGTAACCAAAAGAAGGCAACGTTAAGGCTAAAGGTCTAGCTTATCCTATGACTACAGTATATCCTTAGGTCCCACAATCCAGCTGTAAATAAACTCTGACTCACGGCTCTTCTAATGACCCTCCAAATCCATAACCAGACTTGTCTCACAACTATGATTCGGGGTCTTCTTAGGCCCTAGAGGAGGTAACTAATATGTAATGTAAATACACTGTGCTTTATGACCTATGTATAACTGTTATTAAATGTAATGTTTGTGCTTTCCTGTTCTGACGTGGAGCCTTTGCAAAGGAGTCTATGACTCAAAGGATTGTAATTCTGATTCTCTCAATAAAATAAATATAAATAAATAAACCCCATTCAAAAGAGCTAATAGGAAATATAAAGATATGTTCTGCAGTAGAGACAGTGTGGTACTTAATGCAGTTCTGTTTACAAATATATACACTGAAACAGGCAGCAGGGAATCTGTTCCTGACTCTGTACTGAAAAAATCAGCAATAAACAGCTTGAGGTCAGTCAGTATTCATAGGGCTCTATTCTCAACTGATTATTATGTGGCCAGAAGATTTATGGCTACATAATAAGCACTTTATGACATAAGTTCAAAACATGATAAACTTTTTTTTCTTGGGTGGGGTAGTGCTAATGAATCAGTCACAGTGCTTGTTAATTTATTTATCCAACATATAGCAAACTAAGAAGAGGGCACAGGGCACAGCACTTACAACAGCTTTCACTGTCTGACTTCCTTGCGGTGGCACCCTGTCCCATTCCCAATAATTAACTCAGACTAGGAGAATTAAAAAAATAAAATCCAGTTTCTGCACAAATCAATCTGGACTCAGTCTCAGACTAAGAGAGGAGAAGGAGAAGTAATAATAATAATAATATTCAGTTCCTTCAGTTCACCTGCTGGCAGCTTCTTCTTCGACTGCAGCTCCGCTCCTTCAATCTTTCAGAGATTGGCGCCCGACTGACACTACAGGCGAGGCCATGATGGCGAACTGAACAAAGTAAAGTAAAACACTTTAAATTAAAAATTCTTTAAGTGAAGTGACAGTGAATTCTGTATCTGTCTGCTCACTGTCGTTAAGCCAAAGCTAGCCGGTTCGGTCATGGATGTCCTGTTGGATGATGGATGATGTGTTAAACAAACATCTCATTTATTTATATTTAATTTTGAAGTGGTTGCGGCAGGATCGGGGCTCTGATGACAGGGTCAGGTGATGGCGGGAGAGGGGGACCAGGATCAGGGACAGGGGACGATGAACCTTACAAAGGGGCTAGGGCAACACAGAAAAGATAGTTTATTAAAACAAATCAAGCAGCAGCAAATCAATCAAGTCTTTGTTTATTTAACCAGGCATTCATCGATAAGCAGAAGCTCATTTGCAAGATGGACCTGGGTGAAGCATGAACAATTGTATATACAGGTCAACACAGGTATTTACAAGGCAATACAGATAATACTGTTGACAAAGAGGAAGAAAAAGAAGTTCATACAGTATGTACATAGAATTATATAGATATTGTACAGATTACAGGGTATTTACATACATAGAAGTGTCTATAGGAAGATAAAGCAGGTTATCTAAGGTTGCAGGAGGAAGTAACAGAAGAAAAAAATATATATATACACCAGGTAGAGGCGAAGGTGGGGGGGAAGGGAGGAGGTAGGGAAGAAAGGCTAGGAGGGCACGGTGCACAGAGAGGAGTTGGTAAAACGGGATGTAGAGAAGGTGGATGGAGAAAAGCAGTATGTGTGAGCCCCGGGATTGAATGCTATAAAGTACGGGGCATGGTAGGATGTCACAACCCAGGGTAGTGAGCGCCTATCCGAGGTTGGGAAAGGAAGAATAAGGGGATGGATGGGCCTAGTGTTGATAAGACAGGGGGATAAGAGAGAGAACAATTAGGCTGGTGAGGAGCAAGCAATATTAATCATTGTGCTGTCAGACTCTGTCTGAAGAAGAAGTTAAGAACAATTGACTCTAGTAGACATGACGGCGATGGCAGGCAGTCACTGAGTCTTTTCTCTCTCCTCCTCTCTTTTTCCATGATCATGATCAACCACAACTACTGCTACCAATGGTCAGGTCAGATGGGAGTACTGGAGAAAGGTGCAGTTTTTCAGCCTGACATGTGCAGTACAGTGTCTTACACCACATGACTCTGTTGCGGTCCTACAAAAGTCATGTAGTATGGTGCACACTGTGAGTGCGAGCCGCGGCTCGTCCCTGGCTGCCACCATGGAATCCAATCAGCAGTTGTGTGACAGTCAACTGTTGGCTGCTCAGGCAGTTTGATTAAAAAAAAAAAACAGCTAGTAATGCCGCAGTGCTGGTGAGCTGTTTGTTTCCATCAATAGAATATAAACTTAATTGACTATTTGGATTTGGACCACTGAAACCTCTTGGGCCCAGGTGCGACTGCACCCTTTGCACCCTGATAGCTACACAGAAACATAGAATTCGATGGCAGATAAGGACCGCTTGGCCCACCTAGTCTGCCCATTTCCCCTACCTAATGGATAAGTTGCAGATCCTAGTTAACCAACAGCCTACTTCCTCCTACCCCCCCCCCAGAATGGCCTTATGTCTGTCCCATGCATTCTTGAATTCCTCCACTATTTTTTACTCCATGACCTCCTCAGAGAAGCTGTTCCATACATACACAATCATCTCCATGAAAAAATACTTTCTCACATTACCCCTGAGATGTTCCCCCTCTATCTTCAAATTGTGCCCCCTTGTTCTAATATTATACTTATTGTGCTTTTTGCTGCGCTGGCCATCAGTTATCTTCCCTAGTCATGGTGCCCCTTGAGCTTTCACCTTCCCATATTGTCCGTGCTCTCCTGGTCACCCCTGGCTTACCCCCAGAGGGCAGGGTCACGGCACCATATGGGCCACCAGTGCTTCGATATGGGGACTTGTTGGGAGAGCCATCTGGGAGGCTAATTGAAGCCTGGGGGCAGGGCTTCACTCTGACAGCTGGCCACAGAGCTTTTCCCCCTGTAAGCTGGAGCAGGGATGTGCAGTGATGGCCTGCATCTGTCCCGGCCCAGAATTGCATATCTGTCTGCGTAGGACGACGAACCCAGCCTCCGCCAGGTGTCGCTCCTGCCCAATCACAGACCACCCTCCCCCCTGGAGAAGGACAGCAGTCCTAGGAACGCTTGATCCATCTCTCCCCAGTCAGCCCTCCAATGACCTGGATCCATTCCTGAACCCAGGTCGCTGGCACTGCAAGTGGAAATCCAACCACTGTGTTGGCAGGCTGGCCTGTGCCCCATTGTTCTTGCACATCTCTTTTTCTGAAAGATGCTATCCTCTTGGACTTTGTTGATGCCCTTGAGGCACATGAAAGTTTCTATCATGTCTCCTCTCTCTCTCTCTCTCTCTCTCTCTCTCCTTTCCTCGAGGGTATACATATTAAGCTCCTTTAGTCTCTCTTCATATGGCTTCTGGTGCAGACCCTGCATCATTTTAGTTGCCCTCCTCTTGAGAGCCTCCATCTTGTCTGTGTCCTTGTGGAGATGGGGTCTCCAGAACTGCACACAGTACTCCAGACGGGGTCTCACCAGCTGTCTGTACAGTGGGATAACAACTTCCTGTTTTCTACTGGTGATGCCTCTCCCTATGCATCCCAGTATCCCCCCAGCCCTCCTTGCTGCCCGCTCACATTGCTTCCCTACCTTTAGGTCATCTGATATGACTACCCTCAGGTCCCTTTCCATTTTTGTTGTTGTTAGTATCTCACCCCACATTGTGTACTCTTCCCCTGGGTTTTTGTTTCCCAGGTGCATTACTTTTCTTAGCATTGAATCCAAGCTGTCATATATTTGGCCGTTCCTACGATCTTGCCAAGTCCCTACTTATCCTTTCCACCCCACCTTCTGCATCAACTCTGCTGCAGATTCTTGTGTTGTCTGCAAAGAAACATACTTTTCCTTCCAGTCCCTCTGCAATGTCAGTTATAAAGACCAATAAAAGATCAGGATGGGAACCTACTAAATGATAATACAAAAATGGCGGAATGATGTAATACTTTTTTTACATTGATATATAATATAAAACACAAGGGACTAAAAAATATCTAGTGGACACTTGTGAACAGAATTATATTAGAAGTGGGGGACATTAAGTAAAGACTGCTGAAGATTAGCCCTAATAAATCACAGGGCCCAGATGGGATTCATCCAAAAGTGCTCAGAGAGTTAGCAGAGGTACTGGCAGAACCGGTGACAACATTGTTCCAGGTATTACTGGATAGGGGTGAAGTTGTAGAGGTCTGGTGCAGGGCAAATGTCATGCTTATTTACAAGAAGGGTTCAAGGCAGGATGTAGGAAACTATAGGCCAGTGAGCTTGGCCACAGTCTTGGGAAAGATCCTGGAAGGGGTAATAAAGGAGTACATCGTGAATTTCATGGGCCAAATGAGGGATATAGATGACACCCAACATGGTTTTGAGCAGGGCTGCTCATGCCAAACAAACCTCATGGAATTTTATGGGAATGTAAGCAGGGCACTGGATGGGGTAACTCAGTGGATGTCATATTCCTGAACTTCTCGAAAGTTTTTGATAAGGTCTCACATGGGGAACTAGTGGACGCACTAATAGAGCATAACATCCAAGGCAATATAGCATGCTGGGTAGCCTCATGGCTAAGCAATAGAAAGCAAAGGGTTTGCATAAAAGGGTCACACTCAGACTGGTCTGAAGTAAGGGCTGGCATTCCCCAGGGACTGGTGTTGGGGCCTTGTCTTTTTAACATTTATAGCCACTCAATAACAGGTGGGGGAGAAGTATGGGAATCAAAATTCACTGATGACACCAGGATAGGCACCATTGTAAATAATAACAGGGATGCACGCAAACTACAGATTGCTATATCAAAATTGGAGGCATGGGCACATGAGTTTAAATTTTCCTTCAACATTAACAAATGTACAGTGAGGCACTTTGGGGGAAAAAAATAACATGATGAACTATGAAGTAAATGGGCAGATATTAAGGAAGGTCACGGATGAAAGGGATCTAGGCATTAGGGTTTCTAATGATTTCAAGTTTAAACAGCACTGCAGTCAGGTGATCAGGACTGCCAGTGGTATACCGAACAGCATGAATGGACATATTAAGAGTAGGAAAAGAGAGGCTGGAGTACAAGATCTTCTATCCCTCCCCAATCTTTGCTGTACCCGTTGCTCCAAATCTCAGCTCTTACAGGTTCCTCACTGCCTAACCTCCCTGGAACAAAGATCATTCACCTACAGGGTCCCTCTCTAGTTAAATGCTCTTAGCAGTGACATCTCCTCTGAACCTAAGCTGGGCCCATTGAAAACCAAACTTCGACTGCGCCTTTCTGCATCAAGCTCATGTGATTGCCATTTGTAAACCCTCACTCCAATAACTTTGACCAAATAGTTTGTTCCTTAACAGTAATAACTTAGCACTTTTGCTGTTTACCCCTCCCCTGTCACCCTCTACCCCTTTCTCCCCTTCCCCCACCTTTACTCTTGTCCACCTTTCCACCCCATCCATCCCCCTTCCCTACCCGACCTTTCCTCTCATCCTCCCTTCACACCTCCTCTCTCTCTCTCTGTCTTCCCAACTCTGCCATCCCCCACTCTGTGCCATTTCAGGTCTCGGCAAAGCCTTTGGTGGCTATCAGATTGACTGTATGCTCTTTCTTACGCTTGTACTGTGAGTTATATGCATTAGCATTCTGCATTTCTGTTTATTTCACTTTCACTGTTCAATAAGCTTTGATTTCCCGTTTTTCTTTTATTTTTTTACTCAGTTGTGCCATACTTTACTTGTCCTGGCTATACCCTGTCTTTCCTAATGACGTGGAATCTTTGTAAAAGGTAATTGTAATCTGAGATTTTAAATAAATAAATTAAAAATAAATTGATAATTTCTGTCTATGGGTCATTGGTCCGACCACATATGAAGTAGTGTGCCCAATTTTGGTCTCCTGGGTACAAAACAGAGGTTAAATCATTAGAGCGAGTCCAGAGGACAGCAACCAGGATGATCAATGAGATTCAGGATATGGAATATAATGAGTGACTATCTGAACTAGGAATGTACACTCTGGAATTACGTAGATTAAGAGGAAATATGTGCATGGTCTATAAGGCACTTATAGGTGAAGGGCTATGGGAAAAACTGGGGCTCACACTTCGGGAACAGAATTATCATACCAGAGCACACCCTTTACAATTGGTTGGAGAAAGGTATCAATCTGAAAAGAGGAAACACTGATTTAGTCTGAAAGTGGTGCCTATCTGGAACAACGTGCCAGTCGAGGTAGTGGCAAGTAACAATATGCACAAATTTAAGCATAGACTGGATAAGTACCTGATAGCCGAAGGAATACAGGGTTATACTTAAACAGACATGGTGAGCCGTATGGACTAGTGTCTTCTTTGCTCTGCTTTTACCTATGACATGATACCTATGATTAAAGAGGACCGGTCCCTGTACTGAACCCTGCGGTACCCTGCTAGTAACACTCCTTTCTTCAGAATGGACTCTGTTTACTATTACGCTCTGCATCCTGTTGTGCAGCCAATTGTTTACCCAGGCTACCACCTTGGGACCCACTCCAAGGCTGGCTAACTTGTTTAATAATCTTTTGTGTAGGACTGTGTCAAATGCCTTACTAAAGTCTAGGTTGGCCACGTTCACAGCCCGTCCCTGGTCTACTGCTTTGGTCACCCAGTCAAAGAAATCTATTAGATTCATCTGACATGACCTTCCCACTTTGAATCCATGCTGCTTTGGGTCCTGTGCCCCACTGGCCTCTAGGTATTCAACAATTATTTCTTTCAGAAGTGATTCCATCATTTTCCCTACCACTGAGGTTAAACTAGCAGGTCTGTAATTTCCTGCCTCTGCCTTGCTTCCGCTTTTGTGAAGTGGAATCACATCCACCCTCCTCCAGTCCTCAGGTACCACCGCATCCTCCCATGATTTGTTAAAGAGGGTAGTCAGTGGTGTCACTAGTTCTCCCCTTAGTTCTTTAAGAATTCTGGGGTGAATCATGTCAGGCCCCATTGCTTTGTCCACCTTCAGTTTTAAAAGTTCTTTCAGAGCCCTTTCTTCTGTGAATGGACTGGTATTGACCCCCCTATCCAGAGTGTTTCTATTGTTTGGTTTAGGTACCTCCCCCTCCTCTTTTGTGAATACTGAGCAGAAGCTATGCCCCTGACCCTTGCTAGTGACCGCCCTTTTATAATGCACCCCAGCATACTTTTTGTTCGTAAATATATTTGTATTGAATTTTGCAATTTAAAAAAAGGCACTGTGGAAAATACAGGCAGGGAGGTACAGTACAAACATAAGACTGATACCGAACATCACTTCACATGGGTACTTGTAGCTGGTACAGTAGTCCTTTCTGAGGCACCCGGGAGCTTGGCACAGCACTGAGCACCCTGTGTGCCTCCTGTCAGTCAAATTTCCCTGTAATGTATACATCTACATTACTGGTGTAAGGGGAGAGGGAGAGGTCACAAGGGCTCTTCTCCAGCATTCCTCCATTTCAGTCTACCCCTCCCAGTCCAGGGCAAATTGGAATCAGGGTCTTCTTATGCTAAAGGCTCTTTAAGGAATAAAGTTTGGATCAAGTTGCATCATATTGCCCAAGTATTCCATCTGGAGGTGAAGGTCTCAGGTTTGTTGTTCAGACTGAAAATAATTCTTCCCATTTTATACAATGATTCATTTTTTCCCCTCCTTCATAGAAGTTCCAGGACCTAATCTGTTAGCCAATTCCTGGTAATGACTTTTTGGTCCGCAATCAAAATAATGCCCCCCAACAATTGTCATGTCCGCTCCTTGGGCATCTTGAGTATTGATGCAATAAGAATATCTCTATGGTCAGTGTAAACTCAGGGGAGAATATGTCCTGGACTGCCAGCTCCAGATCCTATAAGATGGTCACCACTCTCCAGCAAGACTACTACACCATGGGTATGCATTGCCATTAACTCCCCACAGCTCCTCCAACATTCCACCATATGTCTTGAGCCATATTTGGCTGTAATGACAAGGGTTTGAAAGTAATGGATTATATGTTTCCAAATGTATTCATGCCAAATGTGGGAGGATGCAATATGTCCCATTTCAGAGCACCCAGATTCTGACTTTCCGTTCCTGATCCCATCCCAGCTCCTCAGACCATTTAGCTATGATGTGAAGTGTATTATTCAGGTAAGAGCTCTGTATGGCCTGATAAATAAGGGAGATAAGGTGCCTACGGGTTTGCGATTGAAATTGTAAGAGCACCGCAATAATTGGGGGGGTCGACGCCTGGTCCTTGACTGCTATCAGTTGGGACTCTGAAAAATGCAGCACTTGAAGATACCTAAAAAAATCTTTGTGGTCCAGCCCATGCTTAGCTTGCAGTTCTGCAAAGGGCAGTATCTCAGAACCTGTGCAGAACTGGGGAATACAGGCAAGTCCTTGATGCCTCCTTCTACGGAATGTGGGGGTTATGCTTGCTGGAAGAAAGCCTGTGAGCTGCATTAGGGGCAGACCAAGACCAGGTTGTGGGTTAGCTGCAGTTCTGCAACCACTTTCTGCCAAACTGCTTGGACTGCATCAATCCAAGGGTTTGTTGGCTGCTGCGGGATGAACTGGATTTCTGGGGTCAAAAAAGTGCTAGGACATGTCCCAGAATGCAATATGGCATAGTTCCATTTGCACCCACTGTGGGGCTTCCCTGACACAGTGCTAGAGGTATAGAATTCTTAGCTGGCTGCCTGAAAGTACATACAGAGGTCTGGTAAAGCCAGGCCTCTGTGGGCCTTTGGAAACATCAAAGTACGGAGCCTGACTCAAGGTCTCTGCTCTTTCCAAATACATCTGGATATCGCAGTCTGCCACCACGCACCACTCGTTATGTCTGAGTCCTTTGTCTAGTATGACCCCCAGATCTTTGTCCTCCTCCACAGCAGCAAAAGAAGCCACACACACAGTCTGCCCCCCCCCACCCCTGGTGTAGCACTGTACATTTGACTAGATTGACTCTGAGGCTCCAGGTGTACGACCAAATGCAAGGTTTGTTCAGGTCCTCCTGAGGCTTGTCCCCATCCTCAAGGGAGTCACCACCCCTGGCCAGCTTAGTGTCATCGGTTTAGCAGCCTGCTGGAGACACCAGCGAGCCTCTGACTCACAACTACCTGCCCCAACACTTCGACCTGCTGGTCTTCCTTAGGGGGCGTGACAAGTGAAGGGATATAAAATGATGAAATCAGTTTGCAAATATGATATAAATATCATGCATGTTTAGTATTTCTTCACCTTTTACCTGTGATGTAACGGGACCAGGTACTTAATGAGATCACGCACACTACCTTGCCACACCCCCTGAGGAAGACAAGCCGGTCGAAGTGCTGGGGTGGATAGTTATGAGTCAGAGCCTCTGTTTTTCCAGACAGAATGGCTTATGCACCGACTAGCCTGCAGTAATAAAGTAGCACTAGCAGCAAAACAAACATGTAGTAGTGATTTCTAAGCAGCCCTGTTAGACAGGAATGAGTGTACAGCTTTTTCTTTGATTGCATACATAGGCTGTCCACCCAGCAGTGCACACGTCCCCAGCACCACGAGCACGAGCATGCTTTGTTGGAAGTGCTGAGATGGTTGATGAAAACGTTGAAAAGCAGCTGCTTGCACCTGCACCTTGAGTTACTATTAAAAGTGAACAATTTAAATTAAATATCCTACTGCTTGTCACTGCTATCACTTATGACAACTGCTTTCCAAAGGAAAATGTTTTGCTTTTTCGGTTTGTCTCTTTTTTTTTTTGTACAGGATAGATTTAGACATTCACCCTCAGTGGCACAAAACCACTGAAGAATGTTTAGACTCTGAACATTTTGTTTTTCAGCTGAACACTTTGATATCTCCCTGGCAACGCTAAACAAATACTTTCTTATTTCAACCCTCTTGGCTTCTAAGTGATTACACAATAACTGCCCATTCTTCTCTCCCTGTCTCAGTGGGACTGCACTCCTCAGTCTAGGAGTTCGAATCCCCACCCTGACAGAGGTGGATCAGTTATTTATTTATTTACTTTGTCGGTTTACTGGGTAAAATGGATACATCCTGGATCTTTTTTACCAGCAGCAGTAGCAAAAGACAATTAAAATAAAATGTACAAAGTTGGAGGCTGCTCAGTGGTGTGACAGAGTCCAAGGTTTGCATTTGAACCTAGGTCTTCCCACTGAGGTGATCTAGGAGTAAGCACACTGCAAAGGGAGGCCGACTTAGTAGTGAGGTAGGGTCCAAGTTTGCATGTGAACCCAGGAATCTCCATAGAGGCTGTGTAGGAGTAGGAATACTCCAAATGAGTGCTGAGGACGAAGGGTGTGATCCACTTTGGATCTGCATACCCCCTGTCACCCAGCTGTGGAGCTGCATTGGCATCAGCTGTGAAGGCAGGCCTTCCTTCTCCCACCTACGTGGCCAAAGGAAGAGTGCAGCCGTATCGACTCCAACTGTCAGGGTAGAGGACAGAGGAACCAAAAGGGAAGTAGGGAAAAAAATAATAAAAAACAAATGATAGAATTACATTAAAAAAGCACATGAAGTAAGTTTCAATTCTTGTTTAAAGAGCTAGTGTACTCCTAAAACCAATATTAGTTTTTAAAAGAAATCAACTATTACCTTTTATATCTGAGGTTCTTTTTCTTTTGCCTTTGGTTAATCAGAAGATTTTTTTACCTGATGCTGGAAGAAGGTGGGATGTGCAGAAGAACACTCTGCCTGGCAACTAACACATCTAGTTCTGTTCCTCCCATTACATCATCAGCTATGTGACATCACTGATTGTGACATCCCAGCTGCTCTGAAAGAGCCACTCAGTAGCTGCCAGGTCAGTCGCCTGTGATGTCACAGTCAGTGAGGTCACAGTGCTGATGATGTAGTGGGAGGAATTGGGCTAGATATGTCAGCTGCCAGGCAGAGTGCTGTTCCACACATCCAGCATAATACTATCACATAGAAAACTTTCTACTGAGAAAAAAAAAAACCTACGAAAAGTTACAGCTGACTACTTCTTAAAACTGGTAAAATTTTCCTGTCTACTATTTTTGGTTCCACTTTCTCTTTAAAGAACCCTGCAATCACAGGCAAAACTCAGACAAAACAGAATTTCGGGACACATTTCAGCTTAATTTAATGTTTTTGTAGTTAAATTGGCCTTTTCAAGGCTGCATAGCTATGCAAGACATAATGCATTCACAGGAAAAATGGGAAAGCGGAAACAATGCACACTGTTTTTGGCATCCATGAGTCCGCTGGAATGGAATAACATCCTGAAAATTAGTATGCATCAGATCATTGCACAGCTGCTAGACCTCCCTTCTGCTAACGGCGCCAAGATGCCACACGGTGCCGCGGACGGCGCCGAAAAGCCACGCGGCGCCACTGATGGCACCGAGAAGGTGCACAGCACTGAAGACGGCGCCGAGAAGCCCCGTGGCACCGACGGCAGCGCCGATGGTGCCGAAAACCTCCCAGGACTCTAAAAAACAGGGTTTGAAGGAAAAAGAGCAGGAGATAAAGGCATCGGTGTAGCTCCCTGCGCCGCAGCCATGTGAGGGGGGAGGAACACCTAAGCACGGGGTCAACAGCACCGAAGAAGGTGCCGCGCAACTAGGAAAATCCAACTGCCCTACCTGGTCGCCCAAAGAGCCCGGAGGTCCACGAGCGACCGAGCCAGGTAGCCGGATCAACCTCCGAGCCCATTGCTCCATAACAGCGGCCCAATGATGAAACTGCTCATCTGAAGACCTACCTGTGGGCGGGGCAGGACTCCGATGTCGAAGCCCTCGGCTACCGGAAACAGAGGTTGGCGACTCCGGAGGAGGAGACCGGCAACTAACCCCGATAACCAAGTGTCTACGCGAAGACATATCAGAGGGCGACCTCGAGTGATGCCTTCTCTTTTTAGACCTGTGGGCGAAGAAGAGCTCGAGGCCAAATGGTGCCGAATGCGACCGTTTGTTTTATGCTTCGCTGAGGACCGCCATCCTCCCGGGCATTGGACTGACCGTTGTCAGACCCCCCCCTTCCGGAGAAGGCGGCGGACCGGACCCAGCCTGACTGACTGAACAGCTTTCATACCAAGTCTCCCTACCATCACCTGACCTGCTCATGGTCAACTCCGTCAAAGTAGGCTGAGACTTCTTTATTGTATTTATTTAAAAAATAAGAATAAACTTAAGCGATACTTGTATTGAGATAATACTACAAAATAATAAAAACTGAAAACTATGCTGCTAGTTTGAAGTTTGACTCTCGACAGGCGAGCGACATCGTCACTGAAGCACACTCGACGGCGGGGAAAAAAGGAACTGAGGCGGTTGGAAGGTCGACGCCGAAATAGTCATTGCCGCGTGAGCTAGGGCTCGTGGCGCCACCTCTGGCGCTGACCCTCCAGCAAAAAGTTTGCTCCCGATGGGTCCTAGTGCCTCCGGCGCAGATCCCAATAGTGTGAATGAGTGGTGGAGACTTATGTACAGGAAGATCTTGAAGAATGGTCAGCGGTTTGGCAGTTGACATTCAATTCAAAGAAGTGCAAGATAATGCATATGGGGCACAAAAACCCTGGCACAATATATCAGTTGTGGGGTGAGGATATAGCATGCACCAAGCAGGAAAGGGATCTTGGGGTTATCATCTCTGATGATCTCAAGGTAGGGCAACAGTGTGACAAAGCAGCAGGTAAAGCAAATAGGATGCTGGGATGTATAGGCAGGGGCATCACCAGCAGGAAAACGGAGGTCATAATTCCATTATACAAGACACTAGTGAGGCCCCACCTGGAGTACAGTGTACAGTTCTGGAGACCATACCTACGTAAGGACATAGACAGGGTAGAGAAGGTTCAGAGGAGGGCAACAAAGATGGTGCATGGATTGCATCACAAGTCCTATGAAGACAGGTTGAAGGAACTGAACATGTACTCCCTGGAGGAGAGGAGGGAGAGAGGGATATGATAGAGACATACAAGTATCTCACAGGAGGAACAGGTGCAGGAATACACTTATTTTAACTGAAAAAGATGTTCCAGGACTAGAGGCATGGGATGAAGTTGGAGGGAGGACGATTCAGAGGAAACATGAGGAAGAATTTCTTCACAGAACGGGTGGTGGACAAGTGGAACACCCTGCCAGAGGAAGTGGTGGGGGCTGAAACAATCACAGGATTTAAGAATGCATGGGATAGACATAAAGGAATTCTGGAGGTCGGGGTAAGGGGCAACAGACTTCTAGGAAAACAAACTGAACTTACAAGCTCAAATGGGCAGACTGGGTGGGCCATAGGCCCTTATCTGCCGACACTGTCTATGTATCTATGTATCTATGTTTTTGGCATCCATGAGTCTGCTGGAATGGAATAAGATCCTGAAAATTAGTATGCATCAGATCATTGCACTGCTGCTGGATCTCCCTTCTGCTAACAAGCCAAGGGAGGGGGATGCTCTCAGATGGAGATGTAGGCACGCTTGCATGCTTGCGTCAGGATGTTGCTCCATGGAGTGTCCTGGGGAATGGGGAGAACAGAGAAACACTACCTGGCTGCTCGCTGGATGATGTCGACGGACCCTCGCAGACCCCACACTGTCTACAGGGCACATGGCCTGCCCTCACTAAGCATGATGTCTAACGGGGGGCTTGGGGAACCCCTGACAGCCCCACCACAGGGGTCAAGCTGTGGAGGAATAAGAAAGGCTCAGAAAAGAAATAAAACTCAGAGACAGCGGCTGATGGGGCTGGGGAATGAGTCATCAGCAGTAGGGGACCAGCCAGGATTGCAAAGCAGGTAGAAAGTATAACAGGTAAAACATGAACACGGGCTTGATTGGCAGTTGCTGTTGTGGGTGACAGAAAACAGGTTCTGTTTTGGGAAGCACCGTACATAAATGAAGATGCCTGAAGTGAATCTGATGGAGTTCTCTTTCTTTTATTTTGCTCCAACCCTGGCCCCCTTCCCCAACCAGCCACTTCCTTGGGCTGCTCATTGTTAACCCCAACCCACCGAGCTGTCCCCTGTTGCCATCGTCTCTATCATCTATTGGTCCCACATCCCAATAGACCCGGCGTATCTCTGCTGGGGGGCAGCATACTCCCTGGGGGCAGCGGAGGGGAGAGAGAGTTCCGCTGCTTTGACTGGGAATGCAGGGGGAGGGCTAAAGGGATTAGAGGGGGCTCAGAGAGGCTGTGTGGCATGAAGAGAACATGGTGGCCATCATCCGGTCAGCTGGGTGGTTAATTTTTGGCTTTTCTGTGGCTCCTCCTACAATTGTATGGCCACGGTGGTGTCCTGTGGGCAGGGACATTCAGCAGCGCGTCAAGGTCCATGCCGCCAAGAATGCCTTTGCTAGCCACCTCCAGGAGCCTCCTATTGAGCAGTCCAGTGTGGCACCCCCCCTTGGGGTTACTAAATCTGATGATCTCAAAGTGGCAGGGCAGTATGACAGAGCAGGGGGTAGGGCTAGTGGGATGCTGGGGTGCATAGGAAGAGGTATATCCAGCAGAAGGAGCAAGGTGTGTTGCCACTTTACTGCTTGCTGGTGAGACCCCACCTGCAGTACTCTGTTCAGTTTTGGAGGCTGCACCTCAGAAAGGACATAGACAGGGTGGAGGCAGTCTTGAGGAGGGCAACTAGAATGGCTCAGGGGATGCACGAGAAGCCCTACAAGAAGAGACTGAGGGATCTCAACATGTACGCCCTGGAAGAGAGGAGAGAGATAGGTGACATGATAGAAACCTGCAAGTACCTCACATGGGTCAACAGGGTGCAGGAGGGAGGTCACAAGGAGTGGACATGTGAGGAAGCTGGGGGGGGGGGTTCAGAGAGATGTGAGGATGTACTACTTCACTGCCAGCAGAAGTGGTAGTGGCAAAAACAATGGGGTGCTTCAAGCATGTGTGAGATAAGACATAGGGGTGTTTTAGAAAAAAGGCAGGGAGGAGGGAGGGTTACCAGAGACCGGTCAGGATCTGTGGACACAGATTAGACAGGGAACATCTGGGCAGACAGAGTCGGCCACACGGTATGTTTCTTCCTACAAATTCTATGTTTCTATGTTTCCATGTTGTAGGGCATGGAGCATGGCAATAAAAAAGGTGCAATACTGATCACCTATGACCCGTTACTTTTTGGGAGTGCTGGTTCCCTGAAGCGTTGGGGCCAGGGTATACCCTCCCATTATGAAAGGTATACCCAAAATCCCAGACAAGCATGCACTTCAGGAGAGGACCCCAGAACCCTCAACATAGTAACAATTTTGGTAAGGTCACGTGGCAAAATTCTTCAAGCTGTCAGAGATCAAGCACCAGTGACAATTGATGAGGGTAGGACCCCCTTTTCCCAGATTAATCATTTGCCACCCATATCAACACAAATCCTAATGGTTTAACTGCCAGAATGAGGGATGCCTGTATTTCCTACCATTTGAGTTTTTCAGCGAGACTGCTGTTCACCATCATTTACAAAAATGTACTCCTATACCGATCCATAGGCAGCAGGGGCATTTATGGTGAAACTGGAGCAGCATCTCAGTCACGCAGAGGAAGAGGATTGGTCACCCCATGAAGAAGAAGAAGAAGAAGAAGAAGAAGAAGACTTACTCATAAGTTGCATGTTTATTCCCAGTAGGGGATTGTGAGTACTTAAGTTCATGTTTCATGGGCTGAGTGGTGTGAGCTCAGTTTTTTTTAGTCTACAGTTTTAACCCCCATGAGATCTCACGCCTGATTCCCTCTGCAGCACCAAGGCACCAGCCCCCATGGCTCTCACCCTTCCTTGTGGTGCACTGGTGCCTTGTAGTGTCAACTGTGGTCACCCAGGTGTTGCTATAGTGGTGATGCACACAGCCTTCCTCACGGAGAGGGACAGCATCCTCTGGGATGCTCTATCCCCCTCTCTGGGCCAGCCCTAAACTACCTGGGTGCATTCCCGAACTCCAGTTCCCAACATTGTAGGCAGTTGTACTACCGCTGCACTGGTAGACCAGCTTAAGCTCCCAGTTTGGGTAGGCATTGTGAGGGGCATTTCCCTCTGTTCTTTTCCTGAACCCACCCATGTCTGTTTTCCCTTTAACCAAGGTGGCTCTGGAATTTCATGACTTGGGAAGGGGTCCGTTGTGCTTAAACCTTTGGGCATCAGAGGCTCACAATAATTAATTTTCTTAACTGTGGGAACAAAGTCTTGTGTTTTCATTATCTGACTGAGGACTAGGCTGTTACAGGTTTCAGATTTAGAGAGATGAACTGTATTAATGTTCAATTTGCATCGTAATGGGGGATGGCAGGTTCATGGGAGGGACAGCTTTCTAAGCGTATAAGGATTTTGTATGCTTGGGTTTGTGTAAGAAATAAGACACAACAAGGTGTTGGTTGTGGTGTCACAACCACACACCCAGGGATGTAGTGCTGAGTGCCTTCAGCTTCTGGAAGTGCAATTGTGACACCACAACTTACAACCTGGAGTGTCTCATTGCATTTACAAAATGGATATTTTGATAAACACATTGAAAGAAATGTTTTAAAGCTGTTAAAAATATATAAAAAAAACCAAAAAATGATAAAACAAATGGTAAAGTAATTCCTCCACAGCATGTTAAATGTGGCAATATTTGCAGGCTACCAGTAGAGGTTGCTGCAAGAGTAACTGATGAGCAGGGGAGGGGCTTTTTAGAAGGTTCTGAGACAGCACATTAATATTTTTGATACTAAGGTAGGCTGATGCTGGGACTTGTTCATACCCACTGGTTGTGGTCTCATAATCCAATGGGTACAAACAAGCTTTAGCCAATCAGGATGCAGGATTTCCCCTACCCATTTTATAATTAATGGCATAAGAATGTTCATGCCACACACTTGGATATGTGCGGCATGAATACTCCTTTCCTCTCTTCTGGAGTCTGGTGAGACCTTGGTGGAGAATGTCTTTTGCACTCCAATTTTAGCTGCCTACCTGAAAGCATAATGCATTTGGATGCAAAGTGCCATAGTTCTTTTTGCTGCTGTCTCTGTTTTTGGATGTGAACCTTGATATTTAATACATTTTATTGGCAGCCACCAGTCATGCTATAGTATCAATATGTGGAGTGCATTTACTCTTTGTATTTCTACCTGGAAAGTAACAAATATTTATTGTGCATGACTTTATTTGGGATGCTGCCAAGTGCTCAGGACTGCTTTTTATGTTTGCTTGCACCCATGCAAGAAACATGTTGTGGCAGCTTAGGAGAGAAGCAGGTTGTGGAAGTGCAGCACTGTTGTGGCCAATGCCACCACTGCCTTTATGGGTTTGGCCGTGTGTCACCAATGCTAGCGCTGGCTGGCGGTGACACTGGTTTGCAAGCCTGCCACCAACTTGAAACAATTTGGCGGCAGCAATCAGGGAGCACCCCATAATGGTAGTGTCAGCTTCTCATTTGGTCCTTTCCTACATGTAGTTTGTCAAGAGAAGCTGATGCTGCAATGCGGAGGAGGGGATGGGCTCCTTATTGTTGAGGCAAATTGGCTTTTGTGGCAGTGTGACACAGGGCTCTGGCACAGAGGCACGGGAAATGAACAGCTTGGAGCCATATTGGATGTCCCTCACTCTGAGCCGACTGAAGGCTTCATTTACGTAGAGGCCCTGCAAGGAATCAGCTCAGTCATTTTTTATTAAAATTCCATAAATTTTAATTATTTGGCCATTTCTGTTAGTTTTGGTCATTCAGAAGCAGTGGCTTGTGGTGTGCTGCTGCATTCATGCCATTGGTGATGGAACAGTCTGAAAAGTGGTAGGGCCAGAGAAGTAAGGGGTAAATTCTTCCCTAGTAATTAATTAACATGATTGCAACAACCGATGGGGCCACTTAAGAAAGTGGTAGGGCCATGGCCATAGTGGCCCCCCCATTCCGGCACCTATGTTCATGTCTCTCGTTCTGCTGACCATCACTTTTGTTGAGGCCACGCTAGTGAGTTCGTGGAGCAGAGTCTCCTGAGGTGCTGCTGACTGAGGCATAACTGGATTGGATCCACAGAAGGGACCGAGTCATCCACCACCACTCAAGTCCAGTCCCAAGTCCCATCGAAGGACAGCAGCAGCCAGCAGAAGATGTCTCTGCAGCATAAGAGGGTGAGATGATTCAGTCAGGAGGAAAGAACTCAGGAGGAGGCATCTGTGGATGCCAGCGGCTGTACTAGCAGGGGCACAGCAGGGATGGAAATATTTATTATGACCTAAGTGACTGTCATCGGATCCCATGATGGGAGATCAAGATTGGATGGATGTCAGTCATACAGCCAGGTCATTAGCAGTGCTGGCACAAACTGTTTTTGCTGGCCATGTGTAATTGAACCTGTGTCCTGTAGCGCTGTGTGTAAAGGTACATGTGTATATTTTTATTTGCTACGCTCCAGGGCTCCTCATTATAAATTATTAAAGGGCTAGCGGAGTCTGGCTGTTGGTTTTATTGAAGGTTAATTCATTTTATGTTTGATCATGGTGAAAAAATGAGTAGCGCTGGTGTTGCACAATTGTTTGCACACTCGCTCGGCGGTGTTGCTCGCCTCCATGTTACTCCTCCCCACCACACTGAAAGTTCTTTGCTTTTTGTTTTGTTTTTTTTCCTTTGTGATTTTTTTGTGGTTTTTGTTAATGAAACCCTTATTGTTTGAAACTATTTTAACTTGCAGTTCTGGAAGTGACCTTATTTTGGGTTTTCTTTTGCAGTTTGGAAAGCCGTTGAGAGACGTGTTTTTTCCTTGAATGACAGTGCTGGTTGTGTATTGTTTTTCTCATCTTTTTGGACACTAGCTGGATTCAAGTGAGAGAAAGCCGTGCTGAGCTGTGTTAAGTTTGCTGGTATCAATATTTTAAGCATGGTCCAGAAGTGGAGCATTCCTAGATGCCCATTTCTAATTGCTCTGTGGACCGGTTAATTTGTCTGGAAGGCTCGTCACTTAAAACCCGGCATAAGTTTCGGGCGGAATCTTGCTGCGGCCAGCTACGCAAAAGAAAACCGATTAAGCTTGAGAAAAAGACTCCACAGGACAGTCAGTTATTATTTGTGCTGATTTTTGTTTGGATCAGCTTTTTGAGTCTGTGCCACGCTGGTACAGTAGTTTGCTCCAGTGCAGGTAAGAAAAAATTACTCACCTTAGTAATGTTGTTTCTTCCAATGGAGTCTTGCTGTATTCTGACTATTGCAGTGATATCCAACCTTTGAACTGCCCCGGAGAACAAAGAGTTAACTTTCCACGCAAGGCATGGAACGCTGAGCTTGAGCTCAGTTGAAGCTTCTGTCTGCTGTTGTTTGAACCCCAACCACCAGATCTTTACGAGCTATACTCACTGGGCGTCCTGTGTGGAAACTGTAAACTCACACTAGCCAACTGGCAACTAAATTTAATAAAAAAGGGTTTTTTTGGTTTCAAAGCAAAGACTCAAGTTAGGAAACCCAAAAAACAAAACTTAACGCACACCCAAAAATAAAGAGGGTGTGAAAAGGAGGAACCTCTAGGTGCCAACACTGCTCCTGCGCACCCACATCCCAAAAAACAGGTTCTGAGAGGGGAGGCGGGGGGGAGGTCAGAATACAGCAAGACTCCATTAGAAGAAACAACATTACTAAGGTGGGTAATTTTTTCTTCAAACAACATGGAGTCTTGCTGTATTCTGACTATTGCAGACTACCAAGCAGTACCTCTATGAAGGAGGGACAGAACCTAGTTTGGGAACAGGCTCTGAAGTACTGCTGTGCCAAACCAAGCATCACTCCTAGCCTGGATATCCAGAGAGTGATGCTTGGTAAAAGTATGGACTGTTTTCCAGGTGGCTGCTTGACAAGTCTCTAAGATAGGAATATCCCTGGCAGCAACCAGGGAAGCAGCTGTACCTCTAGTACAGTGAGCCCTCAGGCCTGATGGTGGGATCCTACCCAATTTTTCATAGCAGAATTGTATGCAAGAGACAATCCACCTGGCAATAGATCTTTTAGTGGCAGGTTTTCCCTTACTAGCCTCTCCATAAGTGAGGAACAATTGGAGGGTGTCAAACCTGTGACCCTTGGTGCACTCTATGTAGTAGTTAAGAGCCCTTTTTACATCCAGGCTGTGCAGCCTCCTCTCTCCAGAGGAGGAATTGTCAGTGAAGTAAACAGGGAGAGACATAGATTGGTTAAGGTGGAAATATGAGACCACCTTAGTCAAAAACTTCCTGTTAGTTCTTAGGACCACTTTATCTCTATGAAAAGAGATAAAATCAGGCTCCACTGACAGGGCTTGCAATTCACTGATGTGCCTGGCAGAGGTAATGGCTACCAAAAACACAGTTTTCCAAGTCAAGTACTTAAGTTCTGCAGAAGACAGAGGCTCAAAAGGGGATTGCATAAGCTGAGCAATGCAAACATTTAGGTCTCAAGCAGGAACAGGATCCCTGAAGGGAGGATTGGTGTGCAACAATCCCTTGAAGAATTTGCAAAATACAGGATGAGCTGAAAGAGAAGAGGGTTTGCCTACTGACAAAAAAGCAGAAACAGCTGCCAAATGTACTTTGAGTGTAGCTGGTCTGATTCCCAAGCCATTGAGATGAACCATATGTCCAGGACTGTAGGCAACCCAGCAGATTCTGGAGGAATATGCTTACCAGAGCACCAAATAGTGAACCTTTTCCATTTGGAGCTGTAAGTTTTTCTGGTGGAAGGCTTTCGAGAAGCCTTTAGAATATCCAAAACACCTTGAGAGAGGTACAGATCAGCAAACTCTAACTTTTCAAGAGCCAGGCCCTGAGATTGAGAGATTTGAGATTCGGATACCAAACCCTTCCCTGAGAGGATGTCAACAGGTTGTAATTCCTGGAAAGAGACAGGGGAAGGTGGACTGCTAAGGACAGCAACAGTGGGTACCAGGGCTGTCTGGCCCAGTCTGGAGCAATCAGAATCACTTTGCAGGGTTGAGACCTGATTTTGACTAGTACCTTGAACAGGAGAGGGAAGGGGGGGAAGCATACAGGAACTTCCCTTCCCACTTGAGAACTAGAGCATCCAGGGGGACTGAGACCAATACTAGGGGTCTGCTGCAAAAAAAGAAGAAGTTGGTGATTGTCTGGGGCTGCAAAAAGATCTATCTGTGGAGTGCCCCATCTGGAGAAAATCACCTTAAAAATTAGGGGATCTAGGGACCATTTGTGGTGGCCCTGAGATATCCTGCTGAGAGTATCTTCCAGGACATTGTCCTTCCCTGGGATGTGCACTGCTGTCAGAGAAGTTTGCAGAGAATAGGCCAGAGACCACAACTTCAATGTTTCTGTGCACAAGTCCGTAGACCGAGTGCCCCTTTGCTTATTGATGTACCACATTGTGGTGGTATTGTCTGTTCTGATCTGGACTACTTTGTTCTGAACAGACTTGGAAAAAACTTGCAGTGCCAGAAACACTGCTCTGAGTTCCAAGAGACTGATGTGCAGCAGGGATTCTTGAGGTGACCACAGCCCTTGGGTGGTCAGATCCCCCAAATGGGCTCCCCAGCCCAATAGGGAGGCATCTGTGGTAAGGATTAGAGAATGAGATTGAGATTGTCCTTATCCTGCCACCATTGTAAAGCCTGGATCAGGGTTCGAGTCACTGGGACTAGTTTGGTCAGGGAATCCTTTCTCTGGGACCAGAAGGCTCTTAAGTGGAACTGAATGTCCCTCATCTGAAATCTTGCTCCCTGGACCACTGCTGCAGAGGCTGCCATGTGGCCCAGAAGCTGAAGGAAATGCCTTGCTGGTCAAGACACCTAAAGGGTGAATGAAGAGGCCAGTTTCATAAGGGTCCTTTCCCTGTCCAGGGGAAGGAAGGCTCTTGCCCTTATTGTATCCAGCTCTGTCCCTATAAAGGTGAGGAGCTGTACTGGCTCCAGAACTGACTTTGAAAGATATAGGAGGAATCCTAAGGAAGTGAGCAGTTGCTGAGTTATCTGGAGATGTGACTTGACTTGGTCTGGAGACTGACCCACTATGAGCCAGTCATCCAGGTATAGAAAGATGGAGATCTTTTTTCTCCTTAGGAAAGTAACCACTACTGCCAGGCATTTTGTGAACACCCTTGGGGCTGATGTTAGACCAAATGGCATTGCTCTGAATTGATAGTGGCCTGAGGGCAACTCGAACCTGAGGTACTTTCTGTGGGAGCACCTGATGGGAATGTGAAAATAGGCATCCTTGAGGTCCAGGGAGGCTAGCCAGTCCCATGGCCTTAGAGAGGGCAGAATTATTCCCAGAGTCACCATTTTGAATTTTGGCTTTAAAAGGTGCTTGTTTAAATATCTCAGATCCAGGATGGGCCGCCATTCTCCTGTCTTTTTGGGGGTTAGGAAGTATCTGGAGTACAATCCTTTTCCCCTGTGTAGGGGTGGAACTCTTTCTATGGCTCTGAGAGCCAAGAGGGAAGAGCCCTCTGCCTCTAGAGCAATTGCCTCAGAAGGATTTGCAGGTGGAAAGGATCTGGTTCTCATCTTGGGAAATTTTTTGAAGCTGAGAACCAGTCCCTGGCTTACTACTTCCAGGACTCACTTGTCTGATGTTAAAGACTTCCAGTCCTGGACAAAGTAAGCCAGCCTGCCCCCTACAGGTAGTGGAGAATCTGCCCGGGCAGACCCATCAGGGTGCCTGCTTGGCAGGGGCTATAGGCTGAGGGGTGGGAGCAGGCTTGCTCATACCTCGTCTGCCTCTCCCTCTAAAGAACCCCCTCTAAGCAAAGGCAGAAGAGGAGGCCTGGGCTTGGTAAAAAGGACTATGAAAAGGCCTGCCCCTGCTCCTGGAATGCTGCCTCTGGGGATTGGCTTGCTTTTCTTTGGCCTGAGCACTCCTGTAGGTGGTCCTGTACTCATCCATTTTTTTCACGTAGTTCTCTGTCTGCTCCCCAAGCAGAGAATTATCAATGACAGGAAAATCCATGGCCTTAGCCTGGGTATCCTGTGACAGGCTAGTACATTTGAGCCAAGCCATCCTTCGAAGGGTCACAGATGTAGCCATGACTCTAGATGAAACAGCATTGGAGTCCACAGCAGCAGCAGCATGAAATTGCACCTTGGATGCCTTAATCCCATTTGCAGCCACCCGCTCCACCTCCTTGGCAAGCTAGTCAGGGGCCTGTTTAGCTAGAGCCATCACAGTGTCCCACCTGGACTTCTGGTATCTAGCTGTGTAGGCCATATAATTAGCCTACCTGAGTCCCAAAGATGTGGCCATGTACTGTTTCTTTGCCATGGCATCAATCCTCCGGGAGTCCTTATCTGGGGGGTGTGAAGTCAAGAGTATATTTGCCTTATCACAGGCAGCAGCCTGCACTACCCCAACATGGCTGCATTGCTGGGAAAGGAACTCCATGTCTGAGCCTGAAAGAGTATACCTCTTGTCCATTCTTCTGTCCACAGGAGGTATGGAATTAGGAGTTTTCAAAATCTTAAATGTCTGTTTCCCAAAAGACTTATGGAGAGGAATAGACAATCTCCTGGACTCTGGGATGTCCATCATCTCAACGTAATCAGGCTCTTCCTGATCCTCTACTGCTTCTTCCATAGGAAGCTGGAGGGTTTCGGCCACTTTTTTATAAAACATAAAGTGGGAAGGGGACTCAGAAAGCCTAGGAGGAGAAACACCTGAAGGTCTGTCTGGGGAGATGCCCGGGTCAATGGGCACATCCAGACTTTCATAATCACCATCACTATCTTCATACTCTCCCTCCTCCTCCTCTTCCAGGTCATAAAATTCTTCTAAAGTATAATCCGGAACCGGGTGAACCGACCGAACCAAGCCTCTAACCGATGGCGCCGGTTCAGTCGGAACCGAAGTTAGCGATTGAACTATCCTTATCACTTTGGCTATTTCATCAGCGGTTGGAGAAAGAACTTGTGGATCTGAACCAGCTGACTTATCCCTTCTTTTTCTTTTAACCGGAACTGACTCCTCAGAATTGGTTATCCTTTTGCCCGCAGAAGTTTCGCCGTGGTCAGAGGGCACTCCTTCTGGTTCAGCCGGAACCGAACCGGGCTGGCCATCCAGGTCAGCGGACTTCTCGGCCTCCCTTTCCCTCAGTCTGCCTACTCTCTTATCCAGGGTAGCTCTGGGAAAACTTTTACAAATTTGGCAGTCTGAATCAAGGTGGTCAAACCCCAGACAATAAACACAGGTGGTTTGGGATCAGCCTTAGCAAAGGCTACCCCACACACACTACAGTGCTGAAACCCAGTGGGCCCAGTTTTTTTCTTGGGTTTCTCAGACATGGACAGTCCTAACCAAAACGTACCCTTTTTTTGGCAATCCGCCAGGCAAGACCCCCCTATTGGTTCCTGACCGTGTTACGGGTCTTGGAAAAAAACGTAATGAAATCCGTTTTTTTTAGAACTGATATGGACTGGTTACCACACTCTAATAGAATTGAAAAAACCTTTTCACAAACCTGATCGGTTCAAACCAAACCGATCCAATGTTTACAAGTTCCACACAGAAAACTAATATGGAAAACCTATCTAGTACTCACGGTACCACAGACAGAGACTTAACCGACAGGTTAGATTGTAGAAATTCGGTTGAAACCGAGAGAAAGAAATGACGCTTTAACCGACTTTTTTGAACCGAGCGAAGGAGAAACCTCCAGAGCGACTGTTCAGTGAGGCGGAGTAAAGAATCTGGTGGTTGGGGTTCAAACAACAGCAGACAGAGCCTTCAACCGAGCTCAAGCTCAGCGTTCCATGCCTTGCATGGAAAGTTAACTCTTTGTTCTCCGGGGCAGTTCAAAGGTTGGAGATCACTGAGCTAGTCAGAATACAGCAAGACTTCATGTTGTTTGAAACTTGTGCTGTATGGCGTGGAGAGAGTAAGAATGTTCGATGGCAGAGACACTGAAATATGGACCTGGGTATGACTAAGAAGAAGGCATACGGAGACCCCTACAGCAACGGGCAAATTTGGTGCTCTGCAAGTGGCAATATGCCATTCACAATTTAGTAAAATGTATGACATTTTTTACTAGGCTCAGAGGACTGTGTTTTTTAGCTTTGTTTTCCATATGATGCTGCCCTGAAGTACAGAGCACAACTAGAAGATACAGTTTTTTTTACATTTTGATTTTAGAAAGGAGTTGGAATTTTGGAGACCCCCATACGCAAAACTCCTTGGGATGCTATAATGGTGACAGGAGGACACTGGAGAAGGGCCAAGGGGTTGTTTCCTTCATGAGGTACTGTTTTTCTTCTTCTCTAACAGTTGCTGACTCAATTCAGCTTGATTCAGTCTGGTTGGGAACAAGGGACCAGAGCCGAGCGTTTTGCAATTGTTCTAACTGGGGAGTATGAATACTTGCTAGACATATTTCTATTCTTTGAACTGTTAATTGTTGATTTTTACTGAAAACTCCATAAAGGTAAAAAGTTGGATACGGGTATTTCCTCAGAGCCCCCCCCCCCCCAATGGTGTGCTGGAGATCGAAGTTGGACCTGCTTCTTCTTATTTTAATATTAAAGTGGGACTCTACAACATTGATTGGAGTTGCTGATTGGTAAACTCTATTTTTAGCATTCTTATTAGTTTTGTAATATATGCTTAAAGCATCTAGTACAATTCCACATAAAGTTGCCACATAATGTTATCTTGATGGGGAATTTCTTTTTTTCTAATACTTGGGAGTTAATGACATCTGAAATAGAGACCTTAACTCTAAAATTTACATCTGGACTCCAGAACTAAGGGATCTAAGGAAGCCTTGAACATCGAGACAAAAATGATTGGACTCCCATGTGTAATGGAGCCATAGCTTTAGGGACCCCTAAGTAGTAAGGCCTTCTTGACACTATTTCTTTGTGAGCATAGACCGCACTTGATATTTTGAATTTGAATGCCAGCGGAAATATTAGCAGCCACTAGCTGGCAAGCTTCGGTTGAGCTGTTATGATTGTGAGGTAAAATAGCCAACGACAATGTACCCCGTCTCTGAATCATGAAGAAGCGCCATTGGATTGTATATGGCCTTAATACGGTGGTACTTGCTCAACGACTCCTACTACTTTTTTGGAGCTTGCTTAACGTTTAACTATATATTTATTTCAGTAAGACATTATTATAGTGAAAATTGTGAAATGTTTAATGGCTTTACATAGAAGCTGTAAGCAAGCCCTCCTAATATTGAAAGACTTTTTATTTTTGTTTCATTTGCTCTGCATAATGAATATTCATGGAATTTTCAACTGTAACATTTTTGTATTTCTTGTATTTGTGTATCTGCATGAATTGCTTGTATTTTTTTTTTTTTTTTGCAGTTAATCTTTTTATTGTTTTTCCAAGTTTTCAAGTGTACAACACGGGTACAGACAGATACAACATCTACAGCTTTCCTCCAACGACAATTAATATACAGGAATATTGTAAAGGCTTAAATGCAGTACAATAAAACTTGAAATGTAAATTTAGACTTTATAGCAAACATTTTTAATACTTCAAGATGAAAAATAGAAAATAAAATTTGTACAAGTCAACACTCTCTCTCTACCCACCCTCAATCAATGTTTAACTATTAAAATTATAACTAATTTAATAGTGTGAGGTGAGATAAGTCAGATTTCATTTTGGAGTAACAAAATATATTTTGATATGTGTATTATCTTGAAATGGACATTTTACTGTTAGATTTAGTTGCTCCAAAATGAAATCTAACTAATAATTGCACCTCACAAGCTGTTCCCTATAATTTATAGCTAGGTAAATGCTGTCTCAGTATTGTGCGTGAGAGTGTGCTAATGCAGTACGACAGAAACGGTGCCATCTACACTACTTTGGTCTTATTTACAGTATACCTAATAGAACCATATAGCCTGGCAATAAATCTCTCTCCTTTTATTTCTTTTCCTTGGACAAGGTGATTATACTCATAGTCGAACAAACCAACTTTTCCAACAAGATGTGCCTGTAAAATGTCAAACTTTTAAATGGTCTTCTCTTACTACCTTTTACTTTACTAATTTTGCATAACACCAGGCTATATGTATTGGGTTTGTCTGAAATAGCTTGTGTATTTCATGACAGTCATCTCATTTTGATGGAGCGCTAATTTACTTTGTGACACTTGCCCTATTTTATTTAACCAATTCTGGCCAACTACTGTGGAATTTATGATAAGCCTTGCTCCTTTTTTATCTGTTTTGGAGTTTGTACTGTTAATGCTGTTTATATCGATCAGTGATTAAGGTAACAGCTAGATATGTCAGCTTAGATTTGCTCATCTAGCCCTCCCTAGACATAATTACTTTTACATTTTACCACGTGCATACTTTTTTTGAACTGGTACAAATTGAATCCTCAGTGTGAGGAATCTGTTTTCAGTTATTGATCGGTTGGTCTTGGCAATGTTTTTATCTGTGACCTTTGCTTTTAAGAGAGAGACAGTGTCTTTCAATCAATTTAATACATTTGACATGAGTCACTTCTGCAGTTTATCACTGAGGAACTGTCAGTGTTGCTGAGAGTTTAATTTCACACCAACCAAATGTCAGTGATAAAACTGCAAGAGCAAACAGTGACTTACATGTCAGCACTATAATAATTACAGGAACTATCTGTTAGCTGCCTTGTAGAAAAGGGAGGGGGGCTAAGGAGGAGGGTTTGTGGGAAATGGTTCTTTTATTCTTCGATGGATATTACAGGACTTACCTTGACTTCCAACAACAAAATTGGCATTTTATCTTTTGAATTGAAGGCAGACTGCTGTGAAAAAGTAATGCTCTTTTTTTTTTTTTTTTAGTTAGAGGGCCTAATTCCAAGCCACGAAGATCATTTATTGATGATGGAACAATACTTGTGACCTAATTGAACCACTTTCACCTGGGTTTATGATCCATTGCCATAGTGGGTACTTGGGAAAGGGCAAGGGGCACCATGTAAATGTGCTACAGAACCAGTTACATAGAAACATAGACTTTGACAGCAGATAAGGACCACTTGGCCCACCTAGTTTGTCCATTTTCCTACCTATTGGATAAGCTGCAGGTTCTAGTTAACCAACAGCCTACTTCCTCCTACACCTCACTATAATTGCTTTATGTCTGTCCCATGCATTCTTGAATTTTCTCACTGTTTTTGACCATGAGACCTCCTCAGGAAGGTGATTCCATGTGTCCACCACCTTCTCCATGAAAAATACTTCCTCACATTGTCCCTGAGCCATTCCATTGCGCCCCCTTGTTCTTGCACGTCTCTTTTTCTGAAAGATGCTCCCATCTTGCACTTTGTTGTTGCCTTTGAGGTACTTAAAAAGTTTCTATCATGCCCCCCCTTCCTCAAATGTGTACATATTAAGCACTTTTACTCTCTCTTCATAAAGCTTCTGTTGCAGACCCTGCACCATTTTAGCTGTCCTCTTGGCATGGCCACATATACACTACTGCACCTACCTCAGGATATAGTCTGCCTTTAATAGTCTTTAATAGCACTGCAGTTGGGTACACTAGACAATCAATGTCTACGGAGGTAGGACATCGAGGGGGACCACCATACCACCAGTGACAGGTGAGCACAGAAAAAAAAAAGAGTACTGCTGTGCCACTCAGCAGCAGAAACTACTCTTTGGGACTTGGTGGGACTAGATTTCAAGTGACAATAAACTAGTATAAATTACATGCCACGCATATAATTGGATTGAAACTGATGCTGCAATTAACACATGTATGTACTGTTGCCTCAGTCTTTGGGCTGAGACAGTTGATTGGGTTTTTATTTGCACATTCTGCCCTTTATAAAATTTAGATTTTTTTATCATTTGAAGGGTGGGGGTGGAGTACGAAGTGTAACTGTAAATAAAAAAAGCCAGCTGTTTGACAGCACAGTATAACTATTTACCAAACAGAAACAGGCTGAAATAGCCATACTGTGCTGTCTCATACTCAACCCCTTCACCTGTCTTCCTCTTTTACTCCTAAACACTACTAATAAATGGCCATTCCCTAAAACTCCCCTGCTCCCTGAATCCAAAGCACATCACAGCTCAGCCATCAAAGAACACCCAAGCCACACCTCCCAAAACAACTCACTGAGATGTTTTTGGAGGTGTGGATTGTGTGTTCGTTGATGGCCAAGTCGTGGTGTGCTGTGGCTGGTTGGGGATGTTGTTTGTGTGGTGTCAGGATTTGGTGTGCTTTCCAGATGGTGAGGTGGCATGTCTTTTTATTGGGGACTGTTTTTATTGGTTGCAGGGCATGACATTGAATTGTAAATGAGTTCTGAGCAATTAACATCTTGCATTTATCACACATATGTTTGATAAATTTTGGGTTCTAATTTGTCACATATGTGTGATACATTTGGGGTTCTAATTTATCACACATATGTTGAAATGAATGGATTTACCACATTGTTTTTGGGTCCACAATTATAGCATTAATGGCTGTACTTGTACTGAACTTTCTCTCTTTTCAAAAAAGCTGAGTAAAAAAAAATTTACTAATTTCACAAAATTGTTGTCTGTTCGTTCATTTATTTATTTTTTCAGGGGAGGGAGCTACAGCTGATGTGTTAAGTCACAGCCCAGAGGAACACCTAATACACTTAAGTGCATCTGATGTTCCCCTGGGCTGTCCATACTAGGGACTGCAGCAAGCCTGAAGGCACTGTACTTTGGGACTCAGTGCTGTACAAAATTGCACTTTATTTCTGCAAGCTTGTAAACAGCCAATTTTTATATTATTTTTTAACTTCAGCTAATAATACGAACAAAACAGCCCTATAGGTCACTGTCACACCTTGTGGGGCCATGACTCTGTAACCTGAGACTTCCAGGTTTGATTGGAAACCATATTGGTACATCCAGCAGACCAGACCTTGGTTTGATTCTCACAGCCTCCACTTGCATACTGTGTGACTCTGAACAAGTTGCTTAACCTCCTCAGTGCTCCCAGGTCACCCCTGAAAATGGGCACTTGTGCCTAGTTGACCTTACCTGGATACCAAAGACTAAAAAAAAAAAAATATCCAGGGCAAGCTTGCAACATGTGGAAGTATCACAAACAGCACAAGAGCATACTTCAGTGGATCTCAACACATTGCCAGACATCAATGTGCCCCCAAGGGCACATCTGCAGCCCCTTCTCTGTAGTAATGGTGATGTTGGCTTACACATTGTAAAATTTGTCAAGAAACACCCCAAAACGCACCAAAAACATGAAAAATCCTATGACTGAGTAACAGAATGATACTGCCACTGTTCAAGAGGTGGAGTCCCAAAAAGCCCATGTTGAAAACTTGGAGCAAAAATACCAACAAACACCCGGGGCATTAGGTTTCCAACCTTAACACCCACCTTATAGAAACTGACAGGCATTGGGGGTGTGACTTGGGGTTGTCTGCCGTAATGCTCACCCCATTCCACCCTCACCCCCACCTTTCAGCCACTGACAGGCATTGAGGTGTGCCTTGGGGTCTTTGGCCCTAACGTTCACCCAATTCTCCTATACTGCACCATCTCTGCTTGTTTTCTTATGGAATGTGGTGAGCATAAGGGATGAAAACCTCAAGGCACACTAGGACAACTGTCTGTGTCTACAGGGTGGGGTGAGGTGGAATGGCATGAGTGTTATGGCCGACAACCCAGAGGCACACCCCCAACACCTATCAGTCTCTGCAGGGTAGGGGTGGGGGTTGGCATTACTTCAATACTTCACTGCCATTCCTATTTTGTATCTCTCTGGCCCTGTCCACACTATGCCTCTGTAACATTACAGAGTGCCCAAATCATTACCACAACGGTTTGCGTTTACACCTGTAATGTTACAGAAGGCGTTTTCATAATCGTTATCGAAACCACATATGAGGTGGTTTCAATAACAGTTATGAAACTGGTCCCGCCTCATTAACATTACCAGCGGTAGTGTAGATGGGCAGTAATGGTCCCCAGCACGGCCCTTAGCGCAGCACGAGCTGCATCCTGGGAATGGGTGCCACCGTAGCGGTCGCCCGGCACACCTAGTGTGGACCGGTGGTACCAGTCCCATAACGGACACCGCCACAATGTAGACACACTGCACTGCTCCCCGGCTGTAATGGATTGCATCCATTACCAGGCCGGAGCAGTGTAGTGTGAACAGGGCCTCTAACTCCTGTACTACCAATGCCAATACCAGCAAGCAAACATTCGGCATTGACAATGCTTGCTTTATCTGTGCACTGCACTTAGATTTGGACAGGTCAGTAGGGCCACAGCTTTTTGGGGGGCTTATTTGAAACCTACGACAGCACAGCAAAAATGCTTTCCTCCTTCTCCATGTCTAAAATGGCTGCTTAGCTAGCCCATCAGCACAGCAGGAGGGCTATCACTTTCAATGCCAGTGACCTGGGTTCGAGATGAGCCTGGATTGTCGGGGAGTCGGGGGCGCTCTTATTCTCCGGGGAGAGAGTAAATGCCGTGCTGCTGCGGCAGCACCACCACCTGGGTGACCACAGCTTAAACTATGGGCTAGTCAAACCTTATGGGAGGGGAGACGTCAGCTGATGCTGTGTGGCAGCATGTTCTGGCATTGTGTGCTCCTGCATAGCCAGTGTTTCAAAGAGGGACCAGAAAAAGAGGAAAACAGACTTGGGAGTCATAGATGATGGCTCAGCTAAATCCAGGTCCCTGCCCTGCTGCCACCCCCACCTGAGAAATGACTACTGCTGGATGTACATCCCTTACCCTGATGCCACCTGGGGAAGGGGAAAGCAAGGCTCTATGGAGGGCTGGCAGCACAGGTGGGCAGGGGCGTGGTATCTGGAAGGCACATTGGGACTCCACAAGGAGTCAGCTGCTGAGGGCAGAAGGAGGGGGCAAAATAAAGTACTGATTTAAAAATGTCTGCTCATTATTGGCCCATCCCCCTTAGAGACCAGAGTAAACAATATTTATTTTAATTAACTATCCCTGTAAATAAATATCAATCAATCAATATTTATTGGAAGGCAAACTGAGAGTAAAACACTCCCTTAATTTACCATTTCTTTCTCTTACCTGTCCTGGCAGCGTTTCTGTAGTGTTTTTGTTGTCATTTCATTTGTTCCCTACACCTACTCAAGGAGGGTTCACTTAGCCTGGGGCCAACTGGGGTTTTCTCCTGTTTCCCTGCAGGCCTATACAAACCTTAGTCCAGTGACGGCAGTGTGCAGATAAAGGAAGTAGCCCTGGGCACTTGTCAGCATCCCAAAATAAGTCATGCACAATAAATGTTTGTTAATTTCCAGTAACATGAGCTCTGTGAGAGAATCTCTTCCATAGACCTATGCACACTGAACTGTAAGCCAATAACATCTGGACCTTGCGGGAGATTTTTACATAACTAAAGCTTCATACATCAACGACCTCACATACATCAGAGTCACCTATATGAAGTGAGTTGAACCCCCCTTCCCCCATACATTTCAGTTTGCACCATCGAGAAACGTAGTTGTTCCAACATTTCCTGACTGTCCGGAACAGGGACTCTAACCCTGTCAATTATGGAGGAGAGGCAGGGAGCACAGATCACTTGAGTCATTGCAATCAAACAATTGGGCAACTGAAAGCAAGACTGCAAAATGACCCAATTAAATTAGTAGGGGGTGGGTGGACAGATCAGAAATAGATGGGTGTCCTTACTAATTTCAGAGAAGCCTAGATTATCTTTCCCTGTGCTGGAAAACATGGAAGGTACACAGAAACATAGAAACACAGAAACATAGACTCTGACGGCAGATAAGGACTGCTTGGCCCACCCACTCTGCCCATTTCCCCTACCTATTGGATAAGCTGCAGATCCTAGTTAACCAGCAGCCACAGGCGCTGGGTTGTATGGGCCCGTGAGACACTGGCCCCAGCAATATTTTTTGATCTGGGCTGAGCCCCACAAATCCAGTTTGCTGTTTGTTTACAAAAATACTGGTTTTATTGAACAAACATGAGAAGGCACAACAGTTATCTGCAAGGTCCGCAGTGTTTTGCCAATTAAGGCTTCATCAGGGGGATAAACCTTGCAATACTCGATCTCTTTTTATACTAATTAGTTTCAAAATCCATGTGACATCACAGTTATTAACCAATCAGATTGTTCCTTTCCATTAAACTAGCAAATATTCAAATAAAATAATTGGTAATAAAGAAAAAATGTTACACATTAGTTCATGATAATGGTAGCAACCCTTTTACATATCAAATATTTCAAAAGTGTAAAGTCAGTTGTATCAGTCAATCAGATCGCTCGACACAAAATTTATTATTTTTGAGGCAAAATTATTCCTGTAAGCTAGTGGAGGAATATACCACATATTAAAACTTAAAATCTTTCCAAAATTAATATTAATATTAAAAATGGGTCTATCAACCAAAAGTTTGTACGACCAATCAGATTGCTGTATTTCAGATACATTAAATTTATAATTGTTCTCTTACTAAGTAGTTGTTGATGGTTGATAAACCATATTATATAAAAAATCATCAAATCAAACAACCTTATTTAGGCAATTACAAAACAGCATTGTTTGCTGATGTTGCCTCTGTGGGGGTGGAAGGGAAGGAGGGATGCTGATGTTGCCTCTGTGGGGATTGATGGGAGGGATGCTGATGTTGCCTCTGTGGGGGTGGAAGGGAGGGATGCTGATGTTGCCTCTGTGGGGATGGAAAGGAGGGAGGGATGCTGATGTTGCCTCTGTGGGGATTGATGGGAGGGATGCTGATGTTGCTTCTGTGGGGACGGATGAGAGGGGTGTTGAGTCCAGTGAATGAAGTGGGCCTGGTGGTCTGCCTCTGCAGCAGTGTGTGACTACTCTGATGGGTATGGAGGGGGGACTCTGTCTCAGGTAGCTCTGCAATGTTTGATGCATGGGGGACAGCCTGGGGAGCTTCAGGATGGGAACAGAGACCTAGCCTACTGACTAGCTTGCTAACTTGCTTGCTGTCTTGCTGAAGCCTTCAGCAAGCAAGTTAGTAAGCTAGCCAGTACGCTAGGTCTCTGTTTCTGTCCTAAAGGCCCTGTCATGGGGTAAGCAGCAACACAGGTGGGGCATGTTTATTCTCTCCTGGAAATACAAGAACAAAGCCATGTAGTACTAGTAGTTAGTTTCTGAAATATGAGCATCCTTTTCCTTTACTGCCAGTGCAGTCATAGCCCTAATCAGATCATTGTTTTGTATCTGCCTGATCTCATATTCAGCTAACAAATTATTGCCACCACTACTGTAATTAATATGTATTTGCTTATCAGTTTCTTGAAAATACCACAGGGGAAAAGAAAAAATGCTTATTAGCAATAAAAAATGAAGATTATTTTTTTCAAGGTGTCAGCCTCAAGGTGCAGAAAATAAACTGTAAAATTATAATTAAAGGTTGGGGCTTATATGTTACATGTGAAGTATGCATCCCCTGATGAACCTGGAGGGTGGGGGGTGATTCTCTCATGACTATTGGCTCCTCTATTAGCCTACAGATAACACAAACCTGGTGTATCCTGCTCTGTTTTTGACTTTGTTCATTGCAGAGGTGGGGCCTTGACCCCTGGGTCAGGGGTGGGGTTTGACCCCTGACCCCGGGGCCCACCAACAGCCTACTTCCTCCTACCCCCCACTATAAGAAAAAATTACTCACCTTAGTAATGTTGTTTCTTCTAATGGAGTCTTGCTGTATTCTGACAGTAGCGGTGAGTCCCAACCTTCGAACTGCCCCAGAGATGAAAGAGTTAACTTTCCATGCCAGGCATGAAACGCTGAGCTCGAGCTCCGTTGAGACTCTGTCTGTTGCTGTTTAAACTCAAACCGTCAAATCTTTACAAGCAAACTCACTAAGGTCCTGTGTGGAAGCTGTAAACCTACACGAGCCAACTGGCAACTAAAAATAAAAACACATTTTTTGGTCCCAAAACAAAGACTCAAGTCAGGAGACCCAAAAAATGAAAAACACAACACCAATTCACCCAAGAAAGGGGGTGAAAATGACAAGGTGGGCATCTACTGAGTGCCAACACTGCCACTGCCCACCCACATTCCAAAACAGAGGTTCTGAGAGGGGCAGGCAGGGGGGAGGTCAGAATACAGCAAGACTCCATTAGAAGAAACAGCATTACTAAGGTGAGTAATTTTTTCTTCAAACAACATGAAGTCTTGCTGTATTCTGACAGTAGCAGACTACCAAGTAGTACCTCCATGGAGGAAGGACAGAACCTACTTAGGAAATAGGCTCTGAAGGACAGCTGTGCTAAACCAAGCATCACTCCTAGCCTGGATATCCAGGGAGTAATGCTTGGTAAAAGTGTGAAATGTTTTCCAGGTAGCTGCTTGACAGATCTCTAGAATAGGGATATCCCTGGCAGCAGCCATGGAAGCAGCTGTACCTCTAGTACAGTGAGCCCTCAAGCCTGAGGGTGGAACCTTACCCAGTTTTTCATAACAAAATTGGATACAAGAGACAATCCACCTGGCAATGGATCTTTTAGTTGCAGGTTTCCCTTTACCAACCTCACCATAAGTGAGGAACAATTGGAGGGAGTCAAACCTGTGACCCTTGGTACGTTCTATGTAGTAGCTAAGGGCTCTTTTCACATCTAAACTGTGGAGCCTCCTCTCGCCAGAGGAGGAATGGTCAGTGAAGTACACAGGAAGAGACATAAATTGATTAAGGTGGAAATCTGAAACCACCTTAGGCAAAAACTTCCTGTTAGTCCTGAGGACCACCTTATCTCTATGAAAGGAGATAAAATCAGGCTCCACTGACAAAGCTTGTAACTCACTTATGCATCTGGCAGAAGTGATGGCTACCAGAAACACAGTTTTCCAAGTCAAGAACTTAAGCTCTGCTGAAAACAAAGGCTCAAAAGGGGATTGCATAAGCTGAGCAATGCAAACATTAAGGTCCCAAGCAGGGGCAGGGTCCCTGAAAGGAGGGTTGGTGTGAAGCAATCCCTTGAAAAACTTGGAGAATACAGGGTGAGCTGAAAGAGAAGAGGGCTTACCTGCTGAAATAAAAGCAGAAACAGCTGCCAGATGCACCTTCAGTGTAGTTGGTCTAAGCCCCAAGCTATTTAAATGGACCATATAATCAAGGACTGTGGGCAGATCAGCAGATTCTGGGGAAATATGCTTTCCAGAGCACCATATGGAAAATCTTTTCCATTTGGAATTATAAGTAGCCCTGGTGGAAGGTTTCCTAGAAGCCTTCAGAATGTCCATTACGCCTTGGGAGAGGTGTAAATCAGCAAACTCTAACTCTTCAAGAGCCAGGCCTTGAGATTGAGAGATTTGAAATTTGGGTACCAACCCCTCCCCTGAGCACAGGTTAACAGGTTGTGATTCCTGGGAAGACACAGGGGAAGATGGACTGCTAAGGACAGTAGGAGTGGATACCAAGGCTGTCTGGCCCAGTCTGGAGCAATCAGGATCATCTTGCAGGGCTGAGATCTGATTTTGACTGGCACTTTGAACAGGAGAGGGAAGGGGGGGAACCATACAGGAACTTCCCTTCCCAACTGAGAACTAAGGCATCCAGGGGGACTGAGCCCAACACTGGGGGTCTGCAGCAAAAAAGGGGAAGTTGGTGATTGTCTGGGGCTGCAAAAAGATCTATCTGTGGGGTGCCCCATCTGGAAAAAATCACCTCCAAGACCAGGGGATCCAGTGACCATTCGTGATGGCCCTGGGATATCCTGCTGAGAGCATCTGCTAGGACATTGTCCTTGCCTGGGAGGTGAACTGCTATGAGGGAGGTGTTCAGGGAATAAGCCAGAAACCACAGCTTCATTGCTGCTGTGCACAAGGCCATAGACCGAGTGCCTCCTTGCTTGTTGATGTACCACATTGTGGTGGTATTGTCTGTTCTGACCTGGATAACTTTGTTCTGAACAGATTTGGAAAAAGCTTGAAGTGCTAGAAACACTGCTCTGAGTTCCAACAGATTGATGTGAAGCAGAGATTCCTGAGGGGACCACAACCCCTGGGTGGTCAGGTCGCCCAAATGAGCCCCCCACCCCAAGAGGGAGGCATCTGTAGTAAGGATTAAAGAGTGAGACTGAGTGACAAAGGGGACTCCTTGTCTCAGATTGTTCTGATCCTGCCACCACTGTTGGGCCTGGATCGGGGTTCGAGTCACTGGGATCAATTTGGTCAGAGGGTCCTTCCTTTGAGACCAAAAGGCTCTCAAATGGAACTGAATGTCCCTCATCTGAAATCTTGCTCCCTGAACCACTGCTGTGGAAGCAGCCATGTGCCCCAGGGGCTGTAGAAAATGCCTTGCTGGTCGAGACACCTGCAGGGTGAATGAGGAAGCCAGAGAGAAAAGGGTCCTTGCCCTGTCCAGGGGAAGGAAAGCTCTGGCCTTTTCTGTGTCTAGCTCTGTGCCTATGAAGGTGAGGAGCTGGACAGGCTCTAGAACTGACTTTGAAAGATTCAGAAGGAAACCCAAAGAGGTGAGCAGTTGCTGAGTTATCTGTAAGTGTAATTTGACTTGGTCTGGGGACTGGCCTACTATAAGCCAGTCATCCAGGTAAGGGAAGATGGCAATCTTTTGCCTTCTTAGAGAAGCAACTACTACTGCCAGGCATTTTGTGAATACCCTTGGAGCAGAGATCAGACCAAAGGGCATTGCTCTGAACTGGTAATGGCCTGAGGGCAGCTCGAACCTGAGGTACTTTCAATGGGAGCTTCTGATGAGAATATGGGAGTAGGCATCCTTGAGGTCCAGGGACACTAGCCAGTCCCCTGGCCTTAGAGAGGGTAGAATTATTCCCAGAGTCACCATTTTGAATTTTGGTTTTAAAAGGTGCTTGTTTAAGTATCTGAGATCCAGGATGGGCTGCCATTCTCCTGTTTTTTGGGGGTAAGGAAGTACCTGGAGTACAACCCTTTGCCCTGGTGTAGGGGTGGAACCCTTTCCACAGCTCTTACAGCCAGGCGGGAAGAGACTTCTGCCTCTAGGGCAAGTGCCTCTGTGGGGTTTTCAGGTGAAAAGGATCTGGTTCTCAGCTTTGGAAATCTTTTGAAGCTGAGAACCAGTCCTTGGCTTACTACTTCCAGGACCCACTTGTCTGATGTTAAAGACTTCCAGTCCTGGACAAAGTATGCCAGCCTGCCCCCTACAGGTGGTGGAGAATTGGCCCTGGCAAACCCATCTGGGTGCCTCATTGGCAAGGGGTTTTGGCTGAGGGGTGGAAGCAGGTCTGCTTGTACCCCTTCTGCCTCTCCCTCTAAAGTACCCCCTCTGAGTGTAGGCAGAAGAGGAGGCCTGGGCTTGGTAGAAAGGCCTATGAAAAGGCCTGCCCGTGCCCCTGGGATGCTGCCTTTGAGGAGTGGCCTGCCTTTCCTTGGCCTGGGCACTCCTGTAGGTGGTCCTATACTTGTACATTTTCTTCATGTAATTCTCTGTTTGCTCTCCAAACAAAGAATTACCAATAACAGGAAAATCCATGGCCTTAGTCTGGGTATCCTCTGACAGGCTAGTACATCTGAGCCAAGTCATTCTGCGAAGTGCCACAGATGTTGCCATGACTCTTGATGACACATCATTAGAGTCCACTGCAGCATGGAACTGCACCTTGGATGCCTTAATACCATCAGCAGCCACCTGCTCCAGGTCCTTGGCAAGCTGGCCAGGGACCTGTTTTGCTAAAACCTTGACAGTGTCCCATCTGGATTTCTGATACCTAGCAACATAAGCCATATAATTGGCCTGTCTGAGTCCCAAGGATGCTGCCATGTACTGTTTCTTTGCCATGGCATCAATCTTCCTGGAGTCCTTGTCTGGGGGGTGTGAAGCCAAGGGAATATTTGCCTTGTCACAGGCTGCTTCCTGCGCTACCCCAACATGGCTGCATTGTTGTGTAAGGAACTCCATATCTGAGCCCGACAATGCATACCTCTTGTCCATTCTCTTATCCACAGGAGGTATAGTATTAGGAGTCTTTAAAATTTTAAATGTCTGTTTCCCAAAAGATTTGTGCAAGGGAATAGACAGTCTCCTAGACTCTGGGCTATCCATCATTTCCACAAAGTAAGGGTTCTCTTGGTCATCCACAGCTTCTTACATATGAAGCTGGAGGGTTTCAGCCACTTTTTTATGAAACATGAAATGAGATGGGGACTCAGAAAGCCTAGGAGGAGACACTCCTGAAGGTCTGTCTGGGGAGATGTCCGGGTCAATGGGCACATCCAGACTTTCAAATCCACATTCACTTACCTCATACTCCTCTTCCTCCTCCTCCTCTGGTTCATAATACTCCTCTAAATCATAATCTTGAACCAGTGGAACTGACCGAACCGAGCGCCTCCCTGATGGTGCCGGTTCGGTCGGACGGGGAAAGCGACTGGACAATTTTTGATCGCTTTGGCTATTTCTTCAGCGGTTGGAGAGGAAAGTTTTGGCTCCACACCAGCTGATTTTTTCTTTCTAGTTCTCTTAGCTGGAACCGACTCCTCAGAATCGGATCTCCTTTTGCCCAAAGAAGTCTCGCCCTGGTCAGAGGGCACTCCTTCTGGTTCGGTTTGAACCGAACCGGGCTGGCCATCCGGTTCAGCGGACTTTTTGGCCTCCCTTTCCCTGAGCCTACCAACTCTCTTCTCTAGGGTAGCTGCAGGAAATTTTTTACAAATCTGGCAGTCTGTATTGAGGTGGTCAAACCCCAGACAATAAACACAGGTGGTGTGGGGGTCAGCCTTAGCAAAGACTTCCCCACACACACTACAGTGTTGAAACCCAGTGGGCCCGGTTTTTCTTTTGGGTTTCTCAGACATTGTGCCAGTCCTAACCAAACTTACACTTTTAATGGCAATCCGCCAGGCAAGACCCTCTTATCAGTTCCTGACTGTGTCATGGGTCGTGGAAAAAACCGTAATAAAATCCATTTTTTTAGAACCGATAAAAACCGGTAACCACACTCTAAAAGTACAATTTAAAATTTTCTCACAACTTGATCAGTTCAAACCGAACCGATGAACCGTTTACAAGTTCCACACAGAATAGAATTAATATATAACCTATCTAGTACTCACAAATACCACAGACAGAGACTGAACCAACAGGTTACAGTTTAAATTAGGTCGAAAACCGAGAAAAACGGTACTTTAACCGACAAATTGAATCGTGCAGAAGGAGAGATCTCCGGAGCGACTGTTCAGTGAGGCGGAGTAAAGAATCTGATGGTTTGAGTTTAAACAGCAACAGACAGAGTCTCAACCGAGCTCGAGCTCAGTGTTCCATGCCTGGCATGGATAGTTAACTCTTTCATCTCCGGGGCAGTTCAAAGGTTGGGACTCACTGCTACTGTCAGAATACAGCAAGACTTCATGTTGCTTGAATCGTCTTATGTCTGTCCCATGCATTCTTGAATTTCCCCACTGTTTTTGACTCCATGACCTCCTTAGGAAGGCCATTCCATGCATCCATCACCCTCTATGTGAAAAAATACAGTACTTCCTCATGTTGCCCCGAGCTGTCCCCTTCTATCTTCAAACTGTGCCCCCTTGTTCTTGCACATCTCTTTTTCTGAAAGATGCTACCCTCTTGGACTTTGTTGATTCCCTTGAGGTACTTGAAAGTTTCTATCATGTCCCACCTCTCTCACCTTTCGTCAAGGGTATACATACTAAGCTTCTTTAGTTTCTCTTCATACGGTTTCTGGTGCAGACCCTGCACCATTTTAGTTTCCCTCCTCTGGACAGACTCCATCCTGTCTATGTCCTTGTAGAGATGGCGTCTCCAGAACTGCATGCAATACTTCTGATGGGGTCTCACCAACTGGCTGTACAGAGGATAACAACATCCTGTTTTCTACTGGCGATGCCTTTCCCTACGCATCCTAGTATCCCCCCAGCCCTTCTTACTGCCGTCTCACATTGCCTGCCTACCTTTTGGTCATCTGATATGACTACCTCCAGGTCCCATTCCCTTTCCATTTCTTTTTTGTTGTTCGTATCTCTTCCCCTCTCCCATTGTGTACTCATCCTCTGGGTTTTTGTTTCCCAGGTGCATTATTTTGCACTTCTTTGCATTGAATCCAAGCGGCCATACTTCTGACCATTCCTCCAAGCTTGCCAAGTCCCTTCTCATCCTTTCCACGCCTCCTTGTGTATCAACCCTGTTGCAGATCTTTGTGTCATCTGCAAAGAGACATTGTTTTCCTTCCAGTTCCTCTGCAATGTCACTTATAAAGACATTAAAAAGGACTGGACCTAGTACTGAGCCCTGCGGTACCCCACTAGTAACCCCTCTTTCTTCAGAGTGGACTCCATTTACAATTACCTTCTGTGTCCTGTTTTCCAGCCAATGTTTTACCCAGGCTACCACCCTGGGATTCACTCCCAGGCTGGTTAATTTGACTATTAATCTCTTGTGTGGGACTTTGTCAAATGCCTTGCTAAAGTCTAGGTAGGCCATGTCCACAGCCCCTCCCTGGTCTACTACTTTGGTCACCCAGTCAAAGAAATCAATTAGATTCATCTGACATGACCTTCCCACTGTGAACCCATGCTGCCTTGGGTCCTGCGCCCCACTGGCCTCTAGGTATTCAACAATTTTTTCCTTCAGAAGTGATTCCATCACTTGCCCTATTGCAGAGGTCAAACTGACAGGTCTGTAGTTTTTTGCCTCTGTCTTGCTCCCACTTTTGTGAAGGGGAATCACATCTGCCTTACTCCAGTCCTCAGGTACCACACCATCCTCCCATGATTTGTTAAAAAGGGTAGTCAGTGGTGTTACTAGTTCTCTGCTTAATTCTTTTAGACTTCTGGGGTGAATTCCATCTGGCCCCATTGCTTTGTCCATCTTCAGTTTTAGGAGTTCTTTCAGAACCCTTTCTTCTGTGAAAGGACTGGGATCAACCTCCCTATCCAGAGTGCTTCTGTTAATTCGATTAGGCACCTTCTCTTTTGTGAATACTGAACAGAAGTATTCATTCAGTATCCCTGCTTTTTCACTGTCCCTCTCTGCCCACCCACCGTCTATTCTATTCAGCCTCACTATCACTCTCTTTGTTTTTCTACACTCCCTGATATACCTATACAAGGTTTTATCCCCCTTCTTAACTGAGTTGGCTATTTTTCCTCAGTTTGGGCCTTTGCTATTCTGACTACCCTCTCTGCTTCCTTCTACCTTAACTGGTACAATTCTCTGTCCTGCTCCTTCTGTGTTTCCTTATACTTCCTAAATGCTTTTTCTCCCTAACCTTCACCACCACCTCTTTTGAGAACCATAGTGGCTTTTTCTTTCATTTTGATTGGTTTATTTGCTTCACACAAAGGCTTGTTGCCTCTGTGATGGCAGTTTTGATATTTTCCCATGGTTGCTCCACCCCTCCTTCTAGCCTGTTTGCTAGTGCTTTTCTAAGGCACTCTCCCATCTTGCCAAAGTCAGCCCTTCTGAAGTCCAGAACCCTCACTTTTGTATAGCTTGACTCTGTAGCTGAGTTTATCATGAACCACACTGTTTGGTGGTCTCTTGTTCCCAAATGGCTACCCACTTCTAGATCTGAGATCCTCTCACTGTCCCCATTTGAAAGTATGAGGTCTAAGGTTGCTCCTACGCGTAGGTTCCAAAACTAGCTGTCTGAGGCATGCCACCTGAAGGAAACGAGAATGGCCCTGCTTTTGGATGTAGCTGCAGCAAAGGTGCTCCAGTTGACATCCAGCATATTATAGTCCCCATCAACAGTATCTCCCTTTCTTTGCCATCCTAAGTATGCCTTCTATCATATCCTTGTCCATTCCCTCCCTGACATGGGGTCTGTATACAACCTCTGTGCAGATTATGGTGCCATTTCCAGTCTCTAAGGTGACCCACAGTGCCTCATCTCCTCCCTGTTTACTCTTTTGTTCAGTTGCTTTTATCCCTTCCCTTACATAGAGAGCTACTCCGCCCCCTCTTCTCCCCTCCCCTCCCTGTCTCTCCTGTAGGTTGTGTACCCTGGTATGTTAACATCCCAGTCATGGTTCTCTGTGTACCATGTTTCTGTGACTGCTATGATATCCAGGCATCCCTCTTCCATCAAGGCCACCAGTTCAGGGAGCTTGTTGCCCAGACTACGGGCGTTGGTACTCATTACCCTCCATTTCTTGATGGCCTTACCCCTTTTTGCTCCATCCCCGTCCTTATTGTGTTTGTCACTTTTTCCATTTACCTCTGCGCTTCTCCCTATCGACATCTCTGTGTTGGTGTCTACCTCACTTAGTACCCAGATTTTTTGGGGGGGGGCTAGGATTTCCCTGCTCCTCTCCAGTGCCTTCCCCCTTGGCTAGTTTAAATGCTTGCCAATGAAGCATTTAAATCTATCACCTAGGATCCTGGTTCCCCTCCTGGACAGATGCAGACCATCATGCTAGTATAGACCTGCATCCCTCCAGGTGGATCCCCAGTCCCCAGTGAAGCCAAATCCCCTCAGCTCTGCACCAGTTGTTCAACCACTGACTGAATCCCATGGTGTGGAGCACCCTAGCCTCACCTGTGCCATAGACAGGCAGCACCTCCAAGAAGGTTACTGTGCATGCTATTTGTCTAAGGCCCCTCCCCATCTCCACAAATGTTTCTTGCATTGCTCTGATCCCTTTCTTAGCCAGGTCATTTGTTCCTAGGTGGATGATGACATCCAGCTCTCTCCCCAGTGCAGCTGCTCCCGCAATCCTGAGGATTCGCTCCCTGTCCCTCCAAGATGCCAAGAGTAGACCTGCTCTGAGAGTGAATGGGGTTGGTGTAGCCATGCAGAAAGGGAAGAGCGCACCTGCAGGGCAGCTAAAACCCTCACTGCCTCCACCGAAACCAGTTAGCCCCAGGTTTAAAAGAAAAGAGTTCTCTGAGAAAAGAAACTCATGTTGGTTTTGTAAAAGAAACTGGGCATATTGACAGACAGTGTTCCGAAAGGGTAAGCAATATGCAGCAGGGGGCTAGGAAAGAAGTGGGTTGTTTGTGTGTCCCTGGAAGCATGCCTGCTAACATGAGGGAACACGTGCACCCAGTCACGGTGAATGGTGTACAGACACAAGGGTTAAGGGACACAGAGGCTTCCCTGACATTGGTAAAGGGGGATCTGGTAGAGCCTGGTCAGTTTATACCCAATAAATATGTCACTGTACAAGACTTTACTGGTGAGAAAACATTGCCCCTCGCTAGTGTTCTCCTAGACTGGGGTGAAACAGGGGGAACTGTGCAACAGGTGGCTGTAGCCAAAATGTTAGCAGTTGACATCATCCTTGGCAACACTCTTCAACAGGGGATGGTGTGTGCAGTTACCTGTAGCCAAGTGGGAAGGGAAAATTGTAGTTACCTGGACCCCACAGAAGCCAGTGTGGAAATCACTGGGAGGCTGATTCCCCAGCCTGTGTTTCCTGATATTGAGACTAATGAAAGGGGGCAGAAATTTCCCCAGTAGCAGTTAACCACACAGCTATGGAGGGTTACTCTGAAGAAGGAGGGATGACCCACTGTCAGAGATATAGGGATGAGAGTGATCCTGAGTGCCCTGATGCTAGTGCTAGGGACCCTAGTTTAGAGACTGAAGGGGACCTGTCCCATGCCTTGGGGATGTGTGAGGAGTTTACAGCTGCTCAGAGAAGTGACCCTAGTCTAGAGAAGCTGAGGGCTTGGACAGACTCTGACAGTGCACAGGGAGGTGATGGTAAATATAAGGTTTGTTGGGAAAATGGACTGATGTATACTCAGGCTGTGCAGACAGAGGGAGGGGTGATAGGCAGGTAGCTTGTCATTCCCCAGGAGTATCGTGAGCAGTTGCTCAAGATTGCTCATGATATTCCCTTGTCTGGTCTTCTGGGAATCACGGACACTATTCAGCGGTTGGCCCAGAATTTCTATTGGCCCAACTTTATCCAGCAGGTGAAGGAGTATTGCAGGTCTTGTCACCAGTACCAAGAAATAGGGAAGGCAGGTAAGAAAACACAAGCCACCCTAATTCCATTGCCCATAGTGGAGGAGCCATTCCAGACAGTGGGAATGGATATTGTGGGGCCTTTAAATACCCCCAGTTCCTTCGGGAACAGGTTCATCCTGACTGTGGTGGATTATGCCACCAGGTACCCCGAGGTAGCCGCCCTATCCTCACTGAGGACAGACAAAATGGAAGATGACTTACTTGGGATTTTCTCCTGTGCTGGGTTTCCGCAGGAGGTTGTCACCAGTCAAGGGGGTTCCTTCATGTTGGACCTGTTGAAATGTTTGTGGGAGAAATGTAGGGTGGTGCAGAGATGCATAACACCGTATCACCCACAAGCCAATGGGCTTATGCAAAGATTTAATGGTACCCTGAAGTCAATGCTCCAAGTGTTTTCTGAACAGCATGGGAGGGACTGGGATAAATACCTTTCCCACCTGCTGTTTGCCTACAGGATGGTGCCCCAAGCATCGACAGGATTTTCCCTCTTCGAGCTCTTATATAAACGCCGGGTACGTGGGCCCCTAGACTTGATCCGGGAGGACTGGGAAGGCAAGCACGCCACTCAGGGAACTCCCATAGTGGATTACATCCTTAGGCTTAGGGAAAGGCTGAAGGAGCTTATGGGGACAGCCCAGAGCAACCTGGCAGCTGCCCAACAGAAACACAAACTGTGGTACTGTATGACTGCAGAGCCAGAGCTCACTCGTACATGGTGGGTCAGGAAATCATGGTCCTTATTCTGGTCTGGAAAGACAAGCTGCAGACTGAGTAGGCAGGACCGTACAAAGTAGTTAGGAAGGTACATGACTTGAACTATATTATAGAGTTACCTGACAGAAGACAGACAGAAAGCATGTATCATGTCAACATGATGAAGCCATATGCTAGTAGGGCTGACATGGTGTTTGCAGTATGTAGTCCTGGGGAGAGGACGGATAAAGGAGACCTCCTTCTGGACTTGCTGGAAGAAAGCAAGCAGGAGTCCTCTGTGGAAGCAGTAAAATTGTCTCCCCAGGTGGCCCTGGACAAGATCCAGGAAGTAAGGGAGGTTTTAGCAGACTTTGCCCCATTGTTTAGCGCCAAGCCTGGACTAACCCCCTTAGCGACACATGATGTGGAGACAGGGACACAGACTCCCATACGGTGGACAGCACATTGGGTGTCGAAGGCTGTCCAAAAGGACATTAGGAGGGAGGTGCAGGAAATGCTGGATTTAGGGGCAATCCGGAGATCCCACAGCCCCTGGGCCTCACTCGTAGTCCTTGTGCCCAAGCCAGATGGCTCTACTCATTTCTGTGTGGACTATCATGGACTGAATGCAGTCACAAAGTCAGACACCCACCCGATGCCCTGGATGGACAAACTCCTGGACAGGTTGGGAGGGGCAACCTACCTTACGACTATTGACCTGACAAAGGGGTATTGGCAGGTCAAGTTAACTGACAGATCTAGGGAGAGGTCAGCCTCCATCACTCCAATAGGCTTATATGAATTTAAAGTAATGCCTTTTTGAATGAAGAATGCCCTGGCCATTTTCCAAAGGTCGGTGAACCAAGTGTTAAATGGTGCTGAGGAGTATGCCTTGGTGTACCTGGATGACATGACCATCTTTAGTGCCAGCTGGGAGGAACACCTGTTCCACCTTAGGAAAGTTCTGGGCAGGATGCAGAGGGCCAGGCTCACTGTCAAAGCTGAGAAGTGCCAGGTAACCATGGCTGACGTGGCATACCTTGAGCACATTGTAGGCCAGGGACAGCTCCGTCCTAACCAAGTAAAAACAGAGGTGATTAAGGCATGGCCCAGACCAGAAATGCAGAAGCAGGTCAGGAGTTTTCTAGAGACAGCAGGATACTATAGGAAATGTGTACCCAATTACAGTGCCCTGGCTGCTCCCCTATCTGACCTGGTAAAGAAAAGGATGCCTAAGAAAATTACCTGGGAACCAGCCTGTGAAAAAGCCTTTAGCAGACTGAAGAAGGCACTGTGCAGTGCTCCTGTATTGACATGTCCTGACTATAGCAGACCCTTTACAGTTCAGACTGATGCCTCAGACGTTGGTATTGGGGCAGTATTGAGTCAGACATCCAACCAAGGGAAAGACCACCCTGTAGTGTACCTGAGTAAAAAGTTACTTCCTAGGGAGCAGACATACTCTACTGTGGAAAAAAGAGGGTCTTGCCATAGTGTGTGCCCTAAAGAAGTTAGAGCTGTACTTATATGGGCAGTATTTTGTGGTACAAACTGACCACAACCCCCTGGTTTGGCTGACGTAAATGGGAGAAACAGATGGTATACTGTTAAGATGGAGTCTTGCTTTACAAGGCTATGACATGAGAATCTTACATAGGGCTGGAGCAACCAATCAGAACAGCGATGGCCTTTCATGTTTTTATGAGGAGTGAACTGATTTGGGAAGCTCATCCCATGCAGGGGACAGAGCCCCCAAATTCAGTCTAAGTGGGGAGGATTGTGACACTTGGCCAGCTGGTTATGATTGCTACATGATATTTCTAATATAAAAATATAGTGTGTGACTGTCACAGTGCTTCAATGAGTTCCCACCCAACCAGGTTTCACTAAAACTACAGGATGTATAACTAAACAGGAGGGCTCTGTAATGTAATTAGCTTCCAGGATAAACTACATTTTATGACCTGTTGCTTCTCTGAAGTGGAAATGAAATGGGACTTTATGAGTCTGCCAGAGGATGAAAATCATAAACATTTTATGACATCTTATAGGAAAAACATGCTATCCCACTATGGTGTTAAAAAGCTGTAAAACCCCTTTGATGTCCTTGGAAACAGGAAACCACACAAGATCAAAGAGTCATATTTGGGAAATTAGTTGTTGCTGATGTCACCTTACTTAATATACCTCCTGATAGGACATACTGTTTGTATATTTTTTATATTCAACGAGGAGGAGCTAAATGACATCATAGAAGGGGTGTGTGTGAGAGACAGAGACAATTAAACCAGGACTTGTGCCTGATCTTTGTAACGTTCCTTTTTGGACTCCTAAGAAACAAGATCTCAAATCTTACTAAGGCACTGGTAGATAGAAAAAGATTAGCTAGAAAAAGTCTAACTGTATGTTGGTAGGAGTTTGTACTTTTCCTTGTTTTCTTTTAAATGATTGTATGCTTTGTGATATAGTGTTCTTTGTTTACATTTTACATATTTTTATCCATTTAAGTAAACCTTTTATTCCAAATACTGCCTGGCTCTTCCAAGTCCTTTCTTTTGCATGTGATGTATTGAGGGTTAAGATTTGACAGAACTGTTCATAAGCTTTATGGTGTTACCAAACTGAAAAGGTAAGAATATACCTAAGGTCTTGTATAGGGTTTTAAGGGTTCATTTTGGATACACAGAAACATAGAAGTTGATAGCAGATGAGGACCACAAGGCCCATCCAGTCTGCCCACTTCTTTTTTCTACCTTATGAATGTGCCATCGGCCTTTGCTCTGTCAATGGCCTATCTATTCATGCTCATCTGTATTGCTCCCTTATGCCTATCCCATGCCTGTTTGAAGCCCTGCACTGTATTCATATCCACTACTTCCTGAGGTAGGCCGTTCCATGCATCCACCACCCGGTCTGTGAAAAAGAACTTCCTCTCATTACCCCTTAATCGGCCTCCCTCTAATCTCATGTTCTCATGTAATCTCTTGTCCTGCTATTTTTCTTATATTGAAACATGTTAGACTCTTTCACCTTGTTAATGCCCTTAAGGTGTTTGAATGTTTTGCTCATATCACCTGTCTCCCTCCTTTGCTCTAGGATATACATATTGAGCTCCGTTAATCTGTCCTCATATGTTTTCTGATGCAGTCCCTGCACCATTTTGATTGCCCTTCTCTGGACTGCCTCAATTTGGTTAATGTTCTTGTGAAGGTGTAGCCTCCAGTACTGCATGCAGTACTCCAGATGGGGCCTAACCAGCATCTTGTAAAGAGGGATTATTACCTCCTTCTTCCGACTTGTGATACCCCTACTAATACACCCTAACATCCCCCTAGCCTTACCTACTGCTTTAGTCATCTGCTTGGATGATTTCAGGTCATCGGTGATGATGACGCCCAAGTCTCTTTCTTCTCTTGTGACTACCAGCAACTCCCCTCCCAGCCTCTAGGTGGCTTCAGGGTTTCTCTTCCCTATGTGCATGCCTGGTTAGGTACCCTTAGGCGAAAGATATCTGGCATCCCCCGAAAGAGCAGATTATCTGAGCCTGTACATTTGGGTATGCTAGCATAAGGTTCACAGTTTGAATCCCCCCAGAACTTGAGACCAAAGGTGATTCGGACCCACAAGCAGAAGGGAGGGTTACCCAGTTCTGTTACCTGTTCACACTACTGCACTCGGAGGTTGAAACTGTGGGAGCAGAGGGCCATACCTCCTGAGTGTGGTTTGTGAGACTGACCAGAACCATGGACGACAGACTAGGAGAGAAGCTGCTGCCTGGACTGGACCTGGGAGCTCAGAGGAAGGCCAAGCCTGAAGATGATGAAGAGATGCAAGAGGGCATGGAATAATCGATGGAACTGCCTCCTCCTGAAGATGCTCCACTTGAGGATGCATGGGGAGTTGTTGAAATGGCTCTACATAAAACAGGTGCAGATGGAAAGACATGGAGACATTGAGCAGAGAGATAGAGACATTGAGCAAAGAAGTCGAGATGCTAAATGGGCGGCTACCATGAGGGTCTTGCAAGCCATCAATGCAGGGAAAACAGAAAGAGCCAGTAGCCCAAAAGACATTCAACTGTCTAAACCTTTGGACAGTGATGACACTGAGGCCTACCTCACAACGTTTGAGAGGGTCGCTCGAACATGCGCATGGCCAAGGGAACAGTGGATTGTTTGACTGGCATTGCACCTGACAGGCAGTACCCAACCGGTTTATAGCCACATGGACTCGCGAGAGGCAGAGGACTATGACCATGTGAAGCAGGAGATCCTCAGGCACTATTACATAAGCACTGAAACCTATCACCAGAGGTTTAGATTTCTTAAAATGCAGTCACTGGATACCCCCCCCCAAGAGACTCATGTTCGTCTCAAGGAGCTCTGCTACAAATGGTTACAACCAGAGAACAAGAGCAAGGACCAACTTCTGGAGGCGGTGATTATTGAACAGTTTATTAAAATTTTATTTCAGGATGTACAACTTTGGGTTCTGGAGCATAGGCCAGATTCTGCTGATAAAACCATCACGTTGGCAGAAGACTGCCTGCCAGTCCAACCATCCAGACTCAGAGGGTTCCAAGAGACATCAGCACCTGTGACCACCAGTAATCTGGTACGGAACCCTTTTACTTATAAACTGTCAAATCCAGCCCCAGAGAAACAAGACTGGAGAGCAGAGGGGGGGGGGGCACATTCCAGTAGCTGAGATTGTATGTCATGGGTGCCAAAAAAGGGACATTTTCTTGTATTGATGCAACTAAATCTATTAACAGTACTGACTGGGGCATACTGCAGGCTAAAGATGCTAATATTGCCAAAATATTACAATATGTTAAGATTAAGGAGGTGGTACATGTGTTTTATTTTTTTGATGAAAAACCTACAAAGGAGGAGTTGAGGTGGAAAATGGATACAAAGCTGTGTTTGGGTAACACCTAGAGTATCTGCCCTCAAGTGTCTGTATCAGTAGCAAGTGAAATGAATGAATCAAGAAATATAGTGGGTTTGTGAAGAGGGGTTGAACCTAAGACGGGGCCCCTGCTTAAAACTGACATGTCTGGTGGGGTTGGAGCAAGTAATTACTCACCCAGAGAAAGTCTCTCTATGGTACTGGACTTTACAGCCATCCAGATTTTTGGTTAAGAAATATGACAGACTTTCCCTAAAAGGAGATGGGACGGTACCGTTAGTCTCAGTTGAGAAATGTGTTAATGCCTCAGGGTAAAGAATGATGATATCCACTGTGTTTATGATAGAATGTTTATCATTAATAGGGACCCTGAGACAGAGCTTCTGAAGATGGATGGGTAGAAGCTCCATCCCTTCCTGGGACAGGAAGGTAGTAAGCAGTCTGCAATAACTGCTTCCCTCTTAAGGTGGGGGATATGTGACAGGGATCTCCTGCCACTCTTGAGGACTGACCTTTTCTTAAATCTGTTGCAAAAGTTCTTCTATTTCTTAGCCTAATCTATTCTTTACAATTTCTAGTCCATAAGGTTGGCCACTTATGGGCACCCCCCATTCCCTTTCTTGATTATGCTATAGTGTCCTCTTTAATTTTCCCTTTCTCTTTCAGGTCCTTGTACAGGGAGTTTATTGTTTTGACCTCTGAGCTGATATTAAACAACAGGCTGTGTTCCTCATTGTTGGATTTAGTATGGAAAACAAAAGAAGTGAGCACTCGGGAACAAGGAATGTTTAAATACAAGCGCCTTTAATCCACGAAAATTCCAGGACCCCAAATTGGAGTAAAGACACTTGCATTTAAACATTCCTTGTTCCTGAGTGCTCACTTCTTTTGTTTTCTGTATTCAATTTGAGGATTGCACCTTACGCTGTGAGCACCCACTCGAGGTATTGTGCTGTCTGACTTTCGGATTGTTTTGGATTTAGTATGCAATGGCACTAGGTGTTTTTGATAATGGTAAAAAGTTACTAGGGGGTTGCATGATAAAAATTAAGTTAGTTGTGCTATTTAAAATGCATGCAAATTGCTGTAAATTGAACAAGTCTGAAATGTCATGGTGATTTGCATATATCCCATGATGCTTTGCATTATGGAAGTATGTGTGATGTTGTGTTTCTTTGAAACTTGGTATATTGTCAGTGCCCTTTGGGGTAACCATTGTTTCAGTGCTTCTGCACTGAGATTCTTTGTCTTTCGCTTTTTTTTTTTTATTTGAGCCCCCACCACCCAAGCAAACAAGGCCTGCATAGGGGAGGCTAAATCTCAACCGATAATTTAGATCAGAGATCAGTGAGTGAGTAGGTGCTGACTAAGTATAGAGGAAAGACTTGCATAGTCTGTTGCTACAAACTGATGTACTGAAGAAGGGATATGCCATTGCTGATGGTTATCTCTTCTGCATTTTGAATAAACATCACACAGATTGTGTGTTGAACTTCAAGGTGTCTGGTCCATCTGTTATCCCACAACCCCCTCCACAAGTCTGCCAGCAGAAGTGGCTCAGGTGAAAACAGTTGGGGGGGTCTTTAAACATGCATGGGATAGATATAGAGGTGTACAGTATTATTATTTTTTTTATATAGCACACTAAGCTGAAAGTGTTTTTACAGGAGCAACCTGGGAGCACAAGGAGGTTAAGTGACTTGCTCAGGGTCACACAGTAGGCAAGTGGAAGCTGTGGAATTCAAACCCAGGTCTGGTCTGCTGGATGTCACCAGATTTGCAGCTCAGAGCCTTAGACCACTGTGCTACACTGCCTCCTTATTAGAAAACAGGCAGGGAGGAGGGAGGGTCACCGGACACTAGCTGGGGGGCTGCGGAAACAGATTAGGCAGAGAACATCTGGGCAGACTGAGTGGTTCAAAAGCATCCTTTTTTCCTCATAAAATTCTGTTTCTATAATGGAGGATTGTGCATTTGTTGAACTGCTGTTCTACTTCGGGGGAAGGGGTGCAGCGCAATCTGCCCCTTGATTGACACCTGGATGATGTCAGGTGACAGCTCAGCAGAAGGGAATTGGACATGCGAAGGGCCAGCATCGGACACAGGTTACATTATTATGCATCATCGGACCCTTGAGGAGAAAACCAGGTGGAAAAACTGCCAGCTGTGCAGGGTGATGTCTGACCTCTCATAGGCCCTGCACAGACTATCATGGCACTTCACTCTCTACAACACCAGGGATCCAGAGCCTGGGGGAGGGGGGGCCCTCGAAAATAAGTCCCAGCCAGGGGACCACTGTTTACACAGAGGAAAGTGGTGGTAAGCCCAAGGAGAAGGCAGGCGACAGGCCTGGGGGTTAAAGGCTGAGGAGATAAAAACATTTAAAAAAATGAATTAAAAAAATGTAAAAATCCTCCCTCCGAATATGCTCATTTCCAGGGCACCTGTGCATAAAACCCTCTTTACAGAATTAGGCTGTCTCATGAGCCTGGAAAGGGAGCTCTGATTGGGCTCTGACTGGTTGATAGTAATTCCTGTATCTATAATTGTCTTGGAAAAGTAGTTAGCAGTACCGACCCATTGGCATGGTGGTAGCACTGCAGCTTGAGTCACTGGCAGTCCAGGTTTGGGAATGAACCTGGGCTATTGGGGACTGACTGAGTGAGGAGAATCAAGTGTCCCAGTGGGTGCTCTCCTCCTCCAGGGAGGAAGGGCTGCATACCCTTACTGTGTTTATTTATTTGACATGATAACATACAGTGATACAAGGATAATATTGTTTACGGATGTGATCCGAAGGAAGGGTAGAGATAAGGGAGAGGAGATGAACAATGATATATACTGTAGTGCACTATGCACCCAAACAAGTCATACAAGGTCCAGATACAATGTTTACAGGCAATGTAGTGCAATTTATGATAAATCTATGATGTGCATACAACAACACAAGTTTTGCAAAACAAATCCCTAGAAGGAGCAAGGACAGAGCAGATCGCCATGGACAACTTCCATACCACTAGGGCCACAGTGGCAGTCATGGACCAAGCGCCTTGTACTAGCCCAGCTCTCCCACTTCCTTGACTCCATCTCCTTCTTCACTCCTTACCAGGCTGGGTTTAGAAAAAATCACTCCACCATCACCTCTCTCCTCCGTCTCACCGACACCATCCTCACGGGCGTGGATAAAGGGGAGATAACTGCGGCTATCTTCGTCGACCTGGCTAAGGCTTTCAACACAGTCTCTCATGCTCTGTTACTGTCCAAACTCACCCAAGTTGGACTAACTGAGCCTGTCACCAATTGCTTCCAGTCGTACTTGGCAGGCAGGTCCCAGTCAGTGCAAATTGGCTTGGCCATCTCCACCTCACTCCCTGTTACCACCGGGGTTCCCCAAGGATCTGTCCTAGGCCACCTGTTGTTTTCTATCTTCCTCAATGATATTCCTGCAGCCTGCTCTCATACATCAGTCCACATGTATGCAGACGACATGATGCTGTATGCCTCTGGGTCATCCCCCTCCGCCGTGGCAGCCTGCCTGCAGCGGGATTTTGACTCTGTCCAATGCTGGTTCCATTCAAATCAGCTATTTCTGAACCCCAAAAAAACTGTCTCCCTAACATTCAGCACTCAGGCCAAACTGTCCCATCTCCCAGTCTCACCCAACATTCCACACATTAGAAGGCTCCCCCCTGGAGGTTTGCACTTCCTACAGATAACTCGGGGTCTGGTTAGACCAGCATCTTGACTTCACTACGCATATTGACACTATTCATAAGAAGCTACACCCCATGTTAGGTGCATTATACCATAATAAAAGTTGCATTCCCCTGCCCACGTGCATGGCTATCGTACAAAAGATGATCCTCCCAATAATGGACTACAGGGATGTAGTCTACCGTGTAGCCCCTAAATCCTCCCTGACCAGACTAGACCCTCTCTTCAACTCATTCTGCCGTTTCTCCCTGGACTGCCCTCCCAGTACACATCACTGCGACTAGCATTCCTTAGATCTCCCTTCTCACCACAATTGGAGATTGGTACACTGTGCTAGAACCACTGCAAAATTCTGGTCGCAGTCCCTCCCCTCCTACCTTGCAACCACCCTTAATGTTCTTCCCCCTCCAGCCTACTCACTCAGGAACATTGATTCTCGGCTATTTCACATCCCCCACAGGTCCACCAGGTCTGGACAGGCTGCGTTCAGCTTCTGGATGCCTAAGTTATGGAACTCCCTGTCGGCTGATATTAGACATGCCACCAGCACGCCGCACCGCAATGCTGTAATCAAGACTCAGTTCTCCACTACTTGCTCATGCGTTCCACCCCGCTGAAGCCCTTGCAACCTTGATGGCAGCTGTTTATTGTCTTTGCTAATTTTTATCCTGCTTTTGACAACCCTGATTATTGTTATGATGTTGGTTGCTTTGTAATTATGTGCGTATAGCTACCTTACCTATACTACCCTGTCTGCATATTACTATATATTTATAAGGATTTGCCTACTCTGTTGCGACTCTATTTGAATTATGTACATGTGTAACTTCTACTAACACTGTATCCTGCCTATCCCCTATACCCCCAGGACGCATCTGGAATCGAGCTGTACACTGCTCAGTATGCCTTCCTGGTAAAACTCTTATATAAATAAGTAAATAAATAAATAAGATGCGATGTAGAGTCCAGTGACTCACAGGTGGTTAGGAAGAGGAAGTGTCACAGAGGGTCCAGGAAGGGGGTCTCTATCCAGGGCATATCTAACATAGAAACATAGACATTAATGGCAAATAAGGACCGCAAGACCCATCCAGTCTGCCCATTTTTTCTACCTTAGGAATGCGCCTCAGACCTTTACTCTGTCAATGACCTATCTATTCATACTCATGTGTATTGCTCCCTTATGCCTATCCCATGCATGTTTCAAGTCCTGCACTGTATTCATATCCACCACTTCCTGAGGTAGGCTGTTCCATGCATTCACCACCCTTTCTGTGAAAAAGAACTTACTCACGTTACCCCTTAATCAGTCTCCATCTAATCGTATGCTGTGTCCTCTTGTCCTGCTGTTTTTCTTGTATTGAAACATGTTAGACTCTTTCACCTTGTTAATGCCCTTAAGATGTTTGAATGTTCCAAACATATCACCTCTCTCCCTCCTTTGCTCTAGGGTATACATATTGAGCTCCGTTAATCTGTCCTCATATGTTTTCTGATGCAGTCCCTGTAACATTTTGGTTGCTCTTCTCTGGACTGTCTCCATTTTGCTGATGTCCTTGTGCAGGTGCTGCCTCCGGTACCGCACACAGTACTCCAGATGGGGCCTAAACAGTGTCTAGTAAAGAGGGATTATTACCTCCCTCTTATGACTTGCAATACCCCTACTAATACACCCCAACATCTCCCTAGCCTTACCTACTGCTTTAGTGGTCTGCTTGGATGATTTCAGGTTAGCGGTGATGATGATGCTCAAGTCTCTTTCTTCCCTTGTGACTGCCAGTAACTCCCCTCCCAGCCTATAGGTGGCTTCAGGTTTCTCTTCCCTATGTGCATGATCTTGCATTTCTTTGCATTAAACCCCTGTTGCCACTCTTTCGACCATTTTGCTAGTTTATCCAGATCTCTTCTCATTCTGCCCACCCCATCTGGATCATCTAATCTGTTGCAGATCTTGGTGTCATCTACAAACAGACAAACCTTACCCTCCAGTCCATCTGCAATGTCACTGATGAAGACATTGAAGAGGACTGGCCCCAGGATTGATCCCTGAGGTACCCCACTTGTGACTTGCATCTCTTCTGACTGTATACCGTTTACTACCACTTTCTGTTTTCTGCCTGTCAACCAGTTTGCCACCAAGTTGACCAACATGACCACTCTGAGCCTACCCAGCTTATTAATCAATCTTCTATGTAGAACAGTATTGAAAGCTTTGCTGAAGTCAAAGTAGGAGGCAGGATAGCGCAGTGGTCTAAGGCTCTGAGCTGCAAATCTGGTGACATCCAGCAGACCAGACCTGGGTTTGAATCCCACAGCTTCCACTTGCATACTGTGTGACCCTGAGCAAGTCACTTAACCTCCTTGTGCTCCCAGGTCGCTCCTGTAAAAAAACTTTCAGCTTAGTGTGCTATACCTGGTTAAACAACCAAATAAAAAAAAAGGTATGTGACATCAACTGGTCCACCACTCTGGTTAACCAGTCAAAGAAATCTATGAGATTAGTTTGACAGGACCTTCCTTTTGTAAACCCATGCTGTCTTGGATCCTGTGCTCCTATGGATTCCAGGTGTTGCACTATTAAGGAGTGTCTCCATTATCTTGCCCACTACTGAGGTAAGACTGACTGGTCTGTAGTTCCTTGCCTCCTCCCTGCTACTACTCTTGTGGAGCGGACCACATGAGCCATTCTCCAGTGTTCTGGGACCTCTCCTGTGCTCAGAGACTCACTAAACAGTTTTGATAATGGCTCTGCTAGTTCCACCCTTAGCTCCTTTAGTACCCTTGGACGTATGCCATCAGGTCCCATTGCCTTGTCCACCCTGAGCTTAGCGAGCTCTTGTAGGACTCTTTCTTTTGAGAAGGGACTAGTGCACACCTCCCTCCCCCTGTGTCCATGGTGCTGAGCTGTGGGCCTTGCCCTACCTTCTCTTCTGTAAATACTGAGCAGACGTATCTATTTAGGATAGATGCTTTTACATGATCCTCATCCTCACATACCCCCTTATCCCCTTTGATCTTAGCAATACCCCCTCTGGACTTTCTCCTTTCACTAATGTATCTATAGAAAGTCTTGTCACCTTCTTTTACTATTTGTGCTTGTGTTTCCTCTTTTTGGGCCTTTGCCTGCCTTACTGCCTTCCCTGCTTCTCTTAGAGAAGTTTGGTATGCCTCCCCATCTTCATCCTGCTGCATTCCCTTATATTTCCTGAAGGCCAGCCTTTTGGCCTTGACCTTTTCTGCTACTGTTTTTGAGAACCAAAGTGGTTTCCTCCTTCTTTTGTACTTCCTTTTCTCTCTAACACAATGGGATGTTGCTTCAAGTATTGCATCCTTAATGCTTGCCCACTTTACCTTTACCTCATCACCTGTATTTCTTTTTGCCAAAGTTAGCTTAACTCTGTTGTCCATCTTATCAAAGTCAGCTCCTCTGAATTCCCATATTTTTGCCTTGGAATGGGATGATTTAGTTCTAGTGGCCAACCTGAACCATATCATGTGATGGTCACTGGCCCCCAGGTGACCTTCTACCTGGAGATCTGTGATCCTTTCCCCATTTGTCAGTACTAGATCTAGGATAGCCCTGTCTCGTGTGGGTTGTTGTACCAGTTGTTTGAGGCCCTCCCCCTGCAGGGAATCCACTATGTGTCTAGTTCTGGCAGATGTTCCTGCTGGTATTGACCAATCTGTATTTGGCATGTTGAAGTCACTCATTATCAGAACCTCCCCTTTAGCTGCCATGTTTTGTATATCTTCTAACAGTAATGTATCTATGTCCTCCCCCTGGTCTGGAGGCCTGTAGATGACCCCAGTTTGTATGGCTGTCCCATTTCCTGTCTGCAGGGTGACCCACAGTTCTTCTGGCTCCTTATGTGTATTCTGAATTTCAGTAGCTTTGAAATTTTCATTGCCATACAGGACCACTCCACCCCTCCCCTCCTTTTTGCACCTTGGTCTCTTCTGAACAGTACATAGCCAGGTACTGAAGTCTCCCAAGTGGAACCCTGTGTTGGCCCACTTCACAAGGGGCACAACTGCCTCCATAGCAGCTGCAAGGGATATGCCTTTACTGAAAATCTGTAAGGCAACTACCTGGAAAACTGTTCACACATCTGTCCAACACTACAACCTGGATACCCAGGCCAGGAGTAATGCAAGGTTTGGCACAGTAGTACTGCAGAGTCTCTTTCCTAAATAGGTTCAGTATCCACCTCTAAAGACACTGCTGGGGTAGTCTGCATATGTCACAATACAGTAAGATTTCCTGGGGTTAGAAGAAAACATTGTTTCTTCCTAAGGAATTTTACTGTATTCTGAGCTCCCACCCTTCCTCCCCTACTAGAACCTGAGGGCACTACACTATAGCTCTGATTACTGTGGTGGACTCCTGGCTGTTTTTTTTTTCCTTGGGCCATCTGTGACTTGAGTCTTAGAGATGAATGCCTGCTTGTTTCAAAGATGGGGGATGTTCATGGGTAGGTGGATTGTTAGTTTTTTTCTCATTAAAGTTAATTATTAGATAGTATGATTGAGACCTTTAAGTATGTAAAGTGGATAAACAAGGTGGACACTGAGGGGGATACTCAGGCTGAGGAGGGGGAAGAACATGAGAAGTCCTTAGATTGGAGGGGGAAGATTTAGGACAGAAATGAGGAGATACTTTTTCACGGAGAGGATTGTGGCTGAATGGAATGCTCTACCGGAGGAGGTGGTAGCCTGTGAAATAGTGAGTAGTTTCAAAAGGGGATGGAACAAGGTGGGGGGTGACTGGGAAGGGGAGGGGGTGGGGCAGCTGCAAGGTGAGGGTGCTAGCTGCACACTCGAGCAGACTTTAGAGACCAGGTGGCCTATTTCTGATGGCAAATTCATATGTTCATATAAATAGTTTCCTATGCACGCTTTGTTAGAATCTGATGGTTAGAAGGTTGGTTATCAGAGACAGTGGTTTGAAAACTGAGCTCAAGACTAGCATGCTATCATTTGCATAGGTTCTATTAACCATTTCAGCTCTGGGGTAGTACTATGGTGGTACCATACTGCATATGTCAGAATACAGTAAGATTCCCTTGGAAGAAACAAGATTACTATGGTAAATAATGTTTTCTCACATTCAGGAAGAAATTAAAGCCACAGAAATGCATGGATCCCCTGGGGAGAGCAAATCACTGTGGCTAACATCTGATGAATGAAAAGGGACACCCTTCAAAATCAGTGTCATTTACAGGCCCCTAAATCAAGGGGAAAAAGGGGACAAAGACCTCATAGAGGAAATCTACAAAATGACTGATAAAGGAGAAGTGGCACTGGTGGGGGATTTCAGCCTCCCAGATGAAAAAATTACTCACCTTAGTAATGTTGTTTCTTCTAATGGAGTCTTGCTATATTATGACAATTGCAGTTTGTCCCACCATTAGAACTGCTCCGGAGGTGAAAGAGTTAACTTCCATGCCAGGCATGGAACTTGGAGCGCAAGCTCGGTTAGAAAAGCTCTGTCTGGATTATTTCAAACTGAAACTGTCAGATCTTTATGAGCAAAACTCACTAAGGTTCTGTGTGGAAGCTGTAACCTACACTAGCCAACTGGCTACTTAAATATTGACACATGTTCCTGGTCCCAACACCAAGACTCAAGTCAGGGGACCAGAAAATAAGATAAGATAAGATAAGATAAGATAAAATAAAACACAACACCCAAACACCCCAAAAAGAAGGGGTGGAAAACATAAAATGGCATCAACAAGTGCCAACACTGGACTGCCCACCCCATACCCAAAGTAGAAGTTCTGAGAGGGGCAGGCTGGTGGGGAGGTCATAATATAGCAAGACTCCATTAGAAGAAACAACATTACTAAGGTGAGTAATTTTTTCTTCAAACAACATGAAGTCTTGCTATATTATGACAATTGCAGACTACACAGCAGTACCTCCATGGAGGAGGGACAGAACCTACTTAGGAAATAGGCTCTGAAGCACAGCTGTGCCAAACCGAGCATCCTCCTGGCCTGGATATCCAGGGAGTAATGCTTGTTGAAAGTGTGTACTGTTTTCCAAGTAGCTGCTTGACATATCTCTAAGATAGGGATGTCTCTGGCAGCAGCTAGAGACGCAGCTGTACCTCTGGTAGAGTGAGCCCTCAGGCCTGAAGGGGGAACCTTACCCAGTTTTTGATAGCAAAACTGGATACAAGAGACAATACACCTGGCAATGGATCTCTTAGTGGCAGGTTTCCCTTTCCCAACCTCACCATAAGTGAGAAATAGTTGGAGGGAGTCAAACCTGTGACCCTTGGTACGCTCTATGTAGTAACTTAGGGCCCTCTTAACATCTAAGCTGTGCAACCTCCTCTCACCAGAGGAGGAATGGTCAGTGAAGAACACTGGAAGAGAAATGGATTGATTAAGGTGGAAATCTGAAACCACCTTAGACAAAAACTTCCTGTTAGTCCTGAGCACTACCTTATCCCTGTGAAAGGAAATAAAGTCAGTCTCCACTGACAAAGCTTGTAACTCACTTATGCGCCCGGCAGAAGTGATGGCTACTAGAAACACAGTTTTCCAAGTCAAGTATTTAAGCTCTGCCGAAGACAGAGGTTCAAAGGGGGGTTGCATCAGCTGAGCAATGCAAACATTAAGATCCCAGGCAGGGGCAGGGTCCCTGAATGGTGGATTAATATGAAGCAATCCCTTGAAAAACTTGGAAAATACAGGGTGAGCGGAAAGAGAAGAGGGCTTCCCTGCTGAAATAAAAGCAGAGACAGCTGCCAAATGCACTTTCAGGGTAGCTGGTCTCAGTCCCAAAGAATTAAGATGGACCATACAGTCCAAAACAGTGGGCAAATCAGCAGATTCCGGGGAAATATGCTTCCCAGAACACCATATGGAAAACCTTTTCCATTTAGAGTTATAAGTAGCCCTAGTGGAAGGCTTCCTAGAAGCTTTCAAGATTTCGAGAACACCTTGAGAAAGGTGTAGGTCAGCAAACTCTAACTCCTCAAGAGCCAGGCCTTGAGGTTGAGGGATTTGAGATTCGGATACCAAACTCTCCCCTGGGCACAGATTAACAGGTTGTGGTTCCTGGGGAGACACAGGGGAAGATGGACTGCTAAGGACAGAAGGAGTGGGTACCAGGGCTGCCTGGCCCAGTCTGGAGCAATCAGAATCATCTTGCAGGACTGAGATCTGATTTTGACTAACACCTTGAACAGGAGAGGGAAGGGGGGAAAGGCATAGAGAAACTTCCCTTCCCAATCGAGGAGAAAGGCATCCAGGGGGACTGAGCCCAACACTGGGGGCCTGCAACAAAACAGTGGAAGCTGATGATTGTCTGGGGCTGCAAAAAGATCTATCTGAGGGGTACCCCATCTGGCAAAAACTATTCCCAGTACTTGGGGATCCAGTGACCATTCGTGATGGCCCTGGGAAATCCTGCTGAGAGCATCTGCCAGGACATTGTCCTTGCCTGGGAGGTGAACTGCTATGAGGGAAGTGTTCAGGGAATAAGCCAGAGACCACAACTTCATTGCCTCGGTGCGCAAGGCCGAAGACCGAGTGCCCCCTTGTTTGTTGATGTACCACATTGTAGTGGTGTTGTCTGTTCTGACCTGTACCACTTTGTTCTGAACAGATGCAGAAAAACCTGAAGTGCTAGAAAACAGCTCTGAGTTCCAACATATTGATGTGGAGCAGAGATTCCTGAGGGGACCACAATCCCTGGGTGGAGAGGTCGCCCATGTGAGCTCCCCATCCCAAAAGGGACGCATCTGTAGTAAGGGTCAAGGAGTGAGATAGAGGGATGAAGGGAACCCCCTGTCTCAGATTGCTCTGATCCTGCCACCACTGAAGGGCCTGGATTAGGGTTCGAGTCACTGGGATCAACTTGGATAGGGGATCTTTTCTTTGAGACCAAAAGGCTCTCAAATGGAACTGAATGTCCCTCATCTGAAATCTTGCTCCTTGCACTACAGCTGTGTTAGCACCCATGTGTCCTAGGAGCTGTAGAAAATGCCTTGCTGGTCGAGAGACCTGCAGAGTGAAGGAGAAGGCCAGGGCCACCAGGGTCCTTACCCTTTCTAGGGGAAGGAAGGCTCTGGCCTGCTTTGTGTCTAGTTCTGCACCTATAAAGGTGAGTACCTGGACAGGTTCCAGAACTGACTTTGGAAGATTGAGAAGAAAGCCCAGAGAGGTAAGCAGCTGCTGGGTAACTTGCAGGTGTGATTTGACCTGGTCTGGAGACTGACCCACAATGAGCCAGTCGTCTAGGTAGGAAAGATGGCAATCTTTGCCTTCTTAACTGAGCAACTGCTACTGCCAGGCATTTTGTGAATACCCTTGGGGCAGAGGTAAGGCTGAAGGGCATTGCTCTGAACTGGTAATGGCCTGAGGGCAGTTCGAATCTGAGGTACTTCTGGTGGGAGCTTCTGATAAGAACATGGAAGTAGGCATCCTTGAGGTCCAGGGAAGCTAGCCAGTCCCCTGGCCTTAGGGAGGGTAAAATGATTCCCAGAGTCACCATTTTGAATTTTGGTTTTAAAAGGTGCTTGTTCAGATATCTTAGGTCCAGGATGGGCCGCCATTCTCCTGTCTTTTTTGGGGTAAGGAAGTGCCTGGAGTACAGACCCTTTCCCTGGTGTAGGGGAGAAACCCTTTCTACAGCTCTGAGAGCCAGGAGGGTTGAGACTTCTGTTTCCAAGCAAAAGTCTCTAGAGGATTTGCAGGTGGAAAAGATCTGATTCTCATCTTTGGAAATTTTTGAAGCTGAGAACTAGACCCTGGCTTACTACTTCCAGGACCCACTTGTCTGATGTTAAAGACTCCCAGTCCTGGGCCGAAGTAAGCCAGCCTGCCCCTACAAGTAATGGAGGAACCACCCTGGGCATCCCATCAGGGTGCCTGTTTGGCAGGGCTTTAGGCTGAGGGAGGGAGCAGGCCTGCTTGCACCCGCTCTGCCTCTCCCTCTGAAGAACCTCCTGAGCATAAGCCAAGAGGAGGCCTGGTTTGCAAAAGGCCTGTGAAAAGGCCTGCCTCTACCCCTGGGGGCTGCTCTGAAGAGTGGCTTGCTGCCTTGGCTTGTGCACCTATAAGTGGTTCTATATTCATCCATTTTCTTCATATAATTCTCTGTCTGCTCCCCAAACAGAGAATTTCCACCACAGGAAAATCCATAGCCTTAGCCTGGGTATCCTGTGACAAACTAGTACACCTGAGCCAAGCCAATCTACTAAAAGCCACAGATGTAGCCATGACTCTAGAGGATACATCATTAGAATCTACTGCAGCATGGAATTGCACCTTAGATGCCTCAATACCATCAGCAGCCACCTGCTCCAGCTCCTTGCAAGCTGGCCAGGGCCTGTTTGGCTAAAGCCATGACAGTATCCCATCTAGATTTCTGGTATCTTGCCACATAAGCCATATAATTTGCTTGTCTGAGTCCCAAGGACGCTGCCATGTATTGTTTTTTAGCCATGGCATCAATCTTCCTGGAGTCCTTGTCAGGAGGATGTGAAGCCAGGGGAATATTAGCCTTATCACAGGCTGCAGCCTGAACTACCCCAACATGGCTGCATTGCTGTGAAAGAAATTCTGTATCAGGACCTGACAAAGTGTACCTCCTGTCCATCTTTTTGTCCACAGGAGGCACAGAATTAGGAGCTTTTAAAATTGTTATTGTTTGTTTCCTAAATGATTTATGTAAAGGAATAGACAATCTCCTGGACTCTGGGATATCCATCATCTCCACAAAGTCAGGTTCCTCTTGCTCGTCCACAGCTTCCTCCAATGGAAGCTGGAGGGTTTCAGCAACTTTTTTATAAAACAGAAAATGAGAAGGGGACTCAAAAAGCCTAGGGGGAGATTCTCCTAAAGGTCTGTCTGGGGAGATGTCCGGTTCAATGGGCACATCCAGACTTTCAAAGTCACATTCACACTGTTCATAATCATCCTCCCCCTCCTCTGGTTCATAAAACTCCTCAATATCATATTCTTGAACCGGTGGAACCAGCCGAACCGACCTTTTACCAGATAGTGGAGGTTCGGACGGAACCGGAGAAAGTGACTGGACAATTTGGATTGCTTTGGCTATCTCTGCAGCAGTTGGAGAAGGAATTTTTGACTCCACACCTGCTGATTTTCTAGTTCTTTTTGCTGGAACTGGCTCCTCTGAGTCAGCTTTTCGTTTGCCCGAGGAAGTTTTACCCTGGTCAGAGGGCACTCCCTCTGGGTCGGTTGGCACCCAACCGGGCTGGCCATCCGGGTCAGCAGACTTTTTGGCCTCTCGTTCCCTGAGCCTACCAACTCTCTTATCTAGGGTAGTTGCAGGGAAATTCTTGCAAATCTGGCAGTCTGCATTGAGGTGGTCAAACCCCAGACAATAAACACATGTGGTGTGTGGGTCAGCCTTAGCAAAGGCTTCCCCACAGACACTACAGTGCTGAAACCCAGTGGGCCCGGTTTTTCTTTTGGGTTTCTCAGACATAATGCCAGCCTAACCAAAAACTTGCCCTTTTTCCGGCAGTGCCAGGCAAGACACCCTTATCGGTTCCCAACCATGTCACGGGTCGTGGAAAAGACCGTAATGAAATCCGTCTTTTTTAGAACTGATAAGAACCGGGAACCGCACTCTAAATAGCTTTTAAATGCTTCAGAATAAAGTTTTAAAACAACCTGATCGGTTGAACGAACCGATAAACATTACAAGTTCCACACGAAATAAACCTGTCTATTACTTACAATACCACAGACAGAGCTTGAACCGATCGGGTTTATGGTTAAAATAATAACGAGTTGAATTTAACCGAAAACTCTTTAAACCTAAAAATGAACCGAGCCAGAGGAGGAATCTCCGGAGCGACTGTTCAGTGAGGCGGAGTAAAGAATCTGACAGTTTCAGTTTGAAATGATCCAGACAGAGCTTTTCTAACCGAGCTCGCGCTCCAAGTTCCATGCCTGGCATGGAAGTTAACTCTTTCACCTCCGGAGCAGTTCTAATGGTGGGACAAACTGCAATTGTCATAATATAGCAAGACTTCATGTTGTTTGAAATAAGCTGGAGCACACAAATGGCAGCAATGACAAGAAGCAGGGACTTCTTATTGGTCCTACAGGGTGCAGGACTGGATCAGTTTGTTAAGGCTCCAACAATCGGAGATGCAATTCTCAACCTGGTTCTCACCATCAGTGAGAGGGTCAAAGACATCGATGTGGGGGTGCTGTATAGGAAACAGTGACCACTGTATGGTCAGTTTCCAAGTAAACATAACAGAGGATGCCTGTCAATCAAAAATCAAGGTGCTAGATTTTAAGACGGCTGACTTTCAAAAAATGAGAGCCAGCCTAAACAATAACTTAGTTGAAGCACAAGAGGGAGAGGTTGAGGTCCTGTGGAGGAGACTTAAGGGAGCAATAAAGACAGCCATGGACCAATGCTTCAGGAGAGTTAGCAAGGTGAAAAGAAGAAATCCTCTATAGTTTTTCCAAAAAGTGGCAACCATAGTAACGGAAAAAAGAAGGTGTACAAGATATACCAAGAAACAAAAACTGAAGAAGACTAGGATTCGTACACAGAAAATATGAGAGAAGCGAGCAAAAGGATAAGAAAGGCCAAAGCCCAGATGGAGGCCAAGATAGCAGAGGGCACAAAGAGAGGTGACAAGTCCTTCTTTAGGTATAATAGGGAATGAAGGAAGGCAAAATGGGATATAGTGAGGATTGCTACAGGGGAGGGGACATTAGCAGTAGAGGACGTTGAAAGGGCAGAAATTCTAAATGGATACTTCTGCTCAGTGTTTACCAACGAGGATCCGGGAAACAGCCCAGCACTCACAAGACACAACACACCTGGACCAGGGGTCAACACTAGCCCCTTCATGGAGGCCCAAGTATTAGAGGGGCTGAATAAACTGAAGGTGGACAAGACCATGGGGCAAACGAGATACGTCTCAGACTAGATGAACCTAGTGGTCTCCTTCTGCCATCACAGTCTATGTTTCTATGTGTGCTTCCACCTTGACCATGGTCCGAGCCCTAACATCCTCACAGGGAGAGGAACATAATAGCTGGCTGAGAGGAAAACTTCAGAGATAAATCCATTCCATTCATAGTTCAAGATGGCTAGTATGGATACACTGTGGTAGTATCTGCTAGGGTGTCTTGAAACGTAGAAGCTTTGTGGTGGCAGTTGCTGTTTGATTTGTTTTTACATCATTTTCTACCACTGAATAAATATTTCAACACATGAAGTATCCTGGTCTCTGTTTCTTTTGTGTGGGTGAGTGTTCAGACCAGCTTTTCTCTGGCTACTGGTCATTGATGCTGTGGATCCACTCTCTAACCACTGTGTGGGCTCACTGACTGTATTATCTGCCTTACTAAATGGAGGAGCAAAAATACTTGTCCAAAAAGGAAAAAAACATAGTCAACAGTATTCACTTCCAGTCCCTAGTAGCATTGTAAACTTATAAAGAAAGGAAACATTCAAGGAATAATTTATTTTTTGTAACTTTTTTCCAGTAAAGCTTTTATTGGGTTTCAAAACGTGACAGTAAAAAAAAAACAGTACATACATGAACATAACAGATCTAGGATATTTAAGCAATAAGGCATGACCAAGGGGTATGTTAATGGTCTGTTAATTACCTTCTAGGGGTGTACTGTGGCACGAGGTGTAGCCGTGTGCCACATGCCCCTAGAGGGTGATTAACTGACCATTAACATAATCCCTGGGAGTGCCTTATTGCTATTATAATAAAAAAGTTTTTTAAACAGCGTTAAACCTTGTTCAGGAGATGGCTAAACTCTACATGTATGTTACTAAAAGATTAACATAAGGCTGTTAGAATGTTTGCAGCCAATCAGAAAGCTCCATTTCTCAGACCCTTTTTATAATTCCATTTAGCTAGAAGCACTGTATGCATTTAAGGCCAGACAGAGCTAGTAATTAGCCAGGTTTGTTCAATTTTAAGTAGAAAAGACAAGGGGTATCCCAAGTATAAAGGTTCCTGGATCAAATGGATATTTAACAGTAAGATCTGAACACATACTGTCCAGACAAGTCTCCAATTATTTTTGTATAACAAACATTCCCACAATATATGGAAGAGATTGGCCTGTGGTTTGTTACACCTTCAGCACCAAACATTGCCTAAAAGGTCCATTTTTTTTGTTAATACCTTTTTCTTTCTGGTTGGCTTCCCCAATCACACCAGCCCCCACCCCAGCCCTGTCACCCCACCTTCCCCCAGAGCTTACCTGGCCTTTGCTCCTGTGGCTTACCTTCCACAGTGGGGTGGAAGGGAACACCCTTGACTCTCCTTCTCAAGGATACAGTGACCATGCCCTAGTCACTGAGTGCAGACCTGCAAGGGGTGGCGGTCATTTGTGTCAGCCTGGGGGGGGGTTCTCCCCTTTATTTTGCCTCTCTCCTACCCTTTGAGGCCCAGAGTAGTGGCGTGCAGTGGTGTCAATAGCGGTACCAAACACACTCCCATGTGTGACATGCTGAACATCTGCCACTCCTCCATTGCTTGGCGCACTTGTCCACCAGCTTCTGCTGGGGGGGGCAGTGTAACACTGGGCTCTGCACCACTCCCTTCCTGGAGGAGGTGAGCCGTCTCTTGGATACTCGATCCTCTTCCCCCCCCATCCGACCCTCCAATGACTCACGCTTATTCGTAAACTCAGGTCGTCAATGCCACAAGCATTATCACTACTGCTGCGCCACCAGATCAACTAAATGTCCCATACTATGCAATTTTAAAGGTGTAAAATAATAGTTTTGAGAGATCTTATACTGGATCGACTGCCTCTGGACGTCCTTATTTGAGCTGCATGCATTTTTCCATATATAGTTAAGGGAAACAAAAACAGACAGATACAACCACTGAGCAGTTGTGTATATATGTGTTTGTGCCGGGGGGAGGGCTCGATAGGTAGCAAGCCTTTTGTTCACTTAGTACAGTGGTGGAAAGAGCACACTGCGCACGGGTGTTGGTGACCGGGGCTAGCTTCTCAAACTCATCTCATTATTCTGGACCTGCATGGACACTTGTAAATGCTGTTGGGGTAGTGGTCTCAGATTCATGGGGGTGGGATACTCACAGAGATCGTGTATAGGAAAAGATTCTCTTACTATATGATCTCTACAGGGATATTGCTTTTTTAGTGCAGCAGCGCGGCCTTTGAAGGACATGGGGTTACATTATCGTTGCTGCGTAAGTGGTTTGAAGCAGGCAGCATGGAACAGGATGGCAAAAGCAGAAAAAAGACCCAACTGGTGAATAATGCCGCCACTCCTGGACCCACATCACCCCACGCCAGTGTCTCTCTCATGCCAACCTGAGTAAGTCTGGGGCTCACCGATGTGAGGGAGGGGGAATTTTCCTTGTGGGATGGCAGAAGATGGAGCAATCTGGACAGAGCGTGGGGTAAAAACAATGTGAGTCAGGTGGACAGTGTCAGGGAAAAATGTCTGATGGAAGAATCCCAGTGAATAGTTAGAGAAATACACAATGATCAAAAAAAAAAAAGAAGTGGTGTCACAAATTGACCTTGCATTACAAAAAAGTGAAGCAATCTCTAAGGGACTAAAGAAGTGTTCTTACAAATAGCGCAAGGTCATGCAGGGCTGAAATAATGCCTAACAGAGATATTGCATTGTTTTTGGTCAAAGAACCTCTTGCCCTTGGGGTCACAGTGGAACAATGCACTCAGTATTACTTAAAAGAGCATTGATTTAAAGGGGAATATTCATGAAATGCGACCATCATAGTCTGAAAACCCATGAAAAGCTCTTGTAAATGAGGTATTGGGTTAGCTGGCAGCAGTCCAGAGATATCCATGACTGTGCCTGCCCCACAGTGATACTACATTGTCACCATTGTTAGAACCTTGTGATGTCACTGGTGATCAAGATTTGGCTAATCACAATTTGCAGCCAAGCACAGATTGATTGTCAGGTAACATCACAAGATTCAAAAAATGCTCCCCCTCCCTTGATAAATCTCTGAAGGGAGCGAAACGTTGGGCTGTTCTCCAGTCTGGCTACTTGCACTTTGTTATGTTTGCACCTCAATAAAGAGGCAGTACTGCACTAGAACTCAACTGTGAATTGTCCCTGATTCAGGGGGGCGACTGCTCTTGTTTTTCTGCTCGCAAAAAGGTTCTTAAAATTGGTGGCAATGTAATGTTAATTTGGGTCAGAACTACTCATGGATATCTCTGGACTACTGCCAGTTATGGAGGAACCCAATACCTCATGGACTTTCAAATTACCATGGGCACTGTCCATAAATGTTCCCCTTTAACAGTAGTGACACTGCCAGGACAGTATGAAACAGAAGGAAAACAATGACGGGAAATGAAAACTGATGAAATTGATGGAGGTCTTCTTCAGGATCTTGGAATACCCAGTGCTGTTTTGTAAGCACCAAGGCTGTATCTGCCACCTGAAATGACAGAACACAAAGGTTAATATAGGCATACACAAACACTTTTCCCTTCTCTGTAAGGCCACCACCTCTCTCACAGTGCCGCTCCCATATCTAAGTTCTAGTTAGGGTCCCTTACAAGCTACCTCTCTTCACTACTGCTGTGCCCGCGCCCTTTCCCTTCTATCTACTCTTTGCACTCTGCTGCTTCTTGAACATCTTCTGTTCCCTGGGCCAAGACATCTACTCTTCTGTTAGCTTTCTTTTATTGTCTTCCTTGTCTCTGGTATAACCTGTCCTTCTCTGTCTGCAGCCTCTCCCACCCACCCTGAAAGGGATCAGGATGGGGTAATAGCAGCAAGACAGTAAAAAAAAAAAAATAATCAAAGGCCATGGGGGAACTGAAAATTGCAGAGGGGCAACATGGGACATAAGGTGTTCTTCTGGTATATATGGGAGAAGGGCAGAATGTAGGAGGGAATAATGAGACTGAGGAAGTTGGAATGATGGGAGGAAGGGGACATTAGTATGGTCGATATATTGAATCAGTATTTTTGTCCAGTATTCACTAAGCAGGAGGATGGCCCACTGCTGGACTGTGCAGTAAGGCCAGAGGCGGGCAAGGGGCGCTATTGTCACTCACATCACAGAAGAAAAGATACTGGAAGGGCTAAGAGTGCTAAAGGTATACAAATCAATGGACCACATGGCATGCACTCAAGAACACTAAGGGAACTGGTACAAGCGCTTGAAGCACTGCCAGTGGTGGTTCCAGGAATTAAGGGCAGAGGCAGAGTACAAAAGGCTTGTGCAAGAAACAAACCAGGGAATAACCTGAGCTCCCCAGTGCTGGACAGAGGTGCTGCTGAAGGTGAAGCATCCCTCACAGAAACAACAATCAAACCAGACTCAACGTACTCACAGTAGGAGAGAAAAGTTAAAAAGAATGCTGACAACTGTCAGTAATGTCCAAGTATTATATTAACTTATGTTTAGTTACAGAACTAAGGTATAGGTACTGCTGGTACAATGCTGTGGTGCTTTGCTACAGGCACTTCGTCATGGGGCATCCGCTGAAAAAGCTCCTGTTGTGAAGCTTCGGAGCATTGTAACTAACTATAAGTTAAAGGGGAACTGTCAGCAATAAGTGCTTTGTGTGCAAAAACATTTTTATTGACTTACTGTTTACTGCAGCATAGTAGATTGTATCTGGCTAATTTCACTGCCTTTTAAAGTGACATTTCCTGTAACCAGAAATCCCAGAATCCCCTGCAGTTGACATCAGAGGAGGGCTGCAGTAGTGGGAGATTCAATAGCCCGCAGTATATGTTAAAGATTTTGTAAGCTGAAATCAGGTATGTGCTGGTCCCGCTGGGCTCACAGGGCTTAGTACAGTACAGTCCTCTGTGACTGTACCTTGTCCCAGGAGAACAGCAGGCCAGCAAATAGAAGATTGCAGCTTATAAAAATTCTAACATTCACTGCAGGCTATTGAATCTCCACTACTACAACCCTCTTCTGATGGCCCAGACTCTGGTTGAAACTATCACTGAGAGCAACAAAAGCCGACTGCAATCTTGCTACGATGACAGTAAAAGTAACTCAATAAAATATTTTACACAGCTAGTGAGATCAGCCCCACACCTGGGTGTGAGGCGCTTGTGCTGACCGTTCCCATTAAATCAATTAGTTGGACGTTACTGACAGTTGTCAGTGTCTTTTTACTTTTCTCTGCTGCCATGAGTGCACCAAGTCTAGTTTGATTGATTACAGAGGGCTTGTGTCAGGGCTTGCAGGAGAATTTATATCCAGACTATGTTGCCAACTAGGTTTCAGTGCTGGGGCACAGCTTGGACACAGCAGATTTTTACCGGGGCATGTGCCCTGTTGCCCCTGTCCTGAAGCCACCCATGAGCACTGCTAGTGGATATTTTCAACTCCCTTTTGAACACTGGGGTGGACTGGAGGGCCGCTGACATCATGCCCCACACATAAGTGGCAGTAAAGAGCATCCCAATAACTACAGAGACTGCCAGGGTTCATTAATATTCATAAGTAGCTCATTATTATGTACATCTTCAGTCCCAGAGCGGTCATTGGCACGCTTTAAACAAATAGTTTCATGGCTTCTGCACCACAGCCCTCATGTCTCTGGAACCCAACTAAGTGATCTCTCAGTCCGGAGCACCGGAGGGAGCTCCTGATGTGCTGCTATCGTGGCGAGAAAATGGGTGTGGGCCAACGCACATGTGCGGACCACCAGCTCACACATTCGCAGTGCAGCTGCAAGCGGTTCCATGTCTCTGCTCCTCCGGCCTCTCTTTACAAAAAGAAACATTATGTGTGGGGCCGGATGGAGACTGAAACACCATGAGGGACCCGAGCCAAAGAGGTGGTAAGGAAACAGCACAAACAGGACCTCCTGACAGCAGCAAAATAGTGCCTATAAGAGACTGTATTGACACAGTGGAGTGCTTCACAGATTGCGGAGGTGACTATGATGCAACTCCTAAATTGCTGTTCATTCGGAGTGTGAGTCCTTTTCTGAAAGCAAGATGTCTGCAGGACTCCACCCACTGCAGTCTTAAAAAGTACCTACACAGCCATAGCCTCAAGAAGTCACTATCTAGACACCTAAAAATCAAATGAACACCTTCCCCTTCCTCCCCAACCCTACCCAGCAGTACAGGAAATAAAATCAAAAAGCAAATAAAAGAGACAACCCAGAAATACTGCAAACAGTCCAGGGTGCTGCAAATTCTTGTACAGAAAGTAGTTAATAATATTGAATAAAGCAGTCTGAAGCTCTGCTCCCACCCAAGCAGGTACATTTCTTTTTAAAATAGCAGACGTTTTATCCTACTCAGCAGTTATTCCACTGCTGCTGGGAGGTCACCTGAAATCCACAGGAGAGTCAGTGCTAGGGAAAGCAGGTACTCTCACCGTCTGCAGCCCTTCACAGTGCATTGACCAAGTAACTGGTGTATAGTCCTTCACTTGTTAATCGATTGACATAATTTCAATGGTACACAAGGGGGGCAAAAACAACCTTCAGTGATGGAAACAGCACTTGCGTAATCCAGAAAGTGGCAGTTGCAGAAAGTAACCTGGCTCTTTGTTCTGCTATTTCAGAACCTAGTGAGACCTGAAAGATCCCAGCTGCCAAATGCGACCCAGCACCATGGAAACCTGGTGCAGACTCTGAGAACGGGCCCACCCGAGCATCCCACCTGCTCACAAGCTCAGACCAATCCCCTCTCTACCACTCTCACAATCTCTGCTGATGGCTCCTGTGGCCCTCAGATCCATCGTTCTCACATCTTGCTTATGGCCGATGTTGAATTCACTCTTACTGTAGCCCCTGGGACCAGAACCAAATTACCACAAAGCAGCGGTAAATTTATCCCAGAAAGAATTGTTGATGCAAAATGTGTGGTGTACAAGTTTGAAAGAGATGAGTGCACAAAGACTGTTTGCAGAACTGGGTTCTGTAAACTAGAAAATAAAAAAGCTAAAACTCCTAAAATTAGCTCATTATAAAGCCCTCGCTGACACTCAGACCCTACTCCTAGAAAGCTACCTGGGTCGCTAACCACTACTAAACTCTATTAAGTTAAAAACAACTGAAATTGTCACCTAAACAAAGGTTAAACAATTTCCTCAGGGTTCTCTTCAAACTAGTTTGTTAAAAAAGTGCAAGGGTAGATAGGAGGATTCGTGGAGCTCCCAGAGGAGCTACAGCCAATGGCTGACCCAGCCTGGTGCCCATCTTTCCAACAAGGTGTGTGTATGAATACCACACCCCCCTCCCCAACTTAGCTCATCTAGACTTCCACCATATCTAGGTGTAGCCCGCATTCCCCTGACTGGTTATCCAGGGTTCCTCCCTCTTTGGGCAAAGTCGCAAAGCCTTCCTGCTTGGTTCAGGCTTCCGCTCTTCCTGACACCCTCTAGTCAGACTAGTCCTTCTCTTTGTCCCTCTGGTGTTTCCCACATTGCTGGATTCATCCACCATGTTGCTCCACATCCTAGCCATCTTCTCCCTCATCTCCCTCTCCACCCTTCCTCCATCTACTGTCCCCTCACCTCCTCTCTCGTACTCCCTCCATGCTTCTACTTCTCCCAGCCACCCTTCCTCTTCCCGTCTCTCCCTTTCCCTCTCCTCCTGGCATCCTGAGTGATGCCTTTTACCTGCTCCTTGGCTCCATTCGGAAGCTCTGTGGTGCCTCCTGCCCCCTCCCTCCCACTATCCCCTTTGCCATTACCTCACACCCCCACACTCTAGGCAGCTATGTGGCTCCTATATGTTACTTGTATTCTTGCTAATCCTGGTGGCAGGGGACACTGAGCTTAATCATGGTCCTACCCCTATGCCCCCACTTCACCAGTGCAGCTTCCAGAGGGACTGCGAGTCACCCACCTAAACATCCGTAGCCTCCTCCCAAAGCTGGGTCTGTTGCAGCCCCTCATGATCAGTCTCCAGCCAGATGTTCTTTTTATCATGGAATCTTGCCTCTCCAACAAGGTCCAAGACTCTGTAGTGTCCACACCCGGTTACTCCATAGCAAAGCAGAATTCCCCCAAAAGAGGCGGAGGTGTTGCAATTTACCTCTCTTCCGGCATCCAATTTGTGCCTTTGTCATCACTCTTTTCCCTTCTGCCTATGAGCTGCTCCTCCTCAAACTCCCCTTCCCATACACAATCCCCCTTTTTGTGGCAGGAGTGCACTACTGTCCTGGCCTGTTCCTTGCTTCAGTCACTGACCTCCTCTCCTCCATCTGCTTCCACTCCTCTTCTGGTGAGTTGGTGATACTTGGGGATTTTAACAATAATTGGCTCTTTTCCACTCTGCACAAACTTAACCAGAAAGAGCAGTTACTTAGAAACATAACTCTGGTATTGTTTGCATCCATCCTACCTGTACCAGCTTGTTTGTATCTATGTCTTAATTTACTGTTATACTTATGTGTTGTACTGTTATACTGTGTATTTTCGTTTGTCTTACTGTGACAAGGTACCTTTGTAAATGAGCCTATGGCTCAAAGGTTTTCCAAACTGCTGTTTAAATAAAATAAATAAAAATAAAATAAACATAGACACCTTGTTTTTGCCAGCAGAAAAAAGACCAGTTGGCCCACGTAGTCTGCCCTGATTTTCCCTGCCTGTTCTGACATCTCTGACCTTTCCTGGTCTCCAATGTCCAACCCTTCTACTAATTAGTTTCCCCCCAGAGTTTTCCTCTGTGCCTGTCCCACGCGTGCTTGAAGCTTCCTACAGTCAGACCCCACAGCTTCTGCCAGTAGACTGTTTCAGTCATTCATGACTCTCTCCATGAAGTATGTTTTTACATCTCTTTTAAACTTCCCCCCCAGCTTCATTGTATGCCCCTGTCTCCTGTTGCCTTCCTTTCTCTGAAAGAGACAGCCCACCTGCACCTTGTTCAACCCGTGAGGTACTCAAAGGTCTCAGTCATATCACCTCTCGCTCTTCTCTCTTCTAGGGCTTCTCGTGCAGTCCCTCCATTTTGGTGGCCCTCCCCTATACCCCTTCCGCACTATCTCAAAAGTAGATGTAAGACCCCTCTCGTTCTGAGACGGGCTTATGCTCCCTTTAGGGACTTCTTCCAACTTACTGCCCCCCCCAGTTAGGAAAAATCAGTGGTCTGGGGGTGTAATTTCAGCAAGTTGCCATGTGGTGGCAGCAGAGAGCAGGCTAGAAAGGGTACAAACAGCGAGAAACGGGAAGTAGAAGGGGGAAGAGGCTGGAGAGAGAGAGAGAGATCGGTGGTACCAGCAGGAGGGCAGTCAAAAGGGCGGACCCCCCTCAGGCAGGTCGGCAGTTTGGTGGCGAGGTGCCAGGTCCCTGGGTGGTCATCTAAGGGAGGCTTCAAGTAGAACAGTTGCAGTCATTTGGTCTTGGGTCCCTGGGTTTGGGTGATGACAGCATCCACAGAGGTAATGTAGGGCAGGTAGAGCAGGAAACCTTGAGGGAGCAGGCCCCATCTGGAGCGGGTGCTTTGAGCTGTTGGGGATTCAGGGGTTGTGGCAAGGCTCCAGAATTGGGGATCGGGTACTGGTGACAGCAGTCCCGGCCCTTTACCCTGCATGGCATGGCATCTGAATTGGATGGTAGCCAGGGGAGTGGGGTGCGGCCTGGGTATGCTGGGGGTCTGCCATGCCCACGTCTGGGGCGGTAGCCAGGGGAGTGGGATGCGGCCTGGGTGTGCTGTGGGTCTGCCATGCCCGTGTCTGGGGCGGTAGGTCTTTAGGCACATGTAGGCCGTGGCTTTGCTCTGGTGGGGTAACTGGAAAGGAATGTGTCACTGTTCCTGTCTGAGAAGGAGCTGGAGCCTAAAGTGTAAAAGGGAGAGACAGCCAGGGAATGAGTCTGGAGGCTATAAAAAGCGTTTTCCCACTTTCAAATTATGGTCTAATGTGATTTCTCTTTCTGCTAATCCAGTACTCACCCAGCTGGAGGGTTTGTCCAGCACAAACCAAATCTGTTGTACATTTTATAAAAATTGTAATCACTGCATAACCTCTACACCTCCTATTTCCCCTTCCTAACTCCTATGTCCCCTAAATAAATATATATTGTTACTGTTTTTTGCAAATCACGGTACTGTGAGCATATTATTAGAGAGAGTCTTTAATTACCGAATGCTTGAAATGTTGGAAAATGTTACTGGGTCATGTTTTGGGGTGGCAAAAGGTAATTGTGGGTGGTATGACATCTCAGGGGGTTGTACCAGGCAACAGCTAGCCCAAGTTAAAGTTAGACTCTGAGTGGAGGCACTGCATGTTTTAGAGCCTAATATAAGTTTGATAACCCAAACCCCTCAGCCTACATCCTAGTAGTAGGCAAGGGTGTAACTCTAGGAGTAGTGCCACCTAGGGGTTACATGTGGATGTTAGAATTTCTTTAATTGTACACAAAGTGACCTGTTATGTTAAATGGGAGGTACAATCTTAGGGTGAGGGTAATAGTAAATACAAAATCTACCTCAATGAGTGTACATAAATGTTTACTTATTCTGGTGGCAGTGGTCCTGGCCCTTTACCCCATGTGGCAGGGCAGCTTAGTTGGTCGGTAGCCAGGGAATGGGGCGGCCTGGGTACACTGTGGGTCTGCCATGCCCATGTCTGGGGCAGGCCCTGGGGCCTATATTAAGTTTGCAGGCCTTTAGGCTCATGTACAGTAGGCCGTGGCTTTGCTCTGGTGGGGTAACTGGAAAGGAATGTGTCACTGTTGCTGTCTGAGAAGGAGATGGAACCTAAGGTACAAAAGAGAGGTAGCCAGGGAACGAGTTTGGAGGCTGCAAAAAGCGTTTGCCCCCTTTCAACTTGGGTTGGAGGTGGCTGGTGACTTCTCCACAGGTAGTGCTCGAGAGTGAAATAATGAGAGCACTAATAAGAGGTATGGAAGAGAACCGGGTTAGATGTGAGGCTCGAGAGGTCAGGTACTTACCGGTGCAGGTGTGTTCTGAGGGAGCTTCATGGTTCTGGAGAGGTCTAAGTAATAACGGTTCTCAGGTGCTGAGTAGACATCCTGCTATAGAGTGATTACTGAGAAAAATCTTAGTTCTGCCTGTGGTTCTGCTTTTTTTAGGAGGAGAATGTCTCTTCTTAAAATATTGTACAAAGTTTAGCCCCATGTAGCTGTAGTTTAAAACTAAGACAAGTGAGCCCCTGTGGTCCTCTAAATCTTTTGGGCCCAGGATAAATAAAGTGATTGCTTTTGAAGGAAATTAAGTGTCCTAATCTCGTTTGTAAATAAAGATGGAATGAAATTGTTAATCCTTCAGTGAATTTGGTTACAGGGAGGCCTGGAAGATCCTAAGACTCAAGCATCTTCTGGGGTCCAGAGTCGTGGGAACAAATCCTGAAGTCACCTGTGTTCCTGTTTCAAATTTCAGGGGCCTTTGGGTGTGTGTTCATGTTCCAGAAGCGGCAGTAACCTGGGAGCCAGCCTAGCCAAAGTAAGAAGACATCTCCAGGTAGGCCCAGAATTTGATCCATTTTGATTTGCTGGCGATGTTGTTGAGTCCTGGCGAGGTTCTTTGTTATGGGGCCCCTACCCTGGAAGATTGGAACCCCTAGATGTTCGGGGAGGGGATGGCTACATAGATCTTTGAGAGACTCTCATCCATTGGGCCACACCTTTGGAACTGTGAGCCATCAGCATCAGGACCTTCCAGAAACTCTTGCCTAGCTGGGGGCACCCACCAGGAAGTGCAATGTTGGCACCTATAAAACGTGTGCAGCTCCCTCACTCCTTAGTTCCCTGCTGGAGATAAGCTTGGATGTCCACTTTCTGAGAGTAACCAGGTGACCACACCACTCCAGGATCAGGCACACAAGCATGGGAGCCAGGTTTGTAAATTGTTGGTGGGGCCCAAGGGTCAAGCCCTGCCCCTGACCCAGGAGTCAAGGCCATGCCCCTTGGCCCAGGGGTCAAGGTCCCACCCCCTGCAGTGAACAAAGTCAAAAACAGAGCAGGATACACCAGGTTTTGTTATCTGTAGGCTAGTAGAGGAGCCAATAGTCATGAGAGAATCCCCAACCCACCCTCCAGGTTTCCCACATCAAGTCACTCACACACTTTCTTAGCACAGTGCATCCCTTTCCAGGTTGCCCTACGTGTTTAGCAGAGGTCAGGCGAGACATAGTGTGGCATAAATGGAGTCAGTACTGCATTTCACTGCATACCCATATATGCCATTATCACCAGGTAGGTAGGTTACAACAAGTCGGAGACTGTATGTGCCCATGGCCAGCCACGTCCAAATAAAGTTTGTATATATATATCATATACATTACTGTATCTTTCCTGAACAGATACTTTATATATGCTTTTTTGGACATGGCCATAAACTCATAGAAGACCAGGGGTCAAAATTAAGTTTTGCAGCCAGTAGCCAAAAGGGCTAGTGACTGGGAAAACACACTGGTCCAACAGACATTTCCAGTGGCACAATTGTGTAATAGCAATCCAAGAGCCATTATATACAGTAAACCTGCTTTTCAGTAGCCACAGGACACATAACAAGAGTGAAGAAGTAAGAACCCTAGAAATAACTCAGATGACTGGCAGCTGTTGCCTTTTTAATGCTTCCCTGTGCAGTTTAACGAGGAATGCAGCTGGTTTTTTTTAACTTTCTTATTATGCTGCAATGGCCATACTCTCCAACTGGGCTTTTGACTCCCTCAAGTCACATCTGTGCCACATGTCATCCACACACCACTTTCTTCTACCAGGTTGCTTACCTCCCAAATCTCTGTCAATTAATGGTCACAGATGCTTTGCAAGAAATGTTTACATTACAGTTTTCAGCCCAACAGAAATATCACTGAACTGGGGTTAATTTCCCTAGCACATGTCCCACTGGGAACAAGTCTGTAATGTTCAATTATATCTTTAAGTGGATTCCCCAACTTTTTGTCAATAATCTGAAAAAAATGGGAAAGACTATTTCATCAGAGGATGCCTACTTCACATGTAACATATAAGCCCGCGACCTTTAATTCGAATTTTACAGTTTATTTTCTGCCCTTTGAGGCTGACACCTTGAAAAAATAATCTTCATTTTTTTTATTGCTAATATGCATTTTTTCTTTTCCCCTGTGGTATTTTCAAGAAACTGATAAGCAAATACATATTAATCGCAGTAGTGGTGGCAATAATTTGTTAGCCGAATATGACATCAGGCAGATGCAAAACAATGATCTGATTAGGGCTATGACTGCACTGGCAGTAAAGGAAAAGGATGTTCATATTTCAGAAACTAACTACTAGTACTACATGGCTTTGTTCTTGTATTTCCAGGAGAGAATAAACATGCCCCAGCTGTGTTGCTGCTTACCCCATGACAGGGCCTTTAGGACAGAAACAGAGACCTAGCGTACTGGCTAGCTTACTAACTTGCTTGCTGAAGGCTTCAGCAAGACAGCATGCATGTTAACAAGCTAGTCAGTAGGCCAGGTCTCTGTTACCATCCTGAAGCTACCCAGGCTGTCCCCCCCCATGCATCAAACATTGCAGAGCTGCGAGACAGAGTCCCCCCCATACCCATCAGAGTAGTCACACACTGCTGCAGAGGCAGATCACCAGTCCCACTTCATTCACTGGACTCAACACCCCTCTCATCCATCCCCACAGAAGCAACATCAGCATCCCTCCCATCAATTCTCACAGAGGCAACATCAGCATCCCTCCCTCCCTTCCACCCCCACAGAGGCAACATCAGCAAACAATTCTGTTTTGTAATTGCCTAAATAAGGTTGTTTGATTTGAGGATTTTTGATATAATATGGTTTATCAACCATCAACAACTACTTAGTAAGATAACTATTATAAATGTAATGTATCTGAAATACAGCAATCTGATTGGTCGTACAAACTTTTGGTTGATAAACCCATTTTGAATATTAATTTTGGGAAGATTTTGTATATTCCTCCACTAGCTTACAGGAATAATTTTGCCTCAAAAATATAAATTTTGTGTCGAGCAATCTGATTGGCTAATACAGCTGACTTTTGAAATATTTGATATGTAAAAGGGTTGCTACCATTATCATGAACTAATGTGTAACATTTTTTTCTTTATTACCAACTATTTTATTTGAATATTTGCTAGTTTAATGGAAAGGAACAATCTGATTGGTTAATAACTGTGATGTCACACGGATTTTGAAACTAATTGGTATAAAAAGAGATCGAGTATTGCAAGGTTTATCCCCCTGATGAAGCCTTAATTGGCAAAACACTGCGGACCTTGCACATAACTGTTGTGCCTTCTCATGTTTGTTCAATAAAACCAGTATTTTTGTAAACAAACAGCAAACTGGATTTGTGGAGCTCAGCCCAGATCAAAAAATATTGCTGGGGCCAGTGTCTCACGGGCCCATACAACCCGGCACCTATGCACACAAGGAGAGGCTATACTGGAGACAGAAGACAAAAATATGACATAAAATACCATACCTTCTGCAAAGGCAGGAAGACAGACAGCTAGCTGGTACCTCAAAGATGGAAGGATGGTGCATGTGCTGTGGCTCAGTGGAGGAGAGTCTCTCGAACATCTACTATTACTGGTGAGGTAACTGTTGTATCTTCATCAAGGATATCTCCTCCATTGGGTAACACCTTTGGAATGATTTCCAAGCAGTACAAAATCACAGGGAGGCTGGCAACGTCTGATATGCAATCATGACAGAAGGCCTTGCAGGACAGGAAGACCAAAGCCAACACATCTGTGGGAGTTAATTTCCGGACAGTAATCTCTAGTGATAGTGTGGCTAGGGCTTCATGTGGTGGCAGCACAAATGTCAGCAGCAGACACACCCTGAAAACAGGCAACAGAGGTGGCCATACCACGATTAGAATGGCCACGTACAGCCCTAGGAAGTTACTTACTGTACTTCCAATAACAGAATGTAATACAGTTAGCCAGCCACTTGGACAGGCACTGTTTGGTCTCAGGTACGCACTCTCTCCCAAGGGCGAATGACACAAACAGGTGTGAGGAATTCCTGTAGTCCTTCATGCACACTAGATAGAAATGTAATTTTCTGTATACATCAAGGGTATTGAGTAATTCCTAACCCTTGTTAGAACGTTCAGGATAATACACTAGTAGAATCATAGGGATCTACGATGCCAGTTTGACAAAAATATGTCGATCCAACATTACAGCAACAGTACTGTGTCAATCACAATTGCAGTCGGCATTGTGCCATTGGAAATCAAATGTGCTCTGCCCCCCGCACCCCCTATAATTTATTATAATCAACTCCAAGTCAGAGCTGATTCAAGGAGGGGATGCAAGACCAGGGGAAGTAGTGCTGGGGTCCCAAGTGGACTTTACAGCGATCTGTCGAACTTGTCAGTATTGATGAGATCGCAGGAAAGTTGTCACTGTGGCATTGGCATACTGGCTGACAGTTTGCTTCATTGTGAAGTTAGACACCACCTTAAGTAAAAATGAGGATTTGTCCATAGTGCCACCCTATTATTATGGAAAATGATGTAGGGGTGAACATTCATAAGAGCCTGAAGCTCAGAAATCCTTCTGGCTGAGGTAACAGCAACCAGAAAAATCACCTTCCAAACAAGGAAGTACAATTCACAAGTTGAAGTGAGCTCAAAAGGAGCCAAAGTCAACTTCTCATGTATAACATTTAGGTCCCATGGTGGAACCCGTTTATGAATTGGGGGATGCATGTACAAAATACACTTCAAGAAGGTACAGAACACTTTTAGTCATGCCACCATGCATCCATCAATAGGGGCATGGAAAGCCGATATGGCAGACAAATGCACCTCAATAGAACAGTACTGCAGAACGGAGTCTGATAGAGGCAGGATGTAGGCAAGTACAGTACTAACAGGACATGCGAAAGGGTCATCAGAGAGGGAGCACACCGAACAGTGAAACGTTTCCACTTAGGTGAATATGTATGTCTAATGGAGGGCTTTCTAGCAGCCAACAGGACATTAGCTACTTGGAGGGAACCCCCAAAATGTGCAGTGGCTATGTCCTCAGGAACTAAGCGTGCAGGTGGAGGGACCTGATGTCTCCTTTCCTGAGACAGCATACCCTGACATAGAGGCAACTAAATCGGGAGTTCCACTGCCAGGTGCTGCAAAAGTGAAAGCCATATTTGGTGAGGCCAGAGTGGGGCAATTAGAATCAGGGTTGCCCCCTCCGCATACAACTTTAGAAGGATCCTCTGAATGTGAGGGGATTGGAAGGCATGCATAACGGAACCACCCCCTCCAGGAGAGGGAAAAGGCATCTCACCAAAAAAACCCAGGTCCTGGAGCAGGTGAGCAGGAATGTGGCAGTATTGGGTTGTGTGGGGGAAGCAAAAGGTCCAACTCTGGATGACCCCATTTTACAAAGATGTAGTTTACTGTGAAGGGCAGCAGTTCCCACTCGTGGGCCCAAGACTGGGACCAACAGCCTGTCTGCTAAGACATTTTGGACTCCTAGGAGAAAAATGACTGTCAACTGCAGGCTGTGAGAGAGTCGTGAGGATGTGTTCTGGAAATGGGGAAAAGAAGGGCACACGCTGCAGTAGATGTAGGGGTTCCATCCACCACAGTAGAAACCTTCTTGGGGGGCATGCCAAGGATCATATGTTCCAACTCATCTGTTAGTTGATCCCACTGCACTTGAAGAATCCATTGTGGGATTCTCATATGCAGGCATGCTAATGGGATGGCTACAGTGGCAGCTGCCATAAAGCCCAGGAGGTGGAGCATAGCCCTGGTGGACACATAGTGACTCTTGTGTTTGAGATGGGCCTGAGAAATCAGGGTCTTTTCTCAGTCCTTGGGTAGGAATGCATTGCCCACTGTCATGTCCAGTGCATCTCCAATATACTGGAGTTGTTAGCATGGAGTGAGAACAGACTTTGGCACACAGACTGCACCACCTAGGTTCTCCAAACAACTGCTGTGTCTGAGACATCAAGTACTGAACCATTTCCTTGGATGAGCCCTGCAGGAGCTAATCATTCAACTAGGGAAAGACATAAAGCCCTTCCCTCTGGAGGGCAGAGAGCTGAAGCCACAACTGTAAAGCATTTGTTAAATACCCACGATGCCGAGGATAAGCCAAAACACAAGACTTGGAACTGATAATGGCAGTCCTCCAGAGTGAATCTGAGATACTGCCTGTGGCAGGTTCTGATTTTGATATGAAAGTAAGCATCTTTCATATCCAGAGCACAAAGCCAGTCTCCTTTCTGTAGAAGGGGAATGACGGCCTGAAGAGACACCATTCAAAACATTTTGCATTCAATGAATTTGTTCAGAACTCTGAGGTCCAACATGGGACACAAGTCTCCTGCAGCTTTTGGGACCAGAACTTATTTTGAGTAGAACCCCCTGTTCCTTTCTTTGGGAGGAACACGCTCTATGGCCTTTTTCTAAAATGAGGACTGAATCTCTTCCCTCAACAGGGACAGATGTCCTGGAGGTTAATAAGAATGAGGTGGAGGATACACTGGAGGTTTTACAGCAGTTCCAGTGTTTGCCCTTTTTCCACTGTTTCTAGGACCCATTCATCTGAGATAATCTCCCTCCATTTTTTGAAGGTGAAAAGAGCTCCTTCCCCCTACTTGCACCCTTGTAGGCAGACGTGGAGGGAAATGAAGTGGGGAGTCAGAAGATGGCAGGGGTGCCAGTGCCACCTACACTGGAACCTTTTAGGGCTTAGAGTTTCCACCCTAGACAGTGGGTCCAGCTGGGAGACCACACCTCTGCTATGGTGGGGCTGATTGTAGGTACGGCCTACTCGGCCAGCAGGCTTCTAAAAAGCACCCAACCATGACTCCTGCATGTATTCTGTTGGGGGGCAGGGACTTCATAGGCCTTAGAGTCATTCTGGATGACTGTACGTCCTTTAATGCATTATCCACATCCTGGCCAAACAGCTTAGAGACCCTAAAGGGGGCATTATGCATGGCTTCCTGCACATGAGAAGCAAGTCCTGCTAGTCATGGCCAACTTCCAGAGACTATTCTGATACTTGATCATATAAGCCTGTTAGTTTGTAGTACAAAGGCCCAAAGTGGAAGCGGCACATGTCCTCTTACCCATCACATCTAATTTTCAGGAAGCAGGATGCTCATCACTCTTGGGGCCCTACAGCAATCATGGGCAGGTAAGATAACCACAGAGTCATTTCCAGGTTGAAAAGCATAAATGAACTAGACTGAGCAGGGTACCATTTGTCAGTCTTTCTTGGGACTGCTGGCAGAGTGCCAGGTCTGTACCAGGCAGCAAGTGTAGCATCTTCCAATGCAGGGTCAACGAGGGGCACCGCAATAGTGGTAGCAGCTGATACCTGTAAGAATTCCATGAGGTTTCTTTTACTGGAGTCTTCTTCTTCACCCTCAAATCCCATCACATTATGTATTTATTTAAACAAAGCCTGGAAGGAGGGATCCTCTGGAGGAGACGTGGGGGTTTTACACCACAGAGTCCTCACTGCATGAATATAAGGCTGTGCTGAAAGGGAAACCTCCATCATTGGGATCCTTGTCCCCACTTTCATCTTCTATATCCTCCTCAATTTCTAGGAGATAAGGATTGTATTCCAACTGATTGTTGTCTTGAATGACAAATGGGGCAATCGGACGCCAGCAACAAAAGTGTCGGCAGTACCATCGGTGCAACAGCAATGCATTTCTGTTTCTTCAGTGAAAACTGTGTCAGTGGAGGAGGGCCATTCAATGGAACTGAAACAGAAAAACTCATATAAACATCTCTTAAAATGATGCCAGCATAACCCATCAGTCAATGACACCCTGTGCTGGGGTCATGACTGCAGATGTCACCGTGATGGAACCCACAAACCACGGCTGCATACCATCCATAGTAGGTATGGCAGCACAAGAGGCAGGCTTGGACCTTGATGTCTAAATGATGATCGGTGGGGCTGTAGTTGATGCTATCAGAGTGGATACCAATGAGGACATATCCTCCTTCAATGGAGACTTTCACCTCACCAGTGAAGCATGGTTCTTTTTATGCTTATGGTGACTGGAAGAAGAGGAGGGTCTCAATAAGGATTTATCCATTTCTTTGGATTTCTTTGTCATCCTTGCTGACCTCTGTGTGATGCAGTCAATCACTGCTGGGGTGCTTCTTTACCTGGCGCAGCAATCATGAGGGAGAAGTCGACTTAGATCCCACGGCCTTTGCCTGAACTTCCATTGCTTTTAGGGCAATGAAAGTCTCCAAGACCTTTTGGCATCTCCCTGTGGCCTGGTTAAATCCCTGGCAGATCTTGAAGGCCCTCACACTGTGGGACAGGCCCAAGCAACAAACATATACAGTGCGAGTATCATCCTTGTAGATCTTGTAACTGCAGGGAAGTAACCTCCTTGCAAATGGGGGTTCCTAAAACTGCCAGCCTAGGCTTACCTTAGCCCTGTCCCTCTGTTCTCCTCCTGCTGTCTGCCGGGCTTTTCCCATATTGACCTCCAATTTCTTATGGTCCCCCCAGGTCTTGTTTGCCCTTCTGAGTGCCCCAGCCTGTAGCCTGATTGAAATCCAGCCCCTTGGGGCTTAAAAACGGCACTCGCGAGTGCCCATGTTAAAATTGCTGCCCCCAAGGCTGCGGGACTCATGATGGCGCGAAAAGCACTTTGAAGTGGAACCACTTAGTTTGCAGTCACCTCAGGGACTGTGCTGTGGGTCCCAGGATCCCTCCCACTTAATTGGGACCCAGTGACCACAGACAGCCTGCTGGGGAACTGCTCAGATGAAAATTTAAAGAGTTTGACCGGGGTTCATTTAACTATGCCCGAGAAGGGCCCTGGTCATCCATATAATTAATAACTGTGTGCCTGGCTGCCTCCAGGGTAGCTATGTTCAGCTTTTGCTGAAAAGTAAAGAAATTAAGTGTTTTGAACCTTGGAACTTGTGGTTGCATACTGGGGTACTGACTGTACATGTGGGGGAGAGGTGTTTACATTAAAATAGATGCTTTTCCCTGGAATTAAACAGTATTTGGGACTCTTGTATGTCAGTCTGTCAGCTGCTGCGAGGGGGGGGCTTGCATAAATGCAGTAGTGACAGGAAAATTATCAGAGCCACATTCTTCAGCTGTGCAACAACTGCAAGTACAACTTCTGAGCTGCAGAACTGAGAGGCATTGGGGCAAATAATTATTTCTTTCTGGCTGCACCAGGACATTGTTCAGGACTGTATCTAATCTGCTATGAGGGACAGTGAGTTAAGCAGCCATTGCCAGCAGTACAGCCAATTGGAAGCCAGGAATAAAAAGCCAGGACTTGTGGGATATTCACTACACCTCATGGGTAAACCACCCTAGTGCTCATGGGGACTTACAGGGACATCACATTAGGCACCAATTCGCTCATCCAATTGTGCTTCGAGTGTTCTGATTAACAGGTCCCTCACCCATTTTGAGACCTGGCACCCCATCTCTGCTACCAATCAGGAAGAGCCCTATAAGAGACAGTGTCTGCCAGCATTTTGCCAGATTCTGCCAGAGTGAGAGAAGGAAAGCAGGCTCCAGCCTGCTGAAAGCCCCCCCACAGGGGTTGAGGCTCAGTCCTCTGCCATGCCACCAGGCCTGGGCCACTTAGCTATGCCCCTTCAGTCATCAGGGGGCATTTGTTATTTTCTGCATCCAGTTTAAAAGTTAAAGTAAATTTAGTTTCTGCAGCAACTAGTCTGGAGGTTGCCAAGAATGTCCTCCAGAGCTAGCCCTCCCTCCCATGTTGGGGAAAGATGTAGAACGAGAAGCCATCTACCATGCCTCAGCGGTGAGAGAGCTGAAGAGTCATCAGGATGCCTTAGATACATAGATACATAGACAGTGTCGGCAGATAAGGGCCTATGGCCCACCCAGTCTGCCCATTTGAGCTTGTAAGTTCAGTTTATGTTTTCCTAGAACTCTGTTGCCCCTTACCCCTGACCTCCAGAATTAATTTATGTCTATCCCATGCATTCTTAAATCCTGTGATTGTTTCAGCCCCCACCACTTCCTCTGGCAGGGTGTTCCACTTGTCCACCACCCGTTCTGTGAAGAAATTCTTCCTCATGTTTCCTCTGAATCGTCCTCCCTCCAACTTCATCCCATGCCCTCTAGTCCTGGAACATCTTTTTCACTTAAAAATAGTGTATTCCTGCACCCTGTTCCTCCCTGTGAAATACTAGTATGTCTCTATCATATCCCCTCTCTCCCTCCTCTCCTCCAGGGAGTACATGTTCAGTTCCTTCAACCTGTCTTCATAGGACTTGTGATGCAATCCATGCACCATCTTTGTTGCCCTCCTCTGAACCTTTTCTACCCTGTCTATGCCCTTACGTAGGTATGGTCTCCAGAACTGTACACTGTACTCCAGGTGGGCCTCACTAGTGTCTTGTATAGCGGAATTATGACCTCCCTTTTTCTGCTGGTGATGCCCCTGCCTATACATTCCAGCATCCTATTTGCTTTTCCTGCTGCCTTGTCACACTGTTTCCCTACCCTGAGGTCATCAGAGATGATACCCCAAGATCCCTTTCCTGCTTGGTGCATGCTATATCCTCACCCCCAACTGATATATTGCATCAGGGTTTTTGTCCCCAATATACATTATCTTGCACTTCTTTGCATTGAATTTCTACTGCCAAACCCCTGACCATTCTTCAAGTTTCTGCAGGTCCCGTCTCATTCTGTCTACACCCTCCGGTGTGTCTACTCTGTTACAGAGCTTTGTGTCATCAGCGAACAGTGAAATTCTGCCTTCTAGATCCTGTGCAATGTCACTGTCTTCAATTGCAGATGAGACCCATGGAGGACCTGAGTGAGTACCCTCGTACCCCCACCCCGGTGCGAGGAAGAAGCTGTACAAGTAATCTTGGGGGCCCCAAGCCCCGCTAACAGATGTGCTCTGTCAATTCTGAAATGTTGGAGTAATCAGTCTGGCTACTAACCCCATCAAAGACTGTCTAGCGACAGTTAATATGGATGCAGCTTGGATGCAGCCTAAATGGCTAAATCGCAGGTGTAGCAAGTTGCCTGGCTAGTGAATCATATAAATGTATTGCAAGTTGTTGTAGCTGTGGGTTAGAGTCCTGCCTCCGTGGAGCTGTCTGCCAAGCCAAGTTTTGCCACTTCATGGGACAGGAGGCCGGGAGCATACTGTGTCTGTTATTCTGAAGAGATATATTACTGTTGTCTTACCTGGATGTCATCTGAGAGCACTTGCCATAAGTGCAACATGTGTAGACGCACTGGATGGGACTTTGCGAATGAATGCTGCTGTTGTTATGTAAATGTACTGGATGTGACTTCATGTTACTACATATAGGATGCTTGCTAAAAGTGTCGCTTCAACTAATATTGGATGGATGCCTTTTTTGGTGTATAAATGTGCCGGATGTGGTGATGTTTCAATTGAATGTTGGATGCTTGATAAAAGTATCGCCTACCAAGTACTCTGGACTGGACTTTCAAAATATTGTGCTGAATGTTCAGGATGTTAAATCCAAGTAGCTTGTCCTGGAATGTTCAGAAGTCTGCAAGTGCAGGGCTATCCCTATCGCTCAGTAATGTGCAGGACAATCCCTGGCTCGTTGTGTCCAGCAGGGTCGATTCCTGCTCATCTTCTAACTGCAGGGCAATCCCTGCCTTTGTTGTAAATAGTAATGTGCAGCTTTGCAAGAATCTGTTTCCAAGTTACCCCCTCCCTCAAATCAATAGCCGGCCAACTCGACCAGCTGCAACATCCACCAGGCCTGCAACATCTAGGACTGTGGTATCTGTTTATCCCATATGGTACATGATTGCAGGGTTTCATATTGTTCTGGGACTGGTACCAGTGTGGGAGAACTGTTATTTATTTATGTCACATCTGATTTGTCAGCAGCTCGATAGCAAGGGCTCTGGGTATCATAAGTCGAATAGTAAACTGTGATCGCCTTCTGCCTATTAGTATGTAGCCACCCAGCTGGAGGGTTCACCAGCAAAACCTAAACCAACCATGTATGTTTTGTAAATAGAGATCTGCATAACTTCTACTCCTGTTTCCCCTTCCTAACTCCTCATACCCCTACATAAATCTCTTGTTATTTGTTGTTGAACTATTTGGTGTAAGCATATTATTAGAGAGAGCTTTTAAATCAAAATATTGAAATGTGGGGAAATGTTTATTGGGGCATGTCTGGGGAAGGTAAATGGTTATCGTGGGTGGCATAGTGGCTCAGGGGGCGACACCTATCACCACCTTACCCACGTAAAGCACCCTGAGTGGAGACACTGCACAAAGGTTAAACAATATGGTTATCAGATAGCAAACCCAACCCCCTCAGCCTAGCTTGTAAGTAGTAGGCAGGGGTGTAACACTGGGGATAGCACCACCCAGGGGTTAAAGGTACAAAACCTAAACAAAGATTTTTTTTACATCGGCATTCAGGGACAACGTCAATCGAAAACAAACTTAAGTTAGGAAAAAAACAGCGCTGTAACAAATCAATGGCATTGTTTCTCTGCAGGTCTGACAAGTGTACTGATGGTGAAAGAAAGAGCAGAGGATTGAGGGGCACACCCACATTTTGTAGGCACCAACATTGTTCATCATCACAGGCAACCCCCAGCGAGGCAAAGGTTTCTGGAAGGTCCTGATACCAATGGATTTCAGTTCCAAAAGTGTGGCCCTGTGGAGGAAGTATCATCGATGAAGATCATTAAATCCCACCAGCTATCCCACCAAATTTTGGATCCCGCTCATCTTAATTAAAAATCCTTGAACCACACTCTACTGGACTGGGTGCTGTCCTCTCTCAACCTCACCATATTGTGGATGCAGGCATCTTCCCAGATGCACTCAGTGACCATCATATGGTCTACTGGTTGCTTTAGATCCTTTGCTCCAAAGTCCCCACCCCCCAAAATCATCCTCTTATGGTCCTACAGATAATTGAATTTATCCTCTTTCCACATAGACCTCTCGGCCACTGACTGGTCCCACATCTCTACAGCCACTGATGTCAATTTTGCCCTTGACTCCTCCCATCACAAATTTATGGCTGCCTGGGTCTACCATGCCCCATAAAGGAAACCAGGCTCTGAGGTTCTCATCTTCCCTAGACCTCTGCTGAGCTGTTGGCCTGCCTTTGAGGTCATAATCTGACTGGGTGCTCCTATCAGAATGCCGCTTCCCTGCACCAAAGCCACTAGGCTTGCAAAATCTGATTACTCCGCATCCACATTCCAGAACAACCTTAATCACCCCTCCAAGTTCTGGAAAGTTATCCACTTCCCTTTCTACCCCCCAATCCAGTCCTCCCTGCCCATCTTCAAGGTTGGTAACTGCCACATCACTAATTCTGCTGCTGTTGTTGCTTCCTTTAGCTCATGTGTCACCACCTGCTCCCTATCTCTTCTCCCCCCTTCCCCTCCTTCCCCCCACCATTCCCCTCTTCCCTTACACTCCTTTTCTTCTACCACACTCTTGGTCTTCCTTTTGGACTTCTAACTCTTAACCCACACAAGGGATGAGCCCAAATGGCCTTGACCCCAAGCTTCTGTACTTCTCTGCACTAACCATAGTCTTCCGTATTTCCCTCTTCCTTAACCGCTCCTCCTCCATCTCCATCCCCATTGCCTGGAAGCTGGCAACTATCATCCTCTTCCCAAAAGGAGGTGATCCTTTCTCTTCTGGAAACGTTCTTCCCATTTCCCTCCTCCCCACACTGGCCAAGCTCCAAGAACATCTTGTCCTTTCACAACTCACCCTGTCCTCAACTATATCTCCTTTTTCCCTCCCTTCCAGCAGGGTTTCAGGAAGTCCCACTCCACAGCTACCTCCCTTCTCTGGCTCACTGACTCCATCCTATCTGGTATGGACAAGAGGTAAATTACTTTTGCCATTTTTGTCAACTTGGCCAAAGATTTTTACACTGTGTCACACCCCCTTCTCCCGGACAAGCTTAAGGCAGTGGGGTTCTGCATCCTAAATCAGCTGGTTCTACTTCTACACAATGTCAGGGCGCAAGCTGTCCATATTAGATTCATCCTTTCCCCCCATTCCCAATCTGCTCAGGTATCCCCAAAGGATTTGTCCTGGGCCCCATACTCTACTCCAGATTCCTAAAGGACCTCTCCTCTGCATGTTCTTCTATGCCCACCCACACGCATACAGATGACTTTGTGCTGTTTTTTCCTGGCTCCTCTGCTGCTGACCTTTCTGTCCATCTCTAACAGGATTTTGCCAGTGTTCAGTGTTGGTTCCATTCTAACCTTCTATCCCTCAGCACCAAGGAAACTGCCTCCATGTACTTCGGCTCCTGGCACTGTGTCCACTCCCCTCCTTTCACTCCCTTGACGGTACTGTGCTTGCTGATGTTCACTCTTTCAAGTATCTTGGGATCTGACTAGATCAGCAGTTCGACTTCTCACCACACACTGTTGCAATCCACCTCAAGCTTCACCCCAAAGTGGGTGCACTGTGTCAAAATAAAGACAGTATCCCTCTTCCCCTGCCTGCAAGGAGCTAGCCATGAAGATGACCCTTCCCATCTTAGACTGTGATGACATTAACTACAGCACTGCTCCCAAATCCACCCTTGCCAGACTGGACCCTCTCTTCCATTCTGTCTGCCGTTTTGCCTTGACTGCCCCCCATGTACACACCACTGCTGTCTCTACTCCTCCTTCTCCCTTCTTTCCCATGATGCCAGATGCCTCACACACTGTGCCACCTTCATCACCAAATTCTGGTTTAGCTCTCGCCACCATACCTCTCTGCCTTCCTTTCCTTCCCTGCTCCTTCCTTCCTTCTACCCCCCCCCCCAGGAACAATGCTTTCTCACCCCAGGAATATTCCAATATTCCTAACTCTTATGCAGTATGCCTTTAAGTCAGATCTGCACAGAGATGGAACAGTATGCTAATGAATGAATCATTGACTCGTGCTACTTTTTCAAATGCTGCCACCTATCAACTGCCTACATTCTAACCCTCAGATTTCTCTCTCCGCCTGTCAAGACTAGACGCTCGAAGATCCTCCCATCAGCTTGCTGTGAAACTTAAAAAATACATATAAGTATTATTTTATTTTCATTTGCTGCCTTATCTTTTGTTAGTACTTAACCGTTAGCTTTATTTTGTTTAAATTGCTTAATTTTCTTGGTTTCTCCCAGTTCAGGATAGCCGGTGAAGCACCAAGACTTTTTTAGTCTTAGTGGAGTTTTTTTCTTTCTAAAACTCCTTTATTTGTTGTAAATTGTTTTATTAAAACTATTTTTGGTAACTGCTAATATCAGTTATTGAACTGCTAATCCCGGTTCCTTTCTCTCTCGGTTCCCGGTTCCGATCGGTTTCCTGATCAGTTCCTGAACTGACCGCAACCAATAGCTTTGTTTTAAAAAGTTTACCATCAATCGCAGTTGCTATTTTTGGGTTCTTTTGCAAAAAATGTCTGAAAAACCTAAGAAAAAGACTAGTGAACCCGGTTTCTAAAATTGCACAGAGTGTGGAGAAGGTTTTGCCAAGGCAGATAAATACATTTCTTGAGTTATCTGCCTTGGTTATAATCATTTGAAAATGGATTGTGAAAGCTGTAAAACCTTTCCAGAAAAAAACGCATGAAAAACGTTTGGAAAGGCTTAAAAAGAAATTGCCTCTTCCTATGAGTCCCTCAGGCTCTGACCAGCCAACACCCTCAATGGCTGTGGATGAAAGAAACCACAGAAGCCACAATTTCTACCCCGATAATGGTGCAAAGGCCATCACAAAAAGGCCTGCTGAACCAGCTAGCTCTCCAGTTCCCACGAAAAGACCAAGAAAACAAAACACACAGAACCCCCTGCTGGTCAGCCTATGGGGACTTCTGCTGTGTCTGTAAACATGACTACTCCTCTAGAGATTGCACAGTCATTTAAGGTCTTGCAGGCCTTGCAGGGTCTGCTGCCTGCTGGACAGCAGTCTACAGTTCAGACCCCTGCTGAATTAACCCAGTCCTCCCTGCCTGAGAGGGAAGATTATGGGGAATATGAAGAAGAGGATGAAGGAGAGCCTATAGAGCCTGGAGTTTCTCCTGAGCAAGAGTTTGGCTCTCCTCCCAGGTTATCAGAGGATTAATCATCTCATTTTTCCTTTGTTAGAAAAATGGTGGATGCTCTGGATATCTCTACCACTGAGGTGATAGAGGATGGGGAGGAGGCAGAGTACTTGAAAATGATGGGGTTAACACCCACCAAAAGTTACTGCTTCCCATAAAGAAGTTTTTTAAAAGGAATGTGATAAAGTTCCTCCAAGCACCTGGGTCTGCCCCACCTTTGGATAAAAGGTTGGACAAGAAGTACCAGCTAGACAGGGGTGGGGCTGAATTTTTATTCTCCCAACCTGACCACCAGGGGGTAGTACAAGCTGCAGCCTGTGACAAGGCAAAAGTATCTCTTGCTTCTCACCCACCAGAGAAGGAATCTTAAAGGATACACAGTATGGCCAAAAGGGCTACTTATCAGCTTTTTGGCCATAAGACAGGCTAATTTCCAAGCCTATGCAGCCCAGTACCAAATATCCTTCTGGCAGTCTGTCATGGCTATGGCAGACAAAGCTCCTTCCAGTCTTTCAGCAGACCCTGCTGAAACTGCCAGATTTGGCTTGCAGGCTGCCAAATATCAGTTTCAGATGGCAGCAGTCACCAACGACACTGCTGCCAGGTGGACAGCCAATACATTTGCCCAGAAAAGATTTGTCTGATTAAGAGCCACAAACCTTAATCAAGACACTCAGAATAAGGCTTTGGATTTCCCAGCTGAGGGTAATTCCCTCTTTGGAACTCACACAGAAGCCTATATGAAGAAAGTGGACGAGTACAAGGCTATTTATAAAAGCAACCCTGCCAAAGAAAAGGCTCCCCTGTCCACAAGACCATATGGAAGCGGAAGCAGGGGCAGACAGTTTCATTCCAGGCCTTTTTATCAGGCCATGGCCGTACTCCAAGTACAAAAGTACCCTCAGCAAGGGTACTTCGGAGAGAGGGGCAGAATGGATTCCTGGTGTGGTTCCCAATCCTAGCCCCAGGCAAAGCAGGACCCCTGATTTGTCCTCCTAGGCCATCTCCCCACTTCCAGTGGGACAGACTGACTCACTATTTCCAGGCTTGGAAACAGATCACTGCAGACAAGTGGGTTCTGGTGGTAGTGAGTCAAGCTGTCCCTAAGCTTCAAATCCCTTCCCTCTCTAAGAACCAGAGTGTTCAAACCAGCTTCCAATGCAGAAAAAAAGCTGTTGGAAAAGGAGGTTCAAAACCTATTGCTGTCAAAAGCAGTGGAACCTGTGCCTCCACAGCAAAAGGGAAAGGGGTTTTATTCAAGATACTTCCTCACAACAAAACAAAATGGGGAGTTGTGGCCTATGCTAGACCTAAGGGTGCTAAACAGGCACTTACTAAAGCCAAGGTTCAAAATGGTAACCTTGTCACTGATTCTGCCAGCTTTCCAAAAAGATTGGCTGGCATCCCTGGACCTGTCATCGTATGGACCCTGGTCAGTGTCAGTGGCTCAGTAGGTAGCACACTCACCTCTGAGGCTGGGAGATCAGAGGGCTGTGGGTTCAGTTCCCACATCTGGTACTTGGGTTCATATCCCAGTACTGACACTGTAGTGCGGTATGAGAGGGGTGCTGCACTTCTGAGGTGCCGTCTTTTGGATGAGATGTTAAACCGAGGTCCCATCTGCCTGGATTGGTGGTAGTTCAGGTGGATGTTAAAGATCCCATGGCACTTATTGAAAAGTGTAGAGGAATTTCCCCGGTGTCCTGGACAAATTTCCCTCATTCACTAAAAATATCACCAACAGTTTCATCTGGTTCAAGGACAGTTAGCATTCATCTGTATCACCCTCCCCCGGGTTGTGCCTGAAAATAGGCAGGATTTGTCTAGTGCACTTACCTGGTCAATGAAAACATAATAATAATAACAATAAAAGATGCTTATTTCCACATCCCAATAAGAGAGTCTCACAGAAAGTACCTCATGTTCAGACTCCCTTCAGGTCATTACCAGTTTTCAACCCTGCCATTTGGTCTCACTTCAGCTCCAAGAGTGTTCACAAAGTGCCTGGCAGTGGTTGTGGCACACCTGTGAAGGCAAGGTGTCACAGTGTTTCCCTATCAGGACAATTGGTTGATGGTGAGAAAATCACTACAACAGGCAGAGGAACATCTGCAGTTCACCCAAGGACTTTTGGGAGTCTCTGGGTTTCCTGGTAAATCTCAAAAAGTCATCTCTTCTCCCTGTACAAATGTTGCAGTTCGTAGGAGCAGAATTAAATACCTGGGAGGGCAGGACTTACCTACCTCTGGACAGGGTAAAAAAGTATTCTGCAGATGGCAGGCTCCTTCAGCCTGAACAAACCAAAAACTGCAAGACAGTTTCTACAGTTACTGGGCCACATGGCAGCTGCCACTGGCACAGTCCTGGGTTCCAGGTTCCAGATGAGAGACATTCAATTCCACCTAAGGGCTCATTGGTGTCAAAAAAAGGATTCTTTCTCAAAGCTAGTCCCAGTAACAAAAACGTTACTCCTAGCCCTTCAGTGGTGGAAAGAGGAAGCCAACCTCGGGGCAGGGGTTCCTTTTCAAAAAGAGTCTCCATAAGTGATTCTCACAACAGATGCATCACTACTGGGGTGGGGTGCCCATCTAGGGGATCACACCACCCACGGCACTTGGTCCAGTGCAGAGTCACTCCAGCATATAAATCTGCTGGAGCTCAGAGCAGTATTGCTGGCACTTCAACCCTTTACACCACTGGTACAGGGAAGGGCAGTACAGGTCAGAACAGACAATACCACCACAATGTACTACTACTGTTGTATGAAACTGAAAAATTTTATTCAGTGAAATATTTCACATAATTTGCGCACTATGCAAAATATTTTGCAGGGCGAAATGTGAAATTTCACCCCTGGAGCAAGCATAATTTCACCCGCAAATCGGTGAAATTTGCCGCTTGCGGGTGAAATATTGCCACCTGCGGGTGAAATGAAAGGTTTCCAAAGTTCTCCCTGGTGTCCAGTGGTCCCCCTGGCCGCTCACCAGCCCAAATTATTCTCTTTGGTTTCTAGTGGTCCCCCCTGGCTGATTACCGTCAGTAACTGAATAACCCCCCAAGTTACCCTGCCCCCCTTGTCCTTTGTAAAAAAAAAATGAAACCCACAATCCCTAGCACCTAGTAGGTCCCCCCTTTCCGGCCACTCTTGGCCCAAATTATTCTCTCTGGTATCTAGTGATCCCTTCCATCTAGTGGTCCCTGCCAATTACAGCGGTGATTGGCGGGAAGAGACCACACACACCAGGGAGAATACTTTGGGCCAGTGAGAAGAGGTGGAGGACTAGACACCAGAGTGTGTTTCTTTTTTTTTTTTTTTTTTATAAAGGACATGAGGGGTCAGGAAATAACTTCGAGAGATTGTCAATGCGGCCAGTGATCAGCTGGGGGCACCAGACACCAGGGAGAATAATTTGGGCTGGTGAGCAGCTGAGGGAGACCACTAGACACCAAGGAGAGTTTTACATAATGGGAATGGGATATGCAGGGTGCGAAATTGCAGTGAAATGTAATCATTTCACTTCAATTTCGTGAAACATTTCACGCAGCAAAATTGCCAATTTTGCAACATCTCTATGTACTACATAAACAAGCAGGGAGGAACAAGGTCAGATCCTCTCTGCACTGAAGCTATGAGAATTTGGACCCTGGCCTACTCCCTAGGAGTTTTCCTTCAGGCCATTCATCTACCAGACAAGGACAATACCCTAGCAGATGCTCTGAGTCTGATCAACCAGAACCATCATGAATGGACCTTGAACAGACAGGTGGTGGAAGTTATTTTCAGAAGGTGGGGCACCCCAGAGATAGATCTCTTTGCATCCCATGAAAGTCACCACCTACCACAGTATTATTGCAGACCCCCAGCTTCGGGAATGGTACCCTGGTCGCTCTGATTCTGAACTGGTCAGGGAAGTACCTGAATGTGTTCCCTCCATGCCCTCTGGTGTACAGGGTGCTGCTCAAACTCAGGTCCCAATCAGCCACAATGATCTTGATAGCTCCAGATTAGGCCAGGGAGCCATGGTACTCTCTGCTGCTCTCCATGTCTGTAGCGAAACCAATACACCTTCCTCGGAGGCACAACTGGCTAATCTTCAGCCACGGGAGACTCCTGTACCCAACCTCAAGTCACTCAGACTCAAGGCATGGCTCTTGAGGACCTAAAGTATGCAGGCCTGCATCTCTTTGAAAGTGTTCTGGATATTTTAAGGGGGTACAGGAAACCTTTCACCAAGAAAACCTATGCCTCTAAACGGAAAAAAGTTTTCTACCTGGTGCTCCATCAGGAATATAGTACCAGCGCAGGCAGGGGTTCCAGCTGTGTTGGACTACCTTACTCATCTGCATTCATTGGGCCTGCAGCCCCCTACTTTGAAAGTTCATTTAGCTTCAGTGTCTGCTTACACTTCAGCTGGGAAGAATGTCTGTATGGCATCAAATTCTATCTTTAACAGGTTCTTTAAAGGTTTGGCCCAACTGCACCCCCCCTAACAGGGAACCGGTGCCAGCCTGGGATCTAAATGTCTGTATTGCCAATCTCATGGGTCCCCCTTTTGAACCCATGTCTTCAGCTCCTTCGAAATATGTCACATGAAAAACAGTTTCCCTAGTGGCAATCACTTCTTCCAGAAGGATCAGTGAGCTCCAGGCTCTCTGTGTGGAGCAGCACTACATTTCATTCCACAGGGACAAAGTGGTCCTGCGAACTAACAGAAAAGTTCTTCCAAAGGTGGTTTCAGACTTTCATTTGGACCAGTCCATCACCTTACCTGTTTTCTTTATTGAGCATTCAAGCTCTGATGAGCGTAGACTGCACAGTCTTGATGTCAAGAGAGCTCTTAGCTACTACATGACAGTCACCTAGGCCCATAGACAGGGCAGAAAACAACTGTTCCTGACTTATAGAGATGTGGGAAAAGGAAATCCAGCATCTAAGAGGTCCATTTCTTTTTTTTTTACTTTCTGTTTATCCCCTCCTACCTGCCCTTGGTGCCCCACTTCTTCAGGCCGTTCATCCCATGCCAGCCTCCTCTGCTCAGGATCTTCCCCTAGAGTGCCTTCTCCTTCTGCCCCCACCTGCACAGTGGGGTCTGTCCCGGAATTGGTAGCTTGGATGGCTTGGAACGGTCGTCATCTAGGACCACCAAGGGTGTTTTTCCGTTCTTCTGTTGTCCCTTACCTCTAACCCTCTGAGACGCCGGCGCGAGGACGTACGTCCAGAGAGGTGAAGTGCTGACACATGTCTCTCCCAAGTGCCCGACAGTGTCTCCCCGACTCCAATGAACGAAGCCACCAACCCCTTGTGAGCCCACGTTTCTACTGGCTCTCTTAGGGCATCGGGTGCATATAGCACCCCTGGTCTCCCACCCTAGAGGGAGGAGAGCATCCATTGGGATGCTCAATTCTCCCTCACCCAGCCGACCCGAGTCCATTCCCTAACCAGGGACGCTGGTATAGCGCGGGGTGTGGCATCCAGCGCCTGAACCGGCCGGCAGAGGTCCATTTCTAGCTGGATAGTCCTGTGTATTCAGTTTTGCTATTCAAAAGCTGGGAAGAAGGCCCCAATTGGGCTGACAGCCCACTCCAGAAGGGGTACAGCTGCTATGTTAGCAGCTTTTAGGGCTGTCCCTTTGGTGGACATCTGTAAAGCAGCTACCTGGAGAACAATGTACACCTTTACCAAGCATCATAGCCTGGATACACAGGCTATGGGTGATGCCAGGTTTGGCACAGCTGTCCTGGAGAGTATTTCCAAAGTAGGTTTTGTGCCTACCTCCAAAGGTACTGCTTCTTAGTCTGCATAAGTGTTAGGAATATTTGAGTATTCCTGGAGTGAGAAGAAAAAGTTACTTACCACAGTAATCTTGTTTCTTCCCGGGGATACTCCAATATTTATAACTCTCCCATCCTGCCTCCCCTGCTAGAACCAGTGACCTCTGCACTTCATGCTGTATTACCAGGGGTATGTGTGCCACACTCTGGCTTTTATATTTAGAACTGTGTTTTCAATGTTTTTTCCCCTCTTCAGGTGATTCTGACACTGGGGGTGTTTTGGTAAATTCTTTCCCCTCCTGTTAGAGGTTTTCTGGGTGTTTCATTGTTATTATTATAGATAATTATTAAATTCCTCTCAGTCCCTGTCTTGTCAGGCGTCCATGAAAACTGAGGATTAGAATGTAGGCAGTTGATAGGTAGCAGCATTTGAAAAAGTGGCATGAGCCAGTGATTCAATCATTAACATACTGTTCCATTGCCGGGCAGATCTGGCTTAAAGGCATACTGCATAGCAGTTATGAATATTGGAGTATCCCCTGGAAGAAACAAGATTACTGTGGTAATTATTTCCATGTGTTAAGCTGCCTTCTTGTATCGTTTTCCTAAACTCTGGTCCACCCTTTCCCTGTCTACTTGCTCAGCCTTGTCCTTCTCTTCCCTCAGACCCCTTCTTCATAACCTTGCCAACCCCTCCTACTACTACTACTCTTGATCCCTGACCCTTGTATTGTCTCCTCGCATTTTATTAACATCCTCCTTGTCCTCTCCAGCTGTCCAGCCTCCCCAACGTTAACTGTACCTGAATCAGTTAATGCATTCTGGTAATTTTGTGCCTGAGCCCACTTCCTGAACCGGCTTCCTTAGCTCGCACCTTAGCAGTCTGAGTGGAGCTAGTCTTGCTACTATCCATGATCCCCCTTGTCCTCTCCAGCTGTCCAGCCTCCCCAACGTTAACTGTACCTGAATCAGTTAATGCATTCTGGTAATTTTATGCCCGGGCCCACTTCCTGCACCGGCTTCCTTAGCTCGCACCTTAGCAGTCTGAGTGGAGCTAGTCTTGCTACTATCTGTGATCCCCCTTGTCCTCTCCAGCTGTCCAGCCTCCCCAACGTTAACTGTACCTGAATCAGTTAATGCATTCTGGTAATTTTATGCCCGAGCCCACTTCCTGCACCGGCTTCATTAGCTCGCACCTTAGCAGTCTGAGTGGAGCTAGTCTTGCTACTATCTGTGATTCTATGATCTGGTATTACTCCCAGTACTGTATAGCACTTGTTTATTAATTTACATGATATAATCTTTATTTTTATAACCATGAATATTCTGCCCATAATCATCCTATGTCTAGTTAGTGAGTATGACAATTATATATTCTGTCTGTAACTAATATTCTGACCTATTAACACGTTCTTGTCTATTGTAAATCCTTTGTTTCCACTGTATAATGTTTCCTTGTTACACAGTGTCTGTAATTAATTCCAGGTTGCTCCTGAAATAGAACCAGTTTCTCTCAGTGAGGTTACCCAGTTACCAAAATCCAATAAATAAAAAACTGTGGCTGAGCACTGTTTTACTGTATGCACTTTACTGTACTTGTGTTTTACAAATACTGCACCTTACATTATGCATTCTTTCTTACACATCTTGTGTTCTATACTCCGCTTCTCCACCCCCAAGGATGCATCCTAAAATGAGCAGTTACAAGCTCAGTATGTCTTTCTTGGTGAAAATTTTGAAATGAATAACTAAATAACTAACTGAGTAAATACATAATAAATAAATAAATGCATACATTAATTAAATCTGAGAGATGGGTGCACAATAAATAGATTTAACCTGAGATATAGATGCATGAGTTACAGTTTTAATTAATTCTGGTGCCACGCTCATGGTGGCAGTATGCCTATGCATGTACTATCTTGATGACTAATAATTTTTATTTATTGGAACCCCCTCTATGTAGTATCAAATTTAGGGGTATATAATATCCTAATTCTCACAATACTGTTTACACTACAGCAAAACCTTAGTTATCAAACCTCAATTAACCAAAACTCTCAGTTATCCAAAACTGTGGTGTGTCTCCCAGCTTAACAGATTGCAATGTAAAGTGCTCTCACTTATCCGAAACTCCGTTTACCCAAACAACTGCACTGTCTCCCAGCACATTTGGAGAAGTGAGGTTATACTGTATATGATTTACTTGCCTATCGCAAATTATCTTATTGCCTTTTAGAGAAATACAACAAAATATAAGTTAAAAAAGCACTTTCTCACCAGTCCCCAAATAATAGCACATAAATAAACAAGATGTGTTGCAACTCTCAATTCCCCACTATTGGAAAAGTCATGCACTGCACTGTACTTACAGGTTACAGGTGGCTTCTCCACCAGCCAGTACTGGAACCCTCTCCTGGCTCTCTCACTGAACTCATTTCTGTACTGGGGAAGGTGCTGAGGCATCGTCTGTAATCTCCTTTTTACTGATGTACCTGGGAAGAGTCACAAACACAGATGCAGCAGAATTTTATTTATTTATTTGATATATCGGTTTACAACCTTTGAGCCAGAGGCTCATTTACAAAGGTACCTCGTCACATGCAAGACAGAAAGTAGTACAGAACAGGGTATAACAACAATTACATTAAGCACATGTTACAGACATTTGTCACAGACATTTTTTACAATATTTCGATGTAGATATTTTCAGACATTATTTACAATATTTGGATGGCGATATTTACATCATCACAGCAGAAAGACATTATTAGCTTGAGAAAGCATCTAAACAGAGTAGTCAGTCCTAGTCATGGGTTTGGTAATTATTGATGGAGGTTGCAATCCATAATGGACTTTGTCAGAGAATTAGGATCAGAGTGGATGAGAGAGTGAAATATTAGTTGCAGTTACAGGAGCGGATATTGAAGAGGTGGTTGCGAAGAGTGGTTTTGAAGTGGGCGATCTTGGGTGCACTAGAGATGGTGTTTGGGAGTGCATTAAACCATGTGGGGGCCCTGTAGTGGAAAGATCTCTGGGCAAGAGAGGTTTTTACCCTGGGCACAACCAGTGGTGCTTTCTCTGAGTTGCAGGTGAAGATAGTGGGGATTGCAGGATGAAGAGAGGCGGTGACCCCGGGGGGGAGAGTCCGAGCAGTATTTTCTTGGACAGTATGCAGGTCTGGTAGTGGAGCCTTTCATCAAGGTTGAGAAGATTGGCAGAGGTATAGAGGAAGCAGGTGTGAGTGAGCCTAGGTGAGCTAGTTAGGAGCCTGGAGGCCTTGTTTAGGGAGACCTGGATTTTTTGGAGTGCAGAGTTATCTACTGCCCCGTATGCAGGGAGCCCATAGTCCAATAGGGACAGTATTGATGAGGTGATAGCAAGCCTAAGGGCGTGGGGGGAGGCAGTCCCTGTGTCGGTAAAGGAGTCCAATCTGGGTGTTTGTTGTGGCAGCAAGGGTGTTTATGTGGTCATGGAAGGTAAAGGCCGAGTCGAGGGTAAGTCCAAGATATTTGTAGTTAGATACCTGTTCAAGGGGGTGCTGGGTGCTGGGGAGGATGTGGAGAGGTGCATTTTTTGCTTTGTTTTGGCGGTGAGAGAAGATCATTGATTTCATCTTTTTAAAGTTTATGACCAGCCTACAGTCCTTAAACCATGTTTCGGCCTGGGAGAAGGCATGTTGGAGGGAGTCCTGAAGGGGCTTGGGCTTATGATGCAAAGTAAAGAGCACTGCATCATCTGCCTACAGTAAGATTTTTGTGAAGCATGCCTTTGGTAAGGAGTTTAAGTAGAGGGAGAAAAGAACTGGCTCCAGGATAGAGCCCAGGGGCACCCCGGAGCGGACAGGTAGTGTGTCGGATAGGGTTCCGTTAATTTTGATGCATTGGGACTGGGCAGAAAGGTAGCTGGAGCACCAGGCTAGGGGGCCTGTGGAGAAACCAAGTTGGTGGAGTGAGCTGAGAAAGAGAGGGTGGCAGACCGTGTTAAAGGCCATGGACAGGTCTGTGAACACAGCAGCTCCTGCAATGTTATCGGCGTCTAGGGAGGAGTGCAGGAAGTTGGTGAATGCTAGAAGGGCTGTGGTGGTGCTATGGCCCGAATGGAAGCCATGCTGCTCCAGGCATAGAATGTCATACTTGGTTAGGTATTCAGTAAGTTGGGTGGCAACCACTTTTTCTAACGCTTTTGGGGGGGGGGGAGAATGGAGATGGGTCGATAGTTATTTGGGGAGGCTTTGTCACCACTTTTCTGGATGGGGGTAATGACAGCTGTTTTCCAGGCACTAGGGAACTGCCCTAGGCATAGGGATTTGTTGAGTGGCCCCAACAGGGGGACTAGGACCTCGTCAAGGACTAGTCAAAGGAACCTGGCATCTAGGGGGTCATTTATAGGGTTATTGCTGTTTAGCGTTTTTTGTAGGTACGGATGAGCTTCATGGGTAGATATTTTGCGTAGGAGGAATCAAGGATGCTGCAGGGTTGGGGGTTGGGATTGGGGCACAGGATCAAAGAAACAACTAGGGAGAACATTGCTGAGATCAGAGAAGGTGGTGTTTAGACAGTTTGCTATGGTGAGTGTGTCTGTGGAGGCAGTGCCATTTATGGTGAGCTGGGAGGGAGGTGGGGAGCGTGATTTCCCATTGAGTTCTTTGATGTTACTCTAGAAGGTTCTCGCAGGCTCCCATGTGGTTGTGAGAGTGGATTGATAGTGGTCTGCTTTGGCCCTATGGATGGCTCGAGTGCATCTATTGCGAGCGGCATTATAGGATTGTCTGTCCACCAACCTGCCAGATTCTGTGGCTTTGTGCCAGAGATTATCCCTGTCTCTCAACATTTGGAGTAGGGAGGGGGTTATCCAAGGAGCATGTTGCCTTTTGGTGCGGAGTTTGGCGAGTGGAGCACAGAGGTCACAGGCCTTGGTGAAGGCCTGTGTAAACAGGTTGAGTGCAATGTTGATGCTGGGGGCTATATTAATAGGGGACCAATCTATTTGGGTGAGCAGCTGTTTAAGTTTTATTAACCCTCCTGGGTGGAGACACCTTCGGAAGGTTGTTTGGGTTATGGGTTTGGGTGTGGAAGAGGTCCGTTGGAATAGGATGGGCGAGTGGTCACTTAGGGAGTCAGGAAGTACTTTTATATCCTGGATTTTGTTGGGGCGGTTAGAGATAATGATATCCAGTAGGGTGTGGGTACCAGTAGATGGGTGAAGTCTAGTGGGTTGGGTAATTAGTTGGACCATGTCAAGGGCCAAGAACGAGTCCTTTGTTGGCACAGCTGAGGGGCCAAGCCAGTTGATATTGAGGTCCCCTACTAGTGTCTGCTCTGCACTGTGTGGTAGGGTAGAGAGGTATTCAGTGAGGGACGTGATGGCAGGCTTTTGGTTCTTAGGGGGTATGTAGGCAACTGTGAGGTATAGTGGGCCCCTGGAGGAGTCAGGGGTGATTTTTAGGGTGAGGGCTTGTGCTCCGTTTGTGAGTTTGGGGGTGGGAGCATATGACCAATAATGTTATTATTGATGTAGAATGCACAGCCACCCCCACACTTTCCTACCTTATCTTCCCAATATAGGGTGTATCCAGGGAGTGAGACAAAGGCGTCGGGAGTAGATTTGGAGAGCCAGGTCTCCACTAGGGCAATGACGTCTGCTTGGTGAAGAGTTGCCCAACATTGAAGCGCTGCAGATTTCTTTGGCAGGCTGCGTATACTCAGAGAGGTAATGCAGAGTCCAGAGGGTCTGGTAGGTGGAGTGGTGGGGGCAGGACTTGGATTCAAGTGAATATTACCAGAGAGGAGTAGTAGAATGACTAAGGCTCTAACCATAGGGCAGCAGGTTGTTATATTTTTGGGAGTACATTTGGGGGGGGGATGTAATGGAGCAGGGGATGGGCAGGGTTTGGAGGGATGGGTGGATGCAGAAGGGTGGAGCCAGGGGGCCGGGTGGGTGCTGGGGTTGGGGCTGCCAGTGGGAGGTGGATGCAGGGGTCAGTGTGTGATGACAAGGTGGGGGGGATGTCCAATTCTGGAGAGATGCAACGGTGCAGTCCACAAGGGGCATAGGGTGAGGTCTGGCTGGTGGGAGGTGAACCACAGGGTGGTTATGAGGGTGAGGTACATAAGGTGGAAGTGAACAGACATGGTGCCTAGATAGCTTTGGGGGCAGAACAAAGAGGTTGTGGGGGGAGCCAGAAAAGCTGTAGGAACTTTGAGATATGCCACAATACAGTAGCTTGAAAAGATAGCCAGATATGATGGCTAAGTGGTAGAGCTGCTGACTCTTGTAGCAAGGGTGCAGGGTTTGAAACCTGCAGTGGTACCATGAGGTATTATTTTAGCAGACTATGAGGGTTAGCAGCTTTGAGAGCCTTAAAAACTATAGCTAATAATAGTCTGGTATGATGGCTGAGTGGTAGAGCTGGTAGCAAGGGTGCAGGGTTTGAAGCCCAGAGTAGCACCAAGAATATTATTTTAGCAGACTATGGGGGTTAGAAGATTTGAGAGCCTTAGAGACTATAGTTAACAATAGTCTTATATGATGATTGAGTGGTAGAGCTGTTAACTCTGGTTGCAAAGGTGCAGGGCTCGAGACCTTCAGTGGTACCAAAAGAGGAAAGAAAATATTTTTAGCAGACTATGTGGGGTCAGAAACTATGAGAGCCTTAGATAGTAAGACTAAAACAGCCATATGTGATGGTTAAGTGGTAGAATTGTAGACTCTAACAATAAGAGTACTGGGTTTGAGACCTGCAGTGGGACAGAGGATAAGTATATTTTTTTCCTAAGTAGGAGGGTTAAAAGCTTTGAAATAGAGGTAGGTATTGGCCTGGTTTGTTTGCTTAGTGGATGGGCTACAGACTTTGGAGTCAGGGTACAGGGTTTGAGGCTTGTAAGGGGACTATGGTGGGCCAATGGGCAAGGAGATGGAAAGAAGGGATTAGAGAAGAAGAGAAAGGCAGCAGAAAGGATTAGAAGAGAACTGTAATGACTTCTAGTGGACAGGGGTTGATATTAGTTGTTAAGAAGGAGTGGAGATGGAGGAGTGGTGCCAGTGATGATAGTGCAGCAACTCCTAGTGGTCAGAGTGTATAAACTGCAAATGGGAAAGTGGACACGGTGAAAAATGGGGTAGGTCATGTGACCCATAAGCAGCAATAAATAGTAGAGGCAACCAAAACCTGCTGCAAAGCCCAGAGCAAGAAGGCTAGGGCTAAGAAACCGATCTGGTTGAGCAAGGAGGTCATGGAAAAGGTAAGAAGGAAAAGAGCTGCCTTTAGGAAGTACAAGAAAACAGGGAGGGGGAGGACAGGGAGTAGTACTTGACAGAATCGAAGGAGGTGACAAGGGCAGTAAGGGGAGCCAAAGCATCTACAGAACTCAGGCTGGCACGAGGCATTAAGAAGGGGGAGAAGGACTTCTTTAAGTACATCAGGGAGAAAAGGAGCTGTAAGGACCACATAGTAAGGATTAGGAAGGAAGGGGGTTGGGTGAAAGCAGGGTGCGATAAGGCGGAAGCACTAAATGAGTACTTCTGCTCAGTATTTACTAAAGAGAAGAGGGGGGTGACACCCAAGGTAGGAGAAATGGCAGAAGCAGGAGGGGAAGTGGCGACAGATGGGGAAATCATGGAGAGCAGAGTTCGAGAGGGTTTGAAGGCACTGAGGGTGGACAAGGCGCCAGGCCCAGATGGCATCCACCCCAGGGTACTGAAGGAGCTGGCAGAGGTCCTTGAGGGACCTTTGGCAGACCTATTTAATGCCTCACTACATTCGAGGTGTGTACCTCAGGACTGGAGGATGGCTCATGTGGTGCCTCTCCACAAGAATGGCCCCAAGGATGAACCAGGAAACTACAGACCAGTGAGCCTCCACATCCATCGTGGGTAAGCTAATGGAGACTATCGTGAAGGAGGCTGGTGGCCTCCTAGAGGCCAAGGACTACAGGACAGCAGACAGCATGCCTTCATATGTGGCAGATCCTGCCAAACCAACCAGGTCGAGTTCTATGACTGGGTAACTAGGCAACTGGACAGGGGCCATGAAGTGGATGTCCTGTATCTGGACTTCAGTAAGGCATTCGACTCAGTGCCACATGGAAGGCTGGGAAGGAAGTTAGTAGGCACAGGGGCGGGTGCAAAGCTGGTGAGATGGATAGGAAACTGGCTGCAGGGAAGGCAACAGAGCTCTCACACCCAAGGGCAGTGATGAGCAGTGTTCCAAAGGGCTGGGTGCTAGGACCAGTGTTGTTTGGGATATTCATTGCAGACATATCATGGGACATCAAGAGCAAGATCAGTCTGTTTGCTGATGATACCAAGGTAGGCGCAGTGGTGGATAACCTAGGGGGATGGCAGGGGTTGCAGGATGGTCTGGCAAAGCTTGAAACCTGGTCATACACCTGGCAACTGGGCTTTAATGCCAAAAAGTGCAGGGTGCTGCATTTTGGGATCAAGAACCCAAGGAGGAGTTACCAGCTAGGGGGAGTGCAGCTAGTCCAGACAGAGGAGGAGTAGAAGGATCTGGGTGTGCTCATTACAGGGTCAATGAACAACTCGGCACAATGTAGGAAGGCAAGCTGCAAATGCCAACAAAATGTTGGGCTGTATTGCAAGGGGTATATCCTCGAGGAGGGAGGAGGTGATTCTGCCACTGTATACGTCATTAGTTAGACTACACCTGGAGTACTGCGTGCAGTACTGGCGTTCGTATCTGAAGAGGGGATATTAAGTTACTGGAGGGTGCAGGCGCGACTAAAGATGATCAAGGGCTGGGGGACTTATCATACGAGAGGAGGTTGAAGGAGTTGAACATGTACTCACTGGAGGAGAGGAGACAGGGTGACATGATTGAAACCTTTAATACATGAAAGGAATAAACAAGATGGGTAAGAGGGGCTGTTCAAAGTAAGGGAGGGAGGGAGGGCCACCAGGGGCCATGATAGAGACTGGAGCGAGGAAGGTTCAGGAGGAGATGAGGAGACACTTTTTACAGAGAGGGTGGTGGCTGGGTGAAATGTTACCTGCTGAAGTGGTATGCAGTAGAACAGGGACTGCTTCAAATGAGGATGGGACAGGACAAGGGGGAGGGTTAATGAAGGGGAAGGGTGGAAGGGAAGGGCAGCTGCAGAATAAGGGGTGCTAGCTGCACATTCGAGCAGACTTGATAGACCTCTAGGCCTTTATCTGCTGGCAAATTTCGTATGTTCGTATGTTCATAAATGGAGTGCCAGCCCTGGGTGGGTGGGGCAGTCTGCGCGGATGGAGTAAGAGCTCTCCACAAGCAGGCTGGACGGAAGGAGGCTTTACCTCTTAAGGCTCTCTGCAGTCCCCTGTTACAAGCTCCTCAGCTGGGCAGTGTTTTAAAAGACCGTGAACATCATTCATTATTCAAGGGTTCCAGTGCACTAGGGCAGAAGTTTGCCATCTTAACTGGACAGTTAAACTGAATGTGGGGAAAGACTGAGGCTAGGGGAAACCACAGCAAGAGGAAAGGGAACCTAGCCAGTACTCCCCCTAATCTGGGGGCTTGTAGTTGTATTTCTCAACTGTCCCTGATTAGGAGGGACATCCCTCATTTTACCCCTTGAAATTGCTCTGTCCCTCATAGAAAAGGTGCTGCCTATGCAGTGGGCATGCTGTAAATTCAGAATTTAAAGCAGAATTTTTTAATATGCTTACATGTTTAATCAAAAATCAAGGTGACACAAGAAAAGTGAATCGTTTCCACGGTGTTCTGAGTTTGTAGCTCCATGTTTGAAGATGTGTCCCTCATTATGAGGATCAGTGTCTCTCATTGTCCACCATTTTGATTGCCCGTGTCCCTCATTTTAATGACAATGGTTGAGAGGTATGTATTTAGCACCACAGTGGGCAAAAATAAGGTTGAGGTTCAAACTAGGCTAGTGGAAGGGACCAAGGAGGGACAGCTTACAAAGCTTGCAATCAACATGAAAAACAAGAAGCTAAGCGGAATAATGAAGAATAAGGGAAAAATACAAATAAAAGCAAAAGGGGATCAGGAGTTAAATGGAAGGGGGGAGGCTGGCCCAGTGGCGCTGGAGGTTGAGGTGCTAGTCACTACACCTTGCACCACGCCTGCGACCCAGGTTCAGGAACGAACCCGCTCCACCAGGGGTCGGCAGGGGGAACAGAGGATTGAGCATCTGAAGGACTGCTCTCTTCTCTCGGGAAGGAGGGCACATGCTGTCCCTCTCGCTGATTGCCCTCTGGTGGTGACCGGTGGGCAATACGGGTCGGGAGGCACGCTCTGACTTGATTACATCATTGGGAATGGGGGGGGCAGGGAGGAAAAGAGCCTGGCAGGGCTCCATGATGGTTTGCCAAGCCCTGGGCCAATCCTGGGGTCCTGGATTTGGTCTCTGGGGCAGGGGCGCCACTTCCCTGGCCCCTCCACGGCGGAGGCAATCATGGGAGAAATATTGGGGAGCAGCTAATTGTGGTGCGGTGGGACCTGAGAGAGAGAGAGAGAGAGTTCCTCCCTCGGGAGGGACCAAAGCACCTGCCAGGGCTGAGGTGGAAAAAATGCATATGGGAAAAAAAATGGAAGGGGGGGGTCTGTCTTAATGCCAGGAGTCTGGGTAATAAAGTCAGTGAGCTCCAGGAAATGATGGCAGACACTGAGGTGAACCTCACAGCCATCACAGAAACTTGGGCCTTAGAAAATAAAGACTGGGACCTGACAGTCCTGGGTTACGTGATGTTTAGGAGGGATAGGGGAAAAGGTAAGGGGGGATGTAGACCTATATGTTAGGGAAGGCACGAAGGCTGTGAAAGATGGAAACAGGAGGGGAGACAGAGTCACTGTGGATGTAGCTCATAGTGGCCTCAGACAAAAACCTATGGTTCAGGATGATCTACAGACTGCCAGGACAAGGGGAGCTTAGGGAAGAACTAGGAAGGGGAGTGACAAAGGGAGAGGTAGAAGTGCTGGGTGAACTGAACCTACCAGACATTGATTGAGATATTCCAGCTGCCAGGAGCACCAAAAGTCAGGCTCTGCTGGATACATTCCGGGACTGTGTACTGGTGCAGTTGCTTAAGGAGCCCACCAGGCAGTCTGCCATTGTCAATGTGGTTCTCACCAACTTGGAGGTGGTAGGAGGCGTGCACATAGGGGAGCCACTAGAGTCCAGCAACCATAGCTCTGTTTGGTTTGAACAAGCCCTTGGGACCAGAAAGACCCAGCCGAGTGTTGAGTTCCTGAATTTCAGAAGGATGGACTTCAACAGGATGAGGGATTTGGTATGGGACAAGTTAGTCAGGGTAGACAACATTGGAGGTGTGGAAGAGAGATGGGGGGCCAATTAAGGGGGCCATTCTTGATGCATCTAAGTTATGCATGAGAATGGTAACAAAAAGGAACAGATACAAGAGACTAATATGGTTCTCAGAAAGGGTCAGGGAAACACTGAGGGCCAAACAAAAATGCCTCCACCAGGTACATGGAAATGCAGGGGGAGGCACAATGGGGAGAATACCAACTGGGAAGTGAGAAGTCAAAGAGAGAGATTTGGGAGGCAAAAACAAACACTGAGCTGCATATTGGGGAGGTGGACAAGGGTAGGGAAAAGCAGATCTTCTTCGAGGATATCTCCCTCCATTGAGCCACATCATGGAACTGTAAGCCATCAACGTCAGAACCATCTGGAAAATTTTACTGGCTGGGGCTGCCCATGTCGATGTGCGTCATTGCTGCCTATATAATGTGGGTGGTCCCATCATGCCTCAGTTCTTTCTGCTGCTGTCAATCACTCATTGGTACACTGCTGCTGAAGAATGCCGTTGAACTTTGCAAGTATTGTTAACGCTTCTACTTCTCTGTTATTTTAAATTACTTAAGCATTTATGCCACCAATGAAATGAAAGGAACCCCTGTTCTGTTATTGTCATTGCAGTAAAGTTAAGATCTACACAGATGATGACCACTCCATGTGCATTCGCTGCTTAGGCCTTGCTCACAACATGAAGGCCTGCAGCATTTGCCAGGGCTTTAACCAGGTCATTTGGAAACATCACAAGAAGGCTTTGGAACTATATCTAAAAATCAAGGCAATGGAGGAGAAACGGCGCATCACAAGCAGCTTTGCCATCATCTCCTGCTGCATCTCTCCTCTCCTCTCCTGGGCTTGCCATCAACTCACTGGACTTCCCCATTGGAGGTGTCGGTCACTGATTCGACAAACTGCTATGCTGGCAGATAAGCACTGCCATGTAGAAAAGGACTAGCAGAGGCGCAGAGAAAAGGATGCCTCTCCTAATTGATCCCACTCTCCTCTTAAGAGAGGTAAGTCCAAAGATAAAGACAGATACTAGGCAAAAGTCTCAAGTTCTGCTGCAACTCCAACATTCTCTCAAACACCAAGATCAGGATCTGGCATAGACTCTAATCCCCCACCAGGGGATTCACAGCCGAGTCCGCCATCAGACACTGTCCCATCAATGGTTCCTTTGTCAATGACCCCATTGGGGTCTGCCAATGTGCAGAACAGATGCTTTATCAGACATCTGAGATCTTTGCCAGCTGCCCTGGTGGCAAAGAGCGCTGAGGCATCGCGTGCGTGCCTTACCGTTTTCCATACTGGTGATCTGAGTTCAGGAATGAGCTCCAGTTGCCAGGGGTTGGCTGGGATGAGAGAGGATCAAGCATCCTACAGACTGCTCTCCTCCTCCAGGGAGTGGATGCATGTCAGCTTGGCCTAGGACTGCCCCCAGGTGGAGACCTGGTGGTACTGCAGCACAGGTAGCACGTCGGGAGGGATCCGAGAACGTTCTGCCTGAGTGCCCCGATGTACACTCTGGATGTCCTCTGGCAGGGGTGGGATGAAAAATAAAAAAGAAGTTGGGGGCTTAATGAAGCCTTGCCCAGTCTGCCTAGATCTGTGCTGACACCTGGGACTGATCCTTGGTCAGCTCTGGATATGTGCACCGGGAGGGAGATGATGGCCCTACTCCCATCAGCCCCACCATGAGGGGATATATGTGAGAGAAGCTGACTGGGCTAGTTCCTGGGAAAGGTAGTGGCTGGCTCAGGGAAATGAGGACAGGGCTAGCCAGTCACCTCTGGTCTGGGAACATGAAGTGCCATCATAGCAAAAAATGTCTGGGCACTCTTAAAGGCTTCCTCCCCAGACTCAGTCATCGACGTCAACCCTGTTGACACCATCTGGGCTCCTGCCATTAACGACACAGTAGGTTCCTCTGCCAGTCACTTTTCTGGACACAGTCCATCCTCTGTCAAAGCCTAGCCTGTTGATGGTGCCTTCTTCACATCCCCTTCCCTCTGTCAGGCTGCCTTTGACTATCAAGGAGGAGCTGGAACACAATCCAGAGTATATAGAGGAGGAGTATGAAAAGATGGAGGAAGGTCTAAACCCCCCTCAATGTGGTGGGCTCCAGTTCTACTTTATCCTCCTGAAGGGAGGACAGTGTACAAAACGCTCATTGGTCTCCTCCTGAGGATGCTTCTTTTCAGGCATTCCTCCAGCAGGTCCAGTTAAAGTTGGGATTTGTTGCAGAGGAGGAAGATTCCTCTAAAAGAAAATATTTGTAAGTTCTTGGAGGTGTCTATTTCCCCCCTCTGCGCTTATCCCTCCTGTCCATTTGGCTCTGGAGGATGGATGGATAGATAGATAGATAGATAGATAGATAGATAGATAGATAAATAGATGGATAGATGGATGGATAGATGGATGGGTGGGTGGATAGATAGACAGATAGGCAAGGCAATTTTATTTATAAAGCAACCAATCCCAGGGGGCTCTAGGTGCCAAACATGAATAAAATATACATCAGCAAATTAAAACATATAATAAAACCTCATTAAAACCATAATGAAATTAATATTCTGTAACAATTAAAGGTTCCCAGAGGTCATACTTCAAGGGACTGGCCAAAACTAAGGACGGCATCAGCAGTCAAAGGCCAGACTGGATAGGTGGGCCTTTAGCCTCCCTTTAAATATCTCTATCAAGGGATCTTCCTGGACTGCAGGTGGAAGCGAGTTCCACAGGGTTGGCCCAAAGACAGTAAAATCATGATCTCCTGAGGTCTTGAGCTGGACCCTGGAAACATCCAGGAGGCCCCTCAAAGAGGAGTGGAAGGAGTGAGCAGAGGACACTGGTGTCAGGAGCTCAGACAGGTAACCAGGACCCAGCCTGTATAGGGCCTTAAAGGTGAGAAGACCCACCTTGAAAAGGACTCTTCACCTGACCAGCAGCCAGTGCAGAGCATGCAGGACTGGAGTCACATGACTGGACCTCAAAAGACCTGTCAGCAACCTGGCTGCTGTGTTCTGCACTAGCTGCAGCCTGCAGAGGGTCCCTCCCATGACCCCGAAGTACAGAGCAATGCAGTAGTCGAGCCTGGAAGTCACAAAGGCATGCACTAGTGTCAGCAGGTCTTCAGGCGGAATAAGGGGCTTAATCCTGGCAATGTTCCACAGGTAGTAAAAACCACTGCTGACTATAGATGACAGCTGATCTTCAAAGGTCAATCTACAGTCAAGGATCATGCCCAAATTTCACACCCTTGGAGAAACCACCAGCAGCACAAACCCTAGAACAAGTCCAGAGTCCACCTCTGGTGACAGCCCATCACACCCATGACCAGGCTCGATCACCAGCATCTCAGTCTTAGCCGGGTTCAGCCTCAGTCAGCTGGAAGCCATCCAGTCATTTATTTTAGCCAGACGGCTGTTGAGCACGTCGACAGCTCCTGATGTTCCAGGTGCGAAGGACAAATACAGCTGGGTGTCATCTGAATAGCAGGGAAACTCCACACTGTATTGTCAAATGATCTCGCCCAAGGGTGGCATATGCACTGAGAACAACATAGGTGACAAGAGCAAACCCTGAGGCACTCCACAGGACAGGGGCATTGGGGAAGAGAAGAAATTCCACATCACCACCACCGCACCCTGTCCGGGAGATAGGTCTCAAACCAATTTGATGACAGTACCGGTAAGTTCATAAAACTCACAGAGTCAATCAAGAAGCACAACGTGATCCACAGTGTCAAAAGCTGAGGCAAGATCGAGGAGCATAAGAACTGATCTGTCTCCTGTCTCTAGACCTGAGCAGATTATTATGCACTCTCACTAGAGCAGTTTCAGTGCTGTGTCTGGCCCGAAAACCTGACTGGAAAGGCTCACAGATATCCGAGGACACCAGGCGATCCTCAAGCTGTTGTACCATCAATTTCTCAACAACCTTGCTGAAAAAAGGCAGGTTGGAGATTGGACAGTAATTCGCCAGGATGTCCGGGTTGAGGGAAGGTTTCTTTAGGAGGGGCTTCCCCAGTGCTTCTCTCAAAACAACTGGAAAGATCCCCTCCACCATCAAGCACCTGGCAATCCTGGCGAACACCTGGCCAACGGCATTGACACATCCCATTAAGAAATGCGTTGGTGCTGGCTCCAATTCACAAAAGGTGTGCTTCAGCTCTAAGATCACCTTAGTCACTTTAGACACCTTCACTGGCCTAAACTCCTCCCAGACAGACCGAGTGCCTCTGAAACTCACAACTCGATCACTGCAATGCGAAAGCTTCCCTGGCAGAATCCCCAAGCGGATGGTTGACACTCTGTCGGAGAAAAATAGAGCAAACTCTTCACATAAAGTGGTGAAAAGAAAAAAGTACTCACCTTAGTAATGTTGTTTCTTCTAATGGAGTCTTGCTATATTATGACATATGCAGTGAGCCCCAACCTTCGAACTGCTCCAGAGGTGAAAGAGTTAACTTTCCATGCCAGGCATGGAACGCTGAGCTCGAGCTCGGTTGAAAACTCTGTCTGTTATTCTTCAAACTCAAACTGTCAGATCTTTATGATCTAAACTCACTACGGTCCTGTGTGGAAGCTGTAAACCTATACTAGCCAACTGGCTACTAAATATAAGAACACATTTCTTGGTCCCAAAACAAAGACTCAAGTCAGGAGACCCAAAAAATGAAAAACACAACACCCAGTCACCCCAAAAGAGGAGGGGGGAAATAACAAGGTGGGCATCTACTAAGTGCCAACACTGCACTGCCCACCCACATCCCAAAAACACAGGTTCTGAGAGGGGCAGGCGGGGAGGAGGTCATAATATAGCAAGACTCCATTAGAAGAAACAACATTACTAAGGTGAGTATTTTTTTCTTCAAGCAATATGAAGTCTTGCTATATTATGACATATGCAGACTACACAGCAGTACCTCCATGGAGAAGGGGCAGAACCTACTTAGGAAATAGGCTCTGAAGCACAGCTGTGCCAAACTGAGCAACACTCCTAGCCTGGATGTCCAGAGAGTAATGCTTGGTAAAAGTGTGAACTGTTTTCCAGGTAGCTGCTTGACAAATCTCCAGAATGGGGATGTCCCTGGCAGCAGCCAGGGAAGCAGCTGTACCTCTGGTAGAGGGAGCCCTCAGGCCTGAGGGAGGAACCTTACCCAGCTTTTCATAACAGAATGGGATACAAAAGACAATCCACCTGGCAATGGATGTTATAGTGGCAGGTTTCCCTTTACAAACCTCACCATAAGTGAGGAACAGTTGGAGGGAGTCAAACCTGTGACCCTTGATATGCTCTATGTAGTAACTAAGGGCTCTCTTCACATCTAAGCTGTGCAACCTCCTCTCGCTAGAGGAGGAATGGTCAGTGAAGTACACTGGAAGGGAAATAGGTTGATTAAGGTGGAAATCTGAAACCACCTTAGGCAAGAACTTCCTGTTAGTCCTGAGGACCACCTTATCTCTATGAAAGGAGATAAAATCAGGCTACACTGACAAAGCTTGTAATTCACTTATGCGTCTGGCAGAAGTGATCGCTACCAGAAACACAGTCTTCCAAGTCAAATACTTAAGCTCTGCTGAAGACAATGGCTCAAAGGGAGGTTGCATGAGCTGAGCAATGCAAACATTAAGATCCCAGGCAGGGGCAGGGTCCCTGAATGGAGGGTTGGTGTGAAGCAATCTCTTAAAAAACTTAGAGAATACAGGATGACCTGAAGGAGAAGAGGGTTTACCTGCTGAAATAAAAGCAGACACAGCTGCCAAATGCACCTTTAGGGTAGCTGGTCTCAGCCCCAAAGTGTTTAAATGGACCATATAATCCAGGACTGTGGGTAAATCAGCAGATTCTGGGGAAATATGCTTCCCAGAGCACCATATGGAAAACCTCTTCCATTTGGAATTGTAAGTAGCCCTGGTGGAAGGCTTCCTAGAAGCCTTCAAAATATCCATTACACCTTGGGAGAGGTGTAGATCAGTAAACTCTAACTCTTCAAGAGCCAGGCCTTAAGATTGAGAGATTTGAGGTTCGGGTACCAAACCCTTCCCTGATCACAGGTTAACAGATTGTGATTCCTGGGAAGACACAGGGGAAGATGGACTGCTAAGGACAGTAGGAGTGGATACCAGGGTTGTCTGGCCCAATCTGGAGCAATCAGAATCACTTTGCAGGATTGAGATCTGATTTTGACTAACACTTTGAACAGGAGAGAGAAGGGGGGGAAGCATAGAGAAACTTCCCTTCCCAACTGAGAACTAAGGCATCCAGAGGGACTGAGCCCAACACTGGGGGCCTGCAGCAAAAAAGGGGAAGTTGGTGATTGTCTGGGGCTGCAAAAAGATCTATCTGCGGGGTGCCCCATCTGGCAGATATTACCCCCAGGAGCAGGGGATCCAGTGACCATTCGTGATGGCCCTGGGAAATCCTTCTGAGAGCATCTGCCAGGACATTGTCCTTGCCTGGGAGGTGAACTGCCGTAAGGGAGGTGTTTAGGGAGTAAGCCAGAGACCACAACTTCATTGCTTCGGTGCACAAGGCAGTAGACTGAGTGCCTCCTTGCTTGTTGATGTACCACATTGTAGTGGTGTTGTCTGTTCTGACCTGTACAACTTTGTTCTGAACAGATTTGGAGAAAGCTTGAAGTGCTAGAAAAACTGCTCTGAGCTACAACAGGTTGATGTGGAGCAGAGATTCCTCAGGGGACCACAGTCCCTGGGTAGTGAGGTCGCCCATGTGAGCACCCCACCCCAAGAAGGATGCATCTGTAGTAAGGATTAAAGAGTGAGACTGAGTGACAAAGGGGACCCCTTGTCTCAGGTTGCACTGATCCTGCTACCACTGTAGGGCTTGGATCAGGGTTCGAGTTACTGGGATCAACTTGGTTAGAAGGTCCTTTCTTTGAGACCAAAAGGCTCTCAAATGGAACTGGATGTCCCTCATCTGAAATCTTGCACCTTGCACTACTGCTGTAGAAGCAGCCATGTGTCCCAGGAGCTGCAGAAAATGCCTTGCTGGTCAAGAGACCTGCAGGGTGAATGAGGAGGCCAGAGAGACCAGGGTCCTTGCCCTGTCCAAAGGAAGGAAGGCTCTGGCTTCCTCTGTATTCAGTTCTGCGCTTATGAAGGTGAGGAGCTAGACAGACTCTAGAACTGACTTTGGAAGATTCAGAAGGAAACTTAGAGAGGTAAGCAGTTGCTGAGTTATCTGAAGATGTAACTTGATTTGGTCTGGAGACTGGCCTACTATGAGCCAGTCATCCAGGTAAGGAAAGATGGCAATTTTTTGCCTTCTTAGGTAGGCAACTGCTACTGCCAGGCATTTTGTGAATACCCTTGGAGCAGAGGTGAGGCCAAAGGGCATTGCTCTGAACTGGTAATGGCCTGAGGGCAGCTAGAACCTGAGGTACTTTCGATGGGAGCTTCTGATGAGAATATGGAAGTAGGCATCCTTGAGGTCCAGGGACGCTAGCCAGTCCCCTGGCCTTAGAGAGGGTAGAATAATTCCCAGAGTCACCATTTTGAATTTTGGTTTTAAAAGGTGCTTGTTTAAGTATCTGAGATCCAGGATGGGCCGCCATTCTCCTGTCTTTTTTGGGGTAAGGAAGTACCTGGAGTACAATCCTTTGCCCTTGAGTAGGGGTGGAACCCTTTCCACGGCTCTGAGAGCCAGGAGGGTAGAGACTTCTGCCTCTAGGGCAAGTGCCTCTGATGGATTTGCTGATGGAAAGGATCTGGTTCTCATCTTTGGAAATTTTTTGAAGCTGAGAACCAGGCCCTGGCTTACTACTTCCAGGACCCACTTGTCTGATGTTATAGACTTCCAGTCCTGGACAAAGTAAGCCAGCCTGCCCCCTACAGGTAATTGAGAATCGGCCCTGGCCACCCACCAGGGTGCCTGCTTGGCAGGGGCTTTAGGCTGAGGGGTGGAAGCAGGCCTGCTTGTACCCCGTCTGTCTCTCCCTCTAAAGAACCCCCTCTGGGCGTAAGCTGAAGAGGAGGCCTGGGCTTGGTAAAAAGGCCTATGAAAAGGCCTGCCCCTGCCCCTGGAAGGCTGCCTTTGAGGAGTGACCTGCCTTTCCTTGGCCTGTGCACTCCTATAGGTGGTCCTATACTCATCCATTTTCTTCATGTAATTCTCTGTCTGCTCCCCAAACAGAGAATTACCCACAACAGGAAAAGCCATGGCCTTAGTCTGGGTATCCTGTGACAGGCTAGTACATCTGAGCCAAGCCATTCTGCAGAGTGCCACAGATGTAGCCATGACTCTTGACGACACATCATTAGAGTCCACTGCAGCATGGAATTGCACCTTAGATGCCTCAATACCATCAGCTGCCACCTGCTCCAGCTCCTTGGCAAGCTGGCCAGGGACCTGTTTTGCTAGAGCCATAACAGTATCCCATCTGGATTTCTGGTATCTAGCAACATAAGCCATATAGTTTGCCTGTCTGAGTCCCAAGGATGCTGCCATGTACTGTTTCTTTGCCATGGCACCAATCCTCCTGGAGTCCTTGTCAGGGGGGTGTGAAGCCAAGGGAATATTTGCCTTGTCACAGGCTACAGCCTGCACTACCCCAACATGGCTGCATTGTTGTGTAAGGAACTCCGTATCAGAGCCTGACAATGTGTACCTCTTGTCCATTCTCTTATCCACAGGAGGTATAGTGTGAGGAGTTTTTAGAATTTTTACTGTCTGTTTCCCAAAAGATTTATGCAAAGGAATAGACAGTTTCCTAGACTCTGGGATATCCATCATTTCCACATAGTCAGGCTCCTCCTGATCATCCACAGCTTCCTCCATAGGGAGCTGGAGGTTCAACCACTTTTATAAAACATAAAATGAGAAGGGACTCAGAAAGCCTGGGGAGACACTTCTGAAGGTCTGTCTGGGGAGATGTCAGTACAATGGACACATCAGACTTTCAAATCCATTCACTCTCCTCATACTCCTCTTTCCCCCTCCTCCAGTTCATAAAAATTCCTCTAAATCATACTCTTGAACCGGTGGAACCGCCGAACAGATCGCTGACCTGATGGTGCCAGTTCGGTCGGAACCGGGAAAGCAACTGGACAATTTTAATCGCTTTGGCTATTTCTTCAGCGGTTGAAGAGGACGTTTTTGGCTCCACACCAGCTGATTTCCTAGTCCTTTTTGCTGGAACCGACTCCTCCAAGTCAGCTCTCCTTTTGCCCGAGGAAGTCTCGCCCTGATCAGAGGGCACCGCCTCCAGTTCGGTTGAAACCGAACCGGGCTGGCCATTCGGTTCAGCAGACTTTTTGGCCTCCCTTTCCCTGAGCCTACCAACTCTCTTTTCCAGGGTAGCCGCAGGAAAATTTTTGCAAATCTGGCAGTCTGCATTGAGGTGGTCAAACCCCAGACATTAAACACAGGTGGTATGAGGGTCAGCCTTAGCAAAGACTTCCCCACAAACACTGCAGTGTTGAAACCCAGTGGACCCGGTTTTTCTTTTGGGTTTCTTGACATAGTGTCAGTCCTAACCAAACTTACCCGTTTATGGCAATCCACCAAGCAAGACCCTCTTATCGGTTCCAACCGTGTCACGGGTCATGGAAAAAAACATAATAAAATCCGTTTTTTTTAGAACTGATAAGAACCGGTAACCACACTCTAAAGGACAGATTAATATATTTTAAACAACCTGATTGGTTCAAACCGAACCGATAAACCGTTTACAAGTTCCACACAGAAGAATAAATGTAAAACCTATCTAGTACTCACAAATACCACAGACAGAGCTTGAACCGACCGGTTGCGGTTTAAATTCGGTCAAAAAAATGAGAAAATAATACTTTAACCGACAAAATGAACCGAGCAGAAGGAGAAATCTCTGGAGAGACTGTTCAGTGAGGAGGAGTAAAGAATCTGACAGTTTGAGTTTGAAGAATAAAAATATAACAGAGTTTTCAACTGAGCTTGAGCTCAGCGTTCCATGCCTGGCGTGGAAAGTTAACTCTTTCACCTCCGGAGCAGTTCGAAGGTTGGGGCACACTGCATATGTCATATTATAGCAAGACTTCATGTTGTTTGAAAGCTTTTTTTGTCCGAAGACAGGCAGAATGTAAAAGCCTGTCTATGGTCCGAAACAGCTGAGATGATCTGTTTCTCCCCATAGAAATTTCCCTTGACAGAAATTCTGCCTTCTTACAGGAAATCACCCCCTGGTACTCAACATAGTGAGCATGTAGGGCCAGCCTGTCAGCCTCCAGCCGGGTCTTCCGCCACCAATGCTCCAACTTCCAAACCATGATCTTTGTCGCCTTGAGATCCCAATCAAACCAAGGGGATCTCAAGTGAGAGGATCTGGGTCATATTCAGACTGGTACAATGGCATCTACAGCTTTGGCAACCACCCTATCATAGGTGGCCACCACCTCTTCAGTGCCAATTGCACATGCTACATCAACCCAAGATAGGTCAGATAATGCTAACAGTCCCTCTGGGTCAACACCCCTTAAGGGGTGATAGCTGACCATCTCCACAGGGGAAGGACTTTCGGGGGGGCCCCAAAGTTGAAATCCACGATGCAGTGATCAGACCAAATGACCTAATCAGTCTTGATGTTATTAATCTCAAAACCCAGCTGATACACCAGATCGAGTGTGTGGCCATGCTGGTGGATAGCAGCAACAACCGCTTGTGCCAGGCCCAGTGATTGCATCAACTGGAGGAGGTCATAACCAAAACGTGAGGATTCATCGTTGACCCATGCATTGAAATCTGGTTGATGACGAAGTCCACTACCATCCTCAGGAATTCCTCCCCCTACCCCGGGGGGGTGGTAAATGAGGAGAATTCTGCAACCGGCACCTGTACCCCTATGCATGGTGACACACTCAAATAATCGGGTGCCACCAACTGGGTGCACAGAGAAGCCCAAACTGGATCAAAAAATGATGGCCACTCCCCCACCCCTGCGATTCTTACTCAGACAGTGTGCCATGGTATATCCAGCAGGGACAGCAGCCTCAAAAACTGGACCCGCATCATCACCCAGCCAGGTCTCCATGATGCAAGCCAGGTCAACAGAAGAAATCAAGTCCGCAAAAATCGCAGTCTTGTTCCTCATTGACCCAGCATTGCAGAGCACTGCCCAAAGATGATTAGAGGACACAGCCAGTCCTCTAGCTGCCTGCTGACTCAGTCCAGTGGGGACCCTGGGTACAGAGACCAAACACGTCTTGCCTCTCCGTAGACTCTGATTACACCCAGGGCATCTCCTGCACCGGACAACCTCAATGCTGTTCACCATCCCCTTTTCAGCTGCCATCGGCACTTGATGAACCACATGCCTCCTAGTAATACCGACCTCCCTGCAGCACCTTGGTGCAGTGTCAGGAACTGGGAGGTTGGTAAAGGGGTGAAGATCGTGGAGCCAAGAGGCAGCATAAGAGATAGATAGATAGATAGATAGATAGATAGATAGATAGACAGACAGACAGACAGATACTTTATTTATGAAGCACCCCTTCCCAGAGGCTCATAGCGCTGTACAATTTCTTAAAGGAAAACTGTGTAAATTCAGTGCCCCCACCTCCGAAAAGCTTACCTCCCAATCCAACTTTTTATGTAGAAAAGCACATTTTTCTCACACTGCTACTTATTTTATTTTTATTGCAAAAATCCACGAACTGGGAATATAGGTCAGTAATCCGATCTTGAAAGCAATCATCCATCTTTTCAGCAGCCAGTGCAATTCGCAGAGGACAGGCACGATATGATCAAATCTTGAGATGCCAATCAAGAGCTTGGACACCGCATTCGGCACCCGCTGCAGATGGCAGAGATTGCCTCCAGATAGCCCCAGGTACAGAGCATTGCAGTTATCTTATCTGGACGTGATGAAGGCATGCACTAGAGTGGTAAGGTCATCAGCTAGTATCAGGGCCTGGATCTAAGCAATGTTCCTGAGATGGTAAAAGTCACTCTGGATGACGGACGACACCTGAGTATCAAGTGTCAGACCATCGTCAAGAACCACTCCCAGATCCCTAAACCGAATAGAGGGGGTCAAGGGAACACCTCCCAGTATCAAATCAGGATCATTGCCTGAATCCCCAACCCCCATTCCTTCGATGACAAGGATCCACCACCAGTACCTCTGTCTTGCCTGGGTTGAGTCGCAGCCAGTTTTGAGCCATCCAACTCTGGATCTCATCTAGGCAGGTGTTAAGCACAGAGGCCACTATCTGGTTTCCAGGTGCACAGGACTAGTACAGCTGGGTATCACCAGCATAGCAATGAAAACCCAGTCCATACTGTTTGATAACATGTACACCATGAACAACAGAGGCAGCAAAAGACCGACCACTGCAGAACTCCACAGTGTAGGGGCACTGGGCTGGATGAGGATAACCCCACTGTCACCCTCAGCACTCTACCCTGTGAGGTAGGACCTAAACCAACTGGTGACGTGGTGGACCCCACTAGTTAAAACACTAATCAAAGAGAAACATAGATGCTACCACCATGCAAAAAAGGTGAATACTGAGGAAAGTTGGGAGATATATAAAAAAAAACAAAGGCTGGCTAAAAAAGGTATTTTTACAGCAAAAAGAAACTACGAGAATGTTCTAGCTGCCAAAGTACAAGATAATTATAAAACCTATATTTATATAAATAACAAAAAAGGGAAAAACTCATCTGTAGGACCCCTTAAAACCAATAATGGGGAAAATATAACTGATAATGTGACATTAGCTGAGGAATTTAACAATTATTTCTCTACAGTTTTTAATGTAAGTCCACATCCTGGCCAATATGTCAAAGCCACAATTCAGCCAAATTCCAGCTATAAAATACCTATAGATAGGCCCGGATACTCAAACTGCGCCAGGCAGTGGCACAAGCCTGGGCGCAGCTCAACTTTGTTACGCAGGGGTGTGGCCTGGGCGATATTCAACAGAGCTGTGCTATGGTGCAGCAGCTTTGAATATCGCACCCTGGCCACCCCCACTGTGCATGGCACAGTGGCACTGTGCCAGCGCAAGTGGCCAGAGTGGAGCAGGGAGATGTGCTAGCGCAAGTGCAATTGCGCCATGCACAGCACCTGCGATATTCAAAAGGAGGACATGCAAATGGAGCCATAATTTATGCAAGGCGCACAGGGGGCCATTTGCATCTCATTATGGCCCCATTTGCATGCCATTAACATGCAGGTGTGCCGATCCCCAACAACTTGCAACTGGCACCCTGCCAGGCAGCAGCGTCGGGGACGATGCCCCTGTAACCTGATCGTGGGCATTCATGTAAAGAACCCCCATCCAATATCCCTGGTGGTCAGTGGACCTCTATGTACCCAATCGTGGGCATCGGTGTAATACCCCCACACGTCCAATATCCCTGGTGGTCCAGTGGACTGATCACTGCCGATCGCGGGCATCTGTAACTCATAAAATACCCTACTACCCTGGTGGTCTAGTGTACCCCCTCCCCACCCGCCCACTGAGCCACAGCCTGCTCCCCTTGTCAACGGTGGCAGCACCCTGCGCCTGCTGCCCCGCGCCGCTGACTGACAGCTCGGTAGAGGCCTGCCGCCCGTTGGTTCTGGCGTGAGCCAGTGGGCTGCAGCCATACTCACTACTCAGTCCAGATATGTGAATTAATTCATTCACATATCTGGACTAATCTAATGGCTCCCAATATGCTGCACACCCATTAGCTCATGCTGTGAACCAATGGGCATGCAGCCTACTGAGCTGTCAGTCAGCGGCGAGGGCGTGGCGAGTGAGGTGCTACCCCGCCGCTGACGGGGGCAAGGCAGTGGGGCCAGTGGGCGGGTGGGAGGGCAGTACACTAGACCACCAGGGTAGTAGGGGTATTTTATGAGTTACAGATGCCCAAGATCGGCAGCGATTGGTCCACTGGACCACCAGAGATATTGGATGTGGGGGTACTATACCGATGCCCGCGATTAGGCACATAGAGGTCCACTGGACCACCAGGGATATAGGAGGGGGCTTATTCTTTCTACACAAATGCCCGCGATCGGGCACATAGAAGTCCACTGGACCACCAGGGATATTGGACGGAGGGGGGGGTTATATTACTGATGCCCTCGATCGGGCACATAGAGGTCCACTGGACCACCAGGGATATAGGATGGGGGGATTTCACTACATGGATGCCTGCGATGGGGTATGAGGGGGTGCTGCCAGGTGCGGCAGGAACTCGGGTGGCCACCCACAGGTGGCAGCTGCCGTGTTGCGCCCTGCAATGTGGCAGCTCACCTGTGGGTGGCCATCAGTTGTTCCTTTTTTTCGGGGGCTTAACTTTGTGCAGGCGCAGGTAGGGGTTGTGCATGCATGACTCTGCACATCCCGGGCTGAATATCGAGCTGTGCAGGTTATGCATGGGCACACCTCCACCTGTGCCTGCATACACACTGATACACTTCGAGCGCGTCGGGATTTGTGTGGCGCACTTTTCCCTTTTGAATATCGCACCGGGGTGCATCAGTGGGTTGTGCATGGTGCAATACTGCTGCGCCATGAACAACCCTTTTGAATATCTGGGCCATAGAGCCAATGTACTTACAAGACTTAAGCAAGTCAAACAAAATAAGGCACAGGGACCAGATGGAATCCATCCAAGGATGTTAAAGGAATTGACGGAGGTCCTGGTAGATGCTGTGATGTACTTGTTCCAAACATCTATTGAAACTGGTGAGGTTCCAGAAGTTTGGCGCCAAGCAGTAGTAATCCCTATACATAAGAAAGGATCACGACAAATGGTGTCCAACTATAGGCCTGTAAGTCTGACCTCTGTGTTGGTAAAAATATTCGAAGGTATAATAAAGGACTTTACTATAGACTTCCTTGAAAATTCCGATAAGGAAGATAGATCTCAGCATGGGTTTAGAAAAGGGAGATCATGCCAGACAAATTTATTGGAATTCTACAATAACTTCAGTAAGTCAATCGATAGGGGTATCCCAGTTGATGTCATCTATCTGGACTTTGCAAAAGCCTTTGATAAGGTCCCCCATGAGGAGCTTGTTAAAGTTATCTTACAGCTGGAACTACCAAATTGGACTGCACTATGGATTAGGGCATGGCTGGCAAATCGGAATCAGAAGGTATGTGTGAGGGGTGAATTCTCTCGCCAATCCCGTGTGACTAGCGGTGTCCCTCAGGGATCCGTGTTTGGACCCTGCCTTTTCAATCTTTACATATCAACAATGCAGGTTGATCAGGGGGTTTGGTTGTCAAAATCTGCGGATGACACCAGGCTAGGGGGTACAGTAAATAGTACAGTAGAATACAATATTTTGCAATCTGCCCTAAATGAACTGGAAATTTGGGCCTCCCAAAAACAATCTGTATTTAATATAGATAAATGCTCTGTTATGCATTTTGGAAATAATAATAACTTCTTTAAATGCAATTTGGGAGGTACAGTATTAAAGGTCTCACAAAAATAGACAGATCTTGGGATTAACATTGGCAGTAATCTGGATTTCAGTACACATTGTAATAAGATCATGAAAAAATCTAGTGGTGCTGTACAGTGTATAAACAGACATATTAGATGTAAAGAAAGATAAATTATAGTCCCTTTGTATAATGCACTTGTGAGGCCCCATATGGAGTATTACGTGCAGTTTTGGGCACCCTATAAAAGACAGGATGTGGGAACACTTGAGAAAGTCCAGAGAAGGGTAACAAAAACTGCTACAGGATTGGAGGGACAGAGTTATGAGCAGAGGTTGAGTTCATTGGGATTATATTCACTTGAGTATAGAAGAATGAGGGGGGATATGTGTCTGATTTTTAAGGCTCATATAGACTCTTTTCTTTGGGATAGTATGGGGTTGGAGCATAGGGATCATGGACATAATACAAGAGCACACAGCCATCAATTAATTAAAGAAAAAACAAATACAAATAAGAGGAGATACTGGATTAATAATAGGGTAACACAAATATGGAATGCATTGCCATGCAACGTGGTTGAAAGTAAAACCATATTTGAATTTAAATCAAAGTTCGATCATTATTGTATTAATAAAAGAATTAAGGGTTATTTATAGATTTTAGTGGTGAGTTTATGGACTTCAGTCTCAAATTGCTCCGTACTGTCAATGAAATCAATGACATTGCCAGTTAGTCCACACCAGTTTCGCAGTCGGTTAAGTCACACCTCATGGTCCACGGTGTCAAATGCTGCAGAGAGATCCAGGACGGCAAGGATGGTACGCTCTCCCTTATCTCTCGCTATAGAGAGATCATTCCTCACCTTCATGATGGCAGTCTCCGTGCTGCTACACTAGCTGCCTGGCACAGTTCTTCAGCTTTGCTGGATGTTCCCTGGAAAGCAGATAAACAATATCCTGCACCTTCAGAAAACCCATATTATTTCTTTCAACCAGAGACGGATTCAGTGGTTATCATGGCTGATCATGACAGGTCGAAACAAAACATTTGAGCTCTTTCCCTCCTGATCAGGAATGCAGGAGGCTTGATGTCATGAGTAAAATGACACATACTTCAGCATCCCTAGGATTCCGTACTGCCAGTTAACCAGGCTAATATGATCAAATATTAGAATTGCCTGTGGAAGTCTATAGCTGCAGTGGTTGACAAGCTGCCAGATGGCCCTGACAAAACAGTGGTCCAGCAGACGGTCACCAATAGACTTGAGGTGGGGGAGCACCTTATAGTCACCAATGCTGCTATTTATGCAACTGCTTGTGGCATTTGCCTGCACAGCCACTCCTGGTTGTATGTTGCTGGCTCTGCCTCTGATAAACAGCAATCGGTTCTTAATGCTTCCTTTGGAGGAAAGCAGCTCTTTGGCACCAATATTGAATCTGCCCTTAAGGATCTCCAGAGGTCGAAAATGACCCTGCAGTCCCTGCATATCCTGAATCCTAAGCTCTGAGGTAGGGGTCATGGTTCCTTTTGAAGGCTGTATGCCCGCCTCAGTGGGGGTTACTCTAGGAGTCCTGGCCGCGACTCTCAATGGCCCCAGGCCTCCCCTCAGGCCAGTTTGCCTCCCAGTGCCCATGCCAGGGTCAATGAAGGTGCAGGTATTGGTGGATCTCCAGCTGCCCCAGTGTCTTCCAACTCCTTCCCTCTTCCTCCAGCTCCTGCAGATCAGGGTGTCCTGGCGGGGGGCAGATCTCCCTCTTCCTGCCAGAATAGAAGGAAATCACTATGGCTACATGGGTGCTGGAGATGGTTCAGCAAGGACATGCCCTAGAATGCCTTTCTGTCCCTACATTGCACCCTCCCCTGCTAGACTGTTATCCTTCAGGACATCTCACTCTCCTGCTGGAGGAGGTTCAAACTGTACTCAGCAATGGGGCCATAGAGCCATCCCGGTTGCAGAAATGAACCTTGCTATAATTCCCAGTACAGTACTTCCTGGTACCAAAATGGACTAGGAATTTAAGGCCCATTCTAGACCTCTGAGGCTTCAACCTGTTTGTTGAATACATACTGTTTTGAATGGTCTCTCTCTACAGTCTTTACTCTTCCTGCTTCTGCAAGGTGACTAGATGGTTTCCCTGGTTATGAATGATGCTTACCTCCATATCAAAATCCATAAGTCTCACAGACTATCTGCAGTTTACACTCCAGGGCTCACACTGTCAGTTCTGTGTCTTGCCCTTCGCTTCATCATCTGCACCATGTGTCTTTACCAAATGCTTTGCAGTGGCTGCAGCTTCCCTCAGAAGAGAGGACCTTTCTGTCTTCCTGTACTTCGACTATTGACTCTTGAAGGTCTTGTCGAGGGAGGCTATTGTTTACACACTGTTCTACACCAAACATCTATTAGAACAGTTGAAAATTCTGGTGAATGAGATGAAGCTGGTCTTTATGGGATTCCCCTTTCTCCACCCAACTCCTCTTCTAATGATGATGACAGGTGCCTTTGGTTCCAGATAGTGTGCCCATCTAGGCCCCTTCTGGACTCAGAGTCAATTGTGCCCCTTGGATATGGTTCTGCACAGCAACACCCTGGAGATGAGTGCTGTTTTGGTCTTCACTACCTTCCTTCTGGGTCATTAGCTGTTGATCTGTACAGACAACATCTGTGTGATGTACTATGTAAACCGACAAGACAGTGTCTACCTGTATCCTCTTTGGAGAGAGGCAATGGAAGTCTGGCACTGGACCATGGAACACAATATGTTCCTGGTGGCTGTCTTCCTGCCTGGTACCCTCAATGCCCTTGCAGATCATTTCAGCTGTTCCCAAGAACTCTGCCATGAATGGGAGCTACTAGACTCTGTCATGGACAACCTTTTCTTAAATGGAGTTGCCCAGACATCAATGTTTTTGCTTCTTCATAGAACACAAAACTGCAGTGTTTCTGCTCACTCCAGGACCTGGAGTTTTTTGGCCAGATGCATTGTCCCTCTCTTGAAAAGGGAGGTTCGTGTATGCCTTTCCATCATTTTGTTCTCATATAGAGGGTTCTGATCAAGTTGAGGACTGAGTTGGCCACACTGATTCTGGTGGCCCCATACTAGCCTAGACAAATCTGATTCCCTCTGCTTCACCAATTGGCAGTAGACCCCCATCTCACTCCCTCTATGAGCAAGACTTCTGTTGCTGAAGCAGGGTGCTCTAATGCATTCAGATTTTTGATCTCTGCACCTCCATGTCTGGTTCCTGAGGATGAAATGCTTTCCCACTTTGGGGTTTCCTGCGGTAGTTACAACTGTTCTACTGGCAGCTCAGAAGCCATCTACTCGGTACACCTACTCACAAAAATGGAAATATTTTATGGTATGGTGTGCTGCCCATAAGCTGGACCCCTTTATGTGTCCAGTCAGTCTGGTGATAGACTACTTCTTGTCCCTTATGGACTTGGGCCTTGGCTATTCCTCTGTTAAGGTTCACTTGGCCATGAAATTGGCTTTGCATGCCCTCATCAACAGCAAGATGGTGGCCCAACTTGAGGTTTCTCTTAAGTTCATCAGAGGTATTCTACTTCTGCACTACCCAGTCTATAGTCTAGTTCTGGTGTGGGACTTTGGTTCTGGAGACCCTTAATGCGCCTCCCTTCTGTTACAGCTGAGAACATTTTTGCATTAGATATGGCAACTGTAGTCTGCCTCTTTGGAGACAAATCAGAGTTGCCAATTTCCCCCTGGTTATCTCTACCTAAAATGACTCCATAAAAAAAAGCATGCCCTATATAAAAATATCATTTAATATTCCACGATATTTACAAATGTTACCGGATAATGCACACTAAAGGCTATGAGGAATACAGTATTTCTACAAATATAAATATGAACATTTGATAAGCTAAAGGACGCACAGAAGACTCTAACTCAAAGCTATCTAAATTCTAAGTACTGTAGAGTAGAAGTGTTGTCGAGGCACATGTCAGGAAGCATAGGAAAACCAGGAGCAGTTGTAGAATTCAACAAAAATATTTATTTACACTAGCAGTAACATAAAAAAAATAAACTTGTTCAGTACAACTATTTACAAAGGCTAAAAAAACAGAAAAAGTCCATCTGTGTTTTTCTTCAATCTTTGTATCCATCTAACAAGCAATTGCAGCTCAGCTCTCTTATGAGTCCTTCGAACCCCCATTCTTAACAAACATCCTGTTCTTGTATGTTTCAGGCAGGTGAAGGCTGGAACACAGTGTCCCTGAGCTGAGGCCTCATTTCCAAAACTCTTCTGCAAAAGGCTTAAAAATTGAACTGAGGTAACCTCTTGAGTTTCCAATAGCTTTTTGCAATAATCTCAAACTATAATTATATACATTTCAACAGTAACACTATATATTTTCTAAACAAAGGGATCCCAATATCAGTTACATTTCCATGTAATGATTTGCATATATTTTTATATCAGCAGATATGCAAGGGAGGGAGGAAGAAAGACAGACAGCAAGGGAAGGCTGAGAGACAGTGAGAGGCAAAGAACTGCGAGACCATTGGGGTGATCAAGTCCTAGGTCTCACAGAAAAATCTGGTTGCACAACCTGACAGACAAGAGACAAGAAAGTAATAGAATAGAACAGAACAGATCCTTGCATTCTAACTCTTTCCATAAGAACTGGGACAGGGTCCTATTCTACCCTGTCACAAGAAGAAGCTACCCCATAGTGAGTTATGGCAGACTCAAACCCGTGATGTTGTTAATTCCAAGTCCCAAATCATAACTGATTTCTCAGAGCCAGCAAACACCAGAAATGACTTTGACTGGCCAGTCCACTATGCCATATCATCATACATGCCTCTCTGATAACACATGTTTGACTATTTCTTTGTTCTATGGGGACCACCCTATTTAAGAAAAGGTCCAAACTGGGAGCTAAAGCTTCTTTGTTCTCATCCCTGTCTGCACAGCTCGAAGAGTTTGGCCACTGCTTACATTCAGAACATAGTCATTGATTATGAAAGGAATTCAGCCCTTTGAAGTTTACACCAAAGCAGATAACTTTTAGTTGAGAAGGGTCCTAGCCCTTGGATGTTTAAGTCAGGAAAAATAACTGTTTACAGGACACAAACAGTAGCTGCCCCCACCCAACCTCTGTGAGAATTGAGGCGTGTAATTTCCAAGTCACACCAGAGCTCCCCTCTCAGCTGAAATACATACAGATGCCTAGCCAATAATCAAACATTAAAAAAACACACACTAAATACATTACAAGTTTCACTCTCAAGGTCTGCTGTAATCAGAACCCCTCTCTGACAGCACACACTGGTTGTGCATGGCTGCCCATACAGTACTCTCTATATACTATATGGTTATCCCTTGTTGTGCATGAATTTCCATTCTAACTAAAAAGCTGTTATACCACAGTTCAACAGTCATAGAATGCAGTTGTACCCTTCTGTAGTACACCTGCTTTTTAATTAGAATGGAAACTCCTGCCACCTACCGTTTTACTTTAATTTTCCCACATACACAGAACCCAGACCCTCCCCTAACACAAAGTCTTCTGTTGTTTCATCATTTTAAAAACAGAAACCCTACCCCTCAACCAGCTGGGTTTTCAGCAGCTGGGTGCAGGTAGGCTTGTGCTTTTGTTTTCTAAAAATTATAAAAAATGAAACCAAACATTTCTAGAGAAGAAAACCAAGCTGCAGAGTTATTATTTTGTTTCAAACCATTTACTATGCAAAATAACACATGGGTAACCATGCACATCTCAGCTGTGTTTCTATCTCAGGGCTCTGATGACATCAGGAACAGGTCAAGTGTCACTCTTGAGGTCCTTATGATGTCATCAGAACTCCTAGATGGAAACACATAGAGAATACTGGTTGGGCAACCATGCACAACCAGCCTGTGCTGCCACAGAGTTCTGATTACATCAGACCTTGAGAGTGAAGCATGAGAAGTTTGGTGTAATCAGAACCCCCAGGAGGCAGCTCAGGTTAGTTGAACATGTGGTTGCCCATCCATTATTTTATATATTGTATAGTTTTTATTTTGTTTGTTTGTTTGTGTTAGAATTATTGAGAGATTGTGCGTTTCAGTGTGAGGTGAGTGTAAGAAATGAAAGTGGAGCTGCATCTGCTGGAAGAATTGTGCTTAAATCAAAGTCACCTTTTAAGAAGGCATGTTTTAAGAAAGGATTTAAAAAAGTTAAGAGTGTACTTATCTATGTCTTTTTGTCTTCAATTTGTAGTTTGTGATTAAGTTTGTGTCCATCTGTCGTCTCCCCTCCCTGTGGCTTGGCGATATCACTTTTTTTAAAACTAATTTTGTGTGCAGCGGTTCTCAGTCCAGGTGAGCCAAGGATTTCTGATCAGCTGATATATTGTTGTACCACAGAAGGGTACAATGAGGTTCCATGACCTTTGAACTGTGGTAGAACTACATTTCAGCAAAGATGAAAATCCATGCTGAACAAGGACTGATTATACACTATAGTCTTGTTGTGCATGGTTGCCCATGAATTATTTTCTATGTTTATCTGGTATATCCTGTTATTGCCCCACCCCTTCCTAGCATTACACAATACGTACCACTCAGGGCATATCCCAGGATACCCCATGACTCACACTAGCAATGGGCTGTAGCCATGGGAGAGACAATTAACAGTACTTTGTATAGGAACTATTTATATCCGTTCTCTGGTCCTGTTCTACTCCCAAGACTAAGTACGGGTCACGTTACAGAACAGGGGCTGACCTGATTCCTGGCAGAGTCTATACTGGATCAGGTGTAAGAGTCTTTTTGAATGCAGTTTCTGTTCTGGTGAAGTCTTGTTAGCCTGCCCCATAAAAGAATCTGCATACCCATGATGCATTGCACAGCATTTGACTTTTACTGGGGGGATAAAGGAGTGGTTCTGATTAAGTTTCATTTCACATACCTTGAATTTCCCTTCCCAGATCCCTGGGTATAACTTCTGGGATCTCCGATACTGGAACAGGGTACAGCTTCCCACCATCAGACTCATAACAAAAGCGTGCCAACATCTCTATGTAGCCTGTAGGGCAACCTATATGGTAACAGATCAGCAGAAATGCGGTCAGGCCAGTTATGTCTCATTAGTCAACAGCTGGTCACGCATTGATACTTTAACCTACAGTACCTCCCTACTAGAGCAAACATAACAAAGCTCAGATCTCCCCACCAGACACAACAAAATGACCAACTCCTATGTAACCAGTGCAACCCCCAAACCATATAAACAGCTCAGCTCCCCCTACAAGACAAACCACATGATAACTCCCCATCTAACCCACTCACTTCTACCCCAGAAAGACAAAATCTACCATAAAAACAAACTGCGAAACTACAAACCAAAGAATATTTATTTATTTATTTAGTTAAACATCAGTTTAGAAACCTTTGAGCCAGAGGCTCATTTACAAAGGTACCTCGTCACAAAGAGGACATCAGAACAGTAGTACAAGGGACACAGTACTTACAAACAAAAAAGTTACAGTTCAATTACAATTTTGTTACAATAGAATACAATCTCCAACGAAGCAAAAGATAACAAAAGGTGCAAAACTTATGGTCGGGGGAGAGCTGGTGGGAGTAGAAGGAGGAGATAGGGAGGAGGAATTAGTAGGAAAGGAGGGGAGCTCCAGTGAGCATTGTCAAACAGAGTATATATATATATATTTTTTTTTTTTACTAGGCTAGCGGCAGTTGCATTTAGAGAGCTAAGCAGGAAGTTTCTGAGCCTGGGCTTAAAGCAAGCTAAGGTTAGTGAGTTTGAGACACTGGCAGGGAGGGAGTTATACCAGTGGGGCGCAAGGTAGGGGAATGCCCTCTGACCTTGAGAGGTCCTGGCTCTCGGAATAACTATGGTAGCTCTTGACGAGCTGCGCGTGATCAGGGTCGGTGCAGTACAGCAAATGAAGTTGGATAGGCCTATGGGGGATAGGCCATGCAGGGCTTTAAAGGTGAGCTGGCATGTCTGATACATGAGTCGCTCTTCCAGGTTGAGTAGGGTAGCCAGGGTGTACAGCTCACATGTGTGAGTGAGTCTGGGAGCACCAGTGATAAGTCTGCAGGCCTTATTAACTGTGAGGCGAACCTTGTTGAGGGCAGTCTGATCTGCTGAGCCATAGACCGGAAGGCCATAGTCAATGAGAGACATGACAGAGGAGGTGACAGCCAGGCAGAGGGCATCAGGAGGGAGGCATTTCTTGTGCCGGTAAAGAATGCCTAGCCGTGAGTTGGCGACAGAATTTAGGGCAGATATATGTCCATGGAATGAAAGTGCAGGGTCAAAGGTTATACCAAGATATTTATAGGACTGCACCTGGTCAATGACGAGATTGGGTGTGGAGTGGACAGCTAAGGGAAACTTGCTGTACTTATTTTGGGGTGGGAGAAGAGCATCGTTTTTGTTTTCTTAAGGTTGATAACAAGTCGGTGCTCAGTGAACCAGGTAGCTGCAGAGTCAAAGACTAGTTGGAGGGAGTTCTGTAGCAGCATGGGGTCATTGTGGGAGGCAACGAGAACAGCATCATCAGCATAGAGAAGCATCTTACCCGTACAACTGCTGGGTAGGGAGTTAAGAAAGAGTGAGAATAGTAGGGGTCCAAGAATTGAGCCCTGCGACACCCCAGAGCGAATGGGGCATGTTTCAGAGAGAGTACCGTTGACTTTCACACATTGGGAGCGGGCGGAGAGATAGCTGGTGCACCAGGAAACAGGTCCTGAGGCAAAGCCTATTAGGTCGAGGTGGAAAGCAAAAGAGGATGCTAAACGAATCGAATGCTTTAGACAGGTCAATGAATACAGCACCAGCCAGGGCACCAGAGTCCAAGGAGGCATGGAGGAAGTTGGAAAATTCCAGGAGTGCTGTATTGTACTATGACCTGCTCTGAACCCGTGTTGTTCAGGGAAGAGAACATTGTACTTACAGAGGTAGTCAGAGACTTGGGACGCTACAATTTTCTAATGCCTTAGAGAGGGGGGAGAGGATTGAGATGGGTCGTAGTTCACCCGGAAGAGTCCTGTCACCACCTTTATGGACAGGGGCAACTGTGGCAATCTTCCAGGCAGAGGAATTGTCCGAGACAGAGTGATTTGTTGAAATGCACGTAATAGGTGAGAGGACCTGATCCAGGACCTGACGTAAAGGCAGGGATCAAGTGAGTCATTACCGATGGTGTTACCTTTAGGGCTTTTAGCAAGTAAGGCCTAGCTTCTTGCATGGTGACACGATGCAGGTGGAAAGAGGGGCGGCAATGGGTGGTGGTACAGATGGAGGAGGTGGACTGAAAAAGTTACCAGGAAGTACTGAGCTAAGGTCGGTAAAGGAGTTATTGAGGTGGGTGGCAATGAGGCAGGGTCAGAGGAGACGGTACCATTGATGTTGAGAAGAGAAGGAGAGGGGACTGGGAGTGACCATTCAGTTGCTTGATGTTGTCCAGAAGCACCTGGGGTTCCCCAGGAGGAGGTAAGAGAGGCTTGGTAGTATTCCACCTTTGCTATGGATGGCCCAGGTGCACTGGTTGCGGGCGGCAGCATAGGAATGCCTGTCATTGAACGGCCAGTAGCAACAGCAAGGTGCCAAGATTGTCGTGGTTGCTTAAGTTGCCACAGTAGGGTGGGTGATCCAAGGGGCATGTTTCACTTTGGACCCCTAGCAGTTATGGGAGCAAAGATATCACAGGCAAAGTTGAAAGTGCTTACAAAGAAGGCCAGGGCCAAGTCAATGTTGGTTGCCCCGCCAGAGGGGACCAATCAGTGTGGGCAAGGAAGCTTAAGGTCTATGAGTCCCCAGGCCTAAGCCGCCCTCGAGAGGTTTTGACCGGGGTGAGGCCGAGGGTTTCCCAGTTGAAAAGCACAGGGAGTGGTCACTGAGGCAGTCAGGAGGATTTGGATGTTGTGGATGGGATTGGCCTGTTGGTGAGGACCACATCCAGGAGGGTGCTTGTCCCCCAGGGTTTTTCTAGTAGGCTGTGTGACCAGTTGAGTTAGGTCAATTGAATCGAAGCCTCACGGTGGAGGAGGACGAGGGGCAGAGCCAGTTTATATTCAAGTCGCCCACCAAGATTTGGTCCGACGAGTTGGGTAGGGAGGTGAGGTAGTCAATTAGTGGGCCCAGGGCCTGGGATTGGTTCTTGGGGTATGTAGGCTATGGTTAGGAATAATGGGCCTCTAGCTGGGTCCGGGGACAGCTTTAGAGTAAGTGCCTGGGCCTTATGGTCGAGGTCAGGCGGGGAGGGTAGCCCCACGAGAATCCTTCAAATAGAAGACACAGCCCCCACCTCTCCTGCCGACACGGTCCAACCGGTGGAGAGTGTAGCCGGGAGAGAGACATGAGAGTTAGGAGTGGAGGGAGACAGCCAGGTTTCAACCAGGGCAACAACATCAGGTTTATGAAGCGTCACCCAGCAGTGCAGAGAGTCCAGTTTTTTCAGGAGGCTACAGATGTTCATAGAAGCAATGCGCAGCCCAGGAGATTTCAGGGGGAGGACCAGTGCTGCCAGGCCCGGGATTGGGGTGGACATTGCCTGACAGGAGCAGGAGGAGGAGGGCTGATCTGGGGAGTGCACAATGGCGGGATAGCTTTTGACGATTGGAGAGGGGGTGATGAGGGAGTGATGAGGGGGTGATGAGAGGGTGATCACCAAGTGAAAACAGCTACTAGAGAGCAGTAAAATGTGACAAGTGAGGTACTGGGAGCAAATTGTTCAAAACTTAATCAGGCTCCCTCTAGTGGCAAAACAATATAAGGAGCTAATGGAGAAGTTGGGTGTTAAAAAAAAGATCAAGGTAGAAATTACCTGTTGTGTCTCGTGTGCAGTGACTCTCAGTTTTTAAATACAGTTACAGGCGAATGCAAATAGTTTTAGCTGGTTCAAATGGGCTGTGGGCTATCAGGTACTATTGTGATTCAAAAAAGAAGGTGATTACTAGCAGGGCAAACTGAAATTCTGCACACTGGAAATGCACTTAGAAGTTAAACAGTCCCCAAATGAGTTTTTCACAGGGGGGGTAATTCAGTTACAACTGGAAATGCACTTTACAAATTAACAAACAGTCCCCAGTGAGATTTGCACAGGGGGGGGGGATTTCAGATAGAACACAGGTCCTGGGCTTGCAGTGACTCTAAGCTTTTAAATACAGTTACAGGCAAATGCAAATAGTTTTAGCTGGTTCGTTTAAAAGTTTCAAAATCAGGCACAAAAGTAACAGTTCTGCTCCGTTTGAGCCTGGGCAGCAACTCGAGGTGCTACTCTGGCGGGATTCATGCGCTGAGCAGGGGAGCTTGTGGCTATTTCAGAAAAGGCGCCAGATGGCCAATGATGGTGGCAGCAGCCTGGATCAAGGTAGAAATTACCTGATGTGTCTCGGATTCAGGGCTTCTGTAGGCAGGGAGGGCTTCAGAGCAGGCCGTCGCGACCTCCGGTCTCCTCAGGGGAGGGGGGGTGGTCTCTGGTGTGTCTCGGGTTCGGGGCTTCTGCGGGCAGGGAAGGCTTCAGAGCAGGCCCTCGCGACCTCCGGTCTCCTCAGGGGAGGGGGGTTGTCTCTGGTGTGTCTCGGGTTCGGGGCTTCTGCGGGCAGGGAGGGCTTCAGAGCAGGCCCTCACGACCTCCGCAATAACAAAGAATGGGTCACCTAATGGATCTGTGGCAGTGCAATACAGGCAACCCAGGTTAGGGAGCTAATTAAAGTTGCTGCAATGGGAGGTAGACCGAGCATAGAATCTGCTTCTGGGCAGTGTGTTGCAGTCAAATGGAAGGGTGTCAAGCACCTGGTGGGGATAGGGGTGCCTGCTCCTTCCCCAGGCATCACAGTGCACATCCATGGCCATCAGAAGGCTCTGCCCATGCCACAGGAGGGGATAAGGACAGGGAAGAAAATGGGATAAAATCCCAGAACTTTCTACATGACGGCTGACATCTCTGAATTTTACCAACCCCGACTCTGGATCCTGTCCACCTGGTGGACTGCCTTTGGGGAAGGATAGTCCTACCCTGGAGTCCCACCCACAGAGGAAAAGATGTGGGAGCCATCTAGGGGCATTAGGACCCAGTGGGACAGTAGAATGCCAAGCCTGAACAAGGTACCTGCCTGGAACCAGGGTATATCCCAGACAATGAGTAGCTGAGGGAGAAAAACCTGCATGAGAAACAAAAAGAATAACAAAGAAAATAACAAAGCCTCGGAGCCCACAGGAAACAGTGAACAACTATAACTAAAGAAGTTCACAAATAGCCTGCTGAGTGGCATGGAGGACGGAGGCACTGGATGACTTACTTCCACCCACAATGGTGACCCCGGGTTCAGAAAATGGACCAGGGTTGCTCGGAGCGCGGGCGAGGGAGAATCGAGCATCGTTAGGACCGTTCTCCCCACTCCCCATGGCTGCATCGCACACAGTGCCCAGTGACAGAACGACAGAGGAACCCCCTCAGCTCACTGGGCATTCTCCGCAAGCCTCATATGATCCTATGTGGCAGGCCACTTGCCAAACATGGCTCTATGATGCCGGCCTGCCAGTTCAGTGGTAGAGCTACCGCTCACGGAGTCAATGATCTTGGTTTGGGAATGAGCCTAGGATGTCAGAGAGCCAATCAGGGGGAGGAGGAGGGAGCATCCTAGGGACCGCTGTACTCCTCCAGGGAGGAGAGGAAGTCACCGGTGCATGAAGAACCCCTTGCGGTTGCCAGGGGTATGACAGCTGGGATTAACTGCATTTGGGAGGCATGTTAGACATTTGGCGTGCCCGGCCCAATGTCACTGCATGACATGCCTCCCTGGGAAAAAAAAGAAAGGCTTTGATTTGCCGCATGATGACGTCTGCCCCCCCCCCCACATCGCAAATCCCGCACCACTGACCAGGCTCCTGCTCCCATTCTACCATTCAGCCTCCATTGTAAAGGAAGGGGCCCCCCAGTAGCCCCACCCCTGGGGGGTAAGTTGGGGGAGTTTGGGAGTGGGATAAGTCCTGGGGTGTGTGGCAGTGCCAAGCATGTGTGTGTAGTTCGGACCGATGGGGGCCGGCTGGACGAGAAGCGATAAAGCATACTAAACTAAAAAATAAAATGCCAAACATGACTCAGTGTAAGTTGTGGCTAGCCCATAAGTCCACGAGATAGGTCGATGGTGGGGCTGGGGAGGGATGCCACCAAGAGCAGGGATGCTAGGAGTAAAGTGAAATAATTAAAAAAAAGAAGCTCATGAATAGTAAGCAAACAACCAGACACTAAAACTGCTTTCTCCATACCATTTTATTTTTTATTCTTTATAGCTTGTTACCCCTCTAGTGACCTCACACCTGTCCCCACCTCACCCTTTCCTGCACCCACCTCCACCGGACCTACCTGAAGTGACTCCCCCACAGTTTTCCCCTATGGTGGGGTTGGAAGGGGAGGGACATCCTCTGCCCCCTGAGGACTATAATCCAGAGTTACTGCAGGTGTTTGGGTGGCAGCCGAGGCCCAGGGAGGTGCAAGGAGCAGTGGTCCATCTTCGGGTTCCTCTTTCTGTTTTCTGCTAGATGTTCCTGCTGCAGTAGCACATCAGGACGTGTGTGTGGAGGTGTGCACGCTCTGCAAAACGGTGGCCCCTCCCTCTGAGTTGCTCATTTCCTGCACTACCACTGGACCTCCACCTGGTGGCAGCCAAAGGCTGAGTGGACTAGTAATCCCTCTCCTGGAGAGGACAGCAGTCTCCGGGACGCTCAATCCTCTCCCATCCCACTGATCCCCAACAACCCACGCTTGCTCCCGAACATGGGTCACCAGCAAGGCAGGAGGTAAGGAGTTCAATGCCTCAGCCCTCCATGCCTCTGGCTGGCCATCCATACCTTCTTCTGATTGGGCTAGTAACCTCAGAATCTTTTCTGAAACAATGCCTGTGTACACAGACCATCAAACGTAGACAGAAACCATCACAAGCCACCAAAAACAACATATAATAAGGTTTTATTTTTATTTACTTTATTTAAAAACTGTTAACCTGAAGCATCAGGCCCATGACATTATGCGTCGGGGCTTAGAGTTGTACTTCATTTTTATTTCTGGCACAAATAAAACACTGGCTGGATTACTTATACATTATGTGAGTATACTTTACTCTTTTTTTAACACACACCTTGGAGTGCTGATGTTGTCTTCTTATATTCCACCCAGTGAGTTGCAAAGTAGGAAAAGGGCCCCATGTCTGTGCATTTGGCCATCAAGAGAAGGTTATGGTCAATTTATCTTAAGTTCCTGGAGGCTGGTTTGGATGGGGGTTAATCATACTGGGGCCATTTATCAGCGGCTCTCAGTAACTTGACTATAGGGCAGGAGCCGGTGGAAAAATCTTTGATCAGCTGGTGAGAGCCAGCCTTGTTATGGCTGTGGGCAGAGCCATATTGTATTAGCTTGAAAAGGGGTTTCTGAGGAACACATTTTTATGTTGCTTGCATGCATGTGCAAGAAACATAGTGCCATCAACGGAGATTTCGGAGGTGTGTCACCTCCTCCTCCAATTCAGTCAGTGTGCTGGCAGGCGTGGCCCCTGTAAGCCAATGCATTTTGGAGCTGTGTATGACGCTCCAAAATGCAGTGGCCTCCCCAGGATGAAAGGGGAGCTATGCTTCAGTGAGAACCGATAAGATATCGAAGCGTTCGCGCGCAGCCCCCCACCCACAGGCGGCGGCGCTACCAAGACGCGACTGTATAGCCGATGGGGTGCCCAATCCCCATCAGCTGAGCTGCCCCCCAGTAGGTGCCACACTGGGAGCCCACCCCAGCATGGCAAGCAGTCCTTTGCCGACAGGGTGCCCAATCCCCTGCCGGCTGAACGCCTGTCCTTGTGCTGCCACTGGGAGCCCACCTCAGCTGCGCAATCAATCTCCATGGCGACGGGTGCCTAATCTCTGTCGGCTGAACGCCCCTAATGTCCTTGTGCCATGCTGGGAGCCCAACCCAGCGTGGCAACGGTGCCAAGCCATCTTTTTTTTTTTTTTACCTGTAAACAAAATGGTTCTGCGGGCGCTGCTTCCAACCCCACAACCCGCACCCACCCACTGCGCACTCCAGTTTCACACCCTCACCCCATACTTACCGACTCCGCGCGCGACGATCTTTGGTGAACTAGGAACACGCCTGCACTCTTCAAAGCCGACCGCCAACAGAGGAAATGCCGGTAAGCTGTATAATGGGCTAGATGGGGTTTCAACCTGTTGCATATCTCAAGCATTTTTGGGAATTTTGCCAAATTTTCAACATGGGGTTTTAGGATGTCTTCATGAGTGATGTCACTGTTGGCGTTATTAGGGCCCGAAGGGTGATTTCGCGCAGTGACTGCAAAATCACCCTTGGGCCTGAATACCACCATGACAGTGACATCATTCATGAGAAGGTCCCCAAAACCCCATGTTGAAAATTTGTGCCAAAATTCCAAAAATGACTATTTTATTTGAGCAGGTTATGCAGTTCCTACGCAGGCTCGTAAGTTCACGAAATTTCAATATTTTCACTCCAGATTTTCAACATTGCCATTTTACCACACCTTCTTATGAGTAGTACAGCTGTCATTTTTCACATCTCACCCAAAATGTGTTTCATGTAACGCATAATGGCGCAGTCGGTGCGTAAATCAATGTACTAGACAATTAAGAAAATCACAGTGACACTGTTCATGAGCAGAGATCTTAAAATGGCTATGTTGAAAATTTGGTGAAAAATCCTAAAATGACTGTTTTACTGCGTCGATGCAGTATTCCTCGCAGAGCTACTAAGTTCGCGAATTTTCAATATTTTCATTCCAGATTTCAACATTCATTTTACCACACCTTATGAGCAGTATAGCTGTCATTTTCACATCCTGCCCAAAACGTGTTTCGCCCATGTAGCACACAATGGCGTAGTCGGTATGCTAAATCAATGTATGGGACATTAAGAAAATCACAGTGTCACTGTTCATTAGCAGAGGTCTTAAAATGGCTATGTTGAAAATTTGGTGAAAAATTCTTAAAATGACTGTTTTTCTCGAGTGTGCGCTAGTACAGTTCCCACGCACACTGTGAGGTTTGCGACTTTTCAATATTTCACTACAGATTTTCAACATTGCCATTTTACCACATCTCCTTATGAGCAGTACAGCTGTAATTTTTCCACATCCTGCCCAAAACGTGTTTCCGCGCGTAGCATAATGACGCAGTCGGGTGTGCAAACTCAATGTATGGGACACATTAACAAAATCACAGTGACACTGTTCAAGAGCAGAGATCTTAAAATGGCTATGTTGAAAATTTGGTGAAAAATTCCTAAAAATGACTGTTTTACGAGCGTGCGTTGCGCAGTTCCTACGCACACTCGTAAGTTCGCAAATTTTCAATATTTGCACTCCAATGACTTCCAAATACCTAAACAGCACATAGAAGCAAGTAACATTCGGCATTGACAAATGCTTGTTTTAGTAGTTTTCAGTGTATCCTTCCATAACACTGCAAATCCCTATGGCAGTTAAAAAATACTCCCTTCTTTCTGTTTGGAATGACGGACACAGAACTAAAAGCTGCTTTTCTCTGGGAGCAAATGTGCACACCTTCCAAACAAATCTAAATACCTTTAAAACTATTTAAGGTGTGCAAAAACAACCAGTGTGAAAGCTGTTTAGGGCAAACAGACCTTCCACATGAAGGTAGTCACTAATCTGAATTCTTTATATTTTGTAAAATATAGACTTCCAAACAGGGGTGTAGCCAGGAATTTTAAACTTGTACTCAAAACTGATGCACTGTTGCCCCTGCCCCCCCATTATGTAAACATAAACCAAAATATATGCTGCTACGCCACACCATTGCCCCCTCCCCCTCTGTTTGTCATGTCTGAGTTCAAGTACAGTATTCAGTTTCCTCTTGTAATCCTCCTTCCTTTGTTTTCTGCCTGCCTGGTAAATTGTTCTTGTTTGTATATTTGGCTGTTGGCAGCAGTGCTCCATAGCAAACAACAACAAAGGCAAAAGGGCTCAGTGCGACACAGACACAATGTTACTCACAATGTCCTTGTTTTCCTCTTTTTGTTGCCCCTGCTTGATTTGCTGCGCCTACCAGATTGTTTTTACTGTACTCTGCTGCGTACAGTGCGTATGCCTGCCGACACCCCTGCTTCCAAACAACCTCATTTTTTTTCTCTCTCTGAGTGAGCACAGTAGGAGTCATGCCAAACACATGTAAATATCTCAGAAAGTACATAAGTTAACATTATGAACTGGTTGCCGAAAATGTAGGCAGCTGATTGGCTGACAGCTCTTTGAAGCCGTGATAATATCTAGCAACATCATCACAGCTTCAAAAAGCCTCTGGCCACCAGCCTCCTCACAACAGCAACAAATACAGCAGCATTGAAGCTCCACTCGATAGGAGCAGCTTCTCACTCATTGCCACTCACACGCCCATACCCTGATTTGCCAACTGCGTGGCAGTTAACAGATAAATAAAAAAAAAGAAAGCAGCTTCAAACTCTCAAAAATCCGCTCATTCACACAGACTCACATACTAAATGCCCCATGTACCTCACCTTACAAGCTTACTTACAAACTTCTGTTGAGTGACTCAGGCTGCATCCCTAAACTCGTTACACAACAACAGCCACTGATGGTCAAAGACTGGCCCTACTACTACTAGTTCACGTCAATACTGTATTGTAATTACCAACTGATAAAGACCCTACCAAGAAAAAAAAAAGGAACACAAAGCAAATTATACCCTCCTAATGACAACAAATGTAAAGACAGCACTTGGGGACAGCAAACAGGAACAGAGTTCACAGGCCACACCACCACAATACCTTCACCTCACCTGCCAGCTCCAACTAAAGCACAACAGCACCACCTGCTGTCTCCTAGAACTATTTTTTTTAATGTATTCCTACACTACCATAAAAATCTATTTTTAAAAGGTTTAAAGGGGCACTGTCAGCTTTGCCCATCGGTTTACTTTAACTTTGAAAAAGATAATCGGTGGGCACAAACGAGCACTAAATATGCTCGGGAACTGTCTTGCATTAAAGTTAAATTGCTTAGTTTACCTGTTTTTTTATAATTTTCACTTTCTTCTTTTCAGTCGTCCCGACTGAAACTCGCGTTCCCCCGGAAGCAAATACCGCACCGAGAATGCACTTGAACGCGCGTCTGCTGTGCACGCTGAGCTGAGGTGCCAATTTTACCAAACATATCACAGCAGACATATAATCCAGCAGAACTAGCAAAATTAAAATACTGCTGGTATGTTTCGCATTAAAACGAGTGCTGGATTAACTACAAACCAGTACTGGAGTCTGGAGCCAAAATTCCGTGCATGTGCACTTGCGATCAAAGGAAAGATCTCGTGCATGCGTGAGAATGTGCCACTAGTGCGCATGTGCGGGATTTTGGCTCCAGACTCGAAAAGGGCGACTGAAAAGAAGAAAGTGAAAATTATAAAAAAACAGGTAAACTAAGCAATTTAACTTTAATGCAAGACAGTTCCCGAGCATATTTAGTGCTCGTTTGTGCCCACCGATTATCTTTTTCAAAGTTAAAGTAAACCGATGGGCAAAGCTGACAGTGCCCCTTTAAAAGTATTTTTTTTAAATATTTCATTTGCAAAATCTTTACTCCAGTTCATAATAACAATAATGCACTCCAGGGTGTGGTATATCATGCGATATCATCCCTTCTTGGTTGGTTGGATGCATTTGACCTACGGCCTCATGCCCAACCACCTGAAGCGTGATGATATCTCATGATATACCACACCCTGTCATGCATTATTGCTTAAATATACAAACAACATCAACATTGTTCAGGATAAAATGACCTTTCAAATGAGGGTAGTCACTAATCTGAATTTGTTAGATTTGTTTTAAATATAGCCATCCAAAATGTAAAAATTGTGAAGAAAAATGAAAATTCAGGTAATCAGATGGCCATAGTTTAAAAAATGTAATTAGTGCAGATTAATGAATAGTCTCATTTCAAAGCTATGTTTGCCCTGCATAACTTTTATATTGATGAGTTATGAGTAACTTCTATACTTTGAGATATATTTACATTTGTTTAGGATAACCGCTATTGAATTTCTGACAGCCTGCTTTCTCAAACCACTGCACTACCAGAACATATGGTTTCTATCTTGTCAAGCCTAATTTAACAGCAGATCCTGAAGTTGTCCTAGCAATGTAGAGCTCATCAATGGAATTCTTTAGTTCTTAATATGAACAAAAAAAAGCACTAGAAACAAAATTATCTGATTATTGGGGGCACATTAGATCTTTTAAGGATAGGGACATGTTAAATCCTTTCAGAAAAAAAAGCAGCAGATTAAGTTTTGTAATTATTAGCCAGCAATATCTATATGTGAAGCTGTCACTGACCAGATAGGGGGAAGAAGGAAGACACAGAAGAAAACAGTGCTCACACGCATAAAGAAGACTTGGCTGTCTGTGAAACTTTTAGAAGCAAATGGTTTGGTATCTTTTAGGCATCTACTGTATGTTGTACCTCGATTATTTACTTTTATTATGTCCTCTTTGGTAACTTCTACTATTAAAATGCGTTAAATGTATAGTTTACTAAATCTTTACCTTGGGACAACTCTCGAATGACTCCTGAATGTTTTAAGCCATTCCCTTTATGGGAGGTCAAGACCTGTACAAAAGGTTGAGTGTTATTTTTTCATATTTTCATAGGTGAGGTGGCACTGGAGGGATGGAAGGAAGATCCTGGGGATCACTGGGAAGGCAAGACGGGAGGGTGAGCTGGATGTCATTATCCACCTAGGTACTAATGACCTAGCAAATGGGGAGCCAAAGGAAGTTCAGGAAGAGTTTAGGAAACTGGGGAAGGGTCTCAAGCAAGTAGCTACTTCTGTCACTTTCTCAGAAGTACTATCTGTGAGAGGCAAGGGAGAGCATAGAGTGCATGCACCAGAAACTTTAACTCATGGTTGAAGAACTGGTGCTGTGAGGAAGGGTTTGGATTCATTGGTGACTGGGGACCCACCTGGAGGATGGAGGTTTGTTCAAGCTCGACGGCCTGCATCCATCCTGGAGGGAATCCAGCACTCAATGATAAGATTAAATGCTACATTGACAAGCATTTAAACTAGCAAAGGGGTGGCAGGCCAGCAAGGAGGGTACCTACTTGCTCACCCCCCACAGCTAGCAGTGGAACCAATGAACCAGAGGAGTGGCTATCTCTGCAAAGCAGTGTGAAAAAGATGGAGATTAGAGACCAAGAGGTGGATAAGCAGGAAAGGGGCAAAATTCAGCAGACAGGCAGACAGCAAGGAGAACCAGGGATAAATGACAACCAAGGAAGGGGCTGGAGTAGAACAGTGAGACAGTCTAGGGAGGTCAAATCATGGAAAGCCATGTGTGCAAATGCCAGGAGCCTTAGCAACAAGATGGAAGATCTGGAGGCTGTCATGGTGCAATCAGACCTGGACATTGTGGCCATCACTGAAACCTGGTGTAATGATAACCACGACTGGGAGATGGCCATACCTGGCTACAACATATTCAGAAGAGACAGAGCAGGCAGGAAGGGAGGAGGAGGAGTGGCACTCTATGTGAAAAATGACATAAGGGCCACAGAGATCCAGGAGGAACAAAATGGGTTAAGCTGGAAAGGAAAATGGGGACAGCCATCCACACAGGTGTGGTCTATAGACCACCAGCCCAGGAGGAAGAAACAGATAGGGAGCTGATGTTAGCCATCCAAAGGATGGCAGACAAGGGTGAGGTAGTACTGGTTGGAGACTTCAATATTCCAGACGTGGACTGGAGCATCCCAGCAGCAGCATCAACTAGGAGCAGATTTATCCTGGACTCCCTTCAGGGTGCCTTCCTCAAGCAACTGGTCATAGAACCAACTCGGCAGAAGGCAATACTGGACCTTGTGCTCACAAACAGGGACAGTGTGATGGGGGTAACAGTGGGGGAGCACCTGGGGAACAGTGACCACCAGTCATTGTGGTTTGAAATCACAGAAAGAGCAGAACCAAACCACACAAAAACACGTATCCTGGATTTTAGGGGGGCAGACTTTGGGAAAATGGGGAGATACTTGAAAGAGGCATTAAGGGGAATGGGACAGGAATCAGGGGTTGAGGAACAGTGAGCAGTATTTAAAATGGGGATTACAAGAACAACAGAATTATGTATTAAGCAGGTTAGCAAGAGGAAAAGGAAGAGGAGACCATTATGGTTTTCCAAAGAGGTAGCAAAGAAAGTGAAAGCCAAAAGATTGCATTCAGGCAATACAAAAAGACACAGGCAGAAGGGATAGGGAGAAGTACCAGGAGAAGCAAAGGAGGCAGGAGGTCAGTAAGGGAAGCCAAAGCTCAGACAGAAGAACACATTGCAAAATCAGTGGGTAGAGGACAAAACCTTTACAGGTACATAAGTGAAAAAAGAAAGACAAAGGGAGGGATAGTGAGACTGAAGGGGGAGGATGGGGGCCGCGTGGAGGATGACAACAGTAAAGCTGACATACTGAACAGGTATTTCTGCTCAGTCTTTACTGAGGAAGAGGAGGGTAATGGGTCTGAAGGGAGTACAAGGGGTGATAATGATGCAGAAATGGACACAAGTCCCTTTACACGAGAAAGGGTCCTGAAGGAACTGGAAGTAATAAGAGTTGATAAAGCAATGGGGCCGGATGGGGTGCACCCCAGGGTCATAAAGAACTAAGAGAGGTGGTGGCTGAACCTCTGGCTATCCTGTTTAGCTGATCACTGGAAACAGGAGGTACCCAAAGACTGAGGACAGAGATGTAATCCCCTTATACAAAAGTGGGAACAAAGGAAGCAAGGAACAACAGACCAGTCAGCCTCACCTCGGTAGTGGGGAAGATCATGGAAGCACTACTGAAGGTGAGATTGGTGGAACATCTGGTTGTCATGGACTACAGGACCCAAGGCAGCATGGTTTCACCAGGGGAGGTCATGTCAGACCAACCTCATTGAATTTTTGACTGGGTGACTAGGGAGGTGGATCAGGGAGGCAGTGGACATGGCCTATCTGGACTTCAGCAAGGCATTTGACACTGTGCCACATAGAAGACTATTACACAAACTGGGGAATATGGGTGTGGGCAGGACAGTAGTGTGTGGTGGGTAGGTAACTGGCTGGGTGGCAGGACACAGAGGTGGTGGTAAATGGCTGTCACTCCACAGAGGAAGAGTGACCAGTGGGGTACCACAGGGATCAGTGCTGGGACCGGTTCTATTCAACATCTTCATCAGTGACATGGCGAGGACCTAGAAGGCAGAATTTCACTGTTCGCTGATGACACAAAGCTCTGTAACAGAGTAGACACACCAGAGGGTGTAGACAGAATGAGAAGGACCTGCAGAAACTTGAAGAATGGTCAGGGTTTGGCAGTTGAAATTCAATGCAAAGAAATGCAAGATAATGCATATGGGGCACAAAAACCTGGCACAATATATCAGTTGGGGGTGAGGATATAGCGTGCACCAAGCAGGAAAGGGATCTTGGGTTATCATCTCCAGTGACCTCAAGGTAGGGAAACAGTGTGACAAGGCAGCAGGTAAAGCAAATAGAATGCTGGGATGTATAGGCAGGGCATTACCAGCAGGAAAAGGAGGTCATAATTCGCTATACAAGACACTAGTGAGGCCCCACCTGGAGTACAGTGTACAGTTCTGGAGACCATACCTACGTAAGGACATAGACAGGGTAGAGAAGGTTCAGAGGAGGGCAACAAAGATGGTGCATGGATTGCATCACAAGTCCTATGAAGACAGGTTGAAGGAACTGAACATGTCCTGGAGGAGAGGGAGGAGAGAGGGATATGATAGAGACATACAAGTATCTTACAGGGAGGAACAGGGTGCAGGAAAACACTATTTTTAAGCGAAAAGATGTTCCAGGACTAGAGGCATGGGATGAAGTTGGAGGGAGGATTCAGAGGAAACATGAGAAAGAATTTCTTCACAGAACGGTGGTGGACAAGTGGAACACCCTGCCAGAGGAAGTGGTGGGGGCTGAAACAATCACGGGATTTAAGAATGCATGGGATAGACATAAAGGAATTCTGGAGGTCAGGGGTAAGGTGCAACAGACTTCTAGGAAAACAAACTGAACTTACAAGCTCAAATGGGCAGACTGGGTGGGCCATAGGCCCTTATCTGCCGACACTGTGTATGTATCTATGTATCTATATTGTTTTTACACATTTCCAAAGTAAAAGTTTGGAGAAATAGAAAACTATGTTCAACTAATCTCCTCTGCATTTTTAACTCAGAGAGAAATTAATTTGCACAAAATCAAACCCAAAGTTTATACTGTTTTTGTTCTAAAGTAATGTTATTCTGAATCCTATTAGACTACTGATGAACTGAGCAAAGAAATGTTTAGATAAAACAAACTGTTGACTGCAGGATTGGGAGATCATTAAAACAGCAAAAGGTCAAATTTTGAAACCTTAAATGCACTCATTAAGCCCATTCTTCTTAGTGTGTAATTATAAAGTACAGTTAGGTAAGAACTTACCGTAACAGTAGATCTTCGAGAACAGCTCTTGCAGCAGGTTACACCATTAGGACTGTAGCCGGCAGGCGTCAGGACCCCACGGAAAAATTCTAGCTAGCTATCTTCAGCGGGGACCGCCTCCGACGTCAGGCGTGGTACATAAGGGGGCGGTCCCGCCAGATTCCCCAGTTCTCCCGCCGGAGACTCCCAGCCGCAGGATGACATCAGAATGGGAGACCGAGGATCCACCGTCAGAAGATAATAAGGGAGGAAAATCCCAACAAGAAAAGGCAAAGCCATGCCTCCTCCAAGGGGGAAGGTGGGCGGGAAGGTACCTGCTGCAAGAGCTGTTCTCGAAGATCTACTGTTACGGTAAGTTCTTACGTAACTGTACTATCTTACTTCGCGACACAGCTCTTGCAGCAGGTTACACCATTAGGACTGATTCCCAAGCAGTAACGCTGCCAAAATTCTGGGAGGAGGAAATTAGGAAGTACATTCCAGGTCCTGAACCTAGGACAGGAGACCCTGTAGCACCGCAAGGCCGAAACCAGCCCTTCCCCGAGAGGTGATGTCCAGGCTATAATGCCTGACAAAGGTATGCACAGAGCTCCAAGTGGCTGCAGCACATATAGCAGAGGTGGAGACATTTCTGAGTGCTGCAAAGGAGGTGGCCACACCTCTAGTAGAATGACCCCGGACTGAGCCCGGGAGGGGCCTTTGCTTTATATCATAACAGTAAGAAATACACTGGACAAGCCAGCAGACAGAGACTGTTTGGATACAGATTGGCCTCATTCTCTCAGAGAAGGAAATGAAAAGCTGTTCAGAACTACGAAGGGTTTAGTTCTGTTGAGGTAATACCTCAGGCTGCGGTGAACATCCGGGTGTGGGCAGAGCCTCTCCTCTATTTGAATAACTCGAAGTAGACCGGAAGGTCAATATCCTGGTTTAGAGTGAGTGAAGAGACCACCTTAGGTAAAAACTTAGGGTTCGTCCTCAGGGATACTCTGTCCCGTGGAAAACTAAATAGGGCTCTTTGCACATGAGCGTGAAGCTCAGAAACTCTTCTCGCTGAAGTAACAGCAACTAAAAATAACGTTTTCCACGACAGAAAACGTAGCTCGCAATTCGCGGCAGGTTCAAAGGGGGGAGCGTGAGCTGTTCCAGGACAAAGAGCAGATCCCATGGAGGCACAGGGTCCCTAATGAGAGGCCTAAGGTGTAACACTCCCCTAAGAAATTCCTGAGAGGCGTCCAATTGAGCCACTGTACGATGTCCCACCGGGAGGTGATAGGCAGAAATGGCACAGAGGTGCACCTTAATAGAGGAGTAGGCTAGACCTGAATGAAAGAGGGAGAGCAGGTAATCCAACACTACTCCCACCGGACAACCTAAAGGGGAAAAATCACGTGCTCGTGACCATAAACAAAAATGGCACCATTTCATGGCGTACGTAGCATGCGTTGCCGGCTTTCTGGCTGCAGAAAGGACCTCTGCAACCTCTTGCGAGACCCCTGACGCAAGATGGCTATGTCTCTAGGAGCCAAGCATGCAGGTTCAGAGAACGTAAGTCCGGATGGACTAGTGAACCTTTCTCCTGAGACAGGAGGTGGGAGCTGAGCAGCAACGGGAGCGGGGGTTCCCGAGATGGTTGCACCAACAAAGGGAACCAGATCTGTCTGGGCCAGAACGGGGCCACCAGGATCATGATTGCGTGCTCCCTGCGCAGTTTGAGAAGAACTCCATGGATCAACGGGAAGGGAGGGAAAGCGTAGAGGAATCTGTTCGCCCAGGAGAGGGACAACGCGTCTCACCAGAAAACACCAGGCCCTGGACCTAGCGAGCAAAAATTGGGCAGTTTTGCGTTGGATGGGGATGCGAACAAGTCCAACTCTGGAGTTTCCCATCGAAGAAACAGATCCTCTGCTACCTCTTGAAGAAGTTCCCACTCGTAGACTCTGGCCTGGGATCGACTCAGGCCGTCTGCAATCGTGTTGTCCACCCCGGGAACATGCACAGTGATCAGATTTGCGCTGTGTCCTATTACCCAATCCCACACCCTCATGGCCTCCCTGCAAAGGGGTAAAGAGTGTCGCCTCCTTGTTTGTTGAGGTGTGCCATCACCGCCGTGTTGTCTGTCTAGGCTTGGGAGAGTGCAGGTGGGATTGCTGACTAAAGAGCCTGCAGGGCATAGAAGAACCGCCTCATCTTCTAGGACGTTGATATGGAGATGAGCTTCCATCGGGGTCCACGTACCCTGGGACTTTACCCCGTCCAGGTGCGCCCCCCACCCAAGACCTGAGGCGTCCGTGGTGAGGGTTACCTCCGGGGACGGCGCTACAAATGGGAAGCCCATGGAGAGCGACCCTGGGACTAGCCACCACTGCCAGTCTTGGATCACGGAATTCGTGATCCTGACCGGATGCTGCAAGTGGTCTTGCCTTTGGTCCCATTGCACTTTGAGCATCCACTGAGTTACCCGCATGTGGAGCCTTGCGAAAGGGACAGTAGGAATGGCCGCAGCCATGTGTCCGAGCAAGCGAAGGACCGACCTGATAGGTACGATCTTGTTCGACGATAAATCCCTTATGAGGGATCTGATGCGCTCCACTCTGTCGTCCGGAAGAAAAGCTCTTCCCTGAACAGTGTCCAGTACTGCACCTATAAACTGCAGTTTCTGCGATGGTACTAAGAGAGACTTCTCGTAATTTATGAGGATGCCCAGAGATCGGAACAGGTCCTGGGTGCTCTGAACCGCATATAGCAACGCCTCCCTGGAGGCGGCCATGAGAAGCCAGTCGTTCAGGTACGGGAACACATAGTGGCCCTGTCTCCTCAGAGATGCTGCCACGACTGCCATGCACTTGGTAAAGACCCTTGGTGCAGATGACAGTCCGAACGGAAGAGCTCAGAACTGAAAGTGGTGGTCGAGAAACTCGAAGCGCAGGAATCTCTTGTGCGCCAGAGCTATAGGGATATGCAGGTACGCGTCCTGCATGTCTAGAGACGCTAAAAAGGCGTCCTGTTTCAGCATGTGAATAAGACCCGGAAGAGTCACCATGCGGAATCTCTTGTAGGCGACCGACATGTTGAGGTCACTGAGGTCCAGAATCGGACGGAGGTCCCCTGTTTTCTTTGGAACCAGGAAGAAGTGGGAATAATATCCTTGTCCTCTATGGTTCTCTGGGACATACTCTATCGCTCCCTTTCGCAGGAGCACGAGTACTTCTTGCCAGATCAAAGTTTTGTGCTGACCCGAATAGCAGGAGAGCAAAGGAGGCCTCGAGGGTGGCTTTTCTGCGAATTCTATAAAGTGGCCTAGACTGACCAACTGAAGAACCCACCTGTCGGTGGATATAGCCTGCCATCCCGGCAGGAAGTTCGCAATGCGACCCCCGACCATGATTTCCCGTTGATCCTGAGGGGCGGGGGCCGGAAAGGAGTCAGGCTGTGGCGGCAGATGGGCCCGCTGGCTGGGCCGGCTTAGGAGAACGCTGACCTCGGCTGGCGGGCTGTTTCCCCTGGGCTCTACGAAAACCAGAGCCCCTCTGATGTTAGCGGAGTGGGGCTGCTGATGCTGCGTCCGCCCACGAAAACGGCTTTGGTTCCTACGAAAGGAACCAAGCTTGGGTCGGTACATGGCCTGAACCGACCTACCGCCTTCCTGGCCTCTTGAAGTCTAGTAATGATCTTCTCAGAAGGATTACCAAACAAGACTTCTCCCTCGAAAGGAGCGTCCATAATGTTCTTCTGGATGTCCGGGGTAAAACCAGAGACGCGTAACCAGAAGTGTCTCCGGAGGCATACACCAGAAGCTGCTGCTCAGGCCGATGAGTCCGCGGAGTCATACGCGGCTCGAAGCACTTGGGTCCCCATGTCTGAACCCATATGGAGGAGCTGAAGCATCTCCTCCTTCTGCTCACCATCAGGCAATTTTTCAGCTGTCTCCAGACCCTGTTCCCACAAAGCGTTCTGGAATTGAACCATGTGGGTCAAATAGTTCAAGGATCTGATGGCGCAGGTAGCTGAAGCATACGTGCACCTGCCCAGCGCGTCCAACTGCTTGGACTCTTTGTCCGGTGGCAGGGTGCTCAAATGTTGCAGCCTCTGTGACCGGTCATGTGAGGCTGTGATGACCAGAGAATCGGCCTGAGGCTGCTGCGTCAAGTACTGGTCTTCCTTAGGAGCCTTGTACAAGCGATCAGCTTTTTTCGGCATCGCCGGGAGCGAATGTGGACGCTTCCACGCTGCCTTGGTGACATCCACGAAAGTGTCCACCAAGGGTGATACCACCACAGGCTTGGGGTCCTTCTGCCGAAGATATTTGGTGAGGCGTATCCTTTCGGGGTCTAGCTCTTCTGCATCCCATCCCATGTTCTCTTGGATATGTCTCATAATATCCAGGAATGAAGGGTGATCCGGAGGAGATTTCTGCATCTCACGTGGGTCCGGAGAAGGGATGGAGAGAGGAGATGGGGATCTAGAGGAAGAGTAGTCTGATCCCGTGTCCTCCGTCGATGGCGAACGTCGGTGTCTCCTGGATCTCTTGGGGCTGGGTGACCCAGAAGAGGATTTCGATGGAGGTCTCCGCTTTTCTGATCTCCCCCTGGGAGAGGATCTAGGTTCCCGGGGAGGAGGTAAATGGCCTGCCGACCCCGATGGCGAAGGGGGTGCAGGGACCGGAGGAGGAGAAGGAACAGTGGGAGCCATGTCCTTCTTGATGGTGTCCCACCAGTAAGTGAAGAGATCCTTCACTTCCGCTAAGGAAAGGCCCGACGACGGCCCGGGCACCGGTGGGCGGTCGTCGGGTCCCGGTGTCGGCTCTACAGGGGCCACTGGCAGGGTCGAGGGTTCCCTGGGAGTTTCGACGAAACCGGGGTCACCTGTCTGGTCCTCGGGCTGCGTCAAGTCCTCCTCAGTCAAAGTCTCCTGACCGACGCCGGTCGGAGGCGCCAGGGCCTCTTCTCAGGAGGAGCGGACGTCGTCCCCTACCGCGTCCCGCTGAGGTGGTTTGGCCGGCGACGGCGTCTGCCTCGACGGCGGCTCCAGGGAGGGATGACGCCAAGGCGGACGACGGCCCGCCAGCATCAGGTCCACAGCGCTTTAAGGGTGTGAGCTCCAGAGCTTTCGAGGAGGCACAGAAGAAGACCTGACGTCTGGTACCGAAGGTCGGGAACCCGACTTGTGGTGATGGTGGTGGCGCTCCCCGGACTTCGCCAAGGCCTTGAGGAAGAAGACGAGGACGGCTGGTGGACTTGGCCTGAGAAGAAGGCTTCCAACCGCAGCCTGGGAGGCTGAGAGAGCTGGCCCTGGAAGGAGAGCAGTCGACCGAGAACCCGAGCTGGGACCGGGCCCTGGAAGGGGACCTGGAAGGGCCTTCTCCTTCTTTTCTCCTGCGTTTGTGGGATTTAGAAGAAGATTCCCTTGAGGACATGGTCTTCAGCTTTTCCTCCAACAAAAAAGCCTGAAGGGCCTTCTGACGTCGGATCCTAGTTCGACTGTTGAACCCTTGGCAGAACGAACAGGCCCGGGTATCGTGGTCTGGGCCCAGGCACCTAATGCAGGCCGTGTGGGGGTCCTTGAAGGGGATCTGTTTCCACAAGCACACTTGGAGGAGTGACCGGAGGTCGGAGAGGACATCAGCAACAATCTTGCTTGAAGAAATTAATTTCCTAGGAGAAGCACTAAACCACTGCCGCTAGCAGACTGCAACCGGAGGAAGTCGAGACATGCAAGTCGACGCAGGAAAAGAACGGGGAATCTAGCGGGACCGCCCCCTTATGTACCACGCCTGATGTCGGAGGCGGGACCGACGTCGGGGGTGGTCCCCGCTGAAGATAGCTAGCTATAATTTTTCCGTGGGGTCCTGACGCCTGCCGGCTACAGTCCTAATGGTGTAACCTGCTGCAAGAGCTGTGTCTCGAAGTAAGATTGAGTTTAAGACATTTAAATATAGACCTACAATTATACAACCATTCTGATACATATTTTTAGGATCAGAGGAATGGTGCAAGGCTATCAAAATCGTGGTGATCTCACTGCTCCAATGCTTCAGTGTGCATGGATCAAACCAAAATGAGCCTTCATAAAAGCTTTTATCTTCCCCAAAAAATAATATTTTATTTAATTTAACCTGAAAATACCAAATAGTAATGAGGAAGTAAAACAATCAAGATAGGATTTCAGCGTTCTCCAACCATGCATATATTGAAGCTGAGCCACAATAAAGGCTTCTATCCTCTTCAAAGCAATTATATCTTATTTTGATATATTTAATATTCTGTATCTAAGTAGACACTAGTGTAACCCCAGGTGGTGCTATCCCAAGGGCTACTACCCCTGCCTGCTTGGTAAGTAGCAGGTTAAGGGGCCTGAGTTCTGAAATGGGTGCCTCCACCCAGAGGTCAGGGTTGGTAGAGGTCAAGCTAACCTGGGCACAGCCCTCCAGGACACTGTAACCCCCCCCTCTTTCCTTACTAGTGGCCGGAATGATACACAATAATCACTTTCACAATACCCCTGATACATCACACAAGTACCCACACTGTTTGCACTTACCACCAGGGCTTTCCTCTGGCCCGGCTCTCGGGTTCCCCTGTAAAACAAGGTTATACACAGCAAATAACAGCAGTACAGTACTCTTGCACAAACTGGAACCACAATCAGGGTAAATGCAAAACAGAGTTAGATCTGATTTATTTAAGGGGCTTGAACAAGGGAGGAGCATAATCAGGTTAATTTGCTTAAAGGTTGTATCAATCAAACAGTTATACATGCACTTCAGGGTCCATAAACAGTCGCACACTCTGGGCACCCAGATGGAAAATGGTGGGCTAGTCAGGAACGTTGCAACTGGTTGGGGCCCTGTGATGGAAGAAAACAACATTCAGAACACACACTACCTGTAATCCAGAGCCGGAGGGCTCAGTTCATGAAAAGAAAACAACAAGACAATCAGATGACACACTTTTAGATTAGGCTGTTGTTGCAGGGAGCTACCCCAATGATTACTCACGATACCCAAGACTGGACACAGGCTGGATGAAAATCGAGACAGAAGGTGGTTACTCTGGAGTGCCAGGAGAAGCAGGGTCCACACGATTCACCGAGGTGCCGTTCCTCTTCAAGCATGGAGCAGGGGCTGATCCCCAGGCAGGTCTCTCATCAGTGGTTTTCTCTGTGCAGTGGGGTAGTCTGGCAGGGCCAGTGTGGCATGGCCCAGGCTGAATGAAGATGAATGCAGATTCAGTCCGATTAGGCTGGATAAAACTTCCAGCAAGCAGAACACAGTTCACACAGTGGGAACCAAATCATGACCCACTTTCAATACATAGCACATTTACATGTAAGGAAATTGTACTGTACCAGGCAGATCGATCTCTGGTCACGATCGCAAAGTCCCTGCACAAACCAAGGATTCAAAAGCAGCTGGAAATCCTGATAGGCCAATCACATTCAGCAAATCTTTGGTCTTCTTCAGGTTAAAGCCTGGTCACAGTCCAGTGGCTTAAATAGTCCTCACAACTCGGATTCAGTCCAAATAAATTCTTATTTTCCTCTCAGGGACAGCAAGCAGACAGACATGCCAAAACTCAGCCCTTTTACAGTTCTCCCATGCAAAACTACACAGTACTGCTGCTCAAAATCACGTGATCTGTTACTTCTTCATTTCTCAGCTCAAAACTGAAACTAGCTGCAGCAGCCTTGGGAAATTCCCGAGGTTCCAAAAGGTTTGGTTGGCTGATCCTCCTGTCAGTCACAACAAAGACTCCCCCTTCAAGTGCAAAAAGGTGCAAAAAGCCCAAAACTGCAATTCCTACAGATTTTGACTCCAGACAGCTCCTGTAGTCTGACTGCATTTTAGGTTCCACCAGTACTGATTGGTCTAATTCGCAGTCCATGAACAAGATAGTGGAGATAAACAAAACAGTCCTTGCTGCAAAGAAGGCAGGTTAGACAAACTACATTATCATTATTACTCTAAATGATTTTGAGCAAATAGTCACATCTTTCAACAGAGCTCCCTCTCAGAATACTTATGACTGCAAGCCAGGCAGCTCTTAAAGAGACAGTACACAGAGGCTATACAGGCACTCTCTGGCAATCACATTTAAACTACTAAAATGCAGGACACCAGCCTGGCAGTGAGAATTTAGGCAAGCTCAAGGAAGACTTTTTGGGAACCCCCAATTGTTGAGGGGGGTTACACCCTTCCCTGCCTGGAGAAAACTTGGTGTCCGTGTCAAGTCTGTACCATCATGCAACAGTTAACATAAACTTATTACTTTACTATACATATTCACTACACTTCATGATACTATATCCATTCTGACAACACATTGTGCATATTTCACACAGGTAAACCGAACATTATTATACTGAATCAGGTAATAACTTCTTGTACCTTAAACAATGCAAGAGGGGGCCATTCCCTATCAACTAACTTGGGGTTAGAGGGTTCAGAGGCACCACGGTGAGAGGGAAAGGCAAGTAACCTGGAACTGGCTGTCAAGTTCAATTTGGGCAGTGAGCTTGGTGAGACATAAACACCTTTGTGCACCATATTGAGAGGCAAATCCACTAACTTCCCAGTAGAATCATAACTGAGGCATTCTACTGGCTTGACAGCTCGGCCAGTCTTTCTGAGGGGGACAACTACAGTCTCTGTACTCTCAGCACTGGTTTGGGGACTCTCGTCACTTGTGAAGGGTGCCTCTGCCTGGGTGGGAACATCCAAACTTGGGGCACTGTTGGCTCTTTGCTCTGCAGGCTCTGTTTCTACAACACTTGACTCATTTTGCGTAGGCTCAGACACAATCAAGCTTTGAGGCACTGAAGGGGGTGGTCAGCACTCTCATAGTGTTCTTCAAGTTCTGGTATATCAGCAGAAAGACTCCGACCCTCAGACCCTTCTTCAGGCAAATCATACAATTCCATAAACATCTTTAGATGTGATACTTTGCACTTCACTTTCTGGAAGCATTGGCTCCAAGGATGAAGCTGAGGGGTAAGGCAGTCCAGAAGACCCAGCGTCAACCCCACAATTTAACAGGGGGTTACCTCAAAACAGCTGACTCAGTTCATAAGAGGGGTAATAGGCATGGTCGTATTCACTTTCGTCAGAAGTGGACCGACAGTCACTATCATTCTGGGCCTGCTGCGGAGGAAACTTTAAATCTGTGACCACTGGGGTAGGTTGACTCTGTCTCTTTCTTGCAGCAGCATGAATCACCAGCCCAGGGGGCTCAATTTCTGGGGTTCAGCCTCAATCATGACTTGCCGATAGGTAGCAAGTGGTTATGGTGCGTGGTCTTGACAGCTTTGGAGTTGTTCTCTGTGCGCACCTTGTACACAGGTAAATCATCCAACTTTCCAACTACTACATGGGGAAGATGGTGCCACTGATCAGCAATTTTGTGTTTACCATGCAGTCCCAAATTGCACAACAACACACGGTCTCCAGGTCAAAGCTCTTGAGCCTTTACTTTTTTATCATGCCTCTCTTTGTTGGCTAGATTTCTCTTGGTGGTCATTGTCTGGGCCAGTTGATAGGTATGGTTCAATTGAGCTTTCAGTTTTTGTACATATTGCCAGTAGTTTTTGGCTCAGACCCCATCTGGAGAGACCCCAAAACAGACATCAACTGGCAGCCGGGCCTCTTTCCCGAACATGAGGCAGTAGGGGGAGAATCCAGTAGCATCATTTTTCGTGCAACTGTATGCATGTACCAAGGTGCTAATCTGCTGGCTCCATTTGTGCTTGTCTTTTGGGTGGAGGGTGCCCAGCATGTCTAGAAGGGTGCGGTTAAAACGTTCTGGTTGAGCGTATCCCTGCAGGTGATAGGGGGTGGTTCTTAACTTTCGTGCCCCCCATAGAGAGAGCATTTCTTTAATTACCCAACTCTCGAAGTCTCTGCCTTGATCAGAATGAATCCACTGGGGGGGCACCATAGTGGACGAAGACATTTTCCACTAGCACCTTGGCCATGGTAGATGCCATTTGATCTTTGGTGGAAAAACCTTGTGCATACAGTGTGAAATGATCTGTAACCACTAACACATTGCCAGTGTTCCACTGATCAGGTTCTAAACACAAGAAGTCTATGCAGACTAGTTCCATGGGGTGCTGGTAGTAATATTAAGAAGGAGGACAGCCTCTGAGGCAGGGTTTTTCTTTGCAGGCAGCGAATACAAGTCTTTACATGGTGCTCAACATCGGCCACATTTTGGGCCAGTAGAAGTGAGATCATACCAGGTCAAGGGTTCTGTCAATACCGAGGTGCCTCATCTGATTGTGGAGGGACCTCAGTACCAAATCTTTACAGGCCGTGGGCAGGACCAATTTTTGCTTGTCTACTTTGCCACTACAATCTACTGTCTCTCTATACAACAATGATTGAGCAACTTCAGTCTGGGGCCTTCTTTAAACAATAAAGCAGTTCACAAGTCAGTGGAACGTAACTTAGACACATCTTTCCCCGCACACTCTGTCAAGTGCTGGCTGAATCATAGGATCTTGGGATTGAGCTTACTGAATGCTGTCATTGTCAAATTGAGGTAGTGCACTAATATCTACAGCAGAGAAGTGGCAATAAGCAGCTGGTATACAGATGTCAGAAGGGCTCAAGCAATCTACTAAACAGTCCATTGCGTCCGCAGACATCTGTTCATCTCTATCAAACTTTTGGTACAATGCTCAAACGTCAGGTTCAGACAGCCTGACCCAATCAGTCTTGGAAGTGGGCCTTCATGATAGGGCATCAGCATCAATATAGTTCAGGCCCGGTCTGTATTCAACAGCATAATCATAGGTTGGTAATGCAGAAAGCCACCGGTGCCCAGTGGCGTCTAACTTAGCTGAAGTCTGTACATAGGTCAATGGGTTATTGTCAGTCTTCACCAATATCTTTGCCCCATAGAGGTATTCATGAAACTATTCAATGATGGCCCATTTTAGTGCAAGGAACTCCATCTTATGCACAGTTTTGTTTGGGACGGGGTCAAGCTGCTACTGGCGAAAGCTACTGGTCTCAGGCCATCCTCATGGTCTTGATACAGCATTGCTCCTAGACCCTGCAGACTAGCGTCCATATGCAGCACATAGGGTTTGGTGGGGTCAGCATAGGCGAGGATGGGGCGTGGGTGAGCTAGTATATGATCTCATGGAAGGCTGCTTCACAGTCGGGTGTCCAGCAGGGCCAGAAGACATCACCTGGGGGGAAGTATTCTTGTTCTAGTTCTTTAATGGCACCTTTTTTGTATTTACGATTGGAAGGAGGGTAACCCTGGGTAAGGTTCAAGAGTGGGCAAATCACCTTGGAATAGTCTTTTATGAACCTGCAGTAGTAGCCACAGAACCCCAGGAAACGTCATAGTTCTTACAGATTATGGGGCTGGGGCCAAGTAGTCAGTGCTTCAACCTTACTGGGATCATCAGTTTCTATCCCTTTTGTAGATACTATGTGCCCCACATACTTCATGGAGGTTTGGAAAAACTGGCACTTGTCAATGGACAGCCTGAGGCTGAAGTCTTCCAGTTGGTCTAGGACTTTAAACAATCAGTTCTCATGCTCCTCTAAGGTGCTCCCAAACACAATGACATTGTCCAAGTACACCAGGCATTCCAGCAAATTCATATCTCCCACCACACATTCCATCAGTTGCTGAAAAGTGGTGGGGGTGCCCGATATCCCCTGTGGCATCCTCAGAAATTCGTAGCACCCCAATGGACAAATGAAGGCTGTTTTCTCTCTGTCTTCCAGGGTCACTGGGATCTGGTAGTATCTGCTGCAAAGATCCAACACTGAGAACCATTTGCTCCCATTCAAGCAGTCCAGGGCATTCTGTATACGAGGCATGGTGTATTGGTCTGGGATGGTCTGCCGGTTCAGGGTTTGATAATCAACACACATCCTCACAGACCCATTTTTCTTATGCACAACCACAATGGGAGAGGCATATGGGCTCCAGGATTCTTGAATCATGCCAGCAGCGAACATTTCCTGCAGGTGTCTTCTCACATCATCTATGTCTGCTGGGGCTAGCCATCAGGACCTCTCTCAAAATGGCAGTTCATCGTGCAGGCGTATGTGATGCTCTACACCCTGGACACATCCCACATCCCATTCCTTCAACGAAAACACTTGGTCTCTCTGGGCAAGTCTATTGCTAATTCTAGCCTTCCATTCAGCTGGCAATGGGGAGTCACCAAAGTCAAACCAGTCTGGGGTCACTCTCTCCTTCTCACCAGGGTGCATGTTGCCAGGCAATACTGCAGTGGCTGCACAGTGTACCATAGCTAGGGTGCACCATCTGTTCACCCAGATCTCCAGATCTGACACATTGTGAATCTGGACCATCACTCATCATGCGTAGGCATGGGCATGAGCAGGCAAGATGCTGGGCTTGACCAAAATCTTTCTGGCAATTTTCCATTGCCTGGTGCATCCAACATCAGTATTTTGTTCTTGACATCTTTCTGGAGGTGGACCTCCCCCTTGAATGGTACACCGGGCATTAGTGGCCAGTACCATTGAATCAGGATCCTACTTCCACACGATCCCCACCAGTTCATCCTGGTCTACTCCCTCGGGTTTCTGTTGCAAATCATAGGCTCTCTTGATCATTCGGAATTCTTAGGACCCTCCCAGTCCGTCGCCCTTCTTTCTCATGACAGAGCTGTGCCAGTCTCCCAAACATATGGGTGTTTATACCAATTAACAGGGGGACCCCATCACACAGTCCGGTGGGTGGACACACTAGGGCCTACTCTCTCTCTCTACTCGCTCCTCTACACCCGTTACAGTTGCAGGAAAAGACAACCAGAGGCAGACATTCCCAAGGTAGGGATAAGACTTGTCGCTCAGGTCCCACACATATAGGCCTTCCAGTGATCGCAAAAGCACATCAGATAAGTGTTTGTCATACAAGTCCTGGAATACAATGGTCACTTGTGACTCACTGTCAAACACAGCCCGAGTATGAATACCATTCACAGTCACTGTAGGCTCCATTGAAGGGCCCACTATTCTGGACCAGTCTAGAGAGGCAGTAGCAGAGACCTGGACAGACGATTTAGCCACAGAGAAATCTGAGTTAGGGTTTCTCGAACCCTCACTGCGGTCATTTCGGACACCCCTTGGCCGTTGATTTGCTTTTCGGAGCTCCCCTTGGAGTCTGTTTACTACTCTTTCTAAGTCCTTCTGAGACCGGCATTCTCTTTTCATATGGCCATCCTTTCCACAGTTGTGACAAATGATAGACTCCTGGGTCATCCTGGGAGAGAACATCGTATGAAGAACTGAAGCAGTAGTAAGAGATCGGGGTCTAGTATCTGCTTGTAGTGGTGAGAGTGGTGCAACATGTCTTAACAGTTCCTTTAGAGTGGCAGTCAATCCAGTGATCTCAGCCTTGGAGCCACCCTTGGTAGCAGATGCCTGAGGGTGCACCACCCCCATGGCAGTCACATCCTGAAAGGGACCAGAATGTTGTTCCATGGGGGAAACCCTTGCAGAGGCACCTGTCTTCAACTCTCAGACTTCCTTAAGTAGCTCATCTTTCCAATGCTGGGCCCAGGATGGGAAGTCCTTTGCATTCTCAGAGTGCTCGTTAAGTGCGGACTTTTGGCCCTGAGCCTCACTTGGCTGCTCACTCTCGGTCACTTGTGCAGCAGCAGCAGATACGGGTGCAATTCCCCCATGGGGTTGCCTTTGCTCAATCCCCCAAATTTCTTTCATTAGCTCGTCATAGGAGGGGGCGATTCCAGTCAGGTGGGAAGGCGCACCTGAAGCAGTAACAATTCTGAAAATGGAGCAGACTGAAGGATCCAGTCCAGCCTAGTTTGATCCAATTCATTTGACAGCAAACTACTCTTTCTTAGGCACTCTTGTAGCAGCTTTTTAAGCCGAGGTATATACACAGACAATGGCTCCCCTGGGTACTGCTGAGCGTTTCTTACTCTCCACCACAGATCCTCATCTGAATCCGGGCTCCCATACACATTTTCCATTGTATCAAGATAGTCCTGTGCAGTTGCTTTGGGGTTATTGGCCCACTTGGCATGGATGGTAGCCAGGGCAGGACCTCAGAGGCTCTCACTCAACCTCTTTCATTTCTCTGCTTCTGAGCATTGCCAGTCAAGTACTAGAGGGGCAACATAGTCTATCCAGGTCTCAGTCATCCTCCCCCTTGGGGGTGGGGAAGGTGCACTAGAAGATTCTCAGCCTTCGGTAGGAGTCGTGACTAATGGCAGGTACAGATATAGGGACCAGCATTGGCATGGGCACAGAAGGCGGAGCAGTAACAATTGCTGGAGTGGGAGGGTGTGTTGGGGAAGGAACACCTCCAGGTGGCAGGAATAGTTTCTTAAAGTCCTCTACTGTTTTCCCTTCCTCCAGCAACAACTTAGCACATTTCTCCTCAAAAGTCTCAGATAATGGTGGGAGCTCATCCTCCCCAGGGTCTTTACTGTCTTTTGTTATTATTCTCCAGGCAGCTGGAACCCCTTCTGGGGCAATAGTCTGTGGCACTTTAGAGATGTCCACGAGGTCACTACACTCTACCAAGGCTATGAAAGTTTGGGTGATCAAATCAGCCTGTCGACCCACCACCACAGGGTTTTTTGAACATTCAACTTTGGAGCGTGCTTTCTCTACAGTGTCCTTACTGGTACCCATGGGATAGCCAGTATAAGTAGAGCATTTTGGGGGTCGATCTCCTGCCCAGTATACCACCCCACCAACTGGCGTACAGCCATTTCTACTGGGGTAGCCATTAATCTTTAACAATAGTTCATAATTTTTGGTCACTAGAAGGCAATAAATCCCAGCAGTGAGCCTCCAAAATGTAACCCCTAGGTAGTGCTATCCCAAGGGCTACTACCCCAGCCTGCTTGGCTAGTAGCAGGTTAAGAGGCCTGAGTTCTGAAACAGGTGCCTCCAGTCGGAGGTCAGGGTTGGTAGTGGTCAAGCTAACCTGGGCACAGCCCTCCGGGGCACTATAACCCCCATCTTTCCTTACTAGTGGATGGAACAATACACAATAATCACTTTCACAATATTACTGATACACCACACAAGTATCCACACTGTTTGCACTTACCACCAGGGCTTTCCTCTGGCCCGGCTCTGGGGACCCCCTGTAAAACAAGGTTATACACAGCAAATAACAGCAGTACAGAACTCTTGCACAAACCAGAACCACAGTCAGGGTAAATGCAAAAAAGAGTTAGATCTGATTTATTTAAGGGGCTTGAACAAGGGAGGAGCATAATCAGGTTAATTTGCTTAAAGGCTGTATCAATCAAACAGTTATGCATGCACTTCAGGGTCCATAAACAGTCACACACTCTGGGTACCCAGATGGAGAAGAGTGGGCTAGCCAGGAACTTTGCAGCTGGTTGGGGCCCTGTAATGGAAGAAAACAACATGCACAACACACATTATTTGTAATCCGGAGCCGGAGGGCTCAGTTCGTGAAAAGAAAACAACAAGACAATCAGATGACACACTTTTAGATTAGGCTGTTGTTGCATGGAGCTACCCTGATGATTACTCACGATACCCAAAACTGGACACAGGCTGGATGAAAATCGAGACAGCAAGTGGTTAATCTGGAGTGCCAGGAAAAGCAGGGCCCACACGATTCGCCGAGGCGTCATTCCTCTTCAAGCATGGAGCAGGGGCTGATCCCCAGGCAGGTCTCTCATCAGTGGTTTTCTCTGTGCAGTGGGGTAGTCTGGCAGGGCCAGTGTGGCATGGCCCAGGCTGAATGAAGATGAATGCAGATTCAGTCCGATTAGGCTGGATAAAACTTCCAGCAAGCAGAACACAGTTCACACAGTGGGAACCAAATCATGACCCACTTTCAATACACAGCATATTTACATGTAAGGAAATTCTACTGCACCAGGCAAACCGCTCTCCGATCACGATCGCAAAGTCTCTGCACAAACCGGGGATTCAAAAGCTGACAGAATTCCTGACAGGCAGATTGTATTCAACAAATCTTCGGTCTTCTTCAGATTAAAGCCTGGTCACAGTCCAGTGGCTTAAATAGTCCTCATTCAGTCCAAATAAAATCTATTTTCCCTTTTAGGGACAGCAGACAGATAGGAAGGCCAAAACTCAGCCCCTTCACAGTTCTCCCATGCAAAACTACACAGAACTGCCGCTCAAAATCACTTGATCTGTTACTTCTTCACGTCTCAGCTCAAAACTGAAACTAGCTGCAGCAGCCTTGGAAATTCCCCAAGATCCAAAAGGTTCAGTTGGCTGATCCTCCTGTCAGTCACAACAAAGGCTGCCCCTTCTGGTGCAAAAAGGCACAAAAAGTCCAAAACTACAATTTCTACAGAATTTGACTCTAGGCAGCTCCTGTAGTCCGGCTCCATTTTAGGTCCCACCAGTACTGATTGGTCCAATTCAATGTCCAGGATCAAGATAGTGGAGATAAACAAAACAGTCCTTGCTACAAAGAAGGCAGGTTAGACAAACTTAATTATTATTATCACTCTAAATGATTTTCAGCAAATAGTTACATCTTTCAACAGAGCTCCCTCTCAGATTACTCATGACTGCAATCCAGACAGCTCTTAAAGAGACAGTACACAGAGGCTACACAGGCACTCTCTGGCAATCGCATTTAAACTGCTAAAATGCAGGACACCAGCCTGGCAGTGAGCATTTAGGCAAGCTTGAGACAGACTTTTTGGGAACCCCCATTTGTAGGGGGGGTACACTAGAAAAAAAGTTTATTGGGTGTTTGGAAACAGGCAAATGCAACCAGACATGGAAGGAAGTAAACAGAGAATATCGGTTGCGGGGGCTAGTAGCAAGTCGAGGAGCTCACTTGACCACTCCAATTGGGGCCACCCACCAACACTACTGACTGCTGGTGGGCACTGGTAGCAGAGGAGGAGCTGGTCAAGTGCTGTAAGCAGTCAGCATAGGAGGAGAAGGAGTAGGTGGATGGCAGGCTGCCTGCCATAGTCCAGCTCTTGTTTTGAATCCCTGGTGGCGCCTGAGTGGCTGTAGTAATCATCTGTGCAGCAACCCTCCATCTGTAGGGATTAAGGGGACTCAGTTTAGCTGTCCTGTTGTATTCAGGCAGGCTCAAGCTCCATTACAGCAACAGGTCCAACTCTAGCCCTGGACCCTCAACTCTGCTAGTTGTACAAGACTGACAGCTTGAGTGTGAGGGATCCTTATTGCTTGCAAAGGAAGTGGGAAGGGTAGCAGTTGGTGTTCATTTGTGTGTCAGGGCAGGCAGGGGGGCTGGCTGGGCTGGGAGAAGTGCCTTTAAGTGTAAGGATTGCATGTGTCTGAGCTGTTGTGGATTGCATGGGCATAGGCAGGGGGTGCTCAGAGTGTTCAAACACCCCCCCCCCCACCAAAATTACCTCAGAAATTTTCTAATTCTTGTATTTTATTTTCGGGTTGCCTCGGGCTCAGCAGCTAAAACACTCAGTGTCTTAGCAGTCTCCATAGTGGCTGGAGTTAGCTGCAACACAATGTGCATGCACGGGACCGTTGATGGCTAGGGAAGATAGAGACATCATCCACAGAGACAGCACGAGAGGCCTGGTGAGACAGACTAGTGAGTGTGCTGCTGTGCTGTGTCATCTGTACAGTGCCGAGCAAGTTGTGGTGTCCCGTTCACTATCATGGTGACAGAGTAGGACTATGTACTGCTCTTCTCTAGCCTCAGTCAAACTGTGGGAGAACTTGAAGCATGATCTACCATAAAAAGAACAGACCCATTTTGGGCCAAGCTGCGAGTAATGCGTAGCGTGTCTTCTTGACTGTGCTGGATGCTGGCTGGACTGGTGGTGTTGTCCAAAGAGAAGACAGGAAAGGTTGATGAAAAATCTGCCCTGGCCTAGTGGTCTGTAGTCCTGTCTTGGGAGAAGAGTGACTGTTAAGGCAAGCCAACAGAAGGATAATCAGCAGAAAAGTGGTGAGTGGAGAAAAGAATAAAGATTGATTCAGGGGAAGGGACTTCTCTCATACAGAGAGGTGGTGAGGGGTATTGGCACCATCTCCCAGGGCAACTCACTCATCACATCTTAGCCCCACCAATGTTCTGCCCAACTTGGACCATATCATGTGAAGTGGGAATAGGTGTGGAAAGGCAGATGCCCGACTGACATCTTTGTCTCTGGCTGTTGCAGAGTGCTCCCATGTGCAAAGGTGGAATGGGGTTAGGAGTATTCTCTATATGCAGAGGTGGGACAGTGGTAGAGGAGGAGGAGTTTTTTTTAATTTATTTTTTATTTAAAATCTTGGAATTACAACCTTTGAGTCAGAGACTCATTTCCAAAGGCTCCACGTTAATACACAATACAGACATAGGTAAATACAATAGACAGTACAATACAATATACAATGCCAGGGCAGTTTGATGGCAAGGTTACAGCATGAAACAGTATACTGAGATGTCTAATACAGAGTTGAGGCTGTAGACTATGGGCAACACAGTACACAGTACGATACAGGGTACAGTGCCAGGGCACTTTGACTTCCAGCTACAGCATGACCAGTTTACAAGGATGTTTAATACATTGTTGTGGCTGTTGACAGTGCATAGGAAAAATCTAACAGTACGAGGTCAGTTAGTGGCCAGAGAGTGAATCGGGGGACAGTGCACATGCCTACTATGCTTGGCTGGAGCTGAGTAAACTGGGTAAGTTAGGGGGGGCAGGTAGTGTAAATTCTAGAGCAGTCTGTTGGGAGACTTTGTCTGAGTGCCTGAGTAAGAATTGCAGGCCATTGACTGTGAAAGAAGTCGTGTGGCCGTTCTGAGTGGCTGGTGAAGGCACTGGTGGTAGACTTGTGATGTAAATGTGTGGAGGTGTCCCCACGTGTAGGGGTGGGATAGATGGGGAGCATTGCTCCCCATATAGGGGCAGTGGGATGAAGGAGTGGATTGCTCTCCATGTACAGAGCTGGTATGAAGTGGGAGGAAAGCTCCCATTGTGTGGAGGTTGAATGGAGGGGGAGGAGTGCTCCCTATGTGCAGGCAGTGGGATGCGGTGGGAGAAGTGCTCTCCATGTGGGGGAGGTGAAATGTAGTGGGAGAAGCACTGGAGGGGTCAGGGGATGAGTGCTCACAATGTATGGAGGCGGGGTGAGGTGGAGCAATGATACCTATGTGTGGAGATGGAATGGAGGGAAGAGTGCTTTCCATGTTCAAGCTCTGGTTTATTGTGAAGGGATAAAATCCATTGAGCAAGCTCATTTGCAAGGAGGTCTCTTGTACAAGCAATGATAAAGACAATACATGGTGTGAGATACAAAAAGTAAGGACACATAAATTAAAATAAAGCAATTTTCTTTACATTAGTATATACAATATGTACAGTGTTGTGTTCAACAAGGATTGAGACCAGACATTACATAAGACACTACGTCCACTATGTGGAAGAGGGCTGGAGAAGGAGAATTGCTCCCCATATGCAAAGGCTGCATGGAGGGGGAATGAGTGCTCTCTTTGTGCAAATGTGTAATGGAGGGGGAGGAGTGCTCCCCATGTGTGGAGGTGGGATATGGGGAGGGACAGTCACTTAATGGCCACCATCCTAAACCCCATTCCAGCCTGTGTGTGAAACGTTTTGGAATGGGCACAGTTTATGATGGGGTAGATGTGCAATCCACATCTCTTCTCTGGCTGCTGTAATGTATTGGATTTATAGGTGGGGGTGCAAGAGGGGCACCAGTCACTCAGGAGCACCCACTGTATCCTTCCCCCACCCACCCAGCAGAGTCGGAATAGTTGTGGAGGGCAGATACAAGAGCCACATTTTGTATCTCAGTACCCCAGAGTGCTCTGTCTCCATGGGTAGAGCACATTAGGTGGGAGAGCCTCTGGCTGAAGCAGAGTGTTCTGCAAGTGTAGAGGTGTGGCATAGCGTGAGGCAGTGCCAGCCACCCAAAATCCCACTCCAACCTTTATGCTAGCTCTGGTGGAGCAGGGGCAGGTATGAAGGGGCCGATGTGCAACATGCATCTCCATCCCTGGCTGCTGCAGGGTGCTACCCTTCTGTGGAGGTGGGATGGGGGATGGGGCATCATTCTCCCAGAGCCACCTGGCCTGGAGCCCACCCCTGGCTCTGCCTCGGTTCTCTTTTTGTGCAGTGGTGGAACAGATGCACCAAGTTTATTTTACACTGTCTCTCTTGATTTCTCACTCTCACTCTCTCTCTCTCTCTCTCTAATGTCCGCACCCCCATGAAAAAAGGTAAACTCTGCAGCACTGCTCTCTGTCCCAGTTACAGCACTCTTGCTGCCACTTTCTCTGTCTCTCTCTGTATGTGCTGTCTGCTTCCACTGAGCTTCAGAAAGACAAAAAGTGAGTTAGGCCGACAGCCAGGTGTAGGAAGAATGAGCGGAAATAAAATGGATAGCAACTGAGCTCAGGCGCACACTGTACTCTACTTCTCTGTTTGGTGGGGGGAAGGGGCACTGGCACTGTCTCTGACTGGAACAGATTGGACCTGTACATATATGCCAAACTGGGAGCAGCTCTCACTGTTGTGTGTCTCTTGGGGAGGGCGGGGGAGGGAGGGAGTAGACATTGCTAGGTGACAGGCCACCCATTTAAATGAATGTTTGTTCAGGTGCAGGTCTGGGAGGCACCGGTTATCATAGCTATGGTCACTACATTGCACTGCCCCCAATTTCACACTGCCAAGGTGATGCTGCAATAGTGACAGCATGTCACTTGGTGATCACTCTCATTCCGCTTACTCGCCACATCTCAGCATGTTGCTGTCACTGTTTGGGGGCTCTCTCTCTCTGCTCTGTCCCTGACACTGGTGCCACTCACCACCTCTTTCAATCCTGCACTCTCTTTCTGGGGGGGCTGTTGCTTCTCCTTCTCGGTGTCTGTTCCTGAAGCCTGTGTCTCTCTGTCCCTGTTGTCCACGTTTAAGCTACAGCTCTGCAGGCAATGCTGCCTCACTTCTCAGCACTCTTACTCCTTGTAGTGTGCAGTGGGGTGGGGTGGGGGGCACACTAAGGCAGCATGAACACCAGCAGATCCATGGGGTGGGTCAATCAGTACCATCACAGAGAGCAATGGTCAGGCTGGGCATTGTGGCACACATGAAGCACTGGAGAGAGAGAAGCTCAGGGACAAGAACACACATTCACATAGAGACACAAACAAGTTCAATGCGGACACCTGTCTGGAGAAGGATAAATAATATTTATTTGTTCTTTACTGCTGGGACTGTTTACTGCTTATGACACAGAGAGTGGGGGATGCAGTGTATGGATGGGTACCCGGATATCTGCAGGATGGGTGGGGAGACAAGCAGTAAGATTAGTAAGAGCAGGAATGAAGCGCTCTCATTCAGGCACTTTATTTCTTTCAACTAGAGAATGGATTCCCGCTGTGGAAACTGTGACTAGTGTCACTGTCTGGTTGCATGCTCATTGGTCTGTCAGAGACGAGCCCATTGTAGATTACTGTGCATTGGAGTCATCCCTGACACACCTCTGAAATGTCGTTCTACCACAAGATGCTTTTTGCACACATGCAAGGAAACATAAAAGACTATAAAGAATTTAAATTACTGATACCCTCATCTGAAAGGCATTTTTGTACTGAACACAAAAACGTAAAATAATGCACTTGGGGTACAGAAATTCAGGGGCAGAGTACACATACGTGGAGTGGTACCAACAACATTAAGAAAGCACACATTAAAAAAAAAAGTATTTACATACACTTGATTACTGTTTAACAATATTATGCATCTATGGCTGCCACTGAACATCTAATGCAAACCCATAATCACGTTCCTCACTTGAAGCAAAAGGGGTGGGGGTGAAGGCCATAACTGACTCCTTGTTTTTGTGTTAAAGGGGTCAGTTTCTTTACAGCAAAAACAAGGAAAGGCATCATTTCTAAAATGTGCAGATGAACATGGGGACCTCTTTTTTCAGAGCATGCCACCACCGTCAGCTACCACTTCAAGACTGCTACTACTCCACCTAATACAATCAGGGGAAACCAGAAGTAGTCTGCCAGCACTGAGATCAATTTAGTTAAGGCACATTTGCCAGAAATTACCGCTCAGAAAAGAATAAGAAAGTGAGTGTGATGACATGCAAGTCCCAGACCAGATCTCTAGTTTGTTAATAGACTCCTCCTGAGTCTGATTTGTACGGCTGCATGGGCCAAGCTCCACGGAGATTATGCCATCATCAGATTTGTATAACAGCACTGTGGAAGCATGTACCCAGACCGCTGTCTGACATGCTGCCACAGTGCTTCGACAGTTTCCAGTCATTCTGTTTATTACTACTTACGTCTGACTGCGGAGCAGCGAAAGCACTGCATATTCTTTTCCACACTTGTGCCACTCCTAACAGCTCTCCACAGCCATATCGGCTCTGACCAGAGTTTGTTTAGAATAGATGTCACAGCAGAGGCTTTTATGGCTTTCTAAGAGATCAAAATGGCAGATGTTATTGTAAGCAACATCAAGCTCATCTATGTAAGCTGGCCCAGTGGTGCTGAGGGTTGAGGCGCTGGACGCCACACCTCATGCCACGCCGGTGACTCGAGTTCAGGAATGAGCCCGGGCCACCGGGGGTCAGCAGGGAAGGAGAGGATTGAACATCCAGAGGACTGCTTTCCTCTCCTGGGAGGGAGGAGGGGAAGTGTTCCGTGCAGATAGTGACACCTGGTGGAGACCAGATGTACTTCGTCCGTCTGAACCACAGAAGGAAAAGATGTCGGGTGGCTGCCTTCTGGATGTGAGCGCTCACGCAACAGGCATGGCGGCATTGCAGGGCCCACATCTGGGGAGGGACCAAAACAAGGAAATCCCCGGTGCACTGAGGAGGAGGAGGAGGAGACGAGGGCCTCGGTGGCATTCCCTCACATCCCCAACACCAGACCTCCAACTCAGCGATCCATGGCCAACTCTTTAAGAGAGCTGGACCCTCTGATTACAGAAAGATGCTACCAAGGGATTAGTGGCGGGCCCTCCCCCGGGGGTGATCGGGGGGCCGCTGGGAAATCTCTCTGATGGTAGGGATGGCCAAGGAGAGAGATCACGGTGGGGAGTAGTAGGGAAGTAGTCAAAAAGGCACCTCCGAGAGATGCCTTGGTGCAATGGAGCAGAAACAGAGTTTGGAAAAAAAAAAAAAGTTGATTATGTCGTTGACGGGGGGCTGAAGTGCAGACTAGGGCTCCATAATTTAGAGTGTGGGAGGAGAATTCCTCCACTGTAGCTATTGCTAGTCTAGCCTCAGGGATCAGGCAGTATTTTAATCTGTAGGCTGCCCTCAGTATCTGGCACTCTGATTTGCATATCTGTGCAATATGCTCATTGAAAGAAAAGTTTGGGTCTAGCAACACGCCCAGGTATTTGAAGCTGTGTACTCATTTACGGGAGCTCCGCTTAGATCAGAGACCTGCAGGTTGCTCTGTCTCCACCCTGTTTAGGCAAGGTTTTGAACCGCATGCATTTTGAATCTAAAATAGCAAAAACAGTCACCAAGAACATGCTGGCTTGTCCTTCGTGGCTGAAGAATGAATCGAAGAGGAAGGGGTGATGTGACCACTTCTCAAGTTACAGTAACTCTGACTCACCTCTTGCCCTTACAGTAGCACGCATACAAGAATTCTGTACTGACAGAAGCTGCCCTTTTTAAAACCCAGTGATTCATTTATTATTAAAACCAACTGATAATTGGAATGACACACTTGTGCTATTACTATGCTGTAAGTCCCTGCCTGTCGTGTTATTTCTTACATAATTGGTGTGTGTGTGTTATATATTGTATATAGAACTTGTACTAACAAAACGTTTACCTTTTGTTACAACTGTGTCTAGAGGCATGGAAATCGCAAGACTGGGTACCTGAAAATTACAAAAAAAAATTAAAATGTCACAAATTTGCTTGCAAAGAGAAAACACATCTTCCTTAAACCTTAAATTAACTGAAAAGAGAACAGCATGTTTTTTAATTTTATTTTGGCAATTCAGGATGCCTCCTAAAGCCAGCTGAAAAGTTCATGAATAACACTAAAAATATATGCCTAGGGTATGCCTAACTCACTTACAAGAAGAAACATTTATTTTAGTGTAAAATATGTTTTTTTCATAGCAGTTTAATAGCATGTTACAAAAAGAAGAATTCAAAAGTTGATTGCTTACCCGGTTTTTCATTATGCTCCAGTGATCGGTTCTGAGCTGGGGGAAACAGACAGGATCCTTCTTGGACCAGAATGTCATGCTGCAGCAAAAACACACACAGTGATCGACAAAGTGCTTGGGAGATGCATCCTACACTTTCTTTGTAAAGCTTCAGATGAAAGACATCAGATGTTAATAAAAAAAACTTACTTTGGCTGCCTGAAGGGACTAAAACTGCCCTCACTTTTCTTCACTGCTTGCATGGTGTGCTGTGGGGAAGGCAGAGACAAAGCAGCTCAAGTTTACAGCATACCATGGCAACAAGGATTAGTAATTAGAGCTCATCAAGACAGTGCAGCACTGCTACTGTGTAGTCTAGCTCAGCAAGCAGAGTGCAACATTGTTACTGTGTGGCCTAGGTCAGCCAGCACAGTGCAACATTGCTACCTGTGACCTAGGTCAGCCAGCATAGCACAACAATGCTACCCTGCGACCTAGGTCAGCCAGCACAGTACAACGTTGCTACCCTGTGACCTAGGTCAGTCAGCATAGCACAACAATGCTACCCTGCGACCTAGGTCAGCCAGCACAGTACAACATTGCTACCCTGTGACCTAGGTCACCAAGCACAGTACAACATTGCTACCCTGTGACCTGGTCACCCAGCACAGTACAACATTGCTACCTGTGACCTAGGTCAGCCAGCACAGTACAACATTGCTACCCTCCGACCTAGGTCAGCCAGCACAGTACAACATTGCTACCCTGTGACCTAGGTCACCCAGCACAGTACAACATTGCTACCTGTGACCTAGGTCACCCAGCACAGTACAACATTGCTACCCTGTGACCTAGGTCACCCAGCGCAGTACAACATTGCTACCCTGTGACCTAGGTCAGCCAGCACAGTACAACATTGCTACCCTGTGACCTAGGTCAGATAGTAAAGTGCAACGTTGCTACCCTGTGGCCTAGGTCACCCAGCACAGTGTAACATTGCTACCCTGTGGCCTAGGTCAGCAGTACAATATAACATTGCTACTCTGTGGCCTAGGTCACCTAGCACAGTGCAACATTGCTACCCTGTGGCCTAGGTCAGCCAGCAGAATGTAACATTGCTACCCTGTGGCCTAGGTCACTCAGCACAGTACAACATTGCTACCCTGTGACCTAGGTCAGCCAACACAGTACAACATTGCTACCCTGTGGCCTTGGTCAGCCAGCACAGTACAACATTGCTACCCTGTGGCCTAGGTCAGCCTGCACAGTACAACATTGCTACCCTGTGTCCTAGGTCACCCATCACAGTACAACATTGCTAACCTGTGTCCTAGGTCACCCAGCACAGTACAACATTGCTACCCTGTGGCCTAGGTCACCCAGCATAGTACAACATTGCTACCCTGTGGCCTAGGTCATCCAGCACAGTACAACATTGCTACCCTGTAGCCTAGGTCACCCAGCACAGTACAACATTGCTACCCTGTGACCTAGGTCAGCCAGCGCAGCACAACATTGCTACCCTGCGACCAAGGTCAGCCAGCACAGTACAACATTGCTACCCTGCGGCCTAGGTCAGCCAGCACAGTACAACATTGCTACCCTGTGGCCTAGGTCAGCCAGCACAGTACAACATTGCTACCCTGTGTCCTAGGTCACCCAGCACAGTACAACATTGCTACCCTGTGGCCTAGGTCACCCATCACAGTACAACATTGCTACCCTGTGGCCTAGGTCACCCAACACAGTACAACATTGCTACCCTGTGGCCTAGGTCACCCATCACAGTACAACATTGCTACCCCATGTCCTAGGTCAGCCAGCACTGTACAACATTACTAGCCTGTGGTCTAGGTCAGCCAGAACAGTACAACACTGCTGCCCTGTGGCCTAGGTCAGCTAACACAGTACAACATTGTTACCGTGTGGCCTAGGTCAGTTAACACAGTACAACATTGTTACCTTGTGGCCTAGGTCAGCCAGCACAGTACAACATCGCTACCCTGTGGCCTAGGTCAGCCAGCACTGTACAACATTGCTATCCTGTGGACTAGGTCAGCTAGCACAGTACAACATTGCTACCCTGTGGCCTAGGTCAGCCAGCACTGTACAACATTGCTATCCTGTGGCCTAGGTCACCCAGCACAGTACAACATTGCTACCCTGTGGCCTAGGTCAGCCAGCACAGTACAACATTGCTACCCTGTGGCCTAGGTCAGCTAACACAGTACAACATTGTTACTGTGTGGCCTAGGTCAGTTAACACAGTACAACATTGTTACCCTGTGGCCTAGGTCAGCCAGCACAGTACAACATTGCTACCCTGTGGCCTAGGTCAGCTAGCACTGTACAACATTGCTATCCTGTGGACTAGGTCAGCCAGCACAGTACAACATTGTTACCCTGTTGTCAAGGTCAGCCAGCACAGTACAACATTGCTACCCTGTGGCCTAGGTCAGCCAGCACTGTACAACATTGCTATCCTGTGGACTAGGTCAGCCAGCACAGTACAACATTGCTACCCTGTGGACTAGGTCAGCTAACACAGTACAACATTGCTACCCTGTGGCCTAGGTCAGTCAGCACAGTGCAACATTGCTACCCTGTGGCCTAGGTCAGCTAACACAGTACAACATTGCTACCCTGTGGCCTAGGTCAGCTAACATAGTACAACACTGCTACCCTGTGGACTAGGTCAGCCAGCACCGTACAACATTGCTACCCTGTGGCCTAGGTCAGCCAGCACTCTGCAACATTGCTACCCTGTGACCTAGGTCAGCTAGCACAGTGCAACAGCTTACATTTATTGCAAAGAAATATAAAGTAATGGACCTGGGAAAGAAAAACCCAGGTCAAGAGAACACAGTGGAGGGGGGTACTAACAACAACAAAAATGGAAAGGGACTGGGGGTAGTCATATCAGACAACCTTAAGGTAGGTAAGCAATGTGAAAAGGCAGTAAGGAGAGCTGGGGGAATTCTGGGATGCATAACGAGAGGCATCACCAGTAGAAAACAGGGAGTTATTATCCTTCTGTAGAGACAGTTGGTGGGACCCCATCTGGAGTAGGGCTGCAAGTTCGGTTCACTCATGCACTAAAATAGATTGAACCCCCGGCATTCACGCTTGTCCACGCATTGCAAACATTTAATAGAAAAACGCGAACTTTGGTTCGCCAGTTTGCCCCAGTCAAGCTTTCCCCCCCCCATACCTCTGTCACACATGCTGAGTTGTGGCAGCCCCCAGTAACATCATGTGGTGCAGGATATGGAGAGTCAGGAGACTGAGTCCTTGTATGTCAGTCAGTCAATAAGGACTTTAATGATTTGTCCACAATTCGATCTCTCCAGAGTCTCCGCCTCTATCTTGCAGAACTGGGAGCAACAGCGTGGCGTTTGGTGGAGGAAGTCAGAAAACACGTGGGTGGGGGAAACTGATAACTGAGACTACAACTACACCACGCAGTTTCCTCAGTGTGTGAGGAGAGACCGAGTGAGAGGTGGCGACGAGACGAGAGCACTGAGAGTGAGAGAGTGCTTGCTACTGAATTGTCATCGTGACAGACGATGTTGTTTCACTGATTTTATTTTTTTTGCCTTGACTTCAGCTTTAGCCCCCCACCCCCAAAAACAAAACGTTGGTTTGTATTTTCTCTGTTTTTGACGTGGGGTGGATAGGAAAAGAGGAATAGGATACTGGTCAGTTGTACTTCTGGACTGGTCCTCGTGCTGTGAGACTAGAGTCAAGAAGTTGAACTGTAAAAGGGGGGGGAATAAAGAGTTCAAAAAATTACCTTTACTCCACCAGTGCCCCGAGTTAAGGAGAGCAATTTGCTGTGCGGCTCTCAGGCTCAACATAGGGGATCAGTCTGATCAAAATCAGATCAGTTCAGTTCACACCACACAGTTGTAGTTTTAAATCCAATCTGTGCTAGTGATGAAACTGAGGATTTATTTTTCATTTGACTGAAGAATTACAAACCACAGGGAAGGAGAAATTTAAAGCTAGTGTAAACTTAAAAAGTTCACAGAGAGGCAGAGTTTTTGACTTGTGTATTTCATTTGCTCTGCTGCTGCTTGTTTGTACATGGCATGATCGGGGGGGCTAGTAGTTTAGTAGTCTAGTCAGTGACAGTGACCTGTTAGGAACAATTAACAATAAATGTCATATCAAGTCCAGCTCCCTGCATTCTTTTCAGTATTACTACTACTATAACTGACTCCATGTAGGCACTGACAGCAGTGCTGTACTATAGTATACTCCTTGTGTGTTTACTGCTTAAAGTACCTGACTCGAGTCGACTCGACATAGCCTAAAGTGCTGCCTTTACCTGTTTTTGGACACAATCTCCCTGCGTCTTACTACTTAAAAGTGCTCGACTCGACGCAGCAAGCAGTGCTGTATTTACCTGTTAGGAAGAAAATATCCCTGTGCCTTACTACTTAAAGTACTTGACTCGACGCAGCCAGCAGTGCTGTATTTTCCTGTTTATAGGTAAATTTCCCTGTGTCTTACCAAAAGTACTTGACTCAACGCAGCCGTAAGTGGTAAAAAAGACAGCAGCACTTCTCAGGCTATCCAGGCAACAGTAACAACAGTACAGAAAATTCAGGACATTGCAGGAGTAACCTGTCGTGGTACTCAGAGGATGAGCACAAGGGCCGTTATAGTGTGGCAGCCAGTTTTAGTAAGCAGAGTGATGGATGATGATGAGGAGAAGGAGAAGGCTGATGAGAGTGAGGGGGAGTTCAGTGGAACAGATCCTGAGTTTGTAGTAGATAAGGCAGCTGTCAGTATGTCAAGTAGCAGTAGCTCCGGGGAGTGGGATGAAGAGGAGGAATATGGGGCAGAAAAAGAACAAAAAGAAAAAATTACTCACCTTAGTAATGTTGTTTCTTCTAATGGAGTCTTGCTATATTATAGACATTAGCAGTTTGATCCAGCTCTAGAACTGCCCCGGAGTGAAATGGTTAAAACCATTCCAAAATAGAATTTTGGCACAAGAGCAGCTCTATCTGTGTCATTTCAAACGTGAACTGTCAGATCTTTACGAGCCAAACTCACTAAGGTCTGTGTGGAAGCTGTAACCTACACTAGCCAAATGGCTACCTAAATAATAACAACCATTGATGGTCCCAACACCCAAGACTCAAGTCAGGGACCAGAAATACTAACACCATTCTAATAATATGAAAATGGAACATAAGTATAATAAAACACACACACTGCATACATACACATCCCCCAAGTCCCAAAGGGACAAAATGCTAACAGGACATAAGTAGTGCCCACACTAAGTTGCCCGCACCCCACCAAGTAGAGGTTCTGAGAGGGCAGGTTGGGGAGGTCTATAATATAGCAAGACTCCATTAGAAGAAACAACATTACTAAGGTGAGTAATTTTTTCTTCAAACAACATGAAGTCTTGCTATATTATAGACATTAGCAGAATACACAGCAGTACCTCCATGGAGGAGGGCAGAGCCTACTTAGGGAATAGGCTCTGAAGAACAGCTGTGCAAACGAGCATCTCTCCTGGCCTGACATCCAGGGAGTAATGCTTGGTAAAAGTGTGTACCGCTTTTCCAAGTAGCAGCCTGGCACATCTCTAATAAAGGGATATCTCTGGCAGCAGCTAGAGACGAGCTGTACCCTGGTAGAATGAGCCTCAAACTGGGGGCTCTGCCCACTTCTGATAACAAAATTGGATACAAGAGACAATCCACCTGGCTATTGATCTCTTAGTGGCAGGTTTGCCTTTCCCAACTTCACCATAGGTAAGGAAAAGTTGGAGGGATTGAACTGTGACCTTGGTACGCCTATATAATAACTAAGAGCTCTTAACATCCAGGTTGTGCAACCTCCTCTCACCGAAGAGGAGTGATCAGTGAAAATACTGGAAGGGAGATAGATTGATTAAGATGGAAATCTGAAACCACCTTAGGCAAAACTTCCTATTAGTCCTAAGGACTACCTTATCCCTGTGGAAAGAAATAAAGCCGTCTCCACTGACAAGGCTTGAATTCACTTATGCGTCTGGCAGAAGTGATAGCCACTAGAAAAACAGTTTTCCAAGTTAGGTACTTAAGCTCTGCAGAAGACAGAGGTTCAAAAGGGGGTTGCATTAACTGGGCAATGCAAACATTAAGGTCCCAAGCAGGGGCCGGTTCCCAAAAGGGAGGATTAGTATGGAGTAATCCCTTAAAAAACTTGGAAAACACAGGATGAGAGGAAAGAGGGGATGACTTTCCTGTGATACAAAAGCAGACACAGCTGCCAAATGAACTCTCAGGGTAGCTGGTCTGAGACCCAAGGAATTAAGATGTACCATGTAATCTAACAAAATGGGCAATTCAGCAGATTCTGGGAAATATTTTTCCCAGCACACCAAATGGAAAACCTTTTCCATTTAGAACTATAAGTAGCCCTAGTGGAAGGCTTTCTGGAAGCCTTTAGGATCTCAAGAACACCTGAGAGAGGTGTAAATCAGCAAACTCTAACTCCTCAAGAGCCAGGCCTTGAGGTTGAGGGATTTGAGGTCCGGATACCAACCCTTCCTGGGCACAAGTCAACAGATTGTGATTCCTGGGGAGGCACAGGGGAAGATGGACTGTCAGAGACAGAAGGAGTGGGTACCAGGGCTGCCTGGCCCAATCCGGGCAATCAGAATCACCCTGCGCTGAGATCTGATTTTGACTAGTACTTTGAATAGGAGAGGAAAGGGGGAAGCAAGAGAACTTCCCTCCCAGTCCAGAAGAAGGGCATCCAGGGGAACTGAGCCCAGCACTGGAGGCCTGCAACAGAACAGAGGAAGTTTGTGATTGTCTGGGACTGCAAAAAGATCTACATGAGGGATGCCCCACCTGGCAAAAACTATCCCCAGCGCTTGAGGATCCAGGGACCATTCGTGATGGCCCTGGGAAATCCTGCTGAGGGCATCCGCTAGGACATTGTCCTTCCCTGGAAGATGAACTGCTATGAGGGAAGTGTTCAGGGAATAGGCCAGAGACCACAAGCGTCATTGCCTCGGTGCACAAGGCCGAAGACCGAATGCCCCCCTGTTTGTTGATGTACCACATTGTTGTGGTGTTGTCTGTTCTGACTTGTATCACCTTGTCGTGGACAGATGCAGAAAAAGCTTGAAGAGCTAAAAAGACAGCTCTGAGTTCCAGCAAATTGATGTGGAGCAGAGATTCCTGGGGACCAAACTCCTGAGTGGAAAGGTCGCCCATGTGGGCTCCCCAACCCAGAAGGGAAGCATCTGTAGTGAGAGTCAAGTCGTGAGAAGGGAAATGAAGGGACCCCCTCTTAAATTGCTCTGATCCTGCCACCACTGGAGAGCTAGGATCAAGGTTCGAGTCACTGGGACCAACTTGGAAGGGGGTCTCTTCTCTGAGACCAAAAGGTTCTCAAGTGAAACTGAATGTCTCTCATCTGAAATCTGGCTCCCTGCACAACAGCTGTGGATGCAGCCATGTGCCCCAGGAGCTGCAGAAAGTGCTTGCTGGTCGAGAGACCAGCAGAGTGAAGGAAGAGGCCAGAGCCACTAAATTCCTTACCCTTTCTGGGGAAGAAAGGCTCCTATTAGCTTTGTGTCCAATTCTGCCCCTATAAAGGTGAGTACCTGGACTGGTTCCAGAACCGACTTTGGTAGGTTTAGCAGAAAACCCAGGGAGGTGAGAAGCTGCTGGGTGACCTGCAGGTGAGATTTTACCTGTTCTGGGGACTGGCCTACAATGAGCCAGTCGTCTAGATAGGGAAAACAGCAATCCTCTGCCTCCTTAAGTGGGCCACTGCCACTGCTAGACACCTTGTGAATACCCTTGGAGCAGAGGTAAGGCCGAAGGGCATTGCTCTGAACTGGTAATGACCTGAGGGCAGTTCGAATCTGAGGTACTTTCGATGGGATCTCTGATTAGGACATGGAAATAGGCATCCTTGAGGTCCAGGGAGGCTAGCCAGTCCCCTGGCCTTAGGGAAGGTAAAATCATTGCCAGAGTTACCATTTTGAACTTTGGTTTCAAAAGATGCTTGTTCAGATATCTGAGATCTAAATGGGCCACCATTCTCCTGTCTTTTGGGGTAAGGAAGTATCTGAATACAGACCCCTGCCCTGATGCAGGGGAGGAACCCTTCTCTGCTCTGAGAGCTAACAGGGATGAGACCTCTGTTTCCAGAGCAAGGGTCTCTGAAGCACTTGCAGGTAGAAAAAGTCTGCTTCTCAACTTGGGAAACTTTCTGAAGCCGAGAACCAGACCCTGGCTTACTACTTCCAAAACCCACTTGTCTGAGGTTAAAGAAGCCCAATTCTGACTGAAGTAAGCCAGCCTGCCCCCCACTGGTACAGGAGAATCGGCCCTGTTTCGCAGGAGCTTTAGGCTGGGGGGTGGGAGCAGGTCTGCCCACCCCTCGTCTGCCCCTGCCTCTGAAGAAGCCCCTCTGAGCATAGGCAGAGGAGGCCTGAGTCTGGAAGAAAGGTCTGTGAAAAGGCCTACCCCTACCCCTGGGGCATGCCTTTGAGGAGGGCTTGCCGCTCCTTGGCCTGGGCACTTTGTAAGTAGTCCTATATTCATCCATCTTCTTCATGTAATTCTCTGTCTGCTCTCCAAACAGAGAATTTCCCACCACAGGAAAATCCATAGCCTTAGTCTGGGTATCCTGTGACAAACTAGTACACCTGAGCCAGGCCAACCTACGAAAAGCTACAGATGTGGCCAAGACCCTAGAGGAAACATCATTAACATCCACAGCAGCATGAAACTGAACCTTAGAGGCTTCAACGCCATCAGCAGCCACCTGTTCTAGTTCACTAGCCAGCTGGCCATGGGCCTGCTTGGCCAATTGCATAACAGTATCCCATCTAGATTTCTGATACCTAGCTATAAGCCATATAATTTGCTTGCCTGAGTCCCAGAGAGGCTGCCATATACTGTTTTTTGCCATGGCATCAATCTTCCTGGAATCCTTGTCAGGAGGATGTGGCCAAGGGAATATTAGCTTTATCACAGGCAGCAGCCTGAACTACTCAACATGACTGCATTGCTGAGAAAGGAATTCTGTATCAGGGCCTGACAATGTATACCTTCTGTCCATCTTTTATCTACAGGAGGCACAGAATTAGGAGCTTTTAAAATTTTTATTGTTTGTTTCCTAAAGACTTATGTAAAGGAATAGACAATCTCCTAGACTCTGGAATATCCATCATTTCTACAAAATCAGGCTCCTCTTGCTCATCCACAGCCTCTTCTAAAGGAAGCTGGAGGGTTTCAGCAACTTTTATAAAACATAAAATGAGATGGGGACTCAGACAGCATAGGGGAGATTCTAAAGGTCTGTCTGGGGAGATGTCCGGTTCAATGGGCACACCCAGACCTTCCCAGCCACATTCATACTGTTCATAATCCTCCTCCCCCTCCTCTGGTTCATAAAATGCCTCAATATCATAATTCTGAACCACTGGGACCGGACGAACCGACCTTTTACCAGATAGTGGTGGTTCGGACGGACCCTGAGACAGTGACTGGACAATTTGTATGGCTTTTGCTATCTCTGCAGCAGTTGAGAAGGAATTTTGGACTCCAGACCTGCTGATTTCCTTGTTTTCTTTACTGGAATTGGTTCCTCAGAACCAGCTTTTCTTTTGGCCGAGAAAGTCTGGCCCTGGTCAGAGGGCACTCCCTCTGGTTGGTTGGCACCGAACCGGGCTGGACATCTGGGTCAGCGGACTTTTTGGGCTCTCGTTCCCTGAGCCTGCCCAATCTTTTTTCCAGGGTGGCTGCAGGGAAATTTATTTTTATTTTTATTTATTTAGCTTTTGTTGACCGGGTAAGTGCACTAGACAAATCCTGCCTATTTTCAGGCACGACCCGTGGGAGGGGGATACAGATGAATGCCAACTGACCTTGAACCAGATTAAGCTGTTCTTACATACCTGGCAGTCTGACTGGAGGTGGTCAAACCCCAGACAATAAACACATGTGGTGTGTGGGTCAGCCTTGGCAAAGACTTCCCCACAAACATCACAGTGTTGAAACCCAGAGGGCCCGGTTTTTCTTTTGGGTTTCTCAGACATAATGCCAGCCTAACCAAAAACTTGCCCTTTTAATGGCAGTGCCAGGCAAGACACCCTTATCGGTTCCTAACCGTGTCAGGTATTGGAAAAAGCGTAATAAATCCGTTTTTTTAGAACCGATAAGAACCGGAACCGCACTCTAAAATAGTAACTTTTAGTTTTAAATGAGTTTTAACCCCATGATCGGTTCAAAACCGAACCGATAACTTATAGTTCTACACAGACAAAACTTCATTTACTTCACGGTTACCACAGATAGAGCTTGAACTAAACGGTTTTATGGTTAAAATAAAACTATTCTCGGTTAAATCCAACCGAGAAAACACTTTTTAAACCGAGAAATGAACCGAGCAGAAGGAGAAATCTCCGGAGCGACTGTTCACTGAGGCGGAGTAAAGAATCTGATAGTTCAAGTTTGAAATGACACAGATAGAGCTGCTCTCATGCCAAAATTCTATTTTGGAATGGTTTTAACCATTTCACTCCGGGGCAGTTCTAGAGCTGGATCAAACTGCTAATGTCTATAATATAGCAAGACTTCATGTTGTTTGAACAAGTTCTTGGAAGGATGGCTGTGGTGCTAAAAAAACATTAATGATAGTGGGGCATAACTTGGAGAGTCTGACACCCACACATGCAGAGGAACAACAGAGAACAGAAGATGGACAGGCTTCACGAGGGGAAGAAAGAGATGCAGTTCAACCAGTCAGAGATTACATGCGGATGGGCATGGAAAGACCTCAAAGGCATAGTGGAAGTAGTAGTGGCTGTGGTGGTGGCAGTGGTAGTAATGAACCTATCCTCCCCATAAACAGCAGTGCAACAAAATCTGTGAAATCTGTTGTGTGGGATTTTTTCACACAAGATAAATCATCTGGCAGCTATGTGGTTTGCAAATTATGCAGAACAAAATTAAGTCGTGGTAAAGTGGGTACTCGACTAGGGACATCAAGAATGATAAGACAAATGAACAAGTCTCATATTTATCAGTATCAAAAAGCACAAAAGGAGCACACAAATGTTGTTGCACTTCTGCACTCGGCTGAGGAGGATGAGGTAATGGATGTTTACCAAGGCGATGAAGTAACTGATACGGAGGTGGAGGATGATGAAAGTCTTCCTTCCAGTCAAAGCACAGCATCCTCAATTTCTCGTTTCTTTACCCATCTGAGTCCACCACCACAGCCCAGCCGGAGTCATATACTAGCCATGTCCACAACATCCCCCTCTCATAGTGATAAAGGTCAAGGGAAGCAGCCCAGAAAATCAGGTGATAGCAGCAAGCATAGCGGGCATCAAATTTCTTTGAAAGACTGCTTTGAGCGGTCACAGAAATATAAGCCCAACAGGCCTAAGACAAGGCAATTGGGAAGATGATAGCCACTGACTTGCTCCAATTCTCATTTGTGGCCAATCCTGGTTTTAAAGCACTCATGGAAATTACTGTGCCAAAGTATCAGGTCCCCAGCCGGACATATTTCTCCAGTGTTGCCATTCCAGACTTGTATGATGCTGTTCGGGAAAAGCGTGTCTGATGCTCTGAAAGGTTCAGTGGGTAAAAAGTTTCATGTCACAACAGATATGTGGACCAGTAGTCAGATGACTGACTATATGTCTGTGACTGGTCATTGGGTAAACTTTCCTCCCTCCTCCTCCTCCTCCTCATCATCATGATGTAGTGGCACTGGTAGCGGCGGTGGCAGCAGCAGCAAGAAGCAAGGGACTTTCACAGTTCGGAAGGCAGGCAGCTTTATGTATTTATGGTTTTGAAAAAGAACACAAAGTGGAACATCTTCTGGAGGGCCTTGAAGAAAAGTTTGCTGAGTGGCTGACTCCAAAGTCCTTGCAACCAGGGTTTATAGTGTCTGACAATGCTTCAAATATTGTGATAGCAGTAAGACTTGGTAAGTTTACACACATTCCATGCTTTGCACATACTATTAACTTGGTGGTAAAAGACTTTATCAGTGAGGACTGAAATGTGCAAAACTTGTTTGCAGCTGCCCGCACTGTGTGCACCCACTTTAGCCATTCTGTGAAAGCCCAAAAGTTATTGCAGCAGATTCAGATTGAAAACAGCCTCCCTCTCCACCAGATGATACAGCAAGTTCCAACCCAGTGTAATTCCACTTACTATATGATGCAGAGAATGCTTGAACAACAGAAAACCATTTATCAGTATGCAGTCCAACATGGCATTTGGAAAGGAGATGTGAATATCAGCCCCAATCAGTGGTGTCTGATGCAGAATCTTTGTTGTATCCTTAAACCCTTTGAGGAGGCTACCCAAGTGGTGAGCTCTGATGATGCCGGACAAAGTCAGATCCTACCCTTAATGTCACTCATCAGGAGCTACCCGAGCGGTGAGCTCTGATGATGCCGGACTAAGTCGGATCCTACCCTTAATGTCACTCATCAGGATGAGACTGGAGCATCTCGAGTCACAGTTGTTTGACAATGATGACATCAGTGCTGCATCACTTGTTGGAAAAATGATACAAACCTTCCTGGCTGATGAGCACATTGTAAATATGTGCAAAGCAGAACATTACATTTTGGCCACACTTCTGGACCTTCGGTTTAAGGATACAATTGAGACATTCTTCAAACCACATGACTTTAAAGACCTGGAACACTATCGTGAACTGTTAATTGAGAAAGTGTCAGCACGTATAGTTGAGAAAAGTAATACATCATCAGTGCCCTTTTGGCAACATTCAAATTCTGAACAAAATCTGGTGGAGAAGGAGAGAACACAATCTGCTGTTGCTGCTGCTGCTGCCACCACTACTGATGTTTTGGCTCATCAAACACAAACCAGAACTGCTGCTACACCACAAGAGGACAAACCACTGTGGGACATTCTGTCAGACTTTGGTCTAATAAAGACAGCTGGGAAGGCTCAGCCAGCAATAGTGGTACTAGAAGTCCCTGCTGCAAAAATGGTTAAGGATTATATGGAGGAGACTGTACATCTCACTGCAGGTGATGAACCATTGCTTTACTGGCAACAGAAAAAATTGATCTGGCCTTCTTTAACTGAGATCGCAATTGAATATCTAGTTGCCCACCTGCCAGCACATATTCAGAGAGAATTTTTAGTGCTGCTGGGGCAATAGTGAATGACAAAAGAACATGTCTTTCCACGAAGAATGTAGAGAGGCTCACTTTTTAAAAAATGAACCTGCCTCAGTTCAAAAACATATACTGTTCCAAATTTATGTAGGTTGACAGCACACAGATGGCATCATGCCACGCTGATGACGACGACGATGATGGTGAAGGATTCTGTTGCCACTAGTAGCCACTAGCCTTTCCAGCTCTCTTTCCTCCACTGGTGGGTCCCCCTGGCTACTCCTCATCCTCGAGTTCCATTAATTTCAGAAACAAACAACCACTGCTGGTTCTCATGTGCCACTAAGGCCCAATCTGACTAGCACCAGAAACTGAAGGACCACTGCATATGGCAGTTCAGCTAAAATAACCAGAAATGACTACACATTCACAGCTCTGTCTTCATCCATTTGTTTTATTGGATTTTTATTACAAAATACACACTCAATGAACACTTATTACTGGCTGTTAACAAAAACATTAATAGAATAAATAAATAATAAATAACTGTTCTTCTGGTTCAGTTCCATGTGGGAATTTAATTTACAAGTGTTTTTTTTTTTGGCTGTAAAATGTCAAGTTTAGAATACATTCCCAGTTTCAGTGTTGAACCCAATGATGTCCAATGTTTTGATCTGAAGGAACCATTCACCAGATAGAAACTGTTTTCATCATAACCTGTAAAATGAAAATAAAAAAAAATAGATTTTACAAAATGCTGTTCCCACATACTGCACTAACTGACTATCATGACAATAAAAAAAAAAAAAAAAGTCACTGATCTTACTCTAGACCCTGTCCGAAACTCTAAGCCCTCCAAACCCCCTGGGACACTCCCTCTTACAAATACAATTCACCCTCCATTGTTAGACACCAAACCATGCACGTGACCTGACATCATAAACACAATGTGCAGATGGTATACTGTTATGGGGTTTTCAATTATTCTGAGTAAAGATGAGGAAGGGGCAGATGTTTGGGAGGGAGGGACAAATGAAGTAATATTGACATAGTTACCTATGGGAGGTATAGGGATCAGGGCAGGAGAGTGTACTAGAGGGAAAGGAGAAAACGATGGTAGGTAATGTATTACCAACATTGACAGTTACTCAGAATAACAGAAAGCCCTAAACTAATAACTACACAGACAAAGTTTAAAGTAGAAACATTATTTAATCCACACAATGTGGTAAAGCAAAACGCCACATTTCCCCAGCACGTTGGCACCATGCCTTCCTTGGGGGGGGCACTGAAGAAGGTAAGGTACAGAAGCGCTGCGGCAGTGTGGCGTTTTGCTTTACCACATTGTGTGGATTACATTTTGTACTGTAAACTTCTGTCCATGTAATTATTTGGTACTAAAGCAGCTGAAGCTATAGGTACCACGGGCGCCAGTTATTTTGAACTGGGTTCTATTAGTACCTGAGTCTAACAGTGGGGGAAGATTTAAAATTATTGTAACAGGGTGTAGCTCAGGGGGTTAACCCTTTGGGCTGCCTGTAACCAGATTTAAAAAGCTAAAGTTGTCAGGGATAATATACGAGTTGTATATCATCCCTGACCTTTACCGCTTGCTAAATCTGTTTCAACACTAGTATTTTTAAGCATCTGCTGGGTAACCAGGTGGTTCTATAAAATATAAGCAGTAAGCACATTCCACCTGGTTCTACTTAACTATAAAAAAATCCACATATTGTATTTTGCATGTTTGGGAATATACATGTAATACTAAGATTCTAACTTTAAAAATGGTATGTTTTGCAAAGCTTTCGAGCACTGAGACAGAATCCTATGCACCAAAGCATTGCAATACTTAATTGTATTTATACCATTCCTAGTACTACATGTACTTTCTCAAACAAAAAACAATACTTCTGTGGATTTCTTAATTAAGTAGAACATGTAAACTTTTTTTTTGTGTTATATATTATAGAACTTTGTTATACCATGTAGAACCTGGTTTTACTTAGTAGAACTAACTGTAACAGAGTAGACACACCAGAGGGTGTAGACAGAATGAGAAGGGACCTGCAGAAACTTGAAGAATGGTCATGGGTTTGGCAGTTCAAATGCAATGCAAAGAAGCGCAAGATAATGCATATGGGGCACAAAAACCGTGGCACAATATATCAGTTGGGGGGTGAGGATATAGCATGCACCAAGCAGGAAAGGGATCTTGGGGTTATCATCTCTGATGACCTCAAGGTAGGGAAACAGTGTGACAAGGCAGCCGGTAAAGTAAATAGGATGCTGGGATGTATAGGCCAGGGGCATCACCAGCAGAAAAAGGGAGGTCATAATTCCGCTATACAAGACACTAGTGAGGCCCCACCTGGAGTACAGTGTACAGTTCTGGAGACCATACCTACGTAAGGACATAGGGTAGAGAAGGTTTAGAGGAGGGCAACAAAGATGATGCATGGATTGCATCACAAGTCCTATGAAGACAGGTTGAAGGAACTGAACATGTACTCCCTGGAGGAGAGGAGGGAGAGAGGGGATATGATAGAGACATACAAGTATCTCACAGGGAGGAACAGGGTGCAGGAATACACTATTTTTAACTGAAAAAGATGTTCCAGGACTAGAGGGCATGGGATGAAGTTGGACAGAGGACGATTCAGAGGAAACATGAGGAAGAATTTCTTCACAGAACAGGTGGTGGACAAGTGGAACACCCTGCCAGAGGAAGTGGTGGGGGCTGAAACAATCATGGGATTTAAGAATGCATGGGATAGACATAAAGGAATTCTGGAGGTCAGGGGTAAGGGGCAACAGACTTCTAGGAAAACATAAACTGAACTTACAAGCTCAAATGGGCAGACTGGGTGGGCCATAGGCCCTTATCTGCCAACACTGTCTATGTATCTATGTATCTATGTAACTTGTTTTTTTACATAGTAGAACTAGTTTTATATGGTAGAACCTGGTTCTACTTGGTAGAATTTGATTATAAATGGTAGAACCCAGTTCTACCTGGTAGAATCCGATTCTACTGGGTTCTACCTGGTAGAACCAAGTAGAACCTTTTTGGGTTCTACTCAGAAAGTTTGCAAGGTAGAACTTTTAGAGGTTCGTGCAGCCCTAATCTGGAGTACTGCGTGAAGTTCTGGAGACCCCCATATCCACAAGGACATAGACAATAGGATGGAGGTGGTCCAGAGGAGGACAACTAAAATGGTGCAGGGTCTGCAACAGAAGCCATATGAAGGGAGATTAAGTAAGTTTGATATGAATACCTTTGAGGAAAGGAGGGAGAGGGGGACATGATTGAAACATTCAAATACCTCAAGGAAATCAACAAAGTCCAAGAGGGGAGCATCTTTCAGAAAAAGACATGTGCAAGAACAAGGGGGAACAATTTAAAGATAGAGGGAGAACGGCTCAGGGGCAATGTGAGGAAATATTTTTTCACTGAGTGTGTCAGGGACGCATGGAATCAGCTTCCTGAGGAGGTTCTGGAGTCAAAATCAGTGGAGGAATTCAAGAATGCATGGGACAGCCATAAGGCAATTACAGTGGGGGGGGGGGGGGGGAAGAAGGCTGTTGGTTAACTAGAATCTGAAGCTTTTCCAATAGGTTGGGAAATGGGCAGACTGGGTGGGCCAAGTGGTCCTTATCAGCCGTCAGAGTCTATGTTTCTGTGTTAACAATGCTACCCAGTAGCCTAGATCAGCAAGTACAGGGCAACATTGCTACCCTGTGTCCTAGATCAGCTAGCACAGTGCAGCATTGTTACCCAGTGGCCTAGGTCAGCAAGCATAGTGCAACACTGTTAACCTGTGCCCTAGGTCAGCCAGCACAGTACAACATTGGTACCATGTGGCCTAGGACAGCCAGCAAAGCACAACATTACTAGCCTGTGGTCTAGGTCAGCCAGCACAGTACAGCACTGCTACCCCGTGGTCTAGGTCAATCAGCACAGTACAACATTGCTACCCTGAGGCCAAGGTCAGCCAGCACAGTACAACATTGTTACCCTGTGGCCTAGGTCAGCAAGCATAGTGCAACACTGTTAACCTGTGGCCTAGGTCAGCCAGCAGAGTAAAACATTGCTACCCTGTGGCCTAGGTCAGCCAGCAAAGCACAACATTACTAGCCTGTGGTCTAGGTCAGCCAGCACAATACAGCACTGCTACCCTGTGGACTAGGTCAATCAGCACAGTACAACATTGATACCCTGAGGCCAAGGTCAGCCAGCACAGTACAACATTGCTACTCTGTGGCCTAGGTCAGTCCGCACAGTGCAACATTGCTACCCTGTGGCCTAGGTCAGCCAGCACAGTACAACATTGCTACCCTGTGGCCTAGGTCAGCCAGCACAGTGCAACATTGATACCCTATGACCTAGGTCAGCCATCACAGTACAACACTGCTTCCCTGTGGTCTAGGACAGCAGCACAGTGTAACATTGCTAGCCTGTGGCCTAGGTCAGTCAGCACAGTACAACATTGGTACCCCGTGGTCTAGGTCAATCAGCACAGTACAACACTGCTACCATGTGGCCTAGGTCAGCCAGCACAGTGCAACATTGCTACCCTATGACCTAGGTCAGCCAGCACAGTACAACATTGCTTCCCTGTGGTCTAGGTCAGCAGCACAGTGTAACATTGCTACCCTGTGGCCTAGGTCAGCCAGCACAGCACAACATTGCTACCCTGTGGCCTATGTCAGCCAGCACAGTGCAACATTGCTACCTTGTCGCCTAGGTCAGTCAGCAGAGTGCAAGATTGCTAACCCTGTGGCCTAGGTCAGCCAGCATAGTACAACATTGATACCCTGTGGCCTATGTCAGCCAGCACAGTGCAACATTGCCACCTTGTGGCATAGGTCAGTCAGCACAGTGCAACACTGCTACCCTGTGGTCTAGGTCAGCCAGCACAGTGCAACACTGCTACCCTGTGGCCTAGGTCAGCCAGCACAGTACAACATTGCTACCCTGTGGCCTAGGTCAGCCAGCAAAGCACAACATTACGAGCCTGTGGTCTAGGTCAGCCAGCACAGTACAGCACTGCTACCCCGCGGTCTAGGTCAATCAGCACAGTACAACATTGCTACCCTGAGGCCAAGGTCAGCCAGCACAGTACAACACTGCTACTCTGTGGCCTAGGTCAGTCTGCACAGTGCAACATTGCTACCCTGTGGCCTAGGTCAGCCAGCACAGTACAACATTGCTACTCTGTGGCCCAGGTCAGTCTGCACAGTGCAACATTGCTACCCTGTGGCCTAGGTCAGCCACCACAGTGCAACATTGCTACCCTATGACCTAGGTCAGCCATCACAGTACAACACTGCTTCCCTGTGGTCTAGGTCAGCAGCACAGTGTAACATTGCTAGCCTGTGGCCTAGGTCAGTCAGCACAGTACAACATTGCTACCCCGTGGTCTAGGTCAATCAGCACAGTACAACACTGCTACGCTGTGGCCTAGGTCAGCCAGCACAGTGCAACATTGCTACCCTATGACCTAGGTCAGCCAGCGCAGTACAACACTGCTTCCCTGTGGTCTAGGTCAGCAGCACAGTACAACATTGCTACCCTGTGGCCTATGTCAGCCAGCACAGTGCAACATTGCTACCTTGTGGCCTAGGTCAGTCAGCAGAATGCAAGATTGCTACCCTGTGGCCTAGGTCAGCCAGCACAGTACAACATTGCTACCCTGTGGCCTAGGTCAGCCAGCACAGTGCAACACTGCTACCCTGTGGCCTAGGTCAGCCAGCACAGTACAACATTGCTACCCTGTGGCCTAGGTCAGCCAGCAAAGCACAACATTACTAGCCTGTGGTCTAGGTCAGCCAGCACAGTACAGCACTGCTACCCCGCGGTCTAGGTCAATCAGCACAGTACAACATTGCTACCCTAAGGCAAAGGTCAGCCATCACAGTACAACATTGTTACCTTGTGGCCTAGGTCAGCAAGCATAGTGCAACACTGTTAACCTGCGGCCTAGGTCAGCCAGCACAGTACAACATTGCTACCCTGTGGCCTAGGTCAGCCAGCAAAGCACAACATTAAGAGCCTGTGGTCTAGGTCAGCCAGCACAATACAGCACTGCTACCCCGTGGTTTAGGTCAATCAGCACAGTACAACATTGCTACTCTGAGGCCAAGGTCAGCCAGCACAGTGCAACATTGCTACCCTGTGGCCTAGGTCAGCCAGCACAGTACAACATTGCTACTCTGTGGCCCAGGTCAGCCAGCACAGTGCAACATTGCTACCCTGTGACCTAGGTCAGTCTGCACAGTGCAACATTGCTACCCTGTGGCCTAGGTCAGCCAGCACAGTGCAACATTGCTACCCTATGACCTAGGTCAGCCATCACAGTACAACACTGCTTCCCTGTGGTCTAGGTCAGCAGCACAGTGTAACATGGCTAGCCTGTGGCCTAGGTCAGTCAGCACAGTACAACATTGCTACCCCGTGGTCTAGGTCAATCAGCACAGTACAACACTGCTACCCTGTGGCCTAGGTCAGCCAGCACAGTGCAACATTGCTACCCTATGACCTAGGTCAGCCAGAGCAGTACAACACTGCTTCCCTGTGATCTAGGTCAGCAGCACAGTACAACATTGCTACCCTGTGGCCTATGTCAGCCAGCACAGTGCAACATTGCTACCTTGTGGCCTAGGTCAGTCAGCAGAGTGCAAGATTGCTACCCTGTGGCCTAGGTCAGCCAGCACAGTACAACATTGCTACCCTGTGGCCTATGTCAGCCAGCACAGTGCAACATTGCTACCTTGTGGCCTAGGTCAGTCAGCACAGTGCAACACTGCTACCCTGTGACCTAGGTCAGCCAGCACAGTACAACATTGCAACCCTGTGGCCTAGGTCAGCCAGCAAAGCACAGCATTACTAGCCTGTGGTCTAGGTCAGCAAGGACAGTGCAACATTACTACCCAGTGGTCCAACTCAGTCAGCATAGTGTAACATTGCTACCCTGTGACCTATGTCAGCCAGCACAGTGCAACATTGCTACCCTGTGGCCTAGGCCAGCAAGCATAGTGCAACACTGTTAACCTGTGGCCTAGGTCAGCCAGCACAGTACAACATTGCTACCCTGTGGCCTAGGTCAATCAGCACAGTACAACATTGCTACCCTGTAGCCTAGGTCAGCCAGCACAGTACAACATTGCTACTCTGTGGCCTAGGTCAGCCAGAAAAGTGCAACATTGCTACCCTGTGACCTAGGTCATTCTGCACAGTGCAACATTGCTACTCTGTGGCCTAGGTCAGTCTGCACAGTGCAACATTGCTACCCTGTGGCTTAGGTCAGTCAGCACAACGTAACATTGCTACCCAGTGGCCTAGGTCAGCCAGCACAGTGCAACATTGCTACTCTGTGGTCTAGGTCAGTCTGCACAGTGCATCATTGCTACCCTGTGGCCTAGGTCAGCCAGCACAGTACAACATTGCTACCCTGTGGCCTAGGTCAGTCTGCACAGTGCAATGTTGCTACCCTGTGGCCTAGGTCAACCAGCAAACCACAACATTACTACCCTGTGGCCTAGGTCAGTCTGCACAGCACAACATTGCTACCCTGTGGCCTAGGACAGCCAGCACAGTAAAACATTGCTACCCGGTGGTCTAGGTCAGCCAGCAAACCACAACATTACTACCCTGTGGCCTAGGTCAGACAGCAGAGTGCAACATTGCTACCCTGTGGCCTAGGTCAGTCTGCACGGCACAAAATTGCTACCCAGTGGCCTATGTCAGCCATCACAGCACAACATTGCTACCCTGTGGCCTAGGTCAGTCTGCACAGCACAACATTGCTACCCAGTGGCCTATGTCAGCCATCACAGTATAACATTGCTACCCTGTGGTCTAGGTCAGTCACCAAAGTGCAACATTACTACCCTGTGGCCTAGATCAGTCAGCAAAGTGCAACATTGCTACCCTGAGGCCAAGGTCAGTCGGCACAGCACAACATTGCTACCCTGTGGCCTAGGTCATCCAGCAAAGTGCAACAATACTGCCCTGTGGCCTAGGTCAGCCAGCAATCGCAACATTACTACCCTGTGGCCTAGCTCAGCCAGCAGTGCGACATTGCTACTCAGTGGCCTAGGTCAGTCTGCACAGTACAACATTGCTACTCTGTGACCTAGGTTAGCCACCACAGTACAACACTGCTACCAAGTGGCCTAGGTCAGTCTGCACAGTACAACATTGCTACCCTGTGGTCTAGGTCAGCCAGCAAAGTGCAACATTACTACCCTGTGGCCTAGATCCAGCAAAGTGCAACATTGTTATCCTGTGGCCTAGGTCAGCAAGCAACAATACTACCCTGTGGCCTAGGTCAGCCATCACTGTGCAACACTGCTACCCCGTGACGCATACATCAGGCAGCAAAGCGCAATATTACTACCCTGAGGTCTAGGTCAGTCAGGAAAGTGCAACATTTCTACCTTGTGGTCTAGGTCAGTCAGCAAAATTACTACCCTATGGCCTAGGTCAGCCAGCACAGTGCAACATTGCTACTCAGTGGCCTAGGTCGGTCTGCACAGTACAACATTGCTACTCTGTGACCTAGGTAAGCCAGCACAATAAAACATTGCTACCCAGTGGCCAAGGTCAGTCTGCGCAGTACTACATTGTTACCCTGTGGTCTAGGTCAGCCAGCAAAGTGCAACATTACTACCCTGTGGCCTAGATCAGCCAGCAAAGTGCAACATTGTTATCCTGTGGCCTAGGTCAGTCAGCAAAGCGCAACATTACTACCCTGTGGCCTAGATCAGCCATCACTGTGCAACACTGCTACCCGTGACCTACGTCAGGCAGCAAAGCGCAATATTACTACCCTGAGGTCTAGGTCAGCTAGGAAAGTGCAACATTTCTACCTTGTGGTGTAGGTCAGTCAGCAAAATTACTACCCTGTGGCCTAGGTCAGCCAGCACAGTGCAACATTGCTACTCAGTGGCCTAGGTCGGTCTGCACAGTACAACATTGCTACCCAGTGGCCAAGGTCAGTCTGCACAGTACAACATTGTTACCCTATGGTCTAGGGCAGCCAGCAAAGTGCAACATTACTACCCTGTGGCCTAAGATCAGTCAGCAAAGTGCAACATTGCAACCCTGTGGCCTAGGTCAGTCAGCAAAGTGCAACATTGCTACCTTTTTGCCTAGGTCAGTCTGCACAGCACAAAATTCCTCTTCTGTGGCCTAGATCAGCCAGCAAAGCGCAACATTACTACGCTGTGGCCTAGGTCAGCCATCACTGTGCAACATTGCTATCCTGTGGCCTATGTCAGGCAGCAAAGCGATACTACTACGCTGAGGTCTAGGTCAGCTACCAGTGCGCAGCACTGCTACCTTGTGGTCCAGGTCAATCAGCAAAATCAGTACCTCTGTGCCTTAGTTACTAGCAGAGTGTAACAATGCTGCCCTCTGGCCTGGGTCAGTCTGCACAGCACAACATTGCTACCCTGTGGCCTAGGTCTGTCAGCACAGTACAACAATGCTACCCTGTTGCCTAGGTCAGCCAGCACAGTACAACATTGCTGCCCTGTGGCCTAGGTTAGTCTACACAGCAAAACATTGGTACCCTGTGGCCTAGGTCAGTCTGCACAGCACAACATTCCTACCCTGTGACCTATGTCAGTCTGCACAGGACAACATTACTACCCTGTGGTCTAGGTCAGTCTGCACAGTACAACATTGCTACCCTGTGGCCTAGATCAGCCAGCACTGTGCAACATTGCTACCCTGTGGCCTAGGTTAGTCTGCACAGCAAAACATTGCTACCCTGAGGCCTAGGTCAGGCAGGAAAGTGCAACATTACTATTCTGTGGCATAGGTCAGTCGGCACAGCACAACATTGCTACTCTGTGGCCTAGGTCAGTCAGCAAAGTGCAGCATTGCTACCCTGAGGCATAGGTCAGTCGGCAGGCACAACATTGCTACTCTGTGGCCTAGGTCAGCCAGCAAAGTGCAACATTACAACTCTGCAGCCTAGGTCAGCCAGCACGGTGCAACATTGCTACTCAGTGGCTCGTTAGCCTGCACAGTACAATATTGTTACCCTTGGCTCAGGTCAGTCTGCACAGTACACCATTGCTACCCAGTGGCCTACGTCAGTCGGCACAGCACAACATTGCTACCCTGAGGCATAGGTCAGTCATACAGCCAACATTGTACCTGTGGCCTATGTCAGGCAGCACAGTACAAAATTGATTCCTGTGGTCTAGGTCAGCCAGCACTGTGCAACGCTGCTACCCTGTGGTCTAGGTCAGCCAGCACAGTGCAGCATTGCTACCCTGTGGCCTAGGCCAGCCATCACTGTGCAACATTTCATATCCTGTGGCCTACGCCAGGCAGCAAAGTGCGACACTACTACGCTGAGGTCTAGGTCAGCTACCAAGGTGCAGCACTGCTACCTTGTGGTCCAGGTCAGTCAGCAAAATCAGTACCCTGTGCCTTAGGTTAGCCAGCAGAGTGTAACAATGCTACCCTCTGGCCTGGGTCAGTCTGCACAGTACAACATTGCTACCCTGTGGCCTAGGTCTGTCAGCACAGTACAACAATGCTACCCTGTTGCCTAGGTCAGCCAGCACAGCAAAACATTGCTGCCCTGTGGCCTAGGTTAGTCTACACAGCAAAACATTGGTACCCTGTGGCCTAGGTCAGTCTGCACAGCACAACATTCCTACCCTGTGGCTTATGTCAGTCTGCACAGGACAACATTACACCCTGTGGTCTAGGGTCAGCCTGCACAGTACAACATTGCTACCCTGTGGCCTAGATCAGTCAGCACTGTGCAACATTGCTACCCTGTGGCCTAGGTTAGTCTGCACAGCAAAACATTGCTACCCTGAGGCCTAGGTCAGGCAGGAAAGCCAACATTACTATTCTGTGGCATAGGTCATTCGGCACAGCACAACATTGCTACTCTGTGGCCTAGGTCAGTCAGCAAAGTGCAACATTGCTACCCTGAGGCATAGGTCAGTCGGCACAGCACAACATTGCTACTCTGTGGCCTAGGTCAGCCAGCAAAGTGCAACATTACTACCCTGTGGCCTAGGTCAGACAGCAGAGTGCAACATTGCTACCCTGTGGCCTAGGTCAGTCTGCACGGCACAAAATTGCTACCCAGTGGCCTATGTCAGCCATCACAGCACAACATTGCTACCCTGTGGCCTAGGTCAGTCTGCACAGCACAACATTGCTACCCAGTGGCCTATGTCAGCCATCACAGTATAACATTGCTACCCTGTGGTCTAGGTCAGTCACCAAAGTGCAACATTACTACCCTGTGGCCTAGATCAGTCAGCAAAGTGCAACATTGCTACCCTGAGGCCAAGGTCAGTCGGCACAGCACAACATTGCTACCCTGTGGCCTAGGTCATCCAGCAAAGTGCAACAATACTGCCCTGTGGCCTAGGTCAGCCAGCAATCGCAACATTACTACCCTGTGGCCTAGCTCAGCCAGCAGTGCGACATTGCTACTCAGTGGCCTAGGTCAGTCTGCACAGTACAACATTGCTACTCTGTGACCTAGGTTAGCCACCACAGTACAACACTGCTACCAAGTGGCCTAGGTCAGTCTGCACAGTACAACATTGCTACCCTGTGGTCTAGGTCAGCCAGCAAAGTGCAACATTACTACCCTGTGGCCTAGATCAGCCAGCAAAGTGCAACATTGTTATCCTGTGGCCTAGGTCAGTCAGCAAAGGGCAACAATACTACCCTGTGGCCTAGGTCAGCCATCACTGTGCAACACTGCTACCCCGTGACGTACATCAGGCAGCAAAGCGCAATATTACTACCCTGAGGTCTAGGTCAGCTAGGAAAGTGCAACATTTCTACCTTGTGGTCTAGGTCAGTCAGCAAAATTACTACCCTATGGCCTAGGTCAGCCAGCACAGTGCAACATTGCTACTCAGTGGCCTAGGTCGGTCTGCACAGTACAACATTGCTACTCTGTGACCTAGGTAAGCCAGCACAATAAAACATTGCTACCCAGTGGCCAAGGTCAGTCTGCGCAGTACTACATTGTTACCCTGTGGTCTAGGTCAGCCAGCAAAGTGCAACATTACTACCCTGTGGCCTAGATCAGCCAGCAAAGTGCAACATTGTTATCCTGTGGCCTAGGTCAGTCAGCAAAGCGCAACATTACTACCCTGTGGCCTAGATCAGCCATCACTGTGCAACACTGCTACCCCGTGACCTACGTCAGGCAGCAAAGCGCAATATTACTACCCTGAGGTCTAGGTCAGCTAGGAAAGTGCAACATTTCTACCTTGTGGTGTAGGTCAGTCAGCAAAATTACTACCCTGTGGCCTAGGTCAGCCAGCACAGTGCAACATTGCTACTCAGTGGCCTAGGTCGGTCTGCACAGTACAACATTGCTACCCAGTGGCCAAGGTCAGTCTGCACAGTACAACATTGTTACCCTATGGTCTAGGGCAGCCAGCAAAGTGCAACATTACTACCCTGTGGCCTAGATCAGTCAGCAAAGTGCAACATTGCAACCCTGTGGCCTAGGTCAGTCAGCAAAGTGCAACATTGCTACCTTTTGGCCTAGGTCAGTCTGCACAGCACAAAATTCCTCTTCTGTGGCCTAGATCAGCCAGCAAAGCGCAACATTACTACCCTGTGGCCTAGGTCAGCCATCACTGTGCAACATTGCTATCCTGTGGCCTATGTCAGGCAGCAAAGCGCGATACTACTACGCTGAGGTCTAGGTCAGCTACCAAAGTGCAGCACTGCTACCTTGTGGTCCAGGTCAATCAGCAAAATCAGTACCCTGTGCCTTAGGTTAGCCAGCAGAGTGTAACAATGCTACCCTCTGGCCTGGGTCAGTCTGCACAGTACAACATTGCTACCCTGTGGCCTAGGTCTGTCAGCACAGTACAACAATGCTACCCTGTTGCCTAGGTCAGCCAGCACAGTACAACATTGCTGCCCTGTGGCCTAGGTTAGTCTACACAGCAAAACATTGGTACCCTGTGGCCTAGGTCAGTCTGCACAGCACAACATTCCTACCCTGTGACCTATGTCAGTCTGCACAGGACAACATTACTACCCCTGTGGTCTAGGTCAGTCTGCACAGTACAACATTGCTACCCTGTGGCTCAGATCAGCCAGCACTGTGCAACATTGCTACCTCTGTGGCCTAGGTTAGTCTGCACAGCAAAAACATTGCTACCCTGAGGCCTAGGTCAGGCAGGAAAGTGCAACATTACTATTCTGTGGCATAGGTCAGTCGGCACAGCACAACATTGCTACTCTGTGGCCTAGGTCAGTCAGCAAAGTGCAACATTGCTACCCTGAGGCATAGGTCAGTCGGCACAGCACAACATTGCTACTCTGTGGCCTAGGTCAGCCAGCAAAGTGCAACATTACAACTCTGCAGCCTAGGTCAGCCAGCACGGTGCAACATTGCTACTCAGTGGCCTACGTTAGCCTGCACAGTACAATATTGCTACCCTGTGGCCTAGGTCAGTCTGCACAGTACACCATTGCTACCCAGTGGCCTACGTCAGTCGGCACAGCACAACATTGCTACCCTGAGGCATAGGTCAGTCGGCACAGCACAACATTGCTACCTGTGGCCTATGTCAGGCAGCACAGTACAAAATTGATTCCTGTGGTCTAGGTCAGCCAGCACTGTGCAACGCTGCTACCCTGTGGTCTAGGTCAGCCAGCACAGTGCAGCATTGCTACCCTGTGGCCTAGGCCAGCCATCACTGTGCAACATTTCATATCCTGTGGCCTACGCCAGGCAGCAAAGTGCGACACTACTACGCTGAGGTCTAGGGTCAGCTACCAAGGTGCAGCACTGCTACCTTGTGGTCCAGGTCAGTCAGCAAAATCAGTACCCTGTGCCTTAGGTTAGCCAGCAGAGTGTAACAATGCTACCCTCTGGCCTGGGTCAGTCTGCACAGTACAACATTGCTACCCTGTGGCCTAGGTCTGTCAGCACAGTACAACAATGCTACCCTGTTGCCTAGGTCAGCCAGCACAGCAAAACATTGCTGCCCTGTGGCCTAGGTTAGTCTACACAGCAAAACATTGGTACCCTGTGGCCTAGGTCAGTCTGCACAGCACAACATTCCTACCCTGTGGCTTATGTCAGTCTGCACAGGACAACATTACTACCCTGTGGTCTAGGTCAGCCTGCACAGTACAACATTGCTACCCTGTGGCCTAGATCAGTCAGCACTGTGCAACATTGCTACCCTGTGGCCTAGGTTAGTCTGCACAGCAAAACATTGCTACCCTGAGGCCTAGGTCAGGCAGGAAAGCGCAACATTACTATTCTGTGGCATAGGTCATTCGGCACAGCACAACATTGCTACTCTGTGGCCTAGGTCAGTCAGCAAAGTGCAACATTGCTACCCTGAGGCATAGGTCAGTCGGCACAGCACAACATTGCTACTCTGTGGCCTAGGTCAGCCAGCAAAGTGCAACACTACTACCCTGCAGCCTAGGTCAGCCAGCACAGTGCAACATTGCTACTCAGTGGCCTACGTCAGCCTGCACAGTACAATATTGCTACCCTGTGGCCTAGGTCAGTCTGCACAGTACACCATTGCTACCCAGTGGCCTACGTCAGGCAGCAAAGCGCAATATTACTACCCTGAGGTCTAGGTCAGCTAGGAAAGTGCAACATGTTCCCTGTGGTCTAGGTCAGCCAGCACAGTACAACACTGCTACCCTGTGGTCTAGGTCAGCCAGCACAGTGCAACATTGCTACTCTGTGGCCTAGGTCGGTCTGCACAGTACAACATTGCTACCCAGTGGCCAAGGTCAGTCTGCACAGTACAACATTGTTACCCTATGGTCTAGGGCAGCCAGCAAAGTGCAACATTACTACCCTGTGGCCTAGATCAGTCAGCAAAGTGCAACATTGCAACCCTGTGGCCTAGGTCAGTCAGCAAAGTGCAACATTGCTACCTTTTGGCCTAGGTCAGTCTGCACAGTACAACATTGCTACCCTGTGGCCTAGGTCTGTCAGCACAGTACAACAATGCTACCCTGTTGCCTAGGTCAGCCAGCACAGCAAAACATTGCTGCCCTGTGGCCTAGGTTAGTCTACACAGCAAACATTGGTACCCTGTGGCTGGGCAGTCTGCTAGCACAACATTCCTACCCTGTGGCTTATGTCAGTCTGCACAGGACAACATTACTACCCTGTGGTCTAGGTCAGCCTGCACAGTACAACATTGCTACCCTGTGGCCTAGATCAGTCAGCACTGTGCAACATTGCTACCCTGTGGCCTAGGTTAGTCTGCACAGCAAAACATTGCTACCCTGAGGCCCTAGGTCAGGCAGGAAGCGCAACATTACTATTCTGTGGCATAGGTCATTCGGCAGCACAACATTCTACTCTGTGGCCTAGGTCAGTCAGCAAAGTGCAACATTGCTACCCTGAGGCATGGGTCAGTCGGCTGGCCAGCTTGTTACTACTCTGTGGCCTAGGTCAGCCAGCAAAGTGCAACACTACTACCCTGCAGCCTAGGTCAGCCAGCACAGTGCAACATTGCTACTCAGTGGCCTACGTCAGCCTGCACAGTACAATATTGCTACCCTGTGGCCTAGGTCAGTCTGCACAGTACACCATTGCTACCCAGTGGCCTACGTCAGGCAGCAAAGCGCAATATTACTACCCTGAGGTCTAGGTCAGCTAGGAAAGTGCAACATTTCTACCTTATGGTGTAGGTCAGTCAGCAAAATTACTACCCTGTGGCCTAGGTCAGCCAGCACAGTGCAACATTGCTACTCAGTGGCCTAGGTCGGTCTGCACAGTACAACATTGCTACCCTATGGTCTAGGGCAGCCAGCAAAGTGCAACATTACTACCCTGTGGCCTAGATCAGTCAGCAAAGTGCAACATTGCAACCCTGTGGCCTAGGTCAGTCAGCAAAGTGCAACATTGCTACCTTTTGGCCTAGGTCAGTCTGCACAGCACAAAATTCCTCTTCTGTGGCCTAGATCAGCCAGCAAAGCGCAACATTACTACGCTGTGGCCTAGGTCAGCCATCACTGTGCAACATTGCTATCCTGTGGCCTATGTCAGGCAGCAAAGCGCGATACTACTACGCTGAGGTCTAGGTCAGCTACCAAAGTGCAGCACTGCTACCTTGTGGTCCAGGTCAATCAGCAAAATCAGTACCCTGTGCCTTAGGTTAGCCAGCAGAGTGTAACAATGCTACCCTCTGGCCTGGGTCAGTCTGCACAGTACAACATTGCTACCCTGTGGCCTAGGTCTGTCAGCACAGTACAACAATGCTACCCTGTTGCCTAGGTCAGCCAGCACAGTACAACATTGCTGCCCTGTGGCCTAGGTTAGTCTACACAGCAAAACATTGGTACCCTGTGGCCTTGGTCAGTCTGCACAGCACAACATTCCTACCCTGTGACCTATGTCAGTCTGCACAGGACAACATTACTACCCTGTGGTCTAGGTCAGTCTGCACAGTACAACATTGCTACCCTGTGGCCTAGATCAGCCAGCACTGTGCAACATTGCTACCCTGTGGCCTAGGTTAGTCTGCACAGCAAAACATTGCTACCCTGAGGCCTAGGTCAGGCAGGAAAGTGCAACATTACTATTCTGTGGCATAGGTCAGTCGGCACAGCACAACATTGCTACTCTGTGGCCTAGGTCAGTCAGCAAAGTGCAACATTGCTACCCTGAGGCATAGGTCAGTCGGCACAGCACAACATTGCTACTCTGTGGCCTAGGTCAGCCAGCAAAGTGCAACATTACAACTCTGCAGCCTAGGTCAGCCAGCACGGTGCAACATTGCTACTCAGTGGCCTACGTTAGCCTGCACAGTACAATATTGCTACCCTGTGGCCTAGGTCAGTCTGCACAGTACACCATTGCTACCCAGTGGCCTACGTCAGTCGGCACAGCACAACATTGCTACCCTGAGGCATAGGTCAGTCGGCACAGCACAACATTGCTACTCTGTGGCCTATGTCAGGCAGCACAGTACAAAATTGATTCCCTGTGGTCTAGGTCAGCCAGCACTGTGCAACGCTGCTACCCTGTGGTCTAGGTCAGCCAGCACAGTGCAGCATTGCTACCCTGTGGCCTAGGTCAGCCATCACTGTGCAACATTGCTATCCTGTGGCCTACGTCAGGCAGCAAAGTGCGATACTACTACGCTGAGGTCTAGGTCAGCTACCAAGGTGCAGCACTGCTACCTTGTGGTCCAGGTCAGTCAGCAAAATCAGTACCCTGTGCCTTAGGTTAGCCAGCAGAGTGTAACAATGCTACCCTCTGGCCTGGGTCAGTCTGCACAGTACAACATTGCTACCCTGTGGCCTAGGTCTGTCAGCACAGTACAACAATGCTACCCTGTTGCCTAGGTCAGCCAGCACAGCAAAACATTGCTGCCCTGTGAGCCTAGGTTAGTCTACAGCAAAACATTGGTACCCTGTGGCCCTGGGTCAGTCTGCACAGCACAACATTCCTACCCTGTGGCTTTATGTCAGTCTGCACAGGACAACATTACTACCCTGTGGTCTAGGGTCAGCCTGCACAGTACAACATTGCTACCCTGTGGCCTAGATCAGTCAGGCACTGTGCAACATTGCTACCCTGTGGCCTAGGTTAGTCTGCACAGCAAAACATTGCTACCCTGAGGCCTAGGTCAGGCAGGAAAGCGCTAACATTACTATTCTGTGGCATAGGTCATTCGGCACAGCACAACATTGCTACTCTGTGGCTAGGTCAGTCAGCAAAGTGCAACATTGCTACCCTGAGGCATAGGTCAGTCGGCACAGCACAACATTGCTACTCTGTGGCCTAGGTCAGCCAGCAAAGTGCAACACTACTACCCTGCAGCCTAGGTCAGCCAGCACAGTGCAACATTGCTACTCAGTGGCCTACGTCAGCCTGCACAGTACAATATTGCTACCCTGTGGCCTAGGTCAGTCTGCACAGTACACCATTGCTACCCAGTGGCCTACGTCAGTCTGCACAGTACAAATTTGCTACTCTGTGGCCTATGTCAGGCAGCACAGTACAAAACTGATTCCCTGTGGTCTAGGTCAGCCAGCACAGTACAACACTGCTACCATGTGGTCTAGGTCAGCCAGCACAGTACAACATTGCTACTCTGGGTCCTAGGTTAGCCAGCACAGTATAACACTGCTACCCTGTGGTCTAGGTCAGCCAGCACAGTATAACATTGCTACCCTGTGGCCTTTGTCAGCCTGCACAGTACCACAATGCTACTGTGTGGTTTAGGTCAGTCAGCAAAGCGCAACACTGCTGCTACTCTGTGACCTAGGTCACCCAGCACAGTATAACACTGCAACCCTGTGGCCTAGGTCAGTCAGCACAGTACAACACTGCTACACTGTGGTTTAGGTCAGTCAGCAAAGCGCAACACTTTTGCTACTCTGTGACCTAGGTCACCCAGCACAGTACAACATTGCTACCCTGTGGTCTAGGTCAGTCAACACAGTGTAACATTGCAACCCTGTGACCTAGGTTAGCCAGCACAGTACAACACTGCTACCCTGTGGTGTAGGTCAGCCAGCACAGTACAACATTGCTACCCTTTGGCCTAGGTCAGCCAGCACAGTATATCATTGCTTCCCTGTGGTCTAGGTCAGCCAGCACAGTATAACATTGCTTCCCTGTGGTGTAGGTCAGCCAGCACAGTACAACATTGCTACTCTGTGGTCTAGATCAGCCTGCACAGTTTAACATTGCTTCTCTGTGGTCTAGGTCAGCCAGCACAGTATAACATTACTACTCTGTGGCCTATGTCAGCCTGCACAGTATAACATTGCTTCCTTGTGGTCTAGGTCAGCCAGCACACTATAACATTGCTACCCTGTGGCCTAGCTCAGCCAGCACAGTACAACATTGCTACTCTGTGGCCTATGTCAGCCTGCACAGTACAACATTGCTACCCTGTGGCCTAGGTCAGACAACACAGTATAACATTGCTACCCTGTGACCTAGGTTAGACAGCAGAGTGCAACATTGATACCCTGTGACCTATGTTAGCCAGCACAGTGCAACATTGCTACTCTGCGGTCTAGGTCAGCCAGCACAGTGTAACACTGCTACCCTGTGGTCTAGGTCAACCAGCACAGTATAACATTGCTGTCCTGTGGTCTAGGTCAGTCAGCAAAGTGCAACATTAAAACCCTGTGGCCTATGTCAGCCAGCACAGTACGACACTGCTACCATGTGGTCTAGGTCAGCCAGCACAGTATAACATTGCTACCCTGTGGCCTATGTCAGCCTGCACAGTACAACAATGCTACCATGTGGTTTAGGTCAGTCAACAAAGCGCAACACTGCTGCTACTCTGTGACCTAGGTCACCCAGCACAGTATAACATTGCAACCCTGTGGTCTAGGTCAGTCAACACAGTGTAACATTGCAACCCTGTGACCTAGGTTAGACAGCAGAGTGCAACACTGCTACTCTGTGGTCTAGGTCAGCCAGCACAGTGCAACACTGCTACCCTGTGGTCTAGGTCAACCAGCACAGTGCAACATTGCTACACTATGCCCAAGGTCAGAAAGCACACTACAACATTGCTACCCTGTGGCCTAGGTCAGTCAGCACAGTACAACACTGCTTCCCTGTGTTCTAGGTCAGCCAGCACAGTATAACATTGCTACCCTGTGGCCTAGGTCAGTCAGCACAGTACAACACTGTTTCCCTGTGGTCTAGGTCAGCCAGCACAGTACAACATTGCTACCCTGTGGCCTAGTTCAGCCTGCACAGTACAACATTGCTACCCTGTGGCCTAGGTCAGCCTGCACAGTGCAACATTACTACCCTGTGGCCAAGGTCAGCCAGCAAAGCGCAACATTACTAGCCTGTGGTCTAGGTCACCCAGGACTGTGCAACATTACTACCTTGTGGCCTAGTTCAGCCTGCACAGTGCAACATTGCTACCTTGTGGCCAAGCTTAGCCTGCACAGTACAACATTGCTACCCTGTGGCCTAGGTCAGCCAGCAAAGTGCAACATTACTACCCTGTGGTCAAGGTCAATCAGCACAGTACAACATTGCTACCCTGTGGCCTAGGTCAGCCAGAAAAATGCAACATCACTAGGCTGTTGTCTAGGTCAGCCAGGACTGTGCAACATTACTACCCAGCAGCATATTTCACCCTGCACAGTACAACATTACCACCTTGTGGCCTAGGTCAGCCAGCAAAGTGTAACATTGCTACCTTGTGGCCTAGGTCAGTCAGCAAAGTAAAACGTTCCTACCCTGTGGCCTAGGTCAGCCAGCAAAGTGCAACATTAGTACCAGTGGTCTACGTCAGCCAGGACAGTGCAACATTGCTACCCAGTGGTCCAGCTCAGTCAGCACAGTGTAACATTGCTACCCTGTGGCCTAGGTTAGCCAGCACAATGCAAAATTGCTACTCTGTGAACTAGGTTAGCCAGCACAGCACAGCATTGCCACCCTATGGTCTTGGTCAGTCAGGAAAACGCAACATTACTACACTGTGGCCTAGGCCAGCCAGCACAGGGGAACATCGCGACTCTGTGGCCTACATGCATCAGAAAAGCGTAACATTGCTACCCTGAGGCCTAGGACAGCCATCACAGCACAATATTGCTGCCCTGCGGCCTAAGTCAGACTGCACAGCAAAACATTGCTACCCCGTGGCCTAGGTCAGTCTGTACAGCACAGCATTGTTACCCAGTGGCCTAGGTCAGTCTACAAAGGACAACTTTGCCACTCAGTGGCCTAGGTCATTCTGCACAGCACAAGATTCCTACCCTGAGGCATTGGTCAGCCAGTACAGTACAACATTGCTACCCTGTGGCGTAGGTTAGCCATCACAGTACAGCATTGCTACCCTGTGGCCTCGGTCAGCCATCACAGCACAACATTGCTGCCCTGTGGTCTAGGTCAGACTGCACAGCAGAGCATTGCTACCCTGGGGTCTAGGTCAGCTAGCAAAGCGCAACATTACTGCCCTGTGGCCTAGGTCAGTCTGCACAGCACAGCACTGGTACTCTGTAGTCTAGGTCAGCCACCAAAGCGCAGAATTACTACCCTGTTGCTTAGGTCTGCCATCACAGAACAACATTGCTACGCTGTGGCCTAGGTCAGCCAGCACAGTATAACAATGCTACCGTGTAGTTTAGGTCAGTCAGCAAAGCGCAACACTGCTGGTACTCTGTGACCTAGGACAGCCAGCACAGTATAACATTGCAACCCTGTAGCCTAGGTCAGCCAGCACAGTACAACACTGCTACCCTGTGGTCTAGGTCAGCCAGCACAGTATAACATTGCTACCCTGTGACCTAGGTCAGCCAACACAGTATAACATTGCTAAACAGTGACCTAGGTTAGACAGCAGAGTGCAACATTGATACCCTGTGACCAACGTTAGCCAGCACAGTGCAACATTGCTACCCTGTGGTCTAGGTCAACCAGCACAGCGCAACATTGTTACCCTGTGCCCAAGGTCAGAAAGCACAGTACAACATTGCTTCCCTGTGGTCTAGGTCAGCCAGCACAGTATAACATTGCTACCCTGTGGCCTAGGTCAGCCAGCAAAGCGCAACATTACTAGCCTGTAGTCTAGGTCAGCCAGGACAGTGCAACATTACTACCTTGTGGCCTAGATCAGCCGGCACAGTACAACATTGCTGCCCTGTGGCCTAGGTCAGCCTGCACAGTACAGCGTTGCTACCCTGTGGCCTAGGTCAGCCAGCAAAGCGTAACATTACTAGCCTGTGGTCTAGGTCAGCCAGGACTGTGCAACATTACTACCCTGTGGCCTAGTTCAGCCTGCACACTACAACATTGCTACCCTGTGGCCTAGGTCAGTCAGCACAGTACAACACTGCTTCCCTGTGGTCTAGGTCAGCCAGCACAGTACGACATTGCTACCCTGTGGCCTAGGTCAGCCAGCAAAGCGCAACATTACCAGCCTGTGGTCTAGGTCAACCAGGACTGTGCAACATTACTTCCCTGTGGCCTAGTTCAGCCGGCACGGTACAACATTGCTACCCTGTGGCCTAGGTCAGCCTGCACAGTACAACAGTGCTACCCTGTGGCCTAGGTCAGCCAGCAAAGCGCAACGTTACTAGCTTGTGGTCTAGGTCAGCCAGGACTGTGCAACATTACTACCCTGTGGCCTAGTTCAGCCGGCACAGTACAACATTGCTACCCTGTGGCCTAGGTCAGCCAGCACAGTATAACACTGCTACCCTGTGGTCTATTTCAGCCATCACTGTGCAACATTGCTACCTTGAGACCCAGGTCAGCCAGTACAGCACAGTACAACATTGCCACCCTGTAGCCTATGTCAGCCAGTACAGTACAGCATTGTTACCCTGTGGTCTAGGTTAACCACCACAGTGCAACATTGCTACCCAGTAACCTAGGTCAGCCAGCATAGCAGAGTACAACATTGCTACCCTGTGACCTAGGTCAGCCAACACAGTACAACATTGCTACCCTCTGGCTTAGATCAGCCAGCACAGTACAACACTGCTACCCTGTGGCCTAGGTCAGCCAGCACAGTGCAACATTGCTACCCTGTGGTCTAGGTCAGCCAGCACAATACAACATTGTCTAACCTGTGGCCTATGTCAGCCAGCACAGTACAACTCAGCTACCCTGTGGTCTAGGTCAGCCAGCACAGTACAACATTGCTACTCTGTGTCCTAGGTCAGCCAGTACAGCACAGTACAACATTGCCACCCTGTAGCCTATGTCAGCCAGTACAGTACAGCATTGCTACCCTGTGGTCTAGGTTAACCACCACAGTGCAACACTGCTACCCAGTGACCTAGGTCAGACAGCACAGCAGAGTACAACATTGCTACCCTGTGACCAAGGTCAGCCAACACAGTGCAACATTACTACCCTGTGGCCTATGTCAGCCAGCACAGTGCAACATTGCTACCCTGTGGCCTATGTCAGCCAACACAGTGCAACACTGCTACCCTGTGGCCTAGGTCAGCCAGCACAGTACAACATTGCTACCCTCTGGCCTAGGTCAGCCAGCACAGTACAACACTGCTACCCTGTGGTCTAGGTCAACCAGCACAGTGCAACATTGCTACCCTGTGGCCTATGTCAGCCGGCATAGTACAACACTGCTACCCTGTGGTCTAGGTCAGCCAGCACAGTACAACATTGTCTAACCTGTGGCCTATGTCAGCCAGCACAGTACAACTCTGCTGCCCTGTGGTCTAGGTCAGCCAGCAGAGTACAATTGCTACTCTGTGTCCTAGGTCAGCCAGCAGAGCACAACATTGCTACCCTGTTTCCTAGGTCAGCCAGCACAGTACAGTATCGTTATTCTGTGGTCTACGTCAGTCAGCAAAGTGCAACATTGGTACCCTGTGTCTTAGCTGAGCAAGCACAGTGCGTCATTGCTACCCTGTGGCCTAAGTGAGCCTGCACAGTACAACATTGCTATCCTGTGGTTTAGGTCAGTCAACAAAGCGCAAGACTTCTGCTACTCTGTGACCTAGGTCAGCCAGCACAGTATAACATTGCAACTCTGTGGCCTAGGTCATCCAGCACAGTACAACACTGCTACGCTGTGGCCTAGGTCAGCCAGGACAGTATAACATTGCTACCCTGTGGCCTAGTCAGCCAGCACAGTACAACATTGCTACCCTTTGACCTAGGTCAGCCAGCACAGTACAACATTGCTACCATGTGGCCCTGGTCAGCCTGCACAGTACAACATTGCTGCTGTGTGGTTTAGGTCAGTCAGCAAAGCGCAGCACTTATGCTACTCTGTGACCTAGGTCATCCAGCACAGTAAAACATTGCAACCCTGTGGCCTAGGTCAGCCAACACAGTGTAACATTGCAACCCTGTGGTTTAGGTCTGTCAACACAGTATAACATTGCTACCCTGTGGCAGAGGTTAGCCAGCAGAGTGCAACAATGCTACCCTATGGTCTAGGTCAGTCAGCACAGCACAACATTGCTACCCTGTGGTCTAGGTCAGCCAGCAAAGTGCAACATTGCTACCTTGTGGCCTAGCTCAGTCAGCAAAGTGCAGCATTGCTACCATGTGGCCTAGGTGAGCCAGCAAACTGCAACATTAGTAGCCTGTGGTCTAGGTCAGCCAGCACAGTGCAACACTGCTACCCAGTGGTCCACCTCAGTCAGCACCATGTAACATTGCTACCCTGTGACCTAGGTCAGCCAGGAAAGTGCAAAATTGGTTCCCTGTGGCCTAGGTCAGCTAGCGCAGTGTGCCATTGCTATCCTGTAACCTAGGTTAGCCAGCACAGTGCACCATTGCTACCCAGTGAAATAGGTTAACCAGCACAGTGCAACATTGCTACCCTGTGACCTAGGTTAGCCAGAACAGCACAACATTGCCACCTTATGGTCTAGGTCAGTCAGCAAAATGCAGCATTACCCCCCTGAGGCCTAGGACAGCCAGCAAAGCGTAACATTGCTACCCTGTGGCCTAGGTCAGACATCACAGTACAACATTGCTTCCCTGTGGCCTAGGTCAGCAAGCACAGTACAACATTGCTACCCTGTGGCCTAGGTCAGTCAGCACAGTACAACATTGCTACCCTGTGGCCTAGGTCAGCCAGCACAGTACAACATTGCTACCCTGTGGCCTAGGTCAGTCAGCACAATACAACATTGCTACCCTGCGACCTAGGTCAGCCAGCACAGTATAACAATGCTACCCTGTGGCCTAGGTCAGTCAGCACAGTGTAACATTGCTACCCTGTGGCCTAGATCAGCCAGCACAGTACAACATTGCTACCTGTGACCTAGGTCAGCCAGCACAGTACAACATTGCTACCCTATGGTCAAGGTCAGCCAGCACAGTGCAACATTGCTACCCTGTGGCCTAGGTCAGTCTGCACAGTACAACATTGCTACCCTGTGGCCTAGGTCAGTCTGCACAGTATAACATTGCTACCCTGTGGCCTGGGTCAGTCAGCACAGTGCAACATTGCTACCCTGTGGCCTAGGTCAGTCAGCACAGTGTAACATTGCTACCCTGTGGCCTAGATTAGCCAGCACAGTGTAACATTGCTACCCTGTGGCCTAGGTCAGCCAGCACAGTACAACATTGCTACCCTGTGGCCTAGGTCAGTCAGCACAGTGTAACATTGCTACCTTGTGGCCTAGTTCAGCCAGCACAGTGTAACATTGCTACCCTGTGGACTAGGTCAGCCAGCACAGTACAACATTGCTACCCTGTGGCCTAGGTCAGTCAGCACAGTGCAACATTGCTACCCTGTGGCCTAGGTCAGTCAGCACAGTGTAACATTGCTACCCTGTGGCCTAGGTCAGCCAGCACAGTACAACATTGCTACCCTGTGGCCTAGGTCAGTCAGCACAGTACAACATTGCTACGTTGTGGCACGGTCCATCAGCACAGTGCAACATTGCTACCCTGTGGCCTAGGTCAGTCAGCACAGTACAACATTGCTACCCTGCGACCTAGGTCAGCCAGCACAGTACAACAATGCTACCCTGTGGCCTAGGTCAGTCAGCACAGTGTAACATTGCTACCCTGTGGCCTAGATCAGCCAGCACAGTACAACATTGCTACCTGTGACCTAGGTCAGCCAGCACAGTACAACATTGCTACCCTATGGTCAAGGTCAGCCAGCACAGTGCAACATTGCTACCCTGTGGCCTAGGTCAGTCTGCACAGTACAACATTGCTACCCTGTGGCCTAGGTCAGTCTGCACAGTATAACATTGCTACCCTGTGGCCTGGGTCAGTCAGCACAGTGCAACATTGCTACCCTGTGGCCTAGATTAGCCAGCACAGTGTAACATTGCTAGCCCGTGGCCTAGATCAGCCAGCACAGTGTAACATTGCTACCCTGTGGTCTAGGTCAGTCAGCAGAGTGTAACATTGCTACCCTGTGGCCTAGGTCAGCCAGCACAATACAACATTGCTACCCTGTGGCCTAGGTCAGTCAGCACAGTGTAACATTGCTACCTTGTGGCCTAGTTCAGCCAGCACAGTGTAACATTGCTACCCTGTGGACTAGGTCAGCCAGCACAGTACAACATTGCTACCCTGTGGCCTAGGTCAGTCAGCACAGTGCAACATTGCTACCCTGTGGCCTAGGTCAGTCAGCACAGTGTAACATTGCTACCCTGTGGCCTAAGTCAATCAGCACAGTACAACATTGCTACGTTGTGGCACGGTCCGTCAGCACAGTGCAACATTGCTAGCCTGTGGCCTAGGTCAGTCAGCACAGTACAACATTGCTACCCTGTGGCCTAGGTCAGCCAGCACAGCACAATAATGCTACCCTGTGGCCTAGGTCAGCGAGCACTGCACAGTATCGCTACTCTGTTGTCTACATCAGTCAGCAAAGTGCAACATTGGTACCCTGTGGCCTAAGTCAGCCAGCACAGTGCAACATTGCTACCCTGTGGCCTAGGTCAGCCAGCACAGCACAACATTGCTACCCTGTGTCCTAGGTTAGCCAGCACAGTACAGTATCGCTACTCTGTTGTCTACGTCAGTCAGCAAAGTGCAACATTGGTACCCTGTGTCCTAGCTGAGCAAGCACAGTGCATCATTGCTACCCTGTGGCCTAAGTCAGCCTGCACAGTACAACATTGCTACCATGTGGTTTAGGTCAGTCAACAAAGCGCAACACTTCTGCTACTCTGTGTCCTAGGTTAGCCAGCACAGTACAGTATCGCTACTCTGTTGTCTACGTCAGTCAGCAAAGTGCAACATTGGTACCCTGTGTCCTAGCTGAGCAAGCACAGTGCATCATTGCTACCCTGTGGCCTAAGTCAGCCTGCACAGTACAACATTGCTACCATGTGGTTTAGGTTAGTCAACAAAGCGCAACACTTCTGCTACTCTGTGACCTAGGTCAGCCAGCACAGTATAACATTGCAGCCCTGTGGCCTAGGACTGCCAGCACAGTACAACACTGCTACGCTGTGGCCTAGGACTGCCAGCACAGTACAACACTGCTACGCTGTGGCCTAGGTCAGCCAGCACAGTACAACACTGCTACCCTGTGGTCTAGGTCAACCAGCACAGTGCAACATTGCTACCCTGTGGCCTAGGTCAGCCAGCATAGTACAACACTGCTTCCCTGTGGTCTAGGTCAGCCAGCACAGTACAACATTGTCTAACCTGTGGCCTATGTCAGCCAGCACAGTACAGCTCTGCTATCCTGTGGTCTAGGTCAGCCAGCACAGTACAACATTGCTACTCTGTGTCCGAGGTCAGCCAGCACAGCACAACATTGCTACCCTGTGTCCTAGGTCAGCCAGCACAGTACAGTATCACTACTCTGTTGTCTAGGTCAGCCAGCAAAGTGCAACATTAGTACCCTGTGTCCTAGCTGAGCAAGCACAGTGCATCATTCCTACCCTGTGGCTTAAGTCAGCCTGCACAGTACAACATTGCTACCATGTGGTTTAGGTCAGTCAACAAAGCGCAACACTTCTGCTACTCTGTGACCTAGGTCAGCCAGCACAGTATAACATTGCAACCCTGTGACCTAGGTCAGCCAGCACAGTATAACATTGCAACCCTGTGGCCTAGGTCAGCCTGCACAGTACAATATTGCTGCTGTGTGGTTTAGGTCAGTCAGCAAAGCGCAACACTGCTGCTACTCTGTGACCTAGGTCAAACCAGCACAGCATAACATTGCAACCCTGTGGCCTAGGTCAGCCAGCACAGTACAACACGGCTACCCTGTGGTCTAGGTCAGCCAGCACAGTATAACATTGCTACCCTGTGACCTAGGTTAACCAGCATAGTGCAACATTGCTACCCTGTGGTCTAGGTCAGCCAGCACAGTGCAACACTGCTACCCTGTGGTCTAGGTCAACCAGCACAGTACAACATTGCTACCCTTTGTCCAATGTTGCACTTAGCTGACTGGCGCAGACCATCAGTGGTAATGTTGTACTATGCTGCCTGACCCTGGGACACCTCTTAGCAATGTTGTGCTATGCTATTAACTGAACCGCAGGGAGCGCAATGCTACTGTGCTGGCTGACCTAGACCCCAGGGTCTAGGTCAGTCAGCAACGTCCAACATTACCACCCTGTGGTCTATGTCAGCCAGTACAGTACAATACTGCTACCATGTGTTCTAGCTCAGTCAGCACAGTACAACATTGCTACTCTGGGTCCTAGGTCAGCCAGCACAGTACAACATTGCTACCATGTGGTCTAGGTCAGCCAGCACAGTATAACATTGCTACTCTGTGGCCTAGGTCAGTCAGCACAGTACAACACTGCTACGCTGTGGCCTATGTCAGCCTGCACAGTACAACATTGCTACCATGTGGTTTAGGTCAGTCAGCAAAGCGCAACACTGCTGCTACTCTGTGACCTAGGTCAGCCAGCACAGTATAACATTGCAACCCTGTGATCTAGGTCAGCCAGCACAGTATAACATTGCAGCTGTGTGGTTTAGGTCAGTCAACAAAGCGCAACACTGCTGCTACTCTGTGACCTAGGTCAGCCAGCACAGTATAACATTGCTACCCTGTAGTCTGGGTCAGCCAACACAGTGTAACATTGCAACCCTGTGACCTAGGTTAGCCAGCACAGTGTAATATTGCTACCCTGTGGCCTAGGTCAGCCAGCGAAGCACAACATTGCTACTCTGTAGCCTAGGTCAGCCTGCACAGTACAACATTGCTACCCTGTGGCCAAGGTCAGGCAACACAGTATTATATTGCTACCCTGTGACCTAGGTTAGCCAGCACAGTGCAACATTGCTACCCTGTGGCCTAGGTCAGCCAGCGAAGCACAACATTGCTACTCTGTAGCCTAGGTCAGCCTGCACAGTACAACACTGCTACCCTGTGGCCTAGGTCAGGCAATACAGTATAACATTGCTACCCTGTGACCTAGGTTAGACAGCAGAGTGCAACATTGATACCCTGTGACCTACGTTAGCCAGCACAGTGCAACATTGCTACTCTGTGGTCTAGGTCACCCAGCACAGTGCAACATTGCTACCCTGTGCCCAAGGTCAGAAAGCACAGTACACATTGCTACCCTGTGACCTAGGTCAGAGAGCACAGTATAACATTGCTACCCTGTGGCCTAGGTCAGTCAGCACAGTACAACACGGCTTCCCTGTGGTCTAGGTCAGCCAGCACAGTACAACATTGCTACCCTGTCCTTAGGTCAGCCAGCAAAGCGCAACATTACAAGCCTGTGGTCTAGGTCAGCCAGGACTGTGCAACATTACTACCATGTGGCCTAGATCAGCCTGCACAGTACAACATTGCTACCCTGTGGCCTAGGTCAGCCAGCACAGTGCAACATTGCTACCCTGTGGCCTAGATCAGTCAGCACAGTACAACATTGCTACCCTATGGCCTAGGTCAGTCAGCACAGTGTAACATTGCTAGCCAGTGGCCTAGGTCAGCCAGCACAGTACAACATTGCTACCCTGTGGCCTAGGTCAGCCAGCACAGTGCAACATTGCTACCCTGTGGCCTAGGTCAGTCAGCACAGTGTAACATTGCTACCTTGTCATCCAGGTCAGTCAGAAAAATGCACAATTATTACCCTGTGTCTTAGGTTAGCCCAACAGAGTGCAACAATGTTACCCTGTGGTCTAGGTCAGCCAGGACAGTGCAACATTGCTAACCAGTGGTCCATCTTTGTCAGCACCATGTAACACTGCTATCCTGTGACCTATGTCAGCCAGGAAAGTGCGAAATTGCTACCCTGTGGCCTAGGTCAGCTAGCACAGCGCACTATTGCTACCCTGTGAACTAGGTTAGCCAGCACAGTGCAACATTGCAACCCTGAGACCTAGGTTAGCCAGCACAGCAGAACATTGCCACCCTATGTTCTAGGTCAGTCAGCAAATTGCAGCATTACTACCCTGCGGCCTAGGTCAGTCAGCACAGTATAACATTGCAACCCTGTGACCTAGGTCAGCCAGCACAGTACAACATTGCTACCCTGTGGCCTAGGTCAGCCAGCACAGTACAACATTGCAACCCTGTGACCTAGGTCAGCCAGCACAGTACAACATTGCTACCCTGTGGCCTAGGTCAGTCAGCACAGTGTAACATTGCTACCCTGTGGTCTAGGTCAGCCAGCACAGTGCAACATTGCTACCCTGTGGCCTAGGTCAGCCAGCACAGTACAACATTGCTACCCTGTGGCCTAGGTCAGCCAGCACAGTACAACATTGCAACCCTGAGACCTAGGTCAGTCAGCACAGTACAACATTGCTACCCTGTGGCCTAGGTCAGTCAGCACAGTACAACATTGCTACCCTGTGACCTAGGTCAGTCAGCACAGTACAACATTGCTACCCTGTGACCTAGGTCAGCCAGCACAGTACAACATTGCTACCCTGTGGCCTAGGTCAGCCAGCACAGTACAACATTGCTGTCCTGTGACCAATGTCAGCCAGCAAAGTGCAACACTGCTACCATGTGGCCTAGGTCAGCCAGCACAGTGCAACATTGCTACCCTGTGGACTAAGTCAGCCAGCAAAGCGCAACATTACTAGCCTGTGGTCTAGGTCAGCCAGCACAGTACAACACTGCTACCCTGTGGCCTAGGTCAGCCAGCAAAGTGTAACATTGCTACCTTGAGGCCTAGGTCAGTCAGCAAAGTACAACGTTGCTACCCAGTGGCCTAGGTCAGCCAGCAAAGCGCAACACTGCTGCTACTCTGTGATCTAGATCAGCCAGCACAGTACAAGATATAGGGCTTGGGTCACAGTGATGCTTTTTAAAGGTTTGGTGAAAAAATATTAATCTATTCCAAAGTTATTAAATTTTGAAGTTTCACATTATTTCCTATGGGAAAAGTGAGATTTGAGGCTTGAAACAGGATTCGTGATTGTGAAACAGGATTCGTGACTGCAAATGCAGAATCCTAGTTCATGCTCAACCATCTTGGTTTCCAGTGGCGAGGCGTGCTGCTAGCCTTTGGCAGACAGGAATCTTGCTTTCAGAGCAAGGAGCAGCTGACTAAACCGCTAGAACTTTTCTTACAAATAGAACACTTCTAACTCAGCAGGAGTCAGTGCCTGTTGGGATTAAGCAAACAGCTACTTTATTAGAAGTGTGGGGGGGGTCTCATTTAGGAAAAAAAAAAAGGGACCGTTTCAGTTTCTTAGTTTGTCAAGTCAGGAGAAGACAAGTTAAATGAGGGGTGTGGCTTGGGCAGTAGACAACCAGGTGTCCAACTACAGTTCCCTGCTGATAGCTTTTGGCAGACAGGAATCTTGCTTTCAGAGCAAGGAGCAGCTGACTAAATAGCTAGAAATGGAAATTACGTACCTACCGTAATTCTTGATCTTCTTGGATGAAGTCTCCACCACTCATTTGCACTAATGGAACTACGGCGGAGGTGCTAGGACCCAGCGGGGAGCAAATATCTTCAGGAGGACTGGCACCTACGTAGAGCTGAGAGGAAGTGGCACCGCGCTCTCGGCTCATGCCGTAATAGGCTACCTTGGCACTGACCCTCCAATCGCCTCAGTACCTTTCGTAACGAGGAGGTGCAGTGTAAACTAACCTAGTGATGCTAACTTGTACTGGACATAAGATAGTCTGAATGACCTGTGTAAGAAGGGTCAACTCAACAGGGTCTTCGCAGCCCAACAACGAGGGGGTGAAGTCCGGAAACAGGATAAGTGAGCTCGGGGATGGAGGGTGAGCATGTGAATGAGTGGTGGAGACTTCGTCCAAGAAGATCAAGAATTACGGTAGGTACGTAATTTCTATATCTTCCTGGACATAACATCTCCACCACTCATTCACACTAATGGGAGAGTACCAAGCTAATAATCCCCTGAGACAGGCGGGAGGAGAAAAGGAGCTCACTCAGGACAGAAGTCCATTAAGGATTGTCCTGCCAAAGGACTGATGCTGCCTGGCATGGACATACAAAGCATAGTGCTTTACGAAGTGTTCACAGAGCTCCAAGTGGCCGCATTATGGATGCCCGCAATGGACTCATTTTGGATTTCTGCCAGAGATGTCATAACTGCTCTGGTAGAATGCAAACACACTCTGCCTTCCAGCTTAACCTGTGCCATGCAGTAGCAGTGGCAAAGGCATGCCACTAGCCATGCTGAAATACATCTGATAGCAACAGGCTGGCCCAGTCGGGCCGTGCTGAAGGAGACAAATAATTGTTTTGATGTGCAGATTTCTCTAGTTCTGTCTAAACAGAACCATAAAGCTCTCTTCACAGAGAATGCAGGGTGTACTCTCCCTCATTCTAGAAGTTCGAAAAGTAGGTTGGAAGGACCAAGGGCTGATTCAGATGGAATTCTGAGACAACCTTGGGGAGAAATTTAGGGTGGGTCCTAAGAACCACCTAGTCTTTGTGAAATACAGTATATGGAGAGTCTGTGACCAAAGCATGTATTTCAGACACTCTGCGAACGGAGGTAATGGCTACAAGGAAGGCGCTCTTCCAAGTCAGAAACTTCAGCTCACAAGTAGCTAGAGGCTCGAAAGGTTTACAGGTGAGCATGTCTAGCACAATATTAATGTCCCAGTTGGCTACCAGTCATCTGAACGGTGGTCTGGTATGCAGTATGTCCTTAAGAAACCTCTTCGGGGCGCAGCCAGCAGTTGAGCAAGCAACAGCTTCTAATACAAGCTCTGCAATTGCCAAACTTACAACAAGCATTTTATGCTGAAAACTTCTATGAAGCAAAAAACTAACATCCTATTTCGATAGGGATTTCAATTCTGATCACCCCGACTGCTTTTAATTGGACCTACTGTGAACAGTTCTGCAGCTACAGGGCGAAATAATAAGGCAGCAGCTGGAGGAGACGCAGCTCGCCTGAGAGACACTAGACCTGGGACCAGCAAAGATGGTGGCGTGGGGCCTGATGAGGAGACAACTCAGCCAACTAATGCCACGCTACTGAAAGCCATCCAGAAATTAGATGGCAAAATGGAGGACTTTGCGATCCAATTTAAAATACTAGATACTAAAATTCAAAAACTTGAAGGGGCTACCCAGGCAATAGTAAAATCCACTTCAGCAGCAATGACGACATCCTCAGACCTTGTAAAAGAGAATGGAGCGCTGCGTAGGCACTTTAAAAATCTTGAAAACGTGTCTCGGGCAGCAAATATTCATATCTTGGGTATTCCAGAACAAGCAGAAGGAGAGGACATACTCGAATTTGTTAAATCCCTCCTCCAGGACCTATTGCCAAATTCTGATCTCTTGGTGCTGCGAGCCTACAAGATTACTCCATGTGGCGCAAGGCAACGGATGGTTACAGGATTATTACCCCCTCGGATGCTCCTAGTGATGGTAGGATCGGTGGTGGAAAGGGATTTTGTTATCTCCCAAGCCACGAAATCAGGCACAATGGAGTGGAAGGAGAACACAGTGCACATTTTTCCGGATTTAAGCTATGCATCACGGCAGGGAAGGAAAGCCTTTGATGGGGCCCGTTCCTGCTTGCAACAGCTAGGTGTTCAACAACGTCCTGACTACGTCAGCAAGTCTTCAACTATTTTATGGTGGGAAGAGCTACCAATTCATGGACCCTGGAGAAGCTGGAAAGTACATCGATCGGATCGATAAGAAATTCCAATCTAAGGGACTAGAATCTGGAAGTGAGAATGGGGGCAGTGACTAAGTGCTAAGTACTGACTCTCTTCTTATTTTCTTCTCCCCAAATTTAAACCATACTAAAGTATGGTAGAGACTGCCTATTTCCAAGAAAAGAATCAAGCTATACCTTGGCAAAAACTCCCATTAGACAGCTTTGTCTTATGGCTTGAGAAGTATCTCTTTCTTTATTGGGGTTTTGTCCTTTTTTTTAAAAAAAAAAAAAGCCAAGGTTTATTGTTTTATTACAATAGAGGCAGTTAAATTAGAGAACTGTAGTACTGTATCTAATTAGCCTTAGATTGTTGCAGACACACAGTTTAAACTCTGATATATTGCTCAGTTGAAAGTTAAAAATAATAGTAAACGTACTAAATAATGAAGCTATAATTCTATTGTTGTGATCACAGATATAGATAGGGAGTGGTATCTATCTTGATAATAGGGACTTATTTTCAATACTTTTAAACAATCTTGGATACTCCCTGCTCTTGGCAGCGATCAGCCAGTGTTGGAAAATATTAAATATAGATATATAATAGCTAATTCCCTCGTATTGTAACTAGAAATGGGGCATGTATAAAAGAAGTACTGTAAAACTATTGTAAGGCGTTTTCAAGAATTGCTTATATTATGCATATTTGCCTGACTATATGAAGTGCTGTATTCTTGCTATGCAGTAAAATCAAATAAATATAAAGTAAAAAAAAAAAAGAAACCTCTTGGCCACAGGTAGCTGTGCCAGAGACAGGGAGTGTACGGGCTCATGGTATGCTGAGATCGCGCAAAGGTGAACCTTCACTGATGAGTATTGCAGGTCTGTGTTCAAGAGATCTAGAAGATACTCTAGGATTTTGTTTGGTGGACAGGAAAAGGGATTCCAGGAGGATTTTGTGCACCAGATGGAGAACCGCTTCCACATAGCCGTGTAAGTTTTTCGAGTAGCTGTCTTGCATGCAGCTAACAGAATATCTGAGACCCTACATGAAATGTTAAACCAGTTCACCTCTATCTCTTCAGGAGTGAGGCATGGAGGTGAAGGGACTTCAGATTGGGATGGACCACAGGGCCCTTGGTCAGCAGGTTCATATGAAGTGGAAGCTGTCTCGGTGAAGTTTCCGACAATCTGTTGATTAATGGAAACTAGATCTGACGAGGCCAGAACAGGGTGATGAGGATCATCCTGCCCCACTGCGCCTCCAGTTTGAGCAGCACCTCTGAACTAGGGGAAGAGGAGGAATTGCGTACAGAAAGCGTCTTGTCCACCGCAGTCTGAATGCATCCTGACAAAAAACACCAGGTTCTGGATTTCTAGAGCAGAAGAGAGGCAGTTTTGCATTGAATGGGGATGCAAAAAGTTCCAGATCTGGGATTTCCCACTCTTCGAAGAGTGATAGCACGACGTTTGTGCTGAGAGCCCACTCGTGAGGGTCTGTCTCTGTTCTGCTGAGATGATCCGCCAGATCGTTCTGTATTCCCAGCAGTTAGGCTGCCTGGATCAGAGCTTTGTGCTCCAGGCACCACTCCCACACTCTCATTGCTTCACTGCATAAGGGGTAAGAGTGTGCTCCACCTAGCTTGTTGATGTAGTACATCACTGCTTTGTTGTCCATTTGAAGGAGAATGATCTTGCGACAGAGTATGTCCTTCAAGGCTCGGACTGCATACAGGACGGCTCTCATTTCTAGAACATTTATATGAAGCTGAGATTGACTCCATCGACCCTGGGTGTGGAATCCTGGCAGTGAGCTCCCCATCCCAGTAGGGATGCATCCGTGGTGATGGAGATCTGGGATTCTAGAGAGGCGAAGGGATAACTTTCAAGAAAGTTGTCTTCCTAAGTTCTCCAGGTGAGTGACCATCTTAGAGTATCCATCATCTTGATGTGAAAGGACTGAGGGTGTGTGGTCGGTGACCACTGAGTGCTGAGCATCCACTGAGTAGTCCTCATGTGAAGGCAAGCCAGAGGCACAGTGAACACTGAGGATGCCATGAGGCCCAGCATCCACTGCATCGAGAGAGCTCGAACTGAGTCATTCTCTCTCTGATGAAGTGAGCCATCCGAAGGATATTGTTCCTCCTGTTATCCATGGACCAGCACCCCTGACTGTAGCCCCACCTCACAGACAGCAACACATATGTAGGAATATGTACTAATCTTAGGGCAAAGGAACTTATATAAGCATTAGTGTCAGGATCTGAGTTCTACTGTACTTCTCTAATGCATATTATGCTTCACTATAATTTTATAAATTTATTCTGCCACTGAGAGATGTTATCCATTATATTTTATTGTATAATTATAAGTTAGGCAACAGTGCCATCTTTATTGCTTGTGCACAACTGTAACTGCAAGTGACCTTGGATTTTTATCTTCTGCATGCTAAGCAACTGCTCATGTTGGTTAGGATGGTTACTCATACCACCTGTTACTGTCCAACTGCATACATTTATGCATCTTCTTTCATAGTTACCATAGTGATTATCGGGGTATAAGACCCCTTGCAGCATGTAGCTTTACTGAGACTAGAGACTACGTAGGTAAGGAAACTGGATAATCTCCCAGTAATTATTCTGTTGGTTGTAAGCCTGTACCATTATTTGCCAGTAATAAATTAAATTTATTATCTGAAAACCACTTGCTGTTGTCTCTTCCTTTTGTGCAGTTCCAACAAGAACCTGAGAAAGGTAATTTTATTACCAAGTTACATTTGGTGACTGCGTGCAGATTGGAATGTACAAAGTGAAGATTCCATTCAATTAATTTTGAATGTCAAGTAGTGTAGTACATTTCTTATCTACTTGGACCTACTCGTACTTACAGTGGTTGTTAGTCTCAGGTGTGGCGCACCCACACCAGACCCTTTTACTGTACACACCCTCTGCAAATGACAGCATACCACCTTGGCACCACCATTTGCCCACAAGGGACCAGAAAACCATTGAGTAACGGCACCAAGGATTTTATCCGGTCTTCCGACTGCTTCGTTTGTTTGTCATGCCTGAACTTTGCACTGACTTGAGACTCGACATCTCGAACTACCTCACATCCCACAGAGGATCGATAGATTTCATGCTGGATGCGAAGTCTGCAGACAACCCATTGCTGCTGATTTTGGAGCACTACCTAGAGTCCAAACACACAACCAAAAAGTACAACCTTAAAGATCTTTTGGTTGCAGCTCTACATACAGTACCGCTGTTGAGAGTCTCACAGCGAAGTGTGCCTCCCTTGAGCTGCAAAATGCGTCTCAAAAAAAAAAAAGATGGGCTTGCAGACATGGGAGTTGCAGAAGAAGGAACAGAAATTAGCGGAGGAGACACAGTCACTCCGTGATGCCAATAAAAGATTTTTGCATTGTACTGCTCAAGACTCTGAGCGAGAAATTTGTATGTTGAGAGATGACTTTGAAAGGGTGAAATGTGATGAGAAACAGCATATTTGAACAATACTGAGTGACATGAGTGAGGGTTTGAGAGAAGAGAATGCTGAGTTGAAAGAGGAGAAACAGTGAGTGAATCGTGAGCTAGATAGAGACTTAGGAAAAATGTCAAATTGGGCACTGCGTACAGAGTACTGCAGCGTGAAGTTGAGAAGGGTATTGAGCAGGGCACTGCGAGAGTTTGTCATAAGAAATATACAGCAAAGATGGTGAAGATGCACCATCAATGAGAGGTTCTTGCTGGCCATGTCAAGGCTATGAATGGGTTCCAGTATACACCCATTGACATTGCATCTATCCAACGATGACAACTCTGACTTTGATGATGAGGCATGCCATATCACACAAAAGTCCAGCCCTCATAGGGCTGTCATTTTCTCCAGCCATCCTCAAGATGGTGCCTACATCTGCACACCCTCTACGTTGTCACGTTTTCACAAACATGGCGGAAGCAACGTACAACGCCAAGATGGTGGCCCCCATGACACAGGCGGATGGCCTGTATTCCACTGTGCGCCTCAACTTGCCCCCCTCTCCAGGGAGGACACGGCGGAGGTGTGCAGCCTAATTCAGTAGGCCATTACTAATATTACTGCACCAGAGGACCGACGGAGAGCCATCCAGGATCAAATTGACAGAATGTTTGAGGATACTGTCAATCAGGATCATGCATTCAAAGCAGTCGCTGATGCAGCGGCAGAAGCTGCCCTTCATGGTGCCATGGAACATATTGAGTTGAACACGATTCCTCGTACTTCCAACCCCTTACAAGTTGCTCACTCTGTCCAGCAGATTGCCCAAATTATTGGACAGATGGGCCTGACTGACAATCTTAGTTGCCACTTGGAGAAGGTGTGCTCCCTTTGCGAGAAGCTTTCTCTCCAACCAGAGTACTAGGTTCAAGTCTTGCAACAGATGATCAAATCTACCCTCTGGGCTAAACTTCCAGGGACCATACACAACAGCGACACGCTCACTTATGATGATATCACTGCAGCTCTCATCACCGCAAACTCCCCAGGTGTTGTTGGAGCCCGCTTGGCCTACAAGGTTAAGCAAAATGTGAAGGAAAGCCCTGCAGCCTACCACCAATGGCTATGGCTCATCTATGAAGTGGGTAAAGGTCTTGCAAGTGAACTTGCAGACCGAGACCAGATTGAATACAGGGATCTGTACATTTGGAACATGACTCTGACCCTGCGGGAAAAGGTTGAGCTTAATGTCTACCTGAGTACCGACACCTTTGCAGAAATTCTGACCAAAATGGAGCAAGCCTACCAGGTATATCTCCATAATCTTGCTTCCGGTAAAACCAACAAAACAGCCACCATTCAAACTCTGGCAGCACAGGTAGCTGCAGTACAGCCTGCCTCCGACACACCTACCCACTATACTGTGGAAGGTAACAAGAAGAAGAACGATACCCCTTCTGACAACAAGTGGCGGGGGAGGACTGGAACTATGAAAAGAGAAATAGAGACAAGAGCAATTGGAAAAATCCAAATGCCCAGTTTGATGGCTGGAACCATAACAGTCCTAGCTATCAAAGCCTAAGGGATGAGAACGAGACCCTCCCCAAACTGCTGGAGGAGATCCGTGCTGAGAGAGCGGCTAAGCCTACGCATACTGTAGCAGCCCTCACTCCGGCCACTGGACAGTCATGCGGCCAGAGAAATCCTTTTTTGCCTTCAGCTACCAAGCAAACGAGGAAAGAATCCTTTTGTAGCATCGGCTACTGGCCAGGCCAATGCGATGACTAATGAAGAGTCAACTGAGCAGGCCGCTGTCACGCCCGTGACGTCACGGGCACACTTGCATTCCATGCAAGGCATACAGGAAGCCCAGAGAAATCCTACAGCCTCAGATTCCAGGAACAGGATGATGACGATTCTGAAAATGCAGATTGACAATTACAGGCCCCAGTCCGGATTGTGAGTGACTTGCTTATTGACACAAATGGACGGCCTTGTGTAAAAGCCAGGGTTGGGGGGCCGCCACCTTACCATGCTTCTGGATACTGGAGCAGCCATGTCAATCCTCCATGACGAAGACTAAGTCTCATCTGACTGGTCTACCAGCTGGAAGACCAGTGCTCAGGGTGTAGATGGCACCCAGCTACATAGCTACCAATCTGTGCTTCTGTCTGTGGTGGTAGGCCACTGATTTTCTTGCACCACATGGCTGTGTAGTGGACCTAGCCAATAGGCTACTCCTTCAGATCAAAAGACAATGTCATGCTGTCACCATTCCAGACTCACACGTGGTGGCAGCCATCTTCCATAACAAGGAGTATGATGTTGTGGCCTTATTCATAAGTCATGACCTGCTTTCTGAACTTGCACCTCTGCTTCAAAAACACCTTGATGTGTTTGCCACCAACAAGCATGACTGTGGTAGGATGTACACTACCACTGAAATCACAGGACCCAACCCTGTGAGGCAGAAGCAGTATCCATTTCCTGCTTAAGCCTTGCCATCATTGAGAAAGACCATTCAATCATTGCTACAGCAAGGAGTGATTAGGACCTGTGTCTCCACTGTCAATTCACCTATTTGGCCTGTGAAAAAGCCAAATGGAGCTTGGAGACCCACAACTGATTACAGGAAACTTAATCAAGTTACCCCCAGCTGCGCCCCAACAGTAGCATCAGCACCTGATGTGCTCAAGCTGTTGACACCTGACAAAAAGTGGTTTACAGCTTTTTATTTTTGAAATTTAATATACTTTAATTTCCACCAACAGAACAACAAGGAGCATACGCAGAGGAAAACCACATGTATCAATACAGGACAAGTTACAGTGGATAAACAATAATACTTTACCCTCCCACCCCTCACCCATGCCTACCTTCCCTCCAGATACACCCCCCCCCCACAGTCTCCCACTACCTCCTCTCCCGAGGTGGTCGATAGAAAGAAAAGAGAAAATAGAAGGGGAAAATGCCAAATTCATAAGTTAGTGGTATATATAGGTTGTTATTTGAGCAGTGACCACAGGTAGTTGGGTCTAAGGGCTCAGTTATACTCTATTAATTGTGCTTATGTACCCTAGGCATTTACCCTTGAGTTAACACCTGCTACCCTAAGGGGTAGAAGCGATAGACCAGAGTGCATGGAGTTTTTCCCATCTTGCCTGGTATTGGGTTATTTTGCCACTGATGCTGGCAATTGTTTTTTCTAGCTAAAGGCTGTGGAAAAATTCAGTGATCCATTCCTGATATGAGAGTGGGAGCTGGTCCTTCCAATGTCATAGTACCAACCTTTTAACAAAAAGAGATATGAGGGTAATGTAAGAACATCTTTCCCTCACATCAACTGAAGAGAAGTCACCCAGGAGACAAATGTGTGGTGTAAACATATTTTGTAGGCCCAGGAGGGGGTCTACCTTTGTTTGCAGAGTGGCCCATAGAGGAGCTACCTTAATGCATTCCCAGAAGATATATAGTAGGGTTCCCCAGCTTTGTCCACATCTGAGACAAGTTTGTCCTGGCATTTTCCCCATCCCATACATTTTGACAGGCGTGAAGTAAATATTATGTATAATGTAAAACTGTATCAGTCTCAACCTATCGCTAGTGATGTAGGAATAAACATTCTGCCAAATTCTGTCCCAATCCAGATTATTAGTGGGAAAGGCAGCAGGCCAGTATGGAGATTGGCCTTCCACTTTGGGATTAAAATTAACATATGAGGCTGATGTCAATTGAGACACTGCATGGGGCTGCTAGGCTAACTCTTTGAGTTCCTGAAGAACTTTTACTTGATTCGTAACCCATGGGCCTAGACCAAGCCATTTGATTAACGTGTCTGATCTGAAAAATGAGGAAGGAGAATGTCCTTGGTAAGTCGAAAAGCTCCAGGAGCTCTTCTACTGTCTTCATCTTCTCCTGGGTGACCATATCCTGAACCATAATTTGTGAGGCTATAGGTATCCTCTGTGGCTGTAGTGTGCACCCTCCCACCTGAAGGTTGGGATTACCAAACAGGGGTTGAGAAACGTCCCTATGATTATCATATTTAAGGAATTTACAGAATTGGTTACGGACCTTGATAGATGTATAAATGATAGTGGCCTTCAGCTATTTTTGTAATTTCGAGGGAACCAACTACAGTAGAGTTACAGGATTGAGGGCCAGCTCTCTGATAGTATGCCATTTAACCTGCAGCCATGGGGGTATATATTGAGAGTCACCACTATCCTTGGGGTAAGCCCCCCACTTCATGTATTTGGCCATATGGCTAGCCAAATAATTCAGGTAGAAGTTAGGGAGTTTAAGCCCTCCAGTGCTCTTAGGGGTGCAAAGGCTAATATATGACTGATGCAGAGGCTTATCCTGCCATAAGAACTTTGAGATAATTCCGTGTAGTTTACGGAACCAGCTCAATGGCATTTGCAAGTTTAACATATTAAGCGGATAAAAAACTCTGGGCAAAATGTTCATTTTGATAACATTTACCCTGCCTTGGAGGGACAAGTAGAGGGGGAACCACCTGTTCAAGTCCTGCTGAATGGAAACAGTAAGGTCACCCAAGTTAAGTTTCCTGAGGAGAAAGTTTGTGGTGGCCAATGTAATGCCGAGGTATCAAAGCGTAATGGTCCAAGTCATAGAGACGACGGCAACATCCTCTCTATGGACGTGGTGATTTAGGGGCATAACCTCGGTCTTACTTAGGTTCAGCTTGTAATTGGATAACTGACTGTAACCATCAATAATTTGCAGGGCTGCCTGGAAAGATACGACGGGGTCCGTGACGTGGAAAAGAATGTCATCTGCAAAGCAGACAATTTAAATTTAAAAGGACCAATACGGATGCCCTCCAGAGAGGGAGGGAGAGGAGTTTAGGCAGCGAAGAAGAGGTTCTAAATATAAGTTAAAGAGTAGTGGAGATAATGGGCAACCTTGTCTATTTCCAGAAGCCAGAGGAAAGCTAGAAGACAAGATACCATTACAGTACACTTTGGCACTGGGTCTAGAATACAATGTTTTAACCCAAAAAATAAATTTATCAGGGAAACCAAACTTAGCCAGGGTTTCAAAAAGGAAAGGCCAGCTTACCCTGTCAAAGGCTTTTTCCGCATCCAGGGAGACCAGTGCCATCGGGGTACCAGCCTCCCTGGACATGGCAATTATATGGGCCAACTTCCTAATATGGTCCGAGGAAGACCTACCCTGTACAAAGCCAATTTGTTCCTGGCTAAGCAATCCTTCCCAAACCTTTACTACCTGGGAAGCCAAAATTATTGCAAAAAGTTTTATGTTGTAGTTCATCAGAGAGATGGGACTATAATTTGTTACTCTATCCTTGGATTTGCCCGGTTTTGGTAAGACCACTATAATGGCTTCTAACAGGGTAGGCTCTGTAATCCCTTCTGTACAAATAAAGTTAAATAGCAAGAGAAGTATAGGGGCCAATTCCTTCTCAAATACTTTATAAAAATCAGATGGGAAGCTGTCTGGGCCAGGTACTTTGTCCTTTGAGAGGAAGCGAATGGCGACCACTATCTCAGCTTCTGTAATAGGGGAGAAAAGAAGAGCTTGTTGGTCAGCACTAAGAGTTGGAAGAGAGGTACCAATCAGGTATTCCTGTATATTGGCAAGAGCAGCGGTATGGTCAGGGGAACTGTAAAGTTGCTGATAAAAAAATTCACATTTCCGGACTATTTCCCTGGACGTAGTTAATATATTATTATTCACTAAGGACAACAAAGAAGTGACTAATCTTGATTCCTCCTGCTTCCGAAGTCGCAAGGCCAAGAGGTGGTCTGCCTTATTCCCCTGGTTGATATATTGGGCATGTGTTTTAAAGAGTTCATACTCCACTTTTTTCCTGAGGGTTTCTGCATATTGGTCTCTAAGCACTGTGAAGCACTCAAGATCAGTATGTGCAGGGGGATTAGAGAACGAAACTTCAAGGCGCTTAATCTCCTCAAGTAGAGTTTTGGAAGCTGCCTCCCATTTGCGCTTCCTAATTACAGAGAATCTAAGGAATTGCCCTCTAAGAGCACATTTCAGGGAGCACTAGAGCTGGTCAACAGCTGAAATAGAACCCTGATTATGTTCCATAATCTGAGATATAAACACTTTGATCTTCACAACAATCTCGTCTTGGGACAGAAGTTGTAAATTTAGTTTCCATGTGGTATCTTTAGGACTATCTAAGAATATGTTGCCCTCAATCCAGATTAAAGAATGGTCGGAGAGAACTCTGAGTGATGTACCACAACCTTTTAACCCCCGAAGCACCAGCTGGTTGGTAACAAAAAAATTTATACGGGAGAAGGACTTATGGTAAGGGGAGAAAAAAGTGAATTCCTTAGCATTGGGGTTATGGAGCCACTATGGGTCAGTTAACCATACAAATCCATTAACTCATGGAGTGCCCGTTGAGCTGGAGAGGGAGCATTACTTTTCTGGGAAGATCTGTCCAGATTTGAACACAGGGTTAGGTTCCAATCCCCTGTCAGAATAATAGGTAGATGGCTGAAAAGGACCAGGGTGCGAGACTTGCAAAGAACTCTGCTGAATCCTGGTTAGGGCCATAAGAAAAAATTACTCACCATAGTAATGTTGTTTCTTCTAATGGAGTCTTGCTGTATTCTGACTATTGCAGTTAGCCTCAGCAACTGAACTGCTCTGGAGAGGAAAGTGTTAACTCTATGCAGAAGCACAGAACGTTGAGCTCGAGCTCAATTTTCAAACCTCTGTCACTGGTACATTCTAATGTAACCATCAGATTCTTACGAGCACTATTCTAACTAACTAATAGCTATAGAAATTGTTTTAAAATGTTGCCATAGGCCACAAAAAACTCAAGTCGAGAACCCAAGAAGAATCTTATGTAAATAGTGAAACTAGCAACAACCATAAACAACAACTTAAAAATACGTAAACTAAATAGGATGGGTGAGAACAGGGGTTACACCTATGAGGTGCCACACTGTGCCTGCCAACACAAAGCCCAAAACAACTAGGTTCTGAGAGGGGAGGCAGGGAGGGAGGTCAGAATACAGTAAGACTCCATTAGAAGAAACAATATTACTATAATGAGTAATTTTTTCCTCAAACAACATGAAGTCTTGCTGCATTCGAACGACTGCAGACTACCAAGCAGTTCCCCCCGGAGGAGGGGATACAGAACCTACTTTGGAAACAGGCTCTGCAGTACTGCTGTGTCAAACCTAGCATCACTTCTAGACTGGATGCCAAGAGAGTAATGCTTGGTGAATGTGTGAACAGTTTTCCAGGTGGCTGCTTTACAGATCTCTGATAGAGAAATATCCCTGGCAGCTGTACCCCTGGTCAAGTGTGTCCTCAGGCCTGAGGGAGGCTCCTTCCCCAGTTTTGTGTAGCAAAACTGAATGCAAGAAACAATCCACCTGGCAATGTTTCTTTTGGTGGTGGGTTTGCCCTTTTCCACTTCACCATAAGTGAGAAACAACTGGGTACAGTCCTTCCAGTAGGCCTTAGTATGGTGTATATAATAACTAAGTGACCTTTTTACGTCCAGACTGTGCAATCTTCATTCACATGAAGAAGAATGGTCAGTGAAAAACACAGGCAGAATCATAGATTGGTTGAGATGAAAATCTGAAACCACTTTAGGGAGAAATGTTCAATTTGTTCTAAGGACCACCTTATCCTTGTAAAAGGAAATAAAGTCAGGTTCCACTGACAAGGCCTGTAATTCGCTGATCCTCCTGGCAGAAGTAATGACTACCAGGAACACAGTCTTCCAAGTCAAGTACTTTAGCTCAGCTGAACATAGAGGTTCAAAGGGGGGCTGCATAAGCTGTGCAATACAGATATTCAAATCCCAAGCAGGGGTAGGCTCCCTAAAAGGAGGGTTAAGATGAACCAGACCTTTGAAAAACTTACTAAACACAGGATGAGAAGCCAAGGACGGAACCTTCCCTGCTGATAGGAGAGCAGACACAGCTGCCAGATGAACTTTAAGGGTAGCAGGCCTGAGGCCCAAATTATTCAGATGAACCAGATAGTCCAGGGCTGTAGCAATGGTCACACTGCCTGGCTGAATAGCCTTCTGAGAACACCAAATGGTGAATCTTTTCCATTTGGAATTGTAAGTGTTTCTAGTAGAAAGTTTCCTAGAGATTTTGAGAATATCAATAACCCCTTGAGAGAGATGCAATCCTGCATACTCTTCAAGAGTCAAGCTTTGAGATTGAGGTACCAAATTATTCCCTGAGAAGAGGTCAGGAGGTTGTGCCTCCTGGGAAGAAACAGGGGAAGTGTCACTGAAAGAGACAGTAGTAGTGAATACCATGGTTGTCTGGCCCAGTCTGGGGCCACCAGAATCACTGTGCAGGGCTGAGACCTATTTTGATCAGTACTCTGAAAATTAGAGGAAAGGGGGGAAAGCATAAAGGAACTTGCCTGTCCAGTCCAACAGGAGAGCATCTAGAGGCACAGACCCCAGGGCTGGGGGCATGCAACAGAGGGGAGGAAGTTGATTGTCTGGGGCTGCAAAGAGATCTATCTCTGGAGTGCCCCACCTCCTGAAAATGACCTGAAGAACATGGTGATTCAGAGTCCATTCATGATGACCCTGTGAAATCCTGCTCAGGGCATCTGCCAGCACATTGTCCTTCCCTGGGAAATGCATTGCTACTAGGGAAATCTGAAGGGAGTAGGCCAATGACCATACCTTCATGGCTTCCATGCACAAGGCCATGGACTGAGTGCTCCCTTGCTTGTTTATGTACCACATAGTGGTGGTGTTGTCTGTTCTGACCTGCACCACTTTTCCTTGAACTGAATGAGAATGCTTGAAGGGCTAGAAACACTGCCCTGAGTTCCAGAAGATTGATGTGAAGGAGAGACTCTTGATGAGACCAAGTGCCTTGTGCAGTAAGGTCCCCTAGATGGGCTCCCCAGCCTGGGAGAGAAGCATCTGCGGTAAGAACAGAGGGTGTCTGGTGCAGAAAGGAGACACCCTGCCTAAGACTGTCCTCCTCTAACCACCATTGGAGAGCCTGGACAAGGGTCTGGGACAGTGGAACCAACCTGTTGAGGGAATCCTTCCTGTGCAACTAGAAGGACCTGAGGTGGAACTGAATGTTCCTCATCTGAAATCTGGTTCCTGGGACCACTGCAGTAGAAGCTGCCATGTGGCCTAGAAGTTGGAGGAAATGTCTGGCTGGACGAGAAACCAAGGGTTTGAAAGAGGAAGCCAGATCCATAAGAGCCTTTACCCTTGAGAGAGGCAGGAAGGCCTTTGCTTGAATGGTATCCAATCCTACCCCTATAAAAGTGAGAGGTTGAACAGGCTCTAGAACTGATTTGGCCAAATTGAGGAGAAATCCTAGTGAACCCAGAAGCCTCTGGGTAGCAGCCAGAGCTGACTTGCCTACAATGAGCCAGTCGTCTAGGTAAGGAAACACTGATATGCCCTGCCTTTTGAGGAATGCTACCACCACTGCCAGACATTTGGTGAACACCCTGGGTGCAGATGTGAGGTTGAAGGGCATAGCTCTGAACTGGTAATAGCCCAAGGGTAACTCAAACCTGAGGTACTTTCTGTGGGAGCACCTGATACGAATGTGGAAATAGGCATCCTTAAGGTCCTGGGAGGCTAGCCAGTCTCCTGGCCTCAGAGAGGGAAGAATGATTCCCAGAGTCACCATTTTGAATTTTGGCTTTGTGATATGTTTGTTCAGGTATCTTAGGTGTAGGATGGGTCGCCACTCCCCTGTCATTTTTGGGGTAAGGAAGTATCTTGAATACAAGCCTTTCCCTGTGTGTGGCAGAGGTACTTGCTCCATAGCCTTTAGGAGTAAAAACTGAGAAACTTCTGCCTCTCCCCAAACAGAGAGTTGTCTGTGACAGGGAAATCCATGGCCTTAGCCTGGGTATCCTGTGATAGGCTAGTACATCTGAGCCAAGCAAACCTTCACAAGGAGACAGTTGTAGCCACGATTCTTGATGCCACACCATTGGAGTCCACAGCAGCATGTAATTGTACTTTGGATGCCTCTATATCATCTACAGCCACTGCCTCCAGCTCCTTGGCCAGCTGGGGAGGAGCAGTTTTAGCTAGCTCCAGAACTGTATCCCATCTAGATTTCTGGTACCTAGCAGCACAGGCCATATAAGAAGCCCGCCCGAGTCCCAAGGAATATGTCAAGTACTGTTTCTTTACCATGGCATCCATCTTCCTGGAATCCTTATCTTGGGGGGGGGGTGAGAAGTCAAGGGGATGTTAGCCTTATCACAGGCTGCAGCATGCACCACCTCAACATGACTGCACTGAGAATAAAGAAATTCCATACCAAAACCTGACAGCGTGTACCTCTTGTCCATTCTCTTGTCCACAGGAGGTATGGAAGATGGCATCTGAAGTAAGTTTTTAGTGTTTCCCCAAAGATTTATGTAGGGGAATAGACAGTCTCTTTGACTCTGGGATATCCATCATCTCCACATAGTCAGGTTCCTCTGTTTCCTCCACAGCTTCCACTGCTGGTAGCTGGAGAATCTGCCACCTTTCTATTAAATAAAAAGTGTGAAGGGGACTCAGAAAGTCTGGGAGTGGAAATATTGGAAGGCCTGTCTGGGGAGATGTCAGGCTCTACTGGCTCATCTAGGCCTTCATACTCATCTTTATCTTCATCCTCAACCTCAAGATCCCCCTCCCAATCCAACTCATAATACTCCTCCGGTTCATATTCTGAAGGAGCTTGGACTGATCAAACCGATCGCCTGCCAGGTGGTGTCGGTTCAGTCAGAGCGATTGAACAATACTTATCACTCTCGCAATCTCTTTCATGGTTGGGATCTGAGAAGCAGGATCCAAACCGGTCGATTTCTTTTTCCTTTTCGACAGAACTGATGCTTCAGAATCCGACTTCCCTTTGACCGAGGAGGTATCACCCGTGTCAGAAGGCAATTCCTCAGGTTCGGTGGGAACCAAACCGGGCTGGCCATCCGGGTCAGCGAATTTTAAGGCCTCTCTTTCCCAAAGCCGAGCCATTCTTTTTTCTAAAGTGGCTTTAGGGAAATTAGCACATATCTGGCAGCCTGTTTTGAGGTGGTCAGACCCTAGAAAATAAACACAGACGAGGTGGGGATCAGCTTTAGCAAAAGCCTCCCCACACTCGGTACAGTGTTAAAACCCAGTGGGACTGGTTTTCTTCTTGGGTTTCTTAGATATTGCCTTTTCTAACAAAAATTACCCTTAACAACTGTTATGCCAGGTAATACAAAACTTTTCGGTCACCAACCGGTTCAAGGGTTGTTTAAAAAATGGAATAAAATGTTTTTTTGAGACCGGAAAGTCCCAGACCACACTCTTTAGTACACAGAAAATGAAAATTATGTACCTACCGTAATTGTTGATCTTTCTGTGTATCGTCATCATTCATCACTATTTGGGTACAGCGCCGGAGCTACGACCCCATGGGAGACTTTTTTTTTCCTATGGGCGGAGTCGACACAGGGCCAGCGCCACCCTCGAGGCCGACGTTCTACGTGGCGCTCGAACGTTGGCCATTATCTGTCATCGACTCCACCTCAGCCCCAGTTCTGAGACGCCGGAGAGTGTAAGAAAGGGGAGGTGGGGTGGGGCAAGGGAGCCCAAGGGACAGACAAAAGGAAAGGATATATAAACCAAAGAGAGAAATAAATGACAGAGGAGACAGGAAGGAGAAAAAACACATGGGAAATTGGGGGAAAGGAAAAGGGGGCCCCAATCTCTGAAAGGAGGAGAAGAGAGGGATGGATAAAGAAGGGATGGGGGGAGAAAGAGAGGACCACACCCCCAGGCAGTCCCGGACCTTAGGGTTTTGACCAGAATGGTAGATTATAAACTGGACTACCAAGGTAAACGGCTGCCGGAGGCAAAGCCTGAATCATAAGCAGCATTCACCCAGAAGGGCAAACTTTAAGAGGGAAGGTCAGGATGGAGGGGGTCTTATACTCCCCCCCCCCAAACACACACACAAAATAGGGTGAAAAACTCCATGTCAGGGAGGACACGAAGGAAATTCAACTCAAGGAACTTAAACCAAGAAAATGAGTTTGAGGATAAACACGGGGGGAAGGGTGGTGGACAAGTGGAACACCCTGCCAGAGGAAGTGGTGGGGGCTGAAACAATCACGGGATTTAAGAATGCATGGGATAGACATAAAGGAATTCTGGAGGTCAGGGGTAAGGGGCAACAGACTTCCTGGAAAACATAAACTGCACTTACAAACTTAAATGGGCAGACTGGGTGGGCCATAGGCCCTTATCTGCCGACACTGTCTATGTATCTATGTAATACCTCAACTCACTCAAGAGAGGTGAGGGAGAGATGACTATGAAGGTGGAGAAAACCCCCTCTCCACCTCAAACTAAAACTTTCTAAGGAGCAAGCTCCCCTCTGTGTGTCTCCAGGGTCTTCTTCCTCCTAACCAAGAGGGAAAGGAGAGTGAGGAGAAAATAACAAGGAGACACCAAGGAGGGAAGAGGGGAGCCCAGAGACTGATGTCCCAGGGGGAAGGAGGGCGGGATTTAGTGATGAATGGTGAAGATACACAGAAAGATCAACAATTACGGTAGGCACATAATTTTCATATCTTATCTGTGCCAGTCTTCACCATTCATCACTATTTGAGTGAGTACCGAGCCCCCCGAAGGGGACACGAAACTTCTCTAAGGAACTAAGTCCCTTAGCCTCCAGTGGGTGAAACACTGGAGGAGAGAACCCTTACAGGCCTGGGGAGGCCTGAAACTGGTCCGGACAAGACAGAGAGCCCCCAGTGGGGGACGGAAGGTGCCCCGAAAGTCACCATCTCACCCTGCGGGAGAAGAGGTGGGTTCTCTGGTACGTGGAGGAGATTACCCTACACCGGGCCAAGGGTGACAACCGGGATAAGCGAAGCCATGCCATCCACCTAATGCAGATCACCGTCCCTATCGCTCTGGAAGCCACCACATTGGTGTCATAAGATGCCCTTGCTTAGTACCTTGCTAGCTCCAGGCCCTGAGCAGAGAGGGAAATGGGGTTTCCTCTGTATCAGACTAGGAGCTGTCCTAGCCTGGACCAGAAGAACCTATCGTAGGCTGCAAAGTGGGTCTGATGTAACGCAATAGAAAGAAGGATCCGTGCCGAGTAGAAAACCCTTCTCCCCCAAAAATCGAAGTCCGCAGGGTCAGAGTCTGGGGGTTGGTCACAGTAGGGGGTGCGAGGCCCAGAGGGGGTGTCCAGGGAAGTCAAGCCCAAAGGGGGATGAGGCAAAGAACCTGGAGTCCCGGGAGGGGCGCAGTGCCATTGGTATAGGTCCCTTGGGGCTGGAATGGTGGAGAAGGGACATAGCCAAAGGCGATGCGATGCTTCCTGGAAAGAAACAGGCCAGGCAGGGACCACCAGGTTGGCCGCGCTGAACTCACCTAAGAAGGCGTGCGTCACATGCTCGGGATTGCTGACAGGGACCGGGGTAAGATGGAGCTAGTCCAACATCCTTGCGAGGAAGCGTTGATATGTGGACAGGTCAGACGCTGGGGAGATGTGGACAGATAACTCTTCTCCCTCCGAGGAGGAGGAAGATGATGTAGCGAGCTCCATGGTTCAGGGTCTGACTGCGCAGAAGCATGGTGGAACACCTGCTAGTCCAGGGCATGGAGATAGGTAGGAAAATGCAGAGAAACATAGACTTTGATGGCAGATAAGGACTGCTTGGTCCATCTAGTCTGCCCATTTCCCTACATACAGGATAGGCCGCAGATCCTAGTTAACCAACAGCCTACTTCTTCCTACCCACCACAAGAATTGCCTTATGTCTGTCCCATGCATTCTTGAATTCTCCCACAGTTTTAGACCCCACAACCTCCTCAGGAAGGCTGTTCCATGCATCCACTACCCTCTCTGTGAAATAATACTTCTCACATTGCCCCTGAAACCCCCTCTATCTTTAAATTGTGTCCCTTGTTCTTGCACATCTTTTTCTGAAAGATGCTACCCTCTTGGACTTTGTTGATTCCACTGAGGTACTTAAAAGTTTCTATCATGACCCCCCTCTCCCTTTTTTCCTCAAGGGTATACATATTAAGCTCCTTTAGTCTCTCCTCATATGGCTTCTCTTGCAGACCCTGCACCATTTTAGTTGCCCTCCTCTGGACTGCCTCTATCCAGTCTATGTCCTTGCGGAGATGGGGTCTCCAGAACTGGACGCAGTACTCCAGATGGGGTCTCACCAACTGTCTGTACAGAGAAATAACTTCCTGTTTTCTGCTGCTGATGCCTCTCCCTATGCATCCCAGTATACCCCCAGCCCTCCCTACTGCCTTCTCACATTGCTTGTTAACCTTAAGGTCATCTGATATGATTACCCCTAGGTCCCTTTCCTTTTTTGTTGTTGTTACCCCCCACTGTGTATTCTTCCCCTGGGTTCTTGTTTCCCAGGTACATTATTTCGCACTTCTTTGCATTGAATCCTAGCTGCCATACTTCTGACCATTGCTCCAACCTTGCCAAGTCCCTTCTCATCCTTTCCACGCCTCCTTGTGTATCAACCCTGTTGCAGACCTTTGTGTCATCTGCAAAGAGGCATACTTTTCCTTCCAGTCCCTCTGCAATGTCACTTATGAAGACATTAAAAAGGACTGGACCCAATACTGAACCCTGCGATATCCCACTAGTAACCCTTCTTTCTTCAGAGTGGACTTCATTTACAATTACCTTCTGTGTCCTGTTGTCCAGCCAATGTTTTACCCAGGCTACCACCCTGGGACCCACTCCCAGGCTGGTTAATTTGACTATTAATCTTTTGTATGGGACTGTGTCAAATGCCTTGCTAAAGTCTAGGTAGGCCATGTCCACTGCCCCTTCCTGGTATACTACTTTGGTCACCCAGTCAAAGAAATCTATTAGATTTGTCTGACATGACCTTCCCACTGTGAACCCATGCTGCCTTGGGTCCTGTGCCCCACTGGCCTCGAGGTACTCAACTATTCTTTCCTTCAGAAGTAACTCCATCACTTTCCCTACCACAGAGGTCAGACTGACAGGTCTGTAGTTTCCTACCTCTGTCTTGGTCCCACTTTTGTGAAGGGGAATCACATCCGCCTTCCTCCAGTCCTCGGGTACCACACCATCCTCCCATGATTTATTAAAAAGAGTAGCCAGTGGTTTTACTTGTTTCCTCCCCCCCCCCAATGCTTTGTCCACCTTCAGTTTTAGGAGTTCTTGCAGAACCCTTTCTTCTGTGAAAGGACTGGGATCGACCCCCCTATCAAGAGTGCTTCTGTTAATTGGATTAGGCACTTCCCCCATCTCTTTTGTGAATACTGAGCAGAAATATTCATTCAGTATCCCTGCTTTTTCACTGTCCCCCTCTGCCCACCCACCGTTCATTCTATTCAGCCTCACTATCCCTCCCTTTGTCTTTCTACGCTCACTGATGTACCTATAAAAGGTTTTATCCCCCTTCTTAACCGAGTTGGCTATCTTTTCCTCAGTTTGGGCCTTTGCTATTCTGACTTCCCTTCCTGCTTCCTTCTGCCTTAACTGGTACAGCTCTCTGTCCTGCTCCTTCTGTGTTTCCTTATACTTCTGGAATGCTATCTTTTTCTTCCTGACTTTCACAGCCACCTTTTTTGAGAGCCATAATGGCATTTTCTTTCATTTTGATTTATTTATTTGCTTCACACAAAGGCTTGTTGCCTCTGTGATGGCAGTTTTGATGATTCCCCATTGTTGCTCCACACCTCCTTCTAGTCTGTTTGCTAGTGCTTTTCTGAGGCACTCTCCCACCTTGCCAAAGTCAGCCCTCCTAAAGTCCAGTACACTCATTTTTGTATGGCTTGACTCTGTAGCTGAGTTTAATGTGAACCACACTGTTTGATGGTCACTTGTTCCCAGATGACAACCCACTTCTAGATCTGAGATCCTCACACTACCCCCATTTTGAGAGTACAAGGTCTAAGATTGCTCCCTCACGATTGGGTTCTGAAACTAGCTGTCTGAGGCCTGCCACCTGTAGGGCATCAAGAATGGCCCTGCTCTTGGATGTGACTGCAGCAAATGTGCTCCAGTTAGCATATTCAGGTCTCCCATCAACAGTATCTCCCCTTTCTCTGCCATTCTAAGAATGCCTTCTATCATATCCTTGTCCATTCCCTCCCCCTGACATGGGAGTCTGTACACAACCCCTGTGCGGATTGTGGTGCCCTCTCCAGTCTCCAAGGTGACCCACAGTGCCTCCTCTCCTCCCTGTTTACTCTTTTGTTCAGTTGCTTTTGCACGGCCGAACCTCTGAACTGCTCCCAGGTGAGAGGTCCCCTAGGACCAGGGATACCTGGGATAGCCGGGGATGGAGGCAGAGGCACGGAGGACAAGCTCCTAGCAACAGGAGAACAGTCTCTGTCAGGGTAGGAGGGCCTAGAGGATACTCCCTGTGAGGAGGGAGATCAGAAAGACCTAGCAGCTAGCAGCCGTTCAACCGGATTGGAATGGTTAGAGCTGTGCCCATGGGAAGAAATCCCCCCCGTGAGGTGATCGGGACCGTGCAAGTCCAGAAGAATGGCCCCTGACCTCAGAAGTTGAAGTCCCTCTCGAGGGAAGAGCAAGGGTGAACACTGCAGCTCCTCCCAGAAACTGATCTGGCTCTGGAGAGGGTGCGCTGCGCCACACACACCCCTACCCTTCAACCCTTCAGAGTCAGAACGGGACCTCATCCTCATAGCCACCAGCCTAAGTAGCTGACAGCTCCGGGCAGTCTCTGAGCAGTCCACCCAGGGGGCAGTACCCTCCCCTTCCTGACGTGCCCCGGGCTGTCCCAAACTTGGACTGTCCATATACACCAGGGAAGGGGTGCCCCAACTGGAGGAGCAGATGTGCTAGTGGCTCCAGACCACCCAGTAGTGGCACAGAGACCACTGCCTGCTGGTCAGTACCACTGACCCCAGAGCCTACTGACAACAACTGACCCCCAGAGGGAGGCTGAGTGGGGGCCGAGGTGCTGGATACTGAGGGATCGAAAGATTACAAAGAACCCGGGAGCCAGTCCAGATCAGACTCGGAATCCCTTTCCGAGGAGGTAAACTCCAAGGTCTGATGTCAGACTACCTCTCGATCCCTGCCAGTTCCCGGATGTCGAGCCAGACTGCCCTCCACCCCAGCACCGCAGGCAGCACTGGGGTCAGGCACGGCACCGCACCCGGTGCCACCACCCTCCCCGGCACCACGAACGGCACCAGAGTCAGGCACAACACTACATCTCCTCCCGGTGCTGCACGTGGCACTGAAGCCAGAGGCAGCACGGATTGCAGCGCCGCACCCCTCCTCAGTGCCGCAAACGATGCTGAAGTCGGGGGCAGCACCAATTCCATTCCTGGTGCCGCGTACAGTGCTAGAAACAGAAACAGGCCCAGAAACTGCAGTAACACTGCCGCCAGCACTGGGAACAGTGCCAGGAAAGACGGCAGCAGCACCGAGGGATGGCACAGTGCTGACAACGCTGCCGCCCTCCAAGCCCCCAGTGCCGCAAATGGCACTGGTACCAAGGATGGCATCAGCAGATGACTCCAAGGATGGTGCTGGTCCAGACCCAGAAGGCCTAGAAAATGACACTGAGGGAGCTTTCACCTTCAAAGATGCGACTGCTAAAGTGGTGCCTCCTGACTGTCCCCCGAGAGGGACAGACTGGGCCTCCTGCACCGCAGAAGGAGCCCCCACTGTGGCAAGGCTAAGAGAGGCGGAGGCCCCCTCCACCACGGGCCATATAGGACAGGGAGGGGACTCAGAGAAAGGGCCGAGAATCCTCACCTTGGCTTGTTGACTGTGAACCCATCTTCCAAAAGTCGGCGGTGCACGGCCAACTTTAAACACGTGGATCTCTAGAATTCGACGGTCCATGGAGAAGCAGGCATTGCAGGAGTCCATATCGTGGGTTGGGCCGAGGCAGGAGAGGCAATGGTCTGCTGGTCCATCACGGAATTAAGGCGGCCACAGGGGCACCAACACATAGGAGGCTGCCTCGCTTTCTACGGTTTCTTGCCCCGCCCCCGGATGAGACATGACCATATGGCAAATTATTACAAAAACAGTACTCGACACTGCTTAAAAGTAGTGAAATGATCTTACCAGCAGAAGCGACGTCAAGCAGGGCAAAACAGAACCGAGGTGCACACACACATACACGCAAGGCTGATGAACTAGGCCGCACATGCAGACTTGCTAGCAGAGTCTCCACACAAGGTCTTCACTTTACGGTGGGAGAAAAAGAACTGGGGCTGAGGTGGAGTTGACAGATAACGGCCAACCCTTGAGCACCACGTAGAATGTCAGCCTTGAGGGCGGCACCGGCCCAGCGTCGACTCTGCCCATAGGGAAAAAAAAGTCTCCTGCAGGGTCCTAGCTCCAGCGCTGTACCCAAATAGTGATGAATGGTGAAGATTGTCACAGATACAATCAAGTTTTTTAGGACAGAACTGCAGTTCCCAACCGGACCGACCGATAAGGAACCGAATAAAAACAATTTCTATCACTATCTACCACTAATCACGCTACCTGTATCGAAGAAAGAGATTTTATGACCGAAAAATAAGAAAATGGTAGGATTAAGCTGATCGAATAACTATACCAAACCGAAGCAGCAAGGAGAAATTCTCCAGAGCATCTTCTCAGTTAGGAGGAGTAAAGAATCTGACGGTTACATTAGAATGTACCAGTGACAGAGGTTTGAAAACCGAGCTCGAGCTCAACGTGCTATGCCTCTGCATAGAGTTAACTCTTTCCTCTCTGGAGCAGTTCAAGTGCTGGGGCCAACTGCAATAGTCAGAATACAGCAAGACTTCATATTGTTTGAAATATTACCTAATAAAATTTCCTTGTGGTCAAAGATGCTTCTCAGCAAAATATACCTGCCTTGAGGGTCAATAATTTTCTGTAATTCTTGTAACTGTGTCCCATGTGCAAACAAAGTTGTAATCCCACGTTGTGCTGTGGAGTCGCCCGCTGCGTACGCCAGTCCTATGAACCCTCTATGGAACAGACTATTTTCAGATTGTAGCAGGTGGGACAGATTATTTGCAGATTGTAGCTGGTGGGTTTCTTGTAACATTGCAACATGCATCCCCAGCAGGGTCAGGTGTTTAATAATTTGGGTATGTTTTACCTGCAAATGGGTCCCTTTAATATTACATGAGAATATTCTCATCTGTAATAAGGGAAAAGGTTGTACCAAGGTTATAGTGCTGACCAAAGCACCAAACCCACTTACTCTGAATAAGATAAGAGCTCGCCGGGCCTACCTGCTCTCCCCACCCTCACCCCACATCCTTCCCTTAGTCCCACAGTAATAAACAAGAGAGAACAATATTTCCCACCCCCAAACCCCAACCCAGAACAGAGGAAAAACTATGCATTATAACACACCAAGTAATGCAGTAGAGAATGACCACCCTCCAGTGCTACAGACTGAACACCATTTTCCTCGTTCAGTGCAATGACGGGCATGCTGCCTGCCAAATCCCATTTGTGCCCCCCTCCCCACCAGTCTGAACCCCATAATTTGTGTTTAGAAAAATCGCGTTCCCAACATTCTAGAAATATTACTTATAAACTACTAAGATCTGTCAAATAGAATAATACCTAACAAACAAACAGTCCCCCCTCCACACTAATAAACTTTCAAAAAAAAAATTTTAATTAAACATTAGGCTTTAAACATAAGCCCTGTCAGGCTATAAGGAAAACCAAGTTCAAAAAAGTCCATCCGTTTTAGAGGTGGGGACCGAGGGCAGAGTTGCCTGATAAACCAAAAGTCTCCCAGGAAAGTCAGAAGGTGGAGTTTCCACGGGCATTTAATTAAAGGAAATAATGCCTTGTCAGGCCAAAAAAGCTTCATTCAGCCAGGTGCCCAGAAAAAGAAAGCATACAGTCATGCTGGAGGGAGTTTCATACTGGTCTAGTGTTCATTTACTCAAAAGAGAGACTTGCTATAAGTGTCCCGCTAACAACTATACTAATGTAGATTCCACAGTTGAACCATGAGAGGCCATCATTGAAAGAAAAATAACAGAGCCCAGATCGCATTAAAGAGTCCCCCAATATAGAAGTCCAAACAACACAGAAAGAAGTGCAGTGCAGATCCTTTCCTCTGCCAATAATCAATCAATCACTATTTAACCAGGCGTAAACACCATTGAGCAAGCTCATTTTCAAAGTGGTCCTGGACACTTGTACAATCAAAAAGAAATAAAAATACAATACAATACAGTACAGTACACATTCACAGATAAGGTATGCTTGACAATAATGAAGACTTTTAACAAGTAGGATCATAAGGCTCGTAACACTGGCCTGTCAAGGTATGGCGATGTGTAATACATATTATGTTTTACAGAAAAGAGAGAAGCCAGTCGTCCTGATATCTCTACAGTGCTATGCTAGCGGACCGGGAGAGGGAAGGCAGGGGGTACAGAAGGAAAGGGATAGGGTAAGGGAGGTCAGAGTAAAGTATGATAGGAGTGCTGAAGGTCCCCTATAACTGCGGACCTATGGTAAATTTAGTTGTAGCAATTAATAATAAGGCTACGTGTTGTCTAAAACAGTTGCATGTTTCCTTCAAAAAAAAGGCCAGCAAGTTTTTGAATGTGAAAAGGCCTGGCAGTGAATATAGTTTTAGAGAGCTTTGCATAGTATTCCAAAGTGACGGGAGTGAAAAACTGATTGCAGTTGAACCATATGATGCTTTTACTCTAGGAATCTTGAAACAAATTAAGGAAAAACGTCTCAGACCATAGGAGCCCTTGGCTCATTGGAATAGATTTGAAATGTATTTAGGAAGATTATTGGAGAGCACTCTATAGCTCCAGAGAAAGGCATTTCTTTTCCTCCTGGTTGAGAGTGATGGCCACCCCGATTCCTGGTATAGTAAGTAATGGCGAGTACGCAGGGGTAGATCAAGAAAAAACCTTAGGACTCGGTGGTATAGAGTGTCTAGTTTGTTAAGCGCCCTTAAGGGACAATAGGTATAAAGAAAGTCAGCATAGTCCAGTATAGGTAGGAATGTAGACTGTACTAGTTTTTTTCTAGCTTCTATGGTAAACAGATGTTTAATCCAATAAAAAAGGGCCTAACCACTGTCTTAATTTCTTCAAATCTTCATTCAGGTGGCACAAGAAGTTGAGTTTATTATCCAGCCAGAATTCTAGATATTTAAAGGTTTCAACTGTTTCAAGGGGTTCATCAAGGAGCATTAGAATCTGGGGAATGTGTGTTGGTCTGTGGCCTGTTTTTGGTGAGAGGATAATGGCTTTTGTCTTTTTGGCATTTAGAAGGAGCTTGTGTTTGATGAGATTATGCTGGAGGGTAATGAAGTCTTGCTGTAGGTTTTCATGTGCCAAGTCCAAGGAGGAATTTGTGGTATATAGTACAGTGTCATCTGCAAATAAATCAGTATTGGCTGAGTGCAAATGAGTGTCCAGATTATTTATGTAGATTGCAAATAGGATTGGGCCTAGTATGGACCCTTGAGGGAGGCCTCTTAGGAGGGTTTTTGTGGGGACAGATCACCTGCAGCTTTGACTTGCTGTAGCCTGTTGGTGAGGTATTTGCAAACCATTTGATTGCCTGATTATCAAGTCCGATATTGCTCAGTGCTGAAAGCAAGATGTTGTGGTCCACAGTGTCAAAGGCCTTACTAAGGTCAAGAAAGAGGGCAAACACATGTTTTTTAGAATCCAGGGCAATTTGTGCCACTGCAACATCATAGAGGGTAGGCATGCCTCTCATTTTATTAGGCCTTGGTACCAAAGTTTGCAAGATGCAGTAGCCGATTCCAGGGATTCAAAGGAATTCCAGTGGCCATCTTTAAACACTTGCAGGACCACAGGATACCTCACTCGGAACTTGATACCTGCCGAGACAAACTTGCTGACCAGAGGATGCAGGGCAGAGCGTTTTTGGTGTACAGTAAATGATAAGTCTTGTGCTATATACAATTTTTTTCTCCCCATCGAACTTCCTTTGTATCTTTGATCTGAGTTAACACATGTTGCTTCTCCAGAAAATTTAGCATATGAAACAGGAACGGTCTCGGGGGTGATCTGTCTAGAGGCATGGGCCGTAAAGATCTGTGCGCTCATTCTGTGATGTATGTGGGGTCATTAGAAGAAGGCTCCACAAGCTTCTCACACAACTTTTGGGTGAATAGAATAGGAGCTGTCCCTTCCTCACCCTCCGGAAGGCTCAGGACTACTAGGTTATTGCAGCGTGAACACCCCTCAAGTTCCTCCAGGCACTCCTCGGTCTTCTTCAACTGCGGGAGAAGTAAAGCAATGTCTCGTTCCACTCTGCCCCTCCAGTCATCAAGGGACGAAATTCAGGCCTCATTATCTTTGGTTCTAACAGCAAGCTGATCGACAAGAGGCTTTCCTATTCTTACACTTGGACGCCAGCATGAGCAGGGTTTCCTTCATTGGGTCAATTCCTCCAGAAACCTTTCCTCCAAGAGTGCTCCTTGTGCCCCTGTGTGAGCTGCTGATTTCTCGGCACCTGCCTTGGCCCACTTCAAGGCCTTCTCTTTCACTGGGGTTGTCAGAGGGGTATGTCTGGCAGGTGGCTTATCCATCTCTGCATCCATTTGGAGGATGATCTGCAGCAAAATGCAATGTCAGGATGCCAAGATCCTCAATATCAGATGAAACGCCCATCGAAAATGTGATTAAATGCAGATGATTAGTTGTCCAGTTTGGGGAGCCGAGAAATAGGTGACCTAGCAGGTAGCCATCATGCTGGAAGTCCCCTAAAATAGTGGTTTACAGCTCTTGACATCTCTAATGGCTTTTGATCACTTCCATTAGCACAGGAAAGCCAATACAAATTCGCTTTCACCTTTGATGGACACCAGTACACCTGGACCTGTCTTCCCCAGGGCTTTCACAACAACAGAACTCCAGCGCCCCCCCCCGTGTCTCCTGCAGTACGTGGGATGACTTGCTTCTAGCAACCACCACAAAAGAAGATCATTTGGCCCTTCTAGATGAACATCTGTCCCTCCTCAGGAGAGTAGGCCTTAAGTGCAACCCCTCTAAAGCACAACTGTGTGAAAAAGAGGTCATCTTCCTTAGCCTATGTATTACAGACCAAGGCAGAAGCCCAGCTGTCAAGAAGATCCAGGGCTTGCAGGATCTGCCACTTCCTACTAGCGTGGCAACACTCAGACACTTCTTAGGAATGGTAAACTACTCCAGGGATTTTATCCCTAACTTTGCCTTGACGGCTGCTCCCTTGTATGAACTTCTGAAAAAGGATGTCCCCTATGGACATAGGGCCCCACTCACACTGAAGCTGTCACACAGCTTAAGCAGGCCTTAGCCCCAGCCCCAGCACTGATTAATCCCAACCCAAACCTTCCATTCGGAAACTGCCACCTCTGATGTGGCCATGTCTGCAGTGCTGGCACAAAAGTACAATGGGTACCACAGGCCCATTGCCTACGCATCTCAGATGCTGTCCCCAGTAGAGAGAAAATACAGTCTCTGCGAAAGGACACTTTTGGCAACCTTCTGGGCTGTCAAACACTTTATGTATATTATTGGGTATGCTCCTATTGTCTTGCATACCTGCCATACCCCAACTAACTTTTTGCTTTCAGACAAAGTAAAAGATGGTTCAGTCTCCAATACCAGACTCACCCACTGGTCTTTGCTTTTTCAAGACAGGGACATCAAAGTACTGTCTGCTAAAATGCCCTCAATCTTGGCTCATGGCCTACTCTACACAGGCAAGCCCCATGACTGTGCACTCCAACCTCCTGACCTACCCAAGCCGAGAATATTCCTACTGGCTACACCAGATGTTTTGAAAGATACCACCATGTATCGTATCTTTACAGATGGCTCTGCCTCCTATGTAGACAGAGAGCAGGTAACAGGATTTGAGGTGCTCATTTTAGACAAAGATGGCCATTTCAGGAACACTGCCAAGAAATGCACTGTTATCTCCTCACAGTATGCCAAATTAGCAGCTGTGGCCTGTGCCTATCAGGGGTGTTCAGGGAAGAGACAGCAGTTGCTCCTGCAGATTTGGAAGGTGTGGGCTGATTAGGGCCTGTAGCACCCTTTTCCAGTCTCTTTTGTAATCTTTCCATTCTTTTTTCAACAGTTTTCTGGGGGAAAAGACTTACAGATCTCACAATCTACTGAGAAATGGTCGGTCCGAAGCAGACCACACACAGATCATGCTTACTGGCCTTAGCAAAAATGTTCCCACACCTTAGGCAGTTTTTAAAATCTGGGGGTCCAATCTTTTTCTTGGATTTTCCAGATATCTCTATTCAAAGAAGAAAAACCCCAATTGCAATAAAGATGTCACTCTTTATTATATATATATATATATATATTTTTTGTGTGTGGTCGGTTCAGGAACCGGTAAAGGTTACAATAATTAACCGAGGATTCAACAAATCCAAACCGGTCAGTGGTTTGTAGATACCGGGTTAGCAGTTCACAGAAACTGGTTCAACGATTTCAAAGCAAATTTAATTTAAAAGTAAATAACTTTAATAAACTAAATAGTGGAAAATATAACATAAAAATTTTTTGCAAAGGCTACAAAAGGCCCAGTTCCCCAACGGTTATACCGAACCGTGAGGAATCAAGAAATAAAATTAAAATTACTCTAAGAAACTAAACTAATGTATGAGGTAAAATTAAGCAAATAAAGGCAGCAGTAGGAATAAAAATATAAGAATACTTATATTCTGTGAGGAACCACAAGGAACGACTGATTTGGGAAGTCTCCTGGGTGTCTTGACTTGTCAGGCGGAGAAAGAAATCTGATACATTGATGGAACACTGCAGTAGATAAGGACAGCAGTTTGAATATGTGTCACAAGTCAATGATAGTTCTATCATTTGCATATAGTTCCATTTCTACAGGCAGCTGTACTTGGAAGGCTGACTGTAGAGAGCTAGGAATACAGAAGAATACCTGGGGTTGGAAGGGAAAATATGCCTCTTTGCAGATGACACAAAGATCTGCAACAGGGTTGATCCACAAAAGGGGGTGGAAAGGATGAGAAGGGACTTGGCAAGGTTGGAGGAATGGTCAAAAGTATGGCAGCTTAAATTCAATGCAAGTGCAAAGTAATGCATCTGGGAAACAAAAACCTACGGGAAGAGTACACAATGGGGGGGCACTAACAACAACAAAATTGGAAAGGGACCTGGGGGTAGTCATATTAGATGACTGAAAGGTAGGTAAGCAATATGAGAAGGCAGTAAGGATGGCTGGGGAATACTGGGATGTATAGGGAGAGGCATCACCAGTAGAAAACAGGAAGTTGTTGTCCCTCTGTACAGACAGTTGGTGAGACCCCATCTGGAATACTGCATGCAGTTCTGGAGACCTCTTCTCTGCAAGGACATAGACAGGATGGAGACAGTCCAGAAGAGGGCAACTAAAATGGTGGAGGGCTGTACCAGAAGCCATATGAAGAGAGACTAAAGGAGCTTAATATGTATACCCTCGAGGAAAAGCAGGAGAGAGGGGACATGATAGAAACATTTAAGTACCTCAAGGGAATCAATAAAATCCAAGAGGGTAGCATCTTTCAGAAAAAGAGATGTACAAGAACGAGGGGGTACAATCTGAAGATACGGGGGGGGGGAACGGCTCAGGGGCAATGTCAGGAAGTATTTTTTTCACAAAGGGTAGTGGATGCATGGAACAGCCTTCCTGAGGAGGTTGTGAGGTCAAAAATAGTGGGGGAATTCAAGAATGTATGGGACAGACATAAAGGAATTCTTGTTGGAGGGGTAGGAGGAAGTAGGCTGTTGCTTAACTAGGATCTGCAGCTTATCCAATAGACAGGGAAATGGGCAGACTAGGTGGGCCAAGCAGTCCTTATCTGCCATCAAAGTCTATGTTTCTATGTTAAATTTAAGAATTAATACAGGGCTTTGGTAAACACCCACAGTTGTGTTTACCTAATCAGGGCCCGTAGAATCGTATTTTAGGGTTAGTTTTTTTGATTACTTTGTGCGAAAAGGGTGTTTTTAGCAGCGGAAATCCTGCTTCACAAATCTCGGAAAACTTTTAGTGTGAAACAGGATCCTTTTTTGCAATTTGCAAAAATGGATTTTGTTTTACCACAAATTGTGAAAAAGGATTTGCACAACAGGATTTTGTTTCACAATTTATGAAAAAAGAAATTTTATATAGCAGTTTCTTTGTCACTTCATAGCAAAGAAACGGTCTGGGATTTTGGACTGAAATTTTCAGGGTAGAAAGGGCTTCCTCCACAGGTGTGTCTTTTGCTGGTTTGGTGAAAATATATTACTTTAGCTTGGAGTTCTGCAGATTTGAATTTTGGTCAATTTCCCATAAGATATCATTGTACTGGAAGGTTTACGGAGCAGTTTCTTTGTCACTAGGGTGTTAAGAAATGGTTTGAAATTTTGCTCTGAAATTTCCAGGGTAGAGGGGGCTTGGTCTACTGATGTGCCTTTTGGTGGTTTCGAGAAAATATAGGTATGCTGTGTCAAGTTACACTGCTTTCAAATTTTGCTGTTTTTTCTACAGGATAAGATTGCAATATGAGGTGTTGACACTGTATAAACATAGAAACATAGACATAGAAACATAGACTTTGATGGCAGATAAGGACCACTTGGCCCACCCAGTCTGCCCATTTCCCTACCTACTGGATAAGCTGAAGATTCTAGTTAACCAACAGCTTACTTCCTATACTATACTATGGGATGGGAGCACAGGGCCCCACAGGCAAATAAGAATACCACTACTGTATCTGAAAAATTATGCATGGATGAGAGTGCAGGATATCGTTATGGACTGGGCCCTGCACTCCCACACACAAATAACGATACGATTATGGAGTGATAGGAGTACAGGGCCCTCTCAGCCCTGCGCTCCCACAGAATAATAAGGATAGGATTACACTACTTAAAAATGATGGATGGATGGGAGCAAACAGCCTGAGGGGCAGGGCTTAAAGGGCTCTGCACTTCCACAGGCAAATAAGAATAAGATTATACATTCTCAAAAAGTAAGGAAATTTGTTGCAAAAAACTGTTAATGCACTAGTTAGGCTTAAAGCAACAAAAGTAGGGAAATATGGAGTTAGAGTTTCCAACCTAACATCCCGCCCTGAGCAGCAGTGGGCATGAGGGTGTGCCTGCCGTTGTCAGCCCTAACAATCATCTCATTCTCATATACTGTACCCATCTCAGCTTATTTACTCATGGAACAGGGTGAGCATTAAGGCTGACAACGGCAAGGCACACCCCACGTCTGCTGCTGCCTGCATGGTGGGGTGGGGTGTTAGGGTTGGGAACCCTAATGCCATATTTCCCTACTTCTGTCTCTTTAACCCTAACTACTGCATTAATGAAGTTTTCTTCAATGAATATACATAGTTTATTAACAAACATTGTTTGTAGTGCTAGTCTTGACCCCAGCTGACATACTTTATGATCCTGTGCTGGTGAGCCAAGTTCTGTGGTGGGCTCAGTGACCCAGCTGGTGAGAGGGTGGGGGGATGGCACTGTTATGTGCCCTCCAGCAAAGGAATGATAGGTGCAGGGTTGTCAGCATGGGGCCAGGTACCATACAGTGAAGACAACTGTCCTCTTGGCATTGGGCCCTGCAGACAGGGGTGTAGCCAGGGATTTCAGATCTGCACACCAAGTGGACGCACTGCTACCCCCCCACCCCATTAGGGTGTGCTGGTGTGCTACCCCCCCATGCATGGGTAAATGCAAATGTCATGCATTGCTCCCTAAGACAGCCACATACCAGCCCAGAGCCTGTAAAGTTGTATTGTCCTGGGATTCAATGACAGTGACCAGTCCTAGTTTCAACTCCTATGAATAAATTTCAGAAAGGTTCAGCATTTTCTTTGTTAGTTTTCATGCAAAAAGGAAACAGTTCAGAGTCTATTTGCTACCCCCCTTAAATAAAATTGTACACCATGGAGTACTTGGAGTATGCCTGGCTACACCCATGCCTGCAGAGAGGGCCCTTTGTGTTGACTGAAAGATGCACTTTTTGCCCTGTGCATCTGTATCTGCAGCCACATAAAAGCACAGGGATCACAGGGCCCTGAGCTTCCACAGTCCACCCGACAGCCCCATGAATTCTTCAAATCCACTGCAGCATGGAAGTGCAGGGTCCGCAAGGGCCCTACCCTTCAGCATCTATTAAAGCAGGTGCCTTGGGGACCTGCATGAATGAAGCTACAACTCCATTATCTCAAAAAGAAAGGAAATTATTTGCAAAAAACTTGGTTAATAATAATAACTTTATTTTTAAAGCGCCTTTCAAGAATATCAAGGCGCTTTACATCAAACACAGTATAAAATATCAATTTAAAACATATAAAAATGCATTAAAACAATATTTAGTTAGAACAAGCCATACAATCATCCAAACAATAACAGATATTGATAAACAATTTCTATTAATCGTCAAGATAAGTTAAATCCCATAGGTAGGTTTTTAGATCTTTCTTAAATATCTCCACAGAGGTGCACTCCCTTAACCGGTGTGGTAGAGAATTCCAAAGAGTGGGTGCAGCATAAGCAAAATGCGCTGCTACCTGAAGATTTTAAATTCACTCTTGGAATCTAACAACCCCCTGTCAGCCGAGCACCAGTTTGAGTAACTTCACAACATAAAAGTTGGGAAACGTGGTGTTAGGGTTCCCAACCCTAACTCCCCACCCCCAAGCAGCAAAAGAAAAACAAAATAAGGGTTTTAGGTCTCCGGAGTCTTGGCTAATCAATGGTGGGGTCTTCCTTGGGTTTGTCAACCCTAATGCCTACCCCATTTCCTGATCAAACGTTACATATGATCTCCTTCTTCACCTAGGGCCCTGCGTGGAGAAAGCTAGAACAAACTGATTTGGCAATATGTAACAAGACATACTTATCTATCTTTGAAGACTCTATCACTATGAGGCACTGGCTTGGAGCTGTACCTCGTGCTTTGGACTAGAGGCTACGTGCTGGGGAGCATTAAGGTTAACAACAACAACAAGGAAGACCCCCACCACAGATTCACCAAGACCCCAGAGACCCAAAACCCTAAACACAGGTCACTCACCTGTAACAGTAGTTCTTGGAGTGGTATATATTTGTTCATCCACACGTCTCAGCATTGTCCTTTCCCCTTCATGATCAGCTGGAAGTCTTTAAGCTGGCTCCTCCCACCCACCCACCTGGATGGTATACTCTTCTGCACTGCCCCATGATGCCAGATCTTGCCTGCCGGAAGCAGAGGTAGTGAGTTAAAGCTGGGGAGGTTGGGTCCATGTGGATAACATATACCACTCCTAGAACTCCTGCATGCAGGTGAGTAAGAAAAAATTACTCACCTTAGTAATGTTGTTTCTTCTAACGGAGTCTTGCTATATTATGACATATGCAGTGAGTCCCAACCTTCGAACTGCTCCGGAGGTGAAAGAGTTAACTTTCCATGCCAGGCATGGAACTTTGAGCTCGAGCTCGGTTGAAACTCTGTCTGTTGTTCTTCAAACTCAAACTGTCAGATCTTTATGAGCTAAACTCACTGAGGTCCTGTGTGGAAGCTGTAAATCTACACTAGCCAACTGGCTACTAAACATAACAACACATTTGTTGGTCCCAAAACAAAGACTCAAGTCAGGAGACCCAAAAAATGAAAAACACAACACCAAGTCACCCCAAAAAGGATGGGTGAAACAACAAGGTGGGCATCTACTAAGTGCTAACACTGCACTGCCCACCCACATCCCAAAACAAAGGTTCTGAAAGGGGCAGGCGGTGGGGGAGGTCATAATATAGCAAGACTCCATTAGAAGAAACAACATTACTAAGGTGAGTAATTTTTTCTTCAAACAACACGAAGTCTTGCTATATTATGACATATGCAGACTACACAGCAGTACCTCCATGGAGGACGGACAGAATCTACTTAGGAAATAAGCTCTGAAGCACAGCTGTGCCAAACCGAGCATCACTCCTAGCCTGGATGTCCAGGGAATAATGCTTGGTAAAAGTATGAACTGTTTTCCAGGTAGCTGCTTGACATATCTCTAAGGTAGGGATGTCCCTGGCAGCAGCCAGAGAAGCAGCTGTACCTCTGGTAGAGTGAGCCCTCAGGCCGGAGGGAGGAACCTTAGCCAGTTTTTCATAATAAAATTGGATACAAGAGACAATCCACCTGGCAATGGATCTTTTAGGGGCAAGTTTCCCTTTACTAACCTCACCATAAGTGAGGAACAGCTGGAGGGAGTCAAACCTGTGACCCTTGGTACGTTCTATGTAGTAACTAAGGGCCTTTTTGACATCTAAACTGTGCAGTCTCCTCTCGCCAGAGAAGGAATGGTCAGTGAAGTACACAGGGAGAGACATAGATTGATTAAGGTGGAAATCTGAAACCACCTTAGGCAAGAACTTCCAGTTAGTCCTGAGGACCACCTTATCCCTATGAAAGGAGATAAAATCAGGCTCCACTGACAGGGCTTGTAATTCACTTATGCGTCTGGCAGAAGTGATGGCTACCAAGAACACAGTTTTCCAAGTCAAGTACTTAAGCTCTGCTGAAGACAAGGGCTCAAAAGGGGTTGCATGAGCTGGGCAATGCAAATATTGAGATCCCAGGCAGGGCAGGGGCCCTGAATGGGGGTTGGTGAAGCAACCCCTTGAAAACTTGGAGAATACAGGATGAGCTGAAAGAGAAGAGGGCTTACCTGCTGATAAGAAAGCAGAGACGGCTGCCAGGTGCACTTTTCGGGTAGCTGGTCTCAGCCCCAAGTTATTTAAGTGAACCATATAATCCAGGACTGTGGGCAAGTCAGCAGATTCTGGGGAAATATGCTTTTCAGAGCACCATATGGAAAATCTCTTCCATTTGGAATTATAAGTAGCCCTGGTGGAAGGCTTCCTAGAAGCCTTAAAAATATCCATTACACCTTGGAAGAGATGTAGATCAGCAAACTCTAACTCTTCAAGAGCCAGGCCTTGAGATTGAGAGATTTGAGGTTCGGGTACCAAACTCTCCCCATAGCGCAAGTTAATAGCTTGTGATTCCTGGGAAGAGACAGGGGGAAGGTGGACTGCTAAGGACAGTAAGAGTGGGTACCAGGGCTGTCTGGCCCAATCTGGAGCAATCAGGATCATCTTGCAGGGCTGAGATCAGATTTTCACTAGCACTTTGAACAGGAGAGGGAAGGGGGGAAAGACATACAGAAACTTCCCCTCCCAACTGAGGAGGAAAGCATCCAGAGGGACTGAGCCCAACACTGGGGGCCTGCAGCAAAAAAGGGGAAGTTGGTGATTGTCTGGGGCTGCAAAAAGATCTATCTGCGGGGTGCCCCATCTGGCAAATACTACCTCCAAGACCAGAGGATCCAGTGACCATTCGTGATGGCCCTGGGAAATCCTGCTGAGAGCATCTGCCAGGACATTGTCCTTGCCTGGGAGGTGAACTGCCATAAGGGAGGTGTTCAGTGAGTAAGCCAGAGACCACAACTTCATTGCTTCGGTGCACAAGGCCACAGACCAAGTGCTCCCTTGCTTGTTGATGTACCACATTGTGGTATTGTTGTCTGTTCTGACCTGAATAACTTTGTTCTGAACAGATTTGGAAAAAGCTTGAAGTGCTCGAAAAACTGCTCTGCATTCCAACAGACTGATGTGGAGCAGAGATTCCTGAGGGGACCACAATCCCTGGGTAGTGAGGTCGCCCATGTGAGCTCCCCACCCCAAGAGGGATGCATCTGTAGTAAGGATTAAGGAGTGAGACTGAGGGGCCAAAGGGACCCCATGTCTCAGATTGCTCTGGTCCTGCCACCACTGTAGGGCTTGGATCAGGGTTCGAGTCACTGGGATCAATTTGGTTAGAGGGTCCCTCCTTTGAGACCAAAAGACTCTCAAATGGAACTGGATATCCCTCATCTGAAATCTTGCTCCCTGCACTACTGCTGTAGAAGCAGCCATGTGTCCCAGGAGCTGGAGAAAATGCCTTGCTGGTCGAGAGACCTGCAGGGTGAACGAGGAGGCCAGGGAGACCAGGATCCTTGCCCTGTCCAAAGGAAGTAAGGCTCTGGCTTCCTCTGTGTTCAGTTCTGCACCTATGAAGGTGAGGAGCTGGACAAGCTCTAGAACTGACTTTGGAAGATTCAGAAGGAAACCTAGAGAGGTAAGTAGTTGCTGAGTTATCTGAAGATGTAACTTGACTTGGTCTGGAGACTGGCCTACTATGAGCCAGTCATCCAGGTAAGGAAAGATGGCAATGTTTTGCCTTCTTAGATAGGCAACTGCTACTGCCAGGCATTTTGTGAATACCCTTGGAGCAGAGGCGAGGCCAAAGGGCATTGCTCTGAACTGGTAATGGCCTGAGGGCAGCTTGAACCTGAGGTACTTTCGATGGGAGCTTCTGATGAGAATATGGAAGTAGGCATCCTTGAGGTCCAGGGACGCTAGCCAGTCCCCTGGCCTTAGAGATGGTAGAATAATTCCCAGAGTCACCATTTTGAATTTTGGTTTTAAAAGGTGCTTGTTTAAGTATCTGAGATCCAGGATGGGCCGCCATTCTCCTGTCTTTTTTGGGGTAAGGAAGTACCTGGAGTACAATCCTTTGTCCTGGTGTAGGGGTGGAACCCTTTCCACGGCTCTGAGAGCCAGGAGGGTAGAGACTTCTGCCTCTAGGGCAAGTGCCTCTGATGGATTTGCAGGTGGGAAGGATCTGGTTCTCATCTTTGGAAATCTTTTGAAGCTGAGAACCAGTCCCTGGCTTACTACTTCCAGGACCCACTTGTCTGATGTTAGAGACTTCCAGTCCTGGACAAAGTAAACCAGCCTGCCTCCTACAGGTAGTTGAGAATTGGCCCTGGCCACCCCATCAGGGTGCCTGTTTGGCAGGGGCTTTAGGCTGGGGGTGGAAGCAGGCCTGCTTGTAGCCCGTCTGCCTCTCCCACTAAAGAATCTCCTCTGGGCATAAGCTGAAGAGGAGGCCTGGGCTTGGTAAAAAGGCCTATGAAAAGGCCTGCCCCTGGAAGGCTGCCTTTGAGGAGTGGCCTGCCTTTCCTTGGCCTGTGCACTCCTATAGGTGGTCCTATACTCATCCATTTTCTTCATGTAATCCTCTGTCTGCTCCTCAAACAGAGAATTACCCACAACAGGAAAATCCATGGCCTTAGTCTGGGTATCCTGTGACAGGCTAGTACATCTGAGCCAAGCCATTCTGCAAAGTGCCACAGATGTAGCCATGACTCTGGACGACACATCATTAGAGTCCACTGCAGCATGGAATTGCACCTTAGATGCCTCAATACCATCAGCAGCCACCTGCTCCAGCTCCTTGGCAAGCTGGCCAGGGACCTGTTTTGCTAGAGCCAAAACAGTATTCCATCTGGATTTCTGGTATCTAGCAACATAAGCCATATAATTTGCCTGTCTGAGTCCCAAGGATGCTGCCATGTACTGTTTCTTTGCCATGGCATCAATCCTCCTGGAGTCCTTGTCAGGGGGGTGTGAAGCCAAGGGAATATTTGCCTTGTCACAGGCTGCAGCCTGCACTACCCCAACATGGCTGCATTGTTGTGTAAGGAACTCTGTATCAGAGCCTGATAAGGTGTACCTCTTGTCCATTCTCTTATCCACAGGAGGTATAGTGTGAGGAGTTTTTAAAATTTTTACTGTCTGTTTCCCAAAAGATTTATGCAAAGGATATCCATCATTTCCACATAGTCAGGCTCCTCTTGATCATCCACAGCTTCCTCCATAGGAGCTGGAGGGTTTCAGCCAATTTTTAAAATGAGAAGGGACTCAGAAAGCCTAGGAGAGACACTCCTGAAGGTCTGTCGGGAGAAGTCCAGTTCAATGGGCACATCCAGACTTTCAAATCACATTCACTCTCCTCATACTCTCTTCACCCTCCTCTGGTTCATAAAATTCCTCTAAATCATACTCTTGAACCCGGTGGAACTGACCAAACCGATATGCCTGATGGTGCAGTTCCGTGGAACCCGGAAAGCGACTGGACAATTTTAATCGCCATTATTTCTTCAGTGGTTGGAGAGGAAGTTTTGGCTCCACGCCAGCTGATTTCCTAGTCCTTTTTGCTGCAACCAACTCCTCCGACTCGGCTTTCCTTTTGCCCGAGGAAGTCTCGCCCTGGTCAGAGGGCACTCCCTCCGGTTCGGTTGAAAACGAACCGGGCTGGCCATCCGGTTCAGTGGACTTTTTGGCCTCCCTTTCCCTGAGCCTACCAACTCTCTTTTCCAGGGTAGCTGCAGGAAAATTTTTGCAAATCTGGCAGTCTGCATTGAGGTGGTCAAACCCCAGATAATAAACACAGGTGGTGTGGGGTCAGCCTTAGCAAAGACTTCCCCACAGACACTGCAGTGTTGAAACCCAGTGAGCCCGGTTTTTCTTTTGGGTTTCTCAGACATAGTGCCAGTCCTAACCAAACTTGCCCATTTATGGCAATCCGCCAAGCAAGACCCTCTTATCGGTTCCCAAAAGTGTCACGGGTCATGGAAAAAAACGTAATAAAATCCATTTTTTTTAGAACCAATAAGAACCAGTAACCACACTCTAAAGGACAGATAAATATATTTTAAACAACCTGATCGGTTCAAACTGAACTGATAAACCGTTTACAAGTTCCACACAGAAGAATAAATGTAAAATCTATCTAGTACTCACAAATACCACAGACAGAGCTTGAACCAACCGGCTGCGGTTTAAATTCGGTTGAAAAACCAAGAAAATAATACTTTAACCGACAAAATGAACCGAGCAGAAGGAGAAATCTCTGGAGCGACTGTTCAGTAAGGCAGAGTAAAGAATCTGACAGTTTGAGTTTGAAGAACAACAGACAGAGTTTTCAACCGAGCTCGAGCTCAGAGTTCCATGCCTGGCATGGAAAGTTAACTCTTTCACCTCCGGAGCAGTTCGAAGGTTGGGACTCACTGCATATGTCATAATATAGCAAGACTTCATGTTGTTTGAAGGGAGGGAGGGTGGGACAAGAGAGTCCAAGGGACAGATAAAAGGAAGGATATACAAAATAAAGGAGGAATAAGCGACTGAGAGGACAGAATGATAGAGGAAAAGGAAACTAAGGGATTTGGAGGGGCCCCAATCTCTGAGAAAAGAGGAGACGGTAGCAAGGAGAGGGAAAAATATTGATTGGGGAGAGGACAGTGTCCACGGACCCGGCAGTCTGGACCCCCCCAAGTTAGATCACTGTCCCTATGATTCTGGATGCTACCTTGTTGGCGTCATAGGATGCCCTCACTTGGTGCCTTGCTAGCTCCAGGCCTTGAGCAGAGAGTGCGATGGCCTATCTGGTTACCTCCAGATCAGGCAGACAGGCTAGGAGCTGACCTAGCTTGGATCACAAGAACCTGTCATAGGATGCCTAGAGGGCCTGATGAGATGCGATGGACAACAAGATCCATGTTGAGTAGAAAACCCTCCTACCCCAGAAATCAAAATCCAAAGAGTCTGAATCTGGGGGCCGGTCACAGTGAGGGGCACGAAGCCCAGAAGGAGTGTCAAACTGCATCAACCCCAAAAGTGGGTGAGGTATGCGACCTGGAGACTCTGGGGGAGCGCAATACCTCTGGCGCAATTCCCTTGGGACTGGAACATTGGAAAAGGGATGCTGCCAGAAATGCAGTGACACTTCCCAAAAGGGGACAGGCCGGATGGGAACCACCAGGTTGGTCGCACTAAATTCACCTTAAAAGGCGCGTGTCAAATGCTCCATATTGCTTTCTGAGCCAGGGGTGATCCAGAGATCATCCATCATCCTCGCGAGGAAGCACTGATATGAAGAAAGATCAGCCGCAGGGGAAATGTGGACGGATGGTTCCTCCCCATCCTAGGAGGTGGATGAGGAAGTGGACAAGTCTGGAGATTCAGGGGGTGGCTGCTCGGGAGGAGGGTGGAACATCCACTCGTCCATGGCCCTGACGTATGTTGGAAAATGAGCGGCTGACCCCCTGAACTGCTCCCAGGTCAGAAGTCCCTTAGGACCGGCAACACCAGGGAGAGAGGGAGATGGAGACAGAGGAATATGGGCCAAATCACTCAAAGAAGAGGAACGTCCTCTGCCCTGGCAAGAGGGCCTAGCAGATGCTCCCAACTGGGAAGGAGACCCGGAAAGCCCAGCAGCCAACAGCTGATCAACCCTACTGGAACTGCTAAGACCGTGCCCCACGGAAGAATCCACCCATGAGGTGACCGGGACTGTGAGAGTCCAGAAGACAGTCCCTGGCATCCAAACAAGAGGTCCCTCTTGGGGAGAGAGCAGGGGAAAAGTGAGGATCCACACTACGGCTCCTCCCCAAACCCAGATGGGCCCCAGGGAGAGGCCGCCACACAGAACTCAGGCCCCTCAACCCTTCGGACTCTGAAAGAACCCTCTGCCTCATAACCACCAGCCTAGGCAACTGGCAACTCCAAGTGGGCTCTGAGGAGACCACCCAGGGTGCAGCACCCTACCCTTCCAAGGGTGCTCTTGGCTGTCCCAAACATGGACTGTCCAGGCACTCCAAAGTAGGGGGTGTCCAAGCTGAAAGGACAGACAATCCCCCCCAATTCCAGGCTGCGCAGCAGTGGCCGCCTGGACCATTGCTGGCTGGTCAGTGCCAATGACCCCAGAATCAAGAGGAGTTGTCCGTCCCCCAGAGAGAGGCTGAGTGGGGGCCGAAGAAGTAACCACTGAGGGGTCAGACACTCTTGAGAAGTCTGGGAGCCAGTCTGGATCCAACCTGGAATCCTCCTCCAAGGAGGTGGAAACCAAGGTCCAATGTCAGACCACCCTCCGACCCCTGCCTGTCCCAGGGCCACGAGAGGCACTGATCCCAGGCCTGGCACCTCAGCCAGTGCTATCCCTTTCCCCGGCACTGAGAACAGCACCAGAGTTGGAGACAGCACCAACCACGGCGCCAAAGCCAGAGAAGGCGCCAACAATGGCGCACGACTCCCCCTCCATGCTGCGAAAAGCACCAAAGCCAGAGACGGCACCAATTGCAGTGCCATTTCCCTTCCCAGTGCCGTGAACAGCACCTGAGTTGGAGACAGCGTCGTCCCCAGTCTCGGTGTTGAGAACAGTGCCAAGATCAGAAACAGCTCCAGAAACCGCAGGTGTACCTCCTATGGCACCACTCCTATCACTAGCACTGTGAGCGGTGCCAACAGCAGAAATGGCACTGAGAGACGGTCTGGTGCCGACCACGGTGCTGCAAGTGGCTCCAAACCCTGAAACGGCGTCAGCAGATGGCTTCGAAGATGGTGCCGGCCCAGACCCACAGGTCCCGGGGGGGGCAACACCGGGGGAGCCCCCGCCTCTGAGGAGGTGATTCTCAGGCCAGTGCCTCCTGGCCACCCTGAAAGGGCCGGACTGGGCCTCCTACACCGTGGAAGGAGCCCCCGACATGGCAAGGCTAAGAGAGGCAGAGGCCCCTCCTCCATGGCCTGTATAGAATCAGGAGAGGACCCGGAGGAAGGATCAAGTGTCCGTGCCTTGGGCTTTCAACTGCATCCCCATCCCCCAAAAGTTGGTGGCGCGCGCCCTACTTCAAATGCGCGCAACTCGATGACACAGTAGTCTATGGAGAAGCAGGCATTGCAGTTATCCATGTTGTGAGACAGGACAAGGCAGTGGAAACACTGATCATGAAGGTCTGTGACGGAGTAATGGCGTCCGCAGGGGCACCGGCACATAGGAGGCTGCCCCATCTTGGATGACTTTTTGCCACCTGAACCAGACATGATCTAGTGGAAAAATCAACAAAAAGGAGTACTCGACATCACTGAATAAAAACACAATAAAAGGAACAGTCTTACCAGTCAGCGGCGTCGAGCAGAGGCCTGGTGAACAGAACCGATGGACTTTCGACCGCAAGTAGGCTGAATGAACCAGGCCACAAGCTGTGGTGCAGTTTCTCTCAAGCTCCTCACGAGGTCCAACCTCTACGGCGGGAGACAAAGGACTGACAAGGGGGCGGCACTGACAGTTGACAACCAACCTGTGAGCGCCACGTTGTACCTTGGCCTCGAGGGTGGTGCTGTCACTGAGTCGGTTCCACTGATGCAAAAAAAAAAAAAAAGCTCCTGCGGGATCCTGACTTCCGGCCAGGTACCCAACTGTGATGAATGGTGAAGACTAACACATAAGATCACATCCTGCAGATCCAGGGAGCAAAACCACGTTTTGCTCGAGAGATGGTATGATCTGAGACAAGAGTTACCATCCTGAAGGTGTGAGACCTGAGAAACTTGTTCAGGTCATGCAGATCTAGAATGGGACACCAGCCCCCCCAAGTCCATTTTTCAGATGAAGATGACCGAGACCTCGATCACTGGAGGGGGGGTGACGGGGGTGCTCGGTGGGAGCCAGGGAAATCTGCAGCTCCTCCAGATCATGGTTAGGGACCCTAAGAAGGTTCCCAGCTGGCTAGGTCTCCTTCTCAAAGGGTCCACGCAGGACCAGAGTCAAGAAAAGGGAGTTGTCAGCCTCATTGAGCGACAATGAGTAGACGGGGTTGATGACGATTTTGATCAGGTTGTTGTCACGCATCTTTGTCAGCTGGCCTGACAGGGCCACTGAAGCAAGCGGCCAAGGCCGCAGTTTTAATGGAAGTCAAAACTGGAGATTCCAAGGAATGAGAATTTTCTCAATTCCAAGAACGACGCTAGGGAATCTTCTCCTCTCTTAACTCCTTTGATTCTTTTCCCCTTTTACGAGAACAAGAGCTGTGTGATGCTGAGGGACCCAACCAAGTCTCTCAACTCCTTTGATTCTTTTTCCCTTTTAAGAGAACGAGAGCTGTGTGATGCCGACAGGCCCTTCTCCTTGGTCAGGAGAGACTGGCACAACTACTTGAAGGAGCCTGTAAGATGGAGCCCAGTTTCAGCGAGACGAAGACCAAAGCCAAAGAGGATTGATCAGTGGGCCTGCGCCGCCTCCTCCTCAAAGGCCTTCATCTGTTTAAGTTGCTCTACGGACCCTGCAGTCGCAGAGACCACCCAACGGGCCCCCTTAGATCTGACCAGCGGGTTCAGTTTTCCAGATGGCCATGCTGCAAATGGGCAAGACAACTGTTGGGCACATTCAGCTGAAAGAAGCGACAGAAATCACAGGCATGGGTGTCATGTTTGGAACTCAGGCAATAAACACACGTGGCGTGTGGGTCGGTGCGCAACATATTCTGCCCACAGAGGCACTGGTGGAACCTAGGCGAGGACTTGTCCTCCATCATGGTCATGATCAAAGATTGTTGGAGAAACTCTTATGAGTTTAAGTTTAGGTAATAAATCCGAAGATTTGAGCATCAGGGCCTAGTCAATGCAGGAGCGGTAATGAGGGAACCTGCTTCTTCCAGCGGAAAGGAAGATCTGGTGTCATGGGGTGGAGCCGAGGTATATACCACCCAGGTGGGTAGGAGGAGCCAGTTTAAAGACTTCCAGCTGATCTTAAAGGGGAAAGGACAATGCCAAGACATGTGGATAGAACATATCCACGTCCCTAGAATATATTTTTTCGCCTTTTTGCTGCTTGGGAATTGGAGAGTTAGGACTGGAAACCCTAATGCATTTTCCTACTTTTGTGGTATTAAGTTACCGTAACTTTCTGGCCCAGTGGTGCTGAGGGTTGAGGCACTGGATGCCACACCTCGTGCCACAGGTTTGGGAATGAGCCAGGGTCGTCGAAGGCCGGTGGGGGGGGAGAGGATGTGATTATGCTGCCAGCTGGCAGCACGCCGCCTCTGGAGCTCTTCAGCTCTCTCGGAGCTTGCCCGCCCCTGGTGGAGGCCGGAGGGATGGTGCCACTCTGAGAAGCACCGACACCAGGTCAATGGGGAGGGCAGAAGAGGTCTGGCACTGGAGCTGCGGTGCACATATGTGCCTCCACATGCATGTGCCACCGCTTCCAGGGGTCTCGGTTAATGGGGTGTACACAGGGAGGAAATGGAGGATAACGCGTGGGTCCACCGAGGATGAAGCCTCCGGGCTTGGCTCAGGGGATTCACCAGAGTATGCATCATTGCCATAAGACCCCAAAAGACTCCAGGTTCAGGCAGGATGACAGATGTTAGGATAGACCCACCGCAGGAGGATAAAAAGAGCTGACAAAAAAAAGTTACCATAACTGGTGCATTAACAACAATTTTTACAAAGAATATATATGACCTGACTGATGGATCAGATATGATATAAATGAGGCTGTGAGAATGCCGCAAGCAGTTTGATAACCTGTTTTTTTAAAGACAGGGCTAAGGCTGGGCTTGGATAAGTTTGGTGCTTGGTTGCTGGGCAGTACAGCAGGAAGAGAAAGGACAAGACTTCCTCTCTGCAGTGGCTAAATTACCCAGTTAGTGGAGGCGAGCGCAGGGAGAGGCGACACAGGCAAAGGCAAACAACGTCTGCCTGAGTCCACCGAGTTGGTGGCCAGGAATTTTACAACTCAGTTGTACAGGTACAATTGAAGTCGTGCTAAGACCTGGCATACAGCAGAGTTTAGGTTGTCTTATTATTTGGATTTTGCTATTAAACAAATAATGGCTTTAGTGGATACTATAATGACTCTGGATAGTGATGTGGGGGTTAGATGTTCTAAATGTGGTATATACAAAGTGTATACAACTAAAACAGATCTGGGTGCATTTACCTGTGACAAATGCAAAACAAACAAGTTATTGAAGGAAATTCATTTATTTAATGTTAAGCTGAGTAAACTGGAGGAAAGTCAGAAAACTACGGCCTTTAAAATTCATTCTTTGAACAGTAGACCTTATACAAATTCCACTCCAGCGGGGGAACTGGCTCACTCCAAAATTAATGGAGCTGCTTCTTCCCACTGTATGGTTGTTCCAGCATTAGATCCAGACAAGATTATAAATATAAACAGTATCAATGCAGTGGTAGAAAATCAAAATAGGAAAAGAAGTAGGGAAGATGAAAGTGAGGATCAGAACTGGATAATGGTTAAATGTATGAGATAGTTTAAAAAAGGTCACAAAGCCCAATTGTTTCAGTTGCCTTTGAGTAACACATTTGCCCCTTTTTCAGAGACAGCTGAAATGGGGTCTGATTCAGCTGCAAATGGTGATGGCAATGCTTTCAGTCATACTGCGTCTGCTGCAAATGATTCTGAAATTGTTAGCAGCATTGAAGGGATATAACAAAGATCAGACTGTACAACAAATACCGCTAATCATGGTCAGGAAACATCACCTAGTGTGATTTATGACATTGTTAATTTATTGTCTGCTTCAATAATGATCCCTCGTTAATGTCTGGGGAGAATTTCAAAGCACTGTTACAGCAGACTGCAGTAGTTGCTTACTCAGTTTTAACTTACAGTGAGCACTTAAATAGTAATACTCAACAACCGAGATTGGGAGCTAATGCAATTCAACCAGATGTACAGTAAGGATTAATATACAAGAAGGTATGGATTACAACAATGATGGTTCAAAGGTGTCCCCAAGCTCAGATATATGTACTTGGTGACTCGACTGTTAAGTACACTGATAGATACATTGCAGGAGAATTTATCACAACTAGTTACTTCACCGGGACAGCAATCAAAGATATTGAGCTTACGTTGCCCAATACTGTAAGAAAGAGGGATCAAAGGTCATTAGTTATAGTACATGCAGGTACTAACGATATTACAAAAAAGGAGGTAGGGTAAATACAGAATGACAATCTTATTTCTGAGATCTTGCTGGTTCCCAGAGCTTCACTTCATAAGCATCTCAAGATCAAAAGTATTAATAACTGGTTGAGAAAATGGAGTTTGCATGAGGGTATTAAGTGTATTACATATTGAGAAGAGTTTGATGGAATATATAGATACTTCTGCCAAGATGGTCTACATTTTCACAGACATGGTAGTAAAAAAGCCTTGGCTCCAGTTGAGAAACCATATAAATGCTTTTTGAAACTGAGCTCTGAGGAGAGAGGTAGTACACCAGTTGGCAGCAAATTGCAAATGGCCAGTTGACCTTCTAATAAGGGAAACAGGACATTTAAAAATGTGCTAACCCTTAATGCAAGGAGTCTTAATCAGGGACACTGGTTTACCGGGATTGAGAAAGGGCATATTCCATTTTGCACATTGCAAAAAATGGTATTGTCACCGGTGTCTGCTAAGCCAAAATCCACTTCTACCAGTGTTTGGTTTTGTGTACTTTATTTAACAATTTTTAACTCTGTTAACATGTATTTTAGAAATTTTGATTTCCACTATTACACATCCTTCCATCCTTGTACCAATTTAAAGTTATTTTAGGTACAAGATGTGATGGCAACAACAACACCAGCCCCCATCCCTCAGGTGTAATGGAGAGCACTCACGGCCCCATCCCTCAGGTACGATGGGAGCACCAACAGCACTATGGCCCCCATCCCTCTGGTGTGATGGCAGCACCAACAGCACTATGACCCCCATCCCTCTGGTGTGATGGCAGCAGCAAAAGCACTACAACCTCCCTCCTCCCTCCCTCAGGTGTGACAGAAGCAGCAGCAGCACTGTGGCCCCTATCCCTTAGGTGTGATAGCAGTATCAGCACTATGGCCCCCATCCCTCAGGTGGGACAACAGCAGTACGAAATTCCCCATCCACCAGTGGTGATGGCAGAAGCACTACAGCCCCACCCTTGGTGTGATGGCAACAGCAACAATGCAGTCCACATCCTCTGGGGTAATGGCAGTAGTGACTGCACTATGATCCCCTTTCTTCAGCACCACACCCCACATGCACAAGTTACAAATGACTTGGTCTCTTTGCTTGTTAGAACTCAGATGTGAATTAATCTGAACTATCATTGCTAAGATGGAATACCTTTGTTTTTCCCCATCTATAATTTAACTGCCTGAATTGGATTTCTGCCTGTGACACTGCTGACCAGGTTAGGGAGCAGACTTGGTTGTTGGAGGGCCAGCTGGTGGGTGAAGGCTTGAGTGTCCAATGATCACTCACCTTCTCCTGGGAGGGAGGGAGGGTGGGTTCATGGCTTAGCATTTTCTGGCCCCTGGTGGAGGCCAGAGGCACGACAACATGTCAGCCCTCACTGCAGGAGGGAGCATGATGGACATTGGCTTGTGCCTTGACATCATGTGGCCTGTCACACTCCCAAGAAAATGGGAAAACACCCACTGACCCAACTGAAGGACCGCTGTTGGCCCCTCCATAAGCCAGAATCCCCAGACATGTGTCCATTCTGACCCCTGCCATGCCCAGGATACACTGGAAGCTCTTTAGGGCAATTCTCCTCCCCTGGTAGCCTCCCACAGGGGTAGGGGCCCACTCAATGAAGGGTTACTTTGGGTTACCTGGCAGCACAGCAGTAAGGGGCAGTGGATGGTGGTCACACCCAGCAGTGATGGTGGGGCCTTGGCAGGCTTGAAGGAGTGAATGGCCAGTGAGTAAAAACTGCTTCAATCTGCTTCTTTAAATAGTGTCTTCGCCTAAAAATCCACAAGTGATTAGTGGAGGACTTTCAAATGATTTATGCAGCTACCAGACACGTGGATGCTTTTTCCCCTTGGTGTCTATGAAAAGGATGTCTCCAGTTTTCATGTCTTTGTTCAGATGTGAATTGAGCACTACTCTGCCCACCAGCATCATATAGCCCCTGGGGTTTTACTTTCTGTCGTCATTGACTGTGCTTTCAAAATCCACTGGCCAAACATAAGTACACTTAAATACTTAACATTTGCTTTTTGTTGAAGCAGTCTATCAGAAAACCGTTTGTTGTCACAGAGACTGAAACAGTAGGTGGGAGAAAAGCTGCAAATGATCCAATTCACCTAAATGGGGTGCTAACTGTGAAGTATTTTCATAAGTAGTATGGCAGTTTCTTCTTTGTGAACATACTTTCTTTCAGACTAGTTTTCATTCAAACAACTGAGGATTTTGGATGGTCATGCTGGTTATAAACTTGAATAAGCTAGTTGGTAACAGTGATCCTGCATTTATCAATCTACAACCTAGATGCTTATATGCAAAGAATACAACAGAACCTGACTAGAATCTAAAAACAAGCCTATAAAACACATAAAATGTATCTGAACATGTATCTTTGCCTATACAAAATCATTTCAGCTCAAGTAAAATGCAGGTAAATTACATGGTATTCTGACTACTATTCTATGATGTAGTAAACATATTGGTATTTTGATTGTATATTCTTTGTAAAGCAGGTAAGGCCCACTAGGCAGGACTGTCTGTTTTGAGGGGTGACCTAGAAGCACTGGGGAGATTAAGTGACTTGCTTGGAGTCACACAGTATGCAAGTGGAGGTTGTAGGAGTCAAACCCAAGTCTGCTGGATGTACCCAGTTCATTCACTGCTTGTTACTCTAACCACTAGGCATGGGTGGTTAAACTGAATGGCTGATGACAGCAAAGCAGTGTGGGTGATTTCCTTACTGACTCTATATGCAGCAAAGCAGAAAGAATGCAAAGCACAGCAGCATTCATTTTAAGATGCTGAAATCTGGGTCGGCCTGATGGCGCTATGGTAGCACTACTGCTTGCAATGCCAGCGACCCAGGGTCAGAAGCGAACTTGGGTTGCTGGAGGTCTGGCCAGGAGAGTAGGATCGAGCACCTGGGGGACTGTTCTCCTTGTCCGGGGAGGGTGGGCTGCAGGTCCTGCTGCTTTACCACCACCTGTGTGACCACGGGTGGTGATGCAGTGGTGCTGCACAGTGATCACGAGGGAAGGACCCTAGCCAGGATCTGGAGCAAAGGTATGTCTCTATGTGACCTTACTCCTTGGATCTCCTTTAGTGCCAGTGCCCTCAGGGACAGAGATCAGGAACAATCACCCCTCATTGGCCACTGGCAGAAGGGACCCAGGTGCCCCAGACTTGATAACAAGGCTCCATGAGGGACCCACTGAGCTGCCCGACATACACTAAGGGAGTGTGGATGGGACCTGGGGTCCCCTCCCTTTGCACCTGGTGGGGGTACAACCGAGACAGGATAGGGGCAGGACCACAGGAGCATTACCTGGGGGTGAAGCTAAAGGATACCCAGCCTGAAAAGTGGAGACTGATGCTGTGAGAAGGGGACATAGAAAGAGAAAATTAAAAAAAAAAATTTTAAATCCTGAAATCTTAGAGATTCTGTGCAGTGACATGCAATTTCCGTGAGGCACCGGTACAAGAATTTAAAATCCGCAAACCAAGCAAGATTCCGTGATTGTTACCGGTGTTACCGGTAAAAATGGAAAACCAGGGTCCCTGGTCTTAATTTATTAAAAATAGCAGAACTTCAGGGAATCTTGTATAGTGGCAATATAGATATTTGCTCTGTATGTGAAACATGGTGGGATGAGAAAATGAATTGGGTTATAAATATCCCTGGTTATCAACCATTTCATAAAGACAGAGGAGAGGTGGGGGGTCTTTTTTTGTTTATCAGAAATGGAATTGAATTCACTATAATGAATCCTGCTGCTGCAAATTGTCAGTCATATGATTATTTATGGGTTAGTATTAATGGAAAGAATAACAGAAAATTGAACATTGCTACATATTATAGACATCCAAACATTTCTGCCAGTGCAGATATAAACTTGAGGCTGGAAATATTTATGACCTCAAGAAGTGATATGATAATTATGGAAAATTTCAACTTTCCCAATATTAATTGGCTTACTATGGAAAGTAAATCATATGGAGACAAGTCCTTTGTAGTTCTAGTATTAGACTCTGAATTGGAGCAGTTGGTCAGTGAACCTACTAGGGGTCAAAATATGCTAGATTTGCTTCTAACTAATATTACTAATGAAATTATAGTAAGAGAACCCCTAAGCAATTCAGATCATTGTTTGGTGGAATTTACTTTAGCTTTCACTAACAGGAAGAATCAAGGTAAAAAATGTATTAGGCACTATATTAGGGCTAATTTTCAGTTAATTAAAAACAGAATTGTCTAAGTGGGACTGGAAAAGGGAATTTTATTGTAAAACAGATGAAATGTGAGTTTCATTAAAAACTAAGCTGTTAGACCTGGTGCAAAAACATATCCCAACTGGGAGTATATATGATAAAAAAGGCAAAATCCCACCTTGGTGTACTAAGGAAGTGTTGAAACAGATAAAAAGAAAACAACATACAAGAGAATGAAAATGAACCCAGATGATTATAATGTTTCTTCATATAAGTCAGAACTAAGAAAAAGAAAAACACGAAAACATCTGAAAGGCAAAAACTAGAGTTTAGATTGATCTACATTAAGGATAACAACAAAACATTTTATTTGTATATAAATACTTTTAAAATCTATTGATAATTCATTGGAACCAGTATGTTCTCAAGATGAGGAACTGATTGACTCTAGGAAAATGTCTAACGCATTTAACAATTATTTCTGCAAAGTATTTCATAAAGAACCCCAGATTGGCCTAAGGAATTTAGATCAAAATAGTGATCAATCCAATGATTTTTTTTCCCTAGTATCTGATGTACTGAAACTCCTGAAGGAAATCAAGCCAAACAAATCATCTGGTCCTGATTTACTCCATCCTAAAATGATATGCAAACTTAAAAGACCTTATAGCTGAGCTATTGAATTGTACCTATAATATCTCCTTTGCTAATGCAGAAATTCCAATAGATTGGAAAAGGCAACAGTGATGCCACTTTTCAAAGCGTGATAAAAAAATCGATGGCTAATTATAGACCCATCAGTTTAACTGCTATACTATGTAAAATCATGGACAAATTGATCAAAGCTATATGTCGATGTAGCACAGCATGGCTTTAAAATGAACAGGGCTTGTGTAACTAATATGTTATGCTTTTATGAATAAATGTATTAATGAGGGTAGCCATGTTGGTGATATTTTTTGGATTTCCAAAATGTCTTCAACAAGGTTTCTCATGCAGTTCTAGTTCACAAGCTAGAGAGGATGGGGCTAAACATTAGAATCATTACCTGGATTAATAATTGGTTGAGTGGGAGAGCACAAGTAGTACAGATCAGGGGCGTCATTTCTGATGAGTGAGCAGTTACCAGTGGAGTTTCCCAGGGGTCGGTTTTGGGCCCTGTTCTTTTTTTATCAGTGATATTGACAAGGGTGTTGAAAGTTACATTGTAAAATGTGCTGATGATATTAAAATAAGAGGCCTGATGGAAACTTTGGGAGACAATTTCTAGCTTGTACAAGATTTAATATACAGCAGTGGGCAGTTGAAAATAAAATGTCTTTTGGAACAGAAAAATGTTCTATAATCCACAAGGGCAGGAATAAGTCAAATTATGCATATTTCATGAATAATATAAAATTCAAGGTGGTGGTTTCTTTTTTTTGTAACATAATAAACTTTGATGTATACAATAGCATAACACGAGTCCAGACAATATGGATGGCAGCTATATAAAGCAGAAAGGAGGACTCTAAATGAACATAAATAGACAAACACACATAATCAATTTGTCTACTCCCCCACTAGTGCATTTCTGCTTATGCACCTAATTCGTATTAATAGAAAATAAATTATCATAATACACCCATTGCTTATTTAAGTAAATACTCATAAAATTGTGACCAGCAGTAATGTACACGAGGTGATGTGCAACCATAACTTGTTAAAATTCGCTCCATAAAGATGGCTGTTAAACATTCTTGGACCCATTCGGAAAGGGAAGGGATCCAGTTACCCAACTAGTGTCTTGCTAAAATTAATTTAGCCACTGCCGCAGAGAGTGCCATATAATATTTATGATTAAGGCATTTTATCTTGGAATAATCCCCTAGAAGACAAATTTCTGGCTTAAAATAAATCTCATGACCAAATAAGATGGCTAGTTTTTTGGAAATTTGAATCCACAATTGCTTTGCAACAGGGCACTCCCACAGTTTGTGGTATAAAGTGGACATTTTTGGCGGATGTGATACACAGGCTGGGGTGGGTAGCCTTTTCATTCAATATAATATACTAGGAGTGAAATACAAACTAAGCAGAACTTTAAACTGTATAAGTCTCAGGCGGTCTTGTTTCAAATAGGTATAAATAGAGGTCCAGACCGACTGTCACTGACTCGCAGACCAGTCTAAATTCAGTAAGTTCTGCCAGTAGGATGCTGAATTTGAGATATTAGTCAAGTTATGGCTCCACAATAATTTGTAAAGATTAGATATCACTTTCCTCTTCCCCATATGTTGGATAATCTTTGAAAAACTGGAGTGGTAATCACAAACTAAGGAAGGGCTTTTCAGTAGTTTCCTAATACAATTAAATAACTGCAAGACCTTAAAATGAGAACTAGATAAAAGCTTGTATTGTTTGCATATGTCTTTTAGAGGTTTCAACTCAGACCCCACACAAAAATCCTGTACCTTGAGATGTGATAGTGAAGGTAAGAAGGCAGGCTGAATTGGCTTCCCTGCAATACAAACATTAAGATTTTGAACAATAGGCTGTTCCATCATAGCCATAGGATCTATTTTTAAGAGATAGCACATTTGTTGGTGGACTTTACTACTCCAGCCAATAGGAGTATCTCGTAGTTCTATTGGTAATCTGGCGTATGAAAGAAACAGTAGCGAGTTCAGGGAGATCTTATGCTTCTGGGCTAGACTTTGCTCTATAACCATACAACTGGGAAGCATTTCTTCAGAGAAGCCAGGCATCCCCCAGATAAAGTATGAGGTGCCATGTAAGGCCAAATAATATTTAAAAAAGTCAGGAACCTGTAAGCCACCATGCCCATAAGGTCAGGATAATTTGGGGTATGCTCTCCGGGGGGGTTGTCAGCCCAAATAAAAGAGGAGCAAAGTGCTGTAATAGATTTAAATCAAGCTTTTGGCAGGTATATGTTGAGCATACCTAAGGGGTACATAATGTTAGGGAGAACACACGTTTTAATAATATTGGCTCTTCCCCCCAGAGTCAAGGGGAGGTGCTTCCACCTATTAAGATCTCCTTTTAATTGTTGAATTACTGGGTCAAGATTAAGTTGTTTGAGTTTACCAAGGTTCCTAGAAATTGTAATACTTAGGTACTTAAGGGGGAACGCATCCCACTGAAGTCCTAAGGAAGGGGTAAGTGCCTTAAGTAGGGAATGGGATAAGGGATAAACCATAGTTTTAGAAAGGTTTAGCTTATATCCAGAAAAGGAGCTGAAATCAGAGATGACTGCTAGAGCTGCTGGAAGCAAGGTTTCCCAATTTTTCAGATGCAGTAAAATATCATCTGCAAATGCTGATAGTTTAAAGGATGTCCCATTGATAGTAATCCCTTTAATTAACATAGATAGGTTGATGGCTCTTATTAAGTGTTCTAAGTAGAGGTTAAAAAGATATGGTGACAATGGGCATCCTTGCTGGGTGCCACGGGAAATTGGAAAGGGTTTGGATAATTCGTTGTTACAAAGAATGTGGGCTGATGGAATCTGATACAAAACCATAATTCTATTAATAAACTCAGTTGGTAGGGAGTAGGCTTCCAAAACTTTAAAAAGATACGGCCATGAGACCCGATCAAAGGACTTCTCTGCATCCAGGGAGACCAGCACTGATGATTTGCCCATCTCCCCAGACGCAGAGATAAGGTGGAAAAGTTCCCTAAAATGGGCGCTGGGGCTTCTTCCGGTTACAGACCCTGCCTGGTCTGGCCCCAATAGGGATTCCCAAACCTGAGATAGCCTGGCCGCTAAAATCTTTGCATATATCTTAATGTCATTGTTAATTAAAGAAGTAGGGCGATCATTTTCAGGCTTTGTAGTATCCTTGCCCAGTTTAGGCAGTAGTACAATTCTGGATTCACAGAGTGGTTTATCTATAGGCAGGTAAAGTAGCCAATAATTGTATAAATCAGCAAGTAGGGGGTTATAATTTGCTTACATGTTTTATAAAACTGGGCCGTGAAGCCATCGGGGCCAGGTGATTTCTTCAATGGAAGGGTATCTATAGCAGAGGCTACCTCAGAATGGCTAATTGGTCCTTCTATGACTAGCTTCTGCGTCTCAGTATGGTATCATGTTTAGGTGCTAAATTGACTTGAGAGGGGGAGGAGCAGTATATAATGAGCTATAAAATCTAGAAAAAATTTCCCCCGTGGTCTGAGAGTCAGTAGTTAGGAGGCTTGTATCCAGGTCTTGTAAGGAGGATACCCATCTAGAACTGGTTTGTTGCTTAAGCCTCATAGCGATAACTTGCCAGCTTTTTCTCCCTGGCCTATATATGTAGCTTTGATCTTATCTGCCATTTTATCAACATTAGACATTAAGTAGTTGGAATATCGTGCCCTAAGTTGCCCCAATTCTAGTCTAAAATCTTCTGTGGATGTAGCCGACAGGGAGTGCTCCATGGAGCAAATGCAGGAAAGCAGTTCCGTAATATAGATTCCATTCTTTTTTCGCCTGATTGTAGCTTAGTCTAATTAATTCCCATCTTCAAGCTGCCTTCAGACTACCCCAAATCACATCATAGGATATAGGAGCTGCAAAATTTTGTTGGATTATCATTTCCATATATCGTTGCAGTTGAGAGATCAGCACCGGCTCCTTCAAAATTTGGTTGTTTAATGACCCGGTACGAGGACACAGTAAGAGAGACGGTATCTCCAGCTGCAAAGTAATTGGAGAACAATCTGAGAGAACTCTCGCAGAAATGGAACTTTGTCGTAACCAGGGCACCAGCTCTTTCAAGATTAGAGAAAAAAACAATACAGGAAAAAACCTGATGGGGGGACAGGAAAAAAGGAATAGCCTTTGGTAGAGGGATATAAAAGTGTCCACGGATCAAGGAGTCCCAGTTGGTCCATAAATTTCTTAAGAGCCCTTTGTCCTGGGGATAGCCCAGCTCTAGTACGATAGGTACGGTCCAATTCATTAATTTGGACTAAATTCCAATCACCTCCCAATATAATTGAGCTTCTGAAGAAGGACTGGTTGGTCCGAAAGCTAGAGCACTTTGTTCTTGTTGTTACATCTATGTTGGTCCACTAAAAGGTATCAAATCATTTGCTTCTGGATCTATTCTTGCAAGGACCAATACGGCAACTACTAAATCTAGATTAAAATAAAGGTAGTGGTTTTTGCTATTAAGATAGCCACCCCTCACTGGCTAATGCTGTTTCCTGCCCCAAAGGACTTCCCCACCCAGGATTTGACCAAATAACCTGTTTGGGATGCAAGCAAATGTGTCTCTTGTAAGACAACCTACGCGGGATAGATGGTTCAGATGCCTGAGTAGCATATACTTTTTCTTATTGTCCCTACAGCCCTTAATATTCCAGGATGCACACATTAAGAGATTAGCCATGTGGCTCAGATAAATAGTTTGATTGATAGTGTGTAGTCACAACTAAAAGCGCACTGGTACCCCCCCCCCAAGTCACCCTTGACAAAGACTAGTTCAAGTTCAAGTTCAAGTTCAAGTTTATTGCAGGAAAACTCCATTGAGCAAGCTCATTCACAAGGAGGTCCTGTGACATAAACACTTAAAGTACGAACACAGATAGGTAATAACAGTATATACATGAAATGCACGTTACATGATACAGGCTGGATATACATACAAGGGTACCACATAGGGTGACTGCAGGTGGTAAACATTGATATGAGACAGGGAAGCGACTTACAGGTTGCATACTGATAAATGAAACATGATGACTGGTGTGTGCAATACATATACAGTATTTTGGCAGCTAGAACAAACAACAGTCTACAACTGATATGGGGGGGGGAGTGATTTGATAGAGTAGCAGTGGAGCGTAAGCAAAGATAAAGCCAGGAGTAGAAAGGGAAGGGAAAGCAGTTAATGTGACAAATCAATTATACCTTACCAGTGGATAAATATTTATTTATTTTTATTTAGTTTTTGTTTACCGGGTAAGTACACTAGACAAGTTTTATGCCTATTTTCAGGAACGACCCGGGAGAGTACAAAAGGGTACAACAGGTACATTGATACAGTAATTGGTTCAGACGAATACATTCAGGTACAAAAACAGGAGAAAAGACAATTTTTACAGTTTTTACATTTACGTGGAAGGTACACCCAGATACAGTGCTGGGGCAAGGTATAAGTTAGAGATAAATTCAATGACCAACAGGGCTGGTGAGGATTATGAGCATAGTAACATCATTAGCGTCGGTCAAGCAAGGAGGGATTTGGGACGAGGACATAGCGCAAGAGTGGTGGCATCGGAGCAGGAAGAAGCAGGCACCAGTGGATACCTGGGAGGCTAAGGAGGCTTAGGACATCACAGCGAGAAGCCACCTTAAGATGATCCCACAGGGAGGTCCGAAACTCTTGTGAGAGGAGGCAGTACGGACTCTTTCAGGAAAGGAGTTCCAGAGCCTGGGGCCATGGATAGCAAAACTCCGGTCCCCATGTTGATGCTGGAAGTAGGTACACTTGTAGGCCGGGGCCTTGGGATCTAAGCAGGTGGGGAGAGGTCAGCAGGAGCAGAAACCGGGCCAGTTCGGAGGGTGCGGAGCTAAGTACTTCTCACGAGGCACCAGTGCTAAAGTTAAGGTGATTGGCGGGGATAGCCAGCCAAGCTTCTTGTGAGAGCTCTCAGGAGATGGGTGAGGCGGGCGCCAGGGCAAACGACAGATGTTGTTGCACGCCAGGCTCCACTTGCTTAGGAGGGTCTTAGAAGTATGAGCAAATATGGGGAGCCATAGCTGAGGGAGGAAGTAGTACTCCCTGGCAAGAGCTAAGCCCGAGCAGCTGGAGTGAGGTTGTACCGAGCCCTGTAGGCCATCCCCAGTTTGCGGTTTACCCCACTGCAGGCATTATGGATATGACTACCAAGGTCCAATTGGGGATCAAGCGTCACTCCAAGATATTTGAGGGAGGTCACGGTAGGGAAAGGGGAGCCATCTTCGTAGTTGATATGTAGGGGAGTTGAAGAGGCTCGTATTTTGGCAGAGGAACCGAAGAGCATAGCCTGGGTTTTGTTTTGATTTAGGACCAATTTATGGTTGGAGAGCCATGCCTGGATGTTCCAGAGGTCTTCACATAAGTGACGGTTTAGTGTGGCTGTATCACAGGAGTGGGCCAGGAGAACCAGGTCATCCGCATACATGATGACACGGCAGCTGGAGACCACATCAGGAGATTGTTGATGAACAGGAAAGAGTAGGGACCCAGCACGGAGCCCTGAGGGACACCAGAGGTGACAGGCCGGGGGCAGAGAGGACTTTATTGAATTTAGTTAGTTGTTTTCTGCCATATAGGTAGTCAGAGACCCAGTTTAGAGGGTGGGGGACAAACCAAGGGACCTCATCTGCAGGGCAAGCAGGTCGTGGTCACAGAGGTCGAACGCCTTGGATAAGTCAATAGATACCACACCTGAGAGTTTTCCTGATCCATAGCAGCTCTGATGCTGGAAGAGACTGAGATGAGAGCCGTGGAAGTGCTGTGCCCCTACGAAAAGCCGTGTTGGGCGGGGTCAGCAGACCATGGGAGTGGATATACTCCGAGATTTGTTTGGCGACCACCTTTTCCAGGAGGCGTGCTGACAGCAGAGAGGATAGCTATGGGACGGTAGTTGTCCAGGATTTTGGGTCGCCTGCTTAGGGACAGGGACGACCTTGGCAACCTTCCAGATATCCGGGATCAGTGCCTGGGTAAGGGATAGGTTGAAAATGTGGGCCACCGGGGAGGCTATAAGGGGAGCACCTAGTTTGAGAAGCTTTGGCTCCAGATCATCAGGACCAGGGCTAGCATTCTGGGAGAGATCAAGAAGGAGAGACCGCACCTCATTACCGATACCGCCCTTAGGTAAAATGGAGGGCGGGTCAGACCAGACTCCCATTGGGACGGGAGGCACGGCAGTTTGAGTTTTGGGCTGAGGACCCTAGCGGAGAGCAGAAGGGAGGTCTGTGAAATGAGAGTTTAGAGCATTAGCAATCACGTGAGGATTGTTGCAGGAGACTCCCTCGATGAGCATGTCAGTGACCCGGAGTAGGAGCGACCGCCAACCAGTGATTGGATGGTTCTCCAGAACCGTCTGGGGTCTTTAGCAGAGCTGAGAAGGCGGCCTTGCAGAAGTTGCTTTTTGCGCCCCTGATCATTTTCTTGCACTCATGTCTGAGTTTTCTGTATTGCTGCAACAGGGCAGTGTCGTGTGAGCGTTTTACCTGATGCCAGCATTTGTCTCTTGCTCGCATGTGGGAGAAGAGACCCCTTTCAGCCACTGGGTGGCTGTCCCACAGACCCTCACGAAGTGATAGGGGCATGCCTATCTTGTAGATCCACAAAGATGTTGTGGAGCAGGCGATGGCTGATGAGGGATCCAGTGCTCTGTAGACTGTTGACCAGTCCGTGAAGCCTGAGTTCCTCCAAGAACAGGTCAGGGTTTAATCTGGCAAAGTTCAGAACCTGGATGATTTTGTGGGGAACCTTAGGGGAGGATATTCCATATACACAGAACGGAGAGTGGTCCGATATGGCGTCGGGTAGGGCCCCTACTGAGGAGATCCTCTGGGGACGGTTTGACATAATCAGTCCAAGAGGGAGCAGGAAGTGCCGTTTGCCTTTTGTGGTGGGCTCCTTACCAGTTGTGTTAGGGATTTGGTGGCAAGCAGGGCCTCAAACTGTGAGCGTTTTCCCCATCCCAGTTTGGTTAATGTCCCCAAGATAAGGAGTTCATTTACCGCGGTACTGGGACAGACAGTATCCAGGAGATGGGAGAGGCCCTGCAGCCTGCCCTTAGGTGGGTTGTAGGAGCATACCACATGCAGTTTCTTGGTGTTGCCAAGCAGCAGCACGGTGTGGAGGAGCTCGCAGGTTGATGGCAGCACGGAGGTGTGGTTTATAAGGGATACGTTGAGGTGGGCCCTGTAGTAAATCAGGATACCTCCTCCCCTTTTGCTCCCTATTCTGTCCTGCCATTTTAGCTCATAGCCAGGGAGCCTGCAGACCGAGTCGGGAATCTGGGGTTTGAGCCAGGTCTCAGTTATCCCCAGGATGTCAGGCTTGTAGAGAGTGACCCATGCAGTGAGCTCGTCAAGGTTGGGAAGAAGACTCCGAATGTTGATGTGAGCAACTTTCAGGCCCTTTTCCCTCCACCATTTCTGAGGAGAGTCAAGGGTGGTGGGGCCAGGATTGACTTCAATGTCGCCAGATAGGGCAATGGACAGTAAGATTAGCCACAGAAGGGGTCCTCTCGAGGGACCTTTTGATTTCTGGCCTCCAGACACAATGTAAAGCAATGTTGATTTGGGGCAGGACGAGTCTAGACAGCAGTCCGCTAGGAGGATAGCGGGACCAAGCGGCATTGGCCATAAGGTTTGAGACGTAAAATCGGTCGCCAGAGCAGTGGTGGATGGACCTGCCACTGCCACTGTCCTGTACAGGGTCAGTGTCCGAGAGGAGGATGAGTCCCAGGATAAGGGTAGCCAGGAGAGAGCAGAAGTGGAGGGAAGCGAATTCTTTAACAGAGATCATGCCGAGAGGCGATCTTGGATAGAACAGGGGTATACTGTAGGGGACCTGGGAGCAGTGAGGTGACAGAGGCAGGGTCATGCAGGGCACGGCAAGCTCCAGGGGTAAGGCTACTGACCAGGAGTGATAACGAGCACCAGTGGTGTGGCTACAGACCTGGTGTGATGATAAACTAGCACTATCTGGAGGTCCAAAGACACTTAGCAGTGACAGTACAATTTGGTTAAATAATAGTTTCAGGATACTGCTTAACAGTCAATAACAGAATAAATTATTTAACAAAAGCTGTAGTAATGACATTTTGAGAGTGCTGAGGTGGCCCTGCTTATATACACACACTGAAAACTAAATGGCAATTAATGCTCTAATGCTTTAAAACAGTTATGAACAATCTTATTTGCTAATATTAAGATTTTCCAGAATTAAGCAGTAGAATTTTGAATGAGAGAAGTTCGTACTGTAGAGCCACAGCATTTCAAAAGAAACTGGCCAATAGGAGCACACAGTCAGGGAGACCAACCAATCAGTTTGCAGAAGTAAGAAAGCACTGCTTTCCGGCTGGTCAAAAAGTCACCGTACCTGTCATTGTTCCTGGCTGGAGAGGGTGGCATGGGTGGCGGCTTTGAAGGTGCCGGTCGCCCCGCTAAAAGGTCTTGGAGGGCTGTGGTTGCTTGCAGGCTTTTGTGGTCTTCGGTTTTGGAGGTGCCAGTCGGGCTGCTGGCAGAGGCACAGTTAGGAGGAGCCTGGAGGGCTTGTATGGCAGAACGCGCCGCTCAGGGATCCTCAAGGAGAAAGCAGCAAATGAAATAAAAGATAGATCCAGTGGAAATGATGAACTGAAGAGGACCAGAGTCACAGAAAGTGTTAAATTCCTTCAATGTGATGAACTTTGGCCTGGGCATATGCAAGATGTGAAAACCTTTGTCTGTCTGTTTCCTTTGTTTTCAAAGTGGTTGTAGAGCAGCCCTTTAGAGACAAGTACATTTAAAGTTGATTTAAAATGAAAATGCTGTTACCTGGTAGTAAATTTCATCCAGTGGAAATAATGAACTGCTGAAACCCAGGGTCACAGAATGTGTTAAAATTCCTGAAAGGTGATAAACTGTGCCCTGGGCATATGCAGGATGTGAAATCCTTTTGTCTGTATGTTTCCTTTGTTCTTAAAAATGGTTGTTGAATAGCCCAAGTAAAATTCCTTTTGGAGCAGGTCAGACGAAAATGTTGATTCAACCGCAGGGCCCAGCGTCACCGAGTTTGTCAGACTTAGTTGCTAGAGTTATTTTTCCTTGGGGTGGCTTCCAAAAAGTTGATTTAAAATGAAAAAGCTGATACCTCAGTTCCTGGCAAAATGTCTTCGACTGCACTCCATAGCGATCAGGCGCCTGTACCTCCAAGTCGGGCTGTGGCTAACCCACCAGCGTCCGTAGGGTCACAGTTCCATCCCTCGAGCCGTACAGTGGTACTGGAGTCCCGCTCAGCATAGACCGTGTGGATCCGAATCGGGACGGTACACTTGGGATCAGCCTCATGTTCTGACACGGAGCAGCTTCCATTCGGCGTCTCTCCGGGAACATTACAGGTTGCATACTGATAAATGAAACATGATGACTGGTGTGTGCAGTACATATACAGTATTTATGGCACACATGGGGAAGGAAGAGACTTAATGACAGTTACATGTGTCTTTTATTTTGGCTGAACTTAGCGATTTGTAGAAGTTTATTGAAACTGTGCTAGTTAGTTTCAGTACGGTTTGTAATTGGTTCCAAATGGAGGGAAGGGTATATGCAATAGTACGTTTACCAAAGGAAGTCCACGTCCTTGGTATGTCAAGCATAATAAAGTCAGATTTTCTTAACGGTATGCACTATGTGAGATACTAATAAGGGAAGAGAGATAGCTTGGCAATTTCTGCAGGAGCAGTTTAAGAGTCCATAGCCCAGCATGGAGCAGGTGTCTAGTAGTAAGGGATGTCCAACCAACAGCTGCATATAAGTCACAGTGGTGCGAACGGTAAGGGGAGTTGGTAATGAACCGTAACGCACGGTGATAAAGGATGTCCAGTTTATTTAGATTTGCAAGAGTGGTGGAGGAACAGATTACATCGCCATAGTCGAGTAGGGGGAGAAAAGTGGCCTGTACAAGCTTGTTTCGAGTTTCAAGGGGGAAAAGGGGCCTATTTCTGTAGAAGAAACCTAACCTTGCTTTTAACCTTCTAGAGACATCTTCGACGTGGTCACTGAAAGATAATTTATTGTCGATCCAGATACCTAGATATTTAAATTTGGTTACAACTTCCAGAGGCTCGTTTAGCATGGTGACAATGAAGTCTTGGGCAAGGGTATTGGGGGGGCCTGAGACAGCACTGCGGGAGAATATCATCGCTTTAGTCTTCTTAGCATTGAGCAGAAGCTTTGCCTTTATTAGATTATGCTCAAGTTGTGCGAAGTCCGCTTGAAGCACTCCCTTGACTTCAGATAACGATGAGCCAGAAGTATACAACACAGTATCATCTGCAAAAAAGTGCAGATTGGACGTAGATATGTTAGCATCTAAGTCATTAATGTACAGAGAAAACAAGATAGGGCCTAAGATGGATCCTTGCGGGACTCCTCTTGCAACTGGCAAGGCAGCAGAAAAAAAGCCTTCCGCCTTTACTTTATGGAATCTTCCAGTTAGGTAGCTAGAGAACCACTGGGTGGTATGGTATGTGGCACCCAACTTTGCAAGGCAATTGACTAATAGTTTGCGATCAACAGTATCAAAAGCTTTGCTGAGGTCCAAAATGACTGTACCAATTACCTTCTTAGCATCTATAGCAGAGATCCAATCATTGGTTACTTTTGCTAGTGATGTGATTGTGCTATGATTAGCCCGGAAGCCAGATTGAGCTGGGTTAATGAGAGAGAAGGTTTCCAAGTGAGATTTTAACTGAATATGGAACAGTTTTTCGAGAACTTTAGAAAGGATAGGCAATATGGAGATAGGCCTATAGTTGTTTACGTCGCATGGGTCACCAGATTTAAATAGAGGAGGATATGTGCTGATTTCCAGCAGGACAGCACAGTAGCAGATGTAATGGAAAGATTGAAGATGTGGAGAATTGGGGCAGTGAGATGGGCGTAGCCTGACCTTAGGAAAAAGGGTTCCAAGCCATCGTCCCCTGCGCTTTTTTTGGTGTCTAAGTTAAGAAGAGAATCTTCTACTTCTTTATAAGTTATCTCACGCAGTTGGAAGGGGCTGGGTGCAGGACTAGATGTAGGGGGAGGGGTATGCTGGCTCACCGCAGCACCAGCATAAGGTGACGAGTCAAAAGCTAATCCAGCTGTGGCAAAGTGGGAGTTAAGTTCCTCCAGGATTAGGGACTTGTTTTCCACAATCTTGCCACTTGCAACTATCTTTGTTGGGACAGAGGGGGCCATGGGCCGTCCTTCTATAGCTTTGATAGTCTTCCATATTTTATGAGGGTTACCTTTAGCTTGTTCGACAGTAGAAATATAATAGTTAGCTTTAGCAGAGCGAAGTTTTTTCACACAGTTATTCCTGGCTGTTCTAAAGGCCTGCCAATCCAAAGATTCTTTGGAATGTCTAGCTTTAGCCCAGAGTTTATCTCGAGCTATAAGGGCTGCCTTGAGATCCGAGGTGAACCAGGGGTTGAAATTGTTCCGTACCCTTACTTTGATGAAAGGGGCATGCTTATTTATTATTGTAGTGAGTTTGTCATTAAGGATGCAAGCTGCCTTGTTGACATCTTTGGCTAGAAGGTAAAGATCTTGCCATCTGATCATGCTCAGGTCAGATAGGAAGTTTACTGCACTGAATTTGTGAAAGGATATTTTTGTTATAAAGATGGGTTGCGGACAGGCCTTAATTTGAGATCTTATGCAAGCAACAATTCCATGATCGCTCATGTCGTGAAACACTGCCAAATGAGATATTTTGTGTGGATGGGTGGTTAGTATCACATCTAGAATGGAACTGTTGGCAGTATTTAGAGTGTTGTTCCTAGTAGGTTCACTGACTAATTGCCCAAGACCTAGCTCGTCACAAAGGGATTTGAGGCGTGTGATTTAGGTGACAACCAGTCCATATTTAGATCTCCTAGAAATATTGTTTCAGTTTTGCATCTATGAACATGGATTTCAAAAGATTAAGGACTTCATCACCACCAGACGGGGTCTATAGCCACCTAGGATAGTGATACATTCCGAGGAGGGAGATGAAGGCTCAGCGAAACTAACTCAAATTCCTTGGCTAGAGATTTGCAACTAATATTGGTGACCAAGTACTTAGATTTGGCGTAGATAACCACACCCCCGCCTCTAGACTCTCTATCTGCTCTAAATAAATTGTAGCCCTGCAGTGATATTTGTTGATCAGTGTTCGTCTTTTTTAACCACGACTCAGTAATTATGATAAGGTCTGGGTTAATGTGTGCAGCCCAGGCTTGCAGCTGTACAAGTTTTTTAGGCAGGCTTAAAATGTTGACCATCATCATTTTGAGACCTGTGGCCTCAGCAAAATCGATAGGCGAGGTAAGTTGTGGGGGCCAGGGTTGAGTTCCATATTTCCTGAGCAGAGAGAAGCAGAGTATAACTTTCTTTAAGGAGCTTATAAGAATGGAGACTGCTTTTTTTTTCTTGGCAGCAATATGTCGCTACATGAGCGGCTACTGTAATGACAGTTGATCGTGATCAATGTAAGTGCTTGGGTGGACATAGGTGAGGACAGTAGCAAGGGGGTGTAGGCTAACCGGGGAATAAGCTAAAAGGGGAGAGGAGAATGACATAGTGTCTGCACGGTAGACTGTTATAACATTAGGTATTGATAAGGTACATTGGAGAACTGAATTGCATTGAGGTACTCAAATTGCACTGTATTGCAGAAAACTCTGCACCTTAGGAGCAATAAAACACAATAAGAGAGCCATGGTCCCAGATTGAGTGGTCTCGTGATTTGTATTAGTGCAATATTTTCTAGGCAAGAAATTTGCCCACCTAGGTACTCACTTAAAACCTAGATGAAAAAATACAGCAGAAAGAGGAACAAGGAGAGCTGGAGCAGCTTAGTTAGTGGCCATCCACCCTTCAGACTCAAGTCCCCTTGTAGCAGAACCGGGAAAGAAGTAGAATGATAATGCAGGCTATATTGCCCATGAATGAATACAGTGATTTATGTAGAAGACCAAGAATCCCTCTAGGCAGCCCGCCCGGCGCGGCGGGTGGTTCCACGCGGCCTAGCGACCGGAGGTCGGGAACGAGCCAGGGAAGCTGAAGGGTCGGCCGAAGAACTAGGCGTCCCAGGGACCGCCTCGTCCTCCGGGGCACCAGAGCTCAGCTCTTGCCTGGCCCTGGGTGGAGACCCGTGGCACAGCAAGTCCGATGCAGAAAGGAGGGTGACGTACCAAACGTCGGTGCTTGAGCGCCTTGACGTCGGGGACATGGCACGTCAGGAGGAAACGAGAAAATGCCTCGCGGCCTCCCGGTAGACGGAGCACCAGGCCCCGACCCTCAATGCCCCTGCCAGGCCCGGAGACAGCATCCCGACGAAAGCAGATGTTCAGGGGCGAGAAGCCCCTGCCCCGTACCCGCCTGGGGGGGTACAGCCACGGCTCCATGGGGGACAGACTGCTCCGGTTACCTGGCAGGTGAGCAAGGGCTTAAAAGGCCACAGGTGTCTCCCGAAGAAGGGGAGAGCCGCGAGGAGAGGGGGAGCATAAATAATACTAAAAAAAAAAAAAGAATCCCTCTAGTGGCAGGTCTGTATAACCTGCTAATGGAAAACTAGCCACTTAAAAAAAAAAAAAAGGTAGTTAGACCTATCGGCACCAAGGCAGAGTGCTTGGATGGGGGGGAGGCGCTGCAGGAAGAGCAGTCAGACAGAAGAGGTGTAAGCACTTTAAAACAGTAGTAGAAATTACAATCCAGCTAATACAGTTGAAAAACTCCTAATAACACAGTTGAAATGTGCTTAGTTCTATCGAAAATCTAACAAAGTGCCAGGTGTCTATAGCAGGGGAAAACTCCTGCCAATCAGAGTGGGTTTGCTGGAAGCACCCGTGTTCCGACTAAACTATGGAACATGAAAAAAAGTAAAACAAATTACAACAACACACTACCCTATTTACAATATAGTTCTCAACCCGGGCCTAATGCCCACTCCTCAGCTAATAGTGGACCGCAACCAGGCGAGAGTAGCTCCTGTCTCAGCCCTTCTAAGGGTGTTACCACTGCCTAATTTAGACAGCCCAAACTCTCAATAGAAAAATAAACAAAACCATCTTCATTACATACGAAGGTAGAGGAACATATAGGCACTTAAACGTATATGCATAGTTCAAAGTTTTTAAAACTAGTCATTAACCGACTCAGTTAACTGGAGTAGCAACCAATGGTAGAAAGTCCAGTTAAGTCTTAAAAGATGCATACTCGATGTAGTTTAATAGAAGACATTTATTTAAAAATATATAGCTTTGGTACAGCATGACTGTGTTAACTAGTAAAAAGAAAAATGAGCAGATAGCGTGTCCAAGAAGAAAAAATTACTCACCTTAGTAATTGTTTCTTCTAATGGAGTCTTGCTGTATTCCGACAAATTGCAGTTAGCTCCAACTCTTGAACTGCCCTGGAGAGTGAAGGGTTAAAATTCTATGCAGGCATAGAACGTTGGGCTTGAGCTTGGTTGAAAACTCTGTCTGTGTGCCTTTGAAACCCAACTGTCAGATTCTTACGAGCTAAACTCACTGACTACACGATGTGGAAATTGCAAACTCCTAGTAGCCAACTGGCAAGAAAAAAACCTTGGATTCCCCAAAAGACTCAAGTCAGGAAACCCAAAGAACAAAATCAGGCAATAAGAACTAAAAACACTAAATTAAACACAAAGCACCCCACACAACAGGAGTGGGTTAAAGACACCCCTGGGGTGCAACACTGCACCTGCCACCCAATTTCCAAAAACAGGTTCTGAGAGGGGAGGCAGGGAGGGCAGTCAGAATACAGCAAGACTCCATTAGAAGAAACACAACTACTAAGATGAGTAATTTTTTTCTTCAAACAACATGAAGTCTTGCTGTATTCTGACAAATTGCAGACTACCAAGCAGTACCTCCAAGGAGGAGGGCCAGAACCTACTTAGGGAATAGACTGCTGTGCCAAACCAAGCATCACTCCTAGCCTGGATATCCATAGAGTAATGCTTGGTGAAGGTATGAACTGTTTTTCAGGTGGCTGCTTGACAGACTTCTAACAAGGGGATATCCCTAGCTGCAGCTAGAGATGCAGCTGTACCTCTAGTGGAATGAGCCTCAGGCCTGATGGTGTAGATTTTCCCAGTTTTTCATAGCAAAATTGACTACAGGACACAATCCACCTGGCAATAGTTCTCTTGGTGGCAGGTTTTCCCTTACCTACTTCCCCATAAGTGAGGAACAACTGGAGGTAGTCAAACCTGTGACCCTTTGTACGTTCTAAGGCCCTTGGTAGTCAACCGGTGCCCACGTTTCATTAGCAAGTGGCCATTGTGCTAATAAAAATCTGCTCAAATGCTGCCACCCATTCAGTATAATGGGGCTCATCCCCGAGCTCTCACTAGCATCTCATCACGCCAGTGAACGCGGGGGCGAAGCCGGCAGCAGACTAAAAACTGGGAAGTCCATCGGATCCGATTTATACAATTTTACGAGTGGCATAACTTTTTAAAGGCTGCATTCTTTGGGGACATCTTTACATGCACAGACTCCTGTGGGGGTAAGTCATTGTTTATGCAGTGGTGGGGGGATTCAAGGCATGTTGGTGATTCTCTTTAAGTCTGGCACAATCCTAATTTTCTTCCCGGCCCACTGAATGCTGCCCAGACTGCAGGACTTCCGAAGAATATGATCCCGGTCCAGATAATTGAGCAATTTGAAGATCAAAGGTCTGGGAGGCTCTTCAGACAAGGGTTTTGCTCATAAAGATCTATGGGCCCTTTCTACAACGTAGGCAGGACCATTAGGTGAAGGTCTGGCTACTTTAGCACATAACATTTGAATAAATTCCACTGCATATAGACCCTCTTCTCCTTCAGGTAAGCCTAACGCAACCAAATTGTTTTGCCGATTCCTCCCCTCCAGATCATCCACTTTAGCCTCTAAAGAATGTAGCAATCAGCGCAACTGGACTACTTCAGGCTCCATTTTTATGTTTCAGTCCTCCAACGAGAAAATATGGACCTCAACGTTTGTTACACTGGTGGCTAATGCTTTCAGTGAGGGCTTGATTTCCGCCATTTGCTCCAGCAATTGTGAAACAGCTGTTTTAATCTCGGTTAGATCTGTGACAATCTGGTCTTGTTGACCATCTTCCTGGTCCTCTGCGGCTGGTTGCAGTAGGGATGTGCTCCACTGCGGGCGCTTGGCCTCTTTGCCTGCCACTTGAATTTCTTCCCCTGCTGACATTGTAAGCCGTGACTGCCTCTTGCTACAACAATTTAGTCGAGACCAAGATCTCCGCTATGATCGGAGTGTTTTAGGGGACTTCTAGATCAGGTATTTAATCCGTTGCGTCAAAACGGCTGTGGTAGATGTTTTTTTTTAAAGTCTGTTATTGGCTAAGATCGGGAGCTTGAAGAAGTGCTGCTACTCCATCGCGTGACCCCCAAGGTGGTGGATTCTGAAAGAGACCTTGGGGTAATAGTTGATAAGGACATGACGTTTAGCATGCATTCTGTTAAATTAGTCCATAGAACTAGCTATTTAGTTCACTGTTTGAAAAAATTATTTCTGAATAGAAACAGATGGTGTATTATTCCAGTTTATTAAGCATATACAAGACCACATTTGGATTACTGTACGCAGTTGTGGAATCCATAAATTAGAAGAGACGTTGATAGAGTTCAGCGTTTGTGGAGATGGGTGACTAAGATGGTCTCTGGCTTGCAGCATATGACCTATCAGGATAGACTTAGTACTTCAGAACTGTACTCGCTGGAACAAAGGCATGTTGGCAGTTATCTACTTATGATGTATAAAATCCTTCAGGACAGTGAACCTCTGATGGAAATGGGGATAAAAATACAGGCTAAACCAGCAGGACTAAGAATGCACAAATTACAAATACAGTTGGAAATTTCAAGGAAAGAAAACATTACTTACCATAGTAATCTTGTTTCTTCTAAGGGAATCTTACTGTATTCTGACATATGCAGTATGGTCTCACCATAGGACTGCTCCGGAGCCAAAAATGGTTAATAGAACCTATGCTAATAGTGGAATGTTAGGCTCGAGCTCAGTTTTCAAATCACTGTCCCTGGTTGTACTTCCTGCAACCGTCAGATTCTTACGAAGCATGTAGAAGCTAAATACTAACTATCCAAACTAAACATACTACCCCTAAATATCCATATTAGGGGAACAGAAATTGCAACACAACAGGTGGCATCCCTAAGACTCAAGTTAACAGATGCCAAAAAAACTATTAGGTACCCAGAGCTTTCCAACATCAGTGATACAGGAGTGAGCAGAGCCTTGTAGGTCCTAGCAGGGGAGGAGGGTGGAGCTCAGAATACAGTGTTTCCCTTAGAAGAAACAAGATTACTATGGTAAGTAATGTTTTCTTCAAACCCCAGGAAATCTTACTGTATTCTGACATATGCTCGGGAGGAGGATACTAGGGAGGAGGAGAGGCATATGATTGGAGGGGAGGGGTGGCCAGGGTAAATAAGGAGGGGGCGGCATGTGACACCCAGATAGGGGGAGGAACAAGGAGCCAGCTGGGTGGAGGGGCCGGTAGAAAGGATGAGGGACATGGAAGGGGGGGGGGAAATGGAGGAAAAGGAGCTGTCAGAGTGCTCGTGTTGGGGGATTCTATGATCAGGGGTATCAAATGGGATAGGGAGGGAGAAGCCTGGCCAGTTAGAACAAAATGCTTCCCTGGATTAATGGTGCACAGGGCCAAGCACGAGGTATATCAGCTGGCAAAGGATTGTGGGGGTTCCCCAGACATACTGGTCCACCTGGGTACAAATGACATTGAGGGAAATACTGAGCTAGAGATACAGGCAAGATTCAGGGAGCTTGCCAGGGTCTGTCATGACATAGGATGCATAGTTTCCTTCTCAGAAATCCTGCCGGTGCTAAGGGCTAGTGGGGAGCACAAAAGGAAGATTAGGGAGATAAACCAGTGGCTCAGGGAGTGGTGTGAGGCCAGAGGGTATGGGTTGCTGGGGGATTGGGGGGAGACCTGGGAGGATGAGGAGCTGTATGCTGAGATAGATTCCATCTCAATTTGGAGGGAGGAATCCTTAAGTTGAAAATAGAGGGTTCATTGGTGAAAAGTGGGTTTAAACTTGTGAAGGGAGGAGGGATGGGAGAAAAGGCTGTCGAGGGGGTGCCGATAAAGGAGGGACTCTGTCTCCACCCCCCAGGGAGCTGGAGGAATGCAGGAAAAGGCCAATTGGTAAAGTGCAGACCAGGGGAAAACAGAATCCCCATGGGAACATGAACAGGGGAAATGGAAGTATAGGGAAAGGGTGGAAGGTGGTCCTGCTAAATGCCAGGAGCTTGGGCAATAAAATGCCTGAGCTCCAGGCGATGTTAACTGAGGGAGCGGTGGATGTGGCAGCGGTCACTGAGACCTGGGTCACTGCAGGACACGACTGGGACCTGAACCTGGAGGGTTACACTATGTTCAGGAAGGACAGGGGGAGGGAAGGGGGAGGGGTAGCAATGATAGTCAAAAACTGCACTGGCATAGGGGGAGTAGAAGAGGTGGAGGGAACCGTGGAGGTGATTTGGGTTACCTTGATAACAAGGGGGGGCAAGAGAGTAAAAATAGGAGTGGTGTATAGACCCCCTGCACTGGCAGAGGAGCTGGAGAACAGTCTGGTGGCAGATGTTGGGAGACACTGCAGACTGGGCAGGGGAAGGGTGGTGGTGTTGGGGGACTTAAACATGCCAGGAACAGACTGGGAGACTATGACATCCTCGGTGGCCAGGGAACAGAGGTTGTTGGATGTCCTTCAAGGCGCATTCCTAACTCAGCAGGTGGGGACACCCAGGGAGCGCTGGTACTGGATGTGGTCCTGGCAGACAGTGACCAGATTGGGGGCCTGGAGGTAAGGGACCCGTTGGCGGGGAGTGACCATGCCACGGTCTGGTTCTGCCTGGACCTAGGAGAGTAAAAGGCTGCTCAAAGACGGAGGTAACTGACTTCAGGGGGGCGGATTTTAAGGAAATGGGAAGGATCCTTAAGGAGCATTTGGATGTGATTGGGTCAGACATGGATGCTGATAGTAGGTGGGAAATCATCAGGAGAGGGATGCAGGATGCTACCAGCACCTGTGCAAGAGTAAGACGAAAATGCGGTAGGGTCCGAAAACCCTGCTGGTGGACCAGGGAGGTCCAGGAGGTGGTGTGGGAAAAGAAGGCAGCCTATAAGCAATTCAAGTGCTCAAGGAGTGAAAGGGATGGAGGGGAGTACGAGCTGATGGCTAGAAGGGCCACTAGGGTGGTGAGGGTGGCTAAGGCAAGGAAGAAGCAGAACCTGGTCAGGGAAATTAGGAGAGGGAACAAGAGGTTCTTTAGATAAATTGGGGAAAAACGAAGAGTGAAGGGGCAGATAAGCAGGATTAAAACAGGGGCGAGATGGGCACAAGACCCGGGGGAGCAGGCTGAGGTACTAAATGAGTACTTCACCTCAGTTTTCACCAAGAAAAATGGGGGTGCTGCATCATACATGGGAGGAGACAGTGATACTGAGGAAGGGGGGACCCTTACCGATCGGTGGGTCTGGGGAGAGGGGGAGGCATCACTGGCAGGAGGAGGGAAGGCTATGCAAGGAGAAGAGGTAGCGGAAGTGGAAATCACAGCAGAGAGAGTGAGGAAAGCCCTCAGGTCCCTCAAGACGGAGAAAGCACCGGGGCCAGATAAATTACATCCCAGAGTGCTGAAGGAACTTGCGGATGTCCTGGCGAAACACCTGGCGGAGATTTTCACCATCTCTCTGAGGACAGGGTGGGTGCCCCAGGACTGGAAGGTGGCACATATGGTGCCTATCCACAAGGGGGGATCAAGGGAGGTGGCGGAGAACTACAGGCCTGTCAGCCTGACATCGGTGGTGGGAAAGGTGATGGAGGGCATTGTCAAGGAGAGGCTAGGGCGGACCTGGAAAAGGCAGGGTGCCTGGACGATAGACAGCATGGATTCGTCCCGGGAAAATCGTGTCAGACAAACCTTGTGGAGTTTTATGACTGGGTGACGAGTGCCTTGGACCTGGGTAGACCAGTGGACGTCCTCTTTCTAGACTTCCGCAAGGCATCTGACTCTGTTCCTCACGAGGGCCTGTTGGATAAGCTGGAAGAAATGGGGGTGGGTAACCAGATGATAAGATGGATAGGCAATTGGCTCCAGGACCAGACCCAGAGGGTCATAGTTGGCGGGATAGTCTCATCCCCAAGGAGGGTCATTATTGGGGTCCCACAGGGATCAGTCATTGGGCCCCTCCTGTTCAATGCCTACATCTCTGACATAAGGACAGGCATCAGGAGTGAGATGAGTCTCTTTCGGATGACTCAAAACTGGGGCGGTGGTGGATGGGGAGGAGGGAGGGGAAGGTGGCCCTACAGGGGGACTTGGAGGCTCTGGAAAGATGGTCTAGAAAGTGGAAGCTGAGGTTCAATGCAGGGAAATGCAAGCTACTGCACCTGGGGGCCAGAAACCTGGGCCAAGTGTATACCCTGGGGAGGAAATGCTACAAGTCTCGATGGCTGAGAGGGACCTGGGGGTGGTGGTGGATGTCGAGATGAACAACTCAGAGACTTGTAGGAGGGCAGCAGCCAAGGCCAACAGGATGCTGGGATGCATCGCTAGGGGGATCACCTCCAGAAGGAGGGAAGTGATACTCCCTCTGTATAACTGCTTGGAGAGGCCGCACCTCGAGTACTGCATGCAGTTTTGGAGGCCACACTTAAAGAGGGACATTAAACTCCTGGAGAGGGTCCAGAGGAGGGCAACCAAAATGATTTAGGGCTTGGGGGACAGGACCTATGACGGGAGGCTCGAAGAGCAAAATTTGTACACATTGGAAGAGAGAAGGGACCGGGGGGACATGATAGAGGTCTTCAGGTACATGAAGGGGGTAAATAGGGGAGGAACAGTCAGGGTGCTTCAAAGGAAGGAGGAGGGGGCCACTAGAGGGCATGGGTGGAAGCTGGAGGGGGGAAGATTCAGGGGAGAAAGGAGGAGGTGCTACTTCACTGAGAGGGTGGTGGAGCCATGGAATGTGCTGCCTAGGGGGCTGGTGGAGGCAGAGACAGTGGAGGGGTTCAAGAGTGGGTGGGACAGGTACAGGGGAAGGGTTCTGGAAGCAAAATCCAATGCAATGAGAATACCCGGAAGTGGGAAGGGAGAAGCCAGAGAAGGCGAGGTGGGCAGCAAGGTCAGCTCCCAGGGTGGGGGCTGACCAAACGAGCAGATGCGAAAGACTGTTAGACCTATTCTGCTGGCATTTTAGTATGTTAGTATGCAGACTACCCAAGTAGTGCTTTTGGAGGAGGGCAGAGGACCTATTTAGGAAACAGGATCTGCAAAACTGCTGTGCCAAACTTGGCATCACTCCTAACCTGGGTGTCCAGGCAGTAGTGCTTGGTAAATGTGTGAACCATTTTCCAGGTAGCTGTCTTACAGATTTCCAGAAGAGGAATGTTTCTGGAAGCTGCTATTGATGCAGCAGTCCCCCTAGTAGAATGGGCCCTAAGCCCTTGTGGGGACTGCCTCCCCACTTTGCCATAACAGAATTGGATACATGATACAATCCATCTCACTATGGATCTTTTCGTGGCAGGTTTACCCTTGCCAACCTCTCCAAAGGTCAGAAAGAGCTGGGTTCTATCCTCTCTGTGACCTTTCGTGTGCTCCAGGTAGTAGCCAATAGCTCTCTTGACATCCAAGCTATGTAGTCTACGCTCACCTGAAGAGGAATGATCAGTAAAAAAGACTGGCAGAGTAATGGACTGATTAATGTGGAAATAAGATACCACCTTAAGGAGAAATTTATTATTTGTCCTCAGGACCACCTTGTCCCTATGGGAGGCCACATAATTGGGCTCCATGCACAAAGCCTGAAGCTCACTAATCCTTCCGGCAGAAGTAATGGCCACTAAAAACACAGCCTTCCAAGTCACATAAGGTCAGCCGATGACATGGGCTCAAAAGGGGGCTGCATAAGCTGTGCTATGCAAATGTTTAAATCCCATACAGGGGTAGGGACTCTATGGGGAGGGTGCAAATGCAGTAGTCCTTTAAAAAACTTTCGGAATACTGCATTAGAGGCCAACAAGGCTGGCCCACCTGCTGACAGGTAAGCAGACACCACAGCCAGATGCACCTTCAGAGCAGAGGCCCTGAAGCCTAGGGAGTGAAGATGGGTGAGATGGTCAAGGACTACTGATAACCCAGCCTGGGTATGATCTATGTTTTTGCTCCTGCACCAGAAAGAAAATAGTTTCCACTTAGAAATATAGATCTTTCTGGTAGAAGGCTTTCTGGATACCCTAAGGACCTCCATTGCCCCTTCTGAAAGATTCAGATTTGCATACTCTAGGTCCTCAAGAACCAGGCTTTGAGTCTGAGGGATCAGAGGTTGGGGTTGCAAATCCTGCCCTGGGAGGAGGTCAGCAAATTGTGCCTCCTGGGAAGGCTGACTGGCTTGGCTACTGGTAGAGACAGAACTAGAGAATACCATGGCTGTCTGGCCCAATCTGGGGCAATGAGGATCATTGTGGCTGGCTGTGATCTGACCTTGTTCAGGGCTCTCAGCAACAATGGGAAGGCATAGAAGAACTTCCCTGTCCAGTCCAGAGTCAATGCATCCAGTGGTACTGAGCCCTTCAGTGGGGGCCTGCAACAGTACTGAGAAAGCTGGTTGTTTTCTGGGGAAGCAGAGGTCTACCTCTGGGGTGCCCCACCTTTTGAACACCAACTGTAGTACTTGGTTGTTTAAGGACCATTCATGATGGTTCTGATTTATCCTGCTCAGTGCATCTGCCAGCGTGTTGTCCTTCCCTGGAAGGTGTATTGCTGACAGCAAAATGTTCAGGGAATAGGCCACGGTCCATATTTTCATATTTTCTGTGCACAGGGGTGTGGACCTTGTGCCTCCCTGTTTGTTGATGTAGTACATAGTGGTCATGTTGTCTGTCCTGACCTGGACCACCTTTCCCTGCAGCATGCTGACGAATGCCTGAAGTGCTAGGAACACTGCCCTGAGCTCCAACAGGTTGATGTGAAGCAATGACTCCTGCTGAATCCAAGTACCATGGACAGTATGTTCCCCCATATGTGCTCCCCACCCTAGTAGGGATGCATCTGTAGTGAGCACCAGAGATGGTTGCTCTTGGAGGAATGGAACTCCCTGTCTCAGGTTTTCCAGATCCTGCCACCAGTGACAATCCTGCACAAATGTCTGAGTGACTGGGACCAGTTTTGATGACCTCTTTTCTGGTGCCAGTAATGCTTGAGGTGATGTTGAATATCCCTCATCTGAAACCTTGCCCCTGACACTGTGGCAGAAGAGGCTGCCATGTGGCCTAACAACTGGAGAAAGTGCCTGGCAGGTCTGAGGCTGTGAGGCTTGAGAGAGCCTACCAGCTGTATGACAGTGTCTGCCCTCAGCTGAGGAAGAAAAGCCCTTCCTCTGACTGAATCCAGTTCTGCTCCTATAAACCCCAAGAGCTGCACTGGCTGCAGCACTGACTTCCTTTGGTTTATCAAAAGTCCTAGGGATCATAACAGTTTCTGTGTTAAGATCAGAGACTGCTTGACCTGGTGAGGAGACTGCCCCACTAAGAGCCAGTCATCCAGGTATGGAAAAAAGTACAGTTACGTAAGAACTTACTGTAACAGCAGATCTTCGAGAGAGGCTCTTGCAGTAAGTAATTACATATAGGACTGACGCCGGCCGGTGGCAGGACCCCACAGAAAAATTTCTAGCTAGCAGTCCCTGGTGAGGGACCGCCCCCACATCAGGTGACCGGCATCATACGACGTCGGTATAAAGGGGTGGTCCCGGACGCCCGCCTTCCAGTTCTTTCCTGCCACAGGCCCGGAAGGCCCGGACGAGAGAGAGAAGCAGATGTTTCCATTCCTGGAAACAGAGCTGAAAAAGCCTAGGGGGATGGAGGGCGGGAAGGTAGTACCTACTGCAAGAGCCTCTCTTGAAGATCTACTGTTACGTTAAGTTCTTACGTAACTGTACTATCGTACCTCGAGAGGGCTCTTGCAGTAGGTAATTACATATAGGACTGAATCCCAAGCAGTCTGGAACAAATAAAAGGCACCGGGAGGAGGAAACTACTCCAGAAAGTAGCAGTAGCCTTGAAAGCCTTAAGACAGGAGGCCTTGCAAAACAGCTAGCCCGAAGCCTGCTCTACGGAGAGAGGCAATGTCCAAACTGTAGTATTTCGTAAAGGTATGGACGGAAGTCCACGTGGCGGCAGCACAGATGTCTGCCGCAGACACATTCTTGAAACAAGCCACAGAGGCCGCTACTCCACAAGTGGAGTGACCTCTGACTTGACCCGGAAGGGTCTTATTGTACTTGTCATAACAAAAAGTGATGAAATGAGCCAACCACTTCGACAGGCATTGCTTGGAAACAGCACTGCCTTCCCTTTTGTGAGCAAAAGAGACGAACAACTGATCAGTCTTTCTGTGATCCTTTGTCCCGTTGGTGTAGTATCTCAGAATCCGGTGAACATCCATGGTATGGAGTAAATATTCCCCATGGTTGGAGTACTGCGTGAAAAAGGCAGGTAACTCTATGGACTGATTTAAGGTGGACTCTGCTATCACTTTAGGTAGAAACTTAGGGTTCGTGCGAAGAGCCACTCGTTCATTGTGAAAAATCAAATAGGGGATTTTACACATAAGGGCCTGGAGCTCGGAAATTCTTCGAGCGGAAGTAATGGCCACCAAGAAGAGCGCTTCCATGAGAGAAACTTCAGATCTGCGGTTGCCGAGGTAAGGGAGGAAGGGTAAGTTTCTCAAGAACAAAGTTCAAGTCCCAAGGGGGCAGGAGTTCGGATGGGGCCTCAGATGAAGGACCCTCTAAGAAAGGTCTTAGAGACCTCTAGTTGGGCAAACGCTTTATCTGCGAAAGGAACATGGTAGGCTGAAATAGCAGCCATGTGCACTTTCAAGGAGGAATGACTGAGACCCAAGTCGAAGAGATGACATAAATATTCCAGCAGAATGGCCACTGAACAGGAGAAAAGCTCCACGTTCCTAGAGGCGGCCCAAATAGAAAATCTCTTCCACTTCATGGCATAAGTGGATCTAGTGGAGGGTTTTCTAGCCTCCACCAGAATCTCCGCCACTTTTGGAGAGACACCAAAATGAGATTGAGCTAGGTCTGCAGGAGCCATGCATGAAGTTGCAGGGACTTGAGGCCCGGATGGACTAGGGTCCCCTGATCCTGGGTCAGCAAACCTCGAGATAAAAGAAGAGGAAGACGAGGAACTTCTGAGTATTGTTGTAGAAGAGAGAACCAGATTTGCCTGGGCCAGAAAGGAGCGATCAGAATCATTCTCACTCATTCTGTGGTTAGTTTCTGCAATACACGAGGGACGAGAGGAATTGGGGGAAAAGCATTGACGAATCTGCCCTTCCAGTCTAGAGACAGAGCGTCGCTCCAAAAAGCGCCTCGCTCTGTAACGAGTGAGCAAAAGGTGGGAAGTTTTGCATTTTGGGAAGAGGCGAACAGGTCTACCTGCGGAGTCCCCCAAATCTGAAAGATACTGTCTAGCACCTTTTGGTCCAATTCCCACTCGTGTGGCAGGGCACAGGAGTGGCTTAGCTTGTCTGCCAGGGTATTGTCGACTCCTGGAACATGAATCGCAGTGAGGTGAAGGTTGTGTGGAGTTGCCCAGTCCCAAACCCTCATTGCTTCCCTGCATAGAGGGTAGGATCGAGTCCCTCCCTGCTTGTTGATGTACCACACCACGCACATGTTGTCCATCTGGACAGCTAGGTGACCGGGAAGAATGTATTGGTGAAGGGCTTGGAGAGCATATAGTACTGCTCGAAGCTTGAGCACATTGATGTGGAGAGCTAGTTCCAATCTGGACCATAAGCCCTAGGTTCAGAGAGGACCCAGATGGGCTCCCCAACCTTCGCCTGATGCGTCTGTGGTCAGAGTCTGGGAGGGGGGAGGATGACAGAAGGGGACACCCCGAAACAGGTTATCTCGAACCATCCACCATTGCAAGTCTCGTGCCATCGGCGAGAGATCAGAACTAGATGATCTTCCTTGTCAATCTTCACCATTCATTACTTCCTGGGTGTTAGCGGAGCGCGCACACGCCACGGGAGCTTTTTTTTTTTTTAAACTTTGGCTAACGCGCCCTCGAGAGTGGCGTCATACGCGCGAGGCGGCCACGCAGTAGCGATCACTCCTCCTCCAACTCAGTTCTGTTTCTCCCTACCGCGAGGCAGCACCTGCCCGCGTGTGTAGTGCCCAGTAAACCGCGTAGTAGTGTTCACTCCTGTTTTTCTCTGCACTTTTCGGCGCTCGATCGGTAAGACTGTTCCTTTCTAACGGGCGCGGTGTGTTTCCTACTGTGTTTTAGCCTTAATAGTTTCGCGTTATGTCCGGTTCAGGGCTAAGCGCTTTCAAACGGACGCCTTATCGCGTCGGTGCTCCTGTGGCCGGCATTTCTCCGTCTCGGACTGGCATGGCGTTTGCCTCGTTGCCTGGGACCCAACCATGATATGGATTACGCGCGCCTGTTTCTCCATGGACCGTCAGGTCCCTCGAAATCCAGCGTGTTTAGCTAGCAAGGCCCCACCGACCTTGGAATTGCAGTCAGCTCCGGTTGATTCTCGGGCAAGGTCGGTAAGCCCTTCCCCGGTCCCTCCCAGGCCTACTCGGTCCGAGGAGGAGGTCTCCTCGTCCTAATAATTGCCGAGGGAGGCCCTTCTGAGGTGTTGGGGGCGTCGTGGTCACTCCCGGGGCCGTGACGCCCGACACCGCCTCGGCAGTCACCTCCTCGAGTGCAGGCTCCCCATGTCGGGCCCTTGGCTTTTGGGCCTGGCTCGGGTGGACCCTCGACACCGTTCGGATCCTGGCACGTTAGCGGTGCAGTGATCGAATCGGCGCCGTTTCTCGCGTTTGGATCGGCACCGTTCGCGGCACCCACATTGATCGGCGGCGCGCTTTTGGATCGGTGCCGTTGGCGCCCGGTATTCGGAAATGGCGCCGTTGGCGGTGCGCACGGGCCCTCGGCGCCATTCGCGGTGCCGATGGACATCAGCGCCGTCGGCGAGTGCCGCCCTACGCCTTCGACGCCGCCGTGGGCACTTCTCCTTCCTCAGGCGGTGCGGGCCTGCGGGCACGTTGGGGGTATGGAGTTAGGCCTGGCTGCTACCGGCGTGGGGGGCGGCGTCTCCCCCTGGTACTGGGGCCGTTCGCGGCCCCGTGGCCTCGGGGAACCCTGGGGTGGCCAGCATTGAGGTCCTGCTGGTCTCATCCTCCTCGGAAGGCGATGACTCGGAGGTGGACCCATCCTGGCACCCCCACTCTTCGGGGTCTGGGTCCCCGGTGGCTAGGGGTACCAGGCGGCGCAGCGGGCCCCTCCCTCTGTCCCCCCTACCGTCGTCTCCTGAGGGTTCCCCGGCTGGGGGTGGCCGGGAGCCCGGGGGCAGGCGTGGGGGGTGACGGAGGGGCTCCCTCTCTGGAGGCCAGTGACAGCTACCCCGAGGTGCTGTTGCCCCTCTAGGAGACAGGGGATGCTGCGGTCGAGGAGGAGGGCCCTCTCGAGTCCGAGGGTTGAGGGGCAGGGGTCTGCTGCTCGGTCTTCTTTGGCCACCCAGGGGTGGCCAGAAGCCGTAGTGCAGAGCCTCGCTCCCTTCCTCCAGGGTTCTAGGGTGTCCTCCGGCGGCGTTTGTGCGGACTGCCTTCTGGATCCATACAGTCAGGCGTCGTCACAGGGAGGTTCTCCCCAGGGCTCTTCCAGGCTCCGCTTCCCCAGAGTTCCGTTCTCGGCCTGGTCTGATATCCAGGATCCCCCACTGGGGCTCCTTTCCCAGATTCCAGAGCCCTCTTGAGAACAGTTGCCTCTCGGAGGTGCCCCTCCCATCTCTGCCTTCACCTCCCGCTCCCAGGCCATATGGGTCCTATGGGTCCATTATCCTGGGAGCAGTTCAAGGAGTTCTGGGTGGCCTTCCCTCATATGTTAGATACATGCATGAGCGGGTCTTCGACTCTCCCCACGCCACTTGGGAATCCTCTGGACATTCCAGCTCCCCATCATCCTCGTCTCCCTCCTCGGTAGGTACGTAATTTTCATATCTAGGTCGTCTACAAGTTGATCCCAAGGGGAACAAAGAGTCCACTGAGAGATCCTCATATGGAGTCGAGCTTGGGGAACCGTCGGAATAGCAGCTGCCATGAGCCCCAGGAGACGGAGAACTGACCTCGCCAGAACCCTCCTGCGTTCTGATAGCAGGGAGATCTGGGACTGAAGAGAGGCCGCCCTGTCCGGAGGCAGGAAAGCCTTGCTCACTGTCATATCGAGGATAGCCCCGATGAACTGTAGTCTCTGGGAGGGATCCAGATGAGACTTGGAATGGTTGATGGTAATACCCAGGCAAGTAAAAACCTGCTGGGTGAGGGAGAGAAAATGCAGGCGCTCCTCCCTGGACGAGGCCGCCAGGAGCCAGTCATCCAGGTAAGGGAACACCTGTACTCCCATCATACGCAGGTGGGCCGCTACCACAGCCAGGCATTTGGTAAACACTCAGGGTGCCAAGGAAAGACCAAAGGGAGCGCCCAGAATTGGTAATGGTCCCCCTGAAACGCAAACCGAAGATACTTGCAGTGAGAAGGGTGAATGGGGATGTGCAGATATGCATCCTGCATATCCAGCGCAAAAAGCCATTGACCTGGCCAAAGGAGGGGCAGAAGGGTCTGCAGAGAGAGCATCCTGAACCTTTTGTATTCCATGTAAAGGTTCAAGGAGCTGAGATCGAGAATGGGCCTGAGATCTCCTGTCTTCTTTGGGACCAGGAAGAAATGTGAATAGTAACCCGTCCCTTGAAGATGAAGGGCGGGTTCTATGTCCTCTTAGCGAGGAGGGCAGAGATTTCTTCGGACAAGGAAGATGATCGCAGGACCACTTCAGAGGTGGCGCGGGTGGCTTCTGTAGAAACTCTAAGGAGTGCCCTTCTGCTATAAGCTGGAGCACCCAGGATTCATTGTTATCCTCTCCCAACCCAGAAGGTGGAGGGAGAACCTCCCTCCTACCGGTTCCTCCGGTGTGTCCGGAGGCAGTGGGAGAGGGAAGGAGTCAGGTGGTGTGGGGCAGCGCTGCAGCTGGGGCACTCGCTGCTTTTTTGGCTGGGGGGGCCTGGCAGCTGCAGGGGCCCGATGTTTAGTGGCCCACCTTCCTTGGGGTTTTGCTTGTGGCCGACTGCGTCTGCGAAAAGGACGGCGCTGTGGGTGATGGGGACGGTAAATGGATCCACGGATTTCAGAGCCGTTCCCTTCTCCTGCAAGTCGGTGATGATGTCCTTGACATCACCACTGAAAAGCACCGACCCCCTGAAAGGTGCTTCCTGGATCGTGGATTGCACCTCCGGGACCAAACCTGACACGCAGAGCCAGGCACGGCACCATAGACTCACGGCAAAAGCGGAGCTCCGCCCGGCAGTGTCCACTGCATTGTATGTCGTCCGCAGAATGTGGCAACTGGCCGAACGAGCAGAACGGACTAGATCAGCTAACTCCTGCTTGACTTGAGAGTCAGGTAAGGAGTCTATCTTAGATTCTGCCTGGGTAAGGATGGCCTTCTGGTAATCCCCCATATGCGCGACGTAATTCAGGGTCCGAATTCCCAGTGTGGAAGAGGCGTAAATCTTTCTTCCATACTGGTCCAGGAGGCAAGATTCCTTATCCGGAGGAGACGAGCTTAGATGTTTGGGGTGCGCTGACCGGCCATGAGCGGCGCTAATCACGACTGAATCTGCACGAGGGTGAGTCCAGATAGTCTACACCCTCTGGAGCCTGGTATAGCCTGTTATACTTCCTAGGAAGTGGGGCTAACGACGACGGTTGTTTCCAAATCGTGGAAACAAGGTGGCCGTGAGGCTCGATCCAGGGTGGCACTAAAGTTGGTGCGAGGCGAGCGAGGAAAGAACTGGAAGGCGCATCCAGACGACCGCTTTATACCGAATATGACGCCGATCACCTGATCGGGGCGGTCCCTCGCCAGGACTGCTAGCTAGAAATTTTTCCGTGGGGTCCTGCCGGCTGGCATCAGTCCTATATGTAATTACCTACTGCAAGAACCCTCTTGAAGTAAGATCTACCACTCCTTGTCCTCGAAGGTGTACCACAACCACAGCCAAGCATTTTGTGAATATCCTTGGGGCAGAAGTAAAGCCAAAAGGCATTGCCCCGAACTGATAGTGGCCTGATGGCAGTCTGAACTTGAGAAATTTTCTGTGAGTCTGCCTGATTAGGATATGGAAGCAGGCATCTTTTAAATCCAGAGATGCCAGCCAGTCTTCTTGCCTTAGGGTTGGCAGAATCATGTTTAAGGTGACCAATTTGAATTTTGGTTTCACTAAATGCCTGTTCAGGTATCTGAGATCCAATATGGGTTGCCACTCCCGTTTTCTTGGTTGTGAGGAAGTATCTTGAGGAAAGGCTCTTTCTTTTCTGTAAGAGAGGAACTGGCTCTACTGCTCCTAATGAAAGCAGATTTAACGCCTCCTCTTCCAGTAATATTGTTTCTGAGGGGGAGGAAGGTTGAAAAACTCCTGTCCTCAGTCTTGGTCAGAGTTTGAAACCGAGTGGAAGGCCCTGACCCATTACCTCCTGGACCCACCAGTCTGCGGTGATGGATTGCCATTCCTGAAAGTAGTAGGTCAGTCTGCCCCCAACTGGAACTGGGGAGGAGACCCAAGCAGATCCCTCAGGGGGTCTGCTTATTCTGAGGTGCTGACTGGGTGCTCAGACTAGTTCGGTTGGTGCCTCTCCTGCCCCTGCCTCTGAAGTAGCCTCTCTGCTGCTGATATTGTGGATAGGCTTGAGGCTGGAAAAATGGTCCTTAAGGTCTGCCCCTGTGACCCCTGGCATGCTGCTTTTGGGAGGTAGGAGCCTTCTCCTTAGCAGCAGCACTTTGGTATGCTGCTTTGTATTCATCTTCCTCATGTAAGCCTCTGTCTGTTGTCCGAAGAGTGACAAAGGCTCACATGGGAAGTCCATGGCTTTGGACTGAGTATCTTGGGTAAGATTGGTAGTCCATAACCAAGCAAATCTCGTAAGAGACACTGAGCAGGCCATCTGCCTGGCTGCAGTGTCACTGCTGTCCACTGCCATCCTGAATTGGACCTCAGAAGCCTCTACCCCTCTCTTGGCAGCTTCCTCCAAGTCTGCTGCCACTGGGGCTGGCACAGATTTTGTAATCTCCAGCACAGTGTTCCAAAGTGTCCTTTGGTATCTAGCAATATAGGCCATGTACGAAGACTGCCTAATTGCCAAGGAAGAACCCAGACATTGCTTCTTCGCAATAGAATCCAGTTTTCTGGAATCCATATCAGGAGGGTGTGATGCCAGGGGAATGCCTGCCTTATCACAGGCTGCTGTCTGTACCACACCCTCATGGCTAGGGTGACCGAAAAGAAACTCGGCCCCACCCTTAGCCACCCAATATTTCTTATCCACCTTTCTATCCACTGGTGGAATGGAAGTTGGGGTATGCAGAATCTTCAAGACCTGCTTCTTCAGGGACTTGTGGATGGGCAGTAAAACTCTTTTAGGAGCCTGAACATCCATCATCTCTCTACAGTCCTGTTCCTCCTCCTCCTCATCAGTTGAGTGGGGAGGTCCAGGGACTAAGCCACCTGTTTAACAAATTTAGAATAAGAGGTATAATCCTCAGTTCCCTTGTCAAGGGAGTCAGGGTGATGAGGATCAGGTGAAATATCCGGATCAATGGGTTCACCACAATCCTCGTCGCCATAATCAATCATCATCATCATCATCATCATTATACCCCTCTACAAAAGTGTCCAACTCAGGTTCCAAGGAACCAGGAACTAGAGAGGAACTTGTGGGATCTAAACGTGGCCGCTTCAGAACCTGAAAAGGGATTACCGGTTGAAGCAACTGAATTATTTTAATAGCGTTAGCTATTTCCTCAGTGGTTGGAACTGGAGTACTTGGTTGCGGTTCAACTGCTGAGTGTTTTTCCTTTCGTTTTCTCTTGCCTGCAGCTGCCGGGTTAGTGGCAGGGTCAGCAGATTTCTTTTTGGCCGATGAACCGTCACGCTTGTCAGAGGGCTGGTTCTCCAGTTGTTTTTGGCCTAAAGTTGTTTTATCCGGTTCAGCAGCCTTCTCAGACACCTTCTCCTGCAGTTATTTTAAGAGCCTCTCAAGCGTCGACTGAGGGAAGTTCTTACAAATATTGCAATCCTCTTTGAGGTGGTAATACCCAAAGCAAAACACACAAACAAGATGAGATTCTGCCTTTGTGAACGGTTCCCCACACTCTGTACAATGCTGGAAACCTGTGGGGCCCATTCGCTTCTTGGTCTGTGACATTGATCAGTTGTGAAAAAACGAATTAAACTGAGAATTACACAGGTAAATTCTACTGTAGAAAAAAATGCCTTACCAGACGGTAAACATTAAATTTAACTAAAGAAATATACAAAAATAAGATTGATTCTTTCCCAGTTGAAAAAAACGAAGAGGAACCGAAAAGACTTACCAAAACTACACTATCTAATTCTTCCTGTGAACCAAGGACACTGCTTCAAAAATCGAAACAAAGTAAACAGACTTTAAAATAAATAGAGAAAATAATGTCTTCAGTTAGAGTGAAGGAGTGCTCTCCAGAGCCGTTTTACTGAGGCAAGCAGAGTAAAGAATCTGACAGTTGTAGGAAGTGCAACCAGGGACAGTGACTTGAAAACCGAGCTCGAACCTAACATTCCACTATTAGCATAGGTTCTATTAACCATTTCAGCTCCAGAGCAGTCCGATGGTGAGACCATACTACATATGTCAGAACCGATTTTGTGGTCCAGAGTTCTAATCAAACAGAATTTTAAATACAGGTTGGACGACTTCTTATTGCAAAGCAGGGGTCTAAGTTCCCACTAAAGAGGGTGGATAGACTATGGGCGCATGCCTTCATCTGTTCACTATTCCCAGTATGAATCCCAGATATCTTGATATCATTGGCCTTGAATGAAGATAAATACGGTATCTTCAGTCAAGCCTTGTCATGTTCTGTTTATACAGACATATGTTTTGAGATTTATGTTATTGAGACTTTGTAAAAGTGCTTTTGATATTGTAGTGTGTGAAACATGTTGCTTATTTTAAAGATGCAGTAGGACTTGGGAGTAGAATTCACAAGCTGGTCAATGGTAGTGTTCTACATACGCTTGTTTGGGATTAGCCAATTCTGAGCTCAACTTTTACTTCTGTTTAAGAATGCCATAGAGCAGCAAGAAAAAATGCTCTTCTTCTTAAGAGATCCATCAGGTTATAGTCATAATGTTCAATCATTCCCCTGGTATGAGCAGCCCCGGAGTTTTGGAACTTTAAGTAAATTATGGACCTTTAAAATTAAGTTTAAACTCTACTGTGCAGTCATGCTCCACCCAGCCTTTTCTTTAATTTTTGGAAAATGTTCAAAACAAAGCAGGACAACACTTTTACTGAAAATGAAACTGTAATCAGACCACAGAGCAGCAATTGTAAGGCACTGTAACAATTAATGCTGAAGCAAATAGAAAGAACGTATTCTTGTCCAAACCTTTTCCCAGGTTCTGGAAGGGGAACCAGGGTAAGGAACTGGGAAAATAATTAATGGATTCCTTAAGAAAGTACAGTTACATAAAAACTTACTGTAACCATAGCTCTTCGAGAGAGGCTCTTGCAGTAGGTAATTACATATAGGAATGAAACCGGCAGGCGTCAGGACCCCATGGAAAAATTTCTAGCTAGCAGTCTCTGGCGGGGGACTGCCCCCACGTCAGGTGACAGGCATCAGACGACGTCAGTATAAAGGGGAGGTCCCCCACGCCCGCCTTCCAGTTCTTTCCACCAAAAGGCCAATAAGGCAAGAGAGAGAAGCGGATATTTCCCTTCCAGGAAAAGGAGCTGAAAAAGCTAAGGGGGGATGGAGGGTGGGAAGGCATTACCTACTGCAAGAGCCTCTCTCGAAGATCTACTCTTACAGTAAGTTCTTACATAACTGTACTATCTTACTTTGAGAGGGCTCTTGCAGTAGGTAATTACATATAGGACTGAGTCCCAAGCAGTATGGAACAAAGAAAAGCACTCGGGAGGAGGAAAACTTCACACTAATAGAACCCCCGGCTGTAAGGGTCTCAAGAAAGGAGACCTTGCAGAACAGCCAACCCGAAGCCAGCTGTACAGCGAGAGGCAATATCCAAACTGTAGTATTTCATAAAGGTGTGGACAGAAGTCCAAGTTGCGGCTGTGCAGATGTCCGCCGCTGACACATTCTTGAAACAAGCCACACAGGCGGCTACTCCTCTAGTGGAGTGACCTCTGACTTGACCCGGCAGGGTCTTGTTGTACCTGTCTTAACAGAAAGTGATAAAATGAGCCAACCATTTTGAAAGGCATTGCTTAGAGACAGCATTGCCTTCTCTTTTGTGAGCAAGAAAGACAAAAAGCTGATCAGATTTCCTGAGATCCTTAGTCTGAGAGGTGCAGTATCTCAGAATCCTGTGAACATCCAAGGTATGCAAGAGGAATTCCCCTTGGAGTGTTGCATAAAGAAAGCGAGTAGCTCAATGGACTGATTCAGTGTAGATTCAGCCACCACCTTATGGAGAAACTTAGGGTTAGTGCGAAGAGCCACATGTTCCTTGTGAAAAATCAAATACGGTATTTTACACATTAGGGCCTGAAGCTTGGAAATCCGTCGAGCTGAAGTAATGTCCACTAGGAAGAGAGTCTTCCATGAGAGGAACTTTAAGTCTGCTAAGGCTGCCAGTTCAAAAGGAGGCATGGTAAGCTTCTCGAGAACAAAGTTCAGATCCCAAGGAGGGGCAGGAATGTAGATGGGGGTCTCTAAGATGAAGAACCCTCTAAGGAAGGTCTTGGAGACTTCCAGCTGTGCAAAAGTCCTGTTTCTGAAAGGGACATGGTAGGCAGAGATAGCCGCCATGTGAACCTTCAAAGAGGAATGGCTGAGACCCAGATCAAAGAGATGATGCATGTAGTCCAGGATGCTCCAGACAGGGCAAGAGAATGGCTTGACGGCCTTGAAAGAGGCCCAAATCGAGAACCGTTTCCATTTCATGGCGTAGGTGGATCTAGTGGAAGGCTTCCGGGCCTCCACCAGAATGTCTGCAATGAGTGGGGAAACACCCGAAGCGGGCTTGGGCTACGTCTGCAGGAGCCACGCATGCAACTCAAGGGATCTGAGACTTGGACGAATCAGGGTCCCCTGATCCTGGGTCAGTAAATGTTGAGAGAGAGGAAAAGAAAGCGGAGGTTTCTCTGAAAATTATTGCAGAAGAGAGAACCAAACTTGCCTGGGCCAGAATGGAGCAATGAGAATCATTCAAGCTCCTTCTGAGCTGAGTTTGTGTAAGACCCTTGGAATCAAGGGAATCTGAGGGAAGGCATAGACGAATCTGTCCTTCCAGTCTAGAGACAGAGCGTCCCGCAAAAAAATGCCTCACCCTGGAGCGAGCGAGCTAAAGGCGGGAAGCTTTGCATTTTGAGGGGATGCTAACAGGTCTACCTGAGGTGTCCCCAATGCAGGAAGACATAGTCTACTACCCAGTTCCCATTTGTGGGCCTTTGCTGATGACCAACTGAGGTGGTCCGCCAGTGTGTTTTCGACTCCTGGAACATGAACTGCAGTCAGGTGAAGGCTGTGCTGAACAGCCCAAGCCCAAACTCTAACTGTCTCCCTGCACAGAGGGTAGGAACATGTTCCTCCCTGCTTGTTGATGTACCAGACTACACACATGTTGTCCATCTGGACAGTCAGATGAACGGGAAGCACGTACAAATTCAGAGTTTGGAGAGCATACAGAATGGCCCTGAGCTCGAGCGCAATTATATGAAGAGTCTGCTCAAGTCTGGACCAGAAGCCCTGAGTCCTGTGAAACCCTAGGTGGGCTCCCAGCCCTCTCCTGAGGCATCTGTCGTCAATGTTTGGGAGGGGGGTTCGAGGCAAAAGAAAACTCCCCGGCAAAGGTTCTTTTGCACCATCCACCACTGCACATCCCGGACCATGGGGATGGAGACCAGAACTTCCTGGTCTAGGTCATCCAATGTCTGGTCCCACTGAGACTGAAGCGTCCACTAAGAGATCCTGACATGAAGCTGAGCGCGAGGGACTGTCGGAATAGCAGCCGCCATGAGCTCGAGAAGGGGAAGGACTGACCTGGCGCTGACTAGTCTGCGACTGGACAGCGGACTTGCATGAGCCTGAAGGGTATCCACCCTGTTCAGAGGCAGGAAAGTCATGTCGATGGTCGTGTCCAGGATCGCTCCTATGAACTGAAGCCTTTGGCAGGGGACCAGATGTGACTTGGCCTGGTTGATGGTGATACTTAGACTGGAAAATACCTGTAGGGTAAGGAGAGAGTGTGCAGAAAATCCTCTCTGGATGGGGCCGCCAGGAGCCAATCGTCCAGGTACGGGAACACCTGCACTCCCTGGGTATGCAGGGGAGCCGCTACCACCAAAAGGCATTTGGTGAACACTCGGGGCACCGAGGAAAGACCAAAAGGGAGGGCCTTGAACTGGTAATGGTCCCCCTGGAATGAAAACAGAAGGAATTTGCAGTGGGAAGGGCGAATAGGGATGTGCAGGTAAGCATCCAGCATACCCAAGGCGCATAGCCACTGTCCCTGCTGAAGTAACAGCAGAAGACTCTTCAGAGAGAGCATTCTGAACAGTTTGCACTCCACGAACATGTTCAGGGAGCAGAGGTCCAAAACAGGCCTCACGTCTCCCGATTTCTTTGGAACCAGGAAGAAATGGGAGTAATAGCCTGTCCCCCAAAGGTGGGTCAGGACAGGCTCTATTGCTGCCTTCAGGAGAAGGGAGGAAATTTCTTTCCGAACCAGAGGAAGATGTTCCAGGGAGTAAGTCGACTTGGGGGATGGTTTTCTGGGTGGTTTCTGAAGAAACTCGATTGAGTGTCCTGCTGCTACCAGTTGGAGCACCCAAGGATCTGATGTGATGCTCTCCCAACCCGGTAGATGGAAAGAGAACCACCCTCCTACTGGTTCCTCTAGGAGACCCAGAGGCTGTGGGAGAGGAAAGGAGTCTAGAGGTGTGAGGTAACATCGCGGCTGAAGCTCCTGACACTTTTTTGGGTGGGGGGGGGGAGGCTTGACAGCCGGAGGAGCCAGACATTTGTTGGCCTGCTTGCACTGAGGTTTCGCTTTAGGCAGAGAACGTCTGCGAACAGGGTGACACTGTCCCTGAGGGGGCCTGTAGAAAGAGTCAGACTTGAGTGTAGTGCCTTTCTTTTGCAGGTCGGTGATGATGTCCTTGCCATCCCCATCGAACAGCACCGAATCCCTGAAGGGCGCATCCTGAATAGCGGATTGCATTTCAGGGACCAAACCGGACACCTATAGCCAGGCATGATGCTGAAGACCTATGGCAAAAGCTGAGCTCCGACCTGCTGTGTCCACTGCATCGTATGTGGCACGGAGCATGTGCCGACTGCCCGAACGAGCAGAGTGGACGAGGTCAGCCACTTCCTGCTTAGTCCGAGACTCAGGGAGTCCAACTTGGATTCCACCTGACTCAGGATAGTCTTCTGGTAATCCCCCATGTGCGCAACATAGTTCAGGGCCCTGATCCCCCGAGTGGAAGAAGCGTACACCTTCTTCCCGTACTGGTCCAGAAGACGGGATTCCTTGTCTGGTGGAGATGAGCTAAGGTGTTTTGGATTTGCCAACTGGCCGTGGACAGCGCTAATCACAACTGAGTCAGCCTTCAGGTGTGTATTCAAAGAATCCACACCTTCAGGAGCCTGGTATAGCCTATCCGCCTTCCTCGGAAGGGGGGCTAATGCGGACGGTTGTTTCCAAATAGTGGAAACAGGGTCTGCGTGAGGCTCAATCCAGGGCGGGATCAATGTTGGAGCAGTTTCGGGCAGATCCAAGTGGGCAGTGAGTTTCTTCTGCTGTGGATCTGGCTCCAGGGATCGCCACTGGTGAACTTCCTGGATCTTTCGCATCAACTCCAGAAAGGAAGGATCTTCTGGAGGAGACTTTGGAGGAGTCCTTGGCCTGGGACGGTCTGGAGTACGTGGCTCATCGTTAGAATCAGAGCACCCCTCAGAATCGGATTCAGAGGTCTCCGAAGAAGACGATGACCCCCTCCCAGCGTGGGGGAGGAATGGACCCCTTGGGCAACCCTCGGGGAAGCGTTTCCTCCCTGGCCCTGGCACCTGAGGGCTCACCTCTGGAGTCGGGTAAGGGGGAGGGTATCTCTCGTCTCCGGCGCTGGGGATCCGGTACCAGGTCCAGCGTCGGTAGGTGGCTCTCCACCTCCCTGGTGAGCAGAGCCTTGGCCTCAACCCACCAGGCAGCCAGAGTCTCCTTCAAATCCACCGGCGGCTGGGGTGGTGGTGGGAGGAGGAGGAGGAGGAGGGGAGGATCACAGGATACTGAGGGTATCCGTGGGGTGATATCCGTAACCCAAGCCCAGCATCGGGTACTGAGTAGGCCGGCGTTGGGTACTGTGGCGCAGGATACTGTGGTCCCAGGTAAGGCGGCATCAGATAGGACGGAGTCAGATACCCGGGAAACAGGGGTTCTGACGGAGCAGAAGGCCCTGGAAGAGGTCCAGCAGGCGGGCCAGGAACAGGTGGCCCCACGGACGTCGGATACAGTGTAGGGATGGCATCTGGCAAAGGGATGTCACCCAGTGTCGGGTAGGCCAGTGTCTGAGCCGGCATCCAGGGGTCCAGCCCTATGAGAGAGAGACCTGACAGGAGCATACCGGCATCCTCTGTGTCGCCCGGGGAAGGAGGACTGAAATCCCCAGGGTCCAACAGGGGAGTCTCGATCAGCAGTGGCGAGCCGAGGGATGGCAGACTGGTCAACAGGGTCCGGCGTCAACTCTAACGCCATGCGTACATCGTCTGAGCCGATGTCCGCCTTACCAGCGGGATCCGGGCGGAGCGCGTGTCAGACTTATCGAATCCGATGCTCCAGAAGGTCGTGAGGAGGAGCGATCTTGGCCAGGCGTCGGGGCCATGCGCTCCCCGAAGGGGCCAGCATCTTAGCGGCCCTGTCTGGGTGGACATCGGTGGCACCGGCATCCAACTTACCAGACCTGCTCAACCCGGAGGGCCACATAGTGGCAGCCTTCCCAGAAGCGGTCACCTCCTTTGTCCCGGAGGCTCCCGAGGGGCCCCAGCACGAGCCCAACTGGAGGGATGCCACCGCTGTGGGCACACGCCAAGACGGCTGTCGAGGGTCGGTCCCGCGGGGTTTCCTGCAGCACGGCGACTTTAGCCAAAGTCACGGTGGCCATGGAAGTGGAGTCCTGGTCCCGGTGCTTCTTCTTCTTATGGTGTCCCTCAGGTGAAGTTAAGGCCTGCTGAAGCTTCTTCTGCTCCTTCTCCATGGAGGACATCTTTTTCTTTAAAATGTGGGCCTCCAGGGACTGCTGCCTCCGTTTGCGGGTGGAGGCATTAAACTGTTGGCAGTGCTAGCACTCCTCCACGGGGTGATCCGGGCCTAGACAGAAGAGGCACAGGGAATGACGGTCCTTATGCGGGAGCTGAGCGCCGCACGAGTCACACTTATTTTTACGCAAATCGGAGGGAATAGGGGACGACATACATGACGATTTTTTAAAGAAAAAATAGAAAATCGTAAAATGATTTGGTAAATAAACAGACAATAGACTGGTGAAGCAGTAGGAACTTAACCGCGAGGCGTTTCCACGCGCTAACGGCAGGAAAGAACTGGAAGGTGGGCGTGGGGGGCCGCCCCTTTATACTGACATCATCTGACGCCGGTCACCTGATGTGGGGGCGGTCCCCCGCCAGAGACTGCTAGCTAGAAATTTTTCCGTGGGGTCCTGCCGCCTGCCGGCTTCAGTCCTATATGTAATTACCTACTGCAAGAGCCCTCTCGAAGTAAGATCAAACACTACGGTGAGTACTTTTTTTTTCTTCTAACCCCAGGAATCCATCAGTATATATTCACAATTTGCAAGCTCCATAACAGTACCTTGAAAGGCTGGGTACAGAACCTATTTAGGGAAAATATTCTGCAAGACAGCAGTGCCAAAGCTGGCATCTCTCCTGGACTGCATGTCCAGACAGCAGTGTTTTGTGTAGGTGTGTACCGTCCTCCAGGTAGCTGCTCTACAAATATATGAAAATTACGTACCTACCGTAATTATGATCTTTCATTGTATCTTCACCATTCATCACAGATGGGTATCTGGCCGGAGGTCAGGACCCCGTGGGAGCTTTTTTTTTTTTTAAAGGTAGGTGGAGCTGACACACATGGTGCCACCCTGAGGCCGGACGTACTGCGTGGCGCGCCGAGGGTTGGCCGTTAGGCTGTGTCGACTCCACCTGCCTGCCAGTTCTGAGTCACCGGAGAGGTAAGAGGAAGGGATGGAGGGTAAGACAAGAGAGTCCAAGGGACAGAAAAAGGAAAGGATATCTGAACTAAAAAGAGGAAATAATGACTGAGAGGGCAGCAAAGAAGAGGTTAGACTAAGGGGATTGGGAGGGGCCCCAATCTCTGGAAGCGGAAGAAGGGAAGGGTAGGGTGGGTAAAGAATTTAGGAGAGAGGGAAGAGGTATTAAGATATCCAAGACCCTTGTCCGTCTCCAGATTGTATAGGAACTGGAAGGAGTAGCAAAGCTGTCTGACAGAATTCAAGGCACGGAGTAACTGGCAAATACTCCAGAAAGCAGAGTCGGCTATTCTGGAAGAAGGACAGGGTACAGGGATTCAGTACTCTCTCAAGAAAAGATGTTTGGTGAAAAAGGTTTTTTTTGTTTTTTTTAAGAGAAATAGTTGGATGGAAACCAGGAGAAGGAGAGAAGGAGGGCAACTATAACTCCTACCCCACTGGGGGTGGAGACAAAAGTAGTAGAGAAGGAGGCAACCACTAACTCCACCACCAAGGGGGTGAGACAAAGTAGAGAAGGCGTGCCGCCTCGAGCTGTCCACTCTCCCCTGGAAAATACTCCCTGTGTGTCCTTATTTTACCCCACCCCAAGGAGGAGAGAGGGGAGTCAGAGGAGGGGGACCCAGAGACTGAGGCCCCAGGGGATGGAGGTCAGATGAATGGTGAAGATACACAGAAAGACTCTACCACGGGTAGGTACGTAATTTTCATATCTTATCTGTGTCAGTTTTCACCATTCATCACAGATGAGTGAGTACCAAACCCCTCGAGAGGGGTTGTTTCTTACACCTAAGGGACAAAAGTCCCTTAGCCCTCAGTGGGTGACACACCACTAGGGGGGACCTTCAGGGCCTGGAGAGGCCAGGTGGGGAGAGAGGCAGGTTCCCCCGGAGGGAAGGCCCCGACAAGCACCGGCCTCACTCTGCGGGAGAAAAGGTAGGTTCCCTGGTGGGGGAGTTAATCACCCTACGCCGGGCCAAGGGTGACAACCGGAAAGATGTAGCCATGCCGACCGCCTAGTGCAGATCGCTGTCCCTACGACCCTGGTAGCTACCTCATTAGCGCCATAAGATGCCCCGCTGGTGCCTTGCTAGCTCCAGGCCACGTGCAGAGAGTGCGATGAGCTTGTCTGGTTTGCTCCGAGACCACAGAATGAGGCTAGGGAGCTGACCCTAGCCTGGACCACAAGAACCTGTTGTAGGCTGCATAGTGGGCCTGATGTGCAGAAATAGAGAGGAGTAACCGTGGCCAAGCAGAAGGTCCTCTCCTCCCCAGAAATCAAAACTGGAGGAGTCTTGGATCTGGGGGCCGGTCACGTGAAGGGGTGCGAAGCCCATCAGGAGTATCCAACTGCATCAAACCAGACTGTGGATGAGGCATGGAACCTGGAGACTCCAGGGTGCGCAATACCTCTGGCTGAGATCCCTTGGGGCAGGAACTCCGGAGAAGGGCCTCTGCCAGGAACGCAACGACGCCTCCCGAAAGGGAGCCGGCCAGGGCGGCACCACAAGGGTGGCCTCGCCAAAATTGCCTAGAAAGGTGTGCGCCGTGTGTTCAGAATTGCTGACAGTGGAAGGTGAAAGGTGCAAATCCTCCAACATCCTCACGAGGAATCGCTGATACTCCGAGAGATCAGCAGCCGGAGAGTTGTGGACAGAAGTTTCCTCTCCCCCTGAAGAGGGGGATGAGAAGCTGGAGGTCACCATGTGTTCAGTGGGTGGCTGCACGAGGGGGAGGTTGAAAAACCTGGCTGTCCATCACCCTAACATAAGCAGGGAACCGAGCAGCCACTGCTCTGAACTGCTCCCAGGTGAGAGGGCCGCTAGGACCGAGGATGCCTGGGAGCGCAGGAGAGTGTGGCAGAGGGATGGGGACAGAGCCGAGAAGAGATGTCAGCTGACCTCCGCCTGGGTTAGGGAGCGGACCGTGGGTACCCATGGAAGAAGGTAGCCCGGAAGACCCCACAGTCGACAGCTGCACAACCACATTGGTACTGCCTTGGCTGCACCCGGAAGAATACCCCCAGTGAGGCGACTGGGGCCGTAAAGGTCCAGAAGGATGGTCCCCTACCTCAAAAGAATGGGACTCCCTCAAAGAAACCGTGGGGGAAGAGCGGAAATCTTCACTACGGCTCCTCCCAGGGCCTGGGTGGACCCCAGAAAAAGGCCGACGTGCCGATCCCACACCCCTCGGAGTCCGAAAGAGTCCTCCTCCTCGAGAGGGCCAGCCTAGGTAGCTGGCATCTCTGGGCAGCCCCCGGAGGGGATACCCAGGGAGCAGTACCCTCCCCCCCTGCAAGTGCCTCGATGGGCCCCAAAGTCGGGCGATCAAGGCACACCACCGGAGGGGGTACCACAACTGAAGGATCGGTGAAACCCTCAAGACCAGGCTGCAGAGCTATGGTGGCACACACCACTGCCTGCTGGTCAGCACCACTGACCTAAGTCTCAGGAGCCACCGACCTCTCCTCAGAAGGGGGCTGGCTCCGACTCGATGAGACCACCGTGCTGCCTACGTCCGCAGCCAACCCCAAGGGGTGCGACTGCACATCCGACTCAGAGCTCGACTCCGTCTCCGAAGAGGTAGAGTCCGAGGCCCTGAGCCAAACCGTAGGAGAGCGGGCAGAACTATCCCTACCACCAGGCCCGGATACCACCGCTGTGCCCGAGTTGGTGCCAGTACCCCCCGCAACCCCGCGAGCAGGATCCGAGGGAGGCACGGCCCCAGCCCGAGCCAGAGGTCCAATGCCAGGACCAGTTGCGGTACCATCCGGTCCACCGGCACCGGGAGCGGCACCAAGGACAGGGATGGCACCGACGACAGCCCCAGCGGCACCCTCGGCACTGGCGTCAACACCACCCAGTTCCCCGGCACCGCAAGCGGTGCAGAGGACCGTGGCAGTGCTGCAGATGGCCCTGAAGGCGGACACAGCACTGAACACGGCGCCGCACGGCTCCCCGGTGCTGCTCGTGCCGCGAGCGGCAACAGATGGAACCGAAGGCCCCACGGCGCCGAGCCTCGGGACACGCGCCGTGCTCAACCTCAGCGCCCGAGGCGAGACATGGGGAAGGATGGCGTTGGAGTGGATCTCACGGGCGCTGCGAACAATGTCAGTGCCGCATGATCGGGCGTCGACCAGAAGCCTCTGGGCGCCACCCAACAGGTCAGTGCCCGTGACGGCCCGCCAGGGCCCATGGCACGTGACGGCGCTGAGGCTCCGATAGGCGCCGACCAGTGGCGTCAAGGACAGTGCCGACCCGGCCTTCCGAGCTGCAGGAGCGACACCGGAGGCCTTCACCCCGAAGAAGTCGATTGCCATGGGGTGCCTCCGCCTGCTCCCGGAAGGGGCGGGCGAACCTCTGCGCCTTGCGGAAGAAGCCTCAGCAATGGCTAGGCTACAAGTAGCCGAGGCTCCCTCCTCCTCAGTCCGTATAGAACTGGGAGGGGACCCGGAGGAAAGGCGAGGCGGCGGCTTGGCCCGGCCAGTGTGAGCCCAGCCCCTGAAAGTCGGTGGAGCTCGCCCCACTCCCAACGCACGTTGTTCGTGGACCCGGCGGTCCATGGAGAAGCAGGCGTCACACGGATCCATGTCATGAAGCGGGCCAAGACACGAAAGACACCGGTTGTGCTGGTTGGTGACGAAGAATTTTCGGCCGCATGGGCACCGTCACATGGGGGGCCGACCCGTCTTCGAAGACTTCTTGCCCTCCGACCGAGACATGACCTACGGAAAAAAACACCAAAACAGACTCGACGTTGCAAAATTAAAAAAATTAGGAAAGATCTTACCGGGCGACGTCCAGTAGAGGCAGAAAACAGAACCAGCAGGAAACCGACAGACTTAACGCCGAAGGAATAGGATGAAAGCAGGCCTACAATCTCTTCAAGCTTCCCATGAGGCGACCTCGACGGCGGGAGACGAAGAACTGGCAGGCAAGCAGAGTCGCACAGCCTAATCCGCCAAACCCGCCGTAATGCCACGCAGTACACTGCCCTCGAGGGCGGCGCTGATGGTGTCGGCCCGCCCTACCTTTAAAAAAAAAAAGTTCGCTGGTCCTGACCTCCGGCCAGATACCCATCTGTGATGAATGGTGAAGAGTGACACAGATAAGATCTTGCAGGCCAGCCTGCTGGCACAAGCGATAGTACTATCGTTTGCGATGCTGATGACCGGAGTTCAGAATGAGCCTAGACTAGAGCACTGAAGAGTTGGCCAGGGGGACGAAGCTCGAGCATACCATGGGCAGCTCTTCTCCTCCAGGGGAGGCGGGATATTCACTTGGTGAGAGAGTCTGACACTAGCGGCAGCTGTGGGTCAGTGAGCCAAAGACCGCTAACACAAGGGGATTACAAGTCAGTGCATCAGATGGCACCAGGACGTCACTGCATGTGCTCTCCTCTGGGGAACTGCAAAGTGTATAACCCACTGACCGGACAGATGACACTGCTTCCAACCTCACGCTCACAACCGAATCCTGCCCTTCTAGACCCCGCCATCCCTCTATCTTCTCCTCCACCTGCTGGGAATTAGAATAAAAGATGGAAGTGCAGAGAGGCGGATTGGGGGGGGGGGGTCAAGCAGAGAGATTACAGGTGGAATGGGCTCACAGTACACAGAGGGTCCCAGTGGGGTGGGAACAGGTGCTGGGATACAGCTGAAGTAGGTCCAGACCAGCGACTTAGGAGGGGGGGAAGGGGAGATCTCTCTCTTGCAGGGAGATACCCCTTGATGGTGCCACAGAAGCAGATGTGATTCTTGTTGAGTGTGCCCTGAGCCCTCTGGGTGGAAGTTCACCAGCTTTCCATAAACAGAACTGTATACAGGAGACTACCCAATCACTGCGTTTACATGCACGCAGGCATTACTGGCTAACAGACTTACCCAGTATCTCCTAGTGCTGCGTATACATGGCATCTACAGTATGTTAATCTGGTTGTTCCAGCCCTGCGTGCGTCCACATCACCACCGACCCGCCGGAGCACTCCAGTGCAACTGAGCACGCGCCTGTAGGCGGTTCAGCAGCAATGGCAAAATATGCTGCCTCCTTTTTTTCACTTTTTCCCCCTTCTAGGGGAAATTGGGAAAACCTTTTGCAGTACGTCTCTGTGCTGCATTTAGCATGCTTTTTTGCAGTGACATAAATCCTACTGGAATAACCTAATGCTTTCCTAAAAGCAGATATGGGACACATTTTAAAAAAACTAAGTCCATGCTGTCATTTACACACTAGGATGGAAATGCATGCTGAACATAGTTTACGTAATAGTGTATGGTACGTGCAGGGTTTTAAATGGAAACTTAGTACAATCAAAAGGGGCAGATGCAGTGCCTGACAAAGATGCGGAGTCTTAATATTTTTTAATTTTAACTTATTACACTGGTAACTGTAGTGTACCTAGGATATAATGTTAAGCCCTTTACTTAGCGTAGACTAAAAGGAGCTAATATGCATACCCCTCGAGGAAAGGGGGGACACAGAAGAAGCTTTCAAGTACTTCAGGGGAATCTGCAAAGTCCAAGACAGTAACATCTTTCAGAAAGAGAGATTTACAGCTGATCTAGTGGTGCCGAGGGTTGAGGTGCTGGAGACGCACACCGGCAACCCAGGTTCGAGACCAGCCTGGGCTGCCGGGGTCAGCTCAGGGGAGAGAGAGAATCAAGCATCCGGAGGAATGCTCTCCTCTCGGGGCCCATGCCGCCTGGGCCGCTAACTGCCTCTGGTGGTGACTGGCTGCACACGGGTCAGGAGGCACACTCAGACGTGGTTACATTGGTAGGGAGGGGTGACGGGACATAAAAAGTAGGAAAAAGGAGCCTGGCAGGGCTCCATGATGGTACACCGTGCCGAGGGCTGACCCTGGCTTCTGGATTGGGTCCCCAGGAAGGGGCGCCACCTTCCCAGCCTCGCAACAGGGAGGCCAATCCGTGGGAGAATTATGGGGTCGGCTAAGTGTGGTGGAGCATGAGAGAGACTTCTTCCTCGGAAGGCCAAAGCCCCTGCCAGGGCTCGGTGGAGGATAAAAACCTATTAAAAAAATGTGCAAGAACAAGGGGCTACAATTTGAAGATAGAGGGGGGATGGCTCAGGGGCAACGCAAGTAAGTATTTTTTTTTTTTTTTTTTGAGAGGGTGGTGGACACATGGAACAGCCTGTTGAGGAGGTCGTGGGGTCAAAAACAGTAGTGGAATTCAAGAATGCATACGAACATATGAAATTGCCAGCAGAAACGGGCCTCATGGTCTATCGAGTCTGCTTGAGTGTACATCTAGCACGTCATCTCGTAGCGGCCCCCTCTTCCCAGTATCCCTTACCCTGTCCCAACCCCTCTTGAAACTGCCCACCGTCTTACAGGACACTATCTCATCTGGTAAAGAGTTCCATTTGTCCACCACTCTCAGTGAAAAAATGTTTCATTTCCCTCCCTCCAATCTCAGTCCACGCCCTCTCGTGGGTCTCCCTTCTCATCTGGAAAATCCCTTCTGTAATGGTCTTGTTTATCCCCTTTAGATACTTGATCATCTTTGTGGCTCTTTGCTGCACCCCCTCCAACAATCTGATGCTGAATTTACTGAAAGCTAGTCCCCACTAGGACCTACCCTGCTTTCTGGCCTCTATCTGTAGACTGATCCACCCCTCTGGTCTGGTCTGTCTGGCTCAACATACAAGCTGAAACACTTCCAATCTGTCTGATCTGAACTGGGCTGTGCAGTCCCTTTTTTACAAACTCTTAAACACTCTGAATAAATTAAGCTCAAGGTTTGAGTGACTGAAAATTCCCCAAACAAGAGTCCATTTAGCTTCGGACTTCTGCAGCAGTAAGACCCACACTTGCATGCTTGGTTTGTATCTGCTGCCAAACGATACCTTTGGGCATGCTCCATTTTTGTCTTCTGAAAAAGGGGCTATTTCTGGCACAATTTTATTTATGATATTAAAATGTTTCTTAAAGTTTCCAAAAGCACTTATACACCATCTAAAAGCTGACATTATAAGCTTCTTTGTGGATTTATTTTGGACAAATGTGGCCGCAGGGAACACAAGTCACTTGTCTGGGAATTTCCGTAAGTGCTAATTAGTTTTAAAGCCTTTCTCTAACTTTATACAGTCAGAATAAAAATTGGCACAAACGATATCTGGTAGTGTCAGAGAGATGGCCACCTGAAATTTCAGCTCTCTTTTCCTTGCCTTATGTAACTCAAGTTAGAAAATGCTTTTAAAAATAATATTACCATAATACCGTGGAGGGGTTGTATTATCAGTCGTGAAGCCCTCCGAGCAAAAATCCTGTTCAGCACAGGTGGATACAGGCAGCTTACTAGAGGAGCTGTCGGATTTAAAGTTCTCGCATGCAAACATGTCTCAGGTCTTTGGTGACAGCTCAACAAAAACCAGTAAGGCACAGAGAAAAGTTAAAAAAACAGAGTTGATTCTTAAAGAACAGTAGGCATTGTAAGTACATACAACAGGTGATGAAAAATGGAAATTACATACCTACCGTAATCCTTGATCTTCTCTTGTATCTTCACCATTCATTACTGCTGGGGTATAAGCCGGAAGCACGCACCCACTACTGGAGTTTTTTTTTTTTTTTTTGAGGGAGGAGTTGGCGCCGCCCACAAGAGCAACGCACTGCGTGGTGTTTGAGGGGCGGCCGTTAGGCGCCACAGACAACTCCGCCGTCCCAGTTCTGTAAGCCAGAGAGGTGAAGTAAAAAGAATTAAAAGAATAAGAGCGAGGCAAGAGAGCCGAGGGATAGATAAAGGAAACAAAGTGAAAAAGGAATAAGCCGAAAAGAGGACAGGAAAGAGAAGAACACTACCTTAAGGGATTGCAGGACCTCCTTCCTTGGGCGACTGAGGGAGGAACAGATAAGGGAAAGGAAGACAGAAGAAAAGGGAAGAAAAAAGAGGAGAGGATATTGGGAGGAGGGAATAATACTGTCACAAATCCTGAGTGAAATTAGCTTGAAGCTTATCAGCTCGGATCTTAAAGTAAGGATCCCTTCAGACAAAACTGGTTTGGATAGTTCAAACGAACCTTCTACACAGCTTGAAACAGAGAGGCAGATTTCCCTACACATCCCGCTATCCTACTACCCATCACTCAAGCTGAGAGCTCACAGAATGCCAAGGCAAACTCTGTTCCGTAGAGGGAGAGCCCCCAAACAGGTAAAGGGAAAAAGACCCCACTAGCACACAGATATGTGTTAGTACTGGGGGGAAGGGAAGCTCCAAGAGAGGGCAACCTCTTTGTCAAGATGGACAGAGACAGAGAAGGAGCTCCTTCTGACTCCATGGAGAAGGCAGGAGCCAAATGGACCAGACCACCAGTTCAAGATAATTTTCGAATCGGGCTAGAACAGGCATTGACTAGCCCCGGTCTGGCATTACCAGGTAAATCCAGGGACACCAGCTAAGTACGAAGACCGTGGGTTAGAGGACTTTCTCAGAGACTAACCCTGTTGTCCAGAGATTGAGCTAATCTGGCCTGAAGGTAAAGTCCCTGAAATCAGAAAGAGTTCCCTCAGATGAAAAGGACGAAGCTTCACCTGCTCTCCTCCTACTCAAACCTTCCGTCATGTTTTTAGAGTAGAACAGAAGGTCCCGAGGAACCAGAGCATTTAGTCCCCCCCCCCCCGGAGGGGATCTGAAATTCAGCCCTGAGGGAACAGATCCCTCAGCCTCCTACTGGTGGAAAGCAGGAGGGGGAGACCCTGACAAATAGACTGGGGCAGTCTAAGGTTGTTGAGGGCAAGGGGGTGTCCCCCGTGGCCGGGGGGATGGAGGATGCCTCTAAGGAATCCTTCTCGCCCTGTGGGAAACCAGACGGGACCCCCGGAAAGTGAAGGAAGTCACCCTACTCTGTGCAATGGGCGATAGTCTGGACAGACGAAGCCATGCCGTCCACCTTATGCAGATCGCTGTCCCTGCCAGTCTGGAAGCCACCTCGTTGCCGTCATAAGACGCCCTTGCCTGGTGCCTTGCCAGTTCCAGATCCTGTGCAGAGAAGGCAATGGCTTGTCTGAACTGCTCTGTATCAGGCATAGATGCCAGAATCTGCGCTAGCATCGACCACAGATGCCTGCTGCAGGCAGCGTGGTGTGCCTGATGTGAACCTATACATATCAACACACGAGTTGAAGAGAAGACTCTTCATCCCCACCAATCAAATTCAGCAGAATCTGGATCCGGGGGTCCATCGTGTGCCAGGCACTGAGGCCCAGAAGGAATATCTAGGGACGTCAAGCCAGAGGGTGGGTGAGGTAGGGAACCTAGAGACTCATGGGGGGCACAATACCATCACCTGCAGTCTGCCGGGGCTGGAGAAGGGGCAGCTGGAGACTGCCAAGGGCGGATAGACACCTCTTGGAAGGGGACTGGCCAGGAAGGCACCACGAGGTGGTGAGCGCTGAATTCACCGAGGAATGCACATGTCTGCCGCTCGGTATTGTCTCTGCGAATGAAGGAGATATGGAGCTCTGAGACCAGCCTCGAAAGGAACCACTGATACTCAATGAAATCAGCAGAGGATAAGTGGACAGAAGGTTCCTTTTCCTCAGAAGAGGAAGGTGAGGAGGAAGTGGAGCTCAAATGGTCAGAGAACTCCTGCGGCAGGGGGACAGGAGGAAGACCTGTTCATCCATGGCCCTGACATATGAAGGGAAGGCCGCCGCCGTAGCTCTGAAAGTCTCCCAAGTTAAGGGCCCTGTAGGACCCACGTGGCCTGGGGGGGTGGCTGCACAGGGATGAGCAAAGGGCACCTAAGAGCACGTGCCCAGCTTCTGCCAGGGCTCTGAGATCCAGGGAGCGATGCCACCAAGACTGGGGACCCTGAGACCATACCGGGTTGCGAGGCGGTAACTTGAGAAGGCAAAGTCCAGAACAGCCCAGAAGGGGGAATCTCCCCTGTGACGCAACTGAGGTTGCGTGTGTCCAGAAGGGCAACACTCAGTACCACCACTAGAAGATGCTCTGGAGACCTCGAGGGAAAGGTGGGGCTCAGTACTGCGACTCCTCCCCATACCCCGTAGGGCAGTGGGAATGCACCGCTGCTCCTCACCCTGACCTCTCCACCACTCTGACTCAGAAGCAGTCCTCTTCCGACACCATTGTTGGAGCTCCCCGCTCTGCGGGCCTCCGGAGGGAGGTCACAGTAGTAGGGCTCTCCGCCCCTTCCCGAGGAGCCCCAGCAGCACCAGGAATGGCACTGCCTGGGCCTTCTCAGAAAAGAGTATCCTCTCACAAATCCTGGAGCTATCGCCCTTTGGGGATCCCAGGCCACCCCTAGCCGTGGGACCCCCATAGCGAACATGCACCGGGGACTCAGGAAGAGGAACACTGGGTCACCTGACACCCTGGCCTACCAAGAGTTCCAAATCCAAAGATTCAGGCGGTCAGTCCAGGTCCATCTCTGAGTCATCCTCCCCTGAACAGGAGTCGAGCAGAGTGACCTCTAGAGAGGCAACCCTTAAAACACCTCCAACGACAGCACCGGGAATGGCACAGACCTAGGCCGCGACGTCGGCAAAGGTGCCGCTCAAGCCCTAGGCCCCACGGACATTGCTAGAACCCACAACGGTGTCGCCCGAGTCCCCAGCACCGCGGTCGGTGCCGGAAACCCAAAGCAGTGCCACCCGAGTCCCCAGCACTGCCCATGGCGCTGGAACCCAAAGTGGCAACACTGGATGGAATAGAGGGTCCACCAGTGCCGGGCACCACAACCAGAGCCCATGACATTGGGGAGCCTGCACCTTCGAGGAGGTGACTGCCGGGATGGCACCAAAGATGCGACCCTGGGAAGAATCACACTGTTCCTCTGGCGCCAAAGAAGAAACCTCCTCCTCAGCAAGGCTGGAAGTGGAGGTTGTCTCCTCCTCACCGGGCCATATAGACCCGGGAGGGGACCCGGAGGAAGGGTCAAGAGATCTGGCCTGGGAGACCCACGAGCGATGTTGTCCTCCAAACATCGGCAGAGCCCTGCCGATCTTAAACGCGCAGATTTCCAATACACGGTGGTCCATGCAAAAACAGGCATCACAGTGACCCATATCATGGTTGTGTCCCAGGCACCGAAGACAAATATCGTGACGATCCATGATGGAGAATTGCCGGCCACAAGGGCGCCGACGTACAGGGGCACGGCCCACCTTAGATTTACGTTTGGCCCCCGAATCAGACATGATGCAAACAAATTCACAAAAACATCAAAAGATTCCAGCACTGAAAATATATATATATTATAAAAAAACGGTCAGTATGAAGGAGTGGCATCGAGAAACTCTGCATCGAAAAAGACCTAATGGCGCAGTAAACTTCTGGAACTCACACAGCAGGTGCAGCCTCAATGGCTGCAGAAACAGAACTGGGATAGAGGAGGAGTCTGCAGCACCTACCGACTGACCATTGTGCACCACGCAAGGAGTCGCTGCCATTGGCACCAATTCATCCCTCCCAGAGGGAAAAAAAAACCTCCCATAGTGGGTGCGCGCTTCCAGCTTACACCCCAGCAGTAATGAACGGTGAAGACTGACAAGGGAAGATCTATGCTATATGATGTTGTGAAACTGGAAGAATGAGACGCAGATACAGAGCAGCAGTTAACATCTACCGATGCCAGCCTTGACAAACTAGAGGCTGTAGTTGCTTTATTAGCACATATTTGGGTGTAAATTTTTTTGCCAAGCTCTCCTACCTGTTAACCAATGCTGCCTTGGCTCTTGCAAGTCATTGGTCACAAGATATTTCATGATCCTTTATTTTAGTAGCGTTTTCATAACCTTGCCCACAACTATAGACAGACTAACAGGTCTGTAGTTTCCTGCCTCCTCCTTGTTCCCACTTTCTTGAAGCGGGACCACTTCTGCTCTTCTCTAGTCCTCTGGAACTTTCCCTGTATCCAGTGATTGGTTGATCAGGGCCGTCGGAGATGCTGTCAGTTCCTCCCTAAGTTCTCTAAATATCCTGGGGTCAACTCAGTCTGGCCCTATTGCCTTGACCACATTTAGTTGTGTTGATTCCTTGAGGACCATTTATTTATTCATTCATTCTTGGATTACAATACCTCAGGTAGCTCATTTACAAAGGTTCCACATCATTTTGGGAAGGGTAGTACAAAGAACAACAGGGAGATAAAACCAAAATATATACAATGTACAATATGGAGACATTTACGTTTACAGTGCAGAAACTATTTAAAATGTACAAAATGAGGTAATTACAATGCACAGTAGGAATAATAATACAGAATTAGGTAGTTAAGAGTGGAAGAAGGAAGACAAATAGTTAATGGAGGGTGAGGGTTGCTGCCAGCTGGCATTGTCATGTGAGGAAACTGGAAAAGGTAGGAGAGGAGGGAGCAATGAGAGGGGGAGCAAGAGGATGATGATGGGACGGGGGTAGGGGTAGAATGTGAAAGGGAGGAGGAGGAGGAAGAGGGCAGAGGGGAGAGGAAAGTCAGAAGCTATTAATTGAAGTCTTATTGCAGCCAGGGAGTCTGAAGCCAGTAAGTGCAGTGTACGTGGTGGCAAGGAAGAGGGCAAAAGTTATAATGCAGGGAGGGAAGGCAGAGGTGTTGGAGGGAGATGGGGTAGATGCAGCCAGAGGCCTTATCATCAAGACTGTTCTTTTTCAGACATCACAGGATGAATGCCAGACATTAAGAAAGGCAGTCACGGGTGTTTTCATGCAAAATATACCAGTGGAGGAGACATGTGAACTGGGAAGAAGGAGGAATATCAGCAAGATCACGGCCAAGCTGATTCAGCCACATAGGGGCTCTGTAAAGGAAGGGGCACTGGCACTGGGTAGTTCTGAACCTATGTATGAGTAGGAGGTCTGTATACAAGGCCCTAGTCTGGCGAGCCTTTTGAAATCCGGGAAGAAGACTAGAGAGGCCCATTGACAGGGTTCCTAGTAGCATCTTTTTTGTGAGTATACATGAATGGTTCTTGATTCTCCCCTGTAGACTGAGCCAGTCTGTTAGTGCATACAGATCACATGTGTGGGTGCGGGATTCAGCACCAGTGAGAAGTCGACAAGCTTTGTTAAGTGTATTTTTTAGTCTATTCAGAGATGTGGCAGTGGCAGCACCGTAAACAACCAGACCGTAATCGATCACAGATAAAACTGAGCTATTTATAGTGAGTTTGAGTGCTTCAGGAGTCGGGCTCCTATGTCTAAATAACAGACCTAGTTTTGCATTAGCTCTTTTGGCAACGGTCTCAATATGTGGTACATGGGAGAGGTGATTGTCCAGGGTGACCCCCAAGGACCGTCTCCTCTGTAAGTGGCTACTGTCCACCTCCCTTCGCCTCCTTTATCCCCTATTTTTGGCTCATCCCCTGCCCCTTCCTTTGTACATACTGAACAAAAGTACTTGTTCGATATGTCTGCCTTCTTCTGGTTGACATCCACACACTCCTCTTTTGCCTTACTATCCCTGCCTTGTTCTTCCTCTTTTTGTTTATGCATGTAAACAATGTTTTACCCCCGGTTTACTGACTTGGCAATGTTCTCCTCCGTTTGTGCCTTGGCGCAACTCTATGATTTTTATTGCCTCCCTTTGTGTCTCCTGACAAACCTCCCTGTCCTCTTCCTTCTGTAGTGCCTTGTACTGCTGGAATGCTAACTTTTTCGGCCTTACATTCTGTGTTACTTCTTGGGAGAACCAGAATGGTCTTTTTTCCTCCTGCTCTTTGTAACCTTGCTGACACAGAGGTTTGTTGCCTTATCAATGGCCTGCCTTATTTTTCCCCACTGCTCCTCTATCTCACCCCCATTTTCCCAATACCTGCTAGGGCATCCCTGAGACACTCAGCCTTCCTGAAGTCCAGGACCTTCGTTTTAGTATGGTTCGTTTCCGGCTCCATTCTTGTATCAAACCACACCATAAGATGGTCAATTGATCCCACGTGGCTCCCTACTGTGACATCAGCAACACAGTCCCAGTTTGATAGTACCAGGTCCAGTATCACCCCCTCTCGAGTGGGTTCTCCCAACTAGTTGCCTGAGGAACACTCCCTGCAGAGTCTCTAGCATTTTCCTACTTCAACCTGATGCAGCAGCTGGGAGACTCCAATCCAAATCTGGTAAACTGAAGTCCCCTATAGTCAGAATGAAAGTCTCGCTCTACCCTTAATGAATCAAACAAAAAGTCTCCTCCTTCAAGTTTGCTTTATTGCATCCATATATTTCCATATTACTTTCACATATTTCTTTTGATTTTTATTTCCTGTAACATTTCAGAACTCATTCAGTTCCTTCATCAGACTTGACGCTTTCTCATTTTTATCTGAATCAAAATAAAAAAAAGTTTTCATTCTAATCTACATTGTTTTCCTTATTCTTAATTATTTAGTTTGTAAAAAAAATGTATTTACAAAATATGATTATTGACTTTAAATTTCAGGTGGAACTGACCTGTGCATATCATGGACATTTCTTTATGTTCTGAAGAGTCAGCATGGTGTTGAGCACTTGGTCCTTTGCCTTCTGTGTATCTCTATGCTTTCTATTTTGGATACAAAATATATATATATATGCTTAATAAGACATTACAGAGGTACTTTGTCTATTATTTTATATGAGTTCCTTAAATATTTTAACCTCTTTAATTTTTCAAGATACTGAATATTCGTGACATAGGAGCCCTCTTATGGAATCAGTGCTTTCAATTCTTTCTACAAATCAAAAAAAAAAAAGAGTGCACCGTTTTTGTATAAGTCCCAATTTTACCATTTTCAACTTCAGAATAATGGGAACTAGTAAGCGTAGTTTTTCTTACCTGTGCCCCCATGCAGAGACAGCGCTAGATAGGGCAAAAAGGGAAAAAGTTGCAGCTTGCCCAGAAATGACCCACTTTCCACAGGACAGTGGGTCCAAAGAGGTGCACCTGTCTCTAACAATAGCTGAAAGATGGAAAACTAAACAATAGAAAAGTATTTTCACTCAACAAATTTAAGCTTCTGAACTAGTGAAATTTCTACTTACGATTAGGTTTGGACCCAGTTGTTTCTCATTTTGACCCACATTTTTTACACCCATGGGTCTAATTTGACCCATGTTTTAAAACCCCTAGCGCTGTCACTGCCCCCATGTTCATTTTATTTTTCATATTAGGGATTAAACGAATACGTTTAACACGCCCTACCTGCCACCTAATATACGCCATTACTGTGAACTACATACCTCTTTGCCTTCCAGGTGAAGAAGAAGGGTCAATATCTGGCCGCACACCTGAAGGCATCGGACGCCATTTCCAGTGGAATGCTTAAACGTATTCATTTAATCCCCGATTTGTAGAAAGAATTGAAAGCACTGATTCCATCTGAGGGCTCCTAAGTCACGAATATCTGGTGTCTTGAAAAATTAAAGTAAGAGCTTAAAATATTTAAGGAACTCATATAAAATAGACAAAGTACCTCTGTAATGTCTTATTAAGCATATATATATTGTATCCAAAATGGAAAGCACAGAGATACACAGAAGGTAAAGGACCAAGTGCTCAACCCCCCCCCCTTTTCACGCCAACTCTTCAGAACATAAAGAAATGTCCATGATATGCACGGGTCAGTTCCACGTAAAATTGAAAGTCAATAAGCATATTTTGTAAAAAAAAAATTTTTTACAAACTAAATAATTAAGACAAAGGAAATCAAGGAATGCAGATTAGAAAAAAAGTTTTTGTATTTTATTTTGAATCAGATAAAAATAAGAGAAAGCGGCAAGTCTGATGAAGGAACAGAATGAGTTCTGAAACGTTACAGAAAATAAAAAGCAAAAGTAGCATGTGAAAGTAATGTGGAAATATATGACTACAATAAAGCAAACCTGGAGATTTTTTGTTTGATTCTTTAAAGGTAGAGTGAGGCTTTCATTCTGACTATATCATATTAATCCGTACAGTCTCACTCCTCTGCCGATTTAAAAAAATAAATAAATCTGAAACATAGATAAAATAAAAAGGAACCTTGGGAGATTAACACGTTGAAGTGAAACTGAAGTCCCCTACCAGCAGTACCTTCCCCCTTGTTATCCATCCCTAGTATTTCTTCCATCATATCCCTATCTACCCCCCCCCCCCATGCTGGAGGTCTGTAGATTACCCCGTTAACAGTGTAACATTTAAACTGCTCACTGAGGATCACAGTTCCCCTCCTGGATGGATGGATGTGGGCTATCTCTCTGTACAGGCTTCTATCCTCCAGGTAGAGCCCCAGTATCTTAGGGAGGATTGAGCATCTGGATTGACAGATGTTCTCCCTTAGGGGGGGTGTAGTGCTTAACTGCCATCTGGAGGTGTCCAGGTGGTGGTGTATTGCAGGCACACCAAGACATACAAACACACAAATTTGCCAGCAGATGAAGGCCTTATGGTCTATTGAGTGTGCAGCTAGCAACCCATATATATTGCAGCTGCCCCTCTCTCCCCTGCCCCTCCCTCTTACCCTATCCCATCCCCTTTTGAAGCAGTCCACTGTTCTATAGGATACCACTTCCGCAAGCAACGCGTTCCACCCAGACACCACTCTCTCCGTAAAAAAGTGCTTTCTCATTTCCCTCCAATCCGAGATTGTGACCTTGAATGTCCCTACCCCCCCCCAACTTAGGCATTTGAGGAGTCTCCATGGAGGTGGAACTTGTTAGTTATACCACTGAATGTGGGCAGCTATTAAAGGGGCAAACAGCAGGAGAAAGCCCCCTCTTGTTGCAGGATTACATCCAGATTTGTAGGCCCCCACATCAGTGACCAGGCACCCTGCCATTCTAAGGTGCGAACAGTAAGTCCCGTGGAGGGGTGTTTCAGTGATGGGGCTGAGAGGACTGGATATAAGGGGTCCACCAGTTGCTTAGGTGGATGAAGTACATACAAGGAAAGAAAAGGGGCTAGTTATATGATCCCTTTCCAGTTCCTTCTAGCCCACTCCACCCTGGCACTACACCATTTTATGACATTTGTATAGGGAGAACACTGGCTTGGTGCTACTGAAGTATATTAAGCATAATTTTCAAATGCTGTTATGGAGAATTTAAGTGTACATTATGTAAAATCAGACATAAACGTCAACTAACAAGAGCCCTGTTTGTTGACCCCTACTCGGATTTCACAAAATGTCCACTTAAACAGCCAAAACCAGTGCCTGAAGATCAAACTCCATAGACTTTGATGGAGTGCTCCCCCTATTCAGACGTCATAAAACATTTGAGTGTGGAGGCAGTGCTGACTAGTAGAAAGTGGAAAGGGATTGTGCGGCTAACCCCTCGGGGGCAAACTACAATCCCTTCCCCTTTCTTTGAGGACTGTTTTAAAAAATTAAACGAGTGCCACATAGGAGCTCCAATTGAAGTTGGGGAGCTTCTGCTCAGCTTTTTTCTTTGTTTAGCATTATATGTTAAAAGCAAAGAAATTATATTTAAGCAATAAACCACTCCAGGATGTGGGTTATGCCGAAAGAAAAAATTACTCACCTTAGTAATGTTGTTTCTTCTAATGGAGTCTTGCTGTATTCTGACAGTAGCAGTGAGTCCCAACCTCCAAGCTGCCCCGGAGATGAAAGAGTTAACTTTCCATACCAGGCATGGAATGCTGAGCTCGAGCTCGGTTGAGACTCTGTCTGTTGCTCTTTAAACTCAAACCGTCAGATCTTTACGAGATAAACTCACTGAGGTCCTGTGTGGAAGCTGTAAACCCACACTAGCCAACTGGCTACTAACATAAAAACAGATTTTTTGGTCCCAAAAACAAAGACTCAAGTCAGGAGACCCAAAAATGGAATAAACACAACATCCACTCACCCAAAGAAAGGGTGATAACAAAAAAGGGTGGAGCACCTCCTGAGTACCAACACTGCCGCTGCCCACCGACATCCCAAAAACACAGGTTCTGAGAGGGGAAGGCAAGGGGGGAGGTCAGAATACAGCAAGACTCAATTAGAAGAAACAACATTACTAAGGTGAGTAATTTTTTCTTCAAACAACATGAAGTCTTGCTGTATTCTGACAGTAGTAGACTAACAAGCAGTACCTCCATGGAGGAGGGACAGAACCTACTTAGGGAATAGGCTCTGAAGCACAGCTGTGCCAAACCGAGCATCACTCCTACCCTGGATATCCAGGGAGTAATGCTTGGTAAAAGTATGAACTGTTTTCCAGGTAGCTGCTTGACATATCTCTAAGATAGGAATATCCCTGGCAGCAGCCAGGGAAGCAGCTGTACCTCTGGTAGAGTGAGCCCTCAGGCCTGAGGGTGGAACCTTACCTAGTTTTTCATAGCAAAATTGGATGCAAGAGACAATCCACCCGGCAATGGATCTTTTAGTGGCAGGTCTTCCTTTACCAACCTCACCATAAGTGAGGAACAGTTGGAGGGAGTCAAACCTATGACCCTTGGTACGTTTTATATAGTAGCTAAGGGCTCTTTTCACATCTAGACTGTGCAGCCTCCTCTCACCAGAAGAGGAATTATCAGTGAAGTACACAGGAAGAGACATAGATTGATTAAGGTGGAAGTCTGAAACCATCTTAGGCAAAAACTTCCTGTTAGTCCTGAGGACCACCTTATCCCTATGGAAGGAAATAAAGTCAGGCTCCACTGACAGGGCTTGTAGCTCACTTATGCACCTGGCAGAAGTGATGGCCACCAAAAGCACAGTTTTCCAAGTCAAGTACTTAAGCTCCGCTGATGACAAAGGCTCAAAAGGGGTTGCATAAGCTGAGCAATGCAAACGTTAAGATCCCAAGCAGGGGCAAGGTCACTGAATGGAGGATTGGTATGAAGCAATCCCTTAAAAACTTGGAGAAAACAGGGTGACCTGAAAGAGAAGAGGGCTTACCTGCTGAAATGAAAGCAGAAACAGCTGCCAGATGCACCTTTAATGTAGCTGGTCTGAGCTCCAAGCTATTCAGATGGACCATATAGTCAAGGACTGTGGGCAGATCAGCAGACTCTGGGGGAATATGCTTCCCAGAGCACCATATGGAAAATCTTTTCCACTTAGAATTGTAAGTAGTTCTGGTGGAAGGCTTTCTAGAAGCCTTTAGAATATCCATAACACCTTGGGAGAGGTGCAAATCAGCAAACTCTAACTCTTCAAGAGCCAGGCCTTGAGATTCAGAGATTTGAGATTCGGGTACCGAACCCTCCCCTGAGCACAGGTTAACAGGTTGTAATTCCTGGGAAGAGCCAGGGGAAGATGGACTGTTAAGGACAATAGGAGAGGATACCAGGGCTGTCTGGCCCAGTCTGGCGCAATCAGGATCACTTTGCAGGGTTGAGACCTGATTTTGACTAGTACTTTGAACAGGAGAGGGAAGGAGGGAAAAGCATACAGGAACTGCCCTTCCCAACTGAGAACTAAGGTATCCAGGGGGACTGAGCCCAACACTGGGGGCCTGCAGCAAAAAAGGGGAAGTTGGTGATTGTCTGGGGCTGCATAAAGATCTATCTGTGGGGTGCCCCATCTGGAGAATATCACCTCCAAGACCAGGGGATCCAGTGACCATTCGTGATGGCACTGAGATATCCTGCTGAGAGCATCCGCCAGGACATTGTCCTTGCCTGCGAGGTGTACTGCTGAGAGGGAGGTGTTCAAGGAATAAGCCAGAGACCACAACTTCATTGCTTCTGTGCACAAGGCCGTAGACAGAGTGCCTCCTTGCTTGTTGATGTACCACATTGTAGTGGTATTGTCTGTTCTGATCTGAATGACTGTTCTGAACAGACTTGGAAAAAGCTTGAAGTGCTAGAAATACTGCTCTGCATTCCAACAGATTGATGTGAAGCAGAGATTCCTGAGGAGATCACACCCCTGGGTGGTCAGGTCGCCCAAAAGAGCCCCCCACCCCAAGAGGGAGGCATCTGTAGTAAGGATTAAAGAGTGAGACTGAGTGGCAAAGGGAACTCCTTGTCTTAGATTGTTCTGATCCTGCCACCACTGCAAGGCCAGGATCAGAGTTCGAGTCACTGGGATTAGTCTGGTCAGGGGATCCTTTTTCTGAGACCAAAAGGCTCTCAAATGGAACTGAATGTCCCTCATCTGAAATCTTGCTCCCTGCACCACTGCTGTAGAAGCAGCCATGTGCCCCAGGAGCTGCAGAAAATGCCTTGCTGGTCGAGACACCTGTAGGGTGAAAGAGGAGGCCAGTGTGATAAGGGTCCTTGCCCTGTCCAGGGGAAGGAAGGCTCTGGCCTTTTCTGCATCTAGCTCTGCGCCTATGAAGGTGAGGAGCTGAGCAGGCTCTAGAACGGACTTTGAAAGATTCAGAAGGAAACCCAGAGAGGTGAGCAGTTGCTGAGTTATCTGTAGGTGTAAGTTGACTTGGTCTGGGGACTGGCCTACTATGAGCCAGTCGTCCAAGTATGGGAAGATGGCAATCCTTTGCCTTCTTAGAGAAGCAACTACTACTGCCAGGCATTTTGTGAACACCCTTGGAGCAGAGGTTAGACCCTTGTACCCCTTCTGCCTCTCCCTCTAAAGAACCCCCTCTGAGCATAGGCAGAAGAGCAGGCCTGGACTTGGTAGAAAGACCTATGAAAAAGACTGCCCCTGGGATGCTGCCTCTGAGGAGTGGCCTGCCTTTCCTTGGCCTGGGCACTCCTATAGGTGGTCATATATTTGTCCATTTTCTTCATGTAATTCTCTGTTTGCTCCCCAAACAGAGAATTACCCACAACAGGAAAATCCATGGCCTTAGTCGGGGTATCCTGTGACAGGCTAGTACATCTGAGCCAAGCCATTCTACGAAGTGCCACAGATGTAGCCATGACTCTAGATGACACATCATTGGAGTCCACTGCAGCATGGAATTGCACCTTGGATGCCTCAATACCATCAGCAGTCACCTGGTCCAGCTCCTTGGCAAGCTGGTCAGGGACCTGTTTTGCTAAAGCTATGACAGTGTCCCATCTGGATTTCTACCTAGCAGTATAGGCCATATACTTGGCCTGTCCGAGTCCCAAGGATGCTGCCATGTACTGTTTCTTTGCCATGGCATCAATACTCCTGGAGTCCTTGTCTGGGGGGTGTGAAGCCAAGGGAATATTTGCCTCATCACAGGCTGCAGCCTGCACTACCCCAACAAGGCTGCATTGTTGTGTAAGGAATTCCGTATCTGAGCCTAACAATGTATACCTCTTGTCCATTCTTTATCCACAGGAGGTATGGTATTAGGAGTCTTTAAAATCTTAAAATGTCTGTTTCCCAAAATATTTGTGTAAGGGAATAGACAGCCTCCTAGACTCTGGGATATCCATCATTTCCACATAGTCAGGCTCCTCCTGGTCATCCAGAGCTTCTTCCATAGGAAGCTGGAGGGTTTCAGGCACTTTTTTATAAAACATGAAATGGGAGGGGGACTCAGAAAGCCTAGGAGGAGACACTCCTGAAGGTCTGTCTGGGGAGATGTCTGGGTCAATAGGCACATCCAGACTTTCAAAACCACACTTGCTTTCCTCATACTCCTCTTCCGGTTCATAATATTCCTCTAAATCATAATCTTGAACTGGTGGAACCAGCCGAACCGAGCACCTCCCTGATGGTGCCGGTTCAGTCGGAACCGGGGAAAGCAACTGCACAATTTTGATCACTTTGGCTATTTCTTCAGCGGTTGGAGAAGAAAGTTTTGGATCCACACCAGCTGATTTTTCCTTTCTTGTTCTCTTAGCTGGAACCAACTCCTCAGAATCGGATCTCCTTTTGCCCGAAGAACATACAAACATCACGAAATCTGCCAGCAGATAAAGGCCTAGAGGTCTATCAAGTCTCTTTCGAATGCAGCTAGCCCTCACTTATTCTGCAGCTGCCCCTTCCACCCTTCCTTCATTAACCCTCCCTTTGTCCTGTCCATCCTCATTTGAAGCAGTCCACTGTTCTACTGCATACCACTTCAGCAGGTAACGCATTCCACCCAGCCACCACCCTCTCTGTAAAAAAGTGTCTCCTCATCTCCCTCCTGAACCTTCCTCGCTCCAGTCTCATATCATGGCCCCTGGTGGCCCTTCCCTCCCTTACTTTGAATAGCCCCTCTGTACCCATCTTGTTTATTCCTTTCATGTATTTAAAGGTTTCAATCATGTCACCCCTGTCTCTCCTCTCCTCCAGTGAGTACATGTTCAACTCCTTCAACCTCCTCTTGTATGATAAGTCCCCCAGCCCTTTGATCATCTTTGTCGCTCTGCGCTGCACCCCCTCCAGTAACTTAATGTCCCTCTTCAGATACGGTCGCCAGTACTGCATGCAGTACTCCAGGTGTGTTCTAACTAATGACCTATACAGTGGCAGAATCACCTCATCCCTCCTCGAGGATATACCCCTTGCAATACAATCCAACATTTTGTTGGCCTTTGTAGCTGCCTTCCTACATTGTGCCGAGTTGTTCATTGACCCTGTAATGAGCACTGCAGATCCTTCTCCTCCTCTGTCTGGGCTAGCTGCACTCCCCTAGCTGGTAACTCCTCCTTGGGTTCTTCATCCCAAATGCAGCACCTTGCACTTTTTGGCATTAAAGCCCAGTTACCAGGTGTCTGGTGAGTTTCAAGCTTTGACAGATCATCCTGCAACCCCTGCCATCCCCCTAGGTCATCCACCACCGCGCCTACCTTGGTATCATCAGCAAACAAACTGATCTTGCTCTTGATGTCCCATGATATGTCTGCAATGAATATCCCAAACAACACTGGTCCCAACACTGAGCCCTGTGGAACACTGCTCGTCACTGCCCTTGGGTGTGAGAGCTCCCCACCCACCACCACCCTCTGTTGCCTTCCCTGCAGGCAGTTTCCTGCCCATCTCACCAGATTTGCACCCGCCCCGTGCCTACTAACTTCCTTCCCAGCCTTCCATGTGGCACTGAGTCGAATGCCTTACTGAAGTCCAGATACAGGACATCCACTGCATGGCCCCTGTCCAGTTGCCTAGTTACCCAGTCATAGAACTCAGCCAGGTTGGTTTGGCAGGATCTGCCACGTATGAAGCCATGTTGTCTGCTGTCCTGTAGTCCTTTGGCCTCTAGGAGGGCCACCAGCCTCTCTTTCAGGATAGTTTCCATTAGCTTACCCACGGTTGATGTGAGACTCACTGGTCTGTAGTTTCCCGGTTCATCCTTGGGGCCACTCTTGTGGAGGGGCACCACATGAGCCATCCTCCAGTCCTGAGGTACACACCCCGAATATAGTGAAGCATTAAATAGGTCTGCCAAGGTCCTGCAAGGACCTCTGCCAGCTCCTTCAGTACCCTGGGTGGATGCCATCCCGAGCCTGGCGCCTTGTCCGCCTCATTGCCTTCAAACCCTCTCGAACTCTGCTCTCCATGATTTCCCATCTGTCACCTCCCCCGCTTCTGCCATTTCGACTTTTGGGTGTCACCCCTCTTCTCTTTTAGTAAATACTGAGTTGAAGCACTCATTTAGTGCTTCTCCGCCTATCGCACTCTGCTTCCACCCAACCCCCCTCCTTCCTAATCCTTACTATGTGGTCCTTACAGCTCCTTTTCTCCCTGATGTACTTAAAGAAGTCCTTCTCCCCCTTCTTAATGCCTCGTGCCAGCCTGAGTTCTGTAGATGCTTTGGCTCCCCTTTCTGCCCTTGTCACCTCCTTCGATTCTGTCAAGTACTCCTCCCTGTCCTCCCCCCTCCCTGTTTTCTTGTACTTCCTAAAGGCAGCTCTTTTCCTCCTTACCTTTTCCATGACCTCCTTGCTCAACCAGATCAGTTTCTTAGCCCTAGCCTTCTTGCTCTGGGCTCTGCAGCAGGTTTTGGTTGCCTCCACTATCCCCAGCTTTATGAGCTCCCACCTCTGGTTAGTGTCCATACTAAATTGAATTCTGGCCAGGTACCCTTTTACCACTTCCCCCATCCTCCCAAAGTCAGCCCTCCTGAAGTCCAGCACTATTGTGCCAGATTCCACTCCTTCCTTGCCCATATCCAATGTGAGCCATACTGAGCGGTGGTCACTCCCTGACAGCGGTTCCTCCACTGTTAAGTTCTCTCACAAAGTCCCCATTTGCCAGCACAAGGTCAAGGGCATTTCCTAACCTGGTTGGTTCACTGACCATTTGCAGCAGGAAGCTGTCCTGGAAGGCACCCAGCAGTACCTGCTCCCTTCTGTTCCTGGTTGTTGGGGTGCTCCAGTCCACTCCTGGCATGTTGAAGTCCCCCACAATCACCACACTACCCTTCTCGCAGGTCCTCCTGATCTGTGCCACTAGTTCCCTGTCTAACTCCTCTGTCTGAGATGGTGGCCTGTACACCACACCCATTCTAAGAATCCTATTCTTGGAATCCTGGATTTGCATCCAAAGTGACTCCGTACTACCCTCCTCCCCTACACACTTCAGTCCTTCCTTCACATATAGTGCCACCCCCCCTTTCCCAATCACCCTGTCCCTACGAAATAACCTGTACCCTGGTACAGACCGGTCCCAGTCATTGTATTGGGTGGCCCATGTTTCCATGATGGCTGCAATGTCCACCTCTCCCTCTGCCATGAGAACCTGTAACTCGGCAGTTTTTCTCCCAAGGCTCCTAGCATTAAGGGTAACCACCTTCCACCCTGTCCTCCTTTCCTAGCATCACCAACAGTACTTGCCATTTGTCCTTTGTCACTGTTATGGGGGGTAAGCTCATACGGTTTCCCAACCTGTGGTGTCTGCATATCTCTTCCCCAACTGCCACCCCCCACTCCTAGTTTAAATTCCCAACTCTCTATGTACTCCTCCATCCTCTGTTTCAACACTTTCTTTCCCTCCTCACTCAACTGTAGTCTGTCCTTGGCATAGAGACTACTGTCCTCCCAGGTCCCCGTCCCCCAACAGCCCATACCCTTTAGCACACCAGGTTCTTAGCCATCCATTAAATTCCTCTATTCTCAGATTTCTTTTTGTGCTTGCCTTTGGCATGGGAAGTATCTCTGAAAAAGTTACTGATCTTTCTGCCCCCTCACATAATTGTGCTAGTTCCTCAAACCTCCTCTGGACTGTATCTACTGTCTTGTCAGCCAGGTCGTTTGTCCCAAGATGTATAATTAAATGGGGCTTGTCCCTACCCCTTCTAGCATATTTTAGAACAGACTGTCCCACCCTTTCCACTGTCATTCCTGGCATGGCCTCCACCCAAATCGACTATGCCTCTCCCCCTTGCTACCCCACCTAACTCCTCTTAGTATTGAGTCCCCCAGCACTAAGATGCCACCCCTCTTACTCCCTGCTTGCTTCCATTCATCTCCCTCTCTCATTTCCAGCTCTTCTTCCTCCTGCACATTATTTCCCCCTTTTACCTCTGTTGCAATTCTCCCAGCAGAACTTCTCCCCGCTCCAGTTTGGTCCAGGCATTTATCAATTACCCCTCTAATTTCATCATTTCCCTCCTCCACCTTCTTCCTCTCTAGCAGTGCACAACTATTTTCTGAAGGCCCTTCACAAATGCCCGCTCCCTCTCTCTGCATAGTAACCTGTTCTCTCCTTTCCACTCCATGACTTTTGCCACTTCTTCGCCTCCCCTCAAAAGTCCATATCTCCTCCTTCCATTTGTCTGTCTCCTGAACTGGTTTCCACGGCAATTGTTCTTCCTGGCTTGGGCCCCTTTGTCTCTGCTTCCCTTCTTCTGACCCTCTGCTCACCACTGTTGGCTTAAATCACCCTCCCTCATCTCCCCTTCTTCTTCCTCCAGTATTGGGTGAAACCCACCCCCAATCTGCCTTGCCTGTCTTGGTTCCTCCTGCAGACCCTCAATCTCCTTTCTAAGTTTTTCTATGTGGTTGCCCTGGTTAGAGGGCACTCCTTCTGGTTCGATTTGAACCGAACCGGGCTAGCCATCCGGTTCAGCGGACTTTTTGGCCTCCCAACTCTTTTTTCTAGGGTAGCTGCGGGAAAATTCTTACAAATCTGGCAGTCTGCATTGAGGTGGTCAAACCCCAGACAATAAACACAGGTGGTGTGGGGTCAGCCTTAGCAAAGACTTCCCACACACACTGCAGTGCTGAAACCCAGTGGGCCCAGTTTTCTTTTGGGTTTCTCAGACATTGTGCTACAGTCCTAACCAAACTTACCTTTTTAATGGCAATCCATGAGCAGGAACCCGCTTATCGGTTCCTGACTGTATCCGCGGACGTGGGAAAAAAGCGTAAAATCCGTTTTTTTTAGAATCGATAAGAACCGGTAACCACACTCTAAAAGTTCAGATAAAGATTTTTTAACAACTTGATCGGTTCAAACCGAACCGATGAACCATTTACAAGTTCCACACAGAACAGAAAACAATATAAACCTATCTAGTACTCACAAATACCACAGACAGAGACTGAACCGACAGGTTACGGTTTAAATTCGGTCGAAAACCGAGAAAAGCGGTACTTTAACAGACAAATTGAGCCGAGCAGAAGGAGAAACCTCCGGAGCGACTGTTCAGTGAGGCAGAGTAAAGAGTCTGACGGTTTGAGTTTAAACAGCAACAGACAGAGTCTCAACTGAGCTCGAGCTCAGCGTTCCATGCCTGGCATGGAAAGTTAACTCATCTCCGGGGCAGTTCGAAGGTTGGGACTCACTGCTACTGTCAGAATACAGCAAGACTTCATGTTGTTTGAATAACTCAAAATTAGCGTATAATCTGTGTACATCAGCTGAGGTTGAACCATAAATCATAAAATGTGTTTAAGCCTTAAATCCCATATGCATTGTTACAGGGAGAAAAGATGGGATTCAATTATTTCCGGGGCATGGTGCCATGGGTGCAGCTTGAGAGGCATTCCGCCTGGGATTCGTGGTAGAGGGGGACCTGGTGACTGTCATCTGGTCAGTTAGGCGGCCAATTTTATGTTTCTTCTGGTCTGACATCCCCCAGCACCCCCAAACTTGCAGCGGCATAACAGTGTCCTGCCTGACTCATGGTGTGGCACATTGTCACCCACACTGCATCATACGATGCCACAATATGGCCACCAGTAGCCACCCAACAGATAGAGGCTTGGCAACCCCCCTCCCCCCACCCAGGAGGAGAGAGTCCATGAGATGCTCCTAGCCCTCCCTGCTGGTCTCTGCTCCAGTAGTTCCAGGCTTGGGCATGAACCCTTGTCCCCAGCATACCAGGTGAGCCCCCATTGCCTGGCACCACAGATCCAGTGTTGGGGCTGGTCCTTTTTAATATGCTTGTCTTTGACAGATGACAAGGAATAGAAAGCAAGAGTCTCTCAATATCCTGAGACCCGTTCATCGGGTTGCACCTGGAATCGAGTCTCTGCTCAGTGTACCTTTCCTGGTTACCAACTTTAAATAAATAAAGACGTGCCTCTTCACAGGTGACACTAAATTCTGTGGCAGGGTAGAGAGCGAGGAAGGAGTTAGGAGCTGCAGAGGGACCTGCAAAAATTAGAGAGGTGATCCAGAATTTGGCATTTGAAATTCAATGCTGAAAAGCGCAAGGCGATGCACACAGGGAACAGGAACCCCAGGAAGGAATATTGGACGCGATGGGTTACACTGGACACTACTAATGAGGAAAGAGACCTGGTAGTCATCTTAAGTGACTCCTTAGAACAATCTAGACATTGTAACAAGCATACAGCAAGGGGACCAGGATGTTAGGGTATATTAGGGGAGGTTTGACAGCAGAAGGAAGGAGGTGATACTGCCTCTCTAGAGGTCACTCTTGAGGCTGCATCTGCAGTACTGTGCACAGTTCTGAAGTTCCCACCTAACAAAAGACAAAGACAAGCTAGATCAATGCTTTCAAACACAGCTGTGATCAAATGAAAAGCTCAATTGTGACACGGAAAAAGCAATAAAGCAGAAATTAGGGGTGGGTTAGGACGATTACCCTGACTAAACACTAGGTCCCAGGGTAGAACAGGGTAAAACAGGGCAGAATAGATGGACCGATGGTCTTTCTTACCAACATTTTCTGTTTCTATGAGGAATGTCTAGACAGGCCAGGCAACTTTTCCCCTGGGAAAAAAAAAAGTCACCTTTTTTTCAAATAGTTTAACCAGAAGTAGCACACTAAGCTGAAAGCTTGTTTACAGGTGCGACCTGGGAGCACAAAGACGTTAAGTGACTTGCTCAGGATCACACAGTTAGCAAGTGGGTGCTGTGGGATTCAAACCCAGGTCTCCAGATTTGTAGCTCAGAGCCTTAAACCACTGTGCTATATTGCCTCCCCTACATGGAGATAGGATGCCTGTTTTTAAAATTCTATTAGGATTGGAAAGGGAGTCTGTAGGACATTTTCAGCTTGTTTACCACAGTAGAACTAGAAGGTATACTCTAAGTGAGGAAGTGGTTTTGTCGGTAACTAGATGATACTGATGGGTTGTAGATGAAGGAGGTGAAGCTGCAGTTGTACGGAAAGTGGGGTCATATAGTGTTTGTATGGTGAGTGTCCAGGGGGCCCAGGAAAGGGGCGGAGTCCAAGGAGGAAGGTGGGTGTCAGTAGGAACTGGGGTGGTGGGGATCCAGGGAATATGTCTTTAGGGCCCGGGAGGGAGGGATGTCTAGGGAGGGTCATCCAGGTTGCTGGGTAGTGATGGACGAAGGGTGCCCACTGTATCAGAGAGGGGAGGTGTCTGGTGGTCCAGGATGAGAGTTGTCTGATGGGTGTGGCAGGCAACTGAGAGAGTCCAGGGAGGAAGGTTCTCGAGGTGCCATGAAAAGAGCAAAAGTGGAGGTGGTGAAGGTCTGTGGAGAGAAGACGGTGTTTGTGGAGACTGGAGGAAACATGGGTGTTGGGTGGGAGACTGAGGTAAGGCGACATGGATGAGGAAGGTGGTGACAGGGGATTAGTGTAGGGCTGTAGAGTGGTACAAGTAGTGTTGGGGGCTGTGGAGGGAGAAGAGTGCTGTGGGGGCATGAAAGGAGTTCAGAGAACATGACAGATGGAGTTTCTGACAAGCTGTAAAGGGAGGGGAATTCAGTGGTACATAGATACAGTAAATGCATTAGAAAGATATGTGATGGCAGACAAGGTCGCTATGCCCACCAAGTCTACTTTTTTTTTTTTTAAACAAATCCTATTTGATCCGCAGCGCAATCTTTTCTCCTCACTGCCTTACCCCATGACTCCCTTGTGCCTGTCCCAGACATTTATTAGCCTAACCACTGTTTTCACCCCGACTACCTCCGTTGGAAAGCTAGTCCAGGTAACCAGCACCCTTTCTGTGAAAAAGTACTTCCTCACATCCCTTCTGTTTTTAATCAACTCCTGTTTCAAGTGGTAGGAAAGCAGTGGACAAGCTATGCTCCCACACAGCTGGAACCCCACACAGACCAGCCATTCCTCCTGCAGCTGGACACCCCCTCCCAAAGAACATACTGGCTGTGTGTCCCCACCTCTCATCTGGTATCCCCCTTTCTGCTGAGGGGGTCTTGTGGGCTGTAAAGGGAGTGGAGAGGGGAGGATCTCGGAGGGAACTATGGAGTGAACGAGTGTGTGTTGGGAGGACATAGAAACAGACTTTGACAGCAGATAAGGACCACTTGGCTCACCTAGTCTGCCCATTTCCTTACCTACTGAACACGCTTCATATCCCTAGTTAACCAACAGCCTACTTCTTCCTACCACACACCAGAATTGCCTTATGTCTGTCCTATGCATTCTTGAATTCCCCCCCACTGTTTTTGACCCCACGACCTGAAGAAGGCCATTCCATGCGTCCACTACCCTCTCTGTGAAAAAATATTTCCTCACACTGCCCCTGAGCCGTCTCCCCCCCCCCCCGCCATCCTCAAATTGAGTCCCCTTGGTTCTTGCACATCTCTTTTTCTGAAAGATGCTACCCTCTTGGACTTTGTTGCTACCCTTGAGGATCACAGATAAGTGGGTAGCCATCTGGGAACTAGCGACCATCGAACAGTATGGTTCACAAACACAGCAATAGAGTCAAGCCACACAAAGGCAAAGGTACTGGACTTTAGGAGGGCTGACTTTGCCAAAATGGGTGAGTGCCTAAGGAATGCATTAGCAAATAGGCAGGAAGGAGGGGTGGAAGAACAATGGGGAATAATAAAAAACTGCCATCACAGAGGTAACAAGCTTTTGAGTGAAGCAAATAAACAAAACTAAACGATGTAAGAAACCACTATGGTTCTCAAAGGAAGTGGCAGTGAAGGTTCAAGAGAAAAAGAAAGCTTTTAGGAAGTACAAGGAATCACAGAAGGAGCAGGACAAAGAACTGTATCAGTTAAAGCAAAAGGAAGCTGGGAAGGCAGTCAGAACAGCAAAGGCCCAAACTGAGGAAAAGATAGCCAACTCAGTTAAGAAGGGGGATAAAACCTTTTATAGGTACATGAGGGAGCGAAGGAAGACCAAGGGAGGGACAGTGAGGCTTAATAAGGGGGGCAGAGGGTGACTGTGAAAAGGCAGAGATACTAAACAAATATTTTTGCTCAGTATTTACAAAGGAAGAGGGGGAGGTACCTAAAACAAACAGTAGAAACACTCTGGATACAGAAGTTAATACCAGCCTATTTACAGAAAAAAGGGTTCTGAAAGAACTCTTAAAACTGAAGGTGGACAAAGCAATGGGGCCTGATGGGATTCATCCCAGAATTCTAAAAGAACTAAGGGCAGACTTAGTGACACCACTGACTACCCTTTTTAACAAATCATGGGAGGATGGTACCAGAGGACTGGAGGAGGGCAGATGTGATTCCCCTTCACAAAAGTGGGAGCAAGGCAGAAGCAGGAAACTACAGACCTGTTAGTTTAACCTCAGTGGTAGGGAAAATGATGGAATCACTTCTGAAGGAAAGAACTGTTGAGTATCTAGAGGCCAGAGGGGCACAGGACCCAAGGCAGCATGGATTCACAGCAGGAAGGTCATGCCAGACAAATCTGATAGATTTCTTTGACTGGGTGACCAAAGTAGTAGATCAGGGAGGGGCTGTGGACATGGCCTACCTAGACTTTTAGCAAGGCATTTGACACAGTCCCACACAAAAGATTAATACACAAGTTAGCCAGCCTGGGAGTGGGTCCCAAGATGACAGCCTGGGTAAAAATTGGCTGGAGAATAGGACACAGAGAGTAATAGTAAATGGGAGTCCACTCTGAAGAAAGGGGTTACTAGTGGCGTACCGCAGGGTTCAGTATTAGGACCAGTCCTCTTCAATGTCTTTATAAGCGACATTGCAGAGGGCCTGGAAGGAAAAGTATGTCTCTTTGCAGATGACACAAAGATCTGCAACAGAGTTGATGCACAAGGTGGGGTGGAAAGGATGAAAAGGGACTTGCAAGGTTAGAGGAATGGTCAAATGTATGGCAGCTTAGATTCAATGCTAAGAAGTGCAAGGTAATGCACCTGGGAAACAAAAACCCAGGGGAAGAGTACACAATGGGGGGTGAGATACTAAACAAAAATGGAAAGGGACCTGGGGGTAGTCATATCAGATGACCTAAAGGTGGGCAAGCAATGTGAGAGGGCAGCAAGGAGGGCTGGGGTGATACTGGGATGCATAGGGAGAGGCATCACCAGTAGAAAACAGGAAGTTATTATCCCTCTGTACAAACAGCTGGTCAGACCCCATCTGGAGAAAGTGGCAGTTCTGGAGACCCAGTCGCTGAAGACAGACAGGATGGAAGCTGTCCAGAGGAGGGCATCTAAAATGGTGCAGGGTCTGCACCAGAAGACACATGAAGAGAGACTTAAGGAGCTTAATATGTATAGCCTCGAGGAAAGGAGAGAGGGGGGACATGATAGAAACTTCAAGTACCTCAAGGGAATCAACAAAGTCCAAGAGGGTAGCATCTTTCAAAAAAGAGTGTGCAAGAACAAGGGCATAATTTGAAGATGGAGGCGGCTCAGAGGTAATTTAAGGAAGTATTTTTTCACAGAGAGGGTTGTGGATGCATGGAACGGCCTTCCGGAGGAGGTCGTGGAGTCAAAATCAGTGGTGGAATTCAAGCATGCATGGGACAGTCATAAGGCAATTCTAGGGGGTGGGGTAGGAAGAAGTAGGCTGCTGGTTAACTAGGATCTGCAGCTTATCCAGTAGGCAGGGAAATGGGCAGACTGGGTGGGCCAAGCGGTCCTTATCTGCTGTCAAATTCTATGTTTCTACTTGAAAGTTTCGATCATGTCCCCCCTCTCCCTCCTTTCCTCAAGGATATACATATTAAGCTCCTTTAGTCTCTCTCCATATGACTTCTAGTGCAGACACTGCACCATTTTAGTTGCCCTCCTCTGGAATGATTCCAACCTATGTCCTTGCGGAGATGGGGTTTCCAGAACTGCACGCAGTACTCCAGATGGGGTCTCACCAAATGTCTGTACACAGGGATAACAACTTGTTTTCTACTGGTGATGCCTCTCTCTCTATATACATGCCAGTATCCCCCAGCCATCCTTACTGCTTTCTCACATTGCTTGCTTACCTTTAGATAATCTGATATGACTACCCCCATGTCCCTTTCCATTTTTTTGTTGTTAGTACCTCCCCCCCCCCACTGTGTACCCTTCCCCAGGGTTGTTGTTTCCCAGGTGCATTACTTTGCACTTCTTTTGTTTAGCTGAATCTAAGCTGCCATACTTTTGACCATTTCTCCAACTCTAAGTCTCTTCTCATCCTTTTCCATTCCCTTGTGTATCAACACTGTTGCAGATCTTTGTGTCTGCAGAGGCATACTTTTCCTTCCAGTCCCTCTGCAATGTCACTTATGAAGACATTAAAAAGGACTGTGAGTTAAGGTGGGGCATTGAGAAAGGAGGCAGTGAGGGGGTTATTGTAGGGCCATAGAGAGGTGGGTAGTGCTGGGGAGGTAGTGCCACTATCTGGGTCTGTGGAAGGAGGTTAACTGGTGGTGGTGGCAACAAAACATAAGGTGGCTAGTGTCATGGGCTATGGAAGAAGTGGGTAGTGTCTCGGCCTGGGGAGGAAAAGTGTCTGGACAAACCGTAGAGGGTGGGAGTGTGGTTTGGTGTCACGAGTCAGTCAAGTTTATTTATAAAGCGCCTTTCAGAACCAAGGAGCTGTACAAAGATAGATAAAATAATAAAATCCAAACATTTAAAAACAACCATAACTAAGAAGAATAAGCCAAAGTAAAAAGATGTGTCTTTAAAGCAGTTTTGAAATTATCAACAGTTGGACATTCTCTCAACCAGGCAGAGAATTCCACAGGTTGGTGCCGAAAAGGCAAAGGCACGAGTCCCATAACTTCAATCGAACCCTGGAATTCTAGCAATCCTCGCTGGTGGAACGGAGAGGACGGAGGGGCGATAGGGAATCGGAAGATTTTTCAGGTAACCGGTCCCTGGTCATGTAGAGCTTTAAAGGTTAGTAAACCAACCTTAAGGTGATCCGCCATCAACAGGCAGCCAGTAGTTCAGGGGTTAATAGGAGTAATATGACTGGTTCTAAGAGTCCCAGTCAAAAGCCTAGCTGCAGCGTTCTGCACCAGCTGAAGGTGTGGATATCAACCCTGGTAGCCCTAGGTAGAGGGAATTGCCGTAGTCCAGACGGCAGTGACAAAGGCGTGGACCAAAGTTGGAAGGTCCTCCTGGGGAATCAGATGTTCCACCCGGGCGAAATTCCTCAGATGGTAAAAAAAGGATTTGACAATAACTGATACCTGAGATTTCAGGGTCAGACCATCATCAAAAATAACGCCCAGATTTCGCACCTGTCCAGAGGCAGACAGCGGTACACCATCAAGTGATGAACCTGATGCTTGTCCAGCTCCCAAACCCACCCCAGGACGACCTGGATCCACAACCGATACCTCAGTCTTATCCAGATTGAGTCTCAACCAGCTCAAGCTCTTCCAAAGTCTGATCTCATCTAGGCAATTATTAAGTACAGAGAGTGCATCACCCTGGTCGGGGAGAAAGGACAAATACAGCTGAGTATCATCTGCATAGCAGTGAAAACTCCGACTGTATCGCCTGATGATTTCTCCCAATGGCAGCATATACACTGCAAACAACATGGTAGTAAATGGAGCCCTGTGGTACCCCACAAGGCAGGGAGTAAGCGCCAGAGGAATGTTATGTCAATGGAAGGCAATGCAGGTAAAAGTAGTGTCAAAGGTATGAGGGAGGGGGTGTCTCAACTGATCAGTGAGGAAGAGGGATGCCAGGGTTGCTGTGGATGAAGGCTGTCACAGGTCAAGGAGGGGCTATGGAGATGGGGTGTGCTGTGGGGCAGTGAAAGGAGCAGAGGAGATGTTGATTGGCTGTAAAGAGAGGAGGCGTCGATGGTAAAAGCAGTGGACCAGCCACCCACTTCACAGCTGGAACTTTTCCACAGACAATTCACCCCCCTAGAGGTGGACACCTCACGAAGAACATACAGCCCGTGTACGCTCACCCCACAGCTGGAAACCCCTCTTCCAACCGAGGGGTATGGTGTGCTGTAAAGTTAGGGAATGTCAAGAGCTAGGGGCCTGAGGACAAGTCACACCCACTCACAGCTGAAACCTCACCCTTCCCACAGCCCCCCGACTTGGCAGTATGCATCCCCTAGCAAAACCCACCCTTAATACAGACCTCCTACCCCCCCCCCGCAGTAGACCCCTTAAAGTTGACTGTGTGCCCCTCACACAGCTGGAACCCCTTTTCTCCGGTCCAGCAATCCCCCTGCAGCTGGACACCCAATTCAGAACATACAGGGTATGTGTGCGTGTGTCCTCACCCCACAGTTGGAACTACTCCTTCCCACATAGGAGGTATGGAGGGCTGTAAATGGGGTGTATAGCAAGGGCTGGAGGAAGTGGATAAGCCATACCCCCTCAGCTCACCCCCATGCTGGCTGTGTGCATTACCCAGCTGTAACCACCCTTCCCACAGACCAGCAACCCGCCACAGCAGCAGGGCCCCCTCCCTCGACAGACTACCTGCCCCCCGGCAGAGCAGACTACCTGCGTTCCCCCACCCCACCGCAGCACATCCATCCCACACTACTCCTTTGCAGCAGACCTCCCAGCACAAACTGGCAGTGAGTCACCACATACACAGCTGGAGCCTAGACCCCTCCCACACAACAGACCAGTAGCGCATTGCAGCTTAGCCCCAACAGATCAATGACCCTTGCAGCTTAGCCCCACAGTTTGCACAGTATGGGAGAGCTGGGGTGCAAAGCTATACACTACACACGCTGTAGTGTCAGACACAGCTGTACTCATGACAAAAGGGAGGAACAGAGCCTCTGGCCATGACATCAAAACAAGATGCAAGAACTGAAACTATCGATCACATCGCTTATATGTGTGAGGTTACCCCACAGGTTACCAGATATCTGTAATGTTATCCAGGCCTCTTTACCGGTAAGTAGATGCCCGGATACTTCCTGACATTGAGTTTACATGCAGCTGTTAGAGCTACGCTCAGAGATCTCCACTGATCGCAGTTAGCGGTAATGCAGCTGTATGTAAACACAGTGAATGAGAAATGGTTATCCTGATGCTGATCTGACTTTGCCTACCTCACCATTAATGATAAACAACTGAGTACTATTGGACCCAGTTTCTTTTGGGGTCCAGGTAGTCTGAGCCATTTTCTAACCAGGCAGTGGAGCTTTGTTCCCCAATAACTAGATTTTTCAGTAAAGGAAACAGGAAGGGCAACTGACTGAGATGGAATTCAGACTCCACTTTAGGGAGGAATTTACTGTTTGTCCTCAGGACTACCTTGTCCCTATGGAAAATTATGGACTTTGGATCTATGCAGAGGGCTTGTAGTTTGCTCACTCTTGTTGCAGATGCAACTGCCACTAGAAAAATTGTTTTCCAGGTGACATTTCAGTGAAGCAGTGGCAACAGGCTCTAAAGGAGCCTCCACATCAGCTGGGCAATACACACATTCAAATCCCAGGGAGGGACTGGGTCACTCACTGGAGGGTACAGGTGGTATTGAAAATGGATTGTGAAACCAATGACCTGTCCTTGCCGGCTGAAGTGTAACCGGACACTGTTGCCAAATGCCACTTGGCCTCGGGCCCAGTGACTGAAGTGTACCAGGTAATCCAGGACTGTGGACAGACCTGCCCGGATGCGGGTAATGTGTCTAGCAGTACACCAGAAAGGAAACCTTTATTTTGAAGCATGTTTTCCTTGTTGCTGGTTTCCTACAAACCTTCAACACTCATTACTTCCTCTGAAAGATTTAAACCAGAGAACTCTAGCTCTTCAAGAACCATGTTTTGAGACTTAATGAGTTCTCAGGCCTGAAATGTTATCCACTCCAAGAGTCAGCAGACTATCTCTCAGTGGCAGACCGATAGAAGGTTTGGTTGGAGAGAGACAGAAGCATGGAGTACCAAATCTGCCTGGCGCAATCTGGTGCTATACTAATCATTGTTGCTGGCTCCTCCTAAGCTTTATGAGCACTCTCAGAGTGGGAATGGGGAAGGCATGTAAAACTTCCTTTCCAGTCCAGGACCAGTGCATCCTGTGGAACGGACCCCAGTACTGGAGGTCTACAACAAAACAGTGGGAAGCTGGTTGTTCTCCCAGGAAGCAAACATGTAACTTTCCGGTGTACCACAATGTCTGAACACTGATGCCAGCACCTGCTGGTTCAGAGTCCATTTGTGATTTCCCTGGCTGATTCCATTAAGCGTGTCTGCCACAACATTGTCTTTCTCTGGCAAGTACACTGTGGACAGTTCTACTCCAAAGAAATAGGCTAGGGCCCCGATCTTTATGGCTCTGAACATAATTTTGAAAATCCTGTTCCTCCCTGTTTATGTAATACCTTGTTGTGATGTTGTCTGTTCAGATCTGGAAGGAAACTGTCTGCACTGCCAGGTATACTGCCCCGAGCGCCAGGCAGAAATGTTCTAGAGTCTCCTGTATGCGCCAGGTGCCACTTACAGCGAGATCTTCCAGGTGGGCCCTCCAACCTAGGAGGGAGGCATCTGCTTGAGGACAGTTGTGGGAGGTAGCTAGAGGAAGGGAATTCCTCCTTTAAGGTTCTCCTCATCTTTCTCCCATTCCAGTGCTCTTAGCAAATTTTTTTGTGACTTAACAGTCTGGACACATGATCCCATCTCTGAGATCAGTGATCCTTTACACAATACTGGATCACTCATCTGGAACTTGGCCACTGGGTACCACTGCAGTGACAAGGCCATGTGTCCCAGCAACTGTAGAAAATCTCTTGAAGTCTTGGCTGACTTGCTTGGAAAGAATTACAGACAAAATTAGGTCTGCCACCCTTGCATGTGGAAGAAAGGCCTTCCCTTGCAGGGTTTTCAGTTCTGCAACAATCAATCAATCAAATCTTTATTTATTCAGGCGATCATCATTGAGCAAGGCTCATTTACAAGATGGACCTGATAAGGTCAAGGTTCGAGTAGGTGCACAGCAATTACATCACATACTTATGAGACAGTTATACATACAGAAAAAAGAAAATGTTATTTATACAATGAACAATGAAGTCCAGAACCTGAACTGGTTTGGTTTGTGACTTAAGATTTATAAGAAAGCTCAGGTCCTCCAATGTACTCTGTCGGCTGAATAGAGGCCACTGCTTCCTGCTATGCGTTTCCTGAGACCAATCATCCAGCTAGGGAAAAACAACCACACCTTGGCCTTCTCAGATGTCATGCCACCATAGCTAGGCACTCTGTGAAAACCCTTGGTGCTGCGGTGAGGCTGAAGGAAAGGGCTGCAAACTGGTATTGGCAGGTCCTTAGCCTGAACTTGAGGTACTTTCTGTGTATAGATCTAACTGGGATGTGGAAGTAGGCATCTTTCAGATCCAGTGACCCCAGCCAGTCTCCCACGCAAAGATGGTATCAGGGAGCCTCAGTGTGCCATTTCAATAGTTTCTTGTTTGTTCAAATATCTCAGGTTTAAAATGGGTCACCACTCCCATTTTTCTTGTGGATAAGGGAAGTATCTGGAAGTATGTTCCTCCTCTATCCATATGTAGGCTGTCGACACAGTCTTGTTCACTTCTGGCCTCTCTCTCTGATGTATCAGCCAGCCTCCAGCTCGACTTCAGTAACGCTTCAGCTGGTTTAAGTCACGTCAGCTTTTCCTGAACACCAAGACAACAGTCTCCATGACCTTTGGCACAAGGCAGAAACTTTAGGCTTCCCTCCCTACCCAACTTCCATACCCTGGATAGGACCACACTTGAGGATACCACCTCTTTCAGATATTTAGGTGTTTGGCTTAACTGATACCTAAACTTTTCTGAACATGTCGACACCATCTTGAAGAAACTGCGCACCAAGCTTGGGGCCCTCTATGGGAACCGCAGCTGCTTACCTCGGTCGGCTGGGCGTGATCTTTTTCAGAAAATGGTTCTTCCTATTTTTGACTATCGAGACATAGTGTATTGTGCTGCTCCTAAGTCTTCCCTATCCAGATTGGATTCCCTTTTCAATGCTTTTTGTCCTTTTGCTCGACACCCCCCCCCACCACCACCACCACCACTGCTCAACTACTCCCTTGCTTTCCCCTCCCTGGAGTGCAGGCAACTCTTGCACTGTGTGAAATTTACCTCTAAATTCTAGTTTGGTTCTCTCCCCACTTACCTATCCTCCTCCTTTTCCATTCTGACTCCCCCACACCATTCTTTCAGATCTACCAACTCTTGCAGTCTGGCTGTTCCATGACGTACTACTACAAGCAGCCAAGGAGCTTTCTCTTATCGCTTCCTAACACTCGAACTCGCTACCTATGCCCATCAGACACTCTTCATCCCCCTCTTCCATCTCCCAGGCCCTACACAACTTTTACTCTTGAAACTGCACTTGTCAGTGAAGATTCAGCTGCATTTCACAATGTTTTTTGCACTTCAAGCATATTTTGCTTTGTTGTAACATTTGTATAACCTTGTAAACGTATTTGTTTCATTTCTCTGTTTATGTCTTATCCAACCATTTCTGCATATGTGCATTTGCCTTATCTGCAGTTTTGCTACATATATGTCATACCAAAGTATAATTGAAAATGTACATTTGCTTTATCTTTACTGTACTGCCTATGTTCCCCTCTTCCTTCTCCCCCCGGGCACACCGTGAAATGAGCAACTTGTTGCTTGGTGTTTTTTTTCTGGTGAAGCTCTTCAATAAAGAGGTCCTTGCCTCACTGTGTGGCAGGCACTTTCTCCACTGCTTGTGTTTGTAGAAATTTCTTTACTTCCAGTTCCAACAGGATTTTTCTGTTAATGTGTGGGGATGAAAAACCTTAGGATTCTAGAGTTTGGAAAATGTTCTGAATAGCAGGGACAAACCTTGGCTCACTGCTTCCAGGACCCACTTGTCTGTGATAATCTTTGACCACTCCTGGAAATAGTGAGCTAACCTTCCCAGCACTGGTAATGGATAGGTGGTCTGGGCAGAGTTGTCGGGGTTCTGGTTTTGCTGGGGCTTAGCGGCTGAACTTGCAGCTGCATGCCTGGTGCCCCTTCTCCCCCTGCCCCTAAAGTAACCTCTCTGAGGTGGGTACTTGTAAGGAACATAAGACTGGTAGTGGACATTACCACTACCTCCCCTTTTCCATAAGGCCTGTTGGAAGTGGCAGCCTTTTCTTTTTCAGTATTGCTCTTGTAGATGGGTTTGTACTCCGCCATCTTTTTCATGTAAGCCTTTGTTTTGTCACCAAATAGGGAATTTCCCTGAAGCGGAAATCCACAGCTTTGGGGGAATTCATGAATGCATGGGACAGACATAAGGCAATTCTGGTGGACGGCAGGAAGAAGTAGTCTGTTGGTTAACCAGGAACTGCAGCTCATTCAATAGATAGGGAAATGAGCAGACTAGGTGGGCCAAGCAGTCCTTCTCTGCCGTCAAAGTCTATATTTCTGTCTGTGTGCCCTGGTAGAGGTTTGTGGTTCTTTTTTTTTTTTTAATCAATTATTTTACCAGGTGAGACACACTAAGCTGAAAGCTTGTTTGCAGGTGCAACCTGGGAGCACGAGGAAGTTAAGTGACTTGCTCAGGGTCACACAGTATGCACCTAGGGGGTTGTGGGATTCAAACCCAGGTCTCCAGATTTGCAGCTCAGATCCTTAACCCACTGCGCCATACTGCCTCCTAAGCCAGGCAAAGCTCTTTAGGGACTGCAATGGCCAGGACCTTTGAAGCAGTGTCATTTGTGTTCACTGCCATATAAAACTGTTATTTTGGGCCCTGTGTGCTGAGGGTTGAGGCGCTGGACGCCACACCTCGCACCACGCTGGCTACCCAGGTTCAGGTACGGACTCTGGTTGCTGGGGGTCAGCAGGGACAAGGAGGATTGAGCGTCCCCACAGATGCTCTCCTCCTCCTCCTTCGGGGAGGGATACCAGAGGTGTTTAATACATCCGACGTCTGGGAGAGCCGGTGGAAGCACTGACTCTCGGGGCAATGGCGGCTTCCATCGGGGGGAAGCCAGGGAGGGGAGGACGACATCAGGCACTTGGCAGGCGTGTGTACGCACATTCCGCCCAAGCTGGTGTCCTCAGCGGGATGGAGGGGAAGGGACAGAAAAAGCTGGAAAAAAAAAAACCCTCGGCGTTCCGGGATGACAGCCGCTCCAGCCACCCAGTCTGCAAGTCATGGGCAGACCCCGCTGTGCAAGATGCTCCGTGGAGGAGAGCGAGACAGGTAGGAGTTACCGGAGGCACTCTAGGTGAAGACCCAGTGACGGATGGGTGGCACTGAGCAAGCCTGAAGGGGAGGAATGCAGAGGGCGACTAGGAGGGGATAAAAAGTAATTTAAAAAAAATAAAAAAAAAACCTGTTATTTTGTAGTATCCACTGCTTATCGAGCTGTATCAGTCATATCTTGTGCTACCAGTTGCTTTTTCACTTAGTGCCAGTGTGGAGTTCCAGAGCGTTTTCTGGTACGGAGCTGTATATGCCAGATAAGCTGCTTGCACGAGTAGTGAAGTGGATGTGTACACTTTTTTGGCCATACTATGGAAGAGAGAAGCACTTTGGCCTTGTCACAGGCAGCAGCCTGGACCACCCCCTCATGATCAGAGTGGGAGTACAGGTATTTAACCCTCTGTCTGCCCACCTATTTTTTCTCAACATTCTTGCCAATGTTCGCAGTTGAGGCGGGTGCTGACATAACTTTACTAGTGGCTTGTTAAAGGGACTTGTGAATGGGAAGAAGCAACTCTTATGGGTGCTAGTCCACATCCATGAATTCCACGTCATCCTCCTCCTCAGTTTCATGGGAGGAAATGTTGAGGGTGTTCACCATCTGCCTTACAAATGAATAATGAGACGTATAGTCCACTGAAAGCCTAGGAGAGGCAAATTCTGGTTCAGGAGAACCATCTGGTTCCAGGGGTTCTCCTTCCTCCTCATCTCCATAATACTTTTCAAGGCCTGGGGAGGGGACAGGCATATTAAAGAGATTCCAACTGCTTGAAAAGCCTGGAAGAATTGCCATGACTCTGCCATGTCCCCTGCTGAGAGCATTTCTTTTAGGACAACTGCCGCGCCTTTCCTTTTCTGGAGGGGAGGGGGGAGATGTTTTCTTTATTTGCAGGCACTACCTTCAGCGCCTGCTCAGAGGCTCTTATTTTGCTAGGTTGAGGGTTTCCCTTTCAGACACCCTGGTTTCTGTACCATCTTTAGCAGTGTTATCCTTCTTTTCTGTCCTGACAGACACAACAGGAAGCCATACAATCTTTCTTTTAGCCCTTTTGTATTGTTAGGGCAAAACTCTGAACAGAGCTAATTTTAAAAATTGCAGACTTTACTACATATTAAAAACTGGTCTGGACCCAGGCACCTTAAACAGAGCTCACTGCAGTCTGCCTTTGCCAGGAGCTGAACACAAGTAGTACAATTTAGAAGCCTGTAGGTCCGGTTTTCTTTTTGGGTCTGTTAGTCATGCCAAACACTGAAAACCCTCAAAGAAAACATTATAGGTTCCTAATGATAAAATAAAATTTGTCCCAAAAAAGCAGTTAGGTTCCTCAGACTGAACAACTAATGTAACTATTACCTCAGAATAGGCAAATGTAGTAATTGACGTCTCTGTTCCCTAAGAAAAGGGGAACCAAATGGTATTATGCAAAAGCTGTTACACAAAAAAAGCTCTAAAGCTTTCAAAACAAAACATTATTACTGTTCCCTAAAGACAGGAACTGCACTGAAAAGCATTCTTCTCTTATTCCAGGAAACCGATCAGGAACCAGATTGCTATAGCAATTCACAAATAACACCCTAAACTAATGCAGTTATCGGGGAATAACTACAACAGTTAACGGAGCCTTTAAAGTAAATTAAATAAACTGTAAACCATCCAGAAGTGAGGAGATGACCGAGTGACTGATCTCTTCAGTGAAGAAATAAATTTGACGTTAGAAGGCAGGATGGAGCATAACAACACGGCAAAGTTTGAACTTCATTCTCAAGTTTCATAATTAACATAACGTTCCAAAGCTCCAGGACTGCTCATTCCAGAGGAATAACTGCACATTCTGAATATATATTGATGGATTCCTGGGGTTAGAAGGACAGATACAAGGATGAGATAATGCATCACAAAAAGATCCATCAGTTTATGATGCCTGAGCAAACAGTTTTGCCCAGTTATCTCAAAACGTGTCTCGAAAATTTAGGAATCTCTGGAGCCAAGAAAAATTATCTAGTAGCTCAATTGAAATTTTAGCAATATTTGTCATTATTCCCTAGCAGAAAATTTTATGTCACACTTTATCAGCAAAAACAACAAATTTGTAGGGCTTTTGCAAATATCAACCACACCCATGTTTAGGTAAAACAAATGGTCAAATTATTTTGGGTATCACATTGTGTGCACCTTTGGCAACTCAAAGCCTGCAACAGAAAGGCCTCCAGTAGCTTCAGACCCACAGTGGCATCATGCTTACACCAGTGCTAGAGAGTAGTGATGAATGAGCAAAGAATATTACACAGACACGTTCATTTAACACTGGTTTATTTAAAGTTTAACAGCAGTTATGTGTTTACATTTTGTACAGCTCCACGTTATGGGCTCCAGGCTTGTATTTTATAATACTTTTAAAAAATAAATTCTACTCTTATGCTTGGTTTTACCTGAAATCTCAGGTTGGGAGGGAGGCATCATTCCACTAAAGAGAACAGAAAAATAAAGTTACTTAAATGCTTTGTGTTATTCTCAGGATGACGCAGAACTCGAAACCCTGACACTTGCTGCCAGCCCTCCCCCGTTAACATGAGTTTTTTTACCATTACAAAAACCTGACTTGTCTATCGTGGTCTATTTCTGTCATAGAGCACTAAAACCTTAACCACACAACATCACTACCATCTTTGACGCAGAAGTTGGTGAGCTCCACGGTAGCTCATCTTGACATGATCTCAACGCTTTATGCCAAGTATATAACCTTCAATCTAGTATAAATAATTCGTAATGTATACTACACTCTTGCTAGGTGATCAAAAATGAAAAATGAAGGAGAAGGGGAATGTTGGAGCTGCTCAAAGATACTAACCAATTACATGTTTTACGGGCCTTTCCAAAATGACGTAGTATCTGGCTAGAACGCATGTCCTTTTGTAACAAATTCTAAAAGAAGATGTCTCCCTGACCCTCTATTTTTGGATCCTAGAAGATGTTTCTATAATCTGGGCACCCTTTACGGACAACAAAAGTGTGATGACTTAAAACAAAATATGAAAATAAATCAATCAATAGGACATAACCTCCTATGGACTAGTGCTATAGAGTTGTAGAAACATACACAAAGAAAATTGCTGAGAACTGTAAAATGGGGACCGAAGGAATTATTTCACTAATATCAGTTACAATTTCTTTTTACTGTTTTGACATTGTCTAATAATTTGAATATCAGACACCATTTCCTTTGTCCAGGGTGCCCCATATTTCATCCCTTCCTCCCCAAACTGGGCTTGCCTTCACACTGAATACCAATGCTACTCCATGGTCTACCAAACAGGTGCGTGAATGCTGGTCAGTCCAGATCTTCCTCCTTGGCAGCCAAATGCCTCGCCTCTGAATGCCAATCTAGCTGCACTGGATTTCAATGGCGTGTATAAAGTTATAGCACTGATGCTGTAAAATCTCACAATCTTTTACATTTACGATAATCTTCCACACAGATGAGGGAGAAATGGCAAGTTACATTAAGGCACATAATCCCTAACTTGGCTTTTTAATGAAAATGTGATACAGGTCTGTGGTCCATTTTTTCCACCACTGGTCATGATGACTGAGCTCCGGACTCCCTTTTTGCACTTATTCTTTCAGTCAGAAGGCCAGAAAGTTTTTCAAGGTCTTTACGGACATCTGTATGATTTTCCAGATCATCATAAAGAGAATGGACAAGCTCTAGTTTTCTGTAATCCTCTGCTTTCACGAGTTTGCGGATAACCTGTAGGCATCTTTGCTTCAGAGTGTAAACTGTAAAAAAAAAAACAAAGTAAACTCAAATTACACACATACCACAAACGGTACTGTAAGAAACTTGTGTGTTTTGTAACTATTTCTTCTAATGGATGCGATATGGATTTGCAGTCATCTAGCACAGCAGATGGGTCTTGGAACTTAAAGACTGTTTAAAAAAAAAAAAAAAAAAAAAGAAAGAATACCCTCTCCCTAAACACACGTCAGGGATCGAAATAAGTTCTGCAGCCACTAGCCAAGGCTAGTGACTGAGAAAATACACCATCTCCAGTTTTTCCACTGGCCCAGCTAGTGTATTTATTGAAACATTACCTTCTCCACTGCAAGCCTGCAGGGGCTAGTTAAAGAAATCTTACTAGCCTGATACAAAATCTGCAGCATTTGACTAGTGGGCGGTGCCAGTTTAGAGCCCTGACATGGCGCCTAATCCTAACCAGGATGATAATCCCTCTTCTGACTATGCATAGTGTATGACTGTTTCTGCCTCCTCCCTAGCCAGACTTTACTCCCTATAAAATGCATTCTGCCACTTTGCTCTAGCTGCCCAACCCCATTCCCTCACCTCCCTTCGTCGCTGTCGACTACTCCACTCCTGTGTTTTCATCTTCAAATTCTGGCCTGGTATTTGCCCTTCTACCTCACCTCCCACTTCTCTCCCTCCCCCGAGGCCACCTACCCTCTCTGGTCTGGAGACTCCCAGATGTTCTCCCTCCAACAAATCTCCTCATGTTCCGGTTCATCCGCTGTTTCATACATACAGACTGCCTTCAATCTGGAACTCCCTCCCCTTCCATATCTGACATTCTCCAACTGTTGGAGTCTCCCAAAACGTACCGTCTCTACCATCTGCATTCCCAGATTCATGCCCCTGTAACTGCTGACCCCCCCCCCCAAAGTCCATTCCCGAATGCTTCACCCTTTGCTCTGAAATAATGGCTCTTCCTGTGCACTTATTCACTGGCTAATCCCTCCCTCCTTCTCGTTTTTGGACTTTTCTCCTCCTTCCTCATTCTCCTTCTTCCTTTGTTGCTGTCCTTACAACCCAATCTCTGTTTTTACTGCATTTTATTGTAATGTAATCCATTTTATACCACACTCAAATTATTTTGTATTTTAATCTGCATCCCTGTTCAAACTACATATTGCATTGTATTTTATACCTCCCTATTTCCCCTTCCACTGGGTCACAAATGGAAACTAGCCCTAACGCAGTGTGCCTCTCCTGGTCAACAACTTTAGATGAATAAATAAAAATATTGAAAAAATATGGTTGTCAACTGTTTTGCCTTTTTCCCCCCTCCCGCTCCACTTGGCATGCCCCCTTCAGCCCTCACAGTGCTCCAAACCCCACCACCTGCTGTCCTCTGGGACTTACCTGGATACCACTGAGTCCTCCACAGAGTGCCTCCTGTGGCGGGACTGTCAGGGGAACCCCCATCCACCCTCTGGTGCCACGCTTGGTCTGATGGTCTCTCTGCCCAGCAGGTGATGCAGGGTTTGCCAGGCTCAGTGAGGTAGAATCCTGCCACCAGTGGTGTTTTTCTGTTCTGGTTCCCAACCCACGGACGCCCGAGAGGAGACAGTCGGATGTGTCACGTCAGAGAACATGCTGACCTCTTCCATCAGGAAGCGTACCACACCTAGAACTGCCACTCCAACTCTCACCACCATCCATGGTCAACTAGGTGGCGTGGCAGTATTGCAGCAGAGTGGTCTGCCCACCTTCTCGTGTGTGTGTGGGGTGATTACCCACTGATAATGTGGCGCTACACAAAAATGCTCAGCGACAGTTCCATTCTGTTTATGTTCCAGAAACCTGAAATTCTAAAAGGATGAAGACCACCTTGAGACTGCAATGGACAGCCGCCTCCTTGACCCCTCTGGTGCCCAACCTGCTCTCTCTGTTGCCATTTTGACACTGGAAGGCTCCCCTACTTATCCTAGATATCTTTTACGATCTCATACAGGCCAGATACGAATAACAGTCCTGCCTCAAAGGACAAGTTAAAAAGTTTTGCCTTTGATGCCTGGTCTGCAATCCGTTTGAGCCACACACCCCGCATGGCTGACACTGTATGATGAGCGAAGAGTGCAGACATTGACAAATTCTCCACTGTGGCATCTCCAGAAAGGTGGAAGCCATGGCTACCAGCTGTAATTTGTTCACCCCTTCTGAATCAGGGCGAATGAAACAACCCATTGCTGTAAAGAGTTCAGGACTCTGGAAACAATAAAAGATGCACAGAAGGTGTGGAGATTTATGTCATTGGAGGTTAAAGCCCTCCTTCTGCACGTGGCATCCACTCTAATGTGCATATCGGTTAGGGCTAGTGTCCTTTCAATAGGTATGGTTGTGTGCTTAACAGAATTATGCACAGCCTTATCTGCCAAGGCAGCAGATTCCCACTTCTGTGAGGTCTCCTCCAAAACACAGAAAACATCTCACCCATGGTCTGGGTAGATGCTTTCTCTGGTCAGTGCCTGCCCACTCCTGCTCAATAATTCTGTCGCAGTGCACACAGTTTGTAAAACATTTTGGTGCTAAGGACGACGCAGACAGTATAGGATTCACATCTACAGTCTTTGTGGCTTGCATCTCCTTTAACTGTGAGGTACTGCATGCCTCAGATATATGAGGTAGGACAGGGACTCTACATCAAACAGGGGAGGGATCAAAATTTTTCTCTTAGGTTCCGTCCACTCACCTTTCTCCTCCTCTTCGGATGGAACCTCTTCCTCCTCAAAAAGTATATTTGGTCAGGATTTTCCTCACAGATCCCAATAACATCTTGCCCCTCCATATGGTCTAGGTCGGGCATCTGGATAAGCAGCCTTATCCTGCTCTGGCGTACCTGTATGGCGCCCCCAACCTGAGGGGCCCACCTTTGGTTTGGGTGTGTTAGAAGGATGTCCTGCTGAACATCGAACTCGCATCTCATTTAAGAGCAATTAAAAGGATCTGCACACCTCAGCCTTGCCACTGCCAGTCAGTATCCTAGGGTTAACCTCCCCAAGCTCTGGGGTTGGGGGACGACTGAAATTGACGTGTTAGATTCCATTACACAACTGTGGCAATAAGAACCTTAAAATGAGGGTCTCATCAACCTCCTGCAGGTCTTACATAGTTTGAATACCACACGCCTCCGATAAGCCATGGTACCACTGGCTTACATAGAAATGTACCAAAATGCAGAATTCTAAAACATACTGTGGAAGTTAAATAAGACTTTTATATGCCCTAGTCATTACAGAGTCTTAATCCCCCAAAAAAAACCAAAACAGTTTCTATCCCCCTCACCCCCAAACAGTACAAAGTTAGAGATGCCTGGCGAAAGGTACTTCCAGCAGAAGATAAAATGAACATGGGATGAAGGGCATTCTGTTGGGAAGACAGATTTTTAAACTTCTTTATGCAATATTTTGTTGACAGTCCTAGACCATGAAAATCCATCCTAGAAATACTCCACGTGTTCACAGCCATCTCTGGATATGAGATTAATGTACTTAAGAAGGACGTGCTGGCTCTCAATTTCTCCATCGCACGCTGTTGAAACTCTTTATTTCCCCCGCTGGAGGTGTAGCAAAATAAAGTACCTAGGGGTACAACTACCTAAGAACTTGTTACATTTGGAATGGATAAACTATGAGCCAGACACAGGCAACTGAGAGGGATTTAAGTAAATAGGCCCATTTTCAATTATCTTTTTTTTTTTCCTTTTCTAGAATAGATGCCATCCGTCTGTCTATCTTACCCAGATTTATTTGTTCAAAACACTGCCAGTGACCCCCTTCCCTCCTACTTTTTTATATCTTCGAACAGGACCCTATCAAGATTTATTTGGGCAAGTCCCCATCCTAGAGTCCACTGGTCACTGATTCAGTTACCAGTGGATAGAGGCCTAAACCTTCCCAATTTAATGGAGGCAGTGGTTTTCAAAATAATGTTGCTATGGCTTAATCCCTCCAATGTGGCCACTTGCAAGCACACTTAGTTTGTGCTGAATGATCTGTTTGATGTAGGCACGATAGTCTTTGAACCTCCAACCCCCCCAAACAGACTTTAAGACCTTTATGAATGGTACAAGGGACACCTTGCGGTGCTGGTATAATATTTAAGCCCTTCCCATGTTAGCACCAATTTTTTATTATATTCGTCTGTTATCAACCAAAGCATATTTTTTTTTTTTTTTTTTTTTTTTTTTTTTTAACAGCTTGCTTTTGATCTTACTTTTCAAAGGTGGCACTGTTCAGGATTATCCTATATTTTTCCAATTTCTTGGTACTCAGGGGTGGTCTCCCTTGCCCATCTACAGGCCTCACATCAGTTGTCCAGTCGGGAACATTTCCAATATTTACAGGTTCAGACTTTATTGCATAAAGGCCCTTCTCTTGGAGTGCCCTTCCTAACCCAATACCCCTTCTTTTGAGGTTAATTTTTGATTCATTAGGGAGCCGGGCACACCCACATTTAGTTGGTCAAGTCATCAAAAGCCTTAGAGATTACCAAACTGAAACTACTCAATCTACTGACGGAGGGCTTAGAATACTTAACTTTCCACAAATATTTCATATGAGAAATGGGCTACAGCCCATCCTACCTTCAGTGACAATGTCTCAGGTTCCCTACTGATGACAATTTAGTTGGAAATGTCGCATTCAATTTTTAAACACTCCAGATAAATTTCAGTTCCATATGGTGCCTGCTGGAGGGCTTGTGGGGAAATCACTGGCCAATTCCGCCCATATTTTTTGGTACTGTCCGGTGCAGATTCCTTTTGGCATGAGACTGAGGCCAGACCATCACAACTGGTGGGAACAGAAGTGGTATTTTTATATATTCGAACAGGTCTCCCCCCACCCAAGAAGTATACTTTACACAATTAACGCCTAAAAAAAAAATACACAATCACCCATTCCACCCCTACACTTGCCAAATGGCATACTATTGTGAATGAAGTTTATTATATAGAGAGCGATGAATAGCAGAATGCCAGGGACGGTTACTAGCTTTGAGTTACACTGGAGGCCTTGGATATTTTATATTTCACAGGAGAATTGTGATAGCAATGGAAAGGAAGGAGTTAATGGCTTGGATTTTTCTAGCAGTCAAAAAAAAACACACACACACACACACACACACACACACACACACACACACACTAGGGTTTCACTGCCCAGCAGCATCTATATAAAGTGACAGCCAGGTTGTACATCTTAAAAATGACCAAGGGGACGAGTGCACCTACTCACACACACACATGCACGCAGAGTTTAAAGGGAATGCATCACCAAATATAAACAGACAGTTAAAAATGAATACAACTGGACACTGATAGGTGTTCAATCTGATTGGGACAATACCTACATGGTAAATGGTTGGTACTTTCAAAGGGGGAACAAGAATCACCTATTCTCAAGAGAGAATTTAAGATGCTGAAAACAGTTACAGGGGTTGCTCTTGAGTTGCTGGGGAAGTTGCATCCCAGAGGTCATGCTTGGTGCCTACTCTTCCAGCTATGTCCATGAGAGCTGGAGGACAGCATAGGGCCCTGTTTCTTTATGGATAGGGAAGGGTAAGAATAATAACATAGCTCAGTAATAGCCTTTTTCTTTTGTCATCTGTTATTTAAAAACATTTGTTTACTTTTCCTGTAATAGTGTTATTCTCTTGTGTTAAACATATATATCCTGTAATGCAACTATTGACCTTCTGTTAAGAGCTATTTATTTACTCACTCAACAGTTGTGGCTGTGATTTAAATTATTTCTAAGGTAATTTGTGGTTTCCACTGGCTGAGGAAAGCTCTGTTTAGCATCTGCCATCTAAAAGACACTGCCAGGCTTTGATCTGTGCAACTGCATGTCTGACCTCCCAGTTCTGTGCAAGTGAGAAGGACCCAGCTGGTGGCAGCAGCTACCCAAAGACAGACACCTCTCTGAAAGCTAGTACAGCCCAGAGAGAGAGAGAGAGAGAGAGAGAGGTGGGTTGTCACAAATTAGTTGGCAGTGGTGGGCTGACTGCAGACTTTTTAGCACACTGAGATAGTCCGCCAGTGGAATGTAGTAGTTACTAAACAAGATATACAAGAGAGTACGCTTGTAAAACTGTTTTGTTTCTTGTTAGCACAGTTTAGTGTAGGTTGAGATCCAGAGTAGGACTCATTTACTGTGCGACAGCTTTGTGACAAGTGCCAGGAAAAGTGGATTCACTTTGTGGGTCTAAATCAGAAAACGGCAGACTTCATAGCCGCCCTGGTGGCACATGAGCAGAAGGTCCTTGGGGTGAGTCAGGAGCTGGTGTAGCAGAGTCCCCAATCAGTTTGATGCCTCTACACTGCAGCTGTTGCTGCAAGACAAGGAGCTGGAGGCTAAAAGACTGGATGCCGAGGTGAAAAAGCTGGACTTTGAGACAAGGAGACTAGAAGAAAAACTCACCATAGTAATGTTTCTTCTAAGGAGTCTTGCTGTATTCAGACATAATGCAGTTAGCCCCAGCACTTGAACTGCCCCGGAGAGGAAAGAATTAACTCTATGCAGAAGCATAGAACGTTGAGCTCGAGCTCCGTTTTCAAACCTCTGTCTGTGGTACTTTCCAGTGTAACGAAAGAAAGAGCAGAACCAAACCACACAAAAACACGTATCCTGGATTTTAGGGGGGCAGACTTTGGGAAAATGGGGAGATACTTGAAAGAGGCATTAAGGGGAATGGGACAGGAATCAGGGGTTGAGGAACAGTGGGCAGTATTTAAAATGGGGATTACAAGAACAACAGAATTATGTATTAACAGGTTAGCAAGAGGAAAAGGAAGAGGAGACCATTATGGTTTTCAAAGAGGTAGCAAAGAAAGTGAAAGCCAAAAGATTGCATTCAGGCAATACAAAAGACACAGGCAGAAGGGGATAGGGAGAAGTACCAGGAGAAGCAAAGGAGGCAGGGAGGTCAGTAAAGGAAGCCAAAGCTCAGACAGAAGAACACATTGCAAAATCAGTGGGTAGAGGGGACAAAACCTTTAACAGGTACATAAGTAAACAAAGAAGACAAAGGAGGGATAGTGAGACTGAAGGGGAGGATGGGGGCAGCGTGGAGGATGACAACAGTAAAGCTGACATACTGAACAGGTATTTCTGCTCAGTCTTTACTGAGGAAGAGGAGGGTAATGGGTCTGAAGGAGTACATGGGGTGAGAGAATGGTGCAGAAATGGACACATGGGCAATGCAAGCATATTGACACATTCAAGTTTAAATTAGATAGATAGCTTTTGAATGGACGATAAATCTACTAATGATCCACATGTGTGGAGGACATTCTCGATGGGCTCCGGCCTTCTTATGTCCTAACTACCAAGTTACCAAGTTACAAGTCCCTTTACACGAGAAAGGGTCCTGAAGGAACTGGAAGTAATAAGAGTTGATAAAGCAATGGGGCCAGATGGGGGTGCACCCCAGGGCTCCAAAGAACTAAGAGAGGTGGTGGCTGAACTCTGGCTATCCTGTTTAGCCGATCACTGGAAACAGGGAGGTACCCAAAGACTGGAGGACAGCAGATGTAGTCCCCTTATACAAAAGTGGGAACAAAGAGGAAGCAGGGAACTACAGACCAGTCAGCCTCACCTCGTAGTGGGAAGATCATGGAAGCACTACTGAAGGAGAGATTGGTGGAACATCCGTTGTCAATGGACTACAGGACCCAAGGCAGCATGGTTTCACCAGGGGGAGGTCATGTCAGACCAACCTCATTGAATTTTTTGACTGGGTGACTAGGGAGGTGGATCAGGGGAGTGCAGTGGACATGGCCTATCTGGACTTCAACAAGGCATTTGACACTGTGCCACATAGAAGACTATTACACAAACTGGGGAATATGGGTGTGGTCAGGACAGTAGTGTGGTGGGTAGGTAACTGGCTGGGTGGCAGGACACAAAGGGTGGTGGTAAATGGTTGTCACTCCACAGAGGGAAGAGTGACCAGTGGGGTACCACAGGGATCAGTGCTGGGACCGGTCACATTCAACATCTTCATCAGTGACATGGCGCAGGACCTACAAGGCAGAATTTCACTGTTCGCTGATGACACAAAGCTCTGTAACAGAGTAGACACACCAGAGGGTGTAGACAGAATGAGAAGGGACCTGCAGAAACTTGAAGAATGGTCAGGGGTTTGGCAGTTGAAATTCAATGCAAAGAAGTGCAAGATAATGCATATGGGGCACAAAAACCCTGGCACAATATATCAGTTGGGGGTGAGGATATAGCATGCACCAAGCAGGAAAGGGATCTTGGGGTTATCATCTCTGATGACCTCAAGGTAGGGAAACAGTGTGACAAGGCAGCAGGTAAAGCAAATAGGATGCTGGGATGTATAGGCAGGGGCATTACCAGCAGGAAAAGGAGGTCATAATTCCGCTATACAAGACACTAGTGAGGCCCCACCTGGAGTACAGTGTACAGTTCTGGGAGACCATACCTACGTAAGGACACATAGACAGGGTAGAGAAGGTTCAGAGAGGGCAACAAAGATGGTGCATGTGGATTGCATCACAAGTCCTATGAAGACAGGTTGAAGGAACTGAACATGTACTCCCTGGAGGAGAGGAGGAGAGGGATATGATAGAGGCGTATAAGTATCTTACAGGGAGGAACAGGGTGCAGGAAAACACTATTTTAAGCTTAAAAAGATGTTCCAGGACTAGAGGGCATGGGATGAAGTTGGAGGGAGGACGATTCAGAGGAAACATGAGAAAGAATTTCTTCACAGAACAGGTGGTGGACAAGTGGAACACCCTGCCAGAGGAAGTGGTGGGGGCTGAAACAATCACGGGATTTAAGAATGCATGGGATAGACAAAGGAATTCTGGAGGTCAGGGGTAAGGTGCAACAGACTTCTAGGAAAACAAACTGAACTTACAAGCTCAAATGGGCAGACTGGGTGGGCCATAGGCCCTTATCTGCCGACACTGTCTCTGTATCTATGTATAAGAGTCAAATTCTTACGCGCTAACTAATATACTATAGAATGGAAATTGTTCAAAATATAGCCAGAGGGCAAAATATTTATTTTTGGGCCCCAAAAGACTCAAGTCGAGAACCCAAGAAGGAAAGGTAGTGACAATATTTAAGTAAAACACCAGAAAAATAAGAACAACATCTACCCCACCCAAGAGGGAGGGTACAAGGTACACCCCTTAGGGGCAACACTGTACCTGCCAGACCACTTCTCAAAACCAGGTTCTGAGGGGGAGGGGGGGGGATGTATGAATACAGCAAGACTCCATTAGAAGAAACAACATTACTATGGTGAGTAATTTTTTCTTCAAACAACATGAAGTCTTGCTGTATTCAGACATAATGCAGACTACCAAGCAGTTCCCTATGGAGGAGGTAATGCAGAATCTACTTTGGGAAGAGGCTCTGCAGTACTGCTGTACCAAACCTAGCATCACTCCTAGCCTGGATGTCCAGGGAGTAATGCTTGGCGAAGGTATGTACTGTTTTCCAAGTGGCTGCTTTACAGATCTCTAATAAAGGCATATCTCTGGCTGCAGCTAGAGAAGCAGCTGTACTCCTGGTCGAGTGAGCCCTCAGGCCTGAAGGAGGTGTTCTACCAACTTATCATAACAAAATTGTATCGAAACAATCCACCTGGCAACAGTTCTCTTAGTGGCAGGCTTGCCTTTCCCCACTTCACTATAAGTGAGAAACAACTGAAGACAGTCATTTCCATGTGCCTTAGTATGCTCAGGACAGTAGCTAAGGGCCCTCGTAACGTCGAGACTGTGTAACCTTCTTTCACCTGAAGAAGAATGGACAGTGAAAAACACAGGGAGATATATAGACTGGTTCAGATGAAAATCTGATACCACTTTGGGCAAGAACCTCCTATTGGTTCTTAGGACCACTTTGTCCCTATGGAAGGAGATGAAGTCAGGTTCCACTAACAGAGCCTGTAACTCACTAATCCACCTGGCAGAAGTAATAGCTACCAGGAAAACAGTTTTCCAGGTCAAATACTTCAATTCGGCCGAAGCCAGAGGTTCAAAGGGTGGCTGCATTAGCTGGACTACGCAGACACTAAGATCCCAAGGCGGAGTAATGTGAACCAGACTTCTGAAAAACCTTCTGAAAACAGGATGAGTTGCCAGGGAACAGCCCTTCCCTGCTGAGAGGAATGCAGACACAGCTGCTAGATGAAGCTTCAGAGTGGCAGGCCTAAGGCCTAAACCATTGAGATGAACAAGATAGTCTAAGGTTGTGGAAATGTCTGCAAAATCGGGCATGATGCCTTTCTGAGGGCACCAAATACTGAACCTTTTCCATTTGGAGTTGTAAGTTTTTCTAGTGGAAGGTTTCCTGGAGTCCTTCAGAATATCCAGAACTCCCTGAGAAAAATGTAGAGCTGCATATTCTAACTCTTCAAGAGCCAGGCCTTGAGACTGAGAGACTGGGGATTGTGGGTACCAGATCCACCCCTGGGAGGAGGACAGGAGATTGCATGTCCTGGGCACAGACAGGGGACGTGACACTGACAAGGACAGCAGTAGAGGATACCAAGGCTGTCTGGCCCAATCTGGAGCCAGCAGTATCACTGTGCAGGGTTGAGTCCTGATCTTGATCAGAACTCTGAACAACAGAGGGAAGGGAGGGGAGGCATAGAGAAACCTGCCCTTCCAGACCAAAAAAGAGGCATCCTGGGGAACCATCCCTGGACTGGAGGTCTGCAACAAAACAGAGAAGTTGATGATTGTCGATTGCTGCAAAGAGATCTATCTTTGAGTGCCCCACCTGGAAGATGACATTCAGGATGTGAGGATCCAGGGACCATTCATGATGTCCCTGTGAAATTCTGCTCAGAGCATCTGCTATCGTTGTCCTTCCCTGAAGGTGAACTGCTACCAGAGAAGTCTGAAGAGAATAGGCCAGAGACCACAGCTTCATGGCTTCTGTGCACAAGGCCGAGGACAGACTGCCTCCTTGCTTGTTGATGCACCACATTGTGGTGATGGAGTCTGTTCTGACTTGGACCACCTTGCCCTTGACTGAATCCGAGAAGCTCTGCAGGGCTAGAAAAACTGCTCTGAGTTCCAGGAGATTGACATGAAGGAGAAACTCCTGTGGAGACCACAGCCCTTGAGCTGTCAGGGCTCCCAGGCGGGCTCCCCACCCTAGGAGAGAAGCATCCATAGTTAGAACTACTGATGGGACTTGAGGGAGAAATGGAACCCCTTGTCTGTGGTTGTCCTGGGCCAGCCACCACTGGAGAGCTTGGACCAGAGTCTGAGTCACTGGAATCAGTTTGGTAAGTGAATCCTTCTTTGAGATCAAAAGACCTTAGATGAAACTGAATGTCCCTCATCTGGAACCTTGCTCCCTGCACCACAGCCGCATAGCTGCCATGTGGACCAGGAGCTGGAGGAACAGTATTGTGTAGGGAGCCCTGAGGTCAAAAGGAGGAAGTGAGATCCACTAGGGCCTTTACCATTGCCAGGGAAGGAAGGATTTGTTTGTACAGTGTCCAACTCTATGCCTATAAAGGTGAGAAGTTGAACTGGCTCGAGTACAGACTTTGGAAGACTGAGAAGAAACCCCAGGGAGCTGAGGTAGGTCCTGGGTAGTTTGAAGAGCTGACCTGACCTGTAAAGGTGACTGACCCACTCAAAGCCAGTCGTCCAGATATGGGAAATGAAAATTACGACCTACCGTGATTCTTGATCTTCTGTATCTTCACCATTCATTACTGCTTAAGTTAAGCCGGGAGCGCCGCACCCGCCACGGGTTTTTAAATCGGTTTCCAGCGCCTCGAGGATGACGTATCAAGGCAGCGCGCGAGGGCTGCTGCGGAAAGCCAAGACACTCCTCCCTCATCTGTAGTTCTGTTAGCGTAGAGGCGAAAATAAAGTGTAAGAAAAAGAAAGTGAGGCAAGAGAGCCGAGGATAGAAAAAAGGAAAGGAAATAAACTGAAAAAGGAATAAGTCGAAGGAGAACAGACAGAGGAGAGAGAATTCCTACCCTAAGGAACTGCAGGGCCTCCTTTCTGGGGCGGCTCTAGGGGAGGAACAGAGAGAGGGAGAGGAGAGAGAGAGAGAAAAAGAAAGAAAGAAAGAAAGAAAGAGGCATGTTAAGAAGAACAGTGCCCATCGAGCATTGTTGGTTGAGAGGTTTATAGGCTCGAAACTAATAAGGGAGCAAGAATCCCAGTTGTTAGGACTGAGGAGAGGTTCCACCGAACCTTCCGAACAGACCCGAGAGAGGGCAGACACTCTGAATTCTCAACATGCCAAGTCCCTTCATCCTAGTTGAGGGCTCCTAGACTGTCCGAGCAGAACCTGTTCCGAAGAGCCCATCCAGGAAGAGGACTAAGTTCCTAGCACCTTGTTAAGTGCTACCACAGAAAATATGGGAAGAAAACATGCCTTCTCGGAGGCAGTTGGTATGAAAATGGAGAGGAACTCTATCCGACTTGCTAAGACAAGGCAGACAGAAGCTTTAAAAAAATGTCTGCCAGGGGATTCCAAACGTTGAGGAGGCCAAGACAGGCATGGCCACCAGTCTGTGAAACTACATGACCTGAAGAAGGTAAGGAATCGCACTACAGGGCAGTCAGAAAGGGGTTCCCTCAGAATTAAAGAATTTGTAACTGTACCCATTCCTCTCTCTACCCTGAGGAAAAGAGAATCCATTCAAGAGAATGGGGAAAAAATAGATTTTTTTTTTTGGCGAAGGCCAAGGGGGAGAGAGAGGAACGAGAGGGAGGGGAGACACCACAGAAGGAGGCCACTGAGGGAAGGTGGGTGAGATCACAATGAATGGTGAAGATACAAGAGAGATCAAGAATTACGGTAGGTACGCATTTTCATATCTTCCTTGTCAATTCACCATTCATTACTGCTTGGGTGAGCCTAAGCCCTCCCTTGACAAAAAGGGGAGGTAGAACCCTGAGGGAACAAGACCCCCATCCTCCTGTTGGTGAGGAACAGAAGGGGAAGACCCTGGCTAACACAAGGGAAGCCTAAGTGGGAGAAGAGCTAGGAGGTGTCCCCCGAGGACGGGGAGACTGAGAAAGCCCATGCAAAAGTCTCCTAGCTCTGGAGAAAAAAGGACGGGTCCCCCGGAAAGCGGAGCGCATCACCCTACGCCGGGCCAGGGGGGACAACCTTGATAGATGAAGCCATACCATCTGCCTAATGCAGAATGCTGTCCCCGCAAGCCTGGAAGCCACCTCACTGGCGTCATAAGATGCCCTTGCTTGGTGTCTTGCCAGCTCCAGGCCTATAGCGGAGAGGGCAATAGCCTGTCTGGTTTGCTCCGTTATCAGGCATTGATGCTAGGAGCTGGGAGAGCATCGATCACAGATGCCGACTGTAGGCAACGTGGTGAGCCTGATGTGATGCAATGCAAGCCACCGCACGAGAAGAAGAGAACACTCTTCGCTCTCACCGGTCGCACTGTAGGGAATCAATCTGGTGGGCGTCACGGCGCCAGGCAGCGCACCTGGAAGGAGTCTCTAGGTATACCAAATCCGAGGACGGGTTGGGAAGGGTACCCAGAGATTCAGAGGGGGCACAATACCTCGACGACAGTCTGCCGGGGCTGGAGAAAGGGCGGCTGGCGACTGTCAGGAACGGATAGACGCCTCCTGGAAGGGGATACGCCAAGAAGGTACCACAAGGTGCTGGGCACTGAATTCTCCAAGGAATTCACGCATCTCCCGTTCGGTATTGTCTCGAACGTAAGAGATTCGAAGATCTGCCACCATCCTCGAGAGGAATCGCTGATATTCAGTGAAATCAGCGTCGGAAGAAAGATGAGCAAGGGGTTCCTCTTCCTCAGAGGGGGAAGACGAGGATGATGGAGAGCTCGAATGTCCAGAAGATTCCTGCGGCGGTGGGGAGAGTCGAAAGACCCGCTCATGCATGTATCTAACGATGGGGAAGGCCGACAGAACCTCTGAACTGCTCCCAGGATAACGGCCCTGTGGGACCGACATGGCCTGGAGAGCGCTGGGTGATGCAGAGGTACTGGAGAAGGGCACCCATGAAGAGGCAACTGACCTCTGCCAGGGCTCTGAAACCGGGGAACAGAGCCCGAGCTGGCGGGATCCCGGACAACAAACCAGGCCGCAAGACGAGACCCTGAGGATGAGATGCCTGGAAGAGCCCGGGAGGACTTCTGTGACGAACCCGGACTGCATGGGTCCAGAAGGGCAGTCCACAGCAACGCCACCGAGGGAACCCTGGGGCCCAAGAGGAAGGACGGGTTTCGGCACTGCTCCTAGCCACCCCACGAGGTGGCCGGGAGACCGGGCACCTGTCCCCTGCCTTCACCCTCGGACCCAGGGAGCCTCCTCCTGACTGCAGTGTTCCCCATCCCGAGAGGAGGCAACAGCACCCGGGAGGCAGCTGTCACAGGACCCCTGGAGGGGAGCCTCCTCCTCAGTCCCCACATCACCCCCCTGGGACCCAGGGCCACCCCTAGCCAGAGGATCCTCGGGGGGGACGGGAGTGGGGACAGTGGAAGGGGCCCACTGCGCCGCCTAACACCCAGTGACACCGGGGACCCTGACGAGTCAGGGTGCCAGGATGGGTCCACATCCGTGTCATCGGCCTCCGAAGAGGACGAGACCAGCAGGACCTCAATGCTGGCAACCCCTGGGGTCCCCAGAGCAACGGCGCCGCGAACTGTGCCGGTGCCAGGGACGGCGCCGGACGACCCCTGCCCACTCATGACAGCCAGGCCCGGTCCTGGCTCTCCAGCCACACCAGATAGGCCCACGCACCGCCTCCCGCACTGGAACCCAACCCGGCGCCGCTGGGAGCAGAGACCGGGCCCGTGGCGCCATCTCGATCACCGCGGCGCCGGGATCTGAAACGGTGCCGTTGAGGGTCCACCGGTGCCAGGCACAGAAATCGTGGGCCTCGACACTGGGGGAGCCTGCACCTCCGAGGAGGTGACTGCCGAGGCGGTGTGCCTGTCGCGGCCCGGGGGGGGCCACGACATTCCCCCGACACCGTGAAAGAAGCTTCCTCTTCGGAAAGAGAAGAGAGGAAGCTCCCTCCTCCCGACTGGACGAGAAGGCCGGAGGGGACCCGGGAAGGGCCTAGAGACCTACCTGGGGAATCCCTTGAGCGACACCATCCCCTCAAGGTCGGCGGAGTCTTGCCGAAGCTTGAACGCTGGACTTCAAGGACATGGCGGTCCATGGAGAAACAAGCGTCGCACGCGTCCATGTCGTGGTTGGGTCCCAGGCAACGGAGACAGACATCATGCCGTCCGAGAGAGAGAAATGCCGCCAAAGGAGCGACGAGATAGCGCGTCCGCCTCGATTTACGCCTTGCTCCCGAACCGACATGATGCGAACTAAACGAGGGGGAAAAAAAGAGATAAAACACTCTGCTCGCAATACAGAAATAAAAGGAACGGTCTTACCGTGTCACGGACGTCGAGTGGATGTCTGAGAGGACACGAGGAGTCTACAGAGGAGTCTTCAGCTGCGGGAAAAAACCCGATACTATCGCTACCGCGGCAGGTGCAGCCTCGACCGTACGGGAGAAACAGATGGAGGAGGAGTCTACTGGCACCTCAACGCCGCCGCCGGGTACATCATCCTCGGGGCGGCGCCGCTGGAGCAGATAAAAAACCTCCCAGAGTGGTGGCGCCTCCCGCTTAACCCAAGCAGTAATGAATGGTGAAGATTGACAAGGGAAGATGATGGTGATACCCTGTCTTCTGAGGTAAGCCACCACTACTGCAAGGCACTTTGTGAACACCCTTGGAGATGATGTTAGGCTGAATGGCATGGCTCTGAATTGGTAATGGCCTGAAGCCAACTCGAACCCAAGGTATGTTCTGTGGGAGCACCTGATAGGAATATGGAAGTAGGCATCCTTGAGGTCCAGAGATGCTAGCCAATGCCCTGGCCTTGGAGAGGAAGGATTATTCCTAGAGTTACCATTTTGAATTTGGGCTTTGAAATGTGTTTGCTCGGATACCTTAGGTCTAGGATGGGTGCCACTCCCTGTTTTCTTTGGGGTAAGGAAGCAACTGGAATGCAGTCCTTTTCCTTGTGCCGAGTAGGAACTTTCTATAGCTCTGAGGGCTAGAAGAGAGGAAACATCTGCCCTGGGGCAAGGGTTTCTGAGACTGATGCAGGTGGAAAAGACTTGGCCCTCTTTTTTGGAAATTTTTTGAAGCCGAGGGCCAGTCCCTGGCTTACTACTTCCAGGACCCACTTGTCTGACATCACAGACATCCAAGCCTGGAAGCAGTAAGCCAGCCTCCCTCCTACTGGAAATGGGGAGTCGACCCGGGCCGACACATCAGGGTGTCTGCTTGGCAGGAGCCTTAGACTGAGAGGAGGAGGGAGCAGCCCTGCTCATCCCACTCCTACCCCTCTCTCTGAAAAAAACCCTCTGTGGGAAGGGAGAGGAGGCCTGGGCTTGGTAAAAAGGCCTTTCAAAGGGCCTGCCCCTGCCCCTAGACTGCTGCTTGTGCGGAGTGCCCTGCCTTTCCTTGGCCTGTGCACTCCTGTACGTGGTCCTGTATTCATCCATTTTCTTCATGTAAACCTGTCTGCTCCCCAAACAGAGTGTTACCTACTACAGGAAAATCCATGGCCTTAGTCTGGGTATCCTGTGAAAGGCTAGTACATCTGAGCCAAGCATGTCTTCTGAGAGACACAGATGTAGCCATGACTCTAAATGCCACATCACTGGAGTCCACAGCAGCATGAAATTGCATTTTGGATGCCTTAATTCCATGAGCAGCCACCTCCTCCAGCTCCTTAGCTAGCTGGGGAGAGGCCTGTTTAGCCAGTTCTAGAACCATATCCCATCTGGATTTCTGGTACCTGGCTGTGTAGGCCATATAAGTAGCCTGCCTGAGTCCCAAAGAGGATGCCAAATAATGTTTTTTGGCCATGGCATCCACTTTCCTGGAGTCCTTATCTGGGGGTGTGTGAAGCCAAAGGAATGTTAGCCCTGTCACAGGCTGCAGCGTGCACTACCCCAACATAGCTGCAATGACCATAAAGGAACTCCGCAACAGAGAAACATAGAAGTTGACGGCAGATAAGGACCGCAAGGCCCATCCAGTCTGCCCATTTCTTTTTCTACCTTATAAATGTGCCATCGGCCTTTTCTCTGTCAGTGGCCTATCTATTCATAGTCATTTGTATTGCTCCCTTATGCCTATCCCATGCCTGTTTGAAGCCCTGCACTGTATTCATAGCCACCACTTCTTGTGGCAAGCCATTCCATGCATCCACCACCCTTTCTGTGAAAAGAATTTCTCACATTTCCCTTAATCGGCCTCCTCTAATCTCATGCTGTGTCCTCTTGTCCTGCTATTTTTCTTATATTTAAACATGTTAGACTCTTTCACCTTGTTTATGCCCTTAAGGTGTTTGAATGCCTCGATCATAATCACCTCTCTCCCTCCTTTGCTCAAGGGTATACATATTGAGCTCCGTTAATCTGTCCTCATATGTCTTCTGATGCAGTCCCTGCACCATTTTGGTTGCCCTTCTGGACTGCCTCAATTTGTTAATGTCCTTGTGAAGGTGTGGCCTCCAATACTGCACGCAGTACTCAGATGGGGCCTAACCAGTGTCTTGTACAGAGGATTATTACCTCCCTCTTACGACTTGTGATACCCCTACTAATACACCCTAACACCCCTAGCCTTACCTACTGCTTTAGAGGTCTGCTTGGATGATTTTAGGTCATCAGTGATGATGATGCCCAAGTCTCTTTCTTCCTTTGTGACTGCTAGCAACTCCCCTCCCAGCCTATAGGTGGCTTCAGGGTTTCTCTTCCCTATGCATGATTTTGCACTTCTTGCATTAAATCCCAGTTGCCACTCTTCTGACCATTCTGCTAGTTTATCCAGATCTCTTCTCATTCTGCCCACCCCATCTGGATCATCTACTCTGTTGCAGATCTTGGTGTCATCTGCAAACAGACAAGCCTTACCCTCTAGTCCATCTGCAAGGTCACTAATGAAGATGTTGAAGAGGACTGGCCCCAGGACTGATCCCTGAGGTACCCACTTGTGACTTGCATCTCTTCTGACTGTATACCATTTACCACCACTCTCTGTTTTCTGCCCGTCAACCAGTTTGCCACCCAGTTGACCAACTTCTGACCCACGAGCATACCCAGCTTATTTATCAATCTTCTATGTGGAACAGTGTCAAAAGCTTTGCTGAAGTCAAGGTGGCGACATCAACTGCTCCCCTTGGTCCACCACTCTGGTTACCCAGTCAAAGAAATCTATGAGATTAGTTTGACAGGACCTTCCTTTGAAGCCCATGCTGTCTTGGATCCTATGCCCCTATGGATTCCAGGTGTTGCACTATCCTTTCTTAAGGTGCCTCCATAATCTTGCCACTACTGAGGTAAGACTGACGGTCTGTAGTTCCCCGCCTCCTCCCTGCTACCACTCTTGTGCAGCGGGATCACATGAGCCCTTCTCCAGTCTTCTGGGACCTCTCCTGTGCTCAGAGACTCACTAAACAATTCTGCTAATGGCTCTGCTAGTTCCTCCTTTAGCTCCTTAAGTACCCTGGGATGTATGCCATCAGGTCCCATTGCCTTATCCACCCTGAGCTTAGCAAGCTCTTGTAGGACCCTTTCTTTTGTGAAGGGAGTAGTGCTCACCTCCCTCCCCCTGTGTCCATGATGCTGAGCTGTGGGCCCTGCCCTACCTTCTCTTCAGTAAATACTGAGCAAAAGTATCTATTTAGGATAGATGCCTTTACAGGGTCCTCCTCCTCACATGCTCCCTTTTCTCCATTAAGCTTAGCAACTCCCCTCTGGACTTTCTCCTTTCACTAATGTATCTATAGAAAGTCTTGTCACCTTCTTTTACTGTTCGTGCTAGTGTTTCCTCAGTTTGGAACTTTGCCTGCCTTACTGCCTTACCTGCTTCCCTTAGGGCAGTTTGGTATGCCTCCCTATCTTCATCCGCTGTGTTCCTTATATTTCCTGAAGGCCAGCCTTTTGGCTCTGACCTTTTCTGCTACTGTATTTGAGAACCAAAGTGGTTTCCTTCTTCTTTTGCACTTCCTTTTCTGTCTAACACAATGGGATGTTGCTTCAAGTATTGCATCCTTAATGCTTGCCCACTTTGCCTGTACCCCCTCACCTGTGTTTCTTTTTGCCAGGGCTAGCTTAACTCTGTTGGCCATCTTATCAAAGTCAGCTCCTCTGAAGTCCCATATTTTTGCCTTGGAATGGGATGATTTAGATGTAGTAGCCAAATTGAACCATACCATGTGATGGTCACTGGCCCCCAGGTGACCTTCTACCTGGAGATCTGTGATCCCTTCTTTGTTGGTCAGTACTAGATCTAGGATAGCCCTGTCTCTTGTGGGTTGCTGTACCAGTTGTTTGAGACCCTCCCCCTGCAGGGAATCCACTATGAGTCTAGTTCTGGCAGATGTTCCTGCTGGTATTGACCAATCTGTATCCGGCATGTTGAAGTCGGCCATTATCAGAACCTCCCCTTTAGCTGTCATGTTTTATATATCTTCTAACAGTAATGTGTCTATGTCCTCCCTCTGGTCTGGGGGCCTGTAGACAACCCCAGTTCTTATGGCTGTCCCATTTCCTGTTTCCAGGGTGACCCACAGTTCTTCTGGCTCCTTATGTGTATTCAATTTCTGTAGCTTTGATATTTTCATTAACATACAGAGCCTCCCCCCTTTTGCACCTCGGTCTCTTCTGAACAATACACAGCCAGGTACTGAAGTCTCCCAAGTGTGGTACTGGTAAACCACGTCCTCACTAATTGCTACTATGTCCAGTTTAGCCTCTGACATTATTGCCTGCAGGTCTGGGATCTTATTTCCCAGGCTGTGAGCATTTGTGTACATGATTTTCCATTGGCCCAGATTTTGGTGTGTTAGTTGTTGGGTGAAGTTTGGCATTACCCTGTGCGTCGGTATGGGGAGACAAACCTTTTTCTTACCTGGTGATGCAAATGAACGCAAACATGCTGAATTCCTGTTTGACCACTAGCTGAGGGGAGGGTGTTCTTCCCATTCGACGATGGGGTGCTGCACCCTCTCCCCATTTGCTAGTTTAAATATTCGCAAAGACGCAAACTTCTGCCCCAATGCACTGACTCTCTCTTTAGTCAGATGCAGTCCATCAAATTTAAAGAACTTTCGCCCCAGAACTGATGCCAGTTCCCTACAAATCTGTGTCCTTTTCCTGGCTCCAGTCCTTGAGCCACGTGTTTAGCTCCCTATCTCCCCTTCTCTGACCTTCCGTCCATCTGCTCCCCTCTCCCAGACTGGCAGGATCTCAGAGAAGGAGATGCCAGACGAAATAGATGATAGTTTGTCACCCAGCCTAGTCAGGTGTTCCTTGGTCTCCACAACTGACCAGCTGGCGAGATCATTAGTCCCTATGTGTACTAGGACATCAATGTTTTCTCCTGCTTTGTGAACAATTTTAGCAATGCGGTCAGTGTCTCTCCATGCTGATGTACCTGGGAGACATCTGACCATCACCCCTGGCTGGAGATGGGTAACGAATACCTCCTGACCGTTCTCTTATCCACAGGAGGTATTGAATTAGGGGTTTGTAAAATTGTGTGCGTCTGTTTCCCCAAGGATTTATGAAGAGGGATAGACAGCTTTTTGGACTCTTGGAAGTCCATCATTTCCACAAAATCAGGCTCTTCATCCTCCTCTGCTGCTTCCACCAAGGGAAGCTGCAGGGTTTGTGCCACCTTTTTGTAGAACAAAAAGTGTGAAGGGGACTCAGAAAGCCTGGGAGGAGAGACACCCAAGGGCCTGTCTGGTGAGATGGTCAGTTCAATTGGCTCCCCCTCCTCTCCCTCCTCCTCCTCCTCCTCGATAGTCTTGGTCTCCCTCCCACTCCTCATAATAAGCATCTGGGTCATAATCTGGAGGAGACAGATCCGACCGAACCGGCAGTATTAGTTCGGAAGGAACCGGTCTAAGCGACGGGACAATACTAATCGCTTTGGCTATTTCGTCCGCGGTTGGAGAATGGGATGCAGGATCCGAACCGGCAGACCTGCGCTTTTTCTTTGACGGAACCGACCCCTTAGGGTCAGCTCTCCTTTTACCCGAGAAGGTATCGCCTAGGTCAGTAGACAACTCCTCAGGTTCGGCCGTAACCAAACCGGACTGGCCATCCGAATCTATGGACTTCTCGGACTCCCTTTCCTTCAGCCTACTCGGTCTTTTATCTAGAGTGGATTTAGGAACATTTTTACACATTTGGCAGTCTGACTTGAGGTTGTCAAACCCCAGACAATAAACACAGATGAGGTGGGGGTCAGCCTTAACAAAGGCCTCCCCACCCTCAGTACAGTGTTGAAACCCAGTGGGACCAGTTTTCTTCTTGGGTTTCTCAGACATGGCCAACCTAACAAATTACCCTATTGCAGCTTTCAAGCCAGGTAATACAACAACCGATCAGTTACAAACCGTGTCACAGGCTTTTTAAAAGAACCAGCAAAAATTCTGGTTCTTTTGAAACCGATCGGTACCAGAACACCACACTAATCCCAGAAAAAGAGAAATTAAATTTAACAAAGTCAGTTCCAAACCAGACCGACTGGGAAGAAACCAAGAAAGAATTTCCACTTTCACCAAAATAAAAACACAGTCACTACCTATCTACACACCTACCTGTACACGAGACAGAGGCTGGAAACCAAAATAAAAAATATGCAGTTTAAACCGAATGCTTTACTTTTATCGAACCGAGCAGAGGAAATCTCCGGAGCGACTTCACTGTTAGGCGGAGTAAAGAATCTGTAGGTTACACTGGGAAGTACCACAGACAGAGGTTTGAAAACCGAGCTCGAGCTCAATGTTCTATGCTTCAGACCGATGAACCAGCAAAATGTGAGTAATGGTGGAGTGAGTTTTCTTCGTGAAGCCAAAAGTAATTCTACATTGTTTCTCAGTTTAGAGGGAGAATATCTTGATCTATTTTTGTTAATTTGAGAGAGTGTGAGCAATTTCAATTGGCTAAGGCCGCGGGCCAACTCATCTCACACCCATACTAACAGGGAGGGCTTTGCAGGCATTTACTAAAATGAGTGATGATTTGATCAAGACTATGTTGATTATAAGGTTAAAACAGTGTTGTCTAAACATTTTGAACTCACTCCTGAGGCTTACAGAAGGAAATTTAGGGAGTTAAAGAAAAGCCTAGAAGACAGTTATGTGGAATTGCAGGTTCAATTGTGTACTTAGCTTGACAGGTGGATGGAGGGGGCACAAGCAGACACTGTGGAGCTAATCAAATATTTATTTGTGAGGGAACAATTTCTTAAAATTGTACGTGAGGATCTGCATGTCTTGCTCCTAGACAGGGCATGTAGCTCCTCAAAGGAGGTGGCAGCAAGCGCTGGCATACACATGGCTAGCATACACATAGTGCAAGTCTCATGGTGGGGAGGGGGGCGCAGCACATGGTTTTAAGGGGTCCCATGGGGGGGCAGCCCAAATAAAACCAGCCTGCACCTAAGCCAAAAGCAGAGCCCTCTGATTCTAAGTGGACCTAAGAGACAGGGCCCAAGAAATGTTATATTTGCAATCAACTGGGGCACTTGAGATATAACTGCCCTCAGAAAATGGTTAAGGGGCAAAGGCCTGGGGGAGGGGATGATCAAAATGGCACTTGTCTGTTGGTAGGGTGTGTGCAGCCTGAAGAACTACACTCCTCTTCCAATTATACGCACCCTGTTGTAGTTAATGGGACAGTAACCCAGGGACTGAGGGACACAGGTGCTTATATAAGGCAGTAGGGAGGGCCGGGGGTGTACTGGGATGTATAGGGAGAGGCATCAGCAGCAGAAAACAGGAAGTTGTTATCCCTCTGTACAGACAGTTGGTGAGACCCCATCTGGAATACTGTGTCCAGTTCTGGAGACCCCATCTCCGCAAGGACATAGACAGGATAGAGGCAGTCCAGAGGAGGGCAACTAAAGTCCAAGAGGGTAGCATCTTTCAGAAAAAGAGGCTTGCAAGAACAAGGGGACACAATTTAAAGATAGAAGGAGGGTGGTTCAGGGGCAATGTGAGGAAATACAGGTTACTCACCTGTAACAGGAGTTCTAGGAATGGTATATGTTGTTCATCCACACTTACTGGCAGGTTCCTTGCCGCTTTAAATCTTGCCGGAAGGTCTTCAAGCTGGCTCCTCCCACCCACCCGGGTGGTAAAACTCTCGGCTCCGCCCCATGACACCAAATCTGGCCCGCTGGAAGCTCAGGTTGTGCGTCGAAGCCGGGGAGGTCGGGTGGGTCGTGTGGATGAACAACATATACCATTCCTAGAACTCCTGTTACAGGTGAGTAACCTGTATTTCTAGGGACATGGATATGTTGTTCATCCGCACTTACTGGCAGACTCCTAGCAGTTCTCCGGGAGGAGGGAGGCAAGGCGCACACCCCCTTATACTTACTTGGGAAATAAGGACTGGAGAACCGAGGCCCCAAAACCAGCATCCTGCCGTGACTCAAGGTCGATGTGGTAGTGGGTAATGAAGGTGTTTGCTGACTTCCAGGTAGCAACCCTGCAGATTTCCTGGATAGGGACGTCCCTGGAAGCAGCCACCGATCTAGCAGTATGGCGGGTAGAATGAGCTCTTATCCCTCTGGGAGGCTCCATGCCCGCCAACTCATAGCAGAGATCTATGCAGGAGGTGACCCATCTGCTTATCGTCCGCTTGGCTGCAGGTCTGCCAGGTGCGGCTTCAGCGTAGGTGACAAACAGCTGGCGAACCTCTCCTCGATCCCAGCCGTGGCGCCTTGTAATAGGCGAAGCCTTCTAGGGTCCAAAGTATGGAGCCTATTCGCCTCCGAGGTGTGATTGGGGTAGAACACCGCAGAGTCAACACCTGATTAAGGTGAAACTCCGACACCACCTTCGGAAGGAATTTCGGGTGGGGCGTAGGGACAACCTTGTCCCTGTGGAAGACCAGGTAAGGAGACCTGCTAAGCGCCTGGAGTTCTCCCATCCTTCTGGCTGACGGATAGCCACCAAGAAGGGTGTCTTCCACACAGGTGGGGAGACCACACCTGTGCATTGGTTCGAATGGCTTTCCCATGAGCTTTGCCAGTACCAGCAGTAAATCCCACGGAGGTGGGGGTTCCCGACTGGAGGGGAAATGTGATCAAGGCCTTTGAAGAAGCGCCTGACCACCTTCTGCGCCACTGACTGCTCACCGCCCGCGCCTGCAAGCAGAGATGGCTGCCAGGTGCACCTTTAGGGTCGACCTAAGCCCTGACTAGATAGGGACTATAGATAGTCCAAAATGCTGGCCACAGAACAAGAGGAAGGGTCCAAGCCTTATTCCCGACACCAAATGGAAAATCTCTTCCATTTGAAGGTAGCATTTTCTGGTCGACTCTACGGGACGCCCAACGACGCTTGAGGACCCTGTCTGGAAAGACCCAAGGCCTGGAACTCTAGCCGCCAGGAACCAGGCCGTCAGGTGCAGGGATTGAAGGTCCGGATGGAACACCTTCCCTGATTGACTGAGAGCAGGTCGGGCGAGCTGGAAGCTGCCTCGAAGCCTGGAGCTGAGGCTGAGGAGATCTGGGTACCAGAACTGACGGGCCAGTCTGGGGCTATCAGAATCACCTGCGCCTTGTCCCTCCTCGTCTTGAGCAGGACCCTGTGAATCAAGGGAGAAGGCGTAAAGAGGCCCGGGTCCACGGCCCGAGAAGGCATCCCCTGCAGCGAGCCCTGCTGAGGGGTGGGCATGAACGGCTTCAGCTTCAGCTCTCCTGGAGGCAAACAGATCCACCAGAGGTGTGCCCCAGAGGGAGAACAGATCTTGTACTACCTCCGACAGGAGAGACCACTGTGCGATGCAGCCCCTATCCGGCTCAGGGCATCGGCCAGGGTGTTGGAGGCTCCTGCCACATGAATAGCTAGGAGATCCGCCCAGGCTGCGCAAAAGTGACCAGATGCGGAGAGCTTCCTTGCATAGAAGCATGGAGCGCGCCCCGCCCTGGGCGGTTTAGGGTAGTACATGGTTGTGGTATTGTCCGCCTGGACTCGGACCACTTGACCCCGGAGAAACGGAGCAAAGGCGGTGAGAGCTAGGGCGGACCGCCGGAGCTCCAGCAGGTTGATGTGGCATCGGGACTCCGGGACCAGAGGCCGCACTCGTGTTCCCCAGATGGGCACCCCCAACCCATCAGAGAGGCGGCTCGATGAGAGACCGCCGGCTCGGGCGGATAAACGAGATGTCCTCCTGCAGATGAGATGGAACGGTCCACCACTGGAGAGCTGCCCACATCTCCTGGGTCGTCATCACAAGCTGATCCAAGGGATCGAGCTGTCAGACCACTGGCTGGCCAGACCCCACTGAAGAGGGCGCATGTGCCAACGTGCCCAACGGACTACGCTGGTACAGGCCGCCATGAGACCCAGAAGGCGCAGGAAGTCCCGGGCAGGGCGCAATTGCCCAACCAGAAATGATTGGGCAAAGGAGGTAAGAACCTCGGCCCTGTCCGCCGGGAGCCGTGCTCTGGCTCGTAGAGAGTCGAGCTCTGCCCCGATGAACAGTATCACCTGCTTCTGCTCGAGTTCCAATTTGGCCTCGTTGATAAGGAGGCCGACCTGACAGCAAACCTGGAGGGCCAGATCTCTGGACCGCTCCACCTCCTGTCTGGAGGGGGCTGCTATCAGCCAGTCGTCCAGGTAAGGGTACACCCGGACCCCTCGGCGCCGCAGGAATGCTGTCACCGTTGCCATGCATTTGGTGGCGACCCTGGGAGCTAGAGAAAGGCCGAAGGGCATGGCTTGGAACTCGAATAGGGATCCCTCTGCTCGGAAGCGGAGGAACCTCTGGTGAGACGGATCGGATAGGGACGTGGAAAACACGTCCTGAAAGTCCAGAGAGCAAAACCATACGCCGTGTTCCAGAGATGGTATTATCTGAGCCACAGTGACCATTCTGAAGGTTCGAGACCTTAGGAACTTGTTTAGGTTGTGTAGGTCGAGAATGGGGCGCCAGCCCCCCGTCCGTTTCGGGACCAGGAAATACCTGGACACAAACCCCGGTTCTAAGGGAGGGTCCTCCACCTCTCTTATCACCTCCTTCTGGAGAAGGAGACTGATGTCGGCTCGACGAGCCGCCAGTGAGGCTGGGGACTCCGAAGCCCCCCGAGGGGCGACGGCTCTGTAGGGCGGTGCCTGCTCTAACTCTAGAGGCAGGCCTCTTCCCACCACCTTCAAGACCCACCTGTCCGTGGGTAACAGCGACCAGGCGGAAAGGAATGCTGGAGCCGCTTTCCCGGGGAACCAGGGATGAGGAGACGGGGATGGGGGCGACACCCCTCAGCCTGTCACTGAGCAGGCTTGGAGGAAGGACCGGCCGAGGGACCTCCTGGGCCTTTTCCTCCTTGCTTCCTATTGGAGGAAGCCGACGGCTTGGTTTTGGGGTACCAAGGTCGAGCCTGCTGGCCCTGACGTTGCTGGGCCGGGCGCGCTGCGGGCACAGAAGGGCGAAAGGGCTTAGGCTGAGGCTTACGGCCTTTGTCCTTCTGCGCGGAAGAGACTGAGTCCAAGGTGGCATTGGACTTTTCGATCCTCTGGAGGTGACCTTCCACTCCAGGGCCAGAGGTCAGTCCCAAAAGGAACATCCGCCAACTTGTGCTGGGTATCCGAGGTGAAGGTGGATATCTCAGCCAAGCCTGCCGGGCGCATGGCCACCGCGGTCGCCACTGATCTAGCACAAGAGTCTCTGATGTCGAGAGCAGTCTGAGCTGCTGCTTTGCCACTGCCCTGCCTTTCATCCCGCACCTGCCTGACCGTGGTCTGCAGGTCCGCGGGAAGATGGGAACGACTCATCCAGGGAGCCCAACAGGGCATGGGAGAAGTGTGCCATCAGGACGGCCGAACTGGCCTGACGGCCAGAGATGATGCAGCATAGACTTTCCGCCCGCATAATCCAATTTCTTGACTCCTTGTCGGGTGGTTTGTCCACGCCCCTGGCGCTCCCGCACGCTGGAAAACGCTGTCGGTAACCAGCCCTTGGCAGAGGGTGTTCCAAAACCGGACAGGGAACTGTAGGGACCGGCAGATTTCTGGCCATTCTGGCCGAGCGCAGGGCAGGAAGCAGAACGCTGCCATAGTTCCAAGGCCGGACTAACAATGGCTTCGCCACCGGAAAGGCCTCCGCCGGAGAATCCCTCGTCCAGAATCTCCGGGGGATATCTGGCCCGCTAGGAACGGGTTCGAGCTCATCCCGTGGACTCCGAGATGAGTCGGGCGAGGCCGAGAAAGGACGAGGGCTATCGTCCACTGACTACCCCCTGAGGACTCCAAGTCCATCTGCCTGAGAACAAGGAGGAGTCATCTTCAGACCCCGATGAGTCTTCAAGAGCTGCCTCGAGCCTGAGACACCCTCCACCTGCCGAGGTTTATCGGGAGTGAGAGTGACCACAGCCTATGGGCAGCCCCTGAGCCGACCGAGAACTTTGGTCGGAGCCCCAACTAACGGCTGAGGAGGCGGCGTTCCACCACAATCGGGTGGGGCAGTAGATAGGCTGCAACAACTAGCCTGGGAACAGGCTCCTCGACCACCGCGAGGGGTTGTTTCCGCCGCCGGTGACAGCCACTTAATGGCCGGTGAAGATGACTGGGTCGGCTTATTCCTGGCCAACAGAAGCTGTTGCCACATAAGCTCTTCATATTTCCGATGCAGCTTGCGTCGAAGCCTCCCCTCATCCAAGGAGGAGGAAGAAGAGGAAGAGCGGCGGCGCCGCTTACCGTGGTGCCGAGACCGAGACCGCCTATGATGGCGGGATCGGCTGGACCACGAGGAGGTCCGAGACCGAGAATCTCTGCTAGGCCGAGGTCGGCGCGGCGGGGTACCGAGGGTCGGTACTCCCTTCGGCTCGGATGATTCCACCGACGGCTCCGGAACCGGAGGCACAGTCGAGCCGACGGGATCCTCAATCCTCGCTGGGAACCTGGAGAGGGGATATCATTGCCACCAGCCGACAACCCGCCTAACGGGTCGAGAAAATTTCGACCGCTCCGCGGTGTCTCGTCCAACTGGCCTGACGGGACACCGTGAAGCCAGTGGCTGAAGCTGAAGGGTCGACCGTCGACTCGTCGACCAGGGAGGAGATCTTCCCGCCTCCCAAGAGCGCCGACGATGGAGACTCCCCCTTACTCTTTTTTGACCGAGAAAACGGTCCAGAAGAGGTTGGACCCTCGCCCTTAGTCGAGAGGGTCAGGCAAAGCTCCTTAAAAGAAGCAGAGTATGAGGCGCTGAGAGAGAGAGAGAGCGGGACGAATGCCACGGCCGAAGATGGAGCGGCCTGCGCTGCCTCCTGTTCGAGAGCGATCATCTGCTCAAGCTGTTCCATAGAGCCCGCAGCCGCGGACACCGCCAATCGGGCCTCTTTCGACTTGACCGGAGGGAATCTCTTCTCGGGACACCCCAACTGCAAACGGGCAGCACGATCCTCGAGGACATAGACCGAAAAGGAAGAGCACAGGTCGCAAGCCTGCAGTTCGTGTTCGAGGCCTAGGCAGTAGACGACGGGAGTGCGGGTCTGTCCGAGACATTTTCTGATTCGGGCAGGGGCATCTCCGAACTGGAGTCGATTTATCCATCGTGAGCCGCTGGGGAGAAGAAAACCAAAGTGTTTTGGTAAATTGAAACGAAGTTTCAAAAAGTTTTGAAGAGTTAGGCACCAATTTTAATCGCAGAGCGCTAAGGAGGGAACCTGAGCTTCAGCAGTAGGGAAGATCTACGCCATGGGCGGAGCTAAGAGTTTTACCACCCGGGTGGGTGGGAGGAGCCAGTTTGAAGACCTTCCGCAAGATTTAAAGCGGCAAGGAACCTGCCAGTAAGTGTGGATGAACAACATATCCATGTCCCTAGAAGTATTATTTCACAGAGAGGGTAGTGGATGCATGGAACAGTCTTCCTGAGGAAGTTGTGGGGTCTAAAACTGTGGGAGAATGCATGGGACAGACATAAGGCAATTCTTGTGGGGGCAGAAGACATAGGCTGTTGGTTAACTAGGATCTGCGGCCTATCCTATAGGTAGGAAATGGGCAGACTAGATGGGCCTAGCGTCCTTATCTGCCGTCACAAAGTCTATGTTTCTATATCTTCCTGGTGAGGCAGGATCTCATCCGGCAGGGTAGATGCTGAGAGGGAAATATTCCAAGATCCGGAAAGTCACAGGCCAGCAGTCCAAATACCAATGGCTCAAGTCTCCTGAGCTGAAGGGTGGCCACTGGAGAAACGGAGGTGGGGGTCGAGAGGAACTCCCTATAAATGTGATCATGGGGAATGGTTTTGACCATAGGGAATCAATGTTTGTTGCAACCCGCAGCCAGGCAAAAAGGTCAAGCTCTGAGGGTGAAGAGGGGTCGACTCAAATGGATCCAGCCCTCCCTCAGCAGTAGAGGTAGTGATTGGCACGGGGGAGGGGCTGGCTAGAAGCAGCAGTGCTGAGCCCCAGTTGCAAAGGGAGAAGCCTTCAGGACTTCCGTCTGAAGTGGCGCTGGGAAGGGTCAGATGAGAGGAGCCGAGCACTGCGCAGCAGACTGATCCTACCTTGCAAAAACTGAGGGACATAGCTAATAGGGCTGAGGGTTTTCAGGGGGCTAAGGAGTCAGTTTACTGGGTCAATGGGCCGCTGTACTGCAGGGGAAGGGCTAGATGGGGAGGTGATCCAGCAGCTGGTGGTCCCTAAGGTTCACTGCCAGCAGCTTTGGCCCTTGCCCACGATATCCCTTTTCAAGCCACCTGGGTGTGAGGGCAAAAAAAAAAAAAAAAAAAAAAAAAAAAAAGAGGCTGACCGACAATTTCACCTGACCTAGTATTGGCAAGGATGTGGCAAGTTACCGTAGGGACTTGTCTACAGTGCCAGAGGGGTGGGAAAATGGGGACAAGGCCAAAGCAGCTTGGCGCCCTGCCCATTATTGATGAACCCTTCAAGAGGGTAGCTGTGGACATAGCGGAGCCACTACACCCCAAGTTGCACTGGCAAGTGGTAGATCCTGGTGGTAGTTGATTATGCCACAAGATACTCAGAGGCAATGGCCCTACCATCCACTGAGGCAGAAACAAGTGGCTGGCACACTGTTGGGAATATTTAGCCAGGTGGGCTTTCCTCAGGAGATATTGACAGATCAGGATGCCAGTTTCACGAGTAGTTTACAAACATAAGAAACTGCTGGCAGAAAAGGCCCAGAGGTCAATCAAGTCTGCCCAATCGCAGCTCTAGTTTCATATCACTACAGCTGCCCAGAAGCACCAAGGAGGTCTACAGTGAAAATGCTGACCTCCCAAGATTGAGCGACGCACAATACCAATGGGTATTGTGCCACCCGATCTGTGAGTGTTTTCTGGGCTGTGCCCCCACACCCAGATTATCAACTCCAGGTCAGAGTTGGTCCGGGGAGGGGGCAGAACACTGGGGGAAAGAGAAACATGGAAAAGGACCACTATAGCGACTGTCGCCGGAATGGTCTTTTTTCATGTTTAGCCTTCGGGTGTCGAGCTGAAGGGGTGTACTGCAGCTGCCCCAGTTTGTGGGAGAAGTGTGGGGTAAGGCAGCTCAAAACCTTCCCATATCATCCCCAAACTAATGGCCTGGTGTAGTGATTTAATTTAACCCTTAAGACCATGTTAAGGATTTTTTCTGATCAGCACAAGAGGGATTGGGACAAATATTTGCATACAGGGAAGTCCCACACGAGTCCACAGGGTTCTCACCTTCCGAGTTCCCATTTGGCCATAGGGTGAGGGGGCCCCTACATCTGGCTCAGGATGAATGGGAGCGTGACTGTGCATCCCAGGGGGAGTCTGTTGTGGATTATGTCCTGAACTTCAGGACCCGCCTAAATGAGCTCATGGGACTTGTTCAGGAGCACTTAGCTACCGTGCAAAAGCAGCATAAGGTCTGGTATGACCGCAGGGCCTGAACCACAGAATACAAGGTGGAAAGCAGTGATGGCACTCATCCTTGTCAGACAGAATAAGTACAGGCAGCATGGAAGGGCCATTCCCCATTGTCCAAAAGGTTAGTGATGTAGTTACATGATAGAGCTACCTGGCAGGAGATGTAGGCAAAGGTGCATCATATTAACATGCTGAAGCCCTACTATGACAGGGAGTAACTGGTCCTTGCTGTGTGCAGCACCTCAGAAGAGGTAACTGAGGCTAATCCACTGGTGGACCTGCTCAGAGAGGCCTGGATTGGATCCTTCAGCACAACCTCACTCTCTCTCCAACAGCTGACACCAGCTCAAGTGCAGGAGGAGATTCAGGGTGTGCCGAGAGAATGAGGACATGTTCACAGGGAAACCGGGGTACACCACACTGACCTAGCACCTCATGGATACTGGGACCCAGATGCCCCTGAAACAGTCTCCCTACAGGGTACCCAGACCATGAAAGAGAAGCTCAAGGAGATGCTGGAACTTGGGAGTAATCCAGGAATCTAGAAGCTCTTGGGCCTCGCCCGTGGTATTGATCCCAAGAAAGACGGTACCACACGATTCTGTGTTGACTACCAGAAGCTTAATAGCTGCACAGAGTCAGACGCCTATCCCATGCCTAGAACAGATGAGACCCTGGAGCGACTGAGGAGAGTCAAGTATCTGACCATAGCAGACCCAACAATGGGCTATTGGCAGGTACCTCTGACCCCTGCAGCTAGGGAGAGATCAGCTTTCGTCACTCCATTTGGCTTACATGAATTCAAGGTAATGCCACTTGGAATGAGCAGTGCACCTGCAACCTTTCAACGCCTGTGGATCACATTCTGTCTGGGGCAGATGAGTTTGCACTGGCGATATACATGATATAGCCATATACAGCCAGACCTGGGGAGCACATCAAGAATGTGCAGGATGTGTTCCACAGGCTGAAGGATGCAGGTCTGACTATCAAGGTGGAAGTGGCAGACAGGTACGGCAGAAGTGTGCTACCTTGGACACTGGGTGAGCAGAGGACGCATCCGCCCAGAGTCTGCCAAGGTTGATGCCATCCTGGCCTGGTCCACTCCTACCACCAAGAAACAAGTAAGGGCATTTCTGGGGACAGCAGGGTACTACTGGAGGCTTGTTCCTCAGCCTAGTGATCTGGCTAAGCCCCTTAAAGACAACCAAGAACGGAAAGCCAGATAAGGTGCAGTGGACAGAGGTCTGTGAGGTTGCTTTTCAGGCACTAAAGAAGGCCTCAAGTGGGCCAGCTGTATTGGCCAGCCCCAATTACAGTCTAAAGTTCAGTGTCCATGTGGACACCTCAGACCATGGGCTGGGTGCCGTGCTGAGCCAGGTTACCCAGTGGGGGAGTAAAACCCAGTCATGTACATCAGCTAGAGGATTCTGCCCAGGAAGGAAGCCTATGCCACAATCGAGAAGGAGTGCTTGGGAATAGTGTGGGCCTTTCAGAAGTTGCAGCCTTACCTATGGGAGAGAAGAAAAATTACTCACCTTAGTAATGTTGTTTCTTCTAATGGAGTCTTGCTATATTATGACTATTGCAGTTTGTCCCACCATTAGAACTGCTCCGGAGGTGAAAGAGTTAACTTCCATGCCAGGCATGGAACTTGGAGCGCAAGCTCTGTTTGAGAAGCTCTGTCTGGAAGATTTCAAACTGAAACTGTCAGATCTTTACGAGCAAAACTCACTAAGGTTCTGTGTGGAAGCTGTAACCTACACTAGCCAACTGGCTACTTAAATATTAACACATTTTCCTCGTCCAAACACTAAGACTCAAGTCAGGGGACCAGAAAATTAAAATAAGATGAAATAAGATAATATAAAACACAACACCCAAACACCCCAAAAAGAAGGGGTGGAAACAAAAAATGGGCATCAAAAAAGTGCCAACACTGGAATGCCCACCCCATACCCCAAGTAGAAGTTCTGAGAGGGGCAGGCTGGGGAGGTCATACTATAGCAAGACTCCATTAGAAGAAACATTACTAAGGTGAGTAATTTTTTTCTTCAAACAACATGAAGTCTTGCTATATTATGACTATTGCAGAATACACAGCAGTACCTCCATGGAGGAGGGACAGAACCTACTTAGGGAATAGGCTCTGAAGCACGGCTGTGCCAAACCGAGCATCCCTCCTGGCCTGGATATCCAGGGAGTAATGCTTGGTAAAAGTGTGTACTGTTTTCCAAGTAGCTGCTTGACATATCTCTAAGATAGGGATGTCTCTGGCAGCAGCTAGAGACGCAGCTGTACCTCTGGTAGAGTGAGCCCTCAGGCCTGAAGGGGGAACCTTTCCCAGTTTTTGATTGCAAAATTGGATACAAGAGAATCCACCTGGCAATGGATCTCTTAGTGGCAGGTTTCCCTTTTCCAACCTCTCCATAAGTGAGAAATACTTGGAGGGATTCGATCCTGTGACCCTTGGTACGCTCTATGTAGTAACTTAGGGCCCTCTTAACATCCAAGCTGTGCAGCCTCCTCTCACCAGAGGAGTAATGATCAGTGAAGAACACTGGAAGGGAGATAGATTGATTAAGGTGGAAATCTGAAACCACCTTAGGCAAAAACTTCCTGTTAGTCCTGAGGACTACCCTATCCCTGTGAAAGGAAATAAAGTCAGTCTCCACTGACAAAGCTTGTAACTCACTTATGCGCCTGGCAGAAGTGATGGCTACTAGAAGAAAAAATTACTCACCTTAGTAATTGCTTTTCTTCTCATGGAGTCTTGCTATATTATGACTATATGCAGTCAGCCACTGCAGCTGAACTGCCCGGAGGAAAGAGTTAACTCCAGAGAGTCTGAGTTCCACAGCCGAGGGCGCTATACAAAAGTTTATCTGGCCAGTTTCAAATGAAACTGTCAGATCTTTACTGGCTAACACTAAGCAACAAGTCTGTGTGGAAAGCTCTACACTAGCCAAGTGGCTACCTACTAGTAGGAACAACAACAATATAACCAACATTATAAACAGCAATAATAATAATAACAATGAATAATAGTTATTAGTTTCTCCTAACAAGCACTATTAGACCCCCTTCCCCAAAGACTCAAGTCCAGGAAGGGGCCAACATATTACTTAAAACAGAAATACCTAATTCCCAACCCTAAATAAAGGGGTGAAGGAAGAACTAAAATGGCATGACACAGTGCTTGCACTAATTTGCCACCCCTACCCAAGTAGAAGTTCTGAGAGGGGCAGGAGGGGTGGTATAATATAGCAAGACTCCATGAGAAGAAAAGCAATTACTAAGGTGAGTAATTTTTTCATCAAACACCATGAAGTCTTGCTATATTATGACTATATGCAGATTACACAGCAGTACCTCCATGGAGGAGGGTCAGAACCTACTTAGGAAATAGGCTCTGAAGCACAGCTGTGCCAAACGAAGCATCTCCTGGACTGAATATCCAGGGAATAATGCTTGGCAAAAGTGTGAACTGTTTTCCAAGTAGCAGCTTGACAGATTTCCAGAATGGGAATATCTCTAGCAGCCGCTAGAGATGCAGCTGTACCCCTGGTGAGTGAGCCCTCAGTCCTGAGGGGTTCTCTACCTAGTTTTGATAACAAAATTGGATACAAGAGACAATCCACCTTGCAACTGTCCTCTTAGTGGCAGGTTTCCCTTGCCAACCTCGCCATAGGTAAGGAAGAGTTGGAGGATTCAACCTGTGACCCTTGGTGCGCTCCAAATAGTAGCTTAAGGCTCTTTGACGTCCAAGCTGTGCAGACTCCTCTCACCTGAGGAAGAATGCTCAGTGAAAAATACTGGAAGATAGATGGATTGGTTCAGGTGGAAATCTGAAACCACTTTAGGCAAAAACTTTCTGTTAGTCCTGAGGATACCTTATCTCTGTGGAAAGAGATAAAATCTTCTTCCACTGACAGGGCTCTGTAGTTCACTTATGCGTCTGGCAGAAGTGATAGCCACTAGGAAAACAGTTTTCCAAGTCAGAAACTTGAGCTCTGCTGAGGACAGAGGCTCAAAGGGGTTGCATTAACTGAGCAATGCAAACATTCAGGTCCCAGGCGGAGCTGGTTCTCAAAAGGAGGGTTTGTGTGAAGTAACCCTTTAAAAACTTGGAAAGCACAGGGTGAAGAAGAAAGGAAGCAGGCTTCCTGCTGACAGAAAAGCAGAGACAGCTGCCAGATGAACCTTTAAGGTAGCTGGCCTAAGGCCTAAGGAATTTAAATGGACCAAATAGTCCAGTAAATGGGCAGATCAGCAGATTCTGGGATAATCTGCTTCTCAGAGCACCAGATGGAAAACCTTTCCACTTAGAATTGTAAGTGGCTCTAGTGGAAGGCTTCCTTGAAGCCTTTAAAATATCAAAACACCTTAAGAAAGGTGTAAGTCAGCAAATTCTAACTCCTCAAGAGCCATGCCTTGAGATGGAGGGATTTGAGGTCCGGATACACACTCTCCCTGTGCACAGGCCAGTAAGTCGTGGACTCTGGGCAAGCCTCAGGGCAGGGTGACTGTCAAGGACAGAAGCAGTGGGTACCAGGGCTGTCTGGCCCAATCTGGAGCAATCAGAATCACCTTGCAGGGCTGAGATCCGATTTTTACTAGTACCCGAAAGAAGGGAAAGGGGGAAGGCATACAGGAACTTCCTTTCAATCCAACTGAAAGGCGTCCAGGGGACTGATCCAGCACTGGAGGCCTGCAACAAAACAGAGGAAGTTGGTGGTTGTCTGGGCTGCGAAAAGATCTATCTGAGGGTGCCCCATCTGACAAAGACTGACCCCAGCACCTGAGGATTCAGAGCCCATCTGGTGATGGCCCTGAGAAATCCTGCTGAGGGCATCCGCCAGACATTGTCCTTCCTGGAAGGTGAACTGCTATCAGGAGGTGTTCAGGGAGTAAGCCAGAGACCACAACTTCATTGCTTCGGTGCACAAGGCTGATGACAGAGTGCCCCTTGCTTGTTGATGTGCCACATTGTTGTGGTGTTGTCTGTCCTGACTTGAACTACTTTGTTCTGGACAGAAGCTGAAAAGGCCTGAAGAGCTAAAAAGACAGCTCTGAGTTCCAAAAGATTGATGTGGAGCAGAGATTCCTGGGGAGACCACACTCCCTGAGTGGACAGGTCGCCCAAGTGAGCTCCCCACCATAACAGGGAAGCATCCGTGGTGAGGGTGAGGGAGTGGGAAACGGGAATGAAAGGAACCCCTTGTTTTAGATTGCTTTGATCCTGCTACCAGTGTAAGGCCAGGATCAGGGTTTGGGTCACTGGAACCAATTTGGAAAGGGGTCCCTCCTTTGAGACCAATAGGCCCTCAAATGGAACTGAATGTCCCTCATCTAGAATCTTGCTCCTTGCACTACAGCTGTGGAAGCAGCCATGTGCCCTAGGAGTTGAGAGAAATGCCTTGCTGGTCGAGAGACCCGCAGGGTAAAGGAGGATGCCAGGGCAATGAGTCTGTCTACCCTTTCCAAGGGAGAAATGCCCTGGCTAACTTTGTGTTCAATTCTGCACCTATGAAAGTTAGTACCTGAACTGGTTTGAGAACTGACTTTGGTAAATTCAGCAGGAATCCCAGGAAGTGAGAAGCTGCTGGGTGACTTGCAAGTGGGATTTTACCTGATCTGGGGACTGACCCACTATGAGCCAGTCGTCCAGGTAGGAAACACAGCAATCCTTGCCTTCTTAAATGAGCCACTACCACAGCTAGACATTTCGTGAATACCCTTGGCGCAGAGGTGGGCCGAAGGGCATTGCCCTGAACTGGTAGTGGCCTGAGGAGTCGGTTGAACCTGAGGTACTTTCGTGAGAAGGCCTGATCAGAACATGAAAATAGGCATCCTTGAGGTCCAGGAAGCTAACCAGTCCCCAGCCTCAGGGGAGGGCAAAATCATTGTCAGAGTTAACATTTTGAACTTTGGTTTCAAAGATGCTTGTTCAGGTACCTTAAATCTAAAATGGGCCACCATTCTCCTGTCTTTTGGGGGTAAAGTATCTTGAGTAAGCCCTTGCCCTGATGGCAGGGAGGACCCTTTCTACTGCTTTGCAGTCCAAAAGAGAAGAAACCTCTGCTTCCAAAGCAAGGGCTTCTGAAGGATTTGCAGGTGGAAATGTCTGGCTCTCATTTCGGAAACTGTTTGAAGCTGAGAACCAGACCCTGGCTTTACCTCCAGAACCCACCTGTCCGGGTTAGGGACACCCAGTTCTGGCTGAAATAAACCAACCTGCCCCCACTGGTACAGGAGAATGGGCCCTGGGCACCCCATCCAGGAGGTGCCTGCTTGTATGTATAGGCTGAGAGGAGGGGCCGGTTTACTTGTGCCCCGTCTACCTCTGCCTCTAAAGAAACCCCTCTGTGCAAATGCAGAGGAGGCCTGAAATTGGTAAAAAGGCCTGTGGAAAGGCCTGCCCCTACCTCTGGGAGCGTGCCTCTGTGGAGTGGCATGCCTCTCCTTAGCCTGGGCACTTTTGTAGGTAGTTCTGTATTCATCCATCTTTTTCATATAGTTTTCTGTTTGTTCCCCAAACAGAGAATTACCCACAACAGGAAAATCCATAGCCTTTGACTGAGTATCTTGGGACAGATTAGTGCATCTGAGCTATGCCAACTCACGAAAAGCTACAGAAGTGGCCATGACCCTAGAGGAAACATCATTGACATCAACAGCAGTATGAAATTGAACTTTAGAGGCTTCAATGCCATCAGCAGCCACCTGTTCCAACTTCACTAGCCAGCTGGCCATGGGCCTGCTTGTCTAATCCGTACTGTGTCCCACCTAGATTTCTGATATCTAGCCACATAAGCCATATAATTTGCCTGCCTGGAGTCCCAAAGAAGCTGCTATATACTGTTTTTTCGCCATGGCATCAATCTTCCTGGAATCCTTATCAGAAGGATGTGAGGCCAGAGGAATATTAGCCTTGTCACAGGCTGCAGCTTGTACCACACCTACATGACTAAATTGCTCAGTGAGGAAGTCTGTATCAGAGCCTGACAAGGTATATCTGTACACAGGGATAACAACTTGTTTTCTACTGGTGATGCCTCTCTCTCTTATATACATGCCAGTATCCCCAGCCATCCTTACTGCTTTCTCACATTGCTTGCTTACTTTAGATAATCTGATATGACTACCCCATGTCCCTTTCCATTTTTGTTGTTAGTACCTCCCCCCCCCCACTGTGTACCCTTCCCCAGGGTTGTTGTTTCCCAGGTGCATTACTTTGCACTTCTTTTTGGTTGCGCTGAATCTAAGCTGCCATACTTTTGACCATTTCTCCAACCTTGCCAAGTCCCTTCTCATCCTTTCCATCCCCCTTGTGTATCAACACTGTTGCAGATCTTTGTGTCTGCAGAGGCATACTTTTCCTTCCAGTCCCTCTGCAATGTCACTTATGAAGACATTAAAAAGGACTGTGAGTTAAGGTGGGGCATTGAGAAAGGAGGCAGTGAGGGGGTTATTGTAGGGCCATAGAGAGGTGGGTAGTGCTGGGGAGGTAGTGCCACTATCTGGGTCTGTGGAAGGAGGTTAACTGGTGGTGGTGGCAACAAAACATAAGGTGGCTAGTGTCATGGGCTATGGAAGAAGTGGGTAGTGTCTCGGCCTGGGGAGGAAAAGTGTCTGGACAAACCGTAGAGGGTGGGAGTGTGGTTTGGTGTCACGAGTCAGTCAAGTTTATTTATAAAGCGCCTTTCAGAACCAAGGAGCTGTACAAAGATAGATAAAATAATAAAATCCAAACATTTAAAAACAACCATAACTAAGAAGAATAAGCCAAAGTAAAAAGATGTGTCTTTAAAGCAGTTTTGAAATTATCAACAGTTGGACATTCTCTCAACCAGCGAGGCAGAGAATTCCACAGGGTTGGTGCCGAAAAGGCAAAGGCACGAGATCCCGATAACTTCAATCGAACCCTGGGAATTCTAGCAATCCTCGCTGGTGGAACGGAGAGGACGGAGGGGCGGTAGGGAATCGGAAGATTTTTCAGGTAACCGGGTCCCTGGTCATGTAGAGCTTTAAAGGTTAGTAAACCAACCTTAAAGGTGATCCGCCACCGAACAGGCAGCCAGTGCAGTTCGCGAAGCACAGGAGTAATATGACTGGTTCTAAGAGTCCCAGTCAAAAGCCTAGCTGCAGCGTTCTGCACCAGCTGAAGGTGGCGGATATCAACCCCTGGTAGCCCTAGGTAGAGGGAATTGCCGTAGTCCAGACGGGCAGTGACAAAGGCGTGGACCAAAGTTGGAAGGTCCTCCTGGGGAATCAGATGTTCCACCCGGGCGAAATTCCTCAGATGGTAAAAAAAGGATTTGACAATAACTGATACCTGAGATTTCAGGGTCAGACCATCATCAAAAATAACGCCCAGATTTCGCACCTGTCCAGAGGCAGACAGCGGTACACCATCAAGTGATGAACCTGATGCTTGTCCAGCTCCCAAACCCACCCCAGGACGACCTGGATCCACAACCGATACCTCAGTCTTATCCAGATTGAGTCTCAACCAGCTCAAGCTCTTCCAAAGTCTGATCTCATCTAGGCAATTATTAAGTACAGAGAGTGCATCACCCTGGTCGGGGAGAAAGGACAAATACAGCTGAGTATCATCTGCATAGCAGTGAAAACTCCGACTGTATCGCCTGATGATTTCTCCCAATGGCAGCATATACACTGCAAACAACATGGTAGCTAAAATGGAGCCCTGTGGTACCCCACAAGGCAGGGAGTAAGCGTCAGAGGAATGTTATGTCAATGGAAGGCAATGCAGGTAGTGCGAGTGTGTGTCAAAGGTATGAGGGAGGGGGTGTCTCAACTGATCAGTGAGGAAGAGGGATGCCAGGGTTGCTGTGGATGAAGGCTGTCACAGGTCAAGGAGGGGCTATGGAGATGGGGTGTGCTGTGGGGCAGTGAAAGGAGCAGAGGATGTTGATTGGCTGTAAAGAGGAGGCGCCGATGGTAAAAGCAGTGGACCAGCCACCCACTTCACAGCTGGAACTTTCCACAGACAATTCACCCCCTAGAGGGGACACCCCACGAGAACATACAGCCCGTGTACGCCACCCCACAGCTGGAAACCTCTTCCAACTGAGGGGTATGGTGTGTGCTGTAAAGTTAGGGAATGTCAAGAGCTAGGGGCCTGAGGACAAGTCACACCCACTCACAGCTGAAACCTCACCCTTCCCACAGCCCCCGACTTGGCAGTATGCATCCCCTAGCAAAACCCACCTTAATGAGACCTCCTACCCCGCAGTAGACCCCTTAAAGTTGACTGTGTGCCCCTCTACACAGCTGGAACCCCTTTTCTCCGTCCAGCAATCCCCTGCAGCTGGACACCCAATTCAGAACATACAGGGTATGTGCGTGTGTCCTCACCCCACAGTTGGAACTACTCCTTCCCACATAGGAGGTATGGAGGGCTGTAAATGGGGTGTATAGCAAGGGCTGGAGGAAGTGGATAAGCCATACCCCTCAGCTCACTCCCCATGCTGGCTGTGTGCATTACCCAGCTGTAACCACCCTTCCCACAGACCAGCAACCCGTCAGCAGCAGGGCCCCCTCCCTCGACAGACTACCTGCCCCCGGCAGAGCAGACTACCTCGTCTCCCCCACCCACACGGCACATCCATCCCACACTACTCCTTTGCAGCAGACCTCCCAGCACAAACTGGCAGTGAGTCACCACATACACAGCTGGAGCCTAGACCCCTCCCACACAACAGACCAGTAGCGCATTGCAGCTTAGCCCCAACAGATCAATGACCCTTGCAGCTTAGCCCCACAGTTTGCACAGTATGGGAGAGCTGGGTGCAAAGCTACACACTACACACGCTGTAGTGTCAGACACAGCTGTACCTGCATTACAAAAGGGAGGAACAGAGCCTCTGGCCATGACATCAAAACAGATGCAAGAATCAGGAAACTATCGATCACATCGCTTATATGTGTGAGGTTACCCCACAGGTTACCAGATATCTGTAATGTTATCCAGGCCTCTTTACCGGGTAAGTAGATGCCCGGATACTTCCTGACATTGAGTTTACATGCAGCTGTTAGAGCTACGCTCAGAGATCTCCACTCGGATCGCAGTTAGCCGGTAATGCAGCTGTATGTAAACACAGTGAATGAGAAATGGTTATCCTGGATGCTGATCTGACTTTGCCTACCTCACCATTAATGATAAACAACTGAGTACTATTGGACCCAGTTTCTTTTGTGGGGTCCAGGTAGTCTGAGCCATTTTCTAACCAGGCAGTGGAGCTTTTGTTCCCCAATAACTAGATTTTTCAGTAAAGGAAACAGGAAGGGCAACTGACTGAGATGGAATTCAGACTCCACTTTAGGGAGGAATTTACTGTTTGTCCTCAGGACTACCTTGTCCCTATGGAAAATTATGGACTTTGGATCTATGCAGAGGGCTTGTAGTTTGCTCACTCTTGTTGCAGATGCAACTGCCACTAGAAAAATTGTTTTCCAGGTGACATTTCAGTGAAGCAGTGGCAACAGGCTCTAAAGGAGCCTCCCACATCAGCTGGGCAATACACATTCAAATCCCAGGGAGGGACTGGGTCACTCACTGGAGGGTACAAGTGGTATTGAAAATGGATTGTGAAACCAATGACCTGTCCTTGCCGGCTGAAGTGTAACGGACACTGTTGCTAAATGCCACTTGGCCTCGGCCCAGTGACTGAAGTGTACCAGGTAATCCAGGACTGTGGACAGACCTGCCCGGATGCGGGTAATGTGTCTAGCAGTACACCAGAAAGGAAACCTTTATTTTGAAGCATGTTTTCCTTGTTGCTGGTTTCCTACAAACCTTCAACACTCATTACTTCCTCTGAAAGATTTAAACCAGAGAACTCTAGCTCTTCAAGAACCATGTTTTGAGACTTAATGAGTTCTCAGGCCTGGAAATGTTATCCACTCCAAGAGTGTCAGCAGACTATCTCTCAGTGGCAGACCGATAGAAGGTTTGGTTGGAGAGAGACAGAAGCATGGAGTACCAAATCTGCCTGGCGCAATCTGGTGCTATACGAATCATTGTTGCTGGCTCCCTCCTAAGCTTTATGAGCACTCTCAGAGTGGGAATGGGGGAAGGCATGTAAAAACTTCCCTTTCCAGTCCAGGACCAGTGCATCCTGTGGAACGGACCCCAGTACTGGAGGTCTACAACAAAACAGTGGGAAGCTGGTTGTTCTCCCAGGAAGCAAACATGTAACTTTCCGGTGTACCACAATGTCTGAACACTGATGCCAGCACCTGCTGGTTCAGAGTCCATTTGTGATTTCCCTGGCTGATTCCATTAAGCGCGTCTGCCACAACATTGTCTTTCTCTGGCAAGTACACTGTGGACAGTTCTACTCCAAAGAAATAGGCTAGGGCCCCGATCTTTATGGCTCTGAACATAATTTTGAAAATCCTGTTCCTCCCTGTTTATGTAATACCTTGTTGTGATGTTGTCTGTTCAGATCTGGAAGGAAACTGTCTGCACTGCCAGGCTATACTGCCCCGAAGCGCCAGGCAGAAATAATTAGAGTCTCCTGTATGCGCCTAGGTGCCACTTACAGCTAGAGATCTTCCAGGTGGGCCCTCCAACCTAGGAGGGGCATCTGCTTGAGGACAGTTGTGGGAGGTAGCTAGAGGAAGGGAATTCCTCCTTTAAGGTTCTCCTCATCTTTCTCCCATTCCAGTGCTCTTAGCAAATTTTTTTGTGACTTAACAGTCTGGACACATGATCCCATCTCTGAGATCAGTGATCCTTTACACAATACTGGATCACTCATCTGGAACTTGGCCACTGGTACCACTGCAGTGGACAAGGCCATGTGTCCCAGCAACTGTAGAAAATCTCTTGGAAGTCTTGGCTGACTTGCTTGGAAAGAATTCACAGACAAAATTAGGTCTGCCACCCTTGCATGTGGAAGAAAGGCCTTCCCTTGCAGGGTTTTCAGTTCTGCAACAATCAATCAATCAAATCTTTATTTATTCAGGCGATCATCATTGAGCAAGGCTCATTTACAAGATGGACCTGATAAGGTCAAGGTTGAGTGGGTGCACAGCAATTACATCACATACTTATGAGACAGTTATACATACAAAAAAGAAAATGTTATTTATACAATGAACAATGAAGTCCAGAACCTGAACTGGTTTGGTTTGTGACTTAAGATTTATAAGAAGCTCAGGTCCTCCAATGTACTCTGTCGGCTGAATAGAGGCCACTGCTTCCTGCTATGCGTTCCTGAGACCAATCATCCAGCTAGGAAAAACAACCACACCTTGGCCTTCTCAGATGTCATGCCACCATAGCTAGGCACTCTGTGAAAACCCTTGGTGCTGCGGTGAGGCTGAAGGAAAGGGCTGCAAACTGGTATTGGCAGGTCCTTAGCCTGAACTTGAGGTACTTTCTGTGTATAGATCTAACTGGGATGTGGAAGTAGGCATCTTTCAGATCCAGTGACCCCAGCCAGTCTCCCACGTGCAAAGATGGTATCAGGGAGCTCAGTGTGCCATTTCGAATAGTTTCTTGTTTGTTCAAATATCTCAGGTTTAAAATGGGTCACCACTCCCCATTTTTCTTGTGGATAAGGGAAGTATCTGGAAGTATGTTCCTCCTCTATCCATATGTAGGCTGTCGACACAGTCTTGTTCACTTCTGGCCACTCTCTCTCTGATGTATCAGCCAGCCTCCAGCTCGACTTCAGTAACGTTCAGCGCTGGTTTAAGTCACGTCAGCTTTTCCTGAACACCAAGACAACAGTCTCCATGACCTTTGGCACAAGGCAGAAACTTTAGGCTTCCCTCCCTACCCAACTTCCATACCCTGGATAGGACCACACTTGAGGATACCACCTCTTTCAGATATTTAGGTGTTTGGCTTAACTGATACCTAAACTTTTCTGAACATGTCGACACCATCTTGAAGAAACTAGCACCAAGCTTGGGGCCCTCTATGGGAACCGCAGCTGCTTACCTCGGTCGGCTGGCGTGATCTTTTCAGAAAATGGTTCTTCCTATTTTGACTATCGAGACATAGTGTATTGTGCTGCTCCTAAGTCTTCCCTATCCAGATTGGATTCCTTTTCAATGCTTTTGTCCTTTTGCTCGACACCCCCCACCACCACCACCACCACTGCTCAACTACTCCTTGCTTTCCCCTCCCTGGAGTGCAGGCAACTCTTTTGCTGTGAAATTACCTCTAAATTCTAGTTTGGTTCTCTCCCCCACTTACCTATCCTCCTCCTTTTCCATTCTGACTCCCCCACACCATTCTTTCAGATCTACCAACTCTTGCAGTCTGGCTGTTCCATGACGTACTACTACAAGCAGCCAAGGAGCTTTCTCTTATCGCTTCCTAACACTCGAACTCGCTACCTATGCCCATCAGACACTCTTCATCCCCCTCTTCCATCTCCCAGGCCCTACACAACTTTTACTCTTGAAACTGCACTTGTCAGTGAAGATTCAGCTGCATTTCACAATGTTTTTGCACTTCAAGCATATTTTGCTTTGTTGTAACATTTGTATAACCTTATAGCGTATTTGTTTCATTTCTCTGTTTATGTCTTATCCAACCATTTCTGCATATGTGCATTTGCCTTATCTGCAGTTTTACATATATGTCATACCAAGTATAATTGAAAATGTACATTTGCTTTATCTTTACTGTACTGCCTATGTTCCCTCTTCCTTCTCCCCGGCACACCGTGAAATGAGCAACTTGTTGCTTGGTGTTTTTCTGGTGAAGCTCTTCAATAAAGAGGTCCTTGCCTCACTGTGTGGCAGGCACTTTCTCCACTGCTTGTGTTTGTAGAAATTTCTTTACTTCCAGTTCCAACAGGATTTTCTGTTAATGTGTGGGATGAAAAACCTTAGGATTCTAGAGTTTGGAAAATGTTCTGAATAGCAGGGACAAACCTTGGCTCACTGCTTCCAGGACCCACTTGTCTGTGATAATCTTTGACCACTCCTGGAAATAGTGAGCTAACCTTCCCAGCACTGGTAATGGATAGGTGGTCTGGGCAGAGTTGTCGGGGTTCTGGTTTTGCTGGGGCTTAGCGGCTGAACTTGCAGCTGCATGCCTGGTGCCCCTTCTCCCCCTGCCCCTAAAGTAACCTCTCTGAGGTGGGTACTTGTAAGGAACATAAGACTGGTAGTGGACATTACCACTACTCCCTTTTCCATAAGGCCTGTTGGAAGTAGCAGCTTTTCTTTTTCAGTATTGCTCTTGTAGATGGGTTTGTACTCGCCATCTTTTTCATGTAAGCCTTTGTTTTGTCACCAAATAGGGAATTTCCCTGAGCGGAAATCCACAGCTTTGGGGGAATTCATGAATGCATGGGACAGACATAAGGCAATTCTGGTGATGGCAGGAAGAAGTAGTCTGTTGGTTAACCAGGAACTGCAGCTCATTCAATAGATAGGGAAATGAGCAGACTAGGTGAGCCAAGCAGTCCTTCTCTGCCGTCAAAGTCTATATTTCTGTCTGTGTGCCCTGGTAGAGGTTTGTGGTTCTTTTTTTTTTAATCAATTATTTTACCAGGTGAGACACACTAAGCTGAAAGCTTGTTTGCAGGTGCAACCTGGGAGCACGGGGAAGTTAAGTGACTTGCTCAGGGTCACACAGTATGCACATGGGGGCTGTGGGATTCAAACCCAGGTCTCCAGATTTGCAGCTCAGATCCTTAACCCACTCGCCATACTGCCTCTAAGCCAGGCAAAGCTCTTTAGGGACTGCAATGGCCAGGACCTTTGAAGCAGTGTCATTTGTGTTCACTGCCATATAAAACTGTTATTTTGGGCCCTGTGTGCTGAGGGTTGAGGCGCTGGGCGCCACACCTCGCACTACGCTAGCTACCCAGGTTCAGGTACGGACTCTGGTTGCTGGGGGTCAGCAGGGACAAGGAGGATTGGCGTCCCCACAGATGCTCTCCTCCTCCTCCTTGAGGAGGATACCAGAGGTGTTTAATACATCCGGCGTCTGGGAGAGCCGGTGGAAGCACTGACTCTCGGGGCAATGGCGGCTTTCAGCCGAGGGAAGCCAGGGAGGGAGGGGCGACATCAGGCACTTGGCAGGCGTGTATGCGCACATTCCGCCCAAGCTGGTGTCCTCAGCGGGATGGAGGAAGGGACAGAAAAAGCTGGAAAAAAAAACCTCGGCGTTCGGGATGACAGCGCTCCAGCCACCAGTCTGCAAGTCATGGGCAGACCCGCTGTGCAAGATGCTCCGTGGAGGAAGCGAGACAGGTAGGAGTTACCGGAGGCACTCTAGGTGAAGACCCAGTGACGGATGGGTGGCACTGAGCAAGCCTGAAGGGGAGGAATGCAGAGGGCGACTAGGAGGGGATAAAAAGTAATTTAAAAAAAATAAAAAAAAAACCTGTTATTTTGTAGTATCCACTGCTTATCGAGCTGTATCAGTCATATCTTGTGCTACCAGTTGCTTTTTCACTTAGTGCCAGTGTGGAGTTCCAGAGCGTTTTCTGGTACGGAGCTGTATATGCCAGATAAGCTGCTTGCACGAGTAGTGAAGTGGATGTGTACACTTTTTTGGCCATACTATGGAAGAGAGAAGCACTTTGGCCTTGTCACAGGCAGCAGCCTGGACCACCCCCTCATGATCAGAGTGGGAGTACAGGTATTTAACCCTCTGTCTGCCCACCTATTTTTTTCTCAACATTCTTGCCAATGTTCGCAGTTGAGGCGGGTGCTGACATAACTTTACTAGTGGCTTGTTAAAGGGACTTGTGAATGGGAAGAAGCAACTCTTATGGGTGCTAGTCCACATCCATGAATTCCACGTCATCCTCCTCCTCAGTTTCATGGGAGGAAATGTTGAGGTGTTCACCATCTGCCTTACAAATGAATAATGGGCGTATAGTCCACTGAAAGCCTAGGAGGCAAATTCTGGTTCAGGAGAACCATCTGGTTCAAGGGTTCTCCTTCCTCCTCATCTCCATAATACTTTTCAAGGCCTGGGGAGAGGACAGGCATATTAAAGAGATTCCAACTGCTTGAAAAGCCTGGAAGAATTGCCATGACTCTGCCATGTCCCCTGCTGAGAGCATTTCTTTTAGGACAACTGCCGGCGCCTTTCCTTTTTCTGGAGGGGGAGGGGGGGGGAGAGAGATGTTTTTCTCTTTATTTGCAGGCACTACCTTCGGCGTCTGCTCAGAGGCTCTTATTTTTGCTAGGTTGAGGGTTTCCCCCTTTCAGACACCCTGGTTTCTGTACCATCTTTAGCAGTGTTATCCTTCTTTTCTGTCCTGACAGACACAACAGGGAAGCCATACAATCTTTCTTTTTAGCCCTTTTGTATTGTTAGGGCAAAACTCTGAACAGAGCTAATTTTAAAAAATTGCAGACTTTACTACATATTAAAAAAACTGTGGTCTGGACCCAGGCACCTTAAACAGAGCTCACTGCAGTCTGCCTTTGCCAGGAGCTGAACACAAGTAGTACAATTTAGAAGCCTGTAGGTCCGGTTTTCTTTTTGGGTCTGTTAGTCATGCCAAACACTGAAAACCCTCAAAGAAAACATTATAGGTTCCTAATGATAAAATAAAATTTGTCCCAAAAAAGCAGTTAGGTTCCTCAGACTGAACAACTAATGTAACTATTACCTCAGAATAGGCAAATGTAGTAATTGACGTCTCTGTTCCCTAAGAAAAGGGGAACCAAATGGTATTATGCAAAAGCTGTTACACAAAAAAAGCTCTAAAGCTTTCAAAACAAAACATTATTACTGTTCCCTAAAGACAGGAACTGCACTGAAAAGCATTCTTCTCTTATTCCAGGAAACCGATCAGGAACCAGATTGCTATAGCAATTCACAAATAACACCCTAAACTAATGCAGTTATCGGGAATAACTACAACAGTTAACAGACCTTTAAAGTAAATTAAATAAACTGTAAACCATCCAGAAGTGAGGAGATGACCGGTGACTGATCTCTTCAGTGAAGAAATAAATTTGGCGTTAGAAGGCAGGATGGAGCATAACAACACGGCAAAGTTTGAACTTCATTCTCAAGTTTCATAATTAACATAACGTTCCAAAGCTCCAGGACTGCTCATTCCAGAGGAATAACTGCACATTCTGAATATATATTGATGGATTCCTGGGGTTAGAAGGACAGATACAAGGATGAGATAATGCATCACAAAAAGATCCATCAGTTTATGATGCCTGAGCAAACAGTTTTGCCCAGTTATCTCAAAACGTGTCTCGAAAATTTAGGAATCTCTGGAGCCAAGAAAAATTATCTAGTAGCTCAATTGAAATTTTAGCAATATTTGTCATTATTCCTAGCAGAAAATTTTATGTCACACTTTATCAGCAAAAACAACAAATTTGTAGGGCTTTTGCAAATATCAACCACACCCATGTTTAGGTAAAACAAATGGTCAAATTATTTTGGGTATCATTGTGTGCACCTTTGGCAACTCAAAGCCTGCAACAGAAAGGCCTCCAGTAGCTTCAGACCCACAGTGGCATCATGCTTACACCAGTGCTAGAGAGTAGTGATGAATGAGCAAAGAATATTACACAGACACGTTCATTTAACACTGGTTTATTTAAAGTTTAACAGCAGTTATGTGTTTACATTTTGTACAGCTCCACGTTATGGGCTCCAGGCTTGTATTTTATAATACTTTTAAAAAATAAATTCTACTCTTATGCTTGGTTTTACCTGAAATCTCAGGTTGGGAGGGAGGCATCATTCCACTAAAGAGAACAGAAAAATAAAGTTACTTAAATGCTTTGTGTTATTCTCAGGATGACGCAGAACTCGAAACCCTGACACTTGCTGCCAGCCCTCCCCCGTTAACATGAGTTTTTTTACCATTACAAAAACCTGACTTGTCTATCGTGGTCTATTTCTGTCATAGAGCACTAAAACCTTAACCACACAACATCACTACCATCTTTGACGCAGAAGTTGGTGAGCTCCACGGTAGCTCATCTTGACATGATCTCAACGCTTTATGCCAAGTATATAACCTTCAATCTAGTATAAATAATTCGTAATGTATACTACACTCTTGCTAGGTGATCAAAAATGAAAAATGAAGGAGAAGGGGAATGTTGGAGCTGCTCAAAGATACTAACCAATTACATGTTTCACGGGCCTTTCCAAAATAGCGTAGTATCTGGCTAAAACATGTCCTTTTGTAACAAATTCTAAAGAAGATGTCTCCCTGACCCTCTATTTTTGGATCCTAGAAGATGTTTCTATAATCTGGGCACCCTTTACGGACAACAAAAGTGTGATGACTTAAAACAAAATATGAAAATAAATCAATCAATAGGACATAACCTCCTATGGACTAGTGCTATAGAGTTGTAGAAACATACACAAAGAAAATTGCTGAGAACTGTAAAATGGGGACCGAAAGGAATTATTTCACTAATATCAGTTACAATTTCTTTTTACTGTTTTGACATTGTCTAATAATTTGAATATCAGACACCATTTCCTTTGTCCAGGGTGCCCCATATTTCATCCCTTCCTCCCCCAAACTGGGCTTGCCTTCACACTGAATACCAATGCTACTCCATGGTCTACCAAACAGGTGCGTGAATGCTGGTCAGTCCAGATCTTCCTCCTTGGCAGCCAAATGCCTCGCCTCTGAATGCCAATCTAGCTGCACTGGATTTCAATGGCGTGTATAAAGTTATAGCACTGATGCTGTAAAATCTCACAATCTTTTACATTTACGATAATCTTCCACACAGATGAGGGAGAAATGGCAAGTTACATTAAGGCACATAATCCCTAACTTGGCTTTTTAATGAAAATGTGATACAGGTCTGTGGTCCATTTTTTCCACCACTGGTCATGATGACTGAGCTCCGGACTCCCTTTTTGCACTTATTCTTTCAGTCAGAAGGCCAGAAAGTTTTTCAAGGTCTTTACGGACATCTGTATGATTTTCCAGATCATCATAAAGAGAATGGACAAGCTCTAGTTTTCTGTAATCCTCTGCTTTCACGAGTTTGCGGATAACCTGTAGGCATCTTTGCTTCAGAGTGTAAACTGTAAAAAAAAAACAAAAGTAAACTCAAATTACACACATACCACAAAGCGGTACTGTAAAAACTTGTGTTTTGTAACTATTTCTTCTAATGGATGCGATATGGATTTGCAGTCATCTAGCACAGCAGATGGGTCTTGGAACTTAAAGACTGTTTAAAAAAAAAAAAAAAAGAAGAATACCCTCTCCCTAAACACACGTCAGGGATCGAAATAAGTTCTGCAGCCACTAGCCAGCAAGGCTAGTGACTGGGGAAAATACACCATCTCCAGTTTTTTCCACTGGCCCAGCTAGTGTATTTATTGAAACATTACCTTCTCCACTGCAAGCCTGCAGGGCTAGTTAAAGGAAATCTTACTAGCCTGATACAAAATCTACCAGCATTTGACTAGTGGGCCGGTGCCAGTTTCGACCCCTGACATGGCGCCTAATCCTAACCAGGATGATAATCCCCTCTTCTGACTATGCATAGTGTATGACTGTTTCTGCCTCCTCCCTAGCCAGACTTTACTCCCTATAAAATGCATTCTGCCACTTTGCTCTAGCTGCCCAACCCCATTCCCTCACCTCCCTTCGTCGCTGTCGACTACTCCACTCCTGTGTTTTCATCTTCAAATTCTGGCCTGGTATTTGCCCTTCTACCTCACCTCCCACTTCTCTCCCTCCCCCGAGGCCACCTACCCTCTCTGGTCTGGAGACTCCCAGATGTTCTCCCTCCAACAAATCTCCTCATGTTCCGGTTCATCCGCTGTTTCATACATACAGACTGCCTTCAATCTGGAACTCCCTCCCCTTCCATATCTGACATTCTCCAACTGTTGGAGTCTCCCAAAACGTACCGTCTCTACCATCTGCATTCCAGATTCATGCCCCTGTAACTACTGACCCCCCAAAGTCCATTCCAGATACTTCACCCTTTGCTCTGAAATAATGGCTCTTCCTGTGCACTTATTCACTGGCTAATCCCTCCCTCCTTCTCGTTTTTGGGACTTTCTCTCCTCCTTCCTCATTCTCCCTTCTTCCTTTGTTGCTGTCCCTTACAACCCAATCTCTGTTTTTACTGCATTTTATTGTAATGTAATCCATTTTATACCACACTCAAATTATTTTGTATTTTAATCTGCATCCCTGTTCAAACTACATATTGCATTGTATTTTATACCTCCCTATTTCCCCTTCCACTGGGTCACAAATGGAAACTAGCCCTAACGCAGTGTGCCTCTCCTGGTCAACAACTTTAGATGAATAAATAAAAATATTGAAAAAATATGGTTGTCAACTGTTTTGCCTTTTTCCCCCCTCCCGCTCCACTTGGCATGCCCCCTTCAGCCCTCACAGTGCTCCAAACCCCACCACCTGCTGTCCTCTGGGACTTACCTGGATACCACTGAGTCCTCCACAGAGTGCCTCCTGTGGCGGGACTGTCAGGGGAACCCCCATCCCACCCCTCTGGTGCCACGCTTAGTCTGATGGTCTCTCTGCCCAGCAGGTGATGCAGGGTTTGCCAGGCTCAGTGAGGTAGAATCCTGCCACCAGTGGTGTTTTTCTGTTCTTGGTTCCCAACCCACGGACGCTCCGTAGAGGAGACAGTCGGATGTGTGCACGTCAGAGAACATGCTGACCTCTTCCATCAGGAAGCGTACCACACCTAGAACTGCCACTCCAACTCTCACCACCATCCATGGTCAACTAGGTGGCGTGGCAGTATTGCAGCAGAGTGGTCTGCCCACCTTCTCGTGTGTGTGTGGGGGTGATTACCCACTGATAATGTGGAGCGCTACACAAAAATGCTCAAGCGACAGTTCCATTCTGTTTATGTTCCAGAAACCTGAAATTCTAAAAGGGATGAAGACCACCTTGAGACTGCAATGGACAGCCGCCTCCTTGACCCTCTGGTGCCCAACCTGCTCTCTCTGTTGCCATTTTGACACTGGAAGGCTCCCCTACTTATCCTAGATATCTTTTACGATCTCATACAGGCCAGATACGAATAACAGTCCTGCCTCAAAGGACAAGTTAAAAAGGTTTGCCTTTGATGCCTGGTCTGCAATCCGTTTGAGCCACACACCCCATGGCTGACACTGTATGATGAGCGAAGAGTGCAGACATTGACAAATTCTCCACTGTGGCATCTCCAGAAAGGTGGAAGCCATGGCTACCAGCTGTAATTTGTTCACCCCTTCTGAATCAAGGCGAATGAAACAACCCATTGCTGTAAAGAGTTCAGGACTCTGGAAACAATAAAAGATGCACAGAAGGTGTGGAGATTTATGTCATTGGAGGTTAAAGCCCTCCTTCTGCACGTGGCATCCACTCTAATGTGCATATCGGTTGAGGCTAGTGTCCTTTCAATAGGTATGGTTGTGTGCTTAACAGAATTATGCACAGCCTTATCTGCCAAGGCAGATTCCCACTTCTGTGAGGTCTCCTCAAAACACAGAAAACATCTCACCCATGGTCTGGGTAGATGCTTTCTCTGGTCAGTGCCTGCCCACTCCTGCTCAATACCCTGCCGAGTACACAGTTTGTAAAACATTTTGGTGCTAAGGACGACGCAGACAGTATAGGATTCACATCTACAGTCTTTGTGGCTTGCATCTCCTTTAACTGTGAGGTACTGCATGCCTCAGATATATGAGGTAGGACAGGGACTCTACATCAAACAGGGGAAGGATCAAAATTTTTCTCTTAGGTTCCGTCCACTCACCTTTCTCCTCCTCTTCGGATGGAACCTCTTCCTCCTCAAAAAGTATATTTGGTCAGGATTTTCCTCACAGATCCCAATAACATCTTGCCCTCCATATGGTCTAGGTCGGGCATCTGGATAAGCAGCCTTATCCTGCTCTGGCGTACCTGTATGGCGCCCCAACCTGAGGGCCCACCTTTGGTTTCGGTGTGTTAGAAGGATGTCCTGCTGAACATCGAACTCGGTATCTCATTTAAGAGCAATTAAAAGGATCTGCACACCTCAGCCTTGCCACTGCCAGTCAGTATCCTAGGTTAACCTCCCCAAGCTCTGGGGTTCGGGGGACGACTGAAATTGACGTGTTAGATTCCATTACACAACTGTGGCAATAAGAACCTTAAAATGAGGGTCTCATCAACCTCCTGCAGGTCTTACATAGTTTGAATACCACCGTCTCCGATAAGCCATGGTACCACTGGCTTACATAGAAATGTACAAAATGCAGAATTCTAAAACATACTGTGGAAGTTAAATAAGACTTTTATATGCCCTAGTCATTACAGAGTCTTAAATCCCCCAAAAAAAAACCAAAACAGTTTCTAGTCCCCTCCACCCCCAAACAGTACAAAGTTAGAGATGCCTGGCGAAAGGTACTTCCAGCAGAAGCATAAAAATGAACATGCGGGGATGAAGGGCATTCTGTTGGGAAGACAGATTTTTTAAACTTCTCTTTATGCGAATATTTTGTTGACAGTCCTAGACCATGAAAAATCCATCCTAGAAATACTCCACGTGTTCACAGCCATCTCTGGATATGAGATTAATGTACTTAAGAAGGACGTGCTGGCTCTCAATTTCTCTCCATCGCACGCGTTGAAACTCTTATTTCCCCCTCGCTGGAGGTGTAGCAAAATAAAGTACCTAGGGGTACAACTACCTAAGAACTTGTTACATTTGGAATGGATAAACTATGAGCCAGACACAGGCAACTGAGAGGGATTTAAGTAAATAGGCCCATTTTCAATTATCTTTTTTTTTTTCCTTTTCTAGAATAGATGCCATCCGTCTGTCTATCTTACCCAGATTTATTTGTTCAAAACACTGCCAGTGACCCCCTTCCCTCCTACTTTTTTATATCTTCGAACAGGACCCTATCAAGATTTATTTGGGCAAGTCCCCATCCTAGAGTCCACTGGTCACTGATTCAGTTACCAGTGGATAGAGGCCTAAACCTTCCCAATTTAATGGAGGCAGTGGTTTTCAAAATAATGTTGCTATGGCTTAATCCCTCCAATGTGGCCACTTGCAAGCACACTTAGTTTGTGCTGAATGATCTGTTTGATGTAGGCACGATAGTCTTTGAACCTCCAACCCCCCCAAACAGACTTTAAGACCTTTATGAATGGTACAAGGGACACCTTCTTGATTGCTAGTATAATATTTAAGCCCTTCCCATGTTAGCTTCAATTTTTATTATATTACGTCTGTTATCAACCAAAGCATATTTTTTTTTTTTTTTTTTTTTTTTTTTTTTAACAGCTTGCTTTTGATCTTACTTTTCAAAGGTGGCACCGTTCAGGATTATCCTATATTTTCCAATTTCTTGGTACTCAGGGTGGTCTCCTTGCCCATCTACAGGCCTCAATCAGTTGTCCAGTGGAACATTTCCAATATTTACAGGTTCAGACTTTATTGCATAAAGGCCCTTCTCTTGAGTGCCTTCCTAACCCAATACCCCTTCTTTTGAGGTTAATTTTTGATTCATTAGGAGCGGGCACACCACATTTAGTTGGTCAAGTCATCAAAAGCCTTAGAGATTACCAAACTGAAACTACTCAATCTACTGACGGAGGGCTTAGAATACTTAACTTTCCACAAATATTTCATATGAGAAATGGGCTACAGCCCATCCTACCTTCAGTGACAATGTCTCAGGTTCCCTACTGATGACAATTTAGTTGGAAATGTCGCATTCAATTTTTAAACACTCCAGATAAATTTCAGTTCCATATGGTGCCTGCTGGAGGGCTTGTGGGGAAATCACTGGCCAATTCCGCCCATATTTTTTGGTACTGTCCGGTGCAGATTCCTTTTGGCATGAGACTGAGGCCAGACCATCACAACTGGTGGGAACAGAAGTGGTATTTTATATATAGCTAACAGGTCTCCCCCCCAAGAAGTATACTTTACACAATTAACGCCTAAAAAAAAAAATACACAATCACCCATTCCACCCCCCTACACTTGCCAAATGGCATACTATTGTGAATGAAGTTTATTATATAGAGAGCGATGAATAGCAGAATGCCAGGGACGGGTTACTAGCTTTGAGTTACACTGGAGGCCTTGGATATTTTATATTTCACAGGAGAATTGTGATAGCAATGGAAAGGAAGGAGTTAATGGCTTGGATTTTTCTAGCAGTCAAAAAAAAACACACACACACACACACACACACACACACACACACACACACACTGGGGTTTCACTGCCCAGCAGCATCTATATAAAGTGACAGCCAGGTTGTACATCTTAAAAAATGACCAAGGGGGACGAGTGCACCTACTCACACACACATGCACGCAGAGTTTAAAGGGAATGCATCACTCAAATATAAACAGACAGTTAAAAATGAATACAACTGGACACTGATAGGTGTTCAATCTGATTGGGACAATACCTACATGGTAAATGGTTGGTACTTTCAAAGGGGGAACAAGAATCACCTATTCTCAAGAGAGAATTTAAGATGCTGAAAAACAGTTACAGGGGGTTGCTCTTGGAGTTGCTGGGGAAGTTGCATCCCAGAGGTCATGCTTGGTGCCTACTCTTCCAGCTATGTCCATGAGAGCTGGAGGACAGCATAGGGCCCTGTTTCTCTTTATGGATAGGGAAGGGTAAGAATAATAACATAGCTCAGTAATAGCCTTTTTCTTTTGTCATCTGTTATTTAAAAACATTTGTTTACTTTTCCTGTAATAGTGTTATTCTCTTGTGTTAAACATATATATCCTGTAATGCAACTATTGACCTTCTGTTAAGAGCTATTTATTTACTCACTCAACAGTTGTGGCTGTGATTTAAATTATTTCTAAGGTAATTTGTGGTTTCCACTGGCTGAGGAAAGCTCTGTTTAGCATCTGCCATCTAAAAGACACTGCCAGGCTTTGATCTGTGCAACTGCATGTCTGACCTCCCAGTTCTGTGCAAGTGAGAAGGACCCAGCTGGTGGCAGCAGCTACCCAAAGACAGACACCTCTCTGAAAGCTAGTACAGCCCAGAGAGAGAGAGAGAGAGAGAGAGAGGTGGGTTGTCACAAATTAGTTGGCAGTGGTGGGCTGACTGCAGACTTTTTAGCACACTGAGATAGTCCGCCAGTGGAATGTAGTAGTTACTAAACAAGATATACAAGAAATACGCTTGTAAAACTGTTTTGTTTCTTGTTAGCACAGTTTAGTGTAGGTTGAGATCCAGAGTAGGACTCATTTACTGTGCGACAGCTTTGTGACAAGTGCCAGGAAAAGTGGATTCACTTTGTGGGTCTAAATCAGAAAACGGCAGACTTCATAGCCGCCCTGGTGGCACATGAGCAGAAGGTCCTTGGGGGTGAGTCAGGAGCTGGTGTAGCAGAGTCCCCAAATCAGTTTGATGCCCTGCGACTGCAGCTGTTGCTGCAAGACAAGGAGCTGGAGGCTAAAAGACTGGATGCCGAGGTGAAAAAGCTGGACTTTGAGACAAGGAGACTAGAAGAAAAAAAACTCACCATAGTAATGTTTCTTCTAAGGAGTCTTGCTGTATTCAGACATAATGCAGTTAGCCCCAGCACTTGAACTGCCCCGGAGAGGAAAGAATTAACTCTATGCAGAAGCATAGAACGTTGAGCTCGAGCTCCGTTTTCAAACCTCTGTCTGTGGTACTTTCCAGTGTAACGAAAGAAAGAGCAGAACCAAACCACACAAAAACACGTATCCTGGATTTTAGGGGCAGACTTTGGGAAAATGGGGAGATACTTGAAAGAGGCATTAAGGGGAATGGGACAGGAATCAGGGGTTGAGGAACAGTGGGCATATTAAAATGGGGATTACAAGAACAACAGAATTATGTATTAAGCAGGTTAGCAAGAGGAAAAGGAAGAGACCATTATGGTTTCCAAAGAGGTAGCAAAGAAAGTGAAAGCCAAAAGATTGCATTCAGGCAATACAAAAAGACACAGGCAGAAGGGGATAGGGAGAAGTACCAGGAGAAGCAAAGGGAGGCAGGGAGGTCAGTAAAGGAAGCCAAAGCTCAGACAGAAGAACACATTGCAAAATCAGTGGGTAGAGGGGACAAAACCTTTAACAGGTACATAAGTAAACAAAGAAAGACAAAGGGAGGGATAGTGAGACTGAAGGGGGAGGATGGGGGCCGCGTGGAGGATGACAACAGTAAAGCTGACATACTGAACAGGTATTTCTGCTCAGTCTTTACTGAGGAAGAGGAGGGTAATGGGTCTGAAGGGAGTACATGGGGTGAGAATGGTGCAGAAATGGACACATGGGCAATGCAAGCATATTGACACATTCAAGTTTAAATTAGATAGATAGCTTTTGAATGGACGATAAATCTACTAATGATCCACATGTGTGGAGGACATTCTCGATGGGCTCCGGCCTTCTTATGTCCTAACTACCAAGTTACAAGTTACAAGTCCTTTACGCGAGAAGGGTCCTGAAGGAACTGGAAGTAATAAGAGTTGATAAAGCAATGGGGCCAGATGGGGTGCACCCCAGGGTCCTAAAGAACTAAGAGAGGTGGTGGCTGAACCTCTGGCTATCCTGTTTAGCCGATCACTGGAAACAGGGAGGTACCCAAAGACTGGAGGACAGCAGATGTAGTCCCCTTATACAAAAAGTGGGAACAAAGAGGAAGCAGGGAACTACAGACCAGTCAGCCTCACCTCGTAGTGGGGAAGATCATGGAAGCACTACTGAAGGAGAGATTGGTGGAACATCGGTTGTCAATGGACTACAGGACCCAAGGCAGCATGGTTTCTGGGGGAGGTCATGTCAGACCAACCTCATTGAATTTTTGACTGGGTGACTAGGGAGGTGGATCAGGGGAGTGCAGTGGACATGGCCTATCTGGACCTCAACAAGGCATTTGACACTGTGCCACATAGAAGACTATTACACAAACTGGGGAATATGGGTGTGGTCAGGACAGTAGTGTGGTGGGTAGGTAACTGGCTGGGTGGCAGGACACAAAGGGTGGTGGTAAATGGTTGTCACTCCACAGAGGAAGAGTGACCAGTGGGGTACCACAGGGATCAGTGCTGGGACCGGTCACATTCAACATCTTCATCAGTGACATGGCGCGAGGACCTACAAGGCAGAATTTCACTGTTCGCTGATGACACAAAGCTCTGTAACAGAGTAGACACACCAGAGGGTGTAGACAGAATGAGAAGGGACCTGCAGAAACTTGAAGAATGGTCAGGGGTTTGGCAGTTGAAATTCAATGCAAAGAGTGCAAGATAATGCATATGGGGCACAAAACCCTGGCACAATATATCAGTTGGGGGTGAGGATATAGCATGCACCAAGCAGGAAAGGGATCTTGGGGTTATCATCTCTGATGACCTCAAGGTAAGGAAACAGTGTGACAAGGCAGCAGGTAAAGCAAATAGGATGCTGGGATGTATAGGCAGGGGCATTACCAGCAGGAAAAGGAGAGGCATAATTCCGCTATACAAGACACTAGTGAGGCCCCACCTGGAGTACAGTGTACAGTTCTGGAGACCATACCTACGTAAGGACATAGACAGGGTAGAGAAGGTTCAGAGGAGGGCAACAAAGATGGTGCATGGATTGCATCACAAGTCCTATGAAGACAGGTTGAAGGAACTGAACATGTACTCCCTGGAGGAGAGGAGGGAGAGGGATATGATAGAGGCGCATAAGTATCTTACAGGAGGAACAGGGGTGCAGGAAAACACTATTTTAAGCGTAAAAAGATGTTCCAGGACTAGAGGGCATGGGATGAAGTTGGAGGGAGGACGATTCAGAGGAAACATGAGAAAGAATTTCTTCACAGAACAGGTGGTGGACAAGTGGAACACCCTGCCAGAGGAAGTGGTGGGGGCTGAAACAATCACGGGATTTAAGAATGCATGGGATAGACAAAGGAATTCTGGAGGTCGGGTAAGGTGCAACAGACTTCTAGGAAAACAAACTGAACTTACAAGCTCAAATGGGCAGACTGGGTGGGCCATAGGCCCTTATCTGCCGACACTGTCTCTGTATCTATGTATAAGAGTCAAATTCTTACGCGCTAACTAATATACTATAGAATGGAAATTGTTCAAAATATAGCCAGAGGGCAAAATATTTATTTTTGGGCCCCAAAAGACTCAAGTCGAGAACCCAAGAAGGAAAGGTAGTGACAATATTTAAGTAAAACACCAGAAAAATAAGAACAACATCTACCCCACCCAAGAGGGAGGGTACAAGGTACACCCTTAGGGGCCAACCTTACCTGCCAGACCACTTCTCAAAACCAGGTTCTGAGGGGAGGGGGGATGTCTGAATACAGCAAGACTCCATTAGAAGAAACAACATTACTATGGTGAGTAATTTTTTCTTCAAACAACATGAAGTCTTGCTGTATTCAGACATAATGCAGACTACCAAGCAGTTCCCTATGGAGGAGGTAATGCAGAATCTACTTTGGGAAGAGGCTCTGCAGTACTGCTGTACCAAACCTAGCATCACTCCTAGCCTGGATGTCCAGGGAGTAATGCTTGGCGAAGGTATGTACTGTTTTCCAAGTGGCTGCTTTACAGATCTCTAATAAAGGCATATCTCTGGCTGCAGCTAGAGAAGCAGCTGTACTCCTGGTCGAGTGAGCCCTCAGGCCTGAAGGAGGTGTTCTACCCAACTTATCATAACAAAATTGTATACGAGAAACAATCCACCTGGCAACAGTTCTCTTAGTGGCAGGCTTGCCTTTCCCCACTTCACTATAAGTGAGAAACAACTGAAGACAGTCATTTCCATGTGCCTTAGTATGCTCAGGACAGTAGCTAAGGGCCCTCGTAACGTCGAGACTGTGTAACCTTCTTTCACCTGAAGAAGAATGGACAGTGAAAAACACAGGGAGATATATAGACTGGTTCAGATGAAAATCTGATACCACTTTGGGCAAGAACCTCCTATTGGTTCTTGGGACCACTTTGTCCCTATGGAAGGAGATGAAGTCAGGTTCCACTAACAGAGCCTGTAACTCACTAATCCACCTGGCAAGTAATAGCTACCAGGAAAACAGTTTTCCAGGTCAAATACTTCATCGCTGACAGAGGGTTCAAGGGTGGCTGCATTAGCTGGACCACGAGACACTAAGATCCCAAGGAGTAATGTGAACCAGACTTCTGAAAACTTCTGAAAACAGGATGAGTTGCCAGGAACAGCCCTTCCCTGCTGAGAGGAATGCAGACACAGCTGCTAGATGAAGCTTCAGAGTGGCAGGCCTAAGGCCTAAACCATTGAGATGAACAAGATAGTCTAAGGTTGTGGAAATGTCTGCAAAATCGGGCATGATGCCTTTCTGAGGGCACCAAATACTGAACCTTTTCCATTTGGAGTTGTAAGTTTTTCTAGTGGAAGGTTTCCTGGAGTCCTTCAGAATATCCAGAACTCCCTGAGAAAAATGTAGAGCTGCATATTCTAACTCTTCAAGAGCCAGGCCTTGAGACTGAGAGACTGGGGATTGTGGGTACCAGATCCACCCTGGGAGGAGGACAGGAGATTGCATGTCCTGGGCACAGACAGGGAGTGACACTGACAAGGACAGCAGTAGAGGATACCAAGGCTGTCTGGCCCAATCTGGAGCCAGCAGTATCACTGTGCAGGGTTGAGTCCTGATCTTGATCAGAACTCTGAACAACAGAGGGAAGGGAGGGGAGGCATAGAGAAACCTGCCCTTCCAGACCAAAAAGAGAGCATCCTGGGGAACCATCCCCTGGACTGGAGGTCTGCAACAAAACAGAGGAAGTTGATGATTGTCCGGTGCTGCAAAGAGATCTATCTTTGGAGTGCCCCACCTGGAGAAGATGACATTCAGGATGTGAGGATCCAGGGACCATTCATGATGTCCCTGTGAAATTCTGCTCAGAGCATCTGCTAGTACGTTGTCCTTCCCTGGAAGGTGAACTGCTACCAGAGAAGTCTGAAGAGAATAGGCCAGAGACCACAGCTTCATGGCTTCTGTGCACAAGGCCGAGGACAGACTGCCTCCTTGCTTGTTGATGCACCACATTGTGGTGATGGAGTCTGTTCTGACTTGGACCACCTTGCCTTGACTGAATCCGAGAAGCTCTGCAGGGCTAGAAAAAACTGCTCTGAGTTCCAGGAGATTGACATGAAGGAGAAACTCCTGTGGAGACCACAGCCCTTGAGCTGTCAGGGCTCCCAGGCGGGCTCCCCACCCTAGGAGAGAAGCATCCATAGTTAGAACTACTGATGGGACTTGAGGGAGAAATGGAACCCCTTGTCTGTGGTTGTCCTGGGCCAGCCACCACTGGAGAGCTTGGACCAGAGTCTGAGTCACTGGAATCAGTTTGGTAAGTGAATCCTTCTTTTGAGATCAAAAAGACCTTAGATGAAACTGAATGTCCCTCATCTGGAACCTTGCTCCCTGCACCACAGCCGTGCAAGCTGCCATGTGGACCAGGAGCTGGAGGAACAGTATTGCTGGACGGGAGCCCTGAGGTCAAAAGGAGGAAGTGAGATCCACTAGGGCCTTTACCATTGCCAGGGGAAGGAAGGATTTTGTTTGTACAGTGTCCAACTCTATGCCTATAAAGGTGAGAAGTTGAACTGGCTCGAGTACAGACTTTGGAAGACTGAGAAGAAACCCCAGGGAGCTGAGTAGGTCCTGGGTAGTTTGAAGAGCTGACCTGACCTGTAAAGGTGACTGACCCACTCAAAGCCAGTCGTCCAGATATGGGAAATGAAAATTAGGTACCTACCGTAATTCTTGATCTTCTCTTGTATCTTCACCATTCATTACTGCTTAAGTTAAGCCGAGGCGCATTCCCTTCTGAGGTTTTTTTTAAATCGGCTCCGAGGCGGCGTCGCCCTCGAGGATGACGTGCAGCGTCATCTTGCGAGGCGGCAGGTCAGGTGCCGACACTCCTCCTTCATCTCAGTTCTATGGAGAGGCTAAAATAAAGTGTAAGAAAAAAGAAAGTGAGGCAAGAGAGCCGAGGGATAGAAAAAAAGGAAAGGAAATAAACTGAAAAAGGAATAAGCCGATGGAGAACAGACAGAGGAGAGAGAATTCCTACCCTAAGGAACTGCAGGGCCTCCTTTCTGGGGCGGCTCTAGGGGAGGAACAGAGAGAGGGAGAGGAGAGAGAGAGAGAAAAGAAAGAAAGAAAGAAAGAAAGAGGCATGTTAAGAAGAACAGTGCCCATCGAGCATTGTTGGTTGAGAGGTTTATAGGCTCGAAACTAATAAAGGAACAAGAATCCCAGTTGTTGGACTGAGGAGGGTTCCACAGACCTTCCGAACAGACCGAGAGAGGGCAGACACTCTGAATTCTCAACATGCAAGTCCCTTCATCCTAGTTGAGGGCTCCTAGACTGTCGAGCAGAACCTGTTCCGGAAGGCGCCCATCCAGGAAGAGGACTAAGTTCCTTAGCACCTTGTTAAGTGCTACCACAGAAAATATGGGAAGAAAACATGCCTTCTCGGAGGCAGTTGGTATGAAAAATGGAGAGGAACTCTATCCGACTTGCTAAGACAAGGCAGACAGAAGCTTTTGAAAAAAAATGTCTGCCAGGGGGATTCCAAACGTTGAGGAGGCCAAGACAGGGCATGGCCACCAGTCTGTGAAACTACATGACCTGAAGAAGGTAAGGAATCGCACCACAGGGCAGTCAGAAAGGGTTCCCTCAGAATTAAAGAATTTTGCAACTGTACCCATTCCTCTCTACCCTGAGGAAAAAAGAGAATCCATTCAAGAGAATGGGGGGAAAAAATAGATTTTTTTTTTTTGGCGTAAAGGCCAAGGGGGGAGAGAGAGGAACGAGGCGGGAGGGGAGACACCACAGAAGGAGGCCACTGAGGGAAGGTGGGTGGGTATCACAATGAATGGTGAAGATACAAGAAGATCAAGAATTACGGTAGGTGCGTAATTTTCATATCTTCCATGTCATCTTCACCATTCATCCTACTGAGTGAGTACCAAGCCCTCACACTGACAAAAAGGGAGAGTAGAACCTGAGGGAACAGACCCCCATCCTCCTGTTGGTGAGGAACAGAAGGAAGACCCTGGCTAACACAAGGGAAGCCTAAGTGGGAGAAGAGCTGGAGGTGTCCCCGAGGGCGGGAGACTGAGAAAGCCCATGCAAAAGTCTCCTAGCTCTGGAGAGAAAAAGGGACGGGTCCCCGAGCGGAGCGATCACCCTAACGCCGGGCCAGGGGACAACCTGGATAGATGAAGCCATACCATCTGCCTAATGCAGAATGCTGTCCCCGCAAGCCTGGAAGCCACCTCACTGGCGTCATAAGATGCCCTTGCTTGGTGTCTTGCCAGCTCCAGGCCTATAGCGGAGAGGGCAATAGCCTGTCTGGTTTGCTCCGTTATCAGGCATTGATGCTAGGAGCTGGGAGAGCATCGATCACAGATGCGACTGTAGGCAACGTGGTGAGCCTGATGATGCATGCAAGCCACCGCATGAGAAGAAGAGAACACTCTCGAATCGGTCGCACTGTAGGGAATCAATCTGGTGGGCGGTCGTGCGCCAGGCAGCGGCACCTGGAAGGAGTCTCTAGGTATACCAAATCCGAGGACGGGTTGGGAAGGGTACCCAGAGATTCAGAGGGGGCACAATACCTCGACGACAGTCTGCCGGGGCTGGAGAAAGGGCGGCTGGCGACTGTCAGGAACGGATAGACGCCTCCTGGAAGGGGATACGCCAAGAAGGTACCACAAGGTGCTGGGCACTGAATTCTCCAAGGAATTCACGCATCTCCGATTAATTGTCTCGAGCGTAAGAGAAAGATCTGCCACCATCCTCGAGAGGAATCGCTGATATTCAGTGAAATCAGCGTCGGAAGAAAGATGAGCAAGGGTTCCTCTTCCTCAGAGGGAAAGCGAGGATGATGGAAACTCGAATGTCCAGAAAGATTCCTGCGGTGGGGAGAGTCGAAGACCCGCTCATGCATGTATCTAGCGTATGGGGAAGCCGGCGCAGAACCTCTGAACTGCTCCCAGGATAACGGCCCGTGGGACCGACATGGCCTGGAAGAGGCGGGGGTGATGCAGAGGTACTGGAGAAGGGCACCTCATGAAGAGCAACTGACCTCTGCCAGGGCTCTGAAATCCGGGGAACAGAGCCCGAGCTGGCGGGATCCCGGACAACAAACCAGGCGCAAGGCGAGACCCTGAGGATGAGATGCCTGGAAGAGCCCGGGGAGGACTTCCCTGTGGCGAACCGGACTGCATGGGTCCAGAAGGGCAGTCACAGCAACGCCCGGAGGGAACCCTGGGGCCCAAGAGGAAGGACGGGGTTCGGCACTGCCCTAGCCACCCCACGCAGGGGTGGCCGGGAGCCCGGGCACCTGTCCCCTGCCTTCACCCTCGGACCCCAGGGAGCCCCTCCTCTTGACTGCAGTGTTCCCCATCCCGAGAGGAGGCAACAGCACCCGGGAGGCAGCTGTCACAGGACCCTAGAGAGGAGCCTCCTCCTCAGTCCCCACATCACCCCCTGGGACCCAGGGCCACCCCAGCCAGAGGATCCTCGGGGGCAGGGAGTGGGGACAGTGGAAGAGGGCCCACTCGCGCCTAACACCCAGTGACACCGGGGACCCTGACGAGTCAGGGTGCCAGGATGAGTCCACATCCGTGTCATCGGCCTCCGAAGAGGACGAGACCAGCAGGACCTCAATGCTGGCAACCCCTGGGGTCCCCAGAGCAACGGCGCCGCGAACTGTGCCGGTGCCAGGGACGGCGCCGGACGACCCCTGCCCACTCATGACAGCCAGGCCCGGTCCTGGCTCTCCAGCCACACCAGATAGGCCCACGGCACCGCTCCCGGCACTGGAACCCAACCCGGCGCCGCTGGGAGCAGAGACCGGGCCCGTGGCGCCATCTCGATCACCGTGGCGCCGGGATCTGAAACGGTGCCGTTGAGGGTCCACCGGTGCCAGGCACAGAAATCGTGGGCCTCGACACTGGGAGCCTGCACCTCCGAGGAGGTGACTGCGGCCGGTGTGCCTGTCGCGGCCAGAGGTCCACGACATTCCCCATTTACGTGAAAGAACTTCCTCTTCGGAAGAGAGAGAGGAGCTCCCTCCTCCGCCGGACCGTATAGGCCCGGGGAGGACCCGGGGAAGGGCCTAGGAGACTTACCTGGGGAGTCCCTTGGCGACACCATCCCCGAAGGTCGGCGGAGTCTTGCCGAAGCTTGAACGCTGACTAAGGACATGGCGGTCCATGGAGAACAAGGCCGCACGCGGCCCATGTCGTGGTTGGGTCCCAGGCAACGGAGACAGACATCATGCCGGTCCGAGAGAGAGAAATGCCGGCCAAAGGAGCGACGCATAGGGGCGCGGCCCGCCTTCGATTTACGCCTTGCTCCCGAACCGGACATGATGCGAACTAAACGAGGGGGGAAAAAAAAAAAGAGATAAAACACTCTGCGCCGCAATACAGAAATAAAAGGAACGGTCTTACCGGTGTACGGCGTCGAGTGGATGTCTGAGAGGACACGAGGAGTCTACAGAGGAGTCTTCAGCTGCGAGGAAAAAACCCGATACTATCGCTACCGCGCAGCAGGTGCAGCCTCGACGGCGGGAGAAACAGATGGAGGAGGAGTCTACGGCACCTAACGGCCGCCCCTCGCGCGGTACATCATCCTCGAGGGCGGCGCCGTTGGAGCAGATAAAAAAAAAAAACCTCCCGTAGCGGGTGCGCGCCTCCGGCTTAACCCAAGCAGTAATGAATGGTGAAGATTGACAAGGGAAGATGATGGTGATACCCTGTCTTCTGAGGTAAGCCACCACTACTGCAAGGCACTTTGTGAACACCCTTGGAGATGATGTTAGGCTGAATGGCATGGCTCTGAATTGGTAATGGCCTGAAGCCAACTCGAACCCAAGGTATGTTCTGTGGGAGCACCTGATAGGAATATGGAAGTAGGCATCCTTGAGGTCCAGAGATGCTAGCCAATGCCCTGGCCTTGGAGAGGGAAGGATTATTCCTAGAGTTACCATTTTGAATTTGGGCTTTGAAATGTGTTTGCTCGGATACCTTAGGTCTAGGATGGGTCGCCACTCCCCTGTTTTCTTTGGGGGTAAGGAAGCAACTGGAATGCAGTCCTTTTCCCTTGTGCCGAGTAGGAACTTTCTCTATAGCTCTGAGGGCTAGAAGAGAGGAAACATCTGCCTCTGGGGCAAGGGTTTCTGAGACTGATGCAGGTGGAAAAGACTTGGCCCTCTTTTTTTGGAAATGTTTTGAAGCCGAGGGCCAGTCCCTGGCTTACTACTTCCAGGACCCACTTGTCTGACATCACAGACATCCAAGCCTGGAAGCAGTAAGCCAGCCTCCCTCCTACTGGAAATGGGGAGTCGACCCGGGCCGACACATCAGGGTGTCTGCTTGGCAGGAGCCTTAGACTGAGAGGAGGAGGGAGCAGCCCTGCTCATCCCACTCCTACCCCTCTCTCTGAAAAAAACCCTCTGTGGGAAGGGAGAGGAGGCCTGGGCTTGGTAAAAAGGCCTTTCAAAGGGCCTGCCCCTGCCCCTAGACTGCTGCTTGTGCGGAGTGCCCTGCCTTTCCTTGGCCTGTGCACTCCTGTACGTGGTCCTGTATTCATCCATTTTCTTCATGTAAACCTGTCTGCTCCCCAAACAGAGTGTTACCTACTACAGGAAAATCCATGGCCTTAGTCTGGGTATCCTGTGAAAGGCTAGTACATCTGAGCCAAGCATGTCTTCTGAGGGAGACACAGATGTAGCCATGACTCTAAATGCCACATCACTGGAGTCCACAGCAGCATGAAATTGCATTTTGGATGCCTTAATTCCATGAGCAGCCACCTCCTCCAGCTCCTTAGCTAGCTGGGGAGAGGCCTGTTTAGCCAGTTCTAGAACCATATCCCATCTGGATTTCTGGTACCTGGCTGTGTAGGCCATATAAGTAGCCTGCCTGAGTCCCAAAGAGGATGCCAAATAATGTTTTTTGGCCATGGCATCCACTTTCCTGGAGTCCTTATCTGGGGTGTGTGAAGCCAAAGGAATGTTAGCCCTGTCACAGGCTGCAGCGTGCACTACCCCAACATAGCTGCAATGACCATAAAGGAACTTCCGCAACAGAGAAACATAGAAGTTGGCAGATAAGGACATAAGGCCATCCAGTCTGCCATTTCTTTTTCTACCTTATAAATATGCCATCGGCCTTTTCTCTGTCAGTGGCCTATCTATTCATAGTCATTTGTATTTGCTCCTTATGCCTATCCCATGCCTGTTTGAAGCCCTGCACTGTATTCATAGCCACCACTTCTTGTGGCAAGCCATTCCATGCATCCACCACCCTTTCTGTGAAAAAATTTCCTCACATTTCCCTTAATCGGCCTCCCTCTAATCTCATGCTGTGTCCTCTTGTCCTGCTATTTTTCTTATATTTAAACATGTTAGACTCTTTCACCTTGTTTATGCCCTTAAGGTGTTTGAATGCCTCGATCATAATCACCTCTCTCCCTCCTTTGCTCAAGGGTATACATATTGAGCTCCGTTAATCTGTCCTCATATGTCTTCTGATGCAGTCCCTGCACCATTTTGGTTGCCCTTCTCTGGACTGCCTCAATTTGGTTAATGTCCTTGTGAAGGTGTGGCCTCCAATACTGCACGCAGTACTCCAGATGGGGCCTAACCAGTGTCTTGTACAGAGGGATTATTACCTCCCTCTTACGACTTGTGATACCCCTACTAATACACCCTAACACCCCCCTAGCCTTACCTACTGCTTTAGAGGTCTGCTTGGATGATTTTTAGGTCATCAGTGATGATGATGCCCAAGTCTCTTTCTTCCTTTGTGACTGCTAGCAACTCCCCTCCCAGCCTATAGGTGGCTTCAGGGTTTCTCTTCCCTATGTGCATGATTTTGCACTTCTTTGCATTAAATCCCAGTTGCCACTCTTCTGACCATTCTGCTAGTTTATCCAGATCTCTTCTCATTCTGCCCACCCCATCTGGATCATCTACTCTGTTGCAGATCTTGGTGTCATCTGCAAACAGACAAGCCTTACCCTCTAGTCCATCTGCAAGGTCACTAATGAAGATGTTGAAGAGGACTGGCCCCAGGACTGATCCCTGAGGTACCCACTTGTGACTTGCATCTCTTCTGACTGTATACCATTTACCACCACTCTCTGTTTTCTGCCCGTCAACCAGTTTGCCACCCAGTTGACCAACTTCTGACCCACGAGCATACCCAGCTTATTTATCAATCTTCTATGTGGAACAGTGTCAAAAGCTTTGCTGAAGTCAAGGTAGGCGACATCAACTGCTCCCCCTTGGTCCACCACTCTGGTTACCCAGTCAAAGAAATCTATGAGATTAGTTTGACAGGACCTTCCTTTGAAGCCCATGCTGTCTTGGATCCTATGCCCCTATGGATTCCAGGTGTTGCACTATCCTTTCTTAAGGGTGCCTCCATAATCTTGCCCACTACTGAGGTAAGACTGGCCGGTCTGTAGTTCCCCGCCTCCTCCCTGCTACCACTCTTGTGGAGCGGGATCACATAAGCCCTTCTCCAGTCTTCTGGGACCTCTCCTGTGCTCAGAGACTCACTAAACAATTCTGCTAATGGCTCTGCTAGTTCCTCCTTTAGCTCCTTAAGTACCCTGGGATGTATGCCATCAGGTCCCATTGCCTTATCCACCCTGAGCTTAGCAAGCTCTTGTAGGACCCTTTCTTTTGTGAAGGGAGTAGTGCTCACCTCCCTCCCCCCTGTGTCCATGATGCTGAGCTGTGGGCCCTGCCCTACCTTCTCTTCAGTAAATACTGAGCAAAAGTATCTATTTAGGATAGATGCCTTTACAGGGTCCTCCTCCTCACATGCTCCCTTTTCTCCATTAAGCTTAGCAATACCCCCTCTGGACTTTCTCCTTTCACTAATGTATCTATAGAAAGTCTTGTCACCTTCTTTTACTATTAGGTGCTAGTGTTTCCTCAGTTTGGGACTTTGCCTGCCTTACTGCCTTACCTGCTTCCCTTAGGGCAGTTTGGTATGCCTCCCTATCTTCATCCGCTGTGTTCCTTATATTTCCTGAAGGCCAGCCTTTTGGCTCTGACCTTTTCTGCTACTGTATTTGAGAACCAAAGTGGTTTCCTTCTTCTTTGCTCTTCCTTTTCTGTCTAACACAATGGGATGTTGCTTCAAGTATTGCATCCTTAATGCTTGCCCACTTTGCCTGTCCCCCTCACCTGTGTTTCTTTTTGCCAGGGCTAGCTTAACTCTGTTGGCCATCTTATCAAAGTCAGCTCCTCTGAAGTCCCATATTTTTGCCTTGGAATGGGATGATTTAGATGTAGTAGCCAAATTGAACCATACCATGTGATGGTCACTGGCCCCAGGTGACCTTCTACCTGGAGATCTGTGATCCCTTCTTTGTTGGTCAGTACTAGATCTAGGATAGCCCTGTCTCTTGTGGGTTGCTGTACAGTTGTTTGAGACCCTCCCCTGCAGGAATCCACTATGAGTCTAGTTCTGGCAGATGTTCCTGCTGGTATTGACCAATCTGTATCCGGCATGTTGAAGTCGGCCATTATCAGAACCTCCCTTTAGCTGTCATGTTTTATATATCTTCTAACAGTAATGTGTCTATGTCCTCCCTCTGGTCTGGGGCCTGTAGACAACCCCAGTTCTTATGGCTGTCCCATTTCCTGTTTCCAGGGTGACCCACAGTTCTTCTGGCTCCTTATGTGTATTCAATTTCTGTAGCTTTGATATTTTCATTAACATACAGAGACCCTCCCCCCCTTTTGCACCTCGGTCTCTTCCTGAACAATACACAGCCAGGTACTGAAGTCTCCCAAGTGTGGTTACTGGTAAACCACGTCTCACTAATTGCTACTATGTCCAGTTTAGCCTCTGACATTATTGCCTGCAGGTCTGGGATCTTATTTCCCAGGCTGTGAGCATTTGTGTACATGATTTTCCATTGGCCCAGATTTTGGTGTGTTAGTTGTTGGGTGAAGTTTGGCATTACCTGTGCGTCGTATGGGGAGACAAACCTTTTTCTTACCTGGTGATGCAAATGAACTGCAAACATGCTGAATTCCTGTTTGACCACTAGCTGAGGGGAGGGTGTTCTTCCCATTCGACGTATGGGGTGCTGCACCCCTCTCCCCATTTGCTAGTTTAAATATTCTGCAAAGACGTCAAACTTCTGCCCCAATGCACTGACTCCCTCTTTAGTCAGATGCAGTCCATCAAATTTAAAGAACTTTCGCTCCCAGAACTGATGCCAGTTCCCTACAAATCTGTGTCCTTTTTCCTGGCACCAGTCCTTGAGCCACGTGTTTAGCTCCCCTATCTCCCCTTCTCTGACCTTCCGTCCATCTGCTCCCCTCTCCCAGACTGGCAGGATCTCAGAGAAGGAGATGCCAGACGAAATAGATGATAGTTTGTCACCCAGCCTAGTCAGGTGTTCCTTGGTCTCCACAACTGACCAGCTGGCGAGATCAGTAGTCCCTATGTGTACTAGGACATCAATGTTTTCTCCTGCTTTGTGAACAATTTTAGCAATGCGGTCAGTGTCTCTCCATGCTGATGTACCTGGGAGACATCTGACCATCACCCCTGGCTGGAGATGGGTAACGAATACCTCCTGACCGTTCTCTTATCCACAGGAGGTATTGAATTAGGGGTTTGTAAAATTGTGTGCGTCTGTTTCCCCAAGGATTTATGAAGAGGGATAGACAGCTTTTTGGACTCTTGGAAGTCCATCATTTCCACAAAATCAGGCTCTTCATCCTCCTCTGCTGCTTCCACCAAGGGAAGCTGCAGGGTTTGTGTCACCTTTTTGTAGAACAAAAAGTGTGAAGGGGACTCAGAAAGCCTGGGAGGAGAGACACCCAAGGGCCTGTCTGGTGAGATGGTCAGTTCAATTGGCTCCCCCTCCTCCCCCTCCTCCTCCTCCTCCTCGATAGTCTTGGTCTCCCTCCCACTCCTCATAATAAGCATCTGGGTCATAATCTGGAGGAGACAGATCCGACCGAACCGGCAGTATTAGTTCGGAAGGAACCGGTCTAAGCGACGGGACAATACTAATCGCTTTGGCTATTTAAGTCCGGTTGGAGAATGGGATGCAGGATCGAACGGCAGACCTGCGCTTTTCTTTGGTGGAACCGACCCCTTTAGGGTCAGCTCTCCTTTACCCGAGAAGGTATCGCCTAGGTCAGTAGACAACTCCTCAGGTTGGCCGTAACCAAACCCGGACTGGCCATCGAATCTATGGACTTCTCGGACTCCCTTTCCTTCAACCTACTCGGTCTTTTATCTAGAGTGGATTTAGGAACATTTTACACATTTGGCAGTCTGACTTGAGGTTGTCAAACCCCAGACAATAAACACAGATGAGGTGGGGTCAGCCTTAACAAGGCCTCCCCACCCTCAGTACAGTGTTGAAACCCAGTGGGACCAGTTTTCTTCTTGGGTTTCTCAGACATGGCCAACCTAACAAATTACCCTATTGCAGCTTTCAAGCCAGGTAATACAACAACCGATCAGTTACAAACCGTGTCACAGGCTTTTTAAAAGAACCAGCAAAAATTCTGGTTCTTTTGAAACCGATCGGTACCAGAACACCACACTAATCCCAGAAAAAGAGAAATTAAATTTAACAAAGTCAGTTCCAAACCAGACCGACTGGGAAGAAACCGAAGAAAGAATTTCCACTTTCACCAAAATAAAAACACAGTCACTACCTATCTACACACTACCTGTACCGCAGACAGAGGCTGGAAATCCGAAAATAAAAAAAATATGCAGTTTAAACCGAATGCTTTACTTTTATCGAACCGAGCAGAGGAAATCTCCGGAGCGACTTCACTGTTAGGCGGAGTAAAGAATCTGTAGGTTACACTGGGAAGTACCACAGACAGAGGTTTGAAAACCGAGCTCGAGCTCAATGTTCTATGCTTCAGACCGATGAACCAGCAAAATGTGAGTAATGGTGGAGTGAGTTTTCTTCGTGAAGCCAAAAGTAATTCTACATTGTTTCCTCAGTTTAGAGGGAGAATATCTTGATCTATTTTTAAGTTAATTTGAGAGAGTGTGTGAGCAATTTCAATTGGCTAAGGCTTCGTGGCCAACTCATCTCACACCCATACTAACAGGGAGGGCTTTGCAGGCATTTACTAAAATGAGTGATGATTTGACGAAGACTATGTTGATTATAAGGTTAAAACAGTGTTGTCTAAACATTTTGAACTCACTCCTGAGGCTTACAGAAGGAAATTTAGGGAGTTAAAGAAAAGCCTAGAAGACAGTTATGTGGAATTGCAGGTTCAATTGTGTACTTAGCTTGACAGGTGGATGGAGGGGGCACAAGCAGACACTGTGGAGCTAATCAAATATTTTGTGAGGAACAATTTCTTAAAATTATGCGTGAGGATCTGCATGTCTTGCTCCTAGACAGGGCATGTAGCTCCTCAAAGGAGGGTGGCAACAAGCGCTGGCATACACATAGCTAGCATACACATGGTGCAAGTCTCATGGTGGGGAGGGGGGCGCAGCACATGGTTTTAAGGGGTCCCATGGGGGGGCAGCCCAAATAAAACCAGCCTGCACCTAAGCCAAAAGCAGAGCCCTCTGATTCTAAGTGGACCTAAGAGACAGGGCCCAAGAAATGTTATATTTGCAATCAACTGGGGCACTTGAGATATAACTGCCCTCAGAAAATGGTTAAGGGGCAAAGGCCTGGGGGAAGGGATGATCAAAATGGCACTTGTCTGTTGGTAGGGTGTGTGCAGCCTGAAGAACTACACTCCTCTTCCAATTATACGCACCCTGTTGTAGTTAATGGGACAGTAACCCAGGGACTGAGGGACACAGGTGCTTATATAAGGCAGTAGGGAGGGCCGGGGGTGTACTGGGATGTATAGGGAGAGGCATCAGCAGCAGAAAACAGGAAGTTGTTATCCCTCTGTACAGACAGTTGGTGAGACCCCATCTGGAATACTGTGTCCAGTTCTGGAGACCCCATCTCCGCAAGGACATAGACAGGATAGAGGCAGTCCAGAGGAGGGCAACTAAAGTCCAAGAGGGTAGCATCTTTCAGAAAAAGAGGCTTGCAAGAACAAGGGGACACAATTTAAAGATAGAAGGAGAGTGGTTCAGGGGCAATGTGAGGAAATACAGGTTACTCACCTGTAACAGGAGTTCTAGGAATGGTATATGTTGTTCATCCACACTTACTGGCAGGTTCCTTGCCGCTTTAAATCTTGCCGGAAGGTCTTCAAGCTGGCTCCTCCCACCCACCCGGGTGGTAAAACTCTCGGCTCCGCCCCATGACACCAAATCTGGCCCGCTGGAAGCTCAGGTTGTGCGTCGAAGCCGGGGAGGTCGGGTGGGTCGTGTGGATGAACAACATATACCATTCCTAGAACTCCTGTTACAGGTGAGTAACCTGTATTTCTAGGGACATGGATATGTTGTTCATCCGCACTTACTGGCAGACTCCTAGCAGTTCTCCGGGAGGAGGGAGGCAAGGCGCACACCCCTTATACTTACTTGGGAAATAAGGACTGGAGAACCGAGGCCCCAAAACCAGCATCCTGCCGTGACTCAAGGTCGATGTGGTAGTGGGTAATGAAGGTGTTTGCTGACTTCCAGGTAGCAACCCTGCAGATTTCCTGGATAGGGACGTCCCTGGAAGCAGCCACCGATCTAGCAGTATGGCGGGTAGAATGAGCTCTTATCCCTCTGGGAGGCTCCATGCCCGCCAACTCATAGCAGAGATCTATGCAGGAGGTGACCCATCTGCTTATCGTCCGCTTGGCTGCAGGTCTGCCAGGTGCGGCTTCAGCGTAGGTGACAAACAGCTGGCGAACCTCTCCCCGAATCCCAGCCGTGCGCTCCTTGTAATAGGCGAGCGCCCTTCTAGGGTCCAAAGTATGGAGCCTATATTCGGCCTCCGAGGTGTGATTGGGGTAGAACACCGGCAGAGTCAACACCTGATTAAGGTGAAACTCCGACACCACCTTCGGAAGGAATTTCGGGTGGGGGCGTAGGACAACCTTGTCCCTGTGGAAGACCAGGTAAGGAGACTCGATGCTAAGCGCCTGGAGTTCTCCCATCCTTCTGGCTGACGTGATAGCCACCAAGAAGGCGGTCTTCCACGACAGGTGGGGGAGACCACACCTGTGCATTGGTTTGAATGGCTTGCCCATGAGCTTTGCCAGTACCAGCAGTAAATCCCACGGAGGTGGGGGTTCCCGCACTGGAGGGGAAATGTGATCAAGGCCTTTGAAGAAGCGCCTGACCACCTTCTCCTGCGCCACTGACTGCTCACCGGCCCGCGCCCGGTAAGCAGAGATGGCTGCCAGGTGCACCTTTAGGGTCGACCTAAGCCCTTGACTAGATAGGGACCATAGATAGTCCAAAATGCTGGCCACAGAACAAGAGGAAGGGTCCAAGCCCTTACCCCGACACCAAATGGAAAATCTCTTCCATTTGAAGGCGTAGCATTTTCTGGTCGACTCCTTACGGGACGCCTCAACGACGTTGAGGACCTCGTCGGAAAGACCCAAGGCCTGGAACTCTAGCCGCTCAGGAACCAGGCCGTCAGGTGCAGGGATTGAAGGTCCGGATGGAACACCTTCCCCTGATTGACTGAGAGCAGGTCCGGGCGAGCTGGAAGCTGCCTCGGAAGCCTGGAGCTGAGGCTGAGGAGATCTGGGTACCAGAACTGACGGGCCAGTCTGGGGCTATCAGAATCACCTGCGCCTTGTCCCTCCTGCTTTGAGCAGGACCCTGTGAATCAAGGAGAGAGAAGTAAAGAGGCCCGGGTCCACGGCCTCGAGAAGGCATCCCTGCAGCGAGCCCTGCTGAGGGGTGGGCATGAACGGCCTCAAGCTCGTCTCCCTGAGGCAAACAGATCCACCAGAGGTGTGCCCCAGAGGGAGAACAGATCTTGTACTACCTCCGACAGGAGAGACCACTCATGCGATGCAGCCCCTATCCGGCTCAGGGCATCGGCCAGGGTGTTGGAGGCTCCTGCCACATGAATGGCTAGGAGATCCGCCTCCAGGCTGCGCACAAGTGACCAGATGCGGAGAGCTTCCTTGCATAGAAGCATGGAGCGCGTCCCGCCCTGGCGGTTTAGGTAGTACATGGTTGTGGTATTGTCCGTCTGGACTCGGACCACTTGACCCCGGAGAAACGGAGCAAAGGCGGTGAGAGCTAGGCGGACCGCTCGGAGCTCCAGCAGGTTGATGTGGCATCGGGACTCCCGAGGGGACCAGAGGCCGTGCACTCGGTGTTCCCCCAGATGGGCACCCCCAACCCATCAGGAGAGGCGGTCACAGAGAGACCGTCGGCTCGGGGCGGACAAACGAGATGCCCTCCTGCAGATGAGATGGAACGGTCCACCACTGGAGAGCGTTCCACATCTCCTGGGTCGTCATCACAAGCTGATCCAAGGGATCGCAGCGTTGTGACCACTGGCTGGCCAGACCCCACTGAAGAGGGCGCATGTGCCAACGTGCCCAACGGACTACGCTGGTACAGGCCGCCATGAGACCCAGAAGGCGCAGGAAGTCCCGGGCAGGGCGCAATTGCCCAACCAGAAATGATTGGGCAAAGGAGGTAAGAACCTCGGCCCTCGTCCGGCCGAGCCGTGCTCTGGCTCAGAGAGTCGAGCCTGCCCCGATGAACAGTATCACCTGCTTCTGCTCGAGTTCCAATTTGGCCCCTGTGATAAGGGAGGCCGACCTGACCAACAAACCTGGAGGGCCAGATCTCTGGACGCTCCACCTCCTGTCTGGAGGGGCTGCTATCAGCCAGTCGTCCAGGTAAGGGTACACCCGGACCCCTCGGCGCCGCAGGAATGCTGTCACCGTTGCCATGCATTTGGTGGCGACCCTGGGAGCTAGAGAAAGGCCGAAGGGCATGGCTTGGAACTCGAATAGGGATCCCTCTGCTCGGAAGCGGAGGAACCTCTGGTGAGACGGACGGATAGGGACGTGAAAAAACACGTCCTGAAAGTCCAGAGAGCAAAACCATACGCCGTGTTCCAGAGATGGTATTATCTGAGCCACAGTGACCATTCTGAAGGTTCGAGACCTTAGGAACTTGTTTAGGTTGTGTAGGTCGAGAATGGGGCGCCAGCCCCCCGTCCGTTTCGGGACCAGGAAATACCTGGACACAAACCCCGGTTCTAAGGAGGTCCTCCACCTCTCTTATCACCTCCTTCTGGAGAAGGAGAGCGATGTCGGCTCGACGAGCCGCCAGTGAGGCTGGGGACCCCGAAGCCCCCCGAGGGGCGACGGCTCTGTAGGGCGGTGCCTGCTCGAACTCTAGAGGCAGGCCTCTTCCCACCACCTCCAAGACCCACCTGTCCGTGGTTACAGCGGACCAGGCGGAAAGGAAATGCGGAGCCGTCCTCACGGGGAACCAGGGATGAGGAGACGGGATGAGGCGACACCCTCAGCCTGTCACTGAGCAGGCTTGGAGGAGGGACCGCCGAGGGACCTCCTGGCCTTTCCTCCTTGCTTCCTATTGGAGGAAGCCCACGGCTTGGTTGGGGTACCAAGTCGAGCCTGCTGGCCCTGACGTTGCTGGGCCGGGCGCGCCGCGGGCACAGAAGGGCGAAATGGCTTAGGCTGAGGCTTACGGCCTTTGTCCTTCTGCGCGGAAGAGACAGAGTCCAAGGTGGCATTGGACTTTTCGATCCTCTGGAGGTGACCTTCCACTCCAGGGCCGAAGAGGTCAGTCCCCAAAAAGGGAACATCCGCCAACTTGTGCTGGGTATCCGAGGTGAAGGTGGATATCCTCAGCCAAGCCTGCCGGCGCATGGCCACTGCGGTCGCCACTGATCTAGCACAAGAGTCTCTGATGTCGAGAGCAGTCTGGAGCTGCTGCTTTGCCACTGCCCTGCCCTGATCCCGCACCTGCCTGACCGTGGTCTGCAGGTCCGCGGGAAGATGGGGAACGACCTCATCCAGGGAGCCCAACAGGGCATGGGAGAAGTGTGCCATCAGGAGGGCCGAACTGGCCTGACGAAGGCCGAGAGATGATGCAGCATAGACTTTCCGCCCGGCATAATCCAATTTCTTGGACTCCTTGTCGGGTGGTTTGTCCACGTCCCTGGCGTTCCCGGCACGCTGGAAAACGCTGTCGGTAACCAGCCCCTTGGCAGAGGGGTGTTCCGAAAAACCGGACAGGGAACCGGTAGGGACCGCGTACTTCCTGGCCATTCTGGCCGAAGGCGCAGGGCAGGAAGCAGAACGCTGCCATAGTTCCAAGGCCGGACCAACAATGGCTTCGGCCACCGGAAAGGCCTCCGTCGGAGAATCCCCTCGGTCCAGAATCTCCGTGAGGGGATATCTGGCCCGTTTAGAAACGGGTTCGAGCTTCATCCCGGTGGACTCCGAGATGAGTCGAGGTAGGCCGAGAAAGGACGAAGGGCTATCGTCCACTGACTACCCCCTGAGGACTCCAAGTCCATCTGCCTGGAGAACAAGGAGGAGTCATCTTCAGACCCCGACGAGTCTTCGAAGAGCTGCCTCGAGCCTGAGACACCCTCCACCTGCCGAGGTTTATCGGGAGTGAGAGTGACCGACAGCCTATGGGGCAGCCCCTGAGCCGACCGAGAACTCTTGGTCGGAGCCCCAACTAACGGCTGAGGAGGCGGCGGTTCCACCACAATCGGTGGGGCAGCAGTAATAGGCCGAACAACTAGCCTGGGAACAGGCTCCTCGACCACTGCGAGGGGTTGTTTCGGCCGCTCCGGTGACAGCCACTTAATGGCCGGTGAAGATGACTGGGTCGGCTTATTCCTGGCCAACAGAAGCTGTTGCCACATAAGCTCTTCATATTTCCGATGCAGCTTGCGTCAAGCCTCCCTCATCCAAGGAGGAGGAAGAAGAGGAAGAGCGCGGCGCCCGCCACCGTGGTGCCGGGACCGACCGCTTATGATGGCGGGATCGGCTGGACACGCGAGGTCCGAGACCGAGAATCTTGCTAGGGCCGAGGTCGCGCGCGGGTATCGAGGGTCGGTATACCCTTCGCCCGGATGATTCCACCGACGGGCCCGAACCGGAGGCACAGTCGAGCCGACGGGATCCTCAACTCTCCGCGGGGAACGGGAGAGGGGAATATCATTGCACCAGCCGACAACCCGCCTAACGGGTCGAGAAAATTTCGACCGCTGCCGCGGTGTCTCGTCAACTGGCCTGACGGACACCGTGAAGCCAGTGGCTGAGCTGAAGGGTCGACCGTCGACTCGTCGACCAGGGAGGAGATCTTCCCGCCTCCCAAGAGCGCCGATGATGGGACTTACCTCACTTCTTTTGACCGAGAAAACGGTCCAGAAGAGGTTGGACCCTCGCCCTTAGTCGAGAGGGTCAGGCAAAGCTCCTTAAAAGAAGCAGAGTATGAGGCGCTGAGAGAGAGAGAGAGCGGGACGAATGCCACGGCCGAAGATGGAGCGGCCGCGCCGCCTCCTGTTCGAGAGCCATCATCTGCCTGTTGTTCCATAGAGCCCGCGAGTCGCCGGACACCGCTAATCGGGCCTCTTTCGACTTGACCGAGGGAATTCTTCTCGGACACCCCAACTGCAAACGGGCAGCACGATCCTCGAGGACATAGACCGAAGGAAGAGCACAGGTCGCAAGCCTGCAGTTCGTGCTCGAGGCCTAGGGTGGTAGACGCGACGCGTGGAGTGCGGGTCTGTCCGAGACATTTTCTGATTCGCGAGGGGCATCTCAAACCGGAGTCGATTTATCCACGTCGCAGCCGCTGAGGAGAAGAAAACCAAAGTGTTTTGGTAAATTGAAACGAAGTTTCAAAAAGTTTTGAAGAGTTAGGCACCAATTCTTAATCGCATGCTAAGGAGGGAACCTTGAGCTTCCAAGCAGTAAGGAAGATCTACGCCATGGGGCGGAGCTAAGAGTTTTACCACCCGGTGGGTGGGAGGAGCCAGCTTGAAGACCTTCCGGCAAGATTTAAAGCGGCAAGGAACCTGCCAGTAAGTGTGGATGAACAACATATCCATGTCCCTAGAAGTATTATTTCACAGAGAGGGTAGTGGATGCATGGAACAGTCTTCCTGAGGAAGTTGTGGGGTCTAAAACTGTGGGAGAATGCATGGGACAGACATAAGGCAATTCTTGTGGGGGGCAGGAAGACATAGGCTGTTGGTTAACTAGGATCTGCGGCCTATCCTATAGGTAGGGAAATGGGCAGACTAGATGGGCCTAGCGGTCCTTATCTGCCGGCAAAGTCTATGTTTCTATATCTTCCTGGTGAGGCAGGATCTCATCCGGGCAGGGTAGATGCTGAGAGGGAAATATTCCAAGATCCGGAAAGTCACAGGGCCAGCAGTCCAAATACCAATGGCTCAAGTCTTCCTGAGCTGGAAGGGTGGCCACGGAGAAACGGAGGTGGGGGTCGCAGAGGAACTCCCTATAAATGTGATCATGGGGAATGGTTTTGACCATAGGGAATCAATGGTGTTTGTTGCAACCCGCAGCCAGGCAAAAGGTCAAGCTTCTGAGGGTGAAGAGGGGTCGACTCAAATGGATCCAGCCCTTCCCTCAGCAGTAGAGGTAGTGATTGGCACGGGGGAGGGGCTGGCTAGAAGCAGCAGTGCTGAGCCCCAGTTGCAAAGGGAGAAGCCTTCAGGACTTCCGTCTGAAGTGGCGCTGGGAAGGGTCAGATGAGAGGAGCCGAGCACTGCGCAGCAGACTGATCCTACCTTGCAAAAACTGAGGGACATAGCTAATAGGGCTGAGGGTTTTCAGGGGGCTAAGGAGTCAGTTTACTGGGTCAATGGGCCGCTGTACTGCAGGGGAAGGGCTAGATGGGGAGGTGATCCAGCAGCTGGTGGTCCCTAAGGTTCACTGCCAGCAGCTTTTGGCCCTTGCCCACGATATCCCTTTTTCAAGCCACCTGGGTGTGAGGCGTAAAAAAAAAAAAAAAAAAAAAAAAAAAAAAAAGAGGCTGACCGACAATTTCACCTGACCTAGTATTGGCAAGGATGTGGCAAGTTACCGTAGGACTTGTCTACAGTGCCAGAGGGTGGGAAAAATGGGGGACAAGGCCAAAGCAGCTTTGGCGCCGCTGCCCATTATTGATGAACCCTTCAAGAGGGTAGCTGTGGACATAGCGGAGCCACTAAGCACCCCAAGTTGCACTGGCAAGTGGTAGATCCTGGTGGTAGTTGATTATGCCACAAGATACTCAGAGGCAATGGCCCTATCATCCACTGAGGCAGAACAAGTGGCTGGCACACTGTTGGGAATATTTAGCCAGGTGGGCTTTCCTCAGGAGATATTGACAGATCAGGATGCCAGTTTCACGAGTAGTTTACAAACATAAGAAACTGCTGGCAGAAAAAGGCCCAGAGGTCAATCAAGTCTGCCCAATCGTGCAGCTCTAGTTTCATATCACTACAGCTGCCCAGAAGCACCAAGGGAGGTCTACAGTGAAAATGCTGACCTCCCGAACAGCGACGGCACAATACCAATGCAGGTATTGTGCCACCCGATCTGTGAGTGTTTTCTGTGGGGGCTGTGCCCCCCACACCCAGATTATCAACTCCAGGTCAGAGTTGGTCCGGGGAGGGGGCAGAACACTGGGGGAAAGAGAAACATGGAAAAGGACCACTATAGCGACTGTCGCCGGAATGGTCTTTTTTCATGTTTAGCCTTCGGGTGTCGAGCTGAAGGGGTGTACTGCAGCTGCCCCAGTTTGTGGGAGAAGTGTGGGGTAAGGCAGCTCAAAACCTTCCCATATCATCCCCAAACTAATGGCCTGGTGTAGTGATTTAATTTAACCCCAAGACCATGTTAAGATTTTTTCTGATCAGCACAAGAGGATTGGGACAAATATTTGCATACAGGGAAGTCCCACACCAGTCCACAGGGTTCTCACCTCCCAGTTCCCATTTGGCCATAGGGTGAGGGGGCCCCTACATCTGGCTCAGGATGAATGGGAGCGTGACTGTGCATCCCAGGGGGAGTCTGTTGTGGATTATGTCCTGAACTTCAGGACCCGCCTAAATGAGCTCATGGGACTTGTTCAGGAGCACTTAGCTACCGTGCAAAAGCAGCATAAGGTCTGGTATGACCGCAGGGCCTGAACCACAGAATACAAGGTGGGAAAGCGAGTGATGGCACTCATCCTTGTCAGACAGAATAAAGTACAGGCAGCATGGAAGGGGCCATTCCCCATTGTCCAAAAGGTTAGTGATGTAAGTTACATGATAGAGCTACCTGGCAGGAGATGTAGGCAAAAGGTGCATCATATTAACATGCTGAAGCCCTACTATGACAGGGAGTAACTGGTCCTTGCTGTGTGCAGCACCTCAGAAGAGGTAACTGAGGCTAATCCACTGGTGGACCTGCTCAGAGAGGCCTGGATTGGATCCTCTGTGCACAACCTCACTCTCTCTCCAACAGCTGACACCAGCTCAAGTGCAGGAGGAGATTCAGGGTGTGCCGAGAGAATGAGGACATGTTCACAGGGAAACCGGGGTACACCACACTGACCTAGCACCTCATGGATACTGGGACCCAGATGCCCCTGAAACAGTCTCCCTACAGGGTACCCAGACCATGAAAGAGAAGCTCAAGGAGATGCTGGAACTTGGGAGTAATCCAGGAATCTAGAAGCTCTTGGGCCCTGCCTGTGGTATTGATCCAAGAAAGACGGTACCACACGATTCTGTGTTGACTACCAGAAGCTTAATAGCTGCACAGAGTCAGACGCCCATCCCATGCCTAGAACAGATGAGACCCTGGAGCGACTGAGGAGAGTCAAGTATCTGACCATAGCAGACCCAACAATGGGCTATTGGCAGGTACCTCTGACCCCTGCAGCTAGGGAGAGATCAGCTTTCGTCACTCCATTTGGCTTACATGAATTCAAGGTAATGCCACTTGGAATGAGCAGTGCACCTGCAACCTTTCAACGGCCTGTGGATCACATTCTGTCTGGGGCAGATGAGTTTGCACTGGCGTATATACATGATATAGCCATATACAGCCAGACCTGGGGAGCACATCAAGAATGTGCAGGATGTGTTCCACAGGCTGAAGGATGCAGGTCTGACTATCAAGGTGGAAGTGGCAGACAGGTACGGCAGAAGTGTGCTACCTTGGACACTGGGTGAGCAGAGGACGCATCCGCCCAGAGTCTGCCAAGGTTGATGCCATCCTGGCCTGGTCCACTCCTACCACCAAGAAACAAGTAAGGGCATTTCTGGGGACAGCAGGGTACTACTGGAGGCTTGTTCCTCAGCCTAGTGATCTGGCTAAGCCCCTTAAAGACAACCAAGAACGGAAAGCCAGATAAGGTGCAGTGGACAGAGGTCTGTGAGGTTGCTTTTCAGGCACTAAAGAAGGCCTCAAGTGGGCCAGCTGTATTGGCCAGCCCCAATTACAGTCTAAAGTTCAGTGTCCATGTGGACACCTCAGACCATGGGCTGGGTGCCGTGCTGAGCCAGGTTACCCAGTGGGGGAGTAAAACCCAGTCATGTACATCAGCTAGAGGATTCTGCCCAGGAAGGAAGCCTATGCCACAATCGAGAAGGAGTGCTTGGGAATAGTGTGGGCCTTTCAGAAGTTGCAGCCTTACCTATATGGGAGAGAAGAAAAAATTACTCACCTTAGTAATGTTGTTTCTTCTAATGGAGTCTTGCTATATTATGACTATTGCAGTTTGTCCCACCATTAGAACTGCTCGGAGGTGAAAGAGTTAACTTCCATGCCAGGCATGGAACTTGGAGCCGAGCTCTGTTTGAGAAAGCTCTGTCTGGAAGATTTCAAACTGAAACTGTCAGATCTTTGAGCAAAACTCACTAAGGTTCTGTGTGGAAGCTGTAACCTACACTAGCCAACTGGCTACTTAAATATTAACACATTTTCCTCGTCCAAACACTAAGACTCAAGTCAGGGGACCAGAAAATTAAAATAAGATGAAATAAGATAATATAAAACACAACACCCAAACACCCCAAAAGAGGGTTGGAAACAAAAATGGGCATCAAAAAGTGCCAACACTGGAATGCCCACCCCATACCCAAGTAGAAGTTCTGAGAGGGGCAGGCTGGGGAGGTCATACTATGCAAGACTCCATTAGAAGAAACATTACTAAGGTGAGTAATTTTTTCTTCAAACAACATGAAGTCTTGCTATATTATGACTATTGCAGAATACACAGCAGTACCTCCATGGAGGAGGGACAGAACCTACTTAGGGAATAGGCTCTGAAGCACGGCTGTGCAAACCCCAGCATCCCTCCTGGCCTGATATCCAGGAGTAATGCTTGGTAAAAGTGTGTACTGTTTTCCAAGTAGCTGCTTGACATATCTCTAAGATAGGGATGTCTCTGGCAGCAGCTAGAGACGCAGCTGTACCTCTGGTAGAGTGAGCCCTCAGGCCTGAAGGGGGAACCTTTCCCAGTTTTTGATTGCAAAATTGGATACAAGAGAATCCACCTGGCAATGGATCTCTTAGTGGCAGGTTTCCCTTTTCCAACCTCTCCATAAGTGAGAAATACTTGGAGGGATTCGATCCTGTGACCCTTAGTGCAGCTCTATGTAGTAACTTAGGCCCTCTTAACATCCAAGCTGTGCAGCCTCCTCTCACCAGAGGAGTAATGATCAGTGAAGAACACTGGAAGGGAGATAGATTGATTAAGGTGAAATCTGAAACCACCTTAGGCAAAACTTCCTGTTAGTCCTGAGGACTACCCTATCCCTGTGAAAGAAATAAAGTCAGTCTCCACTGACAAAGCTTGTAACTCACTTATGCGCCTGGCAGAAGTGATGGCTACTAGAAGAAAAATTACTCACCTTAGTAATTGCTTTTCTTCTCATGGAGTCTTGCTATATTATGACTATATGCAGTCAGCCACTGCAGCTGAACTGCCCGGAGAAGAAAGAGTTAACTCCAGAGAGTCTGGAGTTCCACAGGGTCCGAGAGCTATACCAAAGCTCTATCTGGCCAGTTTCAAATGAAACTGTCAGATCTTTAGGAAGCTAACACTAAGCAACAAGTCTGTGTGGAAAGCTCTACACTAGCCAAGTGGCTACCTACTAGTAGGAACAACAACAATATAACCAACATTATAAACAGCAATAATAATAATAACAATGAATAATAGTATTATTAGTTTCTCCCTAACAAGCACTATTAGACCCCCCTTTCCCCAAAGACTCAAGTCCAGGAAGGGGGCCAACATATTACTTAAAACAGAAATACCTAATTCCCTAACCCTAAATAAAGGGGGTGAAGGGAAGAACTAAAATGGCATGACACAGTGCTTGCACTAATTTGCCACCCCTACCCAAGTAGAAGTTCTGAGAGGGGCAGGAGGGAGGGTGGTCATAATATAGCAAGACTCCATGAGAAGAAAAGCAATTACTAAGGTGAGTAATTTTTTCATCAAACACCATGAAGTCTTGCTATATTATGACTATATGCAGATTACACAGCAGTACCTCCATGGAGGAGGGTCAGAACCTACTTAGGAAATAGCTCTGAAGCACAGCTGTGCCAAACGAAGCATCTCCTGGACTGAATATCCAGGGAATAATGCTTAGCAAAAGTGTGAACTGTTTTCCAAGTAGCAGCTTGACAGATTTCCAGAATGGGAATATCTCTAGCAGCCGCTAGAGATGCAGCTGTACCCTGGTGGAGTGAGCCCTCAGTCCTGAGGGGTTCTCTACCTAGTTTTGATAACAAAATTGGATACAAGAGACAATCCACCTTCAACTGTCCTCTTAGTGGCAGGTTTCCTTTGCCAACCTCGCCAGGTAAGGAAGAGTTGGAGGATTCAACCTGTGACCCTTGGTGCGTTCCAAATAGTAGCTTAAGGCTCTTTGACGTCCAAGCTGTGCAGACTCCTCTCACCTGAGGAAGAATGCTCAGTGAAAAATACTGGAAGATAGATGGATTGGTTCAGGTGGAAATCTGAAACCACTTTTAGCAAAAACTTTCTGTTAGTCCTGAGGACTACCTTATCTCTGTGGAAAGAGATAAAATCTTCTTCCACTGACAGGGCCTGTAGTTCACTTATGCGTCTGGCAGAAGTGATAGCACTAGAAAACAGTTTTCCAAGTCAGAAACTTGAGCTCTGCTGAGGACAGAGGCTCAAAGGGGTTGCATTAACTGAGCAATGCAAACATTCAGGTCCCAGGCGGAGCTGGTTCTAAAAGGAGGGTTTGTGTGAAGTAACCCTTTAAAAACTTGGAAAGCACAGGGTGAGAAGAAAAGGAAGCAGGCTTCCTGCTGACAGAAAAGCAGAGACAGCTGCCAGATGAACCTTTAGGTAGCTGGCCTAAGGCCTAAGGAATTTAAAATGGACCAAATAGTCCAGTAAATGGGCAGATCAGCAGATTCTGGGATAATCTGCTTCTCAGAGCACCAGATGGAAAACCTTTCCACTTAGAATTGTAAGTGGCTCTAGTGGAAGGCTTCCTTGAAGCCTTTAAAATATCAAAACACCTTAAGAAAGGTGTAAGTCAGCAATTCTAACTCCTCAAGAGCCATGCCTTGAGATGGAGGGATTTGAGGTCCGGATACACACTCTCCCTGTGCACAGGCCAGTAAGTCGTGACTCTGGGCAAGCTCAGGGCAGGGTGACTGTCAAGGACAGAAGCAGTGGGTACCAGGGCTGTCTGGCCCAATCTGGAACAATCAGAATCACCTTGCAGGGCTGAGATCCGATTTTACTAGTACCCGAAAAGAAAGGGAAAGGGGAAAGGCATACAGGAACTTCCCTTTCCAATCCAACTGAAAGGCGTCCAGGGGGACTGATCCCAGCACTGGAGGCCTGCAACAAAACAGAGGAAGTTGGTGGTTGTCTGGGGCTGCGAAAAGATCTATCTGAGGGGTGCCCCATCTGACAAAGACTGACCCCAGCACCTGAGGATTCAGAGCCCATTCGTGATGGCCCTGAGAAATCCTGCTGAGGGCATCCGCCAGGACATTGTCCTTCCCTGGAAGGTGAACTGCTATCAGGGAGGTGTTCAGGGAGTAAGCCAGAGACCACAACTTCATTGCTTCGGTGCACAAGGCTGATGACAGAGTGCCCCCTTGCTTGTTGATGTGCCACATTGTTGTGGTGTTGTCTGTCCTGACTTGAACTACTTTGTTCTGGACAGAAGCTGAAAAGGCCTGAAGAGCTAAAAGACAGCTCTGAGTTCCAAAAGATTGATGTGGAGCAGAGATTCCTGGGAGACCACACTCCCTGGTGGACAGGTCGCCAGAGTGAGCTCCCACCATAACAGGGAGCATCCGTGGTGAGGGTGAGGGGGAAGCAGGAATGAAAAGAACCCTTGTTTTAGATTGCTTTGATCCTGCTACCAGTGTAAGGCCAGGATCAGGGTTTGGGTCACTGGAACCAATTTGGAAAGGGGTCCCTCCTTTGAGACCAATAGGCCCTCAAATGGAACTGAATTCCCTCATCTAGAATCTTGCTCCTTGCACTACAGCTGTGGAAGCAGCCATGTGCCCTAGGAGTTGCGAAAAATGCCTTGCTGGTCGAGAGACCCGCAGGGTAAAGGAGGATGCCAGGGCAATGAGTCTGTCTACCCTTTCCGAAGGGAGAAATGCCCTGGCTAACTTTGTGTTCAATTCTGCACCTATGAAAGTTAGTACCTGAACTGGTTTGAGAACTGACTTTGTAAATTCAGCAGGAATCCAGGAAGTGAGAAGCTGCTGGGTGACTTGCAAGTGGGATTTTACCTGATCTGGGGACTGACCCACTATGAGCCAGTCGTCCAGGTAGAAACACAGCAATCCTTGCCTTCTTAAATGAGCCACTACCACAGCTAGACATTTCGTGAATACCCTTGGCGCAGAGGTAAGGCCGAAGGGCATTGCCCTGAACTGGTAGTGGCCTGAGGGTAGTTCGAACCTGAGGTACTTTCGGTGAGAAGGCCTGATCAGAACATGAAAATAGGCATCCTTGAGGTCCAGGGAAGCTAACCAGTCCCCTAGCCTCAGGGAGGGCAAAATCATTGTCAGAGTTAACATTTTGAACTTTGGTTTCAAAAGATGCTTGTTCAGGTACCTTAAATCTAAAATGGGCCACCATTCTCCTGTCTTTTTTGGGGTAAGAAAGTATCTTGAGTACAGCCCCTTGCCCTGATGGCAAGGAGGACCCTTCTACCTTTGCAGTCCAAAAGAGAAGAAACCTCTGCTTCCAAAGCAAGGGCTTCTGAAGGATTTGCAGGTGGAAATGTCTGGCTCTCATCTTGGAAACTGTTTGAAGCTGAGAACCAGACCCTGGCCTATTACCTCCAGAACCCACCTGTCCAGTTAGGGACACCCAGTTCTGGCTGAAATAAACCAACCTGCCCCCACTGGTACAGGAGAATGGGCCCTGGGCACCCCATCAGGGTGCCTGCTTGCATGTATAGGCTGAGGGAGGGGACGGTTTTACTTGTGCCCCGTCTACCTCTGCCTCTAAAGAAACCCCTCTGTGCAAATGCAGAGGAGGCCTGAAATTGGTAAAAGGCCTGTGGAAAGGTCTGCCCCTACCTCTGGGAGCTGCCTCTGTGGAGTGGCATGCCTCTCCTTAGCCTGGGCACTTTTGTAGGTAGTTCTGTATTCATCCATCTTTTCATATAGTTTTCTGTTTGTTCCCCAAACAGAGAATTACCCACAACAGGAAAATCCATAGCCTTTGACTGAGTATCTTGGGACAGATTAGTGCATCTGAGCCTATGCCAACTCACGAAAAGCTACAGAAGTGGCCATGACCCTAGAGGAAACATCATTGACATCAACAGCAGTATGAAATTGAACTTTAGAGGCTTCAATGCCATCAGCAGCCACCTGTTCCAACTTCACTAGCCAGCTGGCCATGGGCCTGCTTGTCTAATCCATACTGTGTCCCACCTAGATTTCTGATATCTAGCCACATAAGCCATATAATTTGCCTGCCTGAGTCCCAAAGAAGCTGCCATATACTGTTTTTTCGCCATGGCATCAATCTTCCTGGAATCCTTATCAGAAGGATGTGAGGCCAGAGGAATATTAGCCTTGTCACAGGCTGCAGCTTGTACCACACCTACATGACTACACTGCTCAGTGAGGAAGTCTGTATCAGAGCCTGACAAGGTATATCTTCTGTCCATTTTTTTTTTTTTTTTTTATCTACAGGAGGGACAGAATGAGGATTTTTTAAAATCTTTGTTGTTTGCTTCCTAAATGACTTATGCAAAGGAATAGACAACCTCCTAGACTCTGGTATATCCATCATTTCTACATAATCAGGCTCCTCTTGCTCATCCACAGCTTCCTCTAAAGGAAGCTGGAGGGTTTCTGCAACCTTTTTGTAAAACATAAAATGAGAAGAGGACTCAGACAGAATAGGAGGAGATTCTAAAGGTCTGTCTGGAGAAATGTCGGTTCAATGAGGCGTCCAGACCCTCCCAGCCACACATATAATGATCAAATTCCTCCTCCCTCCTGTGGTTCATAAAATTCCTCAACATCATACTCCTGAACCACTGGCACTGAACGAACAACCTTTTACCAACTGTAGGTGGTTCGGCAGGACCCTGAGACAGTGACTGGACAATCTGTATGGCTTTAGCTATTTCTGCAGCAGTTGGAGAGACAATTTTGGACTCCAAACCTACTGATTTCTTTGTCTTTTCACTGAGACTAGTTCCTCTGAACCAGCCTTCCTTTTGCCGAGAAGTCTCGCCCTGGTCAGGGGCACTCCCTCTGGTCCAGTGGGTACTGGACCGGGCTGGCCATCCGGTCAGCGGACTTCTTGGCCTCTCGCTCCCTGAGCCGCCCAATCTCTTTCCAGGTGGCTGCAGGGAAATTTTTACACACCTGGCAGTCTGACAGGAGGTGGTCAGCCCCCAGACAATAAACACAAGTGGTGTGTGGGTCAGCCTTGGCAAAGGCTTCCCCACAGACATCACAGTGTTGAAACCCAGTGGGCCCGGTTTTTCTTTTGGGTTTCTCAGACATAATGCCAGCCTAACCAAAAACTTGCCCTTTTGATGGCAGTGCCAGGCAAGACACCCTTATCGGTTCCTAACCGTGTCACGGGTATTTGAAAAAACCTATTTTAAAAGCAAGGTTTTTTTAGAACCGATAAGAACCGGGAACCGCACTCTAAAAGCCCAACCAACACTTTAAAACGTTAAATTAAGCAAACCGATCGGTTCAAAACTGAACCGATAATTGAATTTCCACACAGACTTTAAATTTTCTACTTACGGTTTACCAGACACAGCTTTTAACCAAAATGCAGTAAAATAAATACTTTTTGGCGGTTCAAATGAACCGAAAATACTCGCTTGGACCGATGTGAAAGAGGCCTGATCTCGGAGGCGACTGTTCAGTGAAGCGGAGTAAAGAATCGTGCAGTTTCATTTGAAACTGGCCAGATAAACTTTAGTATAGCGCCCTCGCGCTGTGGAACTCCAGACTCTCTGGAGTTAACTCTTTCCTCTCCGGGGCAGTTCAGCTGCAGTGGCTGACTGCATATAGTCATAATATAGCAAGACTTCATGGTGTTTGAAAAACAGTTTTCCAAGTCAAGTACTTACGCTCTGCTGAAGACAGAGGTTCAAAGGGAGGTTGCATCAGCTGAGCAATGCAAACATTAAGATCCCAGGCAGGAGAAGGGTCCCTGAAAGGTGGATTAGTATGAAGTAATCCTTTGAAAAACTTGGAAAATACAGGGTGAGTGGAAAAAGAGGGCTTTCCTGCTGAAATAAAAGCAGAGACAGCTGCCAAATGCACTTTCAGGGTAGCTGGTCTCAGTTCCAAAGAATTAAGATGGGCCATATAGTCCAAAACAATGGGCAAATCAGCAGATTCCGGGGAAATATGCTTCCCAGAACACCATATGGAAAACCTTTCCATTTAGAGTTATAAGTAGCATTAGTGGAAGGCTTCCTAGAAGCTTTCAGGATTTCGAGAACACCTTGAGAAAGGTGTAGGTCAGCAAATTCTAACTCCTCAAGAGCCAGGCCTTGAGGTTGAGGGATTTGAGATTCGGATACCAAACTCTCCCTGGGCAAGTTAACAGGTTGTGGTTCCTGGGGAGAAACAGGGAAGATGGACTGCTAAGGACAGAAACCAGGCTGCCTGGCCCAATCTGAGCAATCAGGATCATCTTACAGGGCTGGGATCTGATTTTGACTAGCACCTTGAACAGGAGAGGGTGGGGGGGGGGAGGCATATAGAAACTTCCCTTCCCAATCTAGGAGAAAGGCATCCAGGGGGACTGAGCCCATCACTTGGGGCCTGCAAGAAAACAGCAGAAGTTGGTGATTGTCTGGGGCTGCAAAAGGATCTATCTGAGGGGTGCCCCATCTGGCAAAAACTATCCCCAGTACTCAGGGATCCAGTGACCATTCGTGATGGCCCTGGGAAATCCTGCTGAGAGCATCTGCCAGGACATTGTCCTTGCCTGGGAGGTGAAATGCTATGAGGGAAGTGTTCAGGGAATAAGCCAGAGACCACAACTGCATTGCCTCGGTGCACAAGGCCGAAGACAGAGTGCCCCCTTGTTTGCTGATGTACCACATTGTAGTGGTGTCTGTTCTGACCTGTACCACTTTGTTCTGAACAGATGCAGAAAAAACCTTAAGTGCTAGAAAAACAGCTCTGAGTTCCGTTCCAGCAGATTGATGTGGAGCAGAGATTCCTGAGGGGACCACACTCCCTGGGTGGAGAGGTCGTCCATGTGAGCGTCCCATCCCAGAAGGGACGCATCTGTAGTAAGGGTCAAGGAGTGAGATAGAGAGATGAAGGGACCCCTGGTCTCAGATTGCTCTGATCCTGCCACCACTGAAGGGCCTGGATCAGGGTTTGAGTCACTGGGATCAACTTGGATAGGGGATCTTTCTTTGAGACCAAAAGGCTCTCAAGTGGAACTGAATGTCCCTCATCTGAAATCTTGCTCCTTGCACTACAGCTGTGGAAGCAGCCATGTGCCTAGGAGCAGTAGGAAGTGCCTTGCTGGCCGAGAGACCTGCAAAGTGAAGGAGGAGGCCAGGGCCACTAGGTTCCTTACCCTTTCTAGGGGAAGGAAGGCTCTGGCCTGCTTTGTGTCCAATTCTGCACCTATAAAGGTGAGTACCTGAACAGGTTCCAGAACTGACTTTGGAAGATTGAGAAGAAAGCCCAGAGAGGTGAGCAGCTGCTGGGTAACTTGCAGGTGTGATTTGACCTGGTCTGGAGACTGACCAACAATGAGCCAGTTGTCTAGGTAGGTAAAGATGGCAATCTTTTGCCTTCTTAAATGAGCAACTGCTACTGCGAGGCATTTTGTGAATACCCCTGGGGCAGAGGTAAGGCCGAAGGGCATTGCTCTGAATTGGTAATGGCCTGAGGGCAGTTCGAATCTGAGGTACTTTCGGTGGGAGCTTCTGATAAGAACATGGAAGTAGGCATCCTTGAGGTCCAGGGAAGCTAGCCAGTCCCTGGCCTTAGAAGAAGGTAAAATCATTGCCAGAGTCACCATTTTGAATTTTGGTTTTAAAAGGTGCTTGTTCAGATATCTTGGGTCCAGAATGGGCTGCCATTCTCCTGTCTTTTGGTGTGAAGTACCTGGAGTACAGACCCTTGCCCTGGTGTAGGGGAGAAACCCTTTCTACAGCTCTGAGAGTCAGGAGGGTTGAGACTTCTGTTTCCAAAGCAAAAGTCTCTAGAGGGTTTGCAGGTGGAAAAGATCAGATTCTCATCTTTGGAAATTTTTTGAAGCTGAGAACCAGACCCTGGCTTACTACTTCCAGGACCCACTTGTCTGATGTTAAAGACTCCCAGTCCTGAACAAAGTAAGCCAGCCTGCCCCCTACAGGTAATGGAGAACCGGCCCTGGGCACCCCATCAGGGTGCCTGTTTGGCAGGAGCTTTAGGCTGGAGGGGGGCAGGCCTGCTTGCACCCCGTCAGCCTCTCCCTCTGAAGAACCCCCTCTGAGCATAAGCCGAAGAGGAGGCCTGGCTTGGTGAAAAGGCCTGCCTCTACCCCTGGGGTCTGCCTCTGAGGAGTGGCTTGCCGCTCCTTGGCTTGCACTCCTATAAGTGGTTCTATATTCATCCATTTCTTCATATAATTCTCTGTCTGCTCCCAAACAGAGAATTTCCTACAGGAAAATCCATAGCCTTAGTCTGGGTATCCTGTGACAAACTAGTACACCTGAGCCAAGCCAATCTCATGAGAGGCCACAGATGTAGCCATGACTCTAGAGGATACATCATTAGAATCCACAGCAGCATGGAATTGCACCTTGGATGCCTCAATACCATCAGCAGCCACCTGCTCCAGCTCCTTGGCAAGCTGGCCAGGGGCCTGTTTGGCCAAAGCCATGACAGTGTCCCATCTAGATTTTTGGTATCTTGCCACATAAGCCATGTAATTTGCTTGTCTGAGTCCCAAGGACGCTGCCATGTATTGTTTTTTAGCCATGGCATCAATCTTCCTGGAGTCCTTGTCAGGAGGATGTGAAGCCAGGGGAATATTAGCCTTATCACAGGCTGCAGCCTGAACTACCCCAACATGACTGCATTGCTGTGAAAGAAATTCTGTATCAGGACCTGAAAGAGTACCTCCTATCCATCTTTTTGGCCACAGGAGGCACAGAATTAGGAGCTTTTAAAATTGTTATTGTTTGTTTCCTAAATGATTTATGTAAAAGAATAGACAATCTCCTGGACTCTGGGATATCCATCATCTCTACAAAGTCAGGCTCCTCTTGCTCATCCACAGCTTCCTCCAATGGGAGCTGGAGGGTTTCAGCAACCTTTTTATAAAACAGAAAATGAGAAAGGGACTCAGAAAGCCTAGGGGGAGATTCTAAAGGTCTGTCTGGAGAGATGTCCGGTTCAATGGGCACATCCAGACTCTCAAAGTCACATTCACACTGTTCATAATCATCCTCCCCCTCCTCTGGTTCATAAAACTCTTCTATATCATATTCTTGAACCGGTGGAACCAGCCAAACCGACCTTTTGCCAGACAGTGGCGGTTCGGACGGAACCGGAGAAAGTGACTGGACAATATGTATTGCTTTAGCTATCTCTGCAGCAGTTGGAGAAGGAATTTTTGACTCCACACCTGCTGATTTTCTAGTTTTCTTTGCTGGAACTGGCTCCTCAGAGTCAGCTTTACGTTTGGCCGAGGAAGTCTACGCCTGGTCAGAGGGCACTCCCTCCGGTTCAGTTGGCACCGAACCGGGCTGGCCATCCGGGTCAGCGGACTTTTTGGCCTCTCGTTCCCTGAGCCTACCAACTCTCTTATCCAGGGTAGCTGCAAGGAAGTTCTTACAAATCTGGCAGTCTGAATTGAGGTGATCAAACCCCAGACAATATACACATGTGGTGTGTGGGTCAGCCTTGGCAAAGGCTTCCCCACAGACACTACAGTGCTGAAACCCAGTGGGCCCGTTTTTTCTTTTGGGTTTCTCAGACATAATGCCAGCCTAACCAAAAACTTGCCCTTTTTAACGGCAGTGCCAGGCAAGACACCCTTATCGGTTCCCAACCGTGTCACAGGTCGTGAAAAAACGTAATGAAATCCATTTTTTTAGAACCGATAAGAACCAGGAACCGCACTCTAAAAGCTTTCAAATGCTTGAGAACAAAGTTTTAAAACAACCTGATCGGTTCGAACCGAACCGATAAACATTTACAAGTTCCACACAGAAATAAACCTGTCTATTACTTACAATACCACAGACAGAGCTTGAACCGATCGGTTTGCGGTTAAAATAATAATCGCGGTTGAATTTAACCGAGAAAATACTGTTTAAACCGAGAAATGAACCGAGCAGTAGGAGGAATCTCCGGAGCGACTGTTCAGTGAGGCGGAGTAAAGAATCTGACAGTTTCAGTTTGAAATCTTCCAGACAGAGCTTCTCAAACCGAGCTCGCGCTCCAAGTTCCATGCCTGGCATGGAAGTTAACTCTTTCACCTCCGGAGCAGTTCTAATGGTGGGACAAACTGCAACAGTCATAACATAGCAAGACTTCATGTTGTTTGAAATGACTGTCGTCACAGATCATAATCCCCTTATTTGGCTTCATAGGTCAAGTGGGCAAAATGGAAATCTACTACGCTGGAGTTTGGTACTGCAGGCATACAACATGACCATCCAGCAAAGCAGTGGTAAACAAAATGCCAATGCAGACGGGTTGTCTAGGGAGATCTAGCAGCATTGCTGGATACTTTGGGCACTACCCAGCAGCTGCATGAATAGCTGTGTCACCAGGGGTGTCCAAAAGAACATGCCTTCATCACCTGGGGGGAAGAGACAGAAATGGGAAGGAAGGATTTAATGGCTTGGATTTTGGCAAGTTTTTTTCTAGCAGTCAAAAAAAAAAAAAAAAACCCACACACACTGGGATTCCACTGCACAGCAGTATCTAGATAAAGTGACAGACAGGTTGTATATCTTAGAGAGAAAACGACCAAGAGGGAGGAGTACACCTACACACACACACACACACACACACACACACACACTTTAAAGGGACGGATCTCTCAAATATAAACTGAAGGTTAAAAATGAATACAACTGGACACTGATATGTGTTCAGTCTGATTGGGACAATTTAAATACATACATGGTAAATGGTTGGTGCATTCAAAGGGGGAACAATCACCTACTCTCAAGAGAGAATATGAGATGCTTAAAGACAGTTATGGGGGTTTGCTCTCGGAGTGCATTTCATTTTTCATTTTTAAAGGCAAATTTGAGAGAAAGCTCTCACTTACAACTGCATTCAATATAGACAAGCATTAAAAAAAATATACAAAGTACAAAGCACATAATTACATATACACAATCGGGACATTCTATATCTGTTCCATATAATAAAAAGCTACAATGTATACATAAATAGTTAGCATCAGGTCACATATCAAGTACCCATAACATTCACAATGACAGTACATCAAGCATCTAATGAGGCTCTAAAACGAGAAGGAAAGGTAGTTATTTTAAGTTTTCCCCCGCAAATAATCCCACATTTTATGAACAGATGCAGCTAGGACGCAGTTTCTGCCTCTGTTAATCAAATGTTTTGTCTCTGTAAACTCCTGGGTCGTGCCTGAAAATAGTCATTGTTATGGCTAGCGCACCTTACCCGGTCAACAAAAACTAAATAAAATAAAAATAAGGTAAAATCTCCCATTTTTGTTCTGTACATAGGCACTTGAAAAGTCAGCCTTTTAGAGAGTGAAGGGAATGCTTGAATATATTTTTACATTTAAGTATTTGCAATAGCTAATTTAGTAACTGTTTTAAAATGAATTTATATACATACATGTACCGGTACATGTCTCTTCGACCAAAGAAGTCCATAGTACTTGTTCATATAATCAACAGTGATGTGTAGAATAAGGCGGTTTCATTATAAATCTAAGAGCACTGTGACATATAGAATCTAATAAACTTAAGGCTGATTATGTGGGTCGGGATTCACAAAAGGTAGCTCAGGATGCAAGGCAACTTGCGTCTGAGACAATGGCGCAAGTAGCACTTGTGTCCAGAGTTGCATCTTGGTGGAATTCACAAAGGCTGCCTGCGCCCAACTGTACCAATGCGCCCAAAACCCCCTTGTGACAGGGTGTAAGGGGGTTTAAGACAGCAGTTGCACCCTATTCACAAAGGGTGGCTGCTACATCCCACATCAGGATTCAGGAACAATCCCCGGTGGACATCTGTCAAAGACCACTTACACCACTTATGAGGTGGCATAAGTATTCTTTGCCATCCACAGGGTGTTGCCACTGTGCCCCAGCTCTACAACCCATGTGGGCTACAACCCCCCCCTCCAGTTCTCAGGTATGGCACCCACTGTGCCAGATGCGTGTGTGGAACACCCTCCATGCCCAAACCCCCACACACGTTGAGAGCCATCCAAATGCCCACTGCCCCCCCCCACATGCCACAGGGCAAGATCTCCCCTCCATCGCACATCCAGTATAGCCCTGGTGGTCCAGTGGCCCTCCCACTCGACAATGCCAGCCCACCCCACTCCCCTCACAAGCACCCGGTGAGTGATTGGGTGACTGGCACTACCCACCTCTCACCACCACAGCCTGCTGCTGACCGAGCTGTGCCAAGATCATGTACAGTAAGAAAAAAATACTCACCTTAGTAATCTTGTTTCTTCCAATGTATTCTTCCATATTCTTAACTCTCTGCAGTTAGCCTGCCCAGTAGAACTGCCCCGAGAATGGAACTATATGCTAATGATGGAATCATTGGCACATGACAATATTCAAACTGCTGCCCTCATCTGCTGCACATTCTATCAATGTCTCAGATTTCTAGGAAGCCCACAAGGCAACCTAACTAAAGTGACTCACACTAAAAAAATGCTTGATACAGACTACTCTGTTCTATAACTACCCCTACCACTGATACTAATGATTTTGGTATTAGACCTACCTGAAACACCCAGAATCACCTGGGAAAAAGAAAGGCAAGTAAAAAAACAAACAAAAAAAAAGACACAGGATTAAGGTAAGTGTGCCTGTGTTTGGGACCGCCAAGTAAGACGACCATTCAGAGGCTCTGGTTCTGGAGGGGGAGGTAGGGAGGGTGAGTTATGAATATGGAAGAATACATTGGAAGAAACAAGGTTACTAAGGTCAATAATATTTTCTTCGAACCCCATGTATTCTTCTCATATTCATAACTCTCTGCAGACTTCAAAGCAGTACCTTTGGAGGTGGGCAGAGAACCTACTTAGGAAAGAAGCTCTGCAGAACTGCTGTGCCAAACCTGGCATCACTTCTGGACTGCAAGTCCAAACTATAATGTTTAGTAAAGGTGTGTACTGACCTCCAGGCCCAATCTGGAGCTATCAGAATCATGGACGTAGGCTGTGGCTAGAGTTTAAGTAACACTCTGAAGATGAGAGGGAAGGGAAGAAAGGCATATAGATGCTTTCCTGACCACTCCAAGGCCAGGGCATCGAGGGGAATTGTGCTCCTGACTGGTGGCAGACTAGGGGCAACACATGATTCTCGCGAGAGGCAAAAATATCTACCTCTACAGTGCCCCATCGTCTGAACACTGAATCCAGTACCTGTCTGTTCAGAGACCATTCGTAATGTGCCTGGTTGATCCTGCTTAAAGCATCTGCCAGGGTATTGTCCTTGCCTGGTACATGAATGGCTTGCAAGGAAGCTTTTAGAGAGTAGGCGAGTTCCCAGATTTTCATGGCCTCTGTGCACAGGGGATCCGACCTTGTTCCCCCTTGCTTGTTTATGTAAAACACTGTAGTGGTGTTGTCTGTTCTGACCTGCACCACCTTGCCCTGTATTAACTGAGAAACTGGAGAAGTTGCATGCCAGAAAGGTACGGGGAGGTGGAGCTGGATAGTCATTTTTCCATATACCAAAGATGGCGGCGTGGTCACTTAAGGAGTCAGCAAAAGTACCAGCCAGCTTGAATCTATTGAGGTTAGACACCAGTAACCAATCAAGGGTGGTGTGGTTTCTGGACTTCGAATTCAGTCTTGTTGGTTCATGGATCAGTTGGGTAAGCTTGGCCTCTAGCAAGCTGGACTTAATGTCAGTCTTAGTCGGGGGGGGGCCCCAGTGGAGATTAAAGTCACCCATGATTATTTTCTCATGGGGAGGCAAGTCAGGATAAGCTTAGTAAGGGCCTTTAGTGCTTCCGTTGCAATCTTAGGGGGGTGGTAAACACATCCTATTAGTAGTGGCTTTGTACCCCCCAGCAGTACTTTTACAAATAGTGTTTCGCAGCCCTTACCTGCCTTTGCTGGAATCTCTGCCAAGGACACAGTTAGTGATTCCTTAGTATGTATGATAACCCCTCCACCCTTTTTTCCTATTCTATCTTTTCGAAAGGTTTTTAATCCAGGGATCTTAATCTCGTGTGCTAAGATCACAGGTTTTGAGCCATGTTTCAGAGATGGCTAATACGTCAGGGGAGTGTAGGTCCATCCAGGCTTCGAGGTCTTGCAGTTTAGGTCTGAGACTATTAATATTGATACGCACAGGTTTCAGCCCTGTTGTGGTCCAGCAGGGCAGAGAGGGAGTTACATTTGGGATATTTGTGCAGAGGCGGACCTGGGTTTGTTTCAATATCTCCTGCTAGCAGGAGCTTGGGAAGAAACCATACCTTCGGGCATGGATGGGCGTTATGAATGCGCATTGTTTAATTTGAGGGTGTTGCACAGGCGTAGCAACGACCATTATTCCTGATACTGTTCAAAATAAGCAGGCTAGGGTAGTGGCTTAATTGAAGATAGACACAGGGATAATGAGTTAGTATGAGGTCAGGTGGCAGACTATAATTCACCTCTGAGTTTAACATTAGGTGGTCTGTATATAGTGTAAGAAAGATATAGCCACTCCCCAGAAGTATGCCCAGCAACATGCTTGGCATTATAAATTAATTTCTGACTACCTAGTTTATAATACAACTGGCAGTTTTGTGGGTAGCAGGCAATTTGGTAGGGAGAGACAGAGATGCTTCCCAAGTTGCACAGTAATTTGCAGGTGGTGCAAAAAGGTTGGGATTAGAGAAAGCAGGTGCAGTGATGGCTACACGCCACTAGAGGGGGTATTGGAGTTTTGTATTGGGCACGGGAGCCAGAAGCTCCTTTTGTTATAGCGGCCACTAGTGGACAGCTGTGATAACCAGCAAATGGAAAAGTCACCTGAACAGGTTAATTTCAGTCAGGTGCTTTATCCTATAAAAAGGAGTGACAACCAAGAGTGGTGGTGGGGTTGGCGGGCTAGCCGATGCATAGCATTGGAGGGGTCCTCGCTCTTCCGTTTGCACTCCTCACTCGTCCTGGTCTCCTTTACCTGTGCAGATTTTTCGGTTTGAATTCCGCGCCTTTTGCAGGGGGCGATCAGCGTGGGGCTTGGGAAGAGTCAGTCGGCTGTGAGGGAGGACTGCTCAGTTGCCCTCTCGACCTAGAAGGCTCCCAGGGAGCAGGTCTGTCTCTGCAGAGGAGGAGGAAAAGGTGAGGCTTTTATACAGATCCTACACAAAGCAGCAGACTAAAGGAGCATTGAGGGTGGGGATCGCATATTCAATGCAGTTAAGGTTATTTTAGTCCAGCCCTGGTTAAGCTCATTATAGGACTTTCTACACAAAGTGGGCTCAGGTGGAGACAAAGAAAAAATTACTCACCTTAGTAATGTTGTTTCTTCTAATGGAGTCTTGCTATATTATGACAGTAGCAGTTTGATCCAGCTCTAGAACTGCTCCGGAGGTGAAATGGTTAATACCATTCCATAATAGAACTTTGAGCACAAGCTCTAAGAAGCAGCTCTATCTGTGTAATTTCAAACCTGAACTGTCAGATCTTTATGAGCCAAAACTCACTAAGGTCTGTGTGGAAGCTGTAACCTACACTAGCCAAATGGCTACCGAAATATTAACAACCACTGCTGGTCCCAACACCCAAGACTCAAGTCAGGGGACCAGAACTACTAACACAATTCTAACAATATGAGAATAAAATAACAGTATAATAAAACACACACACACACACACCCCAAAACCCCAAAAGGAGAAGCAGCTAAAAGGCATAAAATAGTGCCCTGGCAGTGCCGCACCCCACCCAAGTAGAAGCTCTGAGAGGGGCAGGCTGGGGAGGTCATATACAGCAAGACTCCATTAGAAGAAACAACATTACTAAGGTGAGTAATTTTTCTTCAAACAACATGAAGTCTTGCTATATTATGACAGTAGCAGACACACAGCAGTACCTCCATGGAGGAGGCAGAACCTACTTAGGGAATAGGCTCTGAAGAACAGCTGTGCCAAACCGAGCATCTCTCCTGGCCTGGACATCCAGGGAGTAATGCTTGGTAAAAGTGTGTACCGTTTTCCAAGTAGCAGCCTGGCATATCTCTAATATAGGGATGTCTCTGGCAGCAGCTAGAGACGCAGCTGTACGCCTGGTAGAATGAGCCCTCAAGCCAGAGGGGGAAAACTCTGCCCAGTTTCTGATACCAAAATTGGATACAAGAGACAATCCACCTGGCAAATGATCTCTTAGTGGCAGGTTTGCCTTCACCATAGGTAAGGAAAAGTTGGAGGGATTCGAACCTGTGACCTTTGGTACGCTCTATATAGTAACTAAGAGCTCTCTTAACATCCAGGCTGTGCAACCTCCTCTCACCAGAAGAGGAGTGATCAGTGAAAAATACTGGAAGGGAGATAGATTGATTAAGATGGAAATCTGAAACCACCTTAGGTAAAAACTTCCTATTAGTCCTAAGGACTACCTTATCCCTGTGGAAAGAATAAAAGTCAGTTTCCACCGACAAGGCCTGCAACTCACTTATGCATCTGGCAGAAGTGATAGCCACTAGAAAAACAGTTTTCCAAGTTAGGTACTTAAGCTCTGCAGAAAACAGAGGTTCAAAAGGGGGTTGCATTAACTGAGCAATGCAAACATTAAGGTCCCAGGCAGGGGCCGGTTCCCAAAAGGGTGGATTAGTATGGAGTAATCCCTTAAAAAACTTGGAAAACACAGGGTGAGAGGAAAGAGGGGATGACTTTCCTGCTGACACAAAAGCAGATACAGCTGTCAAATGGACTCTCAGGGTAGCTGGTCTGAGACCCAAGGAATTAAGATGTACCATGTAATCTAATAAAATGGGCAAATCAGCAGATTCTGGGGAAACATTTTTTCCAGCATACCAAATGGAAAACCTTTACCATTTAGAACTGTAAGTAGCCCTAGTGGAAGGCTTTCTGGAAGCCTTTAGGATTTCAAGAACACCCTGAGAGAGGTGTAAATCAGCAAATTCTAACTCCTCAAGAGCCAGGCTTTGAGGTTGAGGGATTTGAGGTCCGGATACCAAACCCTTCCCTGGGCACAAGTTAACAGGTTGTGATTCCTGGGGAGGCAAAGGGGAAGATGAATTGTCAGTGACAGAAGGAGTGGGTACCAGGGCTGCCTGACCCAATCCGGGGCAATCAGAATCACCCTGCAAGGCTGAGATCTAATTTTGACTAATACTTTGAATAGGAGAGGGAAGGGAAGGAAAGCATAAAGAAACTTCCCCTCCCAATCCAGAAGAAGGGCATCCAGGGGAACTGAGCCCAGCACTGGAGGCCTGCAACAGAACAGAGGAAGTCTGTGATTGTCTGGGGCTGCAAAAAGATCTATCTGAGGGGTGCCCCATCTGGCAAAGACTATCCCCAGCACTTGAGGATCCAGGGACCAATCGTGATGGCCCTGGGAAATCCTGCTGAGAGCATCCGCTAGGACATTGTCCTTCCCTGGAAGATGAACTGCTACGAGGGAAGTGTTCAGGGAATAGGCCAGAGACCACAACTTCATTGCCTCGGTGCACAAGGCCGAAGACCGAGTGCCCCCCTGTTTGTTGATGTACCACATTGTTGTGGTGTTGTCTGTTCTGACTTGTATCACCTTGTTGTGGACAGATGCAGAAATGCTTGAAGAGCTAAAAGACAGCTCTGAGTTCCAGCAAACTGATGTGGAGCAGAGATTCCTGGGGACCACACTCCCTGAGTGGAAAAGGTTGCCCATGTGGGCTCCCCAACCCAGAAGGAAGCATCTGTAGTGAGAGTCAAATTGTGAGCAGGAGATGAAGGGACCCCAATCTTAAGTGCTCTGATCCTGCCACCACTGGAGGGCCTGGATCAAGGTTCGAGACACTGGGACCAACTTGGAAAGGGGGTCTCTTCTCTGAGACCAATAGGTTCTCAAGTGAAACTGAATGTCTCATCTGAAATCTTGCTTCCTGCACAACAGCTGCGGATGCAGCCAGGAGCTGCAGAAAGTGTCTTGCTGGTCGAGACACCTGCAGAGTGAAGGAGGAGGCCAGAGCCACTAAATTCCTTACCCTTTCTAAGGGAAGAAAAGCTCTGGCTAGCTTTGTGTCCAATTCTGCCCCTATAAAGGTGAGTACCTGGACTGGTTCCAGAACCGACTTTGGTAGATTTAGCAGAAAGCCCAGGGAGGTGAGAAGCTGCTTGGTGACTTGCAGGTGAGATTTTACCTGTTCTGGGGACTGGCCTACAATAAGCCAACCGTCTAGATAGGGAAAAACAGCAATCCTTTGCCTCCTTAAGTGAGCCACTGCTAGACACTTTGTGAATACCCTTGGGGCAGAGGTAAGGCCGAAGGGCATTGCTCTGAACTGGTAATGACCTGAGGGCAGTTCGAATCTGAGGTACTTTCGATGGGAGCTTCTGATTAGGACGTGGAAATAGGCATCCTTGAGGTCCAGGGAGGCTAACCAGTCCCCTGGCCTTAGGGAGGGTAAAATCATTGCCAGAGTTACCATTTTGAACTTTGGTTTCAAAAGATGCTTGTTCAGATATCTGAGGTCTAATATGGGCCGCCATTCTCCTGTCTTTTTTGGGGTAAGGAAGTATCTGGAATACAGACCCCTGCCCTGGTGCAGGGGAGGAACCCTTTCCACTGCTCTGAGAACTAACAGGGTTGAGACCTCTGCATCTAGAGCAAGGGTCTCTGAAGCACTTGCAGGTAGAAAAAGCCTGGTTCTCAACTTGGGAAACTTTTTGAAGCACAGAACCAGACCCTGGCTTACTACTTCCAGAACCCACTTGTCTGAGGTTAAAGAAGCCCAGTTCTGACTGAAGTAAGCCAGCCTGCCCCCTACCGGTACAGGAGAATCGGCCCTGGGCACCCCATTAGGGTGCCTGCTTAGCAGGAGCTTTAGGCTGAGGGGTGGGAGCAGGCCTGCCCACCCCTCGTCTGCTTCTGCCTCTGAAGAAGCCCCTCTGAGCATAGGCAGAGGAGGCCTGAGTCTGGTAAAAAGACCTGTGAAAAGGCCTACCCCTACCCCTGGGGGTATGCCTCTGAGGAATGGCTTGCCGCTCCTTAGCTTGGGCACTTTTGTAAGTAGTCCTATATTCATCCATCTTTTTCATGTAGTTCTCTGTCTGCTCCCCAAACAGAGAATTTCCCACCACAGGAAAATCCATAGCCTTAGTCTGGGTATCCTGTGACAGACTAGTACACCTGAGCCAGGCCAACCTACGAAAGCTACAGATGTGGCCATGACCCTAGAGGAAACATCATTAGCATCCACAGCAGCATGAAACTGAACCTTAGAAGCCTCAATGCCATCAGCAGCCACCTGTTCTAGTTCGCTGGCCAGCTGGCCATGGGCTTGCTTGGCTAATTCCATAACAGTATCCCATCTAGATTTCTGATACCTAGCTATATAAGCCATATAATTTGCTTGCCTGAGTCCCAGAGAGGCTGCCATATACTGTTTTTTCGCCATGGCATCAATCTTCCTGGAATCCTTGTCAGGAGGATGTGAAGCCAGGGGGATATTAGCTTTATCACAGGCTGCAGCCTGAACTACCCAAACATGACTGCATTGCTGAGAAAGGAATTCTGTATCAGGACCTGACAATGTGTACCTTCTGTCCATCTTTTTATCTACAGGAGGCACAGAATTAGGAGCTTTTAAAATTTTTATTGTTTGCTTCCTAAAAGACTTATGCAAAAGAATAGACAATCTCCTAGACTCTGGAATATCCATCATTTCTACAAAATCAGGCTCTCTTTCATCCACAGCTTCTTCCAAGGGAAGCTGGAGGGTTTCGCAACTTTTGTAAAACATAAATGAGATGGGGACTCAGATAGCATAGGGGAGATTCTAAAGGTCTGTCTGGGGAAATGTCCGGTTCAATGGGCACACCCAGACCTTTCCAGCCACATTCATACTGTTCATAATCATCCTCCCCTTCTGGTTCATAAAATTCTCAATATCATATTCCTGAACCACTGGAACCGGACGAACCACCTTTGCCAGACAGTGGCGGCTGGACGACCCTGAGACAGTGGCTGGACAATTTGTATGGCTTTTGCTATTCTGCAGCAGTTGGAGAAGGGTTTTGGACTCCAAACCTGCTGACTTTCTTGTTTTCTTTACTGGAATTGGTTCCTCAGAACCAGCTTTTCTTTTGCCCGAGGAAGTCTCGCCCTGGTCAGAGGGCACTCTCTCCGGTTCGGTTGGCACCGAACCGGGCTGGCCATCCGGGTCAGCGGACTTTTTGGCCTCTCGTTCCCTGAGCCTGCCCAATCTCTTTTCCAGGGTGGCTGCAGGGAAATTCTTACATATCTGGCAGTCTGACTGGAGGTGGTCAAACCCCAGACAAACATGTGGTGTGTGGGTCAGCCTTGGCAAAGACTTCCCCACAGACATCACAGTGTTGAAACCCAGTGGGCCCGGTTTTTCTTTTGGGTTTCTCAGACATAATGCCAGCTCTAACCAGAAAACTTGCCTTTAAACGGCAGTGCCAGGCAAGACACCCTTATCGGTTCCTAACCGTGGTCATTGGTATTGAAAAAACGTAATAAACTGCTTTTTTAGAACCGATAAGAACCGGAACCGCACTCTAAAATGTTAAACTTTTAAATTTAATGAGTTTTAACTCAGCTGATCGTTCAAAACCGAACCGATAAACTTACAAGTTCCACACAGACAAAACCTTTAATTTACTTATGGTTACCACAGATAGAGCTTGAACCGAACGGTTTTGCGGTTAAAATAAAACTATTCTCAGTTGAATCGAACCGAGAAAACACTGTTTAAACCGAGAAATGAACCGAGCAGTAGGAGAAATCTCCGGAACGACTGTTCACTGAGGCGGAGTAAAGAATCTGACAGTTCAGGTTTGAAATTACACAGATAGAGCTGCTTCTTAGAGCTCATGCCCAAAGTTCTATTTGGGAATGGTATTAACCATTTCACCTCCGGAGCAGTTCTAGAGCTGGATCAAACTGCTACTGTCATAATATAGCAAGATTTCATGTTGTTTGAAGCAGTTTTTGCAGGCACTGGGGTTTGTAAGGTTAAAAGGTGAAATGGCAGTAGACGTTTAGCAACTTGGGTAATCAGGAAAAATATTTTCTCTGGCACTACAAGTTTCACTGATTCAGTTTAAAATAAAGGTCACGGTCACAGAACAAGCTTACTATGGCATTTGATGTTTCACTATCAAGGTACTCTGCTACTTCCTTACAATTCACAAGAATACAGGGAGAAAAACTGAGGGGAAAAAAAAAACCAATCAGCACTCATGTGGCGACTGAAAATAAAGTTTAAGTCTTTCAGAAAAATGGCACTCTGCCATTTGCACTCCTTGCTCGTCCTGGTCTCCTTTACCTGTGCAGATTTCTTGTTACATCAAAGTGTGCTTGTACCTGCTGAAATGACTTTCCACTAACAGCCAGTCGTCGAGATAGGGAAAAACTAATTCCTAGTTTTCGTAGGAATGCCACTACCACTGCCAGGCATTTTGTGAATACCCTCGGTGCTGAGGTTAGATCGAAGGGAAGGGCTGAGAACTGGTAATGACCTGAAAGAAGTCTGAACCCGAGATATTTTTTGTGAGACTCCCTTATGGGAATGTGGAAATAGGCATCTTAAGTCTAGAGATGCCATCCAGTCCCCCTGCTGGATGACATGTAAAATTAAAGGTAGGGTCACCATCCTGAACTTTGGCTTTGCCAAGTATTTGTTCAGATGCCTTAGGTCCAGAATAGGCCGCCACTCCCCATTTTTCTTTTTGGTAAGAAACTACCAGGAGTAAAACCCTTTGCCCCTCTGAAGGGTTGGCACCTGCTCCACTGCCTTTATGCTGAGCAGGGTTTGAACCTCCTTTTCCAGGAGCTGTTCTTCGAGAAGGAAGACTGGTTTGAATAGCCTTGACTTCAGAGGAGGGAAGGACTTGAAACTCAGGGAGAGTCCCTGGCTCACTAATTCCAATACCCACTTGTATGTGGTTATGGCCTGCCAGGCCTGAAAAAAGTGAGCCAGCCTGCCCCCTATAGGTATTAGGGAAGCAACCTTGGTAAAGGAGTCAGGGATTTTGTTTTCGTGGGACCTGAGCCTGGGCTGATTGGGAACCCTTCCTGGAGCCCCTCCTACCTCTGGCCCTATAATACCCAGTCTGCTGTGGGTATGGCTGCAGCTGTGAAACAGCTCGAGGCCGACAGAAGGGCCTACCATAGGACCTTCCCCTACCTTCCCTTCCATAAGACCTATAAGAAGTAGAAGGCCTGTCTTTAGATGAATTACTCTTATAGGTGGTTTTGTATTCATGCACCTTTTTCATATATTCTTCGGTCTATCTGCCAGAGAGGGAATGATCTTGAACAGGAAAGTCTATGGCCTTAGCCTGGGTTCCTGTGTTAAGATTTGCAGCCCTTAGCCAAGCAAACCTTCTCAGGGCTACAGCCATCTGGTCCTGCTCCTTTACTAATATCCAATTTGTTAAGTTCCTTGTCAACTTCTGCCTCAGTTATACTTTGAAAAATAAATATGGGTCTGTTCATTTTTACTGAAAATTCCGTATCCAGTAATGGCGTCTGGGAATTAGGGTGTTCTTTCTGAAAGGAAAGACCAACCTCGGCAAAGATATCATAAAACAGCTTTGCTTGCTCTAATGGTTTTTGCACAATAAACTTATTACAGTTCAAAAGCTTTGGCAGGGCTGTGACTGTCGCTTTACCCAACAAGCATCTGTCAATGCCGAACGTTCGCTTGCAGGTATTTGCATTGGCGTTTGGCATTTATGCAGGGCTCCCCCCCCCAGTTGTAGCCATATCCCTTTAGCATCCATATCCCAAGAGAGTACCTCTCTGCAACTCCTCTTGCATCTGATCACATGTCACCCTCATACTTCTTAAGCGTCTGTCTTAGGAACTTGCAACGCCCTGTGTGTGCTCAAGGGAATGAGCCTGTGTGGAAACTGCGAAACCCGTGCATGTAACACATTCATTCAGTGGAATTATTTCACCAAATTTTCAACACAGGCATTTTGGCACCTCTGGTCATGAACACTGTCACTATGATTTTCTTACTGTGCACCGAACACTGATTTCCCACAGCGACCACGCTATTCTGCGTCGGAAGTGTGAAAACACATTTCAGCCAGGATTCGAAAAATAACAGCTGAACTGTTCATAAGGAGGTGTGGGAAAATGGCAATGTTGAAAATCTGGAGTGGAAATATTAAAAATTCATGAGCTTACGAGTGTGCATAGAAACTGCACAACGCATGCTCGTAACAGCCATTTTATGGACTTTTGCCACCAAATTTTCAACACAGACATTTTAGGACTTCTGCTCATGAACAGTATCATTGATATGGTCTTATTCTGTAGCGAACACCGATTTCCAACAGTGACCATGCTATTCTGTGCCGGAAGTGCGAACACACATTTCGGGCAGTATGTGAAAAATGACAGCTCTTCTGTTCATAAGGAGGTGTGGAAATATGCCTATGTTGAAAATCTGGAGTGAAAATATTACAAATTCGCAAACTAGCACAGTTTCCGGGCACACTTGTAACGCACCCTTATAAAACAGCAATTTTTTTTCTAGAATTTTTTCACCAAATTTGCAACATAGAGCCCACCTCATGAACATAGACACTGCTTCATTAATCTGTCCCGAAAGGCGATTCCGCACAGTGACTGTGAAATCACCTTTCGCGACCTAATAACACCATGACGGTGATTGCATTCATGAGGAGGGGTCCCAATAATCTCATGTTGAAAATTTGGTGCCAAAATTCCCACAAATGGCAGAGATATGCACCAAAGTTGAAAAAAAAAAAAAAAAATCCTATTTATGCCATTATATAGCTTAACGGCATTTCTTCATTTCGCGGTCAGCTTTGGAGAGTGCAGACATGTTCCCAGTCCACTGAAGATCATTGCACCGGGCTCTGAAGGCAAGTATGGGTGACGGTGTGTGTGGGAAGGTGGGTGAGCAGAGAGGTGGGCACAGGTTGGCGGGGGGCAAGGACTCACCGAGGGACCGCTTGTTTTACAGGATTAAAAAAAAAAAAGCAAAGCCATTAATTCTTTTGGCACACGCTGGAATGGGCTCCCAGTGCGCCACCTAGGTGAGGGTGTGTGTGTGTGGGGAGGTGGAAGAGCAGAGGGTGGGCGCGGGTCGGCGAGGGACAAAAAACAGACAATGCTGGCACGCTGGGGTGGACTCCCAGCATGCTACCTAGGTGTTTGTGGGGGTGGGGGAGACTGGGCACTCCCTCCTGCCATACAGAGTGTGTGTGTGTGTGTGTGTGTGTGTGTGTGTGGCGCATGAGGCATGCTGGGGTGTGCTCCCAGCGTGCCAACTCTTTTTTTGGGGCTGCAGCCAACGGGGATTGGGTAATCGGTCAGCCAAGCAGTGTGCTGGGAGGTTCATGAGCAGAGGGGATTGGGCACCCCCTCGGCACACAAGGTGGGGGACAAAAGGAGGGAAGGGGAGGACATTAGCAGAAGGAGGAAGCGGGAGCGATTGCCGAGCTATGCATGACAGCAGTTTAGCTATGTATGCTAACTGCATACAGGCTACCACCACTGATTGCAGCAGACCTTTTCTTTGATGTGAAGACCAACACAGCCGAATTGCTGTCATACACAGCTTGGCATGTAATGATCCACTAGAGTCGCGCCTGCTACACTGATCACTGCATTGGGGAGGGTGGTCACACACCTCCAAACCTCATACTGTTGCAAGATGTTCCTTGCGCATCCCTCAGGAACATCTGATCAGTAAATCTGGAGAATTTATTGTGTTGTCATCTTATGCATGCTATACAGCAATGGTCACCAACGTCAGTCTCAAAAACTGACGTAATGCAGGTCTGTGGTGGTGGTGTTTATAGGACATCAAGTAAATTTCATGTGGCCTAGTGGGTTTACCTATCTTTTGTGTAAGATTTAAGGCAGTCAATTGATTCCCAATATATTGGTCAAGGCTGACAAAATCCCAATTTAAATCTCCCTGCAGTATGAACTCTTGACTTAAAAATGGGGAAATTAAAGTACTCAGTAAACACAGTGTATTCATAGGTGCTGAAGGTGGTCGGTAACAAATGGCTACATGCACAGTAAAGTTATTTGACCTTGACACCTACAGCACCATAAGTTCCGACTGCTTTGGCACACATTTTGCAGGCACAACCTGAGACCCATGTAAGTTCTTCAAATATAGTGCTACCCCCCAGTTGTTAAATCTAACCTATGTAGTTATATCCTTCTAATGCTACTTCTGACTCAAGAACTCTCGTGCCAAGCCATCCCTCTGATACAGCAAACACATCCGGACTTGTAGTGTCTACTAGCGATCTTACATAGTCCATCTTTGGGAGAAGACTACTTGTATTCAGATGCAGAATTCCCCTATAGTGTATATTGGAACGTTGTATTGCTTGAAAATCTAGCTGTCCCTAGTCTTGTTGTACTGTTGATGTGACGTCACAATATTGTACCATCGTGAGTACGTCACATTGATGGTACAACAGCCCTGATCACATCTGCGCATGCACAAGTCGCGGTGTGTAGTTGTCCATAAAATGGCCACAGCAGTTCAGTGAAGGTGCTGGAAGGCACTGGAGAAGTTCTTATTGACCAGTAAGTGCCATTTTGTTTTAATATTACCCAGCACACAGCAGGGCTCCAGTATATATTTTCAAATGTGGACCCAAGCAGAGTGTTGTCACGGACACAGGCGGGGGGTCCCCGACATCACAGCACGACTGGGAAAGAAGTCACAAGCTTTTTTTTTTTTTTACCGTTGCCCATACACTATAAAAGATAGTGGACGGGCAACAGTAAACAACAACACTGTTTGCACTTTGAGGTGTCATGCCAACCGAAAACCTCTTGTGCTTCGCTCTCGAGGTTTACATGGTTGTCATGACAACCTCTCGAAGTGAACAACAGTGTTGTTCATTGTTGTCCATCCACTATCCTCCATGGGTTTCCCATCACAGAACTCTTGAAGAGAAACATCCTCTGTATACACCTCTGGGCCAGGATTCCCATGCACATTCCCAGACAGCAAGAGTAACAGAAAAACAAAATGTCTTGTGAAAACAAACTGCTTTTTGAGACAAAGACCTTTTCCTGCAGCAAATCAGCTGAGCAGCAGAGAAATTATAATAAAATGAGTAGGTTACGCTTGCTCCATGTCTGCTTACATACATTACGCAATTCAAAATTTGCTGGGGCAGTTGCATTCGAGAGGTCAAGCTTGGAGCCTACTCTTCTAGCTATGTCCGTGAAAGCTGGCAGATAGCACAGGGTCCAGTATCTCTTTATAGATAGGGAAGGGTAAGAATAATACTACCATATCTCAGCAATAGTTACTGCTGAATTTTATCCTAGCCCAGTTTTCACTGCTTTCTCACTGGCGATGTCCCAGCACAAAGAAAACTCAGAAAAAAACAGTCGCTGTGGTGCACGAGGGAGCTGGTGATGTCATGCTAAAACATGTGACATCACCATGCTAGAATGTGCGTACCTAGAGCTAATGGTGCAAAAGTTGGGAAGGAAAAATGTGTAGTTAAAAGAGGCACAAGACAGTGCTGGCTAACTGCCAGAAATGGTCGCTTCCCCACGAAGCTCAGCAGAGCCGAAGAAAGCACGCTCCAAGACACTTTGAGGCAGTCAACGTGCTTTTAAGCATTATGTAAAGTCGAAAGGTTGTGACACAGGAAGGGGAAATGGCTCACTGTAGTTTAAAAACATGTAGTGATCACCTACTGACAATGTGAAGTGCTGCAGAAAAATGCTCAAGTAACAGTTTCATTCAATTTATGTTCCAGAAACCTATATAATATTAGCTATAAAGGGGTGAAAGAGAAGAAAAACTCTTCACCACAATAATGTTTCTTCTCGGGGATCTGCCTATGAGCCAATACAAAAGGCGTTGGTCTGCAGGAAATGTGATGCCCCTGAGGAAGAACTTGTGCTAATAATCTAATTTAGAATCAAGTTCAAACTCTGTGCTGTTGTCATGCTCACTCTAAGCAGCTTAAAGCCAGACTGGTTTCTACAGTCAGGGGAGCAGTGACCACAACACTAAGTGATGACTAAAAACTGTTTAAAAATTTTTTTAAACCCAAATAAATTTTAGTACAAATCACAGAAGGCAGACATGAAACATAGAATTTGATGGAAGGTAAGGACCGCTTGGCCCACCTAGTCTGCCCATTTCCCTACCTAATGAATAAGCTGAAGATCCTAGTTAACCAACAGCTGACTTCCTCCTACCCCCCCACCTAGAATTGCCTTATGTCTGTCCCATGTATTCTTGAATTCCCCCACTGTTTTTGACTCTACAACCTCCTCAGAAAGGTTGTTCCATGCATATACAACCCTCTCTGTGAAGAAATACTTCCTCACATTACCTCTGAGCCGTCATCCCCTCTATCTTCAAATTGTGCCCCCTTGTTCTTGCACATCTCTTTTTCTGGAAGATGCTATCCTCTTGGACTTTGTTGATTCCCTTGAGGCATTTGAAAGTTTCTATCATGTCCCCCTCTCCCTTCTTTCCTCGAGGCTATACATCTTAAGCTCCAGTAGTCTTTCTTCATATGTCTTCTGGTGCAGAACCTGCACCATTTTGGTTGCCCTCCTCTGGACAGCCTCCACCCTGTCTATGTCTTTGTGGAGATGGGGTCTCCAGAACTGTACACAGTATTCCAGATGTGGTCTTACTAACTGTCCATACAGATGGCCAACAAGAAAAAAATTACTCGCTTTAGTAATTGTGTTTCTTATAATGGAGTCTTGCTGCACTCCGACTATATGCAGCAGTTAGCCCCAGCACTTGAACTGCTCTGGAGAGAAAAGAGTTAACTCTATGCCAAAGCACAGAACGCTGAGCTCGAGCTCGGTTTTCAAACCTCTGTCCCAGGTACTCTTCAGTGTAACCGTCCGATTCTTATGAGCCCTATACTAAGCAACTAACAACCTAGAAATTGTTTTTAAAACCTTTGTGCCAAAGGGCAAAATACATCAATTTTACGGTCCAAAGACTCGAGACGCCCCAAAAAGAATCCAAGTAGGTAATAAAACAAAGGAACAAGAAAACAATCTTCAATTAAGAAGAGTTAGAGGCACCCAGGTATACCCCCGGGGTGCAACACTGCGACTACCCACCCACATCCCCCAGTTTTCCAACTCCGATACATGAACTCAGCTGACCAAAGGGGCTCAAAGGGAGGCTGCATCAGCTGTGCAATGCAGATATTCAGGTCCCACAAAGGAGTTGGATCTCTGAAGGGAGGACTGATGTGAACCAAACCTCTAAAGAATTTCTTGAAAACTGGGTGGGAAGCTAGAGAAGAGCCCTTCCCAGCCGAAAGAAAAACAGAAATAGCTGCCAAGTGCACCTTGAGAGTGCTAAACTGTTAAGATATACCAAGTAATCTAGGGCAGTGGCAATATCAGCTGAATGTGGATAAATGTGCCTCTGGGAACACCAGAGCCCAAACCTCTTCCATTTAGAATCGTAAGTTTTCATGGTAGCAGGTTTCCTGCTGGCCTTCAGGATATCCAGAGCTGATCAAAAAATTACTCACCTTAGTAATTATGTGTCTTCTATTGGAGTCTTGCTGTATTCTGACAAGTGCAGTTAGCCCCAACCTTTAAACTGCCCCGGAGAAGAAAGGATTAACACTTCTGTGCAGAGCACAGAATGCTGAGCTCGAGCTCGGTTGATATATCTGTCTGTTTCCCTTTGAACGCGTAACAGTCAGATTCTTACGAGCAACACTCTAATAGTATTCTATGTGGAAATTGTAAAACAAAATCCAGGGGGACTGAGCCCAAGACTGGAGGTCTGCAACAAAAAAGAGGGAGCTGGTGATTGTCTGGGGCTGCAAAGAGATCCACCTCTAGAGTGCCCCACCTTGAAAAACATCGCAACACCCGAGGGGTCCAGGGACCATTCGTGATTGCCCTGAGAGATCCTGCTCAGTGCATCTGCTAGCACATTGTCCTTCCCTGGAAGGTGAACTGCTACCAGAGAGGTTTGCAGGGAATAAGCCAGGGACCACAATTTCATGGCTTCCGTGCACAAGGCCGTGAACCGAGTGCCTCCCTGCTTGCTGATGTACCACATGGTGGTGGTGGTGATGTCTGTTCTGACCTGAACCACCTTGTTCTGTACTGACAGAGAAAGCTTTCAGGGCCAGAAAAACTGCCCTGAGCTCTAGGAGATCGATATGGAGAAGGGATTCTTGGGGGGACGACAGCCCCTGGGCAGTGAGGGCCCCCAGATGGGCTCCCCAGCCCAGAAGAGAAGCATCCGTGGTAAGGACCACTGAACAAGGCTGAATGGCAAAAGGAACACCTTGTCTTAAATTATCTCGATCCTGCCACCACTGGAGGGCTTGGATCAAGGTCAGAGTCACTGGGATCAGTTTGGTAAGGGGATCCTTCCTCTGAGACCAAAAGGCTCTCAGATGGAACAGAATATCCCTCATCTGGAATCTTGCCCCTTGGACCACTGCTGTTGAAGCTGCCATGTGACCCAAGAGCTGGAGGAAATGCCTTGCTGGTCGAGACACCTGAAGGTTGAAGGAAGAGGCTAGTTCCATAAGAACCCTTGCCCTTTCTAGAGGAAGAAAGGCTCTTGCTCGGAGTGTGTCCAGTTCTGCCCCTATAAAGGTAAGAAGCTAGACTGGTTCGAGAACTGACTTGGGAAGGTTGAGAAGAAATCCCAGAGAAATGAGCACTTGCTGGGTCACTTGTAGGTGAGACTTGACTTGGTCTGGGGACTGGCTCACTATTAGCCAATCGTCCAGATATGGGAAAATGGAAATCTTTTGCCTTCTTAGAAAGGCAACTACTACTGCCAGACACTGTGAAAACCCTTGGGGCTGAGGTTAGGCCAAAGGGCATTGCTCTGAACTGGTAAAGCCTGAGGGCAACTCGAACCTGAGGTACTTTCTGTGGGAGTACCTGATGGGAATGTGAAAGTAGGCATCTTTGAGGTCCAGGGAGGCTAACCAGTCCCCTGGCCTTAGAGAGGGAAGGATTATTCCCAGAGTTACCATCTTGAACTTTGGTTTTAAAAGATGTTTGTTTAGATATCTTAGGTCTAGGATGGGTCGCCACTCCCCTGTCTTTTTTGGAGTCAGGAAGTACCTGGAGTACAATCCTTTGCCCCAGAGTGGGGTAGGTTCTCTCTCTATGGCTCGTAAGGCTAGAAGAGAAGAAACCTCTACCTCTAGGGCAAGGGTTTCCAAGAGATTTGTAGGTGGAAAAGATCTGGCTCTCATCTTTGGAAATTTTTTGAAGCTGAGAACCAGTCCCTGGCTTACTACTTCCACGACCCACTTGTCTGATGTAATAAGACATCCAGTCCTGGACAAAGTAAGCCAGCCTGCCCCCTACTGGAAGAGGAGTCTCGACCCAGGCAGGCCCATCAGGGTGTCTGCTGGGCAGGGGATGCAGCCCTGCTCGTCCCTCTTCTACCCCTCTCTCTGAAGAACTCCCTCTGTGAAAAGGAAAAAGTGACCTGTGCTTGGTAAAAAGGCCTTTGAAAAGGCCTGCCCCTAGACTGCTGCCTTTGAGGAGTTGCCTGCCTCTCCTTGGCCTGAGCACTCCTGTATTCATCCAATTTCTTCATGTAATTCTCTGTCTGCTCCCCAAACAGAGAATTACCCACTACAGGAAAATCCATGGTCTTAGCCTGGGTATCCTGCAAGAGGCTAGTACATCTGAGCCAAGCCATTCTCCGAAGAGCCACAGATGTAGCCATGACTCTTGATGACACATCATTAGAGTCCACAGCAGCATGAAACTGAACTTTAGATGCCTCAATCCCATCAACAGCCACCGCCTCCAGCTCCCTGGTTAGCTGGGGGGAGGCCTGTTTAGCCAGTGCCAGTACAGTGTCCCACCTGGACTTCTGGTACGTAGCTGTATAGGCCATAAAATGTGCCTGTCTGAGTCCCAGGGAAGATGCCATGTACAGCTGTTTTGCCATGGCATCAACCTTCCTAGAGTCTTTGTCTGGGGGGTGTGAAGACAAGGGAATGCTTGCCTTATCACAGGCAGCAGCCTGCACAACCCCAACATGGCTGCACTGGGGGTATAAAAACTGTTTCTGAGTCTGAGAGTGTATACCTCCTGTCCATTCTTCTGTCCACAGGAGGTATAGAATTGGGAGACTTCAGAATTTTGTGTGTCAGTTTCCCAAAAGATTTGTGGAGGGGAATAGACAGTCTCCTGGACTCTGGGATGTTCATCATTTCTACATAATCAGGCTCCTCCTGATCCTCCACCGCCTCTTCCATAGGAAGCTGGAGGGTCTCAGCCACCTTTCTGTAGAACATAAAGTGGAAAGGGGACTCGGAAAGCCTAGGAGGGGATACACCTGAAGGTCTGTCTGGGGAGATGTCCAGTTCCACAGGCACATCTAGACTTTCACCATCATCATCTTCAAACTCCGGTTCATAAAATTCTTCCAAAGTATAGTCGTGAACCGGGGGAAACGACTGAACCAAGCCCCTGCCAAAATGTGCCGGATCGATAGGAACTGGGCAAAGCGATTCCACAATCCGAATTGCTCTGGCTATTTCTTTGGCGGTCGGAACATGGACTTCTGTATCCGAACCGGATGATTTTTCTTTGTGCTTTCTTTTTGTCGGAACCAACCCCTCGGGATCGGCTCTCCTTCTGCTCGAAGTACTGCCCTGGCCAAAGGGCACTCCTTCTGGTTTGGTCAGAACCGAACTGGGCTAGCCATCCGGGTCAGCGGACTTCTCGGCCTCCTTTTCCCTCAGTCTGTGTAATCTCTTTTCCAGGGTAGATTTGGGAAAATTTTGCAAATTTGGCAGTCTGAATCGAGGTGGTCAAACCCCAGCACTTTGAACAGGAGAGGGAAAGGGCGGAAAGGCATAGAGAAACTTCCCTTCCCAACTGAGAAGGAAGGCACCCAGGGGGACTGAGCCCAACACTGGGGGCCTGCAACAAAAAAGAGGAAGTTGGTGATTGTCTGGGGCTGCAAAAAGAGCTATCTGGGTTTTGCCTCATCTGGCAATACCACCTCCAGAACTAGGGGATCCAGAGCCCATTCATGATGGCCTTGGGAAATCCTGCTGAGAGCATTTGCCAGGACATTGCCCTTGCCTGGGAGGTGAACAGGGAGTAAGCCAGAGACCACAACTTCGTTGCTTCAGTGCACAAGGCCGTAGACAGAGTGCCCCCTTGCTTGTTGATGTACCACACTGTGGTGGTATTGTCTGTTCGGACTTGAATAATCTTGTTCTGAACAGATTTGGAAAAAACTTGAAGTGCTAGAAAAACTGCTCTGAGTTCCTACAGATTGATGTGGAGCAGAGATTCCTGAGGGGACCCCAATCCCTGGGTGGTGAGGTCGCCCATGTGAGCTCCCCACCCCAATAGGGATGCATCTGTAGTAAGGATTAAGGAGTGAGACTGAGGGTAAGGGGGACCCCCTGTCTCAAACTGCCCTGGTCCTGCCCCCACTGAAGGGCCTGGATCAGGGTTCGAGTCACTGGAATTAATTTGGTTAGAGGGTCCTTTCTTTGAGACCAAAGGCTCTCAAATGGAACTGGATGTCCTCATCTGAAATATGGCTCCCTTACTACTGCTGTCAAGCAGCCATGTGTCCCAGGAGCTGCAGAGTGCCTTGCTGGTCGAGAGACCCGAGAGGAAGCAAGCCAGAGAAATCAGGTACTTGCCCTTTCCAGAGGAAGCAAGGCTCTGGCTTCTTTTGTGTTCAGTTCTGCACCTATGAAGGTGAGAAGCTGGACAGGCTCTAGGACTGACTTTGGAAGATTGAGAAGGAAACCTAGAGAAGTTAGCAGTTGTTGAGTTACTTGAAGGTGTAACCTGACTTGGTCTGTGGACTGGCCTACTATGAGCCAGTGGAGTCAATGGGAAAGATGGCAATTTTGCCTTCTTAAGTGGGCAACTGCTACTGCCAGGCATTTGTGAATACCCTTGGGGCAGATGTAAGGCCGAAGGGCATTGTCTTGAACTGGTAATGACCTGAGGGCAGTTCGAATCTGAGGTACTTTCGATGGGAGCTTCTGATGAGAACATGAAAATAGGCATCCTTGAGGTCCAGGGACACTAGCCAGTCCCCTGGCCTTAAAGAGGTAAAATAATTCCCAGAGTCACCATTTTGAATTTTGGTTTTAAAAGGTGTTTGTTTAGATACCCGAGATCCAGGATGGGCCGCCATTCTCCTGTCTTTTTTGGGGTAAGGAAGTACCTGGAGTACAACCCTTTGCCTTGGTGTATGGGTGGAACCTTTTCCACAGCTCTGAGGGCCAGGAGGGTAGAGACTTCTGCCTCTAGGGCAAGAGCCTCTGAAGGATTTGCAGGTGGAGAGGATCCGATTCTCATATTTGGAAATTTTTTGAGGCTGAGAACCAGTCCCTGGCTTACTACTTCCAGGACCCACTTGTCTGACGTTAGAGACTCCCAGTCCTGGACAAAGTAAGCCAGTCTGCCCCCTACAGGTAGTGGAGAATCGGCCCTGGGCACCCCATCAGGGTGCATGCTTGGCAGGGGCTTTAGGCTGAGGGGTGGAAGCAGGCCTGCCTGCACCCCATCTGCCTCTCCCTCTAAAGAACCCCTTCTGTGCAAAAGCTGAAGAGGAATCCTGGGCTTGGTAAAAAGGCCTATGAAAAGGCCTACTCCTGCCCCTGGAGGCTGCCTTTGAAAGTGACATGCCTTTCCTTGGCCTGTGCACTCCTATAGGTGGTCCTATATTCATCCATTTTCTTCTTGTAATTTCTGTTTGTTCCCAAACAGAGAGTTGCCCACCACAGGAAATCCATGGCCTTAGTCTGGGTATCCTGTGACAGGCTAGTACATCTGAGCCAAGCCATTCTATGGAGAGCCACAGATGTAGCCATGACTCTGGATGATACATCATTAGAGTCCACTGCAGCATGGAATTGCACCTTGGATGCCTCAATACCATCAGGGGCCACCTGCTCCAGCTCTTCTGCCAGCTGGCCAGGAACCTGCTTTGCTAGAGCTAGAACAGTATCCCATCTGGATTTTTGACATCTAGCAACATAAGCCATATAATTAGCCTGTCTGAGTCCTAAGGAAGCTGCCATGTACTGTTTCTTTGCCATGGCATCTATCTTTCTGGAGTCCTTGTCGGGGGGGTGAGAGGCTAAGGGAACATTTGCCTTGTCACAGGCTGCAGCCTGCACCACCCCCACGTGGCTGCATTGTTGTGCAAGGAACTCCGTACCAGAGCCTGATAATGCATACCTTTTGTCCATTCTTTTATCAACAGGAGGTATGGTGTGAGGAGCTTTTAAAATCTTTACTGTCTGTTTCCAAAGAGATTTATGCAGAGGAATAGACAGTCTCCTAGACTCTGGGATATCCATCATTTCTACAAAATCAGGCTCCCTCTTGTCATCCACAGCTTCCTCCATAGGGAGCTGGAGGGTTTCAGCCACTTTTTTTTTTTTTTTTTAAAAAACAAGAAGTGAGAAGGGGACTCAGAAAGCCTGGGGGAGACACTCCTGAAGGTCTGTCTGGAGAGATGTCCGGTTCAATGGGCACATCCAGACTTTCAAAACCACATTCACTCTCCTCATACTCCTCTTCCCCCTCCTCTGGTTCATAAAATTCCCTTAAATAATACTCCTGAACCAGAGGAACCGACCGAACCGATAGCTTATCTGATGATGCGGTTCGGTTGGAACTCGGGAGACTGAACAATTTTATTGCTTTAGTATTTCTTCAGCGGTTGGAGAGGGAAGTTTGGACCCACACCAGCTGATTTTCTAGATTTCTTTGTTGGAACCGACTCCTCAGAGTCGGCTCTCCTTTTGGCCGAGGAAGTATCGCCCTGGTCAGAGGGCACTCCCTCCGGTTCGGTTGAAACCAAACCGGGCTGGCCATCCGGGTCAGCGGACTTTATGGCCTCTTCCCTGAGTCTACCAACTCTCTTATCCAGGGTAGCTGCAGGAAAACCCATGCAAATCTGGCAGTCTGAATTGAGGTGGTCAACCCCAGACAATAAACACATGTGGTGTGGGGGTCAGCCTTGGCAAAGGCTTCCCCACATACAACACAGTGCTGAAACCCAGTGGGCCCGGTTTTTCTTTTGGGTTTCTCAGACATAGTGCCAGCCTAACTAAAAACTTGCCCGTTTACGGCAATCTGCCAAGCAAGACTCCTTATCGGTTCCTAACCGTGTCACGAATGGTCGAAAACACGTGAATTAAATCCGTTTTTTAGAACCTGATAAGAACCGGGAACCGCACTTCTAAAAGACTGTAATGTAATAGAAGTAACTTGATCGGTTCAAACCGAACCGATAAAAATGTTTACAAGTTCCACACAGAAAATAAATGTAAAACCTATCTAGTACTTACAATACCACAGATAGAGCTTGAACCGACCGGTTGCGGTTTAATTTCGGTTAAAAAACCGAAAACTTTTATACTTTAACCAACAAAATGAACCATGCAGAAGGAGGAATCTCCGGAGCGACTGTTCAGTGAGGCGGAGTAAAGAATCTGACAGTTTAAGTTTGAAGAACAACAGATAGAATTTTCAACCGAGCTCGAGCTCTAAGTTCCATGCCTGGCATGGAAGTTAACTCTTTCACCTCCGGAGCAGTTCTAAGGTTGGGACAAACTGCATATGTCATAATAAAGCAAGACTTCATGTTGTTTGAATAATAATTCCCAGAGTCACCACTTTGAACTTTGGCTTTAGTAGTGTGTTTGTTTAGGTACCGTATATCCAGGATGGGTCGCCACTCCCGTCTTTTTTAGGGTAAGGAAATACCTGGAGTACAATCCTTTTCCCTTGTGAATGAGAGGTACACTCTACACAGCCTGCAGAAGCAGTAGAGAAGAAACCTCTGTTTCTATGGCCTGTGTTTCCTCTTCCGAGGAAGGGCAGAAAGCCTTTGCTCTCAACCTTGGGAACCTGCGGAAGCTGAGAGCAAGACCTTGGCGCACTACTTCCAGGACCCACTTGTCTGAAGTGACAGACTTCCAGGCCTGGAAAAAGTGAGCCAGACTGTCCCCTACAGAAACTGGGGAGGCAACCCTGGCTGACACATCAGGGTGTCTGTTTGACAGGGGGCTTAGACTGAGAGGAGGATGCAGCCCTTGTCATCACCCTTCTGCCTCTTCCCTTAAAGAACCCTCTCTGCTAAAAAGAAGAGGAGGCCTGGGCCTAGTGGAAAGGCCTGCCCCTGCCAGCCCTGGATTGCTGCCTCTGAGGAGTGATCTGGTTTTCTTTGGCTGCAGCACTCCTGTATGTGGTCCTGTATTCGTTCATCTTTTTCATGTACGTCTCTGTTTGTTCCCCAAACAGAGAGTTACCAGTGACAGGAAAATCCATGGCCTTGGCCTAAGTATCCCGAGATAAAATGGTACACCTGAGCCAGGCAAATCTCCTCATGGAAACAGATGTAGCCATGACCCTAGAATGAACATCATTCGAGTCTACAGCAGCGTCAAACTGGACCTTAGAAGCTTCAATGCCATCCACAGCCACCTGCTCCAGCTCCTTGACCAGCTGGGGAGGGGCATTCTTAGCCAGCTCCAGAACCGTATCCCACCTGGACTTCTGGTATCTGGCTGTATATGCCATATGATTGGATTGCCTGGGTCCCAAAGAGGATGCCAAGTACTGCTTCTTTGCCATGGCATCCACTTTCCTGGAATCCTTACTGGGGAAGGGGGGCGAGATGCCAGGGGAATATTAGCCTTGTCACAGGCTGCAGCTTGCACAACCCCAACATGGCTGCAATGGTTAATAAGGAAATCCATACCAGGGCCTGACAAAGCATATCTCCTGTCCATTTTCCTATCTACAGGAGGTATGGAAGTTGGAAACTGTAATATTTTTGGGGTCTGTTTCCCCAGGGACTTGTGCAGAGGGACAGACACCCTTTTTGACTCTGGGACATCCATCATTTCAACACAGTCAGGCTCCCCCTGATCCTGTTCAGCTTCTTCTACTGGAAGATAGAGTCTCAGCCACCTTCTTGTACAACAAGAAGTTGAGGGGACTCACAAAGCCTGGGAGAAGACCCATTAGAAAGCCTGTCTGGGGAGATGTCAGCTCAACAGGTTCATCTAGGTCTTCATAATCCTCATCATCATATCATCTTCGTCTCCTTCTCACTCGCCCTCACAAAATGCTTCAGGGTCATACTCTGAAGCAGACAAGTCCGACTGAACTGACCATCTCTGTGTCGGTATTGGTTCGGTCTGAAACGGGTGAAGCGACTGCACAATAGCGATCGCTTTGACTATCTCGTCAGCGGTCGGACCATGGGAGCTGGGATCCGAACTGGCTGACTTGTGTTCTCTTTTTGCCAGGACCGATCTGCCCCTAGGAGGTGCTGCTGGCTCCTGGGGGGACGTCTCTCCTTTTGCCTGAGGAGGAATCTCCCAGGTCAGTGCCACCCCCACAGGTTCGGTCGGAACTGAACCGGGCTGGCCATCTGGGTCAGCAGATTTTTTGACCTCCCTTTCCTTAAGCCTACTTAAACATTTATGAACAGTGGCCTTAGGAAAGTTCCTGCAGATTTGGCAGTCTTCTTTGAGGTGCTCAAACCCCAGACAATACACACAGATGAGGTGGGGATCAGCCTTGGCAAAGGCCTCCCCACACTCAGTGCAGTGTTGAAACCCAGTGGGCCCGGTTTTTTTGGGGGGTTTCTCAGACATGCCTTTAGACACAAAGTCACCCTTACCAGCGTTCAAGCCAGGCGACTACCAAATCTATTGGTTCCAACCGTGTCACAGGTTGGATGAAAGAACCGTTGAAATCAATGTTTTTTTCAGGAACCAATAGATACTGGAAAACCACACAAACACCTGTAAAAAACAGAAAGTACAGTTATGTAAGAACTTACCGTAACAGCAGATCTTCGATAACAGCTCTTGCAGCAGGTTACACCATTAGAACGGAAGCCGGCAGGCGTCAGGACCCCACGGAAATTTTATAGCTAGCAGTCTTCAGCGGGGACCACCTCTGATGTTGGTCCCGCCCCCGACGTCAGGCGTAGTACATAAGGAGGCGGTCCCGCCAGAATCCCCAGTTCTCCCGCCGGAGACTTTTGGTCGCTGGATGACATAAGAAGAGGAGACAGAGGACCCGCCATCAGATGGCCAAGACTAAGAACCGACCTTTCCAATCCTAAGGATAGTGTTAGGCTGGAACCTACTTCCTCCAAGGGGGAATGGTGGGCGGGAAGTTACCTGCTGCAAGAGCTGTTCTCGAAGATCTACTGTTACGGTAAGTTCTTACGTAACTGTACTATCTTCCTCGAAGTACAGCTCTTGCAGCAGGTTACACCATTAGGACTGATTCCCAAGCAATGGCACCTTGAAAAGCCATCGGGAGGAGGCAATACGGGGATTCTGACCCGTCCTGAGCCTAAGACAGGAGGCCCTGAAGAACAGCAAGGCAGAAACCCGCTCTTGCCTGAGGCGATATCAGAGCTATAATGCCTGATAAAAGTGTGCACCGAACTCCAGGTGGCTGCGGCACATATGGCCGACGTAGATACGTTCTTCAGTGCCGCAAAGGAGGTAGCCACTCCTCTTGTTGAATGGCCCTTGACCACTCCTGGTAAGGGTGTCTTACGCTTGTCATAGCAAAACGAGATACACTGAATGAGCCAGCGTGAAAGGGTCCATTTCGAAATTGGGGCCCCTTTCATCCTCTCAGCGAATGAAACGAACAGCTGCTCCGCTTTGCGGTGCTGTTTGATTCTGGTCAAATAATATCTGAGACACCTGTGAACATCCAGGGTGTGGAGCAGTGCTTCTCCTCGATTGGCGTACTTAGGAAAGTACACTGGTAAATCAATGTCCTGGTTAAGTGTAAGGGCTGAAACCACCTTAGGCAGGAACTTAGGATTCGTCCTCAGGGACACCCTATCCTGATGAAAAATTAAATAAGGCTCCTTGCACATGAGGCATGTAATTGAGATTCTTCTGCGCCAAGTAGCAGCAACCAAAACAAACGTTTTCCCGCGACAAGCGTGGCTACTTAATCTGCGGCGAGGCTCAAGCAGGTGGCAGGCGTGGCTGCTCAAGACGAAAGGTAAATCCCAAGGAAGCGGGGATCCTTAATAAGGCGGATAAGGTGGAGGACCCCCTAAAAGGCAGGGCAGTATCCAGCTGGGCCTGCCATGCAGTTGGCCTATAGGGGCATGATAAGCCGAGATAGCACAAAGGTGCACTTTGATCGGGAGTAAGCTAACCGGATTGAAAGAGGAAAAGCAGGTACTCCAGAACCAACTTTTCAGGACAGACTAAGGAAGAGAAACCGTGCCTGAGACCACAGGCAAAACCTGTCACTTCATGGCGTATGTGCTGGTGTGTGGCGGTTTTCTGCGGCAGAAATACCTCTGCCACCTCTTACGAGACCCGAGGTCGCCAACAAGCAACTACTATGTCTCTAGGAGCCAAGCATGCAGGTTTAGTGAATGTAAGTCCGGGTGGACTAGTGAACCTCCTCCTGAGACACAACAGGTGGGAGCTGATTGACAAAGGAAGCAGAGGTTCCCGGACAACTGATTCAAGCGGGAACCAATTTGCCTGGGCCAAAAAGGCGCTATCAAAATAAGCGTTGCGTGCTCCCTGCGAAGTTTGAGAAAGACTGTCTGGATCAACGGGAAAGGAGGGAAGGCGTAGAGAAATCTGCCCGCCCAGGAGTGGGACAACGCATCTTGCCAGAAAACACCAGGCCCTGGATCTAGCAAGCAAAAATTGGGCAGTTTTGCATTGGATGGGGAGGCGAATAGGACTAATTCTGGAGTACCCCATCTGTGGAACAGATCCTCTGCCACCTCCTGTAGAAGTTCCCACTCATGGACTCTGGCTTGGGAGCGACTCAGGCTGTCTCAGACAGTGTTGTCCACCCGGAGCGTGAACTGCAATGAGGGATTTTAGCCGTGTCGTAGTCCATTCCCACACCCTCATGGCCTCCCTGCAAAGGGGGTAGGAGTGTGTGCCTCCTTGTTTGTTGAGGTAATACATCACCGCAGTATTGTCTGTTTGTAACAGGAGAGTACTCGGTGGAATCTCTGACTGGAAGGCTTGCAGGGCATAAAGGACCACCTTCATCTCCAATATGTTGATATGAAGATGAGATTCCTGGGTAGTCCAAGTTCCCTGAGACCTCACCCCGTTAAAGTGCGCTCCCCACCCCAGCCCGGAGGCATCTGTGGAGAGTGTTATCACTGGGGACGGTGCTGTGAAGGGAACCCCCACTGAGAGGGTTCCCGGATCTAGCCACCATTGCCAGTCCCGAACCACGGTCTTCGTGATTCTGACTGGCTGCTGCAGATGGTCTTGCCTTTGGTCCCACGGCACCCTTAACATTCACTGGGTTACCTGCATGTGGAGTCTTGCCATCGGGACCGTTGGAATGGCTGCAGCCATGTGTCCGAGCAGGCGAAGGACCAATCTGGCCGGGACGGTCTTCTTCACTGACATGTCCCTTATGAGGGATCATATGTGTTCCGCTCTGTCTTTGGGAAGAAAGGCTTTCCCCTTGACGGTGTCCTGAACTGCCCCTATGACCTGCAGCTTCTGGGACGGTACCAGGAGAGAGTTCTCATAGTTGACTAAGATGCCCAGAGACTGAAAGAGAGCCTGGGTGTGCTGAATGGCCAGCAGCAATGCATCCTTGGAGGAGGCCATGAGAAGCCAGTCGTCCAGGTACGGGAACACGCAGTGGCCCTGTCTCCTCAGAGACGCTGCCACGACTGCCATGCACTTGGTGAATACCCTGGGTGCCGATGACAGCCCAAAAGGAAGTGCTCGGAACTGGTAGTGGTGACCAAGAAACTCGAAGCGCAGGAACCTCCTGTGCACCTGAGCGATGGGGATGTGCAGGTAGGCGTCCTGCATGTCTAGGGACGCCAAGAAAGCATCCTTCTTCAGCATGGGGATTAGTCCCGGGAGGGTCACTATGCGGAAGCGCTTGTTAACGACCGACAAATTGAGGTCGCTGAGGTCCAAGATTGGATGGAGGTCCCCTGTTTTCTTTGGAACCAGGAAGAAATGTGAATAATAACTTGCTCCTGTCTGGTTCCCTGGAACGTGCTCCACAGCTTCTTTCTGTAGAAGCGCAAGCACTTCCTGCTTTATGAGCAGAGCATGCTGACCCAAGTAACGGGAGAGCAGAGGAGGCCTTGTGGGGGGCTTGTCTAAGAATTCTATATAGTGGCCTTTTTCGATCAACTGTAGCAGCCACCTGTCGGTGGTGATCGAGCGCCACCCTGGCAGGTGGTCTGCGATGCGACCAACCTTTGTTTCCCGCTGATCCTGAGGAGGGGCAGGGGCCGGGAAGGAGTCATGCTGTGGCGGCAGAGGGTCCTGCAGGTTGGGCCGACTTGGTAGCACGTTGGCCCCTACCGGGGCGTCTTGACCTGGGCTTTCTGGGAAAGAGCCCTCTGTTGCTGACGGAACGAGGTTGTTGCCTCTGAGTCCGTGCTGGAAACGACTCTGGTTCCCACGAAGGAACAGAGTCTAGATCTGCTCATGTAGCCTGGACAGATCTAACAGCCTTCCCGCTTCCTGTAATTTGGTGATGACCTTTTCAGAGGCTTCACCAAACAAAACTTCGCCATGAAAGGGGCATCCATAATGTTTTCTGGACGTCCGGGTGAACCCGGAAACACGAGCCATGAGTGTCTCTGGAGACATACGCCTGAGGCTGCCGCTCTGGCCGAGGAGTCCGCGGAGTCGTACGCAGCTATGAGCACTTGGGTCCCCACGTCTGAACCCATGCGGAGGAGCTGGAGGAGTTCCTCCTTTTGGCCACCATCTGGCAATTTCTCTGCCAGTTCCTTTCCCTGTTCCCACAGCACGTTCTGGAACTGAACCATGTGGGTCAGGTAATTCAACGATCTAATGGCGCAAGTCGCGGCCGCGTAAGTGCGCCTACCCAGCACGTCCAGTTGCTTGGATTCCGGGTCCGGTGGCTGCGTGCTCAGATGTTGCGGTCTCTGAGACTGGTCATGAGAGGCTGTAATGACCAGGGAGTCGTCCAGAGGATGGTTAGCCAGGTACTGGTCCTCCCTTAGGGCCTTGTATAGGCAGTCAGCCTTCTTTGGCATTGCCGGGGTCGAATGTGGACGCTTCCACACTGCCTTGGTGACGTCCACGAAGGTGTCCACCAAGGGTGGCACTACCACAGGCTTGGGATCTTTTTGCCGAAGGTAGCGGGCAAGGCATAGTCTTTCGGGGTCGAGTTCCGCATCCCATCCCATGTTCTCTTGGATGTGTCTCATTATCTCGGAGAACAAGGGGTCATCCGGAGGAGACCTAGGGAGGTCGCATGGGTCCGGAGAAGGGATGCTGATCGGTGAAGGAGACCTGGAGCATTCAGAGATGTCAGATCTGGAGTCCTCCGCAGACGGCGAATACCGATGTCTTCTGGGTCTCTTGGGGCTGGGTGACCCTGAAGAGGATCTATACGGAGGCCTTCTCTTCTCTGTAGATCTGCCCCTAGGAGGTGCTGCTGGCTCCTGGGGGGAAGGTGCTCGGTCTGCTGACCCCTTAGGTGAAGGAGGGTGCAGCGTCCAGTGGTGCAGCGGAGTGCCCGGAGGAGAATGCGTGGTGACCACATCCTTGTTGATGGTGTCCCACCAGAAAGTGAAGAGCTCCTTCACTTCTGTCAAGTTGAGGCCCGACGACGGACCGGGCACTGGTGGCCTGTCGTCGGCTCCCCGGGGGTCTCCGGTTCTGGGGAGGGTTCCCGTCGGAGCTCGACTGGTTCGGAATCACCCGCTTGGTCTTCGGGCTGAGTGGACTCCTCCGACAACGCCTCCTGACTGACGTCGGTGTGGTTCTTCTGGCTGCGGTATTTGGCGCCGGTCTCCCCCGCCGGTGTCCTGGGGGGTGAATGCCTGACCGGCAACGGGTGACGAACTGCCGCCGGTTCATGGGAGTGTTTGTGAGCCTTGGCCGACGTCAGATGGGCCGATGTCTGGACCGACGTCCGCTTAAGGGAGGTCAGCTCCTTGGTCTTGCATTGGGGTGGCGGTGAAAGGGAGACTGACCGGATGTCGGAAGCAGAGTGCCTGGCCGAGGACTTTGATGCTCCCCTGACCTGGACGAGGCCTTAGCTGAAGAAGCGGGCCTGGAGATCTTGACAGGCCGCAGAGTCGAAGAACTGCTGGCTGATCTGACCATGACGGGGGCTGAGAGTGGGCTCTAGACGGGGAGCGGTCCGACCTGGAGCCGGAGCTGCGGGAGTCCGAGGCCCTAGAGGGGGATCTAGGTCTCACCTTCTCCCGGTGCTTCTCGTGGTGCCTGTGCGACTTGCCCGAAGATTCACCCTGGAGGAAGGTTCCATGGCCTTGAGCTTTTCTTCAAGAAGGAAAGCCTGGAGAGCCTTCTGTCGGCGGATTCTGGTTCCGCTGTTAAAGCCCTGGCAGAAGGAGCAAGCTTGGGTGTCGTGGTCCGGGCCCAGGCACCGAACACAGGCCGAATGAGTGTCTTTGAACAGAATCTGCTTCCCACAGGCACACTTCGAAGAATGGCCCTCCACTGAAGTTGGAGAGGACATCAGACGAAGAAAGGCTGCTTGAAGAAGGATTTCTTCCTAAGTTTGGATTTCTGAAAAAGATTTCCTGGTTGTCGCACACTGGACTAAACCGAAGAGGTAGAGACATGCAAGTCGACGGCAGGAAAGAACTAGGGATTCTGGCGGGACTGCCTCCTTATGTACTACGCCTGACATCGGGGGCCGGACAGACGTCGGAGGCAGACCCCGCTGAAGACTGCTAGCTATAAAATTTCCGTGGGGTCCTGACACCTGCCGGCTTCAGTCCTAATGGTGTAACCTGCTGCAAGAGCTGTACCTCGAGGAAGATCAACAAATCGCTTCGGTTCCCAACTGGACCGACCGGGAAGAAACCGAAAACAAAAATTTATTTACAAACCACACTACTACCTACTAATACACATACTGTACCAGGACAGAGATGTAAAGATCAAAAAATGAAAGAAGCAGTTTACTAAACCTACCGATTTTTACCACAACCAAACTAAAGTGAAGGAGAGAATCTCCGGAGCGACTGCACAGTAAAGCGGAGTAAAGAATCTGATGGTTACACTGAAGAGTACCTGGGACAGAGGTTTGAAAACCGAACTCAAACTCAACATTCTATGCCTTGGCATAGAGTTAACTCTTCCCTGTCTGGAGCAGTTCAAGTGCTGAGGCTAATTACTGCATATAGTCAGAATACAGCAAGACTCCATGTTGTTTGAACTTCCCGTTTTCTACTGGTGATGCCTCTCCTATGCATCCTAATATCCCTCCCCGCCCTCTTGACTGCCTTCTCACATTGCTGGCCCACCTTTAGGTCGTCTGATATGACTACCCCCAGGTCCCTTTCCACTTTTGTTGTCAGCATCTCACCACCCATTGTGTACTCTTCCCCTGGGTTTTTGTTTCCCAGGTGCATTACTTTTTACTTGTTTGCATTGAATCTAAGCTGCCATACATTTGACCATTCCTCCAACCTTGCTAAGTCCCTTTTCATCCTTTCTACCCCACCTTGTGCATCAACCCTGTTGCAGATCTTTGTGTCATCTGCAAAGCGACATACTTTCCCTTCTAGTCCCTCTGCAATGTCACTTATAAAGACATTAAAAAGGACTGGCCCCAGTACTGAACCCTGCAGTACCTCACTAGAAACCCCCTTTTCCTCACTGTGACTCCATTTGCTATTACCAACTGTGTCCTGTTGTCGAGCCAGTGTTTTACCCAGGCTACCACCCTGGGACCCACTCCCAGGCTGGCTAATTTGTTTATTAATCTTTTGTGTGGGACTGTGTCAAATGCCTTACTAATGTCTAGGTAGGCCATGTCCACAGCCCCTCCCTGGTCTACTACTTTGGTCACCCAGTCAAAGAAACCAATTAGATTTGTCTGACATGACCTTCCTGCTCTGAATCAATGCTTCCTTGGGTCCTGTGCCCCACTGGCCTCTAGGTACTCAACAATTATTTCCTTCAGAAGTGATTCCATCATTTTCCCTACCACAGAGGTCAAACTGACAGGTCTGTAGTTTCCTGCCTCTATCTTGCTCCCACTTTTGTGAAGAGGAATCACATCCACCCTCTCCAGTCCTCAGGAACCACACCATCCTCCCATGATTTATTAAAAAAGCGTAGTCAGTGGTGTTACCAGTTCTTCCCTTGGTTCTTTTAGAATTCTGGGGTGAATCCCATCAGGCCCCATTGCTTTATCCACCTTCAGCTTTAAGAGTTCTTTCAGAACCCTTTCTTCTGTGAAAGGACCAATATCAACCTCCCTATCCAGAGTGCTTCCATTGACTGGATTAGGCATCTCCCCCTGCTTTTCCATTGTGAATACTGAGCATAAGTATTTGTTCAGTATCCCTGCTTTTTCACTGTTGGTCTCTGCCCAACCACATTCCTCTTTATTCAGCCTCAGTATCCCTGCCTTAATCTTTCTTTGCTCCCTAATGTACCCATAAAAGGTTTTATCCCCCTTCTTAACCGAGTTGGCTATCTTTTCCTCGGTTTGGGCCTTTGCTATTCTGACTGCCCTCCCTGCTTCCTTCTGCTCTAACTGGTACAGTTCTCTGTCCTGCTCCGTCAATGTTTCTTTATACTTCCTGAATGCTATCTTTTTCTCCCTAACCTTCCCCGTCACTTCTTTTGAGAACCATAGTGTTTTTTTTTTTTCATTTTGATTTATTTGCTTCACTCAAAGGCTTGTCGCCTCTGTGATGGCGGTTTTGATGTTTCCCCATTGTTGCTCCACCCCACCTTCTTGCATATTTGCTAGTGCTTTTCTGAGGGACTCTCCCATTTTGACAAAAATCAGCCCTCGTGAAGTCCAGTGCCTTCACTTTTGTATGGCTTGACTCTACAGCTAACTTTATCGTGAACCACACTGGTGGTCATTTGTTCCCAGATGGGTACACACTCCAAGATCAGAGATCCTCTCCATCCCCATTTGAGAGTACCAGGTCTAAGATTGCTCCTTCCCGAGTGGGTTCCAAAACTATCTGTCTGAGGCATGCCCCCTGTAGGGCATCGAGAATAGTCCGGCTCTTGGATGTGGCTGCAGCAAAGGTGCACCAGTTAACATCTGGCATATTCAGGTCCCCCATCAGCAATATCTCCCCTTTCTCTGCCATCCTAAGGATGCCTTCTATCATTTCCTTGTCCATTTCCTCCCCTTGAGATGGGGGTCTGTATAAAACCCCTATGCGAATTGTGGTGCCACTTCCAGTCTCCAGGGTGACCCACAGTGCCTCCTCTCCTCCTTGTTTACCCTTTAGTTCTATTGCTTTGATCCCTTCCCTTACAAAGAGAGCTACTCCTCCTCCTCCTCTTCTTCACTCCCTATCCCTCCTGTAGACTGTGTACCCTGGTATGTTGACACCCCAGTCACAGTTCTCTGTGTACCATGTTTTTTTGACTGCCACAATTTCTAGGCATCCCTCTTCCATCAAGGCCACCATTTCGGGGAGCTTTTTACCTACACTATGGGCACTGGTACTCATTAGCCTCCATTTTTTTTTATGACTTTATTTCATGGCAAACACAGACAATAGTTTACAGCAGACATAAAATGAAATCCAAAACCAAGCCCATAAGCATTACTGCTATATTCACTGGTTATCAGGGACATTTACGACCATTAACGGTGTACAGTTAATGAAGCTATTTAGTGCTAATTAACTGCATTCAACTACCCAGTGCATTAATCACCACTTAAAGCACTACTTGGCCCCACTACTTAATGCACCTCACAAGTATACCTGCTTATCACTTCCTGTATGTGAGCTTGTCTGCTGTTGGCCGAGCTGTGAGCTACTTCTTCGATTTTTAGAATCATGTCCGAGAGGCCAGGCATCCCACTTGCTCAAAAAATCAAGATGTTAAAACAAATCGATGCACTCCTCAAGACGAAGTGTGCGTGACATCGTAGTTCATCTCTGTGCCAAATGCAGAGCAAGTCTGTGCATGTGGGAAGACATCTTGGTAGCCTGCTGCTGAGGCGGAGAGGATCGGGGTACCAAAATTGGCGTGGCCAGTCTGGAGTCACCAGGATCACCCATGTCTTGTCCCTCCTGACCTTGAGCAACTCTTTGTGGGTCAAGGGAAGTGAAAGGAAAATATAAAAGAGGCCTGGGATCCACAGCCTGGAGAAGGCATCCCCTGCAGTGAACCCTCATGAGGGGGAGCGCACAAAACAGCCTTAGCTTTGCGTTCTCCCTGGAGGGGAGAAGGTCTGCCTGAGGGGTGTACCACTGGGAGAACAGAAGGTGAAATACCTCTTGATGGAGAGACCACTTGTGAGATGCCTCACCCAACTGGCTGAGGGCATCCGCCAGTTGGTTGGAGGCTCCTGCAACATGGATGGCTAGAAGATCTGCCTCCAGGCTGTGCACGAGGATCTAGATGCGGAAAGCTTCCTTGCACAGAAGCAAGGAGTGTGTCCCGCCCTGCTTGTTGAGGTAGTACATGGTTGTGGTGTCTGTCCGGACCACTTGACCACGAACAAACTGAGCATATGTGGTCAGCACCAGCCAAACTGCTCGGACATACAGCAAGCTGATGTGGCATCGGGACTCTCTGGGGGGGGGGGGCCGAGCCCCTGGACACTATGGTCCCCATTTGGGCAGCCCAGCAGCCTGTGATAGAAGCAGTAGTCAGGATGACTGCTGGCTCGAGGAAGACGAACAGGGTCCCCTTCTGCAGATGTTCTGGGATAAGCCACCACTGGAGGGCGTCCCACATCTTCTTGGTCACCGTAACCAGCTGGCCGAAGTGACCTTTGCGTGGAGATCACTGGCTGGCCAGCTCCTATTGCAGGGAGCGCATATGCCAACCAGCCGATCGGACCACACTGGTGCAGGCTGCCATTTACCCTAAAAGGCGCAGGACGTCTTGGGCACGGCGCAAGTGCCCAACCAGAAATGACTGGGCAAAGTAGGAGAGAACCTTTGCCCTATCGGCCAGCAGCCAGGTCTGGCTCGGCAAGAATCTATCTCTGCCCCGATGAAGTTGCTCACCTGCGAGGGTACGAGTTCCAACTTGGCCTGGTTGACCAGGATGCCAAGGTTGATGCAGGTCTGGAGGGTCAGATCCCTGGACTGCTCCACCTCCTGCCTGGAAGGACCTGCGATCAGCCAGATGTCCAGGTAGGGGTACACCTGGACCCCTTGGCGCCTCAGGTAAGCTGCCTCCATTGCTATGCATTTGGTGAAGATCCTGGGGGCCAAGAAGAGGCCGAACAGCATGACCTGGAACTCAGAGGGTTCCCTCAGCTTGGCAGCGGAGGAACCTTTGGTGGGACAGACTGATCGGGACGTGAAAGAACGTGTCCTGTAGAGCCAGTGAGCAAAATCACATGTTCTGCTCTAGAGTTGGTATGATCTGAAACAGAGTGACCATCCGGAAACTGCAAGACCTCAGGAATTTGTTCATGTTGTGCAGATCTTGAATGGGGTGCCAGTCCCCCGTCCACTTTGGTACCAGGAAGTACCTGGATAGAAACCCTGGGCATTCCAGAGGATTCGCTACCCTGACCACAACCCCCTTACGGAGGAGCTGGGCTATGTCACCTCAGAGAGCCGACAGAGTCTCTGCAGATACCAAGTCCTCCCGTGGGGCGTGGGCTATGGTGGGAGGGTACTGCTCGAACTCTAGAGGCAGAGCCTGACAGACTCCATGAACAGGTGGGTTCTGGAAGTGAACAGCGGATCACGTGGAAAAGAAGTGGCAGAGCCAGCCCCCCATAGGAGGATCTATGGGAGGTGCAACGAGCATGAGGGAGGCACCTCTCATCCAGTCACTGAGCAGGCTTGGAGGAGGAGGAGGGCCCGGGCTTTGACCACTGAGGCCACGAACTTGGCTCGAGGTCACAAGGACTGAGCCTGCTGGCCAGACTGGTTCTGCCGCAGGAGCAGAAGATCAAAAGCACTTGCGCTTTTGCTGCTTGGAGCCCTTGGGGTCCTTCTGAGCGGGTGGCACTGCACTTTTCAATGCGCTGGAGCTGACCCTCCACACTGGGCCCGAAGAGATCGATGTCTAAAAAAGGGACATCTGCCAGCTTGTGCTGGGTGCCTGCTGTGAAGGTAGAGAGCCGCAGTCAAGCCCTAAGGCATATAGCAACTGCAACCACCACTGAGCAGGCACAGGAGTCTCCTACATCCAGAGCAGTCTGGAGTTGCTGTTTTGCCACAGCTAGACCCTTGTCATGGACTTGTTTTACCGGAGTCTGTAGGTTCGTCAGGAGGTGAGGGATCACCTCGTCCAGAGAGCCCAACAGGGCATGGGAGAAATGTGCCATCAGGAAGGCCGAGCTCGCCTGGAGGAGGCCTAATAAAGAGGCAGCATAGACCTCACGAGCAGAGAGTTCCATTTTCTTGGACACCTTGTCCGGCAGTGTATCAGCAGCCCCAGTATTGCCTGACAGACTAAACACAGAGTAAGCCACCAAGCCCTCAGTCAAGTGATGCTCCGTGAAACCCGAAAGGGTGCCAGTGGGCACTGAATATCTGCATGCCATCCACGCAAAGAGGCGGGGCACTGCCAGAGCTCCAGGGCAGGGTCAACAATGGCCTTGGCCACTGGGAAAGCCTCTGGAGAGTCCCCTTCATCCAGAATTTCTATTAGGGTGTAGCGGGCTCGCTTCTGAACGGGCTCTCAACTCATCCCCATAAACTCAGAGATGAGACGAAGAATTCCCATGAATGAAGTGGGACCATCCTCCGTCGAAAGGTCTGTTGATTCCCTGTCCAAATGACAGGAACGCAAGTAGGAATCCTCAGACTCCGAAGAGTCCACATAAAGTGAGAAACTGCCCGAATCCCTCTCGAGTGGTCAGTTGTGAGAGTGACAGACAGCTGATGGGGAAGCCCCTTAGCTGGCCGAGACTTCTTGGTTGGAGCCACGGTCATCGGCTGCTTGGGTGGTGGCTCCATCACAATCAGTGGAGAAGCCAGCTTCAATCAAACTGGTCTGAACCACTGGGGGAGGGATGGTGTTAACCGGCCCCACCAGGGGCATCTGTGTCGGCCTCTTGGGCAACAGCCAGGTGATAGCCAGGGTGGTAGCCGGAGTCTGCTTCGGCCTGGTCAACACTAACTGTTGCCACACAAGGTCTTTGTAGTATCGACGCAACTTGTGCCAGAGCCTCTCCTCACCAGAGGAGGACAAAAATGAATAGCAATGGCGCCGCTTCCCATGGTGCAGAGATTGAGATCGAGATCGCCGATGTCGATGGTACCTACTCGACCTAGAAGATGACGACTTCGACAGTCAGTGGTGCCGACTGGGGGCCTCAGAGGAAGCTGGGGAGATCTGCAGCTCCTCCTGGTCTGGGCCAATGGCCGGAGGGTCCGGCTCAGCAGGCTGGGCCACCCCTTCAGCGGTCATCATCAGGAACGAAGTCCTGAATAGGGAGTGGCTGGCCTTGTTCAGACAACTGGTCGACGGGGTCAAGAAAAATCTCAGTTGCACCATCGGCCAGCGTCTCAGCCAACTGAACCAACGGGGTCTCTGTGAAGCCAGCAGCCAAGGCAGCGGTTTTAACCGTAGTCAAAATCAGAGATTCCCAAGAGTGAGAACGGTCCCGATCCCAGGACTGACGACGATGAGTCTTCTCTTTACCTTTCTTGGACTCCTCCTTAGGTGAGCAAAAAATACAGGCTACTCACCTGTAACAGGAGTTCTAGGAATGGTATATGTTGTTCATCCACACTTATTGGCAGGTATCCTTGCCGCAAGGTCTTCAAGCTGGCTCCTCCCACCCACCCGGGTGGTAAAACTCTCGGCTCCGCCCCATGACGCCAGATCTGGCCCGCTGGAAGCTCAGGTTGAGCGCCAAAGCGGGTCGAGGTCGAGGGTCGTAGGGATGAACAATATATACCATTCCTAGAACTCCTGTTACAGGTGAGTAACCTGTATTTCTAGGGACATGGATATGTTGTTCATCCACACTTATTGGCAAACCCTAGCAGTTCTCCGGGAGGAGGAGGCAAGGTGCACACCCCTACTTAGGGAATAAAGACTGGAGAACCGAGGCCCCAAAACCAGCATCCCGGCATGACTCAAGGTGGATGTAATGGGTAAAAGGTGTGCTGACTTCCAGGTAGCAGCCCTGCAGATTTCCTGGATAGCGACGCCCCTGGAAGCAGCCACCGATGCAGCAGTATGACGTAGAATGAGCTCTTGTCCCTCTGGGAGGCTCCATGCCCGCTAACTTATAGCAGAGATCTATGCAGGAGGTGACCCACCTGCTTATCGTCCGCTTGGCTGCAGGTCTGCCAGTGCGGTTCAGTAGGTGACAAACAGCTGCGAACCTCTCCAATTTCAAGCCTTGCGCCCTTATAATAAGCGAGCTCTTCTAGGGTCCAAAGTATGGAGCCCGTATTCGCCTCCGAGGTGTGATTGGGGTAGAACACCGCAGAGTCAACACCTGGTTAAGGTGAAATCCCGACACCACCTTCGGAAGGAATTTCGGGTTGGGGCGCAGGACAACCTTGTCCCTGTGGAAGACCAGGTAAGGAGACTCAATGCAGAGCGCCTGGAGTTCTCCCATCCTTCTGGCTGACGTGATAGCCACCAAGAAGGCGGTCTTCCACGACAGGTGAGAGTTCACACCTGTGCATTGGTTTGAATGGCTTGCCCATGAGCTTTGCCAGTACCAGCAGTAAATCCCACGGAGGTGGAGGTTCTCGCACTGGAGGAAATGTGATCAAGGCCTTTGAAAAAGCGCCAGACCACCTTCTCTGCGCCACCGACTGCCCCTCGCCCGCGCCTGTAAGCAGAGATGGCTGCCAGGTGCACCTTTAGGTCGTCGACCCAAGCTTTGACTAGAAAGGGACCATAAATAGTCCAAAATGCTTGCCAAAGAACAGGAGGAAGGGTCCAAGCCCTTGTCTCTGACACCAAATGGAAAATCTCTTCCATTTGAAGGCATAGCATTTCCTGGTCGACTCCTTACGGGACGCCTCAACAACATTGAGGACCTTGTCGGAAAGACCCAAGGCCTGGAACTCTAGCCGCTCAGGAACCAGGCCGTCAGCTGTAGGGACTGAAGGTCCGGATGGAACACCTTCCCCTGACTGACTGAGAGCAGGTCCGGGCAAGCTGGAAGCTGCCTCGGGAGCCTGAAGCTGAGGAGATCTGGGTACCAGAACTGGCGGGGCCAGTCTGGGGCTATCAGAATCACCTGCGCCTTGTCCCTCCTTGCTTTGAGAAGCACCTCGTGTATCAAGGGAAATGGGGGAAAGGCGTAAAAGAGGCCCGGGGTCCACAGCCTCAAGAAGGCATCCCCCTGCAGCAAGCCCTGCTGAGGCGGGCGGGCATGAAACAGCCTCAGCTTCGCATTCTCCCTGGAGGCAAACAGGTCCACCTGAGGTTGTGCCCCAGTGGGAGAACAGATCTTGTACTACCTCCGGCAGGAGAGACCACTCGTGAAATGCAGCCCCTATCCAGCTCAGGGCATCGGCCAGGGTGTTGGAGGCTCCTGCCACATGAATGGCTAGGAGATCCGCCTCCAGGCTGCGCACGAGTGACCAAATGCGGAGAGCTTCCTTGCATAGAAGCATGGAACGATCCCGCCCTGGCGGTTTAGGTAGTACATGGTCGTGGTATTGTCCGTCTGGACTCTGACCACTTGACCCCGGAGAAACGGAACAAAGGCGGTGAGAGCTAGGCGGACTGCTCGGAGCTCCAGCAGGCTGATGTGGCATAGGGACTCCCGCGGGGACCAGAGGCCGTGCACTCGGTGTTCCCCCAGATGGGCACCCCAACCCATCAGAGAGGCATCGGTCGATAGAGAGACCGTCTGCTCGGGGCGGACAAACGGGATACCCTCCTGCAGATGAGATGGAATGGTCCACCATCGGAGAGCGTTCCACATCTCCTGGGTCACCACCACTAGCTGGTCCAATGGATCGCAGCTGCCAGACCACTGGCTGGCCAGTCCCCATTGGAGGGGCGATGCGCCAGCGCGCCCAATGGACCACGCTGGTGCAGGCCGCCATGAGACCCAGGAGACGAGGAAGTCCCGGCAGGCGGATTGCCCAACCAGAAATGATTGGGGCAAAGGAGGTAAGAACCTCGGCCCTGTCCGCCGGGAGCCGTGCTCTGGCTTGAAGAGAGTCGAGCTCTGCCCCGATAAACAGAATCACCTGCTTCGGCTCGAGTTCCGACTTGGCCGCGTTGATGAGAAGGCCGACTTGAGAGCAAACCTGGAAGGCCAGATCTCTGGACCGCTCCACCTCCTGTCTGCAGGGGGCTGCTATCAGCCAATCGTCCAGATAAGGATACACTCGGACCCCTCGGCCCCGCAGGAAAGCTGTCACCACTGCAATGCATTTGGTGAAGACCCTAGGAGCTGGAGACAGGCCGAAGGGCATGGCTCGGAACTCGAAGAGGGATCCCTCTGCTCGAAAGCGAAGGAATCTCCGAAGTGACGGACGGATAGGGACGTGAAAGAACGCGTCCTGCAGGTCCAGAGAGCAGAACCACACGCCATGTTCCAGAGATGGTATTATCTGCGCCAGAGTGACCATCCTGAAGGTTCGAGACCTTAGGAACTTGTTCAGGTCGTGTAGGTCGAGAATGGGGCGCCAGCCCCCCGTCCGTTTCGGAACCAGGAAGTACCTGGACACAAACCCCGGGTCTGAGGGGTCCGCTACCTCCCTGATCACCTCCTTTTGGAGGAGGAGAGCGATGTCGGCTCGACGAGCCGACAGTGAGGCTGCGGACCCCGAGGCCCCCCAAGGTGCGACGGCTCTGAAGGGCGGGGCCTGCTCGAATTCTAGAGGCAGGCCTTTTCCCACCACCTCCAGTACCCACCTGTCCGTGGTAATAACGGACCAGGCGGAAAGGAAGTGTCGGAGCCGTCCCCCCCGGGAGGAACCAGGGGTGAGGTGACGGGGGCGACACCCCTCGGCCCGTCAGTGGGCAGGCTTGGAGGAAGGACCGGCCAAGGGACCACCTGGGCCTTTTCCTCCCTGCTTCCTGTTGGAGGAAGCCGACGGCTTGGGTTTGGGATGCCAAACTCGAGCCTGCTGGCCCTGACGTTGCTGGGCCGGGCGCGCCAGGGGCGCAGAAGGATGAAAGGGCTTAGGCTGTGGCTTACGGCCTTTGTCCTTCTGAGCGGAAGAGACAGAGTCCAAGGTAGCATTGGACTTCTCGATCCTCTGCAGGTGACCTTCCACCCCAGGGCCGAAGAGGTCAGTCCCCAAAAAGGGAACATCCGCCAACTTGTGCTGGGTATCCGAGGTAAAGGTGGATATCCTCAGCCAAGCCCGACGATGCATGGCCACTGCGGCCGCCACAGACCTGGCACACGAGTCCCCGATGTCTAACGCAGTCTGGAGCTGCTGTTTTGCCACTGCCCTGCCCTGGTCCCGCACCTGCCTGACCGTAGTCTGCAGATCCGCAGGAAGATGAGGGACAACCTCATCCAGGGAGCACAACAGGGCGTGAGAAAAATGTGCCATGAGGACAGCCGAACTGGCCTGACGAAGGCAGAGAGGACGCAGAGTAGACTTTTCGCCCGGCATAATCCAATTTCTTGGATTCCTTGTCGGGAGGTTTGTCTACATCCCTGGCGTTCCCGGCACGCCGGAAAACGCTGTCGGTAACCAACCCCTCGGCCGAGGGGTGTTCCGAAAAACCGGACAGGGAACCGGTAGGGACCGCATACTTCCTGGCCATCCTGGCCGAAGGCGCAGGGCAGGAAGCAGGACGCTGCCAAAGTTCCAAGGCCGGACCCACTATGGCTTCGGCCACCGGAAAGGCCTCCGTAGGAGAATCCCCTCGGTCCAGAATCTCCGTGAGGGGATACCTGGCCTGCTTAGGAACGGGTTCGAGCTTCATCCCGTGGACTCTGAGATGAGTCAAGCAACCCTAAGAAGGACGAAGGGCTATGTAGCACTGACTGTCCTCCCGAGGACTCCAAGTCCATGCGCTTTGGAGAAGAGGGAGGAACCATCATCGGACTCGAAGAGTCCTCAAAGAGCTGCCTCGGCTACAGCCACCCTCCACCTGCTGAGGTTTATCGGGAGTGAGGGTGACAGACAGCCTATGGGGCAAACCCAAGGCCGACCGAGAATTTTTGGTCGGAGCCCCAACTAATGGCTGTGGAGGCGGAGGTTTACACCAGAATCGGTGGGGCAGCTGGAATTGGCCGAACAACCGGCCTGGGAACAGGCTCCTCGGCTACAACGAGGGGTTGTTTCGGCCGCTCTGGTGACAGCCACTTAATGGCCGGGGGAAGACGACTGGGTCGGCTTATTCCCGGTCAAAAGGAGCTGTTGCCACATGAGTTCTTCGTCACCTCCGACGCAACTTGAGCCGAAGGCCCCTCCCGAGGGAAGAGCGGCGGCGCGAGACCGAGACCGCCTCATGGCGGGCGTGGATCGGTCGGACCGCTGAGGATGTCCGAGACCGAGTCTCGACTAGGCCGAGGAAGCAGAGGAAGTGTCGTAAACCGCACTCTCGGCTCGGACGATCCAACCAAGGCTCCGGAACCGAGGCACAGACGAGCCGACGTGATCCTCAACTCTCACCGGGGAACTGGGAGAGGATTCTCAGCTTCTCAGCCTAACAACCCGTTAACGGGGCGAGAAAATCTCGACGCGCTGCCGGAGTCTCGATCAACTGACCTGACGGGGACACCGTGAAGCCAGTGGCCGAAGCTGAGGGGTCGACCGAAGTCGACTGTCGACAAGGGGAAGGGGATCTTTCCCGCTCCCAAGAGCGTCGACGGAGAGACTTACTTTTGCTCTTTTTGGACCTGGAAAAAGGTCCCGAAGAAGCTGGACCTTCACCTTTCGTCGAGAGGGTCAGACAAAGCTCCTTGAAAGAAGCAGAGTACGAGGCACCGAGAGAGAGCGGAACAAATGCCGCAGCCGAGGTAGAAGCGGCCCGCGCCACCTCCTCTTCGATGGCGATCATCTGCTCGAGCTGATCCGCGAGCTGCCTGCCGGACACCGCCAACCGGCCTCTTTAGATTTCATTGGTGGAATTCCTCTCGGGCTCCCAGTTGTAATCTGGCAGCACGGTCTTCAAGGACGAGGTCAAAAGAAGAGCACAAGTCGCAGGCTCCGGCGGGTCGTGCTCAAGGCCCAGGCAGTAGACGACGTGAGTGCGGATCCATCCTAGACATCTTCTGCTCGCAAGGGCACCTCCGGAAACCGGAGTCGATTTGTCCATCGCGATCAGAGGAGAAGACCACTCAAGTCTTTTAGCAAAAACTTTGATTTGAACTCAAGAATTAGGAACCAGTCTTAATCGCAGAGCGCTAAGGAGGAACCTGAGCTTCCAAGCGTAAGGAAGATCTGACATCATGGGGCGGAGCTGAGTTTTACCACCCGGTGGGTGGGAGGAGCCAGCTGAAGACCTTCCGGCAAGATTTAAAGCGGCAAGGAACCTACCAATAGAAAGTGTGGATGAACAACATATCCATGTCCCTAGAATCTACGTTTAGGCCTTGGGTCTTCTTCAGGAAATATCTAAAAGAGAAAAAAACTAACTTTGTTTTTTTTCTCTTTTAGGTATTTCCTGAAGAAGACCCAAGGTCGAAACGTAGATTTTTAACTATTTTCTATTTTCAGCGTGCATTTAATATCACCATTTTGTTTTGCTAATAAAACACGTAGTTTGAAAGGTTCAAATAAACATTCCTGGGATGCATAGATCATCCTATATAGAAACAGGGGTAGTATAGTACACCTGTGTACCGCTTACCATGGCCTGATGAAAGGAGAATGTTTAAAAAAAATATCTGTTATTGTTAGGACTTAGCATATTAATATCTACTTTTAAAAAAGTTATGAAGTTTTATGTTTCACAAGCTCTTCAGGTTTGAGTAGCCCCCTTCCCAAAGAAACCCTAGATGTACAGTGTCAAGTAAGCCAGGAGCACAAAAACTTCCAGAAGTGTCAGGCTCCAGTTGATCACAGGGTGGGAGCGGAGATTGTCTTTCCCTACAGGACTGTTCGTTGCCCTGTGTGTGTGGTGGTGAGAGTGCTGTAAGGTGCAAGATGATGATGCCAGCTACTGTGTGTGCAGAGCTAGGTCTACTTCACTGAACATTTGCCACTGTGTTATCCTCTGGTTCAGGTAATGCAGAAAGAGGAAGAGAAGAAGCCATGGCAGAAAACGATGGGGGGCACACATTGTGATAGCACTGCAGCCTTTTTTTTTTTTTTTAAAAGCTGGGGCTGGAAGCAATGTGGTAGAAGGATAAATGTGCAATAATCTTGGTATTTTCTTAGCTTGCATTTTTTCCTGTATAAGTGATGAAAATTTACCACTACAATTGTGGGCTAGTGCAATTTTGAATCAACCTGTCCTGCTGGCTAGTGCAAAAATAAGTTGAGGCTGACCCCTGGTTATACCACCCGGGTGGGTGGGAGAAGCCAGCCTGAAGACTTTCCAACTAGCTTTGAAGGGAAAGGACACTGCCAGTTAGTGTGGATAGATCATCATATCCACGTTCCTAGAAAGACCACCACACCTTGTCTATTTAGGTGATCTGCCACTGCAACCAAGCACTCTGTGAACACCCTTAGTGCTGAGGTGAGACCAAAGGATAGGGCTATGAACCGAAACTTGCAGTTTCCCCAGCCTGAACCTGAGACACTTTCTGTTGCTAGAACTGACTAGGATATACAAGTAGGCATCCTTCATATCCACTGATCCCAACCAATCTCCAAACTGTAGAGATGGAATTACTGTACACAGTGATACGATACTATCTTGAATTTTTCTTTGTTGATATGTCTGTTCAGGTACCATACATCTAGGGTGGGTCAGCATTCTCCATTGTTCTTGTGGGTAAGGAAGTATCTTGTGAAGAGGCCCCTGCCCCGTTGTGATATATGGACCTCTGTGACTGTACTTAGCCCAGGAAGAACGGAGGGACCAGCAAACAAAATATCAAAGCTTATATAAACTCTAGCATGCACTGCAGGTTACCGCATCTCCTACTGCTGTATACATATGAAGAAAGACTAAAGGAGCTTAATATGTATACCCTTGAGGTAAGAAGGGAGAAAGGGGACATGATGGAAACTTTCAAGTACCTCAAGGGAATCAACAAAATCCAAGAGGGTAGGGTAGCATCTTTCAGAAAGAGATGTGCAAGAACAAGGGGGCACAATTTGAAGATAGAGGGGGGATGGCTCAGAGGTAATGTGAGGAAGTATTTTTTCACAGAAAGGGTTGTGGATGCATGGAACAGCCTCCCTGAGGAGGTTGTGGAGTCAAGAACAGTGGGGGAATTCAAGAATACATGGGACAAACATAAGGCAATCCTAGTGGGGGGTAGGAGGAAGTAAGCTGTTGGTTAACTAGGATCTGCAGCTTATCTGTTAGGTAGGAAAATGGGCAGACTAGGTGGGCCAAGCGGTCCTTATCTGCCGTCACATTCTATGTTTCTATACTGCTCTGATGCCAGCTGCAGGGTATTCTGGGATTTGTAGTAACAGAAAAATCTCCCCAGGAAAAATGGAAAGGATGGGGGCATCTGTTAAGAAACATAGGCACAATCTGTGCAGTCCCCTTCCCTGTTCCGATTTATTTCCCTTTTTTTTTTTCTCTGAATACATATACTTTTTTTTTTTTTTTTTTCTTTCTTTCTGCATGTTTCATTGTAGCCCTGGATCACTTTTTCCTTTTATGTTTTACTCTCTAAAGTCACTCAGCTGCTCTAATTGTAACAGTACTGGGGTCCAGTGCTCTGCTTAAACTTGTGGGGAAGGATGAAATGCTACAAAAGAACAGGGTCTCAAAACAAAAAGATGGGGGCACCCCTATGCATAGTTGCTTTAAGGGAAACATACACCTAGGTAAAGCAAACCCAAGGAAAACACACCCACACTCACTCGAAGGTGAACAATTAACGGAAACAAAACAAGCAGGATCTCAGAGTGCTCATTTATGATGATTTAAAGGTGGGTAGACAATGTGAAAAGGCGGTGCAGAAAGCTAGTAGCATCCTCGGATGTACCGGCAAGGGCATTACCAGTAGGAAGCGATAGATCATACTCCCTCTGTACAGGTCCTGGGTGAGGCCACATCTCCAATACTGCATACAGTTCTGGAGGCCACACCTAAATAAGTAAGGCCATAGACCGCTTGGAAGGAGTACAGAGCACAGCTACTAAAATGGTACAGAACCCACATCAGGAGCAATATGAATCGAGACTACAGCAACTGCAAATGTACTCCCTTGAGCAAAGGAGAAACGGGGGATAGGGTAGAAACCTTCAAATACATAAAGGGCATAAATAAGGTACAAGCAGAAAACCTCTTTCACAGAAACGAGACCACACAAACGAGGGGTACAGTTTGAGACCAATAAGGGTAAGTTTAAAAGCAACATTCGTAAGTTCTACCTCACAGAGAGGGTGGTGGACCCCTGGAATAGCTTACCACCAGAGGTTGTGGAGGCCAAAACAGCCACTGCTCTTAAGTCAGTGTGAGAGACGAGTACTGCGGTAATCTCAGAAGAACAGAATACGTGGGGTGTGGGGGTAGGTAATCTGGGCAGACTAGATGGCTCATATAGTCCCCTTCTGTCGACACGTTCTTATATACTCTGCTATACTAAATAGTAAACCAAAAGGTTTTTTTGTACACAAAGTGCACACTGTGACCAGTCCCATTCTTGAATGTGGGGCCTTTGGTGCTGACTGTTACCCTTTAAGCAAAGCTCACAGAGTCTGCCACTGTCAGAAGCTGGACACAAACAGCACACTTTTTAAAACTTGTTGGTCCAGTTTTGTTTTCAGGCCCCTCGCTCATGCCAATCGCTAACAAAGCCCAATTAAAAAAACATTGAAAAAATTACGTTAGCAATCTTGTTTCTTCCAAGGTATTCTTCAATATGATTAACTGTAGCAATCAGCCTCCTGTGATCATCTGCCCCAGACATTAAACAGAACATATACAAATGACGGAACACTCATTGGCTTGTGCCACCATTCAAACTGCTGCCCTTACCAACTGCTGCCTTCTATAAACGCTCAGATTTTATTATAGCCTGCATGTAGAGACCCCAAGCTATAGTAACAAGATTAAACAAATAACTTAGTCCCCTTTTAACTTGTCCCCTGGCAATGTCAGACAGGACTAAACAGATAAAACAAAGCCATCTGGTTTTAACAAACCCAAGAAAACCAGCAATGGCCATAACAGTATGTGAAACCAGCTGTGATGCAGAGATTAACTGGTTCTGGAAGGGGAGGTAGGGAGGGAGAGTTAATCATATTGAAGAGTACCTTGGAAAACACAAGATTACTAAGGTGAGTAATTTGTTCTTGTAACCCCAGGAATTCAATATAATTAACTATAGCAGACTACAAAGCAGTACCTTTGGAGGTGGGCACAGAACCCTACTTGGGAAACAGGCTCTGCAGCACCGCTGTGCCAAATCTGGCATCACTCCTGCACTGAATGGCCAAACTGTAATGCTTTGTAAAGGTATGTGCTGTTCGCCATGTAGCTGCTTTACAGATTTGCAGTAGGGAAATATCTCTGGCAGCTGCAATTGTAGCAGCTGTACCCTTTGTAGAATGTGCCCTCAAGCCTACTGGGAGCCCATTACAAGCTTTGCTGTAGCAGAACGGAATACATGCTACTATCCACCATGAAATGCTTCTTTTAGTAACTGGTTTCCCTTTTTCCACATCCTCATAAGTCAGGAACAGCTGCTACCTGTCCTGCCTATGGCCTTTAGTGTGGTCAAGGTAGTTATCAGAGAGCTCTCTTAGGGTCCAGGTTGTGGAGCCTCCACACCCTTGAACTAGAATGTTCAGTGAAGAAGACTGGCAGAGTGATCGTCTAGTTTAAATGAAAATCTGTGACTATTTAAGGGAGGAATTTCCTATTGGTCTGGAGGACCACCCTGCCCTGTGGAAGGAGATGTAATCCTGCTCTATACATAGAGCTTGCAGTTCACTTATCCATGTGGCTGAGGTAATGGCTACTAGGAATATGATTTTCCAACTGACAAATGTCAGGTATGCTGTAGCCATAGGTTCTAAGGGGGATCCCATGAGCTTAGCAATGCAAACATTAAGGTGCCAAGTGGGCACCGGTTCCATGTGAGGGAGTGCAAATGGGCCAGCCCTTAGAAACATTTCTTGAAAATAGGGTTAGCAACTAAAATAGTGCCCTTGCCAGCCAAAAGATAGGCTGAGAATAATGCCAGGTGGACCTTGAGGGTTGAGACTGATGCCAGGTGGACCTTGAAGGTTGTGGGCTGTAGGCCCAAAGAGTGCAAATGGGCGAGATAGTCCAGAAAGACTGGCAAGCTCGACTGAGTGGGCACCAAGTTCTTACTGCCACACCAGATAGAAAACCTTTCCAACTTTGTATCACAGGTTTTCTTGGTAGAAGGCTTCCTAGAGTCCCCTGAGCACCCAGAGTACATTTTCAGAGAGTTGTAGGTTGGCATACTCTAGGTCCTCAAGAGCCATGCTTTGAGTGTGAGTGACATTAGCTTCGGGTACGGGATCCTTCCATGTGAGGAGGTCAGGAGACTGCATCTCCAAGGGAGGTGTACGGGTTGCGCTACTGATAGAGAGCAGCAGGGAATACCAAGGCTGCCTGGCCCAGTCTGGAGCTACCAGGATCATGGTAGCTGGTTGAGATCGAAGTCTGATCAGAACTCTGAGTAGTAATGGAAATGGTGGGTAGGCATACAGTCTCTTCCCTTACCAGTCCAACACTAGGGCGTCAATGGGCACTGTGCTCTTCGCTGCAGGCCTACAGCAGAATACAGGCAACTGATGATTCTCCTGTGAGGCAAAGATATACATCTCTGGAGTGCCCCACCTGTGAAACACTACCTCCAGTACTTGTCTGTTAAGGGACCATTCATGGTGGTTTTGGTAGATTCTGCCAAGTGCATCTGCCACGGTATTGTTCCTGGTAGGTGGATGGCCACCAAGGACGCCTGCAGGGAGTAGGCCAGACCCCATGCTTTCATTGATTCTGTGCACAGCAGGTCGGACCTTGTCCCTCCCTGCTTGTTGATGTAGGACATAGTGGTATTGTCTGTCCTGACTTGCACCACCTTGTCCCTTACCAAGGCAGCGAAGGACTGGTGTGCCAGTAACACTGCCCTGAGCTTCAGCAGATTTATGTGCAACAGTGACTTTGTTGTGGACCATGTGCCATGTACTGTATGCTGTCCCATATGTGCTCCCCACCCTAGGAGGGAGGCATCTTTTGTAAGAGTGGGGGATTTTAACTAGAATGGCCCCTCCGTCCGCTTGCGTCTTTCCACCACTGCACAGCCTGCAATAGTGTCCATGACACTGGTACCAACTTTGTGAGTGAATCCTTTCTTTGGCACCAGTGTGCCCTGAGGTGGAACTGGATGTCTCGCATCTGGAACCTGCAACCCTGAACTGTTCCTGTTGCTGCAGCCATGTGCTCCAGCAACTCTAGGAAGTCTCTTGCTGGCTGTGGCCGGTTGAGGCTGAAAGAGGCTGCAATCTGTAGGATGCTGTCCACCCTGTATTGGGGTAGGAAGGCTCTTCCTTGTCGAGTATTCACCTCTGCCCCTATAAAGTTCAGTAACTGAGTGGGCTGAAGGACAGTTTTTTGGACACTGATAAAGAACCCCAGTACTCTAGGGTTTCCTGGGTGAACCTGAGGGCATATTTTGCCTGCTGTGGTGACTGGTCCATGACTAGCCAGTTGCTAGGTAAGGGAAAATACAGTTACGTAAGAACTTACCGTAACAGTAGATCTTCAAGAGAGGTTCTTACAGTAGGTATTCACAAATGGGACTAAGCCGCCAGGCTCAGGACCTACGGAAAATCTCTGGCTGGCAGTCTCTGGATGGGGGCGCCCCATGTCAGGTGACAGCGCCAGCCAATGCCAATATAGAACATAGTGTCGGCAGATAAGGGCCTATGGCCCACCCAGTCTGCCCATTTGAGCTTGTGTTCAGTTTGTTTTCCTAGAAGTCTGTTGCCTCACCCCTGACCTCCAGAATTCCTTTATGTCTATCCCATGCATTCTTAAATCCCGTGATTCTTTCAGCCCCCACCACTTCCTCTGGCAGGGTGTTCCACTTGTCCACCACCCGTTCTGTGAAGAAATTCTTCCTCATGTTTCCTCTGAATCGTC